>CANTUS010000001.1:7420000-9920000 GCA_947683365.1 Euphorbia pulcherrima | reverse complement strand
TGGACAACACCTGAAAGACATTGTATCATATAGCTCTTAGTATCATTTTATGAGAAGGATCATTAAAATACAATGCTCACAAACTGACCCTTGTGGGATCATCACAAATACAGATCTGTATGATCTCTCTATATGAGCGAGGGTTTAGAAATTATACCTGAGGTGATGACATGGGTGAGTTCCTTCCTTGAGGTGAACTTCTTTCCTTTGCTAATGTATGCCCCTTGTGACTTTACTAGGGAATGCGTATCCCTTTCCTGAGGTGGATGACTTTCCTTTGCTACTGTGTGTCCCTTTCTTAAGGTGGATGACTTTCCTTGCCAATACGAATCCCTTTCCTAAGGCGGATGACCTTCCTTGCCAATGCGTATACCTTTCCTGAGGCGGATGACTTTCCTTTTGCTATCGTGCATATCCCTTTCTTGAGGGGGATGACTTTCCTTCTGCTACCATGCATATCCCTTTCCTAAGACGGATGACCTTCCTTGTCAATGTGTATCCCTTTCCTGAGGCAGATGACTTTTCTTTTGCTAATGACTTATCTAGGGAAGATGTGTGTATCCCTCTCTTAAGGCTGATCGACTTTCCTAAATTGTGTATCCCTTTCCTAAGGCTGATGACTTTCTTGACTGGTGTATCCCTTTCCTAAGGTGAATCGATTTTCCTGACTGGTGATGTATTCCTTTCCTAAGGCAGATTGACTTTCTTGACTGATCTATCCCTTTCTTGAGGCGGATTGACCTGAATAGTAATGTATCCCTTTCCTAAGGTGGATGGCTCTCCTATTGGGGAATTCGAATAACCTGAAAAGAGACAACAATCAAACATCGAGCTAGCCATTGTCCAAGCAGACACCTCTTTATTCTTAATTGACTTTTATGAAAATAAAAATATTTTTGCCACTTCAATTAAGAATAAAGAAGTGTGGATGAGATAAACTGAAAATTATATGTGGGAAATGTCGGGTTTATCCCAATAGCTCTGTAATGAAATGCCCCTTTGAGGGGTGCCTCTCAAAGCCTCTCAAAGAATGCCCCTAGGAGAGTTGGACAATGGGGGAATGCCCCTAGATTGACTGTTTCTGCTGTTGAAAGAAGGGGGAATGCCCCTAGGTCAGTGGGGGGATGCCCCTGGGATCTGATAATTTCGCTATCGAGAAGTGGAGGGATGCCCTCGAGACCTGATTCTCCTACTGCTAGGAAGTGGGGGAAGGCCTCTAGGTCTGTGGGGGGATGCCTCTAGGACCTGATTCTTCTATTGGGGAATGACCCTAAGGTAAGGTGCCCCTAGGATTCTTGATAATGGTGGTATGCCTCTTGAGTGATTCCGCCGCTAGAGGATGAGGGATGCCCTTGAATTAGTGGGGGTGTCTCTTGATTGATGGATTCCACTACTGGGGCATGGGAGGATGCCCCTATATTGGTGGGGGGTGCCCCTTGAATGATCCCACTATTGAGGAACTGGCTAATTCCGCTGCTGGGGAGTAGAGTGATATCCTTTGGTTAAACTTCTTTCTGCTGGGGAGGCCCCTTTTTTTGTAAAACTCATTAGCTAAGGAAGAACTCCTGTGCTAGGGTGGACCTATACATAAAAAATTTTCTTGATTAGTGTTCGATTAAAAAATGGCTTACCTTGATTCTTGATTGACTTTTATGGAAATAAAAATATTTTTGCCCCTTCAATCAAGGATCAAGGTGAGCAAATATAACTAAAATGTGGGTGTGAAGAAGAGCGGGGTTGGCCCCCAGCTTGGACCTAGATGAATTTCTAGTGCTTGCTGAAATACCGATGTAAAAATCTGTCCCTAGATGGCAAGAGAGGGCCCGCAAGGGTAGGCCGAACCCATACGGGTGCTGTTTTAAAAGTGGGGACCCGTACGGGTCCCTGGCCGCCGGGGGGGGGTTCATAAAGCAGATCAGCCCCCTCATATCCCGCCTCACACCAAAACTTCCGATTTTGCGTTTTCCTATGATTTTCTTCCAAAAACCAACTGAAGATGTACAAAAAGATCCCCCAGACCTGTCGTTTCTCCCTTGAACTCAAGGACTTGCCCCAGATGGGTGATTTGGGGCTTCGTTAATGCTCGGTTTCAGTCGGGTATATGTTTTGTGAGGTAGACTCTTTTCTAGGACTCTCTAATCCCTTCCCTTGATACTCATGCCTCCAAACTCTAGGTATCTTCGATTGATTCTCCATTTTCCAATTTTGAACTTTTGGCAATTTTTTGGATTTTAGCATGAATTAGGGTGTTTTAGAGTTTAGAATAGAGCTTGATGCATGTAACTTTAGCCTAGGATGCTTTTAGGATAGTTTTGGACGATCTTTGGATGAAATTGGGTGATTTTGGATTTTTGGGAGTTTTGCCCGCATGGGGACTGCTTGCAAGGGACCCGTACAAGTCCCGTTTCGGATACGGGTTCTGCTTATGGACCCGTACGAGTGGGGCCTACCCGTATGGGTCCTGTCCTCAGGGATATAATGTCATTTTCTTTGATTTTTACAATCCTTTTCTTATTTCTAGCTTGTTTGCTGAACTGTAATTTTGCCTTTACAATTTTAGTATACGACTGTAGGGGCCTTAAGCTTCTATAGGATATGGTATAAGGAGATTCGTGCCACGGGGGATATGGAGCTGCTGACCCACATCGATTCCTTTAGCTTCATCGATATTATCAGGGCAATTCATCAGGCCCCTAAGACATTGGCGCCTGGTGCTATTTCAGCTTTGACTGAGAGGTGGTCGAAGATGACCCATACCTTCTACTTACCTATCGGGAGGTTACCATCACTCCCTTGGATGAGTGTGCCATGACGAGCCTGGAGTGGGGCGGGGATGTGGTCCATTTCAATATTTACGCTGACCAGTGGCATTTCCAGCCGAAGGTGAAGGCCTACATTACCAGGTTACTTAGGCTTCATTCGGGAGGGACAAATAAGCTTAAGTATGGGGATTTACAGGCTCACTGGATTAGGCAGCCGAGTCCTATTGTGGCTGATAGGAGGGACTAGTATGCTCGACCCTTTCTGCTTACGTTCCTTACCACAGTCTTCTTTCCTGTCTACTCGAGCAACCACAACTATGGCTTACTCTCTGCCATGGAGGATCTTACAGCTGTGCCCAGCAAGAACTAGTGTTAGGATATTTTGGCACAGCTGTATTATGGATTGGACCTCAGGGTTCGGGCGAGCAGTCTGAGATCAAGATCTGCCATCTGATACTACTGGTAAATCCCAACCCGATCTCTTGTGCTCTAACCTTTTATCTGAACTTGTGTTACAGCTAATCCTTGCTTTATCTTACAGATTTGGACTTTTGAACACAGGTTGATTCCTAGACCAGGCTTGCCCTTGCAGCCTGGGAGCCGCATATCATATCTAGTTGGATGGGGCCTTGGTGGAATCAGCCCTTGACCACAACGCAGTACCGAGAGTTCTTACGCCAGTTGCACTCAAATCGGGTAAACTTCTTCTACTGAACTTGCATTTTACATTTCAACAAACCATTAGTAGAAACTGTATTCACTAGGTTGTAATACTTACATTGCATTATTTTGTGTAGGACATTCGGGACCCGTGGGAGAGATTGGTTACGTATGGAGCCATCGAGCAGATGCGGGCCTGCATGGATGACTGTCGCTTTGTCCTGGAATCACCACTCTTTTATGAACTGTATTTTTACAAGCGGGTCCGAGGGTGGAGGACCAGTGCCATGATGGAGAGATCGATCCCTCCCTCAATCTCGGCGGGCATCTTCTGGCCTCATCTCATGCCTGGGACCGATCAAGGGTAGTACTTGCTGGATGAGAGAGCTCGTGTGTTGTCTATTAAGGGCCCTTATGCTGAGTTTATTGATTCCTCCCTCCTACCATCCTATAATAGGATCCACCATGAGGACGAGCCCCTAGAGTTTCATTAGAGCCATAGTGAGGATGATGGTGAGGAGGAGGAGGAGGAGGAGGAGGAGGAGAGAGGACCGAGGGCTGACCGCGAGGGTCTATCTATAGTGCAGAGCATCGGGGGTTTAGCTAGGTCTGCTACCCCTTCTTCTCAGGTATGCCTCTAACTTGGCCTTCGTGAATACTTGATTGCTTTTTAAAATTGACTATGAACTTGAGTCTGATTCTTTATTATCATAGCCTCCCGCTTCCACGCAGAAGAGGTATGCTGTTGCTGCTGCCCTTGAGACGCCCGTGAAGCGCTCGAGCCTCCAGATCTATGAGGGAGGTCGTCCTTCGAGCTAAGCTAGACACTTTCTTTCGACTCCTCGACCACTCGAGGAATCGAGCTTTTAAAAAGCTCGAGGAGTCGGTCCAACCTATTGGTTTCACTCCTTTTAGCCCCACCCATGTAAGCCTTTGCCTTTGTCCATTACTGCTTAAGATGTCTTATTTTGATGTAACCCTTTCTTTTCAGGTGACCATTTCTAAGGCTGAGAGGATAGCCCGAGGTTATTTTTCAGTGCGGGATCTGTTGTTGGCCTAGGATGCTTTAGCTTTAGCAAGTTTCTTTTACTTGTAAAATTTTAACAAACTATGCATGCATGCCATGACATTTATATATATGTACTAATCTTATGATTTCTATTGCAGACTTTATTGGCCATGGAGCGGAGCAGGTCCATCCAGGATTTGGATCCTTTGGAGGAGAGAGCGTGAGTTTTAGAGGAGTAGTTACGGGCAGCCACTGCTGAGCCTGATCCGGCTAGGGCTGAGACTACTCGGGCGAGGGCCGAGATTGAGATGCTGAGGGGTCAGCTAGCGAGGATGACTAAGGATAGGCAGACACCAGTCCCTTCTAATAATGAGTCTGAGGATGATCTTTCTGCATATCTAATGACTCAAAGAGGTGTAGATCGGGGTGTTGAGGGGAGTGATGTTGTAGGGGCTGTTGTAGGGACCTCAGAGCCTAGAGCCCTCGCCCAACCAGCTGCAGATACTGGTGATGACCATATGACCATAGATGTGGTTATCTGTTGGTGAATACTCAGGATCAACCTCAGAAGGGTCGCCAGGGACAGGATCCCCCGGCCGCTTAAATTATGATTATGAACTGAACTGTTTGATACTTTTAAGCCCTGGATGGATTGGTTTGATTATGATCTTTGGATTAGTACTCTTGATACATCTTTTACGCTTATGGATTTTTCTTGAATTGAGACTATTGAATATCGTTGCCTTGTAAACCCGTATTTTGTCTAGTGATGCCATAATGAGGGGATCAAGTAATGTTCTAACTTTTGCATAGGCCACTTGATCTAATGTGACCTATTGAACATTTATTTATTTTTATTTCTTTTTGTCCTAATTTTTGCCTATAACTTTTACCTAGAACGCCCTTTCAAGTTTTCAACCTAGCAAGCTTTTCTTTTTCTTTTTGCCTTAATTTTTGCCGAGACCGCCTTCCAGGTTTTCAATCTCGTAGGCTATCTTAATTTTTGCCTGAATTGTCCGTGACGGCTCAATCCAACAGACTTTTCTTTTTGCCTTAACTTTTGATTGGAGCGCCCTTTCGGGTTTTCAATCCAGCAGGCTTTCTGAATATTGCAAATGTGTGATAAATATGAATACAATGATGCATAATATGTGGAGAAAAAATGATGTTAACATACCAGTGATTATTTTGTTGGAAACTAACAGTCAAATTGAACATGCATAACAGGCACGGCGAAAATTCAAAATTTTGTCCCTGTCCCTAGGAACTCCTATAAGATGCATATAAATTAAATAAAGCCTTAAATAAAAAATTCTTTTCCTAGGTTAGCATGCATAGGCTAGGCATACCATAATTCTAAATGATATCCAAGCACATATATTTTATACTAAACATGTTACAACTCTAAGCTATAACCTAAGCATGTTATAAATCTAAGCTATAACCTAAGCATAAAATAAACTAAGCATGCAAAACAACCTAAGTATAATTATTAAGTCTAAAAACGCTTAAAGAAAAAGACCTAATAATTACAAGAGAAAGAAAGAAAACTTAGTAGTTGAAGCGTGCTTTAGCAAAACTTCCTTGCACAAGCCTCCAAGCGTAGCATAGCCTCTATGAGTATCCATATGAACCCCACCAACCAAAACCTCCCTGAGAGGAAGAACTAAGGAGCTTTCAGTAGTTGCTAGACCACTCCAGAAGCCTCACCCGAAAATATAAACTAGAGATGCTCGAATAAAATCAAGCTCCTCAAAAATAACTTATTCAAGTAACCTTTATCCTAAGAATTATTCTTGAACTTGGTATATAGAAAAAGGTGAAAGGGGGCGCCTATTTATAGGCTTAGGGAGCAAAAAGTTGTTCCCCATTTACAATGCAGGATAGGGTGAAAAACCTTAACCCACGCAGGTTATACACGTGGATCCAAAGGATACGCGTGCTGATCCTCATGCAAATAGCATGCAGCGCATACTGTGTACTGCAAGGCAAGCCCTTGCAGGCCTGCCTTGCGTGCGAGCTAGGCCTCGCGGCCCATGCCAGAGGCCAGCACGTGGTGCCCCTTATGGGCAGCACTTGTGTGGCCTATTTTCATGGGCTGCCGCAAGCACTGCCCTGAAGTGCTCGCGCACCTTTTGGTGCACTCCGTGCATCCAAACCATTACAAAATATATTTTGTACTTTTTTGGTTAAACTCGCCAAGGAAAAATATCCCTTTTCAAATATTAATTTATTTTACGACCCTAATAAATTAGTTACCGGTCAAAAATAAATTCCTTGATTTATCCAAAAGTGATCTAATCATTTTTAACCATTTAAAAAATAATCCAATTATTATATTGTATTTTCATAATAGAGGTTCTAAACCGTGAATAGAACTCGATTACCTTAAGTGACTGTAGTACGCCTCTGGCAAGGGTCTACCATCCCCCATTACTCGGAACGTCATTTGTGTTTATGACTTAATATCGGTTAATATAATAGTTGTCCAATGCGATGAACTTCTTCCATTCTTTAATATTAGTACCATCTGGTTTATACGGTTCGATTAAAGTGTTAACCCACTAATAGCAAGGTTGCTCCAAGCTATCCTAGTTATTAACTTGTTACCGAATTATATTGTCTTTTACCACAGTGTGTCTAACTAGAAACTATTTCTATCAAACACATATTTTGATCAGAGGTTTATAGCAATCATCACTTCAACAAGTGACCAAGTACAACTCCTTAACATAACCGAAGTGATGGATTCTTTTCGACTACTCAGCTTACCAACGTGTTATCATCACTATACCCATAATCACCCGTAACACCCTAAATTAATGAGTGTGTGGGAATGACCCAAAGTATAGCAATAGTACCACACAAGGTAACTAGTATCTCAAGTATGAGGATATTAGCAAAGCGTATTGTATGAAGATAAACACTAACACATTGATATATATACCAAGTGTTTATCTTACCACGGTCTCCAATATATCTCCCAGATATATCCATGTGTCAAACTTATGGCACCACCTTCAGTCCTTAGGAGATTGACTGCTTGGACCCTTTCTAAGAAAGTTCACCACATGCTAGTCTTTCTGCTTCATCAATGTCCTTTCTTGATGAAACTATGACTAGGGATAGTTTAGACATAATTAGAATCGCACATGAAGCAGGTCTCACTAAATTTTAGTCCAACTATAATTTCTCTGACTTCATGCTATGATATGTGAAGGAATTTTGTATAAATACATCAATGAATATATTTTAACCAGCTATAATATATTCATAAGCGCATCGATATAAACAAAAGATTAAATGCCTTTATTAGTTAAACAAAATATTCGTACTATTACATAATTAAGATATATCGCCCTAATTTCCTTAAAGGCATACATCATATCCAACAAACTCCCACTTGCACTAAGGCCGATTAGCCATATGTCTTAATCCATATGCTTTAACATACTAGTCATGTTTGACTTGAGTCAATGGTTTCTTCAGACCATCCGCGAGATTCTGATCTATGGGTACATATTCTAGTCTTATTATCTTAGCATCAATAATCTCTCTGATTATATGGTACTTTCTAGATACATGCTTATTTTTCTGATGAGACTGTGGTTCCTTTGCCTGAGCTATGGCACCATTGTTATCACAATACAAAGTAATTAGATCAATAACCTAAGGCACCACACCGAGATCACCAATAAATCCCTTTAACTAGACAGCTTCTTTTGCTGCTTCACATGCAGCAATGTATTCAGATTCCGTAGTTGAATTAGCAGCAGTTTCTTGCTTGGAACTCTTTTAGCATACCGCCCCTCCATTTAACACATACATAAAACCTGACTGAGACTTAAAGTCATCCTTATCGGATTGAAAACTCGCATCAGTGTAACCTCTAATTATGAGATCACCTTCTCCATATATCAAGAACTCATCCTTAGTCCTTCTCAAGTACTTAAGAATTGGCTTGACGGCCAACCAGTGCTTTTCACCTGGATCTGACTGATATCTATTCGTAAAGTTCAAAGACCGAGAGACATAAGGCCTAGTACATATCATAGCATATATGATGGATCCTATTATGGATGCATAGGGTATATCCTTCATGCGCATTCTCTCCTGAGCTGTCTTCGGACACTCACATTTATATAGGTTATTTCCCTTTGTCATTGGGAGATAACCTTGCTTCTAATGCTCAAGGTTGAACCTATTAAATACCTTGTCTATATATGTACTTTGAGAAAGGCCTAAAAGGCTCTTAGATCTATCCCTATAGATCTTTATACCTAGTATAAATGCTGCTTCACCAAGGTCTTTCATGGAGAATTTTCTTGACAACTATACTTTAACATTTTGAAGAAGAGAAATATCGTTTCCTATTACTAGAATGTCATCGACATACAATATTAAGAAAATGAGTCCACTCCCACTAACCTACTTATAAACACAAGGCTAATTAATGTTTGGACAGAAATCTAATTCACGAATTGTCTGATCAAACCTTATATTCAAACTCTTGGATGCTTCCTTAAGTCTATAAATGGATCTTTGCAGCTTATATACCTTCGAGCCATTCTGAGATGTAAAACCCTCAGGTTGTGTCATATACACTGCCCGGTCTAAATCCCCATTTAGGAATGCTGTTTTAAAATCCATCTGTTAGATCTCATAATCATAATATGTAGCAATGGTGAGGAGTATCCTTATAGATTTAAGCATGGCTACCAGTGAGAAAGTTTCAACATAGTCGATACCTTTATGTTGACTACAACCTTTCGCAACCAACCTTGCTTTACAGGTAATTACATTACTGGCCATGTCAGTCTTCTTCTTGAAGTCCCATTTTCAAACAATCAGTCTAACCTATTGCGGTGCATCAACCAAATCCCAAACTTGGTTCTCATACATGAAATCCATTTCTGATTTCATGGCTTTTAACCATTTATCAGAATTTGAGCTTTTCATTGCCTCATCATATGTCCTTGGTTCATTATTCTCCAAGAGATACATTTCCTTATAATCAGTGATGATAAAACTATATCCATCGGGGACCTTTATGAACATGACCTGATCTTTGCAATGTTTGTGTTTCGATAGGTTGTTCTTGGATCTCACTTTCTTGTGTATCTAGAACGGGGTCAATCAGATGATTGTCTGTTTCTTCCTCTTGAACTTTCAGTTCAATATTGCTCCCACTAACTTTTACAAGTAAGTGTTCCTTCTCAAAAAAGTGATCATTCCAAGACACAAATACCTTCTGTGCTTTGGGTTGGTAAAATAAATATCCAATAGTTTCCTTTGGATATCCAATGAACAGAAACTTTTCAAATTTGGCATTCAGCTTATCTGACGCTATCCTCTTTACCATAGCAGGACAGCCCCACCATAGCAGGACAGCCCCATACTCATAAGTGACTTAGAGATGAATTTTTATTACACCATCTTTCGTAAGGTGTAAAATCAACTGATTTAGAGGGCACTATTTAATACATAAACCGCGCTCTCTAGTGCATATCCCTAAAAGAATTTACTAAGATCTGCATGGCTTATCATAGACCAAACCATATCTAATAGTGTCTGATTCCTCCTTTCTGACACTCTATTGTGTTGGGGCATATAAAGAGGGGTCCACTAGGGAACTATCTCATTTTCCTTTAGATAATCCTGAAACTCCTGACTTAAGTATTGCCACCTCAATCTAATCGAAGTGCTTTAATACTTTTCTAAAGCTGTTTCTCTATTTCAGCTCTGAATAGTTTAAACTTTTCAAAACTTTCGGACTTGTGCTTCATTAACTACAAATAACCATATTATGAATAATGCTCAATAAAGGTTATGAAGTAGGAGTATCCTCCTAGTGCCAGAACACTCATTAGACCACACATATCAGTATATATAAGTTTCAATGTACTCGTGGCCCGTTCACCCTTTCCTTGAAAGGGTAACTTTGTCATTTTTCCTTTTAAACAAGGTTCGTAATCACCATAAGACTCCAAGTCTATTGGGCCTAAGTCTCCATGCTTATATAACTTGGTTATACGATCTTTATTTATGTGGCCTAAACGACAATGCCCTAAGTAGAAGGAATTCTCATTATCTAATTTAACTTTGTTCACATTGTTAATATTAAAAACTTCTATTTTAGTAACAAGAACATAAATGTCACCATTCAACATCCTATAACCATAAAGAACATTATTCAAGTGAATCTGATAATTATTATTCAAAAATAAAATTTCAAATCCTTCTGCTGCTAAACACGCAACAGATACAATATTCTTAGTAACACTCGGAATGTAGTAACACTTATTCAAAACTAAAACAAGTCCACTTGGCAAAATAAGATTAAAGCTTCCTACGGCTAATGCAGCAACTCAAGCTCCATTTCTCACACGCAGGTCCATCTCCCTTTGACAAGTATTCTACTTTTGCTTAGTCCCTGCACAGAAGTACAGATATGAGAACCACAACCAGTATCTAATACCCTAGTGGATTCATGAGGAAAAGTAGCATAGTTTTCAATTACAAACATACCGGAAGTAGATGCCTCTACAGGCTTCTTCTTCAAATGTTCAGAAGTATGAGCTTTGCAATCCCTTTTCTAGTGTCCTATTTTCCCACATTAGAAGTAGACATACTTAGATGTCTTCTTTACTTTCTTCTTCTTACTGATTCTTTTCTTGGCACCCAGTTCCTACTTCTTTTTCTTAGAAGCCTTGCCTTTCTCCACCAATAGTAGTGGTTTCTAATATTTCTTTATCTGAGGTTTTACTATTTTTAGCATGTTGATTAATTCAGGGATAGTAGAATTAATTTTATTCATGTAATAGTTAGTCACGAAGCCTGAGTAACTATCTGTCAAGGACATCAACACAAGGTCAATGCTCAAGTCATGATTCAACTCAAACCCCAATCAATTCAGCTTCTCAAGGTATTCCAAGAGTTTCTGTACATGCTGAGAGGTAGAGGTGCCAGCCTACATCTTAGTTCCGAAAAGGAGCTTGGAGGTTGTGAGCGAACGACGGTTCGAGCGGCTGCGGCGCAGGGCCGGGCCCTGTCGGGCGGGCCCGCTTTTTGTGCGTCGGGGAGACGAATGTGATATGGTTAAAAAGAAAATGATTTTGTGTATTGTAATGCTTAAAAGATACGAGATCGAAACCCTGTATTTAGATTAGAGTCGCCACCCGGTTCAGCTCAACCGGAAAATTTTCAGTACAATTTTCCCACCGGGTGGTTGGACCATACCTTAAGTAGAGATTCCGAGTTCGGATGATGTTATGTACTTTTCATTAGGCCAAGTTAGGATACTTCATTCTTTCTTAATCGGTTTAATCCACCCTATTTATTCGTATTTTCAGTTATTTTGTGGTTTTCGTGTTTATCAAGCAATTGAAGCGATTAATAAAATATTTACAATCGCAAAAGAAAAGAAAGTGCGGAAAGTAGAATCATTACAAGATTTTCAAGTCCTGTACTTTTTCTACGTAACAGATAAAATACCCGAATGTCCGATATATACCCACCTGCAGATGATAGTTAACACGAATATGGCATATCTATTTATAATATCATAAAGCCCGATTGAATGGCTAAAATGAGGTTCGAATGGCGTTTGAGGGGAAATTCCATTTTTATCCAAATTTTAGATTCGGTTGTCGCTTTAGTCGGATTACAAATGAATATACCACTTGTTGTGGGGCGGGTCTGTTTTCAGGAGATTTCGAATCTCCATCGTTGCACTATAGATCCTAGCTTCAGAAAATAAATTAGTTCGGAAACAAACGAAAATGATACTGCTGTCTAGAAAGCCAAGCCGCCGATTGCATCTGATGCCGCCGGTGAAATAATTGATGTCGCTGGCGGCATGGATGATGCCGCCGGCGACATCAACTACGTCACGGGCGACATCAGCATGCAGATGGGCATAGGGTTTTCTGAATACCATAAAGAAAGGGTTTCGCGAGAAAGCGAGGTCTCCGGGGAATGTGACGCTAGTGGCGGTACCAACGATGCCTCTCGCGACATGGGTGATACAGCCGGCAACATTACATGTCTCCGGCGACTCCAATTCCTTGCTATAGCAGTGGTTTGTAGTCAAAGTGACCGAAAACTCAAAAGATCGTAAATGAACAAAAATTCTTACAAATCACTAATAACAATGCCAAAGAGCTATGAGACTCAGGATTTTTACCTCGGGGTTGTGAATCCACCTCTTCGTGATCCGAATAAAACACCTCCGGGGAGCTTGTTACGATGATTTAATAATGATTTTTAGTGTCTTTTGGTTTCTAAGTTCTACCAAGATGATTTTGACTTAAAGATTTGTCGATTTCAACTCACAATCAGAGAGTTCAAAGAAGAAAAACCAGGAAAAATGGGTCAGAATCCCGTTTTTTCTGTTTTATCTAATTCTTATCTCACTATTATCTATTTCTACCTTAAAAATCTCTTTTCTCCTTTTCTTTTTCTCCCCTCCCCTTTAAGTGCAGCCCAAGGTGCCCTTTTATAGGTGAAATGGGGTATTTTTAGGACATTTTTTAATAATTCCACCGAAAGTGGTCGAAAAGGCTATCTGCAAGAGGACCCGCTTCGAGTCATGTCGCCGGCGACATTATAATGTCGCCGGCGGTATGGATATATCGCCGGCGACATGGATGATGCTCTGGGCGGCATCAGCCTTCAACATGCCTTCAGTTAGTGGGTCAAAAGAAGCCAAAAAAACCGGGAAAAAGTGGCTTAATAGTGGAAAAAAGCATCTTTATGGCCCTTAACAATATTTTAATGGACATTATTTAATTTGGGTGTAAATCATCGGTTTAAGCTCCTACCGAACGCGTTATCGGCCACGCCAAACTGGATTCTACCAATTATAAAATTCACAAGGAATATTATTTTGGTAATAAAAATTCTGAAGCGAACTTTTATTTTGAGGTATTGAAATCGGGTACACGTCATCATCGTCTCGCGAGAGGGACTGCAAAATCCCGTGCTCACAGGCTGCCCCTCGGGGGATCACTGCTGCCATAGGTCAGTATGATCACCCGAAAGAGCAAGGGATAGGAGTGATACCTGAAGGATGACTGGTTTGTCCCTTGGTCGGACTTACGCTTTGTTGACGGTTCGTCCCTTGGTCGGACTTACGCTTCGTTGACTGTTCGTCCCTTGGTCGGACTTACGCTTTGTTGACGGTTCGTCCCTTGGTCGGACTTACGCTTTGTTGACGGTTAGTCCCTTGGTCGGACTTACGCTTCGTTGACTGTTCGTCCCTTGGTCGGACTTACGCTTTGTTGACGGTTCGTCCCTTGGTCGGACTTACGCTTTGTTGACGGTTCGTCCCTTGGTCGGACTTATGCTTCGTTGACTGTTCGTCCCTTGGTCGGACTTACGCTTTGTCGTTTGTTCGTCCCTTGGTCGGACTTGTGCTTCGTAGAGAATTTGTCCCTTGGTCGGACTTGTGCCTCGTAGAGAATTTGTCCCTTGGTCGGACTTGTGCCTCGTAGAGAATTTGTCCCTTGGTCGGACTTCTGCTTTGAATAAAGAGGTTTGCCCCTTGGTCGGGCTCCTGCTTTGAATAAAGAGGTTTGCCCCTTGGTCGGGCTCCTGCTTTGAATAAAGAGGTTTGCCCCTTGGTCGGGCTTCTGCTTTGAATAAAGAGGTTTGCCCCTCGGTCGGGCTCTCATTTGGTACAGTGATTGTCCTTCGGTTGGGCTTGTTCTGCTGAGATTGCCCTTCGGTTGGGTTTGTTTGAAGAAATTGCCCTTCGGTCGGGCTTGTTCTGTTGTGATCGCCCTTTGGTCGGGCTCGTTTCGAGAGATCGCCCTTCGGTCGGGCTCGTTTTAAAGAGATCGCCCTTCGGTCGGGCTTGTTCTGTTGTGATCGCCCTTTGGTCGGGCTCGTTTCGAGAGATCGCCCTTCGGTCGGGCTCGTTTTGAAGAGGTTGCCCTTCGGTTGGGCTTGTTCTGTTGAGATTGCCCTTCGATTGGGCTCGCGTTTGGAGAGGTCGCCCTTCAGTCGGGCTTGTTTGAAGAGATCGCCCTTCGATGGGGCTTTTGTTCTGAAGAGATTGCCCTTCGGTTGGGCTTTCGTTCTGAAGTGATTGTCCTTCGGTTGGGTTCATTTTGAAAATCTAATTTGGAGGGGCAACATTGCCGGCGGCATGAGTTGATGTTTCTGGCGGTTTCAGTGATGTCGCCGGCGGCATGGGCTGATGTCGCCGGTGGTATGGATGCCACGTGGCAGCTTTGACTGGTCAGATAATTTCAAAATTTAAACTAAATGCGGCGATGTCGCCGGCGGCCTGAGTGATGTCGCCGGCGGCATGATGTCGCCGGTGGTATGGATGCCACGTGGCAGCTTTGACTGGTCAGATAACTTCAAAATTTGAACTAAATGCGGCGATATCGCCGGCGGCATGGGTGATGTCGCCGGCGGCATGGGCTGATGTCGCCGGCGGCATGGAGAGACAGTTTCAGATAAATTAAAACTCCTCGAATTCCGCGCGGCAGTTTTAAAAAGAGATTGGAACTCTTTTCTTCCCCCATTCTCTCTCAAAACCGTATCCCTTCTCTTCTCTCCCAAAGCTCTTTGATTTTTATCTTTGCTTTTTCAAATCATGAAGAGGATTAGTAATGCTTTCAGGGGCAAATCCAAGGCTAGGGAGAGCCTGCCTGATTCTTCCGTCGAGGGTTTGAAAATCCTTTCTGTTCCCACTGCATACGGCCTCAAGGAGACGGCCAAAATGTATGGCTATGGCATTAACTCTCCTATCACCAACCTGACTCCGGAGAAGGAGAAACATCTCTGTTATATCCAGGTAATCCCACAAAAACCTGAATTACTTCTTTTTTTGAATTCGATTTGATTTTGCTTTAGATTTGAAAACATGCTATTATAGGGATTTAAAATGTGGAATATCTCAGTCATATTGCATGCTTTAGGATCGGTTTTTGCCTTGTTGTTTGATTGATTGTGATTTTTGGCACGATGGTTGCGATTTAGGGAGAAAACAGGTTCTGCCCGCGTAGAGTGATGCCGCTGGCGGCATGAGTGATGCCGCTGGCGACATCAATGTTGTTGCTGGCGACATCAGCCTTTGGCAAAGGCTTTATGGGAATCTGATGTCGCTTCTGTTGAAGCTGATGTCGCCGGCGACATGAGCCCTGCCGCTGGCGGTATGGGCTGATGCCGCCGGCGATATCGCTCTTAACAGAGGCGACATCAGCGGCCTTTTTGACAGAAATGCACAGAATTGATCCGTTTTGCTTTCGATTTTGCAGCCATACGAATTGACTTACACAGGAGGGATTGGCACCATCGGTGAGTGGTGGCATCATATTTCAGAGAATGATCCCGAGCTTGCGTTCGCGATTAACGAGACGGGGTTTGGGGATTTGGCTCGAATCATGCCTATGTTGATGCCTAAGTTACCTCATTCTTCGGTAACGGCCTTGACTGAAAGGTGGTCCGAGACTACCCACACCTTCCATCTCCCCTTTGGAGAAGTTACAATCCCCCTTCTGATGTGGTAGCCATGACCGGCCTTCCTTGGACGGACGAGGTTATCCATTTTGACGTCTACATGGACAAGTACCATGTTGAGAGGCCCGTGGTGAGGCGGGTAAAGGAGTTGTTCGGACTGAAGCCCGTTTCTGGGCGGCTGTCCTATGGTGAGTTGTACCGTTATTGGACCCAGGTGGATGTGGTGCCTGAGGAGGAAAGGGAGGCATGTGTCCGTTCCTTTGTGATCTCACTACTCACCGTGCTGTTCTTCCCAATCTCGGGGAGTAAGATCAACTACATACTCATAACCGCGGTGGAAGATGTGCCGGGAATCAGGAGGAAGAATTGGCCGAGGGCCATCTTGGCCCAATTGTACCACGGGCTGGACGTGGGAGCCCGGAAGAATGAAAAAGCCCTTCGCCTTTGCCATCTGCTACTCCAGGTATAAATTTTTTTTTTTTTTTAACATGTGTTCTTATGACGTCTTTTGAATTGATCGGTCGTTATTTGTGCAGGCTTGGGCATTCGAGCATCAAATCCTCCCACCGATGGAGTTTAAGAAGGTTGTGCCGTCGGGCTCTCATTTCCTTGCCCGCTGGTGCGGGTGCATCGGTGGGATGGCGAAGTACCCTACGCTGTATAGGGAGGTCCTAAGGAGCGTGCGACTGAGTTCGGTACGGTTTTTTTTTTTTTTTTTAATTTATTTATTTATTTGGTCTATGGACTTATGTTGGTTGTTTTGATGTAGCTCGTCTTGGACCCGTTCGATGGGGTGGAGAACTTCGCTGAGGTTGCACGGGTTCGGAGGGAGGTGGACGACCGCCGATTTGTGATTGAGTGCCCCCTGTCCCAGCAGTGGTATCTGGGCGAGCGCGTCCGGGGCTGGAGGTCCCTTCCGGTTGCAGCTAGGCCGGTGCCTGCCGATCCTCCGCGGGGCTTGTGGTGGCCTCATTTGGTGATTTCTGCCGAGGCCGACAAAGCTGATTACATTGAAGGAAATGGCCGTGTGATCCCTAGCGTTCCTGGCCTCTATGAGCGGCTTTTTCAGCGTCTACTCCCCGTGTGTCCTCGTTTCCATGGCAACGATACAATTGAGTATCATAACGAGCAACGGTTGGAGGATGAAAAGAGGCGCCTCGGAGGCGTTGTGGACGTTGAGGAGGAGGATGATGATGAGGATGAAGCGTTGGAAGGGGATGTTGCGGTCGACCCTGAGGGGGAGGATGAGGTAGGTGCGGGTGTAGCTGGCGGGAGTGTGCCGACGTCCCAGGGGGAACATCGTTCTTTCGAGGTATAATTGTGCTTGTGTGTATGATTTTGAAGTCGTTTAGGGATGTTGTTGACGTGTGACTTTCATGTTTTGCAGGAACCTGCGAGAAAGAGGGGTCGGGATAACCAGAGTAGGACCCGACATTATGGCGCGCCAGAGGGCATGACCTTCGTGGAGGGGAGATTGGTCAACCCGTTGGAAACCACTTTCCTATTGATGAACTCCCGAGGCGAATTCTCTCAGAGGAATGTTGGCTCGAGCCGGCAAGCCCCGATTTTTATGCCCGAAAATACAACCTACGTAAGTCCTAATAATTATTTTCTTATTAAGTCTTAGAAGTGGGTGTCTAAGGGTATGCTTTTTGGATTTTCTAGGTGGCACGGAGTCATGTGGAGCAGCTGGCGGAGAACAATTTTGTTCTCCGGGATACCCTCATTGGGCAATCGCTTCTTGTTCAGGTATTTTATGCACATGTTAAGATGGGATATATGTATGGATGTTATGCATGATATGCAAGGCTGATATTTTCTCCGATTTGCAGGATTTTTTAGCCCTTTCTATGTCTGATGCTGACGCAGCCCGGTGGCGGTATGAGGAGGAGACTGCAGCTTTACAGCGTCGCGTGAGCGATCTCGAGGGACAGCTGGCGGCCACCGCTCAAGAACAGAGAAGTAAACAGAATCTGGACCGCGCACACCCTGGGGGTACCAGTCGTAGGGGGGTCAAGAAGTCTGCCGGCCGACGTGCGTTTACCGCGGCTGAGGAGTCTAGTAGTGTTCCCATGACGGAGGGAAGAGAGGCAGACGATGTTGACGATTGGTTCGCAAGTCCCGATGACGTTTCATCACGTCCAGCTGGTAGTGGCGGATATGCTTAGTTTTGCTTTTCCTTTTTGTTTTGCCTTGTTCTTGTTTGTACCTCCGACACATTGGGGTTTTGATATTTTTGTTATGGGCCAGAGGATTCGATACAATTTGAGCAATTTGTGCCCCCGGGCTTCTATTTTGAATATAAAGATGAATATGATTGTTTACAGGTTTTGCATAGGTCTGAAATGGCAGAAATGTTTCTGATGTCGCCGGAAAATTCACTCCATGCCGCCGGCGGCATGACCCATATCGCCCAAATGGTTCGAGCTAAAATAATATATACAGGGCTGTCTGAAGTTCATATCGCCGGCGGCATCGTCTGATATCGCCCTAGTTGGCTCCATACCGCCGGCGGCATCAACCAAATCGCCGGCGGCATCAACCAAATCGCCGGCGGCATCAACCACTTCGCCGGCGGCATCAACTTTCCAGCAGTCTGATTTCAACCATTCTGTCCACTACTTGTCATGGCAACCCATAATCAAAAACTACGGGGTTTTCTGCAGAGTTTGGGGAATGTCGATTGGAAGAGGCTCGAAAAATTCAGGCTTTGGGGTTTTTGATATGTCGCGGCGTGGCCTGTGAGCCGCGAATTCCTTCGAGCGGTATTGTCCTTTTGGGATCCAATGGACCATGTTTTCCGCTTTTCATCGTTCGAGCTTTGCCCCTTGCTCGAAGAATTCCATGCTATTTTAGGGACTCCGTGTCCTAAGCGCGTTTCGCTGGCGTTACCGGATCTTCAATTTGGCATAAATGGAATCCCACGCGGGCTATGGAATTTAGATTCTATCGACCCATTTCTATCTCAGTTGCCTGACAGACCTGGTTTTCAGCTCGAAGCAGTCTTGGAGTGGTGTCGTGGAGTGTCCCGATCCCATCCTGCTTGGCCATTTATGATGGCCTTATTACTTATGGCGGAGTTTATGTGTGGAGTGAGCCTGGTTGCTCCGCTGAGGTTAATTTCCCTCATTGGTCCCATGTCGACAGGGGCTTCCCCCGTGGCCGTGGGATTGGCCGATGTTTTGTTAAACGTGGATGCTGCTTCTGTTGACTCGTCACTCATTGGGGATCAATTCACATTATTACAGGTATCTCTTGTTCTTTTTGATCCCGGCATTTCTTTCTCCTATCCTTACCCGAGTTCTGCATTTATAGGTCTGGTTGATGGAGAAGCTAAAGCTGAGGGAGGCACCTCGAGGGAATCCAAAAAAGTATCTTCCGGTCCATCTGAGGGAGAGAGGGCTTATGCGGGCCGATTTCGATGAGCTGACATATGACGATTGGGTGACTATCCTGAGGGGGTATACTGACATGCAGGTTCAGTGGGTTAGTCCGTGGTGGAGAATTCAGGATGTGGTCGTAGAATCTTGGGGAGCCTGTGTTCAATTGATAGGCTTGGAGAAATCTTCATTTTATACCCCATACCGGCTATGTCGTCAGTATGGTAAGAGGCAGAGAGTCCCGATCAAATTGCCCCACAACCAGATCGGAGTTTACAAAGCTAGGTGGGTCAACCATATTCAGGAGAAGTGGTCCAGGGAGGCCGTGTTCGAGATTCTAGATTATGATCAACTAGAAACCACTGAAACTGACACATACTATAGAGGATGGCTTGCCGAGATAAGAGGTTTGCCGACCTGTCGAAAGCGGTCATGGGCCCGTTTGGAGGGGGAATGTGCAGAGCGAGGGGAAGATTCTCTCTCTACTAGCACACCAAGGCGGATCTCTAGGTACCAGGGTGATGATGCGGGAAGTTCGTTTTAAGTCTTATCATTGTCGGAATCATCAGTTTTTTTTTTTATCTAAAATGGAACAAAATGAACCCTGTTCAAAGCTTGTCGAAGTTGTCTTGAATTTATGAATACATGATTCACGTAAGCATAAGCATCTAGATTTTAACAAAAGAAAACTTTTTATTAATCGAGATAAAATAAAGTACATGATGTTTGGTTGCCATTTCCATCGACTTAACTCCCGGTGCCGTCTAGCCGAGTTCGGTTTTCTAGAAGGCACTCACTCTGTGCTCACATACCCTAACTTTTGCCTAGATCGCCCTGTTCGGGTTTTCGATCTAGCAGGTTTGTCTTATCCCCTAACTTTTACACGGTTGGTTCGCAGAATACCAATCGTCGGGTATCACCCTAATTTTTGCCCGATCAGTGAAAGACTGAAAGGCGGGAGATTATTATGTATGTGTTTTTTCGTGTGCTGCTTTTCTGATTTGATTCTTTTAAACATGATAACGCTTAAGCTTGTCTTGGTTTACTGGATATACGAACTCATTCCCATCCATGTCCATAAGCTTAGCTGCCCCTTTGCTAAGCAGCTTCTTTATCACGTATGGTCCTTCCCAGTTCGGCCTGAATTTTCCCCTCACATCAGTGGTAGAGTGTTTCAACTGCTTGAGGACCAGATCACTGACCTTTAGGGGGAACTTTTGATGTTTTACCCGACTGTTATATGCCCGAGCCACACGTTGTTGGTACATCTGGAGGTTGTCAAGGGCTTTCAACCTTTGTTCATCCATCATGTTCAACTGTTCGAACCTTGTCCGAGTCCATTCGGATTCTTCTAACTTAGCTTCCAGGGCAACTCTTAATGAGGTCACCTGAGTCTCAACTGGCAAGACCGCTTCCATTCCGTAGACCAAAGAAAATGGAGTTTGGCCTGTCGGAGTGCGTATGCTGGTGCGGTATCCCCAAATAGCGAAGTGCAACTTATCCGCCCAATCTCTATAACCGGCTATCATCTTAGAAAGAATCTTCTTTACCGATTTATTGGCTGCCTCAACAGCTCCATTGGCTTGTGGTCTATATGGAGAAGACCTGTGGTGTTCGATCCCATACTTCTCGATTAATGAAGCGGTTGCTCCTTGAAACTGTACCCCGTTATCTGAGACTATATGATGTGGGAGCCCATACCGCGCAAAGATATGCTTTTCTATGAATTTGGCAATCTGTCTGGCAGTGACATTGGTGAAGGATTCGGCTTCAACCCATTTTGAAAAGTAATCTACTGCTACCACAATGAATTTATGGCCATTCGTTGAGGAAGGACGGATTTCACCAATTATATCTATACCCCATGCCGAGAATGGCCAAGGGGTGGACAAGTGATGGAGCTCGGTCGGTGGCAAATGTCGCATATCCCCGTAAATCTGGCATTGGTGGCATCGTTTGACTTGGGCGATACAATCGGCTGTGAGAGTGAGCCAAAAATACCCTAGTCGCTGGATCTTCTTTGCAAGGGCTAGACCATTCATGTGAGGGCCACAGTCGCCAGCATGGACCTGGATCATTACGTTCTGAGCCTCGGTATCAGTGAGACAACGGAGGAGTAGGCCCTCACTGGTGCGCTTGAATAGATCATTATCTATAATACGAAATTGGGTAGCAAGCCGCCGTAGGGTGGTACGGTCCGATTCGGAAGAATCTGTGGGGTATTGGCCGGTCTGAAGAAATAAGACTATGTCAGAATACCAACAAGGTTCGGATGAAATGGCGAGAACTGGAGGAGTCGTTTGAACACGATATGGGGTCTTGGTGGATAGCAAAACCAACGGGCGGATAGGTTGCTTTGGGGTCCTTCCCATAAGGACGCGAGAGTGGCGAGAGCATCTGCCATTTGGTTCTCATCTCGAGGGACATGGCGGTACAAGCATGAGGTAAATTTCTCAGACAATTCGCGAACGGCCTCAACATAAGGGCGAAGGGATTCTTCTTTAACTTCCCAATCTCCAACAACCTGACGAACTACTAGAGCTGAATCTCCGATGACGGATACATGGTGTGCTTGAACCTGAAGAAGAGCCTCGAGGCCAAACAAGCAAGCTTCGTATTCAGCGCCGTTGTTGGTGACAGTGAATTCTAAACGTTTGGATAACGGGATTATCTCATTATCTGGTGTGACGATGATGACTCCGAGACCTGCTCCCCGGCGGTTCACAGCGCCATCAAAGTACATTGTCCAATTGTCAACAAGGGTTGTAGCAGAGGCTAGCTGTTCGTCAGGGAACTCTAAATTTTCCTTATAATCGGAGCTGAGGGGTTGATTAGCCAAGAATTCGGCTACAGCCCTCCCTTTAATGACCTTTCGGGTTACATATTCAATGTCAAACTCAGATAAGAGAAGTAGCCATCGTGACAATTTACCGGCTAGAGTAGGGGATTGACAAAGAAACTTCATTGGATCAATTTTGGCTACGGCCTGGACTCGATAGGATTGGAAATAATGTCGCAACTTCTTAGTGAGCCAAACCATGGTAGCACAAGTCTTCTCTACAATTGAATATCGGGATTCGTAATCCAACAGTTTTTTACTTAGGTAGTAGATGGCATGCTCGCGCTTATCATCATGTTCTTGGACAAGCATGGCTCCGACGGACGTTTCTTCAATGGCCAGATAAAGGATGAGAGGTTTCCCTGGGATGGGAGGCGTCAAGACCGGTGGATTGACAAGGTATGCCTTGATTCTGTCGAATGCTACCTGGTAGTGATTGTTCCATACCATGGGTTGCTGTTTCTTTAACAACTTAAAGATGGGTTCGCAGACAGTAGTGAGGCGAGCAATGAATCGACTAACATACTGTAAGGACCCCAAAAACGATCGGACCTCTTTTTCTGTCTTAGGGGAAGGCATATCCCTGATGGCTTTGTCTTTGTCAGGGTCCATTTCAATTCCTTTTTGGCTAACCACGTGTCCTAATAGCTTGCCGGAGGTAACTCCAAACACACATTTCTTCGGATTTAGACGAAGATTGTATTTTTCAATGCGAGTCATGAACTTGTCAAGAACAGCAGGGTGTTCCTCTCGAGTGGCGGATTTCACAATCATGTCGTCCACATACACTTCCACTTCTTTATAGATCATGTCGTGTAGCAGGGCAGTTACAGCTCGTTGATAAGTGGCTCCGGCATTTTTTAACCCGAATGGCATTACCTTATAGCAATAAACCCCCCACTCAGTAATGAATGCTATTTTGACTTTATCGGCAACATCAACCAGGATTTGATTGTATCCTGAGAATCCATCCATGAACGAATACATAGCCGCCCTGGCGGCACTGTCAATTAGGACATCGATGTGCGGGAGAGGGAAGTCGTCCTTCGGCGAGGCTTTATTGAGATCTCGAAAGTCTACGCAGACTCGAACTCTACCATCCTTCTTTGGTACCGGGACGATGTTGGACAACCAAGTCGGGTATTCTACTACTTCTATGAATCGAGCTTCGATCAACCTTGAAACTTCTATCTTAACTTGTTCTGCCCATTCAGGTCTCAACCGGCGGAGCTTTTGTTTGACAGGTCAGAATTTAGGATCAGTTGGGATCCTGTGTTCGGCGATTTGTCGATCAACTCCAGGCATGTCCTCGTATGACCAGGCGAAAGCATTAACATGATTCTTAAGCACTTTTATGATCTCACTTTTTTCCTCGGGAGTTAAGTCTTTGGAAATGGTTACCATTTTTGGATTGTCATCCGTACTTAGGTTTATTTCACTTAATAGAGTTTCACTAATGCCAAAAACGTTATGCATATTGTTACATGAATGCATGGATCCATTCGGGAAGACATCAAACAAGTAAGCTGAACGGGGGTTATTCATTGCGTAAAAAGCCTCATAAGCGGCATTGTTCGTATCAAAAACATCAGAAATATTGAAAATTACATCATCCATATCTTCCTCCACATGCGGAGGGACTTCAGCGGTTGTGTCGATGGGAGGTGTATTCCCTGTATCATCTGTCGGGGTGGTGTTTAGGTTATGCTCCCAGGTGGTCTTTTGGGTAGTGGTGAGCGACGGTCCCTCAGACAGGTCAGCCTTTTCGGTTATAGCCCTGGCGAGCTCTTCCACTATAGTTATCGTTGCATCTTCTTTCCCATTACCTTTCCAGCCTTTCTTCACAGTAGTGCCATAGCTCTCGTCACGGTTGCCACGGCATCCTCAATTTCTGGATCGACAGACTCACCTTCGGGATACATCTTATCTTTCCCCTTATCTTTTTCAAAAATCACGTTGACAGGCACATCAGACTCTGCAGGTTCAGGTTCAGCTGAAGTTATCATGTCACCGGCCTCAAAGTCGTAGACATCTTTAAAGATTTCAAAGCCGGGCCACATTTTCCCGTCATGCTCGATTGGTTCGGTCTCCCCTTTATAAAGCCTCTTTCCCTGGATTTCACAAGTAGTGACCATGCGGCAATAACAGTAAGGGACGCGACGATAGGCTTTTCTAGGCTTATACCCCAGTCCAGCTCCACGAATGAGGATCTTTGGTTCCAATGCCTCAATAATCCCCTGTTCATGTATTCCTCCACCCTTGCCATGCCTATAACCAGACTTCTTCATTAGCTTGCCCATACCCGCGTGGAGGTAGTTGTGCCAAAGGGGAAGGGATCTTTCAGCCTTACTAATTACGGCAATCTGGAGGCTCTTTTCTAGGTTTGCTTCGGCTTCCATAACGGCCATGACAGAAGTAGGATCGGCCTCTATAGTTATCATTCTATCACCATGGATTAGCTTGATCTTTTGGTGTAATGTGGAGGGTACAGCACCCAATGCATGGAGCCATGGCCGACCAAGCAGCAGAGAATAGGTAACAGGAATGTCAATGACGGTGAAACGTACATTGTTTGTGATACCTTCGACAGTAACCCCTGCCTCAAAGACCCCAATTACATTGCGCTTTGAGTCGTCATAAGCTCTGATAACAGTGTTGGACCTTTCGAGCATGTCCTCTGACAGTCCCAGATGAGGAAGGATCTTTAGAGGGCATAGGTTTAGGGCGGAGCCATCATCTACCATGACGCATGGGATGACCTTATCAAGAATTTGAACCCGGATGAACAAGGCCCTATTGTGATCCCTTCCTTCAAGTGTAAGATCAAAACTATCAAACACGATCTGAGGCCCTTTTCTTGGGGGAATGCCTTCTCCTATCGTAGCGCACATCTCAACGACCGAAGTGGTCGGACTAGCCTCCAGGTCAAGGAGCCGTTTGATCAAACCCTTACGATGCCTTTCTGAGTCAATTACCAGTTGCCAGATGCTGTATCGGGCTTGGGTGTTTTTCAACTGGGTAATGAGGGGGTCAACCTCAATACTAGTAGGGACAGGTGGAGGTGGAGAAGGGGGCCTCGCTGTAGTTCCAACCCTGCCAGGAATCGGGTCTTTGTTTAGACGGAGATACCGATCTTCCGGCTGATATACACGACCACTCCGGGTGATATTGAGGACATTGTCGAGTAAGACGCTCTTGGTGGCTCGCGTCTCAAATAGGTACTGCTGCTCTTTAGAGTCCGAATCTGGGTCTTGTAGTTCATATTTATCCACACTAAAAAGGTCATGGTGGTCGACCTTGAACAAGTTGGTACTTACGGCCTTGGATTCCCGAGCCATTTCCCCCTCCTCATCAGAATAGTTCTCCTTTGAAACAAAGGAATCTACACTAAATAGTGCCTTTCCCTCAGCTTTCCTTCTCTTCGCCACAAATGGTTTAGACCTATGACCCTTTTGTTTTGGTTGGCTTGGATCCTTTTCCATTCCTTGAATGGAGTTAACTCCTGGGTTAGCCTGATTGATAAGTTCAAAAACTGAGCAAGATGGAAGTCCTGAACCGATGACCAGGACGAAATTACTACTGCCCGGCCCCTGGGCAAGAAGGTCGAAGACCGTGGCTTCAAGTAAACCAGATTGGACCATTCCGACCTTACTTTCGAAGCTTGGTAAAGGGTTATTCATAGTGCTCGGGGCTTTTTCTGGTTCAGCAATCTTTGCCTCGCTAACCAATCGCTGAATAGCTGAGAGTAGGGCCTTGCAGTTGTTGGTTTGGTGCCCCACCTGAACGTGATAATTACAGAAGTTATTCTTATCTTCAGGTTTGGGTGGCTTGTATTCTTGAAGGGACTGTATAAAACCCGCTTCTCTCAACCGTTGGAAGATGACCCGGAGGGGTAATTTATAGGGGTTGGTCAAAATAAAAGGGGGCCGAGGAGTCTGGACCGAGGCAATTGTTGATGGTGGTGTAGCAGGGGTATGAGAAATGGTTTGGATAGCAGCCAGTGTTTTTGGCTTAACCGGCGCTAGGGTCGAGGGTTGCGCTTCATTTTTCCTGAACCATGGTTTTCCTGCCCTCTCGGCCTTCTCGCATTCTGCCTCACGCTCAATCTTTTCTGCTTTCTCAAACACAGCTTTGTAAGAAAGGAAAGAATCCGTAGCCATTTCCTTGCGGAACAAGGGGAGAGATCCTTCGAGGAGTTTGACAATCATTTCCTCAAGGCTAAGCTTAGACTTCAACAAGACCTGGGTTGACATCCACCTATTGAAGTACTGTTTAAAGGTTTCGTTGGGCATTTGACGGATCCTCTCAAGATGTTGGAGGGTCGTCTCCATCATAGTATTGAACCCATAGTGTACTTTCAAAGCCTCAGATAAGAGCATCCAGTCGGTGACAATATGTTATGGCAAAGTGTGGTACCACTCGAGTGCCGGTCCCCGAAGAGAACAAGGAAACATCTCAGCCAGTACTTTGTCACTTAGCTTCTTTACCCACATCACCCTTTCGTACATAATGATGTGAGAGGCGGGTGCTCCCGAGCCATCATAATGAGCCATGTTTGGCATAGTAAAATTGTCAGGGATCCAATCCTCGTCCCTTTCAGGTTTTTTATTAATGATGAGGCGGTTGATGTAAGCTTGGATTTCTGGTGTCACGCCCGGAGGTTGCGTGACCTGGTCGCTGATCGGTCCTCGAGAGATGGTTGGGGCTTGGGGTGTCGCGCCCGGAGAATGCACGACCTGGTCGCTGACGGTCTGAGAAGCTATCATTTATCGAATGAAAGCGGCTACCTCAGGTGTCACACCCGGAGGTTGTGTGACCTGGTCGTTGAATGTTGAAGGCAGCGTAGGACGGACAGTCAAACGGCTGGCAAATGGATTCTGGGGGTAAGTTGTGCCTTTATGAGTTACGACAAACTGTGGAGGTGTGAATGAGGGTAGAGGCCGAGACGATGGGCTTTGGTGATTGAATGTCAGAGGAGTTGAGGTTTGGGTGAAAGGTCTTGGGTTGAAAGGTACAGCTGGTGGAGTGGTTGAAGTCGACAAGAGAGCCGAAGCCTGTCCAAACTGGAATGGACTCGTCAGGGGTTGGATTGATTGAAGTACAGGTGCGACAGGTCCTGCCTCTACCAGACTGGTCAGTATCCGAGTTATACCATCCGGGGCATGGATGTCGGATGTTGATACTCTATCGGAATTCCTGTTTTCCAGAGCTCGCTTAATCGCTGCATCAACCGTAGTTTGGATTGAGGTTTGGAAAGCATCCGAGTTTAAGAACTGCAACATAGCATTGGTCAAGTCAAAGCCAGGAGGTGGTTGGGATCCTGTTCCCGAGCTGGAAGTGGGACCAAGGGGCTCTTCTGGAGGGGGGTCCCTTCATTTCTCGGGAAAGACATGGTCGGTCGAAGGAAACTTTGGCTTAACTGCACTTGCTCTGAATCTGATTCCTCGCTGGAATCGGTATGGGGGATTCCTTCAACTTTCGTGGTGGCAACCGGGGTCGGAGGATGACGTATTAGGCGATGTTCTATCCTTCTCCAGGCCGGGGTGCGACGGTCAGTGCGCCTCCTCCTAGCTGAAATGGTAGGCAGCGGATCAGGCTATACGTGGATGGGTGAATGATATGCGTGGTATGCATGCTTTTCGTGTCCTGGGAGTGACATGTAGTGCGCATGGCTGCACGTAGATGTGGTTAAGGATGATGTGATGGCTTAACCCTCCAACATATATGAGACGTGTGTACTTCACGTCATACATAGCGATATGTGGTGACGCAACGGAGGTACAAGAGAAGTCCTACACATGTTGCTAAACCTCTTCCACGGGTGGAAGTGGTAAGGGCAAGTTGATTCATTTTCGGCCCTTAAAGTCGATGTATGAGGGTGCATGATCATAAAGCACTTAGCATACGAATCGGCCCTGTTCCAACCTTTTGACTCCCGCGTAACACCTCTTTGGTAGGATGGAGTTTGGCTGCTTCACCGGTAATGGCAAAAGTAGCGCGTCCCAATTATTTTATTCATTTTGGGTAATCCTAAGGGGAATGATGTGCTAAGGCTTTTTTCTAACGCGGCTTTGGTATAGGGTTGTTGATGTAGAAGGTTCCCGTTTACCTTGATTCCACGTTTACTCAATCACTACCCGAATGGGCGTGGTCATAGGAGTTTACGTGTTGGTTGAAATGAGTGATCCACCCACTAGGCATCCTCAATTCCAACAGGGCATGAGTGATACTTTGTGAGCTTCTCGGCTAAAATAGGGCACCTATAATTACCGATCTATCTACACGCGTGAGGACAAGGCGTCATAAGAAAAGAGTGAAGTTTTAATTTGGCCAATGATTTCAATACATCATCAAAATCTTTTAAACTATGAAGGAAGATTCAAGTTTAAAGAAAAAAATTCCCCAGCAGAGTCGCCACTGTGAGCGGACGACGGTTCGAGCGGCTGCGGCGCGGGGCCGGGCCCTGTCAGGCGGGCCCGCTTTTTGTGCGTCGGGGAGACGAATGTGATATGGTTGAAAAGAAAATGATTTTGTGTATTGTAATGCTTAAAAGATACGAGATCGAAACCCCGTATTTAGAATAGAGTCGCCACCCGGTTCAGCTCAACCGGGAAATTTTCAGTACGATTTTCCCACCGGGTGGTTGGACCATACCTTAAGTAGAGATTCCGAGTTCGGATGATGTTATGTACTTTTCATTAGGCCAAGTTAGGATACTTCATTCTTTCTTAATCGGTTTAATCCACCCTATTTATTCGTATTTTCAGTTATTTTGTGGTTTTCATGTTTATCAAGCAATTGAAGCGATAAATAAAATATTTACAATCGCAAAAGAAAAGTAAGTGCGGAAAGTAGAATCATTACAAGATTTTCAAGTCCTGTACTTTTTCTACGTAACAGATAAAATACCCGAATGTCCGATATATACCCACCTGCAGATGATAGTTAACACGAATATGGCATATCTATTTATAATATCATAAAGCCCGATTGAATGGCTAAAATGAGGTTCGAATGGCGTTTGAGGGGAAATTCCATTTTTGTCCAAATTTTAGATTCGGTTGTCGCTTTAGTCGGATTACAAATGAATATACCACTTGTTGTGGGGCGGGTCTGTTTTCAGGAGATTTCGAATCTCCATCGTTGCACTATAGATCCTAGCTTCAGAAAATAAATTAGTTCGGAAACAAACGAAAATGATACTGCTATCCAGAAAGCCAAGCCGCCGATTGCATCTGATGCCGCCGGCGAAATAATTGATGTCGCTGGCGGCATGGATGATGCCGCCGGCGACATCAACTACGTCACGGGCGACATCAGCATGCAGATGGGCATAGGGTTTTCTGAATACCGTAAAGAAAGGGTTTCGCGAGAAAGCGAGGTCTCCGGGGAATGTGACGCTAGTGGCGGTACCAACGATGCCTCTCGCGACATGGGTGATACAGCCGGCAACATTACATGTCTCCGGCGACTCCAATTCCTTGCTATAGCAGTGGTTTGTAGTCAAAGTGACCGAAAACTCAAAAGATCGTAAATGAACGGAAATTCTTACAAATCACTAATAACAATGCCAAAGAGCTATGAGACTCAGGATTTTTACCTCGGGGTTGTGAATCCACCTCTTCGTGATCCGAATAAAACACCTCCGGGGAGCTTGTTACGATGATTTAATAATGATTTTTAGTGTCTTTTGGTTTCTAAGTTCTACCAAGATGATTTTGACTTAAAGATTTGTCGATTTCAACTCACAATCAGAGAGTTCAAAGAAGAAAAACCAGGAAAAATGGGTCGGAATCCCGTTTTTTCTGTTTTATCTAATTCTTATCTCACTATTATCTATTTCTACCTTAAAAATCTCTTTTCTCCTTTTCTTTTTCTCCCCTCCCCTTTAAGTGCAGCCCAAGGTGCCCTTTTATAGGTGAAATGGGGTATTTTTAGGACATTTTTTAATAATTCCACCGAAAGTGGTCGAAAAGGCTGTCTGCAAGAGGACCCGCTTCGAGTCATGTCGCCGGCGACATTATAATATCGCCGGCGACATTATAATATCGCCGGCGGTATGATCCATGTCGTCGGCGGTATGGATATATCGCCGGCGACATGGATGATGCTCTGGGCGGCATCAGCCTTCAACATGCCTTCAGTTAGTGGGTCAAAAGAAGCCAAAAAAACCGGGAAAAAGTGGCTTAATAGTGGAAAAAAGCATCTTTATGGCCCTTAACAATATTTTAATGGACATTATTTAATTTGGGTGTAAATCATCGGTTCAAGCTCCTACCGAACGCATTATCGGCCACGCCAAACTGGATTCTACCAATTATAAAATTCACAAGGAATATTATTTTGGTAATAAAAATTCTGAAGCGAACTTTTATTTTGAGGTATTGAAATCGGGTACACGTCATCATCGTCTCGCGAGAGGGACTGCAAAATCCCGTGCTCACAGAGGTCCCATACCTCTCTGTCCTTTCCCGTCTGAAAAGAGTTCTTCAAGATCAAGAACCATGTCCTCTAAGGGCATATTCTCATGTTATTTCTGAAGCTCAGGATTCATGGACCCTAACATGATACACATGGCAGTCTTAACATCTTTCCTGGGCTTCAACCAGGCCTCATGTTTCACATAATCCATAATATCAGGCTCAACAGGGAAAATTTCACTTAGAATATAGGCAATTCCCTTGGATCTGAGAATAATTCTCACTGCCCGAAACCAATCAGAAAAGTTTGAGCCATTCAGTTTGGTGTCAAATAACATACGGAGATTAACGTTGGAAGTTATTTTCAACCTAAGATAGAAGAAAAGAAAAGGAGTTTAGATATTAGTTTAAGTACATGCATTTAATATAAGGACTTTTAGTTAAATACATTTGTCCTACTATTTTCTTCGAAATTTATAATAGCTCATTCTATTGAATTCGAAAATTTTAAACTAGCTAAATTTCCTAGTAGGTAGCATCTATAACTAGTCTATTATGACCCCCAATTTTATGAGTCAAGTCACAATAGTAAGTTATAGTTGGAATCCTATTCCATTTGCATCGTATGCAATTGCTAATACATTCAAGCTCCCTAATCCCAAGGGACGTGTGCTCTTATATTAGCATCTCCTTGAATATGTTTCAGATCTGGGCCTAGCCCCCAATTTTATGGTGGACTACCCTAGTTACGTCAAGGCAGACCATATCCCAAACTTTACAACCAATCAATGTGGACTAGAAGGAACGATTTGCGAAGCACTTTGATAGCTCAAAGAGACTGTTTTATAAATTTGAGCAAGGAATACTATAACTTGCCTTAATATATTTACTTTGGGATTTTATTGGTGTTAAACATCTCACTCAATCTATGATTTTATCACATGGACATATTTATAATAACATATATTAATTCAGGAAATTTTAGAATTAATTTATAAGGTCCAACCTTATGCGTGTTTAAGCTCTTTATTATAATTATTCCATCAACCTAGATAATATGCAAAATAATTAACACTATTATTTCTCATATTTATATTGCATTTCATTTAAGCTTTTATTCAATAAATTTAATTTTTACTTTGTTATAGAAACATATATAAGCACCATCTTATATATTAGAAATAAATTAGTCCATATTTAAACCCCCCGGTTGGTCAATTCAAGATGTACCGATATAGGTTCCCAGGGAGGAGAGGTGCCTTTGAAGTGTAGACACCAAGTCCAATCCTTAGCCAGAACAAATACGGGCACAAACTTGAAGACCAATGGATTCCCTTGAACTAATAAATTTCGTTCTTTCAATTCATGTAAATTGGAATCATCTATAGCCCATATAATTTATATAAATTATTGAAACTTGTATAATTCGGGTAAGTTGAGCAGGCTAATTCAAAATTATTCACAACTATTTTCTAACCTCGAAATGAAAAGCATAAGTTCATATACATTGTTCCAAATAATTAAATAAACAATAAATCATTTCATATGGAAAATAATATTCAGTTCGCTTCTAACTTAATTATGCACTAATTAGGCAGGTTCTTATACCACTGTTGAGAACTGACAATCAAATTGAACATGCATAACAGGCACGGCAGAAATTTAAAATTTTATCCTTGTCCCTATGAACTCCTATATAATGCATATAAATTAAATAAAGCCTTAACTAAAAAATTCTCTACCTAGGTTGGCATGCATAGGCTAGGCATACCATAATTCTAAATTATATCCTATCACATATATTTTATACTAAGCATGTTATAACCCTAAGCTATAACCTAAACATGTTATAACTCTAAGCTATAACCTAAGCATGTTATAACTCTAAGCTATAACCTAAGCATAAAATAGACTAAGCATGCAAAATAACTTAAACATAATTATTAAGTCTAAAAATGCTTAAAGAAAAAGACCTATTAATTAAAAGAGAAAGAAAGAAAACTTACCAGTTGAAGCGTGCTTTAGCAGAACCTCCTTGCACAAGCCTCCAAGTGTAGGATAGCCTCTATGAGTATCCACACGAACCCCACCAACCAAAACCTCCCCAAGAGGAAGAACTAAGGAGCCTTGAGTAGTTGCTAGGCCACTCTAGAAGCCCCACCCGAAAATATAAACTAGAGATGCTCAAATAAAATGAAGCTCCTCAAAAATAACTTGTTCAAGTAACCTTTATCGTAGGAATTATTCTTGAACTTGGTTCATTGAAAAAGGTGAAAGGGGGTGCCTATTTATAGGCTTAGGGAGCAAAAAGTTGCTCCCCATTTACAATGTTGGATAGGGTGAAAAACCTATCCCATGCGGGTCATACACGCAAATCCAAAGGATCTGCGTGCTAACCCGCATGCACATAGCAAGGCAAGCCCTTGCAGGCTTGCCTTGCGCAAGCTGGGCCTCGCGGTCCATGTCGCGAGCCCAGCTCACAGTGCCCCTCATGGGCAGCACTTGTGCAACCCATTTTCATGGGCTGCCGCGACTGCCCTGCAGTGCTCGCACACCTTTCGGTGCACTCCGTGTATTCAAACCCTATAAAATATATTTTATACTTTTTCGGTGTTAAAATCGCCAAGGCAAAATATTCCTTTTCAAATATTAATTTATTTTACAACCCTAATAAATTAGTTACTGGTCAAAAATAAATTCATTAGTTTATCCAAAAATGATCTAATCATTTTTAACCATTTAAATAATAATCCAATTATTATATTATATTTTCGTAAAAGAATAAATCTATTAGTTCTTTACTTAGTCCGATGAAGGTCCAATGTATGTGACCTTATAGGATCCCGAAGTATAGAGTTGTTTAAGGCTTAACCAACCCTTATTCTAAGAGAACCATTGGCTCGAGGTTCTAGACCGTGAATAAAATTCAATTACCTTAAGCGACTGTAGTATGCCTCTAGCAAGGGTCTACCATCCTCCATTACTCGGAACGTCATTTATGTTTATGACTTAATCCTAGTTAATGCAATAGTTGTCCAATGCAATGAACTCCTTCCATTCTTTAATATTACTACAATCTGGTTTATAGGGTTCGATTAAAGTGTTAACCCACTAATAGCAAGGTTGCTCCAAGCTATCCCAGTCATTAACTTGATACCGAAGTATATTGTCTTTTACTATAGTGTGTTTGACTAGAAACTATTTCTATCAAATACAAACTCTGATCAGAGGTCTATAGCAATCATCACTTCAATAAGTGACCAGATACAACTCCTTAATATATCCGAAGCAATGGATTCTTTCTACTACTCAGCTTACCAACGTATTGTCATCACTATACATGTAATCACCCGTAACACCCTAAATTAATGAGTGTGTGGGAATGACCCAAAGTATAGCAATAGTACCATACAAGGTAACCAGTATCTCAAGTATGAGGATATTCGCAAAGCTTATTACATGAAGATAAACACTAGCACATTGATATATATACCAAGTGTTTATCTTATTGCATTCTCTAATGTATCTCTCAGATATATCCATGTGTCAAACTTAAGGCACCACCTTAGTCCTTAGGAGATTGACTGCTTGGACCCTTTCCAAGAAAGTTGACCACATGCTAGTCTTTCTGCTTCATCAATGTCCTTTCTTGATGAAACTATGACTAGGGATAGTTTAGACATAATCATAATTGCACATGAAGTAGGTCTCACTAAATTTTAGTCCACCTATAATTTCTCTGACTTTATACTAGATATGTCAAGGACTTTTGTATACATACATCAATGAATATATTTTAACCAGCTATAATATATTTATAAGCATATCGATATAAACAAAAGATTAAATGCCTTTATTAATTAAATAAAATATTCCTACTATTACATAATTAAGATATATCGCCCTAATTGCCTTAAGAGCATACATTATATCCAACATATTTCACCTAAAAACATGCATGCATTCATAAGACCAAGATTCTTAGTAAAATCATAATATGTTCATTGATGAGATTAATTCAAGTACTTAGGCAATGGTAACAATTTCCAATGGTTAACCCCTACTGCCTACTGGTCTTTTACAAATTTTCCAGAAGGCAACTGACATTTTTCTCTCGATGCCCTAACTTTTGCCTAAGCCGCCATTTTCGGGTTTTCAGCTTAGCGGGCTTTATTTGCGTTAGAGTGTCCTAATTTTTTCCTGACCAATTTACGGAATATTGATCAGCGGGCTGCACCCAAATTTTTCCCCGAATAGTGGAGGACCGCTCGCTGGGTGTTTTATCGTTTATTTCTTTTATTCTTTATGCGGCTTTTTTATGATTTAATTCTTTTGACCTAGACATGATAACACTTGAGCCTATCTTGATTCACTGGATTCACGAACTCATTTCCATCCATATCCATAAGCTTGATTCCCCCTTTACCAAGGACTTTCTTCATGATGAATGGTTCTTCCCAATTAGGCCTGAACTTACCCCTAGCATCAGTGTTGACTTAGCGTAGCTTCTTAAGAACCATATCACCCGCTTTGAGAGGTTGTTTCATGTATCTGATTCTATTATTGTAAGCTCGAACCATGCACTGTTGGTACATCTGGAGATGGTCAAGTGCCCTGAGCCACTTTTCATCTATTGCAATCAACTATTCATACTTGGCTCTTGCCCAATCTGATTCTTTTAACTGCGGTTCAAGTGCCACTCTTAGAGATCTTACTTCTATTTCGACCGGTAACACAGCTTCCATTCTATATACCAGGGAGAAAGGTGTTTGATTGATGGGAGTTCTTACACTGGTTCTATACCCCCAAACTGCAATGGAAGCTTATCAGCCCAATCTCTGTACGTAGCCATTGTCTTTGACAAAATCTTCTTGACTGATTAGCTTCCCTTAGAGCTCTTGAGATGGTCAATTTATGACTTAAGATGTCCTTTCCACTTTTTATAATCAAAGTTGACCTATTATTGGTGCTTCTGGGTCTTCTTTCTTGATGATGTGTGTTTTTGTATGCTTTCCCCCTTATGAAGAAAAAAGGACCTAGGCTAATTTTTCACCATGTTTGCTAAGCACTTTTCATTATCTCTCTTTTGATGATAGGTTTTAACCACTGGACATTTGTACCATTGCGTTATACTCAAGTTCAACTTCATTAATGAATATGATGATAGTTTAAGAATGTTGTTGTTATGAGTGCATGACGTCACTAGAATGAAATACTCAAGTGAAATATGAATGATAGGTGCATCAATTTATTCATGAAATGTTAAAAATAAAGATACTGATACTTATAACTTATTCATGATATGCCTTATAAGCGGCACTATTTGTATAAAAAATGTTTGCAATATTAAAAATTACATCATTTGAATCATCCTCGACAGGCGGAGGGCCTTGTTGTGTAAGTTTGCTTGTGTTTCTTCGGCCACTACTTTTGCTAACTTCTTGACAGCCCTGCTGATGGGATTTCCTTTCTAATTTTTTTCCAATTCTTCCTCATGAGTACCGCTAGTGCTTTAGTGATGGACTCGATCGCCTCATTCATTTCATCTTCTTCAGCATTCCCACATAGTTTTATAGCAACTGAGGATTTAATTAGACAGCCCTTCTTGAAATCATATACATCATTGAAGATCTCAAAACTGGGGACTTTCTTGCCACTTACTTTGACAGGTTCTTCTTCGCCCGAGAATTCCCCTTGCTTGATTTTAGATATTATCATAAGGAAGGGTTGAGGCTTGGACTTTTTAGCACCTGGGCGATTCCCTAAACCAAGTCTAAATGGCCATGGAAGAGATGAGAGGGGTTCCAACATTCCTTGCAGATTCTTTTTGAGTACCTTACCCTTTATGTAACCCTGCTTCATCATAATCTTCTTGATTTTAAGAGATATGTACCCCTTAACTGAAAACTTTATATCTTGGTGAGCTACAACCACCCTAGATTCCTTTTTCTTAGCCTCTGTGGCCGCTATGACAGATGATTCGCCAGCACTAATGGTTAGCAGCTTGCCATTGTGGATGAGCTTAACTTTCTGATGGATTGTGGAAGGGACAACCCCTAATGCATGGAGCCAAGGTCGACCCAATAGTAATGAGTAGGTAACGGGAATATCGAGAACAGTAAACAAGACTTTGGACTTCACTTCCCTAACTGTAACTTCAGCTTTAAAGACCTTAGTGATACTCCTCTTTGTATCATCATATTCCCTCATGACAGTATATGACTTCTCCAACATGGATTCGCCTAACCCTAAGTGAGGAAGAATCTTGGCAGGACAGAGATTGAGGGCGGAATTATTGTCCACCATAATACACGGGATAGAACGATCAAAGATTTCCACCTAACTAAAAAGTGCCTTATTATGCTTATTCCCTTCGGTTGGGAGGTCTGACGGATAGAACTTGATGGGTTCGATCTGATCAGGAGGAGATCCCTCGATAATTAAGAATACCTCAAATAAAGTGGTAGAAGGTGTAGCTTCCATACTTAATCACTTCTCTATCAGACCCTTGTGATGTTCTTCAGAATCAACAAGGAGCTATTAAATGTTGTACTTAGCAGGGGTAACTTATAATAGCTGGATGAGAGGGGTGACTTTTCTTTTCAGCACTGATCGGAATATGAGTCTTAGTAGCGGACGTAAAGATTAGACCCTGGTCGATATTTGGAATGACCTGGATATCCACGTCTCTGCCCTTTCTTCTCTTTGGGATAGGGTTAGGAGGGATCCTCCCACTTCGAGTAACATGCAGCACCCCATCTTTTATATAACTCCTCTCTTCGAAAGTTTCCACCAATAAGGCTGGTCCTTCGAGCTCATCATTCTATAATACATAAGCATCGATATCAATTGGCCCCGGTTGAACCAACATAGCTTCCTCATTATGAATTCCTTCTAGCTCAAATGCATCGATGTCAATGGGGATTGGTTCATCAGGCAAGGCCACTACTGAGTGAACTACAGGTTTAGCTTACGAGATCATATTCAAAACATGGTAGAAGGTCAACCCAGATTCAACAACTGTAACCTACTTCTTAAAATTTGGTAAGGGGTTATTCATGGTGCTGGGTTTAAGCTTAGGTTTCTGAATCTTCTGATCCCTAATTAGACCTCAAATAGCCTTAAGTAGATCCCTACAGGCACCAGTACGATGCCCCTTGCTAACGTGATAACCATAAATCTGATCTCTACTTCATGTTTGGGGGGGCATAGGGCTTGATATTCTAAAGAAGACCAAGTGCCCTAAACTTAGTGAAGATGGCGGGCAGAGATGCTTTCCAGGGGGAAATTCTATCTTCAATGGAGTGGATTGCGGCCACTTCTTCTTATACTACCGCTGTTTTAGGATCAAAGCTAGATTTTGACTTAGAAGCCTGGGCTGGGGCTGAAGGGTCATTCTTTTTTAACCAAGGTTTGGTCGGTACGCTTGCGTTTTTTAATTCCTCTATTCTTTCCCACTTCTTAGCTTTTTCAAAGACCTCTACATAGCTAGAGAATGTATCCATACCAAGGACCTTACAATAAGCAGGCAGGGCACCATGCATCAATTTTATGATCATTTTTAGGAGACTTAGCCTATCTTTTAATAGAACCTGGGTGGCCATCCATCTTTCGAAATAGGGCTTAAATTTCTCGTTAGGAGCCTGCATGATAGCTTCCAAATTCTTTATGGTAGTTTTAATAGTGGTGTTGAAACCATACTGCTCAATAAAAGACTCCTATAAAACTTTCCAGTTTCCAGTCACTTCATCTGATAGAGTGTTATACCATTCGATAGCAGGGCCTTCCAAGGATCAAGGGAACATTTTGGCTAGGACCTTATCACTTAACTTTCTGATCCTTATAACCCTCAGATAGGTGGTGATGTAAGATTGAGACAGGGTCGGTTCCCTTATACTTTATTATGCTAGGTATACAAAAGTTTTCAAGGACCCAGTCTTCCTCTCTAGAGGTTTTAACTGATAGTGACAGCGGCTGAGAGCTAGGATTGGCAGCTAGTAATTTTTTAAGTAGATCACTTAATTCTATGGACAAGGATGACCCCTTTAATTGAGTAACTATACCTAAGGGTAAGCCTATTGATTGAGGCAAGGCTGCCCCCTTGGGCGTAACCATAAAATTGGGGGTCAGGCCAGATAAAACTGAAGTGGAGGGGGCACAAATCCATGACTAGGCTGAGCAAATTGACTGATGGCTGGTGAAACCACTGTACCCACTGCCTAGAATGACTGGCTAACTGAACCAAACGGACCTAAAGAACCCAACTGACCAAGCTGACTGGAAGAATCCCCGTGAGTTCGCACAGGTGGCAACTAAAACTGAGTGAATGGATTATGAGTGACTCCCGATACTTGTTCATTAATCATAGAATTCACTACTGGAGCACTGATAAGTGCGCTATGAGGAGCATTGGCCATTCTCTCTTTAGCCATGATTGCCCTGATGGAGGCCAACATCTTATCATTCATTCGGTCCAAGAACTAATTACTACCCAAGTACTGTAAGATAGCATTTATGATCTCTGACCTAACCTCAACCCTCGATGCATTTGCCTCTACACCAGTAGCAACATCCTCAACCTCAACATCAATCTGGCCATCTGGAGTCAGGATACGAGACATCTCCTTCGAACGATAGGCATAAAGATCAACCGGACTAAACTGACTACTAGATGGAATACTCGTAGACAGAGATAGAGCAACCCTTAATAGAACTGAAGGAGCCAGAGTGTGAGTTTAACGGATCTGGGAACGTCGCTAACCTCTTTCTCTTTGAGGTTTAGTTTTGGCTGAGGTGATAACCAAGAGATCAGTACATGCATGGGATATGGTATGTATGCATAAATCACAACGATGTATTGTAGGGTTAATCACAGGGGTATGTAACACAACACATGAGAATCGATCGGTTCTGTCTTTATTTCTCTCACCAAGTCTTAGGGTATTCTTCCTTAGTCTAATCTCACACAAAAATCAAGGTACCTAGAAGGTAAAATTCTAAGGCTTTCGATAAGAATGGTGTAGGGACATATCAAAAGTTGATGTATAAGATTCCCATGCATCAAGCCTCTTCTAAAGGGAGATGGCAGTGAGTGCTCCACCCACTAAGGTGTCCCCAATATCCCTAGCAGTCAGGGGAATCACCGTTGTGAGTGTTGTAAAAATAATAGGGCACGCTAACCTAGCGCTACAAGAAGAGCGCATCTAACTAAAGAGAGAAGGAGATGAGAAGATAGAGTGTGATAATTTTCTCAAATGATGAAAAATAAAATGGGTTAAATCAAGTAAATGATTTTTGGTGTTCATCTTAATCTTTTAAGCTTTTTAAATAGACCCAAAATTTTGCAACTTAAAAGATTATGTCCCCAGCAGAGTCACCACTGTGAGGTGTTGATGACGTGTAGGTCTCTCTTGGTACCTGTGTGAGAGGCCGGGCCCACTGAGGTTTTGGTTGGATTTCGGCATGACAAAATATTTTTAGTTCAAGTTTACACAATAAGCCAATATTACTGAATAAAAGAATCAAGACCTAAATCTCGATACAACTGATAGAGTCGCCACTCAAGTTTTCTACTTAGAAAAGATTTTTGGTATGGTACCCTCTAGGCCGGAGACTCATACCCATTGGATCAGAGATTCGGGTATCGGATGAGTCACTTATTTCTCATTTAGTTAATTCAAAATTACATTCACCTCATAAAACCATTTTAGTTTTCACCATTTGGGGAATTATCACAGAAATCCTATTTCTACACTCTTTTAAACTCGTTACATGTGTTTACATATTATAATAAAGCACAAGCAATAAATGGGGGGATAAAAATTACAGCCGGGGGAAAAAAGAGGGAATTGTAAAGAGAACCTATACATTTGTTCTAAGTTATAAAAAAATGAAAATAAATTCCCCTGCATCCACAAATATTAGCACAGTTTATGGCACGTCATAAATCAGCACTTCAGCGTATTTCGTTGTTAAAACACATTTTAACTTTTTATGGGTTGATTTACCGAATTATTAGTGATAATGATCGCATGGAAAATGGTGAGTTGAATTGATTTTTAATTGGTAAAAATGAGTTCTGGAATCTGCCTGGGGCTGGTACCCGTACGGGTGAGTGGAGCCCATATGGATATTAGGGAGGACCGGTACGGGTATGGTGTACTCGTATGGGTCCTATCTTGTCCAGGCAGAAACTCTATTCAGTTCAGCTTATAGATTAACAGATTAATGGATTGATGGCAAAAAAAATAAAAAAGGATTTCCTTCCGTATGAGTATGGCGCACCGATTTGATATCTTTAGGGATATATGGTGCCAACAAGGCTCATACGGGTTAGGACCAAACTCGAAACTAGAAATGAAAGGAACAGATAAAATAGGAAAAATGAAGCATAATAGCAATGAAATAATTGAGATGTGAGTCTCTTTGAAACTCAGGAGCGTTACCTTTGCGGCTTGAATCCACTTTGAGATGGTCCCTTTACTGTTGAGAGAGCCTGGCCAAAGTAGATGGCGAAATGGACTATTTAGGTGAGTATTTGTGTGGATAGAACCTCCCCTAAATCCTAATGAATGAAGTTAGGAATGAATAAAATATGGACAATACCTCAAATAATGGGTTTTCTCCCTATTTTATACCATACTATACCTTTTCTATACCTATAAAAACTATTAGAAATTTAGTATAATTTTTGTATGAAATGTGTCTTGAAAATGTGAAGAGAAGTGCCCTATTTATAGGGGAAAGGAGATCTGAACGCAATAAATCACGTTCATGGCCTGCCTTTTCCCAAAATAGGAAAGAATTCCCTTTCAAAAGAGCCTGTTTAGGCAATAAGAGTACAGTATGGGTGGGCCCCATAAGTAAGGGTACTAAAGGACCCGTATGGGTCCCCTTCTAAGTGTATGGAAGGGATGACCCGTACAGGTCTACCAGTGGATCCTCACCCTCAAGCAGCACCCGTACGGGTCCCTAAGGGCAGACTAAGTCTCCTAACTTTGGCCAAACTCAACTTTGTAGTAGTAGGAACACCTCTGATGGACAACACCTGAAAAATATTACATCATATAGCTCTCATCATCATTTCATGAGAAGGATCGTCAAAATCCAGTGCCCACACCCACTAGGCTTTTTGACCAATACCTCATTCACCATCCAATCGGGGTACTGGACTTCCCCGATATGACCCGCCTTCAATAGCTTTGCTACCTCTTCCTCGATGGCCTGTTGCTTTTCCGGGATGTGGTTCCTGCACTTTTGCTTAATCGGGTTGGCTTTTGGATCAACATTTAGCTTATGCTCCATTACCTCCCTTGTGACATCAGCCTCTGTCCAGGTGAATGAGTTTTCTTTCCTCTTGAGAACTTCAATCAGGGCGGCCTTTGCTTAGGGTATCATATCTTCCAAAATAAAAACTTCCTTATCTTGGCTTAGGAGCAATGTTTCCAGCTAACTGTGGGGCTCGGTCTTATCTAGCAGATTTTCCTCAGCCTGGTGGGTCGGCTCAGCCCGTATAGAAGCCAAGTAGGTCTCCCGTGCCATCTTCTTCCTCTAATGACTGCCATTCCTTGCCTAGTTGGAATTTGCATCATAAGGTAGCATAAATTGACCACTACTTCAGACTCAACAAGGATCGGCCTTCTAAGAATAATGTTGTATGCCAGGGGCATACCACAATTAAAAATTTGGCTTGCGACTTCCACTTGATCGAACCATATTCCATGGAGATTTATAGTGTTGTCGATCCTATTACCTTGACTGCATGGCCGCCCAAGCCTAAGATTGGGTCCTAGCTGACTCTAAGTTTATTTAGGTCTAATTTGAGGGCGTCATAAGTGGAGCAGGTCATCAGGTTGACTGAACTTTCGGTGTCTATCAGCACTCTTTTAACAAGGACCCCTCGATTTCCATTTCAACTACCAGTGCATCCTGATATGGGACAGGTTTAAATATGTGGGTGAAAGAGTAGTACACACCCCTATCTTGATCGGTGTTATTGACCGGTGATGCTTTATATTTTTTTGATATTGGTCCACCGCAAATGATGTTAATAACTCCTCACCGAGTTGGCGGTGGATCGGCTGCTCTCTCAATGGAAGCAGCTTGATGACTCTTCGTCTGCTCCTCATTCTGTCTATGTTATCATGGTCCTTTCAAGAAGTGATCGAGTTTACCCTCGGCTACCCTCTTATTAAGTTCAATGGCCAAATGCTGACATTCCTCGGTGTTGTGGTCCTCCAACTTTTGGAAGTCGCAATAGGTGCCTGGCTTTCCTGGTCACTTTATCTTTGGTGGGTATTCGATATACTGTCGATTCTTCTCTATCCAGTACAGCACTTCCTTCCGATTTGTTCTCAAAGGAATCAGGTCCTTAGGGAGATCGCGACGCTTGTATTCATATTTAGGGGGCCTCGGGGGTAACTTATTAGACCGTGGTGAACTCGACTATCGACTTGTATCTTCATGTATCGGTGTTCCTTTCTCATTGGCCTCGTAAGTTACCCACTCCTGCTCCTTCTGCATCACTAACGCCAAGCTTTTTGGCCTTCTTATGAGCTAGTCCTTTTTTAGGTCAACGTTTCTACAATTGCTTACCAGTATATCAGTGGCGACATCGATGCTAAACCCGTTTACTTTGAGGGTCGCCCTTTGGAATCGCTCCATAAAATCTCCTAGTGTTTCATTTTGACCCTGCCTCATTAATTATAAATCTTGGATAGTCTTATAAGGCGGGATCCATGTGATAAAGTACAAAAGAAAGTCTTTTATCATAGCCTTGAAGTTGGTGATCGATCCTAGTTTTTGATTCTCAAACCAGAAAGTGGCAGGTCCCTCGAGGGTCATTGGAAAAATCTTACATAACATCACATCGGTGGCCCTGGTGGTTGCCATTTTCTGTCTGAAATTCTTGACATGAAGGGTTGGGTCGCCGGTGCCGTTATAGTCCCGTAACTTCAGCCACTTGAAACTTTTAGGGAATTCCGCCCTTAAAATTTCGAGGGAGAACGGTGATTTCGCGTCTTCAATTTCGGGGATGGCCGGCTCCATTCCCATGTCAGCCAGGAGTGCCTTCACATTTTTCATCACATCGCCTGCCCATTTTGGGGCTAAATTTTTCTCAATTTCCTCGATCGCTTGCTTGGAGGCTATGGTTTGGTCGGACCTGGCCGTCGATCTTCTGGGCTCTTTCATTGATGAGTTCACAGATGTATTTGGCAAATTGCATCGAGCCTTCTTCCTTGGCTCCTCTTTTTTCCTGCCGAACTCGCGCTCACGGGGGCAAGTAAAGTTGGTACAGTCCTTTGTCGGTTCGGTCACCTCAAGTCGCGGCCTGAGTCGCAATTTCACTAGCCCTCTATCTGACAGATGGCTCTCTGGCATGCACAGGCTCGGCTTGTTTTGACGATCCGAGGCCGTGGGGGTTGAGAAAGCACCGTCTTCCTTGCTCCACTCATACGTTAGACGCCTCTTGAGGCTTTATAATCCCTTCGAGGTTGACCCGGACTGGGCTGATATCATTGCTTGTCTTTCTAGGTTAACGACCTTACCCTTAGTGGCCATGCGCTACGCGTTTATGGTGTTTACCGAATGTTTCATGTGGCTCATCTTGTATATTACTTGCTTTGCCATTGTTGCCAGCATTTTAAGATCATCCGAGGCGTCAGAATTTGCTACCAATTGCTTCTATCTAAGCATCGAACTCCGGCCCTATTATGATATTCTCGATTTCGTTACCCGATGCGTCAATCAATTTCGGAGGTGTCATTAGCTTGCTCGTTGTTCTCGGAGCTAATTTCAGGTTGGCTCGGCCCGATACTGGGTTCAGGACGAATTTCATTTTTGCTGAATCTTCCATTACTACTACCAATCTTGAAAACTAGAAATGCAGGTTTCGAGACTAAACGAACCAGGTCACTGTGTTCGATCCACGTTTACCGCACCAATTTGATGTCGTGGGACTCAGGACTCAGGACACAGGATCGGCTCGGTCTGTCTTGGGTTGGAGACCTGCACAAGCAACAGCTCGTTAGAGGGCCAGGTCGGGGGTTCGACGTGGCCTCTCCGATGCTCAAGTTAGTGTGGCGTGGGGGATGATGTAGATATTACTAAAAGAGGTAGGTCGTGTGTGATGTATTACATTGAGACGTGTGCCCTTATTCCTTTTATAGGAGGGTAGCTTACCTTAGATGATACCACATGTCCGATCTTAAGAATTAAGAAATATTTAAATAATTAACATATATTTCAATCATGGACAAATTCTTTAAATAAATTTCATAGACTTTATTAGTGTTAGGGGTTTTTATGCCCTACTATCATTAAATAATCGATCTCCAATTTGATTGCTTCTAGTTGTATTGTACAATAATCAATTTAGTTATTGTTTTAGTACTTTTATAATAATATATGTCGTTTTCTAACCAAATTAAAAAAAGTAGTAATTTATTCAAATAATAGTTTGCTTTTTGGAAATAGAAAAGTTACAAATAATCACTCATTATGTGGATTTTGTATTTCTTTTCCTAAGAAAAATTGGAGTTTTTAATTAGAAAAAAAAATCAAATTAAAAGTTCTCTTTTTGTCATGAGAGATGAAACTCCAATAACGACTAGAATATGCCATCAAACCTAGTCATCTTTCGGGCAAAATTTACATGTAAAAGATAATAAAATTTGATAGAGCCCCATTAATTAATTAAAATTTCTCTTACAGTTTTGATTCACCATGAATCATTTCCTAGTATAAATGATCAAATCTCTTAGTAACATAGAGATAATCTTTCACACAAATTTTATCATGTAACTAATGCAATTGAAAGTGGAATATATGTCGAGATTTATATAAAAATTATTTTTTCACATCAAATGATCTAACTATTAATTTCTTTAATATCTGTTCGAATTAAAATATAATTATATTTTTTCTTTTCATGCCATGAATTGCATAAAATTTTTAGAATCTCGTGAGAAACTTTATATTTTTACCTCTTTTCTATACTAGTAACTATAATTTACTAAAATTCTAAAGAATACCAATTCAATTATAAGTTAGATTGAAAAATGGCATAAATTTTAAATATGCAAATAAAAGATACACAAGTCATATTTCATATCCGTAGGATCTTCCAGATATTTTCATAGTGAGTTTAATTTAGTAATTTATTGTAAACTGAAGAATCTGATTTGATTAACTTAATTTGAGCCTAATATTACGGTATTATCATAATAATGTGTGAATCCAAAAATATATTAGTTGCATTATATTTAATTCATTTAAAATTGGAAAATGACAATACAGTGCCTAATTGGCAATTGCAGTGTGGCTCCAGAAAATTATAATATTAGTATGAGGCCATGTGATTTGATGTGAGCCTAATTGCAGACAGCTTTAACTGGGGAAGTTCACTCCATTTAAATAATTTGCTTATCCTCTATGAAAGTATTCTTTAAAGTAAGGTAAAAAATAAAGTTAGAGAATGATTGAGATAAAAGGAGTGAAACAAGAATTTTATCGGAAGTTATATAATTAATATTGACTATTCAAAATATAGTACATAGTTAAATATTTTTTAACTTTATTCTAAAATTATATTTTAACTTTAGAGAATCCTAGTTCTATTTCTCTCGCTGATAATAATCCTACAATCTACTACTGGTAATTAATTATGCGGAAATATAAATATAAAATCTTATGGTCAAAACTTCAAAGTATTTACCTATATTTTGTCTGCAATTGCTCGTAAATTTCTTTGTTACCCAGGACTTTTATCTCTACAACAACTAAACACAATATATTTACAACTGTTACTTGAAAAATTAGTTCCATGAAAGGAGTAATATGAAGAATTATAATAGTTGATCAATTAATTATCATATAAGATGGCGAATTTAGAATTTTTTTGTGTCCAATGCACATATATTTAAATTGAAAAATATTGTACAGTAATAAAAATGTAGTGTATTCTTGAAAAGAAGTCATAAATAAATACAATAATTATTGGGATATTGAACTTAGGACCTCCCACCATTAACATTAAGTAGTGTATTAATTGAGCTGCACCCAATTAATTCGATTTCTTAACATGTAAAATAAAAAATCTTAAAAAATTATATTTTTGTAAGGTGATTCGATGAATGACTAGTTTCAGTGTTTAAATGGTGTCTAATTAATAATTTTTACGGTGTCCACTCTTAATTTTTCCAAATTTATATGAATATATTAAAATCAATGGGGTTCCATGGACTCGATTATAATATGTGTGGGTTGGAGGATATGGCGTGTTTGAGATTGTTGTCACGAAAAGTTTCACTTATAAACTTTTAATAGAACAATATATTTTAACATTATACAAAAGACTTTAACTATTGATACTAATTAATTATGAACGGTTTGCTATTAATTTTCAAAAATTTTTAAAACAATAGCTTAAAAATGTTTTAAAATAGAGTTTTGCAAAAAAGTGACTGAGAAAGTAATCTCAAACTTATAATAGATTTGGTTCATTCGCTGGCATGCTCCGTCTTTATTTCTTTACTATTGATTATGCTAAATATCATTAATTAAGTTTTTAAGAAGCCTAATATATCTCCAACCCCCTAAACTTATTCCTAATAATCTTTCGTCCTCTGAACTTTTAAAGGTACCTCTCGTTCCTCTAAATTTATTTAAATTGCAACGCATAATTTCTTAATACTTATATGACGCTGACGTGGCTAGAGTTTGGAAAGTCGAGAGAGTGGATTGATTAAAATATAATAGTTTTTATTAATTGATATTGTTCATCTTCTTCTCACAATCATCACTCCTCTTCAGTTCGAATCAAATTAAGAACAGGTGAACGAAAATTAAATCAAACAACAAATTAAATTAAGAAAGAGTGCCAGATGACGGCTTGGTTCTTGCAACAATCAAATTGGGCAAAATTTAACTTTGCCCAAAGGCCGAAACACAAAAATAAATAAATAACTAAAGAAACAAAAGGAAGAGAAGAACAACAATTCAACAGATATGGTTTGGTTCTTGCCACAATCAAATTTTCTATGAAACATTATAAGTTCGAAACAAGAAAATTGAATCAAATTATCAATAATAGCAGGGGCTCTCGTATGAATCCATCATTGAAGCTTTAATCACACAAACCCTAGAATTGAAAGTTGAACCACAAGTTACAATAACCTCGAATTTAGTTGTGGGTATATTGATAGACGAAGTGAAACTCATTTTTGTTAATGAATTTAGTTGAATTCACATGTTTCCTGACCATTTATGTTGATGTTAAAGAAGACAATAAAACTTGAAAATGGACGTCGAAATTTGATTGCGGCGGTGTTATCACCTAAAGCTGGAGAGTAAGAGGAGGAGGGAGATGGAGATTCCGACTGGCGACCGAGATGATTCCAAATCGACAATTTGGCCGGCGTCTTCCTCGGAGTCCATGGCGGTGGCAGTGAAGGCTAATCATCGGGCAATGGAGGGTAGAAATATGAGAAACTTGAAAAGTCATTTTCCTATTTAATGACGTGTCAATATCTGTGTGGTTTGTTTATTGTATTTGTAACACATCAGCGCACGTGTAATCTATGCAATGGGAAATTTTTACATAACTCCCGGTATTTTAGGGTGGAAAAGTATCGCTCCACACATCAATCGACACATATCCCATTATGTAGGAAAAATTAGATATAATTAGACGTGTGTCGATTGATATATGAAATGATATTTTTCTACGTTAGAATAACAGAACTTATATAAAAAGAAAATCTATGCAATGAGATGTGACCGGCCAAATGGGTATGAAGGGGTTATGTACGGCACTTTAGACAAGGGGATCAGAAGTACTTTGGTCGGACAAAAGCTATTAGACATAAATTTACGGAATTAATAATATATTACGGTGTTGTAAAACAGTGCACTTTCCCTTCTAAATAAACACAAAAGCAATAAGCTGCATGACACATCCAAAAAAAAGTGTTAATACAATGTCATTTGCCCACTAAATTTCAATGAGAAACATTATACATTAAACACACCAATGGATTTGCTTTCAACACATGATTAATATTATTTGTCTAATCCCTTAAAATTCATTATTTATTTTAGATACTTTAATTAATATAGTGAACGATATTTGACATGATACCTGAACTATATATACATATAAATGTATAAGTACTTATTGCACATTTTTAGATGATTTTGAGCGCCAAGTGGATGCATTTATTTATATACTTTCATTTTTTAGAAATATTTGACATTTTTATTATTTTTATCGATTATTAGGTTTGAACTCATAATTCACACAACTTAAATTTTTTAAGAGGTGGTGACCATTAAATTAAAGTCTAGTGGTTATATAATATCATATAGACAAACATATAGTAATAAGACCATGGGCTTGTTTGAAATTGCTGTCAGAGCTGATGTTACGAAAAGTTACTCTTAAAAACTTTTGATAGAACAACATATTTTGACATTGGATAAAAAATTTTGACTCCTAATACTAATTAATTAAGAACTGTTTGCTATTAATTTTCATAACTTTTCGGGACAACAACTTAAAAAAGCTTAAAAATAGAGCTTTTCGAGAAAGCGGGCTGAAAAAGCAATCCTAAACTGACTCTACAGGTACGATGCTATATTATAATATCTTTTTAAATTATTACTAAGGTTAAAGTCGAGCTAGTACAAGTACATAATTCTAACCAAATTCAAAATTGATCTGCTAGTTGTATGCTATCTCAATTAATTTGTTTATATATGTATATATAAATTTGAAACATATTTTAGTAATAATATGAAAATTAAATTTGCTATATTATTTTAACACTATTTAATTATTTATATGTAGAATTAATTTGTCTTTCATGTTAGGCTTCACATGTGACATTGCTGTCTATATATAACCCATGCTTTCCCATGTGCCCTTCAGCTCATAACCTTGTTCTAAATTATCATTATAAATTCTTTCATTTTAATAAATGCATAAAATAATTTTATTCTAATTATTATTTGGCTTCCTTGTTCTGTGGATCAATCAGAATAGTTAGGCCATTTATAACTAATCTGGTAATCACATAAATATATAAATGATCTGATCTTAACTAACATGTATTAAATTATCAAATTGATGTCCAAGAAGATCCAAGAAAGTTCTCCATGCCGGTTGCCTAATAAATAAACTAACTAAAGAACAATTTAATATCATCACTTTTTTAAAAATCGGGGCGGGATCTTTTAAAATATCGTCGAGATTTTCTGTAGTCGATCAGTTTTAGACGTTTATATTTAGGCGATCTTAGGCATGTCAGTGTTTCAAAAATCGGTTTAGGCAGGGCTTAGACGGAATTTTTCAAAACATTGAAAACATTGAATTTTTTATGTGAAAGTTAATTGAATTTTTTATGTGAAAGTTAATTAATTTATTGTTTGGTATTTTATTATATTATAATTTTTTATATATTAATAAATATTTTAAAATAAAAAATATAAATTCGCCTAGGTCTCCATCTAGACCCCACCTAAACCCGACCTAAGCGTCAAAAGCCCTTTATCGCTCGACTAACACCTACCACTCTTTAAAACACTGATTAATATACAACCATATCAACGTGGAATAATAAACAACATATCTTCGAATAAAGTCACAAATCTTTCACTTCAATTAAATCCCACTTATAACTGTACACAGTGAAATTGGTTAAACTTAACTCATTTCATTTCAAAAGGCCATATTTTATAATTATGCTTTTTTTTTCTTTAAGAATATGGAGAAGTTCTAAATTTTTTTTTTAATTTATTACCAAATAACTGTTTTATGACACATTGATTGATCCCAAAAGTAGAATTTGAGATTTGGAACATAAAATAATCATATAAGCTTTATAAGTTGACTAAATGCTGTACATTAATGGGCCACCATGGCTAAAAATTACAAACGAAGTAATAGAGGATTGAATAGATATAGTAAGTGTTCCTGTTAAATGTCAATTTGTGAAACATAAGGGGTGAAATGGGACATAATTTTAAGGACGTGTTATAAATTGCCGACACAAAGAACACATTATCATATGGCCTGTATTATACATATAAATTTGTACATTGCATTTATAAAAACTAAGGCCGTATTATAAACTGAAGTAATAAATACTCATTTCAATATAAATTTATATATAAATAAAATTAATAACTAATAAATATTGAATAATATTAAATTAAAGTAAAAAAAATGAGCTAAATCATAATGTAAAATGCACCAATTTTTCTCCCTGACGTGGGATTGATAAAAATAATTGGAGAGTACATTTACTTATATGTGATATATCAACATATAATTTACTTGATTTTTTAAATTTATCTCTATCAAATATTAGGGGATTTTATATGGTGAATCGGATCTTTTTAGGACTAATTAATTTAAAGGTTGATATTTAATAGAGACTTAATTAAATATTTTCTCTGTCCAATTAAATATCTTTCTATTAATCCTCAGCCCTTGTTTATAAAAGGACCTAAAAGGACCCGATGCACCCTATAATCTCCCAATATTACACCAAGTGTCTGGTTTAGTCGAAACTTATGATCCATTTAGTTCAGTTCAACAATGTTCAGCACTTATCAGTACTTCATACATATAAACTTATACTGAAATAAGTACTTATCATTTCAGTTCAGTATAACTATTTATAAGTTGAAAAGAACCGATCCTCAATAGATAAACTGACATACTTTTGACAAATTTGAAAAAATTTATGGCAAGAATAAAGGTTTGTTGTTGTAGGGCCAATTTGACTGTGAGTTTTTGCAGCTTTTTTCAGCAGCTTTTATAAAAAGCTCTATTTTCAAGCTTTTTTTAAAGCCGCAGATTTGATTTTGGAAAAAACAAATCAGACGGTTCCTAATTAATTAGTACTCCCTCCATCTAGAAATTATTGTCTCTTTAGCCATTTTATTAGTTCTTTTTTTAGTTGTCAATTTAGATTATCAATGCATTTTGTACAATTTTTTTATAATTTGCCCTTGTATTAACTATAAGAGAGATTATGTATTGTTAAAATTATAAGTGAGTAATTAAGAAGAAAGAGAATTTAGTAAAGAATAAATTAGTCATTTTAATTATATAATAAATTTTTTATTAATTTTAATAATTCGATTAAATGAACAATATTTTATCAATAAAGGAAATATGAAAGATTAAAATATATTATTTAAAATTAAAATATATAACATTATTAAAAATTTATGAAAACAGCTTATTCCGAATGCCTCTCTATATATCAGTAACAAACTGCCCATAGTTTTGAGATTAAAAGTGAAGTAACTTAAAGAGACGAGTAATGTTCCCTCACCAAACACACTGCAAGTCTAACCTACGATATAATCGCCTTTTCTATTTAATTTCTCAGAAATTCTATTACTATTACGGTTAAGAATAGGAAAATGGTGTCTGTCATAAACATAAATGAGAATGTGCAGTTGTCTGAATAAATCAATAATAATAATGTTTGTCGCCATTCTTCAATTTGTTTTATGTTTGTTTAACTGTCCATTTCAGGGTATATATTTTTCATTACTACTCTCATGGCTTTGTAAACTCCAATATTATTTGCCCTTCTTCCAATTTATTGTTAGGATTTTGCTCATTTTATATTAATTTTAGTCCTATACACATTTTGTATATTTCAAAAATTGCAAAAATATATTTAATGTAGTGGATTATGTTGTTTTTTTTGAAATAAAAGTTACTTTGCTCACTAACCCCATTAGATAAAATTTCAGCCATATGGTATTAGCAGACCAGGAAATCTATACTTATTTTTTTAAAAAAACAAAGAATAAAATAACCTTAATATATATATGTTATCGTATCAGTATTTGGTATGTATATCTTGGTATTGAAAAGTGACAGTAAAAACGTAAATTTGATATCGATGGTAATTGAAATATATCTATCTAAAATAATCTTATAAGATTTAGGCTTTGTTCTTTTTAACTTATAAATAACAGTACTGAACTGAATTGAATTGAATTGAACTGAACTTATTTAATTGTAAATTTATATATATGTAATACCTATAAGTATTAAACTGAACTGAACTAAATATAAATTAAAAATAACAGAGCCTCAGTAAAAATAGTTTTTGCAATTTTAAGTACACGCTAAAAATTTAACTAATACATAATTATATTTATCGAACGGTTGATTATTCTCAATTTAATTAAGAAAATTTGATTATCAAAATGCATTTTATGGTGATTTTATTTTTGATAAACTTATTATTATTTTTCTTTTACAACCATTATATTGAGGAAGAATAATATAACACAAAAAAAATATAAAAATAAGGGGTTCTTATAAAAAAGATAAATATCACAAAAAAGGGAAACAAGTTACATATATATGGTCCCCTTCTAATTAATTCTAAGCTCTCAGAGTTTTTTCAATTTCCTTGCCCTACTTTTCATTTTATCTTTCAAACCATTCATTTTTCGATAGTCCGCTTTCGAATATTTTGTTTGTCTCCTTTTTATCTCCGAAATGATATCCACTATGACATTTTCGAAAAATTTGAACCAGTAGACATGTGATAGAAGTCTGATAGACATATGGTAGAAGCCTGGTAGACATGTGGTAGAAGTCTGATAGACATATGGTAAAAACCTGGTAGATATGTCGTAGAAGCCTGGTAGATATGTGATAGAAGCCTGATAGACATCTTGAATCTTTTTTTACTATCCTTTTTTTTCTCTTGATTTGTTTGGTGATTGTTGATTTTGATTCACATACTGTTTTTGATTTCAAAATTGAAGTTCTTATTGTTGTTTAATAATAGAAGAGATTAATATATTGTTTCATCATAATTGAATTTGAGATGCTGAACATGATTTTATTGCTTTTAGTGAAGTTGATGGTTTGATTCCAAGGTTTACACAAACTAACATAATGATTACATAAAAAAAACTATCAAAAGCTCACATCTACCAGATGTCTATTAAATATCTATCATATGCCTATCAGACATCTATAAGATATTGTCAGTTAAAAAAGTTAAAAAATTCACAGTGGGTGTCATTTTAAAGATAAAAATAAGACGAATAAATAACTCGAAAGCGACATGTTAAAAAAATAAACGGTTTGAAAAATAAATAAAAAATAAGAAAGAAAATTAAAAAGAAAAAAAAAAGTAAATGGTATGATTTATATAAATAAAATTAAAGGAAATATAAATTTAAAATTAATTTAAGTTAATGGTGAATATGTAAATACTTTTATCGGTGAACAAGAATGGGCTCCTTCTATTTTGAAGTTAGGCTTAGAATTGGTGAGTGGACTTTTCCAGGCTCAAGTGAAATGAGCAAGAGACAAATAGTCCAATATATAAAAAGCTGCAATTAAATGAAATCAAGAATTAGGGCTTTTCGATTCCGGAGTTCAGTAGCAGCGCAGGCAGAGGGAATCATCTCCGAGCAGGAGGATTCTGAAGGAAAACGGTTTGTAATCTGTTTCTGTACCTTCTTTTACATTATTACATGCTCAGCTTCAAATGCGAATTTTTTATCATTGTTTTTTTAGAAATGGTTAAGATTACGGTCTTTCCAATAAATCTATTATAGGTTACAAGGGCGAATTTGCTCAGTGTGATCCATCTCTCTGCTTCTGCCTGGTCCTTAATGGCGGTGAGTACTTTGTTTCCTTGTTTAAATCTTCAAGTTCTTTTGCCTAAAGAGAAAAGGGGGTTTGCATATGATTTTTCTAGTTGATAGTTTGGCTTTGGATGTTGCAGACAATTCCAGTTAACCCTAAGCCGTTCTTGAACAATTTGACTGGGAAAACTGTTATTGTAAAACTCAAGTGGGGAATGGAATACAAAGGTGAGTGAGTCGGTTGTTTTTCTTTACCCTTCTCTATTTTCAGCTTTTTAATAAAACCATCTGTCTCACTTTCACCTTTTGCTTGGTCGCGCTTTTCAGGTTTTCTCGCATCAGTTGATTCATACATGAATCTTCAGGTAACCATGAATGCATATTGTAGTTTGCTTGAACCAATGTTAGCTAATTTTTATTATATGCATTATGCAACGACTTAATAGCCAATAGAGTCCTCGACGACTTTTTTAGTTTTTATCATACAGATTCTTGTTTGTTAATGTTATGAATTGGCCTAAACTATAGTCTACAACATGCATTAACAAGTTTAACTTATCTTGTGTGATAATGTATACCTTCTCTATTGCCTAAACAAGCTACATATGGGTATTTTTGTTTATTTTCATCGGAATTAGTGATGACTGGTGATATTAGTTTTCAGTTTTTTCCCTTTTGATACAACATCCAAACCTGATATACCTATTTAATGATTGATGCGACTGAATCTAGTCTAGCCTCCATATGCACAAATATTGAGGGCAGGGGTGGTGCCAATGGTGGTCATGGAGGGTCAGTTGACCTTCCTACCAAAAATGCCCCTAATAGGAGTTGTTTGTTGTGTTTACAACACATGCTACGTAGGTTTTGCAGGGTTTTTCCCCAAAAATATGAGGAAGACAAAAGCACAAAATGTGTTTTTATCTTTTAAGCTTTTATATGAATGAGCTAACTAATGAAAGATTCACTTGTCTGTTGTAGTTGAACTTATTTTTCTTACAATTAAATATAAATAGCTTTATTTAGTCTTTTAATATTTTAGTTTTTTCTCAAAAAAAGATTCTCATTATATTTGTCCATACAATGTCATAAAAAATATTATTTAAGAGTTCAAATAGAAGGACTCCACTATACTTTCTTTATTTTTACTTTATATGTGTATTTCTCTATACAAATAATCTTCTTATTTTAATAACCAAATGAAATTATAATAAGACTTAAATCTTTTATATAACTCTACATTTTAAATATCTTTACTATTGTAACTTATCATATATTTCCTATAATAAGACTTATATCTTTTATATAACTCTACATTAGAATCGTTTACATGTTTAAATTGTGATCTTATAGAAAAGATCCAAGTCTTACAATGATTTCTTTAAGATATTAAAGTAATAAGATTATTTGTATAAAGAAATACATATATAGAGTATAAAGAAAGTATGTGAAGTCCTTCCTTTTGAACTCTAAAGTAGTAATTTTTATGCAACCATACAAACATAATTGGAATCTTTTTTGGAGAAAAAACTAAAATATGAGAAGACTAGATAAAACTATTTATATTTTTTTTGTTAAAAAAGATGAGTTGGATTACAACAAAGAAGTGGCTCTTTCAGTAGTAAGCTCATTCAAATAAAAGCTTAAAAGACAAAAGCCCATTTTGGTCTTTCGTCTTCCTCATATTTTTTGGAATAACTCTACAAAAACTAAGTTGTAGGTGTTGTAAACACAACAAACAACTCCTATTAAGGGCATTCTCCGGTGGTCAGAGGGTGACCTTCCATGACCACCTCGGCCGCCCCTGATTAATAGTAAATTAAAAAGTTAATTACAAAAAAAACATATTCAACTTATCAGGATCTTGAATTTATGAATGGATTACAAAATTTCTATATTGTTAAGAATTTAGGTAAAATAATTAAATTATTTTGTTGTTTTGTACTATCCTACTTTTTCGCTCTGTAAGGATTAATTCCTTGCTCTGTTTTCGCATCCAATCCAATATTGATTATTTTTGGATATGTATCTGCCAAAATATGCATTTTATAACAACTTGTCATTGGGTCTTAAATGAGTCTCGCTATTTGCCTCTCTTAGAGCCGACTCCTGGCACTGCCACTGATTGAGGGGGAAGTTTCCTCAATTGCCTGAAGTTGGACTTAACAAATATGGTTTTGGATAAAAATTGATATGATTGACTCACAAAATTCAGTCTTTTTTGTCGCGAGATCAATGCATACAATCTCATATTTGCTGCTAGGTGTGCTGATTGAGAACATTTGACAAAACAAATAAGATAAAGGAAATCTGAGCTGGGAAAAGTGTGCTGCTCTGTTTTTGCCCAAGTTTCATTATGTTCATCTTTCTCTTTTTGTTCTTTGGTGTGACTTTTTTTTGTTGGTTATAATCTTGTTTATGTTTCCATTTCAAAATTTTATCTGTCTGGAGATTCATCAATGAAAATAATATCCCAAGTAAGGTGGTTAAATGGTTTCATATCAAATACATTGTTTCTAAACCAACAAATCAAATATGCAGCTGGGCAACACAGAAGAATATATTGACGGAGTACTCACCGGAAATCTTGGAGAGGTTTTGATCAGGTAACTTGAACTAAAAATCTTCTCATATCGAAATTAAGCATAAAAATGCATAGGATTGCATTAGAGCGTATTCATGTTGTAATAACAAGAAGATGTGCTGTTGAAATTCATATTAGATATGCTTTTATCGCAAGTGCATCTACCAAATGAAGTTTCATTTCTTAGAAGGTTATAAATCGCTGTAATGACTCCCTCCATTTTTTCGGATTAGGGGAACTGCATGACAATATTTTTCTATCTTATAGTATGAAACTGGAAGCTATAGATGAATTTAACTGTGTACTTGGTTCTTTCCTTCAAAAGAGTGAAAAACAATAGTTATTGGTATTGAATTTTGGATGAATCCTACTTGCAGATGCAACAATGTTCTATATCTACGTGGAGTCCCTGAAGATGAAGACATTGAAGATGCAGACCGTGACTGATAAACTGAACTTGGCCTACTCTTGAATGCTATTGCTCCTTCTGTCGTTTAATCATCGTGCAAAACACTCGAACTCAAATGAAATATGAAATTAGTTGCGAACTTTTAACCGAGTTTGATGTTGAAAGCTAAATTTGTTAATTATTAGCTTAATGTGTAACCATTACATAAATCACGCAGTTGATCACAATTGAATTAGTATTAGTGGGCTTCATCAAGGAGAATGTTGATCTAACATTAATATGTGCAAGGCTGAAAAAGGCTTTGATTTTTGAGAGGTTGCAACACAATACACCAGAAACTTTGTTGTAAACGATCTACTTGCACCCAATTTCTATGAAAAATATCGCTATGGGCCCATAGTTTAGCCCAAATGTTAACCCGACCCAACATTCAAAAGTATCACTGGCTAATACTGGTCAGTGGACAGTGAGTTGTTATTTGTTAATCTGTTCATGCGGAGAGCTAGGGCTGGGTATCTCGGGCTAGGCCGAAAACCTCTTGTCAAGTTCGCTCATTGAAATTATTTTTTTTTTATTTTTCTTTCCAGATTATAATAAATAATATAAAAAATAAATAAATCCACTTTTTTTTCTACATTATCATGACTAAAACATTGGACATGTTGTGTGAAGGAAATAATTCCAATTTATTTTTATAGATCGAGCACCGAATATTGATTCGTGGAAATAATACAAATGAAGAAAGAACAAGGTTGGATGCAAAAGATGAACAATTATTGGAGCAACTTGATTACTTTTTCTTTTTCTGCCATATGCTAGCTTTCTTATCAAATAATCAACTAACTGTTCTGTTTGTATCACTTGTAGGCCCTCACACCACGAGAAGCAAAACATCTCTTTCTTTATTCAGATTTTTACTATTACAATTTGATCCTTAATTTTTATTTTGTTGATGTGACCAACTAATTCCCATTTTTTTTCTCCTACAATTGAATCTTGCAGGAAGGAGTTCCTGTTGACAATAGGAATAAAATTCACCCTTAAAATATCTCAGAGAGAATTCCTAGTGTCCAGCAAGGAGATAATGATCACCAGCTCTGTCTGGAATTTTCAACTTGTATCTTTACAAGGTTATGAGACTCGGGTAAAAACCTCAACAACTTAGACACATTATCATCTCACACGAACATCGGTTCTTTCGACCAAACACTTGCGTACATGTTCGAAAGTAATAGCATGTGCTTACGGTACTGTAATGAACTAAATGATGGATTGAGGTGTTAATCTTGCTGCCCCCGGAGCCATTCCAATCAGCATAAAAATGAAGGCGGCCAGTAGGTTGAGAAGAGCATGACTTTCACATAGTCGTAATGAAGAAAGAATGAGAAAATTTTGCGAGAGCCCAAATACTAAAAATGCAGCAGGCAGCAACCATGATTCTTACAAGCAAACATCATACGGGGATACGAGGAACAAGATTTGAATGGTAAACAAACATGAAGACTGAAGCTGAGCCCAACTGACATAGTGAAAAATAGGAGAAAACATCTTGATAATCCAGCAGCTAATACTAGCATTTGTAATAGTACAACAAAAATGAATACACCACAATAAATGGAGCATATGCTGTAGAAACCACCACTCAGCCATTAGCATTGAAAACTAGGCATTAGGATTCTTCAAAATTCAAGAACCATGAGCTAAGGTGCAGGCAAGAAAAATAAACATACCATAAATAATTGGGAATGCCTTTACATTGCTTTTGTCTATTGGACTAAAACCACTGTACACTATCTTGATTCGTGCGCAATACTTAACGGAGGCTGTGCTAATCTTCTCTAAATTGTGTCAATTTATCACATATTTATTGGATTAATCTACCGAAATCCATGAAAAGCCGCCCTATATGTACATGTTAGGGCCAGCTAGGCCAAGATTTTTTCAGCAGCTCAATTTCAAGCTTTTCTTACAGATTTTAGTTTGGAAAAACTCGTGAGAGCAACTTATTTTGACAAGAACTTAAAAAGCAACTGAAAACAAGACAGAATGTGGATTAATCTTTTGCAACTTATGGCCATGAACACATCAACGGGAATACTCTAGCATGGTCTAATCTAGCAGAGCATTAATACAGCAAATCTAAAGTAAAGGCAATGTGATATCTAACAAATTCAGATTAAAATTCTAAATTTTACAAGTAAAACACTGAAACAATAGAGCAGAAAAGGACTCTCATCCTTCTACTGAATTACCAAGAGCAAATGAGAACAACTCACGAACAGGCGAGAACTCCACCAATCCAATATCCATTGCATATCCAGTAACAGGCAACTTCAAATCCCTCAAAACGCAAAAAGCCTCTCCGATTCTCGCCTTGGGCACATCTTCAGCCACTGCACAATAAGGAATCCAACACTCAGGCCGGTACTCTTCGCTAATTTCAACCCCTTCCTTCTTCAAACCATCACATAACTGAGAATGAAGCTGCAGAAGTGAAATTGACGGCGTTGGAGCCACGAAGAGGACATTGTTGTCACTCGGAAGGCCTCCAATTGCAGAGAGGGATAACGAAAGTGGCTCCAATTTCGATGCTACAGACTTGAGAATTGATTCAATCTTTGAAGGATCGACAAAAGAGGAGGCGTAGAGGGTTATGTGGGGGCGAGACTCGATTTCGATGAGTTGAGTACTGATTTGGCGTCGGGCTAGCACGTTCCATGCCTTCAAAACCTGGTTTTCCAGGGCTGGGTCGAAATATAGCTCAATTGCATAGCCTTGTGACATTGAGAGGCGAATTGCTGTGAATTGAAGACTGAATTTCAAATTAAACCAAATAGCAATACGGAGCAAACAACTAAATTCAGGATTCAATGTTTAAGATGCCACAGAAGTTAAAAAAGGAGTTAATCTGAAAAGAAAAGCAAGAAACCCTAGAAATTTGGAAAATGAGATAGAATTGAAAGAAAGGTAAAAAGAGAGACAAGTGGCAAGAGAGGGATGAGAGAAGGGAAGGGAAGGGAAGGGAAGAAGAAGAGAGTGTGCAGTGGTGGGGGGTTGAATTGAAAGAAGACAAGGGGGTGAGCTTGAGAGAGATATCAGACGGAGCTAACTTTTTGGGGGAAAGAGATGAAATGGAGAGGGATTGGAACAGTATACCAAACCTTTTCTGCTACATATACAACACAGGGGTGGACTTATTGTGCGGTAATTTTATCCGCATCAAACTCCATCCTCAATCATTTTTTCTGAAAGAGATGGGTATTAAAGCAAGATGGTTTTGGTTTAGCTCGTCACTTTTTATTTTCCGAAATAGCTAAATACTGCTGTAATTGGATCTGATGTCCAAAACGTGCAAGACAACACTCAATTATTTGGTTAACGCATAATGCATCTTAATTCACTTTTAACTTGTATCAAAAATCTAACTTTTAAAAAGTGCTCTACTTAGCTCACTGAATGCCACGCGTCAGCTTCTGATAGGTTTGAATTTTCAAAGATATCATTTTTTCTGATTTTTTTCTCCAATCATGATCTGACACGTGGCATGCAGGAAGATGAACGGAACGCTCTTTGAAAGCCGAGGGAGTTACAGGGTCACCTTAAAAGTTCAGGGGACAGTAGATTTTTTGAGACAAGTTCAAGTAGCTAGATATGCATTAGGCCCAGTCATTAATAACATGATCATACGTGGATTCTCCTTATTATTGAAAGAAAAAAAGTTTAAAGAGCACGGTGTTTCCAATAAGTCAATAAGATATTCGATTGAGATTTTAGTTCAAGAAGAAAAAGAAATAATTCATGTCTTTTTACCACATATATGCTACTATGTAGACCGTGTGAGCATCCTTATACGCTATCGTAAAATCTGACGCGTCATTGGTTTATATGAGATGATAATAATAAGAGGATATGTCTGTTATGCGTGTATAGAAACCAACGATCGATCTTAAGTACTTATTATGCATGATACATGAGCTTTATCATCAAGCTTTCATATTTATGAATAGAGTGATATTATGCTTATTTATGAATAGAATGATATTATGCTGAATATCTTTATGTGAAATGAGTTCAACACTGTAATCGTGAGAGATCCTTTAAACACACGTATGGTTTGAAGATACTATTTATTACCATGTTATGTGTGCATTGTAACATCTAATTTACATTAAAAATGCGGTGCTAAAATGTGTAATAGGTATAAGTAGTTACCTTTTAAATCCTGCGATGTGTATGGAGGAAACACATTAAATTACGGTTTAATGAATGACAAACTATGGCAAAAGAGGCATTAAAATTGGTATTAATAGAAACACAACATTACAAGGGACATGGCCATTAGTGTGATCACTAAGTATAAAAGAAGTGAGGGACAGGGACAAAAGAACACAAGTGTATGTGATCGTCTCCAACATTTGTTAGTTGGCATTACTGCTGAAAGTGATCCTTATTCATGCAAGTGGAAACATTAATTTACTACTTGCTCAAAGAAATTGGGCTCTTTGTGAGGCCCAAACAACGTGATTGCTTACGTTCCAAGATCATGGGTTTCCATTTAAGGCCCATAATCATTTTTGTTCATTTTTTTATTAGAGTAATACTATACTAACACCCTTGACACTCCATGACACCCGATCAATCTCTACCATTCATCTAATTAAATGAAAAGGAGATGAAGGGTGGAGATGATCTGTGTGTTAATGAGTGTCAACTTTTGGGTGTTAGTATAGCGTTACCCTTTTTATTATAGCATTAGTTGAAAGCAATTTTTTTTATCGAAAAATATTGGTCATTAAATTAATCAGTCATGATTATAGCTCTAATTAAAAGTTGACAAGTATTGATCCATGTCCCCCCACTAGTCGATGAACCAAACACTCTATCAACAAATGTGCAGCTTGATTCTCTTTACGACAAACATAAACTAACCCATGTGAAACCAACTTACAAATTCAACATTTATCATACTTCCTAAAATTGTAAAAAAAAAAAAAGAAGAGTCACAACTTACAAGTTACAACCATTGTACGAGGGCAACATAAGATGAATACAATTAGAAATTGAATTGATTATTACACAGTAATTACACATGGGAATTCACATTTCACAACATGTATCCATAAAAGAAACACAACTAGAAAACACTAACACAATAACTTGAATTACAAAATAAATGAACAAACATGATATAATACAAATTGGGACTATTAATAAGAACATAAGAAATGAATTGATTTGACTTTGGTAACACATTCATCTACTGTGGAATACGAAGATAGAGAGGAATTGGATTATGAACATTAGGAGGAGCATCCCAAACAGAGAAAGCACTTGTTGAGTTAATCCATTTGTCTGAAATTTCAGGATAATGGCGATCCATTACATCTTTCAGACTTTCAGTTGTATTCACCCATTCAAATCCTTTCTTTGTGTATGTTTCCTCATTGAAATTGCTTGTAAAGAACCTATCAGATTCTAGCCTCCTGCATTTTCATTTTAAATTATATAAGTTTAACCTAACATGTTCAATTAACTCACTAGTCATTAACTAATTGTTAGTATAGGTTTATTTGTTTAATTTACCTGGGAGCCATGAGGAGGAAAATTACAAAAGCAGTCTCACTAATGGCAAATCCTTTAATCTTTCTCTCAGCCATAAGACCCACAAATATGTCGAGTTCTTCCACGTCATCATCGTACACTTCTCTAAGTACTTCAATGGCTTCTTTGTCATCTGTTAGATCTTCCCATTTAGATATAGGAATTAGCAGAAGTGACCTACGGAAATCGTTGTACCTTGCAACTTTCCTCTCTCTATCTCTATACACTGCACAAATATATTGTGTTAGTGTTAATTAACCAAACCAATTGACACAAAAGCTTGATTCAACTAAAATATGTATGCATACCTTCGAGTGCTGCGAGATCGACATGGTCTGGCCTTTCATGGCCATCAATCTCTTGTGGTATTAAATCGCGGAAAAACTGAGGATAATTCCAAAGCTCAAGTGCACCACAGGCTTGGTGACCCATTGACACCATTAGTCCTGTGAATCCTATTTCGGGTGCTACCTTTTCTCCTTTTAGCCCTATCAAGTTTTCCATAGGCATCCTGCAATTTATACATTATATAACATCAAACAATTTGAATTGTCATTTACTATAGGACTCCAAGAACACTGTAAAATGCGACAAAATAACACGTACTCGTGTTTCAAGGGTGGAGATTTGTTGGGACCCGTTTCCGCCGAAACGTCCCTAAGAGAAAGGGTATCAGGTAGGAGAGGGTGCATCCTATAAACACTCACGAATTCCTCGGTCAAAGAATAGGGAACTCCATGGTTTTCAGGTTTTTTAGTACCGACTAGACCTCCTAGTATTGAATTTCCTACGTGTCCAAATGTATCCTTGAACTTCTTCCCCAACAATCCATACCTGAAATTGATTTAAACACATTCATTAGTAACTAGTTTTGGAGAAATTATGATCAGTTTATTAGATTGATTTAGTTACCAGTTGGCACGCATTCCAGCTAACAAAGTATCGGTTTTAAGAAGCTCAACGGTCCAATCAATGGTGTGAATCTTTGCAATTACAGCTGATGTTACCAGTCTGGCATGCCTGTACAACTCTTCATCATCTAATTCTTGATATTCCTTCTGAATATTACAATTGATTAACAAAAATGAATTAACTAATTGATATTGGTATATAGGATTAGGGGATGATTAAATTCAACTAATTTAATTACCTTGAGGGCATCACAGACTGCATTATGCTCCTTAATGAAGAGAGATTGAAGAACAGAAACGCCGACCCAACTGTTACGAACATCTCCAGAAATAGCAATGCCATCCTTATCATGTTGAAGAAGTCCATTTTCTGATATTCTCAACTTTCCGTCTTTGAATGTTCTCACTTTGTTCACCTTTTCTGTGTTGCTTCCATATACTGCACTTGAATCCCTTCACATCCATTGCATATATTGCCATTAAATTATTTATTTTAAAAGAATTTACATACAGCAGCGTTTATAATTAATTGATTCAATTAAAAAATATGATGTTCTTACCACCAAGGTGTACGGATGTTGATTGAACCAGTCTTGATGTCATGAAAGCCAGTAGGAACTTCCTTTGTCTTGTAGAATTTGAAGGATTTAAGGGGGCATTGGCTTGCTACTTCTTTAGGAGCAACCAATTCTATCTGTAAGGTTACCACCAATTTATCAGTTTAAGTACTTGGATTAAATTGTTCGAGCATAATTATTTTATACACAGAAAAGATATAGCATATAATAATAATAATAATAATAATAATAATAATAATAATAATAATAATAATAATAATAATAATAATTGAAAGTGTAAAATATATAATGGTAACCTGGTTGGTATCTTCCAAGTGATCAATCCAGTCATGAATCATAAACTGAATCCAAGAAGCAGCTATCACATTGAATTGTTTCCCGGTGTCTATCAATTTTCTTCTTGCAAGAAGTTTTGCAGCTACCACCATTGGATCTGGTTTCTTCAGCTGCATCCATCATATCCATCGGAAAATAATAAAAACAAACAATCAAGCTTAAATTACACATACACTAGATAAGATAAGTTGTATAGTCAGGGACGGTGCTAGGATCCCAAATAAGGTGAGGCACTTCATTTAATGTTCCGTGAGTGTAAGTTTAATCAATTAACACAATCAATATTCGACAAGCAAAAAATCCCATATTTATAATTTAGTTTAATAAAATATTAAAAAATACAAACTATAATACCTTATGTTAATTTAAAAAAAAAAGTTTCTATACTGCAATAAATTGTAAAATAGTATTAAATTTTAAAATAGTAAACTTTAGACATTAAATTTAACTTAATTAACTATTTTATAATATAATTAAATAAGATAAGAGTCTAGACTAGTGGGACCATTTCATAAAAGTCAAAACCCATTCTTTTCTTTTCTTCTTCCCCACCTCCCTTCTCCATTTTTTCCGGCAACCTTAAGAGGATGGGGCACTGTTTATTGTATTTCTGAGTTTTATGGTGGGTGGGGTAGGGCCGGTGCACCACCGACCCCTCTATTTCTATAGTCAGGGCTGACTCCAAGTGTAGGCTGGCTTAGAGCCAACGGTCGAAAAGGGTACATATTTTATAATTATGTGTATACAAAAAATTTCAAAATTTTTATGAATTTATTCCATGTAAACGAGTTAAATTATTAAAAAATTTTAAAATTATGTATTTAATTTAATATTTATTAAAAAATATTTTAATTTTTCATTAAATTTTTTAATTAAAGGGTCCTTATTTTTTATTCGCATGGGGCTTCAAACTATCAGAACCCGGTCATGTGTATAGTCAATACACATTGTTGACACATATGCTAAATCTATAATATTTGTAATGCTTTGCTGGATTCTCTATATAAAAACTCAAATTCAAGGTCATGTATATAATCATTAAATTGAAATAAACTCATTAGTAAACCACGATATATAAAAATCACACTTTCTGTTTTTTAAGCACCTACTCCATTTTAATTAAAAATATCAGAAATATACTATATGTCCTGATCGTTTCGTATGTTATTATGTTCTTCCATGCATACGTACAAAAAGATACAAATTGATATGAGTTATTAAGTATTGTATAGATAGTTTATTTAAGTCGGAGTAATAGTTAAATATCATATAAAATGTTTGGCTGCCTTAATTTTTATTAATATTATAACCTAAAGTTGAGTATTTGAATTAATGACATGCATGAATATATAATGAAAGAGACCTTAGTCTTCTGGTCAACGGGATGAATGTTCCGGCCTATGAAAGTTCCCTGGCTGCCAACACCTTCATTGAAGGGATCATTAAACTTTCCATCATCGGTTCGGTAAGGAAAATCCACCGGATTAAACCGAACACCCACAGGAGTTTTACCGACATTGAACAAATTATATTCCTGGTGAAGATGGCGACGTAGAGCCAAATAAAATAGACCTAAGAAAACTGGTAACTTCGGCCATATGCCCAACTTATCAATGGAATGCACAATCTGCAACACAAATTGTACCAGTAAGAAAATATTATGTAATTGAGCTTCTTGTTGACCATAATTAGTAATGATATAATTTGAAAACTTACAAGAAAAAGAAAGCTGTCGAGGATGGTCATCCTCGACACAACGTCATGGAAATCTTTATGGACGAAACGATGAATACTTGAAGTAACAAGAGACTTCAAACCCGAAAGTAGTAACGAAACCATTTTTTTATTTGTAATTGTTAACTAATCTTGTTATGAGAATATTTCATTCATTGTGGTTAGTATATATAGGGCTGAAATGGGAAGTTTGAGGAGCTAGATTTTTCTTAATTGCACATGTCTAATTGAATTTTCGTAATGAAGAGTCAAATTCCACACGTATCACATTCTAATTTGCAATTATGGATTATTTAAATGCTAGTGGAAGTAAAAATTCAAATAATCTTATGTAAAGGACAAATATTATGGGTCATGTTAATTACATAATTTTGTAATTTATTTGCTCCTTTGGGGCGTCTAAAGAGTTGAGTTTTGAATTTCGATATGGTCTTACGTGGTGGCCTGACGGCTTTTGGAGGAAACTTATTTTCATATAAACCCACTACCTGCAAAATACAAGAAATTAAATGGCTTTCTTTACATATAAAAATCAAGTTAGGTAATATAAATACTTAACTAATTTATTTGAGGATAAGAATGCTAAACTTCAACAATGTACAATGATAGTTTAATTAATCGATTAGTGTTATTACCTAGATAAACATTGTATAAGTTATTTGGCAATTCTAGAGATGCATTTTCCTTTTTTTACGTCAAACTACATACTTATACTTTTAGGTATTTAATTATGACTATTAAACATTTATTTTTAGCCGATTCGAATAAAAAAAGTTATAAACAACAACAAAAAAAAAAAACTATTAACAATAGTAAAAAATAATTGAAATAATAAAGAATAACAACTAAATCAAACCATCCATAGTGATACCGAATGAAAATAGAGTAAAACAATGATTTATTTATAGTAAATTTTCAATGATAGCAATAGTTTAATATTTCCTTTTACGATATACAAATCATGTACTCTTTTTGTCATAAAAGCTATATTTGGAAATCAAATTAATGTAAACAAATCTTGTAGTGATTTTTCTACTTAGTTCTAAGTTCTAACTACTACATTATATTAGATTTGTAAAAATATTAACAGCAAACTCCTAAGCAATAATAAATCTTGAAAAAGATATTATAGAAAAAAATTTGAATGTTAAAAAAGTTTCTGTTGCTACACTGTAGTGTATATCCCAACAAAAAATTGTTGCTCCAGTATCTCTCATTCAAAATTTGATTCATGTTAAAATCTTTATTTTATTATTTCTTTTATTTTATTTCTCCCATATTTAAACTTTCTCTCTCTTTAAAATAATTAAATGTCAAAATATGAAAGGATATTGAAATAGATACAATAAATTTAAATCGATATATCCTAGAAATAAAAGAATGATATCTCCGTTAATAATTTAAGATTAATTTATGTGACTAGAATTAGGATTTGCCATGTGACAACTACTTACCTGATATATATCTTGATGATGTTAAATATCTTTTGGATTATGTTATATACCTTAAATATTTTTTTATTCGATATATTGAAATTGCTTATTTATTATTTGATATATTTATTTTTTACCTATTTAATATCTGACATGTTTAACATTAGCTTATTTGGTGTCTGATCTATTTAAGTTTATTATATCAAGCGTCCATCTAATAAATAAAAACGTGAAATACCTATAACATCATTTGAAACATGAATATATTTTATTACTTATGCATAAAATTGTCAATCCTTAATAATCCGTTAAGTTGAATATGTTAGATATTAAATAAATAAAAATTAAATACATCAAACACTAAATATATAATTTTAATAGATCAAATATTAAAATAGTATTTAATTAATATAACATTGCCCAAGAGATATTTAATTTCAATTTGACAGGGTAGACAAATATCGCCCACTGTTAAATAAAATCCATACACGAATATATAAGAAAAAAACATTTTCTATTAGATTTGTTGTTGTATTTTGATTGGATGGGGAACGTATAAATTTGGATACGTTGATGTTGGACTAATTTTGGGGAAAATTGAGCTTATTACCAATTAAGTGAAAACAAATTACATGTGATAAAAGAAAATTTATTCATTTATTAAGCTTTTCTTAAGAAATGACAATTCAAACGAGAGCGGGAGACTTTTCAAGAAGAATTGGCCATTGATACGTGAAATTAACGTTATATTTGTATTTGTATTTGTATTTTGTAGATGAAAACACCACTTGTATTGGCTGTATACATATTAATATATCACAATCGAATAGAATTAATCTTCTCCCGTGATTTCAAGGACGCATCCTATAATACAAATGCAATATTCATTAACCAAGAAAAATAAAAGAAAGTCGATAACAATATCATGAGGTGGCAGCCTTTAATGTACAACAACTAATTTAGTATACTTTTCTGTGTTGGTTGGCTATATGCCAAACACTTGTAATTCAGGCTTCGCTGCTTTCTATTCTTCTGAAAAAATTCATGTTTTATCTGAACTTGTCCTATAAAATTTATTGTCTCCTTGAATTTTTAAAGTGACTCTGTAGCTCCCTCAACTTTTAAAAAGTGCTCCATTTAGCTCCATGAATGCCACGTGTCAGATCCTAATTGGAGAGAAAAAAATTAGAAAAATGACATCTTTGAAAAATCAAACCTATTAGAAGCTGACACGTGGCGTTTAAGGAGTTAAGTGAAGCACTTTTTGAATATTGAGGGAGCTACGCGGTCAGTTTAAAAGTTCAGGGAGTAGTAAATTTTTTAAAATAAGTTCAGGTAGCTAGAGATGCATTAAACCTATAAAAAATTAAGAAGTGGAAAGTTATAGGAAAGTTATAGGCCCGATCTTAAAAATCTACAAAATCGATAAAAAAAAGTGCTTATTATTCCTTAAAAAAAAAGGATAGGCATGTTTTATATAGAAAAATAACTCTCAAAACTTAAAATTCACCATGTGATATGGATTTTAAAAACATACATAGAAAAATTCATGTAGAATTTTTTTTTTCATGTGAAAGGACAGTCTTTTTGTACAATTTCTTCTTAATTTGTATGACCCTAAAAATGTCATATATGTTTTTTTTTAAAAAAAAGTATACGAGATATGACAACAACTATAAACTGGCCGTTAGCGGATGTATAGGAGCTTTTTCAAAAAGTACACTAGCTATAATTAATTGATTAATACCATGGTTTTTAAATTTAGATGGGCCATCGAATCGGTGAAGGTAGTTGTTCATGAATTTAAGGTTCAATTGAATTAAATCGGTGATCGCACCGAATTTTCTTAAAACATATAAAAATACTAAATATTTTATATAATTTAATATTAAACATGTAATATAAGTTATACTCATATAAAAATTAATAATATTAAATAAAATATTCTATAATTTAAAGTTATAATTCAAATAAAAATAAAACACAAGATAATAACTAATATAATCTAATGAAAGAATGCAAACCGAATTCTATATTGTATAGATTGAATAATAAAAGTTGATAAATTTGATTTATGATATATAAAAATTATTTATTAAAAAAATTAAAATTTATACACAATAAGTAAAATAAAAAAAATTATATATCCATTTGATATAAATTTAATTAAAAAACTTAGAGTAATGTTATTTAAAAAATTTACATGTTATTTCATTATGAAAAACATTCAAAGCTGTTATTGAAAGAAATATTTTAAATTTAATAAAATGTGTAGTATTTGAAATAAAAAAATATTTATTATAATTTTTTATAATAAAATATTATTAAAATAATTTAAAAATTAATAATATATAATATAAAAGTATATAAGGAGAAAATGTTACCATTTGTGTGTGGTAGCTCAATTGGTAGAGCATGTATTAAAACATATGTTGAAGGTTTTGTGTTCAATTCCTACCACCAATAATTTTAAAAAAATATAATTTAAGAGAACCGAAAATTGATCATCGGTTAAATCAATTGATTTTCGGTTGAACCGATCAATTCAATCGGTTGTTGACCAATTCTTGATTATATCAAGAATCCAATCAAATCAAACCGAACTAGACACCAATTTCAATCGAATTCGATCCAATCAATCGATCCGGTCTAGCTTTCAAAATCATAATTAATACTATTAAATAAATTGGTTGTATCTATTGATGTCAAAAAAATAGCAATATAAAAAATATTATTACAAAAAGGCAAATGACAAACAGCAAGACTATAAGAACACGAATTTGACTTTTTAAAATTATATATTTTAATTAATTTTAATTATTTATTAAATTTAATGGCCTAAATTTAATTTTAGTGGTTTGTGAGATCTACAATACAATAAAATTTGGATAATTAAAACTCAATAAATGATTAAAATTGACTGAAATATACAACTTTAAAGAGTTTAAACTTTAAAGAATCCAAATCCATAAAAATACCCTCCATCTAATTTCTGAAGCACCATACTAAATAAAATATTTATTATACCATTAAAAAATATTAATTTATCTTCAATATTTTTATACTAAAATCTAATTAACAATTTTAATTATTAACTAATAATTTTATTAATGCATAGATGCTCTCGTAATTAATACAAATGCAAATAAAAGAAAAATGTATTGGTAATTTAATTTACAACAAAAAAAATACTAAACAAACTATTAAAACTAGATTGACCTAGCAATAAGCACTAGCGTTATCAATATCGTATCGGTTGGTTCAATTGATTTTACGGTGAAATGACCTTGACTATAGTACGGTTTATTTAAAAATAATTTTAGTAAAAAACTGAAAAAAAATTGGGTTGAATTAAAAAAATCGGTAAACCGACAAATTAGTTCAAGTCTGATTTTTCCAAAATCCTTCTGGCAATAAGCAAAAGCGTTCCTAAAGACCCAAAAAATCGTTGCAATAGCCACTAGAAATCCTAAATAACATATTTTTTTCCAAAACTCCTCTGGCAACATGAAGAAGCGTTGCAAAAGACCCAAAAAACGTTGCATTTGTTGGGAAATTTGTTCTTTATAACTAGTTCCGGAGTTCCTTTCGGAGATGCTTCAGGATTCGCTTCCGGAGTATGGGCTCTTTTGGTTCAGAGGCAACGCTTTTTATCAACAACTGTTGCAGTAGCTCAGAAACTGGATCATAGGCAACGATTTATTATTCAGAATCTGTTGCAGTAGATCTGGAGGCACGACTTAGGCAACGCTTTCTGTGAATAGAATATGTTGCAGTAGATTCGGAGACACCTGATAGTTCCGGAGGAACAGCTTACGCAACGGTTTATTTAGAGTAGGCAACACTTTTTGCTGAATTTGACAATGATCTTCGGAAGCTCTAAATAACGATTTTAATTACTTGGAACATCACTAAGACAACAAGAACAAAGTTATATAGGATGTGTTGAGTCAAGTAGGAGACTCTGTCCTTAAAGGATATTTGGTAATTCCTTCTAGGATCAAATAACTCCTTCAAACTAAATTTGAGTTTGGGTACAGAAATCAGAAATGTGTGTATATATAAAGAAAAATAGAGGAAGAAGAGAGTATGTAAAATTGGATTGTCCACAAAAGAAAACCTGCTCTTCTTTTCATAGGTAAACAAAAGAGTTTAATGCTATAAAAGTTTTGCTGTTATAAAATTTAATAATATAACCGTTGGTGTTTTAATTAAAATTATAACACTTAATCAAAACCATAACCGCAAGGAGTTACAAAGAGTTATACGAAATATGGCTGTTAGAAAATTAATCACACTTATAACTCTATTTTATGAAAGAATAAAAATATAACAGCCATAATTAAAACATATAATTAAAGATATTTTTCTCAATAAAAATATCACAAAATATTTTTTTGGAAAGTAACAAAAAAAACTCTTATTTTTCAACAATATTAGGCATTGGAAAATAAAATATTTTTTTAAATATATGAATTTTAAAGAGGCTGAGTATTATACCCAGGACCTCCCACCTCTACTTTAAATTTTTAAAAAATGTACCAATTAAACTACACCTAATTAATACCATAAATAATATATAATTTTTTAAAAATAAAAGATCCATAAAATTATCAATCATATCAATAAGAACTAATTGGTAAAATTGCATTGAGGCTAGGTTCGGTATTGATTAGATTAATAAGAACTAATTGCATTGGTATGTTTTTTTTTGGTAAAGTTGCGTTGGTATGTTGATATGCAAGATTGATGTCAAGGGAAATTGGTCGGTCGCAATTCCACACATTTTATTATTACTTTGTGTTTATTTGACTTTTTTTCATCCTTGTACAAGTGGTGAATATAGTAATTCAATGGATAGTTATTAAAATGTTACGATTTCATAAAAATATTCTTTATATTTAGGATTTGATATATTTATATATTTCAGTTAATTTTAATTATTCATTCAGTTTTAATGGTTGAGATTTAATTTTACTGTGAGCCTTACAGACAACTAAAATTCAATCTCAACCACTAAAACTGAATGAATGGTTGAGATTGACTGAAATGTACAAATATATCAATTTTCAAATTTAGAGAATTTTTATCCTACGATTTCCGATACGAATTTTACTATTTAATTCGATTCAACCTCAAATTGATTCGAATCTATAAAGTGAATCTAAATTCACCTAAATCTTACGATTCAAGGCCGAATCTTACGGTTCCACTGATATGGTCGATTCATGAGTTAAAATAAATCAAAGCCTGATAAAATTAAAGATTCGACTCGAGGTAGCCAAAGTTTATTGCCCTGCCAATTAGTTGTCGGAGTGAGGAGGAACCCAACACCATGCTGTCCATGATGGGCTTTGGGCAACAAGGTAGGCGACTAAGTGGTGGAGTGGTCATACACTGAAGTGAGTCGCTTCTATGTTTTTCTTTAAACTTATTCTCCAATTCAGAAAAAGTAGAAAATAAGAGTCTTTCAATTCTAAACTTGCATGTAGACCAAATTTTAATAGTATCTTTAAATTATACAATTAAAATATTTTGTTTTTATTATTTTATCAACTTGCACCGAATCTTATGATTCGATTCGATTCAATATTCTCAATTCACAAAATTTTGAATTCCAATTCCCGTTTCGAATCTCAATTCCTAAAATTTGATTTCTGATTCCCCGTTTTGAATCTCAATCTGATAATTATTATTCAATGGCACTTACAGTCAAAGTGATGGTTATTTTAAAAATGAAATTTGGAAATACATGCACTGCTAACGAACACAATTGACATATTGAGTATATCTACCGTCAAATCTCCGGTCAATCTAACGTATGAGATATAACCCTTCCTCTCTTGTTCAGAACCATCAACACCATGCCTAAAAAAAAACTTTCGCTTCATGTCATGGCTGTTGTTTATCTTCTTCAATCGCCGTTACATGTGCTATAATCCTTCAAAAACACCAATTCTTCAGGCTTCAGCGACTCCATATCCCTTTGATTTCACTCTTCTTCTCTCGATTCACGCACCTTCCTTCTTAATAGCAAGGCATATGTAGCCCTAACACCAACAAAGCCCATGAAGCCCACTCAAGGAACTTGCCCACCAAGCTAAGGGGATAGGAACACATGTCAATCATCCAGACATCCTTTAACCCCCAAGGCTGGACACGTGGCAACCATCCAAGGGACACTGCCCCTTTTATAAGGAATAATGGCACGTATCCCTAGGTAATTCACCACACATAACTTGCCTCATATAATAACATCTACATCATCCCCCCACGCCACACTGACTTGAGCGTTGGAGAGACCACGTTAGACACCGGACCCGACCCTTTAATGAGCTATTATCTGTGCATGTATCTCAAGCTAGGAAGCACCGAGCCGATCTTGTGCCCCAGGGTCCCATGACATCAAATTGGTGCAGTAAGAGTGGATCGAAAATAGCGACCTAGTTTACTCAGTCTGAAGAACCTGCATCTCTCTTTTACATTCTCATAGTTGTTAATGGAAGATTTAGCAAGGAAAAAACCTACCCTAAAGCCAGCATCGACTAGGGGCGATACAAAAAAGGCCCAAGGATCGACGAGTGAGTTTGCAACACCTCCAAAGTCGGTTGATGCATCGGGTAACGAAATCAAGAATATCGTAATAGGGCCAGAGTTCAATGCTCAGATAGAAGCAATGGTGGTAAAACTCGATGCCTCAGACGATCTTAAAATACGGGTGGCAATGACTAAGTAAGTCATGTAAAAGATGAGCCACATGGAGCATTTAGTGAACACCTTAAATGCACAACACATGGCCATAGAGGGTAAGGTCGTTAACCTAGAAAGGAGAGTAGCTACATCAGCCCAATCCAGGTCTGCCTTAAAAGGGTTACAAAACCTCAAGAGGCGTCTGACGTATGAGCAAAGCCAGGAAGACGGTGCTCTTTCAACCCCTACGGCCTCAAATCATGAGCGCGAGCCGAGCCTGCCAAAGCTAGGATCTCATCGGCCAGGTAGAGGGCCAGTAAAATTGTGACTCGGACCTCAACTTGGAACGACTGCAGTGACGAAGGACTATACCAACCTCACTCGCCCCCCCGAGCGCTAGTCAGGCCAAAAAAAAGAAGCAAGGAAAAGACTCGGTGTGGCTCCCCAAATACATCTGTTAACTCATCAATGAAGGAACCCAAAAGGTCAATAGCCAGGTCTGATCAAACCCTAGCCTCCAAGCAGGTGATTGAAGAAATTGAGAAAAATTTAGCCCTTAAATGGGCGGGCGATGTGATGAAGAATGTAAAGCGCTCCTTGCGGATATGGGAATGGAGCCGGCCATCCCCAAGATAGAGGTCGCAGAATCACCGTTCTCCCTTGAGATTTTAAGGGCGAAATTCCCCGAAAGTTTCAAATGGCCGAAGTTACGGGACTACAATGGCACTGGCGACCTGACCCTTTATGTCAAGAATTTCAGGCAGAAAATGGCAACCACCAGGGTGACCTATGCGATGCTATATAAGATCTTTCCAATGACCCAAGAGGGACCCACCACTTTCTGGTTTGAGAATCAAAAGCCAGGATCGATCACGAACTTCAAGGCAATGATAAAAGACTTCCTCCTGTACTTCGGAACATCAATTCCTTCTTATAAAACTATCCAAGATTTACAGTTGATGAGGCAGGGTCAAAACGAAACACTTGGAGATTTTGTGGAGAGATTCCAAAGGGCGACCCTCGAGGTAAAGGGGTGTAGCGTCTATGTTGCCACTGATATACTGGCAAGCAATTGTAGAAACGCCGACCTTAAAAAGGATTTGCTCACAAGAAGACCAAAGAGCTTGGCACTGATGATGCAGAAGGCGCGAGAGTGGGTAACTTACGAGGCCCATGAGAAAGGGACACTGGTGCACGAGCATACAGGCCGACAGCCGAGTCCACCCAGGTCTAATAGGTTACCCCCGAGGACCCCCAAGTATGAATACAAACGTCGCGATCTCCTTAAGGACCTGATTCCTTTAAGAGCAGATCGGAAGGAAGTGCTGTACTGGATAGAAAAGAGTCGACAATACATCGAGCACCCACCAAGATAAAGCGGCTGGGAAAGCCAGGCACTTATTGCAACTTCCATAAATTAGAGGGCCACAACATCGAGGAGTGTCGGTACTTGGCAAAGATATTATAGAAAAAAATTTGAATGTTAAAAGAGTTGTGTTGCTACACTGTAGTGTATATCTTGGGAAAAAAAAATCTGTTATCCTCATTTCAGTGTCTCTCATTCAAAATCTCATACTTCCTTCCTTTTTAAAAAATTGTGGTTTTAGAGCTTTAGAAATTTTTTAAAACAAATGTCATTTTTGGATTTCAATGAAGTTATTTAAACATCTTTATCATTTTACTCTTATTTAATGCACATTATAAATGACAAAAAGATATAAAGTATCCAGTCATCTTTCAAAGGAAAAAAAAATTATAGGAGTAAATAAGAACTTATATTTTCTTAATTAATTTTGCATTGATACTGACAAACACTTTAAATTGACACTTAATAAAAAGGGAGGGAGTACTTGCTAAATTCTTTATTTTATTATTTCTTTTATTTTCTTTCTCCCATGTTTAAACTTTTTCTCCCTTTAAAATAATTAAATATCAAGATATGAATGGAGAACATATCATGTAACATTAAAATAGATACAATAGATCTAAATCCCCATATCCCAGAAATAAAAGAATGATTTCTCCGCTAAATCGATATATCCTAGAAATAAAAGAATGATTTCTCCGTTAATAATTTAACATTAATTTATGTGACTAGAATTAGGATTTGCCATGTGACAACTACTTACCTGATATATATCTTGATGATGTTAAATATCTTTTGGATTATGTTATATACCTTAAATTTTTTTTATTGGATATATTGAAATTGCTTATTTATTATTTGATATATTTATTTTTTACCTATTTAATATCTGACATGTTTAACATTAGCTTATATGGTGTCTGATCTATTTAAGTTTATTATATCAAGCGTCCATCTAATAAATAAAAACGTGAAATATAACATCATTTGAAACATGAATATATTTTATTACTTATGCATAAAATTATCAATCCTTAATAATTCATTAAGTTAAATATATTAGATATTAAATAAGTAAAAATTAAATACATCAAACACTAAATATATAATTTTAATAGATCAAATATTAAAATAGTATTTAATTAATATAACATTGCCCAAGAGATATTTAATTTCAATTTGACAGGGTAGACAAATATCGCCCACTGTTAAATAAAATCCATACACGAATATATAAGAAAAAAACATTTTCTATTAGATTTGTTGTTGTATTTTGATTGGATGGGGAACGTATAAATTTGGGTACGTTGATGTTGGACTAATTTTGGGGAAAATTGAGCTTAAGTGAAAACAAATTACATTGTGATAAAAGAAAATTTATTCATTTATTAAACTTTTCTTAAGAAATGACAATTCAAGCGAGAGCGGGAGATTTTTCAAGAAGAATTGGCCATTGATACGTGAAATTAACGTTATATTTGGAATCAATTAAAATTAGAAAATTATTCTTATAAATTTTTAATAAAATTATATTTTTTAATTTTAAATAATATATTTTAATTTTTTATATTAATTAATTATAAATTATTTATTTTTTTAAAATTAAATTTAAAATTTTAAAAAAGCTCGGTATAAAGTCAAAGGGCCCTTATTATGAGGCAACAGTCTATGATGTACAACAACTAATTTTTTTTTGTTTTATACAACAACTAATTTTTTTTTGTTTTACTTTTCTGTATTGGTTGGCTATTTGCCAAACCGTAGTAATTCACGCCCGCCGCCAGTGGAAGCAAGCTAGCCCCTACGTTGGTTGCCTCTTTCCCCTAATAATAAGGTAAGTATTCAAGCCCAGCAAGAAAAGGCTCCTTACTATAGATAGGCTAACGCGCCTTCTATTACATAATTAGAAAAAACCTTTCGCTTTGCTCAAGCTTACTTACTAAGCAAACGTAGGCTTGGGCTCGAACAAGAAAGGGATTAAGCAACTTGCGCGAAAGCCGCGTTGCTTGTTTTCTTTAGCCTCATTGATTTCTATTGTTATAAAAAAATAAGAAGTCTCAAGTTATGAGATCAATTCCTATAATATATAAAATTGATAAAAAAATGCTCTTTATTTTTAAAAAGGGAAAGATAAGCATGTTTTATATATGATGTCTTTAGCCCTGCGGGGAATTTATAAGATAAGAAGAGGGATAGATATGTTTGGCCGGTGAAACTTCTCTGATGCCTAAGTATTATGATAAAGGAAATGTAGAGTGACGAGGGGTGAGTGGAGTGGAATTACCTTCATACTAGGTATGCAATCGAGTCGAATCGGGACCGAACCTATCTAAGTTCGGCTCGGCTTGAAAATAAAAATGATTGAGCTCGGCTCGGCTCGTAGCTCGTCGAGCCTTGAATATTTTAGCTCGGCTCGAGTTCATGAGCTTACGAGCTTAAACGAGCATAAACGAGCCTTATTTATCCAATAAATCTCTTGCTTATTAGTATTTCTCAATACACACTTTTTGCCACATTAAAATTCAAAGAAACATACTCTTTATATATTTTTTTTAGTTTTCACTACGAGGTGGTCCTAGATGGGTCTCAACTGTGGGCACCATATCCACATTCAGACTAAAATCCGGTCTCCAATTTGCGGGTGCCTTAAAGGGCTGGTGGGCTGGCCAAGATTTAAAGTCGCTCCATGCACATCCAAAGGTTCTACCCTTGGTGGATAATTAAGGATGGACTAGTGTCTACCACTAGACCACATCCTTGGGCTTATATACTCTTTTATATTAGATGATTAAGTTAAAGGTTTTTAAAGAAGCGATAGAATTAAAATAGAAAATACAACTTGTTTAAGTATATTTATAACTAGTTAAGATTACGATACACAACTTTTTCTTAATTAGATTATTTAAAAGTAAAACTATACTACCATATTTTTATGAATATATAGGAAATTATTAATATTAAAAAAATTGAAAAATTATACGAGCTTTTAAGCCGAACCTTTAAAAGCTCGGCTTGACTCGTTAATATCTCGAGTCGGTCTCAAACTTGAGTCGAGCCTTATCAAGCCGAGCTTTGACCGAACCGATCTCGAACTGCTCGCGAACTACTCAACTCGATTGCAACCCTACTTCATACTACCTAGTCGGGCTTTTATAGACGGGAGCTTTGGTGACAATGGGTATACGGTCATTGCCACTTGAGTCCTTGTTGTAGAGGTTTTACCTTTTCACCCTTGAGTCTAACTGCCTCATCCTGTGGGCTTTTATGGTTATGGGTTTAGTGGGCCTTCCAGGCCTATATACCCATTGTCATGTTATCAATACAGAAAAATAATGGCTTTTTTATAAAAATATATTAAAAATTAAGTTTTCTATCATTCCAACATTTGAGACCTAATTATTCTAACGAAATAAGTTTCAAAATTAAAGTAGTAGTTCTACCACTATTACACTACTGTTCACGTGCACGGTTAACTTTTTTTTTTCATTTTCTCATCTTATTTTGACATTATCTTTCAAACCGTTCATTTCTTATGTGCCGCTTTAGAGTTTTTTGTTTTTTTCATTTTTATCTTCGAAATGTCATCCATTGTGATATACTTTTTCAAAAAAAAATTTCAACGGTTCAATATCAGGTAGGTAACTGGTATATATCTGGTAGGAACCTAGTACATACTTTTTTAAGTGGTAATTGATACATATTTGTTAAAGTGCTTGAATCAAGTATGAAACTGGTAACTAACTGGTAAGTATCTGGTATGAAGAACAACTGTGTTAAATGTGGTATGCATCTGCTGGAGAAAGAATAGGAAACTGGTAGGTAATTGGCAATTATTGGGGTTGAAACTTTAAATAATATATTTTAAAGTGCTTGAATAAAGTATGGAACTAGTAACTAACTGGTAGGTAACTGGTACATATTTGTTAAAGTGCTTGAATCAAGTATGAGACTGGTAACTAACTAGTTAGTATTTGGTAAGAAGAACAACTGTGTTAAATGTGGTATGCATCTGCTGAAAATGAATAGGAAACTGGTAATTATTGTGGTTGAAACTTTAAATAATATATCTTAATGTGCTTGAATCGAGTATGGAACTAGTAACTAACTGGTAGGTAATTGGTACATATTCGTTAAAGTGCTTGAATCAAGTATGAAACTGGTAATTAAATGGTAAATATCTGGTATGAAGAACAACTCTGTTAAATGTGGTATGCATCTACTGAAAAATGAATGGGATACTGGTAGGAAACTGGTAATTGTTGTGGTTGAAACTTCAAATGATATATCTTAAAGTGCTTGAATCAAGTATGGAACTAGTAACTAACTGGTAGGAGAACAACATATAAAAACATAAATTCAAACAAATGAAAATACGATTCTTACTAGATATCTATCAGTTACCTGCCAGATATTGAACAACCGAAAAAAAGTTTTTGAAAAAGTACAACATAATGAATGGCGTTTCGAAGATAAAAATGAGACGAACAAAAAACTCTACAGCGGTATGTCAAAAAAATGAACGGTTTGAGAGATAATGTCAAAATAAGATGAGAAATGGAAAAAATGAATAGTGCATGAACAATGCACATGAACAATAGCGTGAATAGTAGTGGATTGTATTTCTTGATAATGAAAACTTAAAATTGGTTAGAGAGTACAAAGAATAAACAATAAAGTAAAGATGCAAATATGAAACTTAAATAGTATATTTTTTACAATTTCCCGAAAAATAACCAGTGTTATCAAAACCGTACAATACCGGTAGGTTCGATTGGTTTTACCGCAAACCAGCCATGGCTACGGTACAGTTTAACTTATAAATATTTTTAAAAAGTGGCTATGGCGACACTTAAAAGCGTTGCAAATACTTAGAAAGCGTTGTAAAAGACCAACATGCTTATCCTTTATTTCTCACAGAGTAATTATTAATTGGATTAAGATTCTCTAAAGTTCTAAATTCCTAAATCTGTATATTTTAGTCAATCTCAACTATCCATTGAGTTTTAATGGCTAGATTTAATTTTAGTTATTAAATTTCAACCGTTAAGACTCAATGAATGATTGAGATTATCCAAAATATGCAACTTTACCAATTTAGAACTTTAGAGAATCCAGATACTTATTAATTTGACTTTTTTTATCCTTGTATAAGTGATGAATATAGTAATTCAATGGTACTTAGAGTTAAAGTAGAGCTGTAAATGAACTAAGTCGTTTGTGAACAATTCGATATTCGGCTTGATAAAAGCTTCACTCGACTCGATTTATAAATGAACAGTTCATGAATATGATTTTATGGCTCGAATTATAAATGAATTGAACATGGACAAGCCAAAGCTCGACTCGTTAACTCGTGAACAAACTCGATCAGAGGTTTGCGAACAAATTCGTGAACCGACTCGATAAATGTTCGTGAACTAGCTCGATTATTATAATTACATATCAAAAATAAAATTTTATATAATTAAAATAAAGTATACCAACTAAGCCTTAAATTCCACTCTAGATGAAGTCAGCAATTAAAATAAAGTATGACTATAAAAAATTAGACTAGTACAATAAGTATATGTATAACATTACTCAACCCAAATTTATAGCCCACTTTAAATTATGTATTGGATTGGATTCACGAACAAAGTAGACAAGCTCATTTGTGAACAATTAAATGAGTTGTTCATGAATAACTCGTGAACAAATGAACACTTAAATGAACTGAACATGAACAAAATTTTGAACTCAAATTCTAACTCAGCTCTGCTAGTATTCGATTAAAAATTAAACGAGCGAACACGAACATGCCAAAACTCAGATCGGCTCGCCCCAAGTCAAAGTGATGGTTATTTACAAAAAATTTGGAAATACATGCACACCTAACAAACACAATTGATATATTGAGTATATCTACCGTTAAATCCAACGTGTGAGATTCAACCTTTTCTCTCTTGTTCAGAACCACTAACACTATGCCTCAAAGAAAACTTTCGCTTCATTAATGGCTGTTGTTTCTCTTCTTCAATCGCGGTTATATGTGCTATAAGGGAAATCTAGGCTCTATTTGGCTCATGGTTCATTAAAGTATGGTATGGTATGGTACAGTATAGTATAGTTTGTTGAAAGTTTTTGTTTGGATAGATGGTATGGTATTGTATGGTTTTCTAAAGTTTCTAGTTTAATTTGAAGGAGAATCATGGTGAACCACCAAATTGGTGGTTCTATTTTCATGGTTATTTGAACCATGGAGAACCATACTTATAAAAAGAACCATGTAACCAGACAATAGATTTTTAATTAGAACCATATCATACTATAATGAACCATGAAAAAACCATGAGCCAAACAGGGCCTTACAGTATTTTTTTAGCTTACTTTGTCACAATAATCGGTGGATTGAATCCCACCCTAACAAAGTAACTTGAGCATTCAGCCTGCTATAATCCTTCAAAAACACCAATTCTTCAGGCTTCAGCAACTCCATATCTCTTTGATTTTGCTTTGTTCTCTCAATTCGCGTGCCTTCCTTTTGATATGCCTATTTCGGTATGTTCATCCTCCTCTTCTATCTCCTTTGTTTTCGTGCCACTTTCTTTATGGTTTTTTGTTTAATTTATTCTAACAATTGAATTAGTAATGTTAATTAGCTGATTATTTTCAATTTTAGGTTTGTATGGATTAGGAATAGGTTTTGGATTTTCAATTGATTTGTATAATATTGGTAGCAGTTCACAAATTAGGACACGCATTTACAATTGCCCAATCTACTTTCCTGAATTTTTAAAAGTTCTCTTTAGCAGAAGTGTATCAGTTTGCCTCATGAACTTGGCAAAATCGTATCATTTTGCCCCCATGCCACATGACAGAAACTTGCCAAGTTCATAGAGCAAACTGATACATTTGTCAAGTTCAAGGGGCTGAAAGAAACTTTTAAAAGTTCAAAGGTACAGTAGATTTTTTGTGTCAAGTTTAGGTGGGTATAGATGCATTTACCCATTAATTATTAGGTATAGATCGGGTATAGTATGAGTATCATACACACTCATTATGGAATACAAAGGTAGAGAGGGATGGGATTATGGGCATTAGGGGGAGAATCCCAAACAGAGAAAGCACTTGTTGAATTGATCCATTTGTGTCCACTTTCAGGATAATGGCGATTTATCAAATCTTTAAACTCTCAGTTGTATTGACCCATTCAAATCCTTTCTTTGTACAAGTCTCCTCGTTGAAATTGGTTGTAAAAAAACCTATCTGCCTCTAGTCTCCTGCTGTTGGGGATAAATTTGACTTAATGAATCAAGGAAGAGGAAGTAAAATGAATCAAAGCTTAAACACGAAAGGATTTTGATTGAAACTTGGAGCTTTATATATTACAAAGTTTGCTTTCTTCTTTTCTTTTGATCACACTCTAATTGCCTTACTTTTTTTTTCACACTCTCTCATTTGATACAATAAATTGAAACCTATATATAGTGATTGTGAATCACAAAATTGAGAAATTTCAGCCCATCATGATGAATTGCCACCCATAGAATTACTTTGATGTTTGCCCATCATGATGAATTACCACCCATAAAGTCACTTGCAATTTTGATGTTTGCCTATCATGATGAATTGCCACCCAAATTAATATATATGATGCCCATATACAACTTTCAAATTAATGATGAGTTGCCAACCATATCTTCTGTTTCCTTTATCATTTTCATTTTTTTTCTTATTAAGTTTAATATTTCAACACTCCCCCTTAAACTCAATTATTTGTTATTCCTAACAATGCTCGTAGCTGGCTAAACACTTCATACTTCAGTGGCTTCGTAAAGATGTCCCAATTTGATCTTGCTTTTTCACATATTTCAACGTGACTTCCTTTTGCTCAATGCACTCTCTAATAAAATGAAATCTCGTGTTGATGTGTTTACTTCGATCATGAAACACTGGATTTTTTGCTAACGCCAGGGCTGACTTGTTATCGATAAAAATATCGGTTGGATCATGTTGTGTCATTTGAAGTTCCTTCAATAATCGATGTAGCCATATCGCATGACAATGTAACAATTGGTTGCTTCTTTAAACTCCAAGTGAATGCTGTTTCGCCGAGAAAAAATACAAATCTGCTCTTGTTTTTTCGATCATTTTTATCTCCGACCCAATCACTATCGTTGTATCCAACTAATTTGAATTCTTCAGATTTTGAATAATGTAATCCAAAATTAGTTGTACCTTTGACATAACGGAGTATTCTTTTTGCTGCATTCCAATGAGACTACTTCGATTCTTCCATGTATCTGCTTACTAGTCCAACTGCATATAGAATATCTGGCCTTGTGCACATCAGGTATCTGAGACTCCCTATCAAACTTTGAAAAATTGTCGGGTTCACTCTGACTCCTTGGCGAAGCCACTTTGACAAATAAAAATTCCATCATCACTTTGCTTCGCTTCAATGCCAAGATAGTATGACATCAGACCAATATCAGTCATTTCGAATTCACGAGTCATCGTCTTCTTGAAATCATTAAACATTTGAGGATTGTTCCCCGTAAATGTGAGATCGTCCACATACAAGAAAACAAGCAATATGTCTCCACCTTTCACTTTCTCGTACAAGGCATACTCATGTGGGCACTTGACAAATTCATTCTCATAAAAGTATTTATCGATGCGGCTGTTCCAAGCTCTCGGTGCTTGCTTAAGTCCATACAACGCCTTCTTCAGCTTTAACACTTTTCGTTCATGACCTTTGACAATGTAACCAGACGGTTGTTGGACATAGATCTCTTCCTCCAAGTATCCATTCAAAAATGCTGACTTTACATCCATTTGGTAGATCTTCCATCCATTTTGGGCAGCGACTGAGATCACCAGCCTGATAGTCTCCATTCTTGCTACTGGTGCAAATACTTCATCATAGTCAATACCGGGTTTGTGACTATATCCCTTTGCGACTAGCCTCGCTTTATGTCGAATGATTTCTCCATTTGCATCCTTCTTTGCCTTGAATGCCCATTCGACTCCAATGGGCTTTTTGTCAGCTGGAAGTTTGGTCAACTCCCATGTCTCATTCTTCTCAATTGCTTGGATTTCCTCATCCATGGCTCTTCTCCAGTTTTTATCTTTCATGGCCTCTTCAGGATCAATGGGGTCACTACCAATAAGATGGCTGTAAAGAGTTAATTCTTCATTGAGCTCTCTAGTTACATCATAAAGATCTTCAACAAGATGAAATTTTCTAGGTCTTTCTCTTGAACTTTGACTTTCATCATCATCGTGTCCTGGAGAAGTAATTGGAATGGGACTATATGACGTCGATGCTTTGCCTGACTCCTCCACATCTCGATCATTGTTTTCATCCATGGTGAAAGGATAAAAACTGTAGTTCTTCTGCTTGTCATTATTCCATTCCCAAATTGCTTCCTCGTCAATAGTCACATCCCTAGTGATGACAGTCTTTCCAGTATCAGGATCAAACATCTTGTAACTTTTGGAAAATTCTGAGTATCCCACAAACAATTATTTTTTGCTTTTATCATCCAGCTTTCTCCTTTCTTCATCTGCAACATGAACATGTGCAACACTCCCAAAAACACGAAAATGAGAGATAGTAGGTTTTCTCCCACTCCATGCTTCCTGGGGTGTCATATCAGAAATACTTGTCGTTGGGGATCGGTTCAAGATATAAATTGCACAACCAACCGCTTCTGCCCATAACTCTTTGGCCAAATTTTTACTCTTCAGCATGCTCCTCACTATATCCATCACTGTTCGATACTTTCTTTCCACAACACCATTTTGTTGTGGCGATCTCGGGGACTGATTGGAAATGACGGATTCCATGGTGCTCACAAAATCTTTTGAATTCATTTGAAGTGAATTCTCCCCCTCTGTTGGATCTTAAAGCTTTGATGTAATAGCCACTTTCTTTTTCCACCATAACTTTAAAATTTTTGAATGCTTCAAAAACTTCTGATTTCTCTTTCAGAAAATAAACCCACGTCTTTCTGCTATAATCATCAATGAATAGCAAGAAATATTTGTTGCCTCCCAATGATACTGGTGTCATTGGTCCGCAAACATCGGCATGAATAAGCTCAAGGGGAGCCTTTGCTCTTGACATGGACTCTTTTGGAAAACTAATTCTGGAATGTTTTCCAACAAGACATCCTTCACAAAGCTGATGGGGTTTATTAATCAGCGGAAGACCATGCACCATCTTCTTCTGGCTTAGCAATTTCAACCCTCCAAAGTTGAGATGCCCAAATCTCAAATGCCAAAGCCAATTCGATTCTTTCACGCAAGCTTTTAAGCATCGTGCTACATCCGTCTTGATGTTGAGAATGAACATTCTATTTTTTTGCCATTGGCACACTAGCTAGCAGCTCCTTCTTTTCATTTAACAGCACCAACTTTCGATTCACCATGTGAATTTGGTAAGTTTTCTCCAATAGTTGTCCCAAACTTAAAATGTTGCTTTTCATGTTTGGAACGCAATAAACATTGCTGATGAATTGGTGCTCTCCATTCTTTAAACGAATAAGAATAGTTCCTTTTCCTTAAATAAGAACTTTTGAGGAATCCCCAAAAACAACATTACCACTAAACAACTGGTCCAGCTCTACGAATATTTTCTTATCTCCACACATATGGTTACTTGCACCATTATCAAGATACCATATGTTGTTTTCGTGACTATATTCACCTTCACGGGTTAGTAATACCGTGTCGGTTCCTCTTTTTGAATGTTGTTCGCCGTTTCCTCTGCTTGCTTCGGTGGGCTCCGACATTTTGTTGCATAGTGGCCATATCTAGAGCAATTGTAGCATTGAACATTGTACTTGTCACGTCCATCATTCTGCCTCTAGTTTCCTACTCCTCGTCCACGTCCACGACCTCTGCATCTTTTGGACTGATTATATCTATTATTATTGTCACTTCTCTCCTTGCAAATTAATGATGAGTTGCCAACCATATCTTCTCTTTCCTTTATCATTTTCATTTTTCTTTTCTTATTAAATTTAATATTTCAACACCTGCACCATCAAATCATTTTTTCCGTTTTTTCAGTGTCCAATTCAATAATAACAGATTTTTTTTTTCAGTGTATTATTAGTAACCTAGAGGCCATGACGAGGAAAATAGCAAAAGCAGTTTCACTAATGGCAAATCCTTTGATCTTTTTCTCAGCCACAAGACCCACTAATATGTCAAGTTCCTCTACATTATTATCATAAACTTCTCTAAGTACTTCAATGGCTTCTTTGTCATCTGTTAAATCTTCCCATTTTGTAATGGGAATTAACAGCGGCGACCTCCGGAAATTGATTGTACCTTGCTACACTTCTCTGTCTCTATATACTGCACAAAGTCATCATTTTTGACATGGTATTAGCTTTACTTCGAACAATATACAACAATACTTTAATGAATACTGCACTACTATAACTTCAAGTGCTGCTAGATCAACATGGTCAGGCCTTTCATGACCATCAATCTCTTGTGGGATCAAATCGCAGAAAAACTGAGGATAATTCCAGAGCTCAAATGCACCGCAGGCTTGGTGACCCATTGCCACCATTAGTCAAGTGAATTCTATTCTGGGTGCTACCTTTTCACCTTTTAGCCCTATCAAGTTTTCCATTGGCATCCTGCAAATATATGCATTATAACATTGATCAAACGTTATTTAAAATTTTCCAAGAATTATGTGAACGCGACAAAAATAATACGCACTCTTGAATCAAGGATGGAGATTTGTTGGGACCTGTTTCAGCCGAAACATCCCTAAGAGAAAGGGTATCAGGTAGGAGTGAGTGCATCCTATAAACACTCACAAATTCCTCGGTCAAAGAGTAGGGAACTCCCTGGTTTTGAGGTTTCTTAGAACCAACTAGACCTCCTAGTATTGCATTTCCTACATGTCCAAATGTATCCCTGAACTTCTTCCCCAATAGTCCGTACCTGAATTTGATTCAAACACATTCATTAGTAATTAATTTTGAAGAAATTAAGATCAATTTACTGGATTAATTAAGTTACGAGTTGACATGCATTCCAGCTAACATAGTACTCCCTCCATATATTTTTTACTATTATCCATTTAACCGAATCATCAATACCAATAAAACATTCATTACATTGCTAAGATGACTAATTTACTCCTTACACTTTATATAAATATTCTCTTTCTTCTTAATTATCAACTTATAATTTTCATTCATATACAATCTCTCTCATCATTAATACAAGGGCAAATTAGAAAAAAAAAAGTGGTAAAAAATGCATTGAAAATATAAGTTGACACCTAAAAAGAGAAGTAAAAAAGAGTTAAAAAGGAGCTAAAAACTAGATGTAGGGAGTATCAGTTTTAAGAAGCTCAACAGTCCAAACAATGGTGTGAATCTTTGCAATTACAGCTGATGTCACCAATCTTGTATGCCTGTACAACTCTTCATCATCCAATTCTGGGTATTCCTTCTGCAATTTACAATTAAGATGAACGATTAATTAGGAGACCGTAATTTACTCAACTAGTTAAACATATATATAGGTCAGTTGATTTAAGTTTGATAACCTTGAGGGCATCACAGACAGCGTTACGGTCCTTAACAAAGAGAGCCTGCAAAAGAGAAACACCGACCCAACTGTTGCGAACGTCTCCGGAAATAGAAACGCCATCTTTATCATGTTTAAGAAGTCCGTCTTCTGATATTTTCAATTTTCCATCTTTGAATGTTCTTACTTTCTGCATCCTCTCTGTGTTGCTCCGTTTATTGCACTTGCATCCCTTCACAAAGTTTTCTTTCTCATCAATTGATATATATGCTAGTATGTCTTTTTAAGTCTAAATTGTAGAAATACATATATAAAACACATTATGCCGTCCCTGAAAATGAAATTTCTGCCAGCTATCTCATTTTATCATATCAAATCGTAATTAAATACCGATGATCCGTTGCTATTCTATATTTTACAAAAAAATTCATTTTGACCATTCAATTTCTTAGAACATATCGCTATTTCTTTCGTATGCATTGGTAATAATATGGTCTTACTTACCACCAAGGTGGACGGATGTTGAATGCACCATTCTTAATGTCATATAAGCCAGTAGGAACTTCCTTAGTCTTATAAAACTTGTAGGATTTTAGAGGACATTGGCGTGCTACTTCTTTTGGAGCTATCAACTCAATCTACATATGTTAGTTAAAACATTAGGAAGTCATTTTCAAACAAATATTTACATCAATAAATTTATGAAAATCTAACCACTAGACTTGAATTAGTGGCCACAACTTCCTCCCAAAGTGGAGAAAGAAGCCGGGGGGTCCTAGGTTCGAGCCCTAGTTTCCTTAACAAAAAATTAAATATTCATACTTCTAAAAAAATAATGAAAATCTAGAATAAATATATCAAACAAGTCAACAATTAGACCCACTCAAATATTTTTACACTTTTTCTCACACAATAGAAACACGGTTCTAAATAGACTTGGGCATGAGCCCGTCAACCCGCTTTTCATGGAATGGATTTGGATAAAATAATTAGGGAATACGCCTAACCCAAACTTGAAATGGCCCGAATAAAAAAATGGCCAATAAGTTCACATTTTTCATGAAAATAATTAAAAATTTTAATCAATTAGGCTTTGTTATATATACACATTTTTGTTTACTGCCTATCAAGACACCGTATACACAACAAAAATAAATAAATTACTGCATTCATTGTGCTACCTATTTTATTTCTTTACAAAAAAAATCTATTTTTCTTGGAAATTAAAAAACTACTACGTGATTAAGAAGGTCATACGCAATGAAATTAATTGGTGTTGATATTTGATAGTAGTTGGTTACAATTAACTCTTTTATCATTCCCAATAAAATTAAATATAATAATAGTTTAAAATAATAGTAATAAAATTATTTTCATAAAATAATATTTATTTGATGGATCACGCAAGCTGGGCTTGGATTTCAATTATTTTATAATCACCCAACCTGGCCTGACTAATTTTTTATTAGATGAGCTGGACTTGAACTATTAGTTTTTTTAGTCAAGTCCAATTAAGTCCGGTCCATACCCAGATCTAATTCTAAATGATGCATCTGGAATTCAATTATCAATGAAACCTCTCGTTTACTTCAGCTGTAAATGAGCTGAGTTGAGCAGGCTCAATGTTAGTTTCATTAAAATATATTTGGTACGCAAATAAACCAAGCTTGAGTGACCAAATATCGCAAGCAAGCTAGATTAGAGGTCCGTTAACTGGTTTGATTTTATATTAAAAATAGAATTGTGATAGTATAGCTATATATGATATTTTAGGTATGTAGATTTAGATTATATTAAAATTATTATCTATTTATTGTGTGATGAATAAAGTGAATGGTATTAATATTATTTTCTGTATTGACTTTGATATTATTTGGCACACCACACAAAGGATAATTTACATACTAAATTCAATATCATATATGTTGTTCGTGAACAAAAATAAATGAACTCGTTTACAATCAAATAAGCGAGTTGTTTATAAACATATGAATGATTTCATTTTGTGAGCAACCCATGAATAAACAAGCTGAGATAAACGTGATTAGTATCTTCCAAGTGATCGATCCAATCATGAATCATAAACTGGATCCAAGAAGCTGCTATAACATTGAATTGCTTTCCAGTATCAATCATTTTTCTTCTTGCTAACAACTTTGTTGCTATTACCATTGGATCGGGCTTCTTTAGCTATATACGATTCCATACCATTATAAATTAAATGAACTAAAATATTATTCATAATTTAATAATCAATTGATTTTGTTTAAATGAATTCGACTTCACTTATGTGTTGGATTCATATGGTCAAATATAGAACTTTATAGCCCCACTCACACCTATAGTTGTCGAATCAAGATCCGGAATCCAAATTTTATGAATCGTGAATCGAATCTCAAGATTTGATTCAAGTTCATAAGAATTCTAAAATAAAAATTATTCAACATACTAAACTTTTTGTATTATCAATTTTTAACAAAAAAAAAACCATTTCTATGTACAAAATCATATCAATTAATAAGTACTTGAAATTCAAATATAATACTAATAAATCAAAGATATAAAAACTACACTGATTAAATAAAATTTATAAAATTGTAAATAATAACCCAAAAATCAGTTTATTACTATATTATGTTATGTCAATTATATTATAATAAATTTAATATATTTCATTTGAAAAATGTTATGAAACTCTAGTACGTTCATATTGAAAAATTCATGTTTAACAATATAATTTTTGGGAAGTAAAAGAATACAAATTTTCATGGGCATATGAATTATTGTCACTGAAAAAAGGTATAGTTTCACGTGCTGTAATAAGAAATAATATAAAATTAGGTAGGGTAAGGAATGTCTTCTTCAACCTTGGGCTAACACAAATATTCTGCGACTAGATGGGCCTGAAGCTATCTGAAGTTTAAAAATTTTTCTCATCTTTGGTCTCATAATTTACTTGTTTTTCCCTTCATTTGTGCTAATGAATCGGTGGAATCAATGGAATCGGCCGATTCACCGTGATTTATGGTAGATTTTGATTCATTCTATAAATTCAAATCTATTTATTGAATCGAATAATAATTAAGCTCACACCATACCATTAAGTTATAGAATCCACATTCAATGGCGCATAAACTTTTTTTTATATTATAACCATGTATATATTTAAATTAAAAATTTTAAATACGATATTACTATTGAAATGTAAATCCTATAAAAATTTCCTAAAATAGCATATATAGCTGCCAATAAGGTCGAACGAAATCAAGATCAATTAATTAACTATCTATCTTATCTTATGATTTATTTGATATTTTAATTAAACATTACATGGAGATAGATTTTTTTAAGACAAAACTAGAATTTTTTTAATAAATTTTTTCTTCTTAGAATAGGTGTAGTTTCAATCATGGTTTTGAAAACAGAATCGGACCGGCCGGCATGACCGAGTTTGATCGAAACCGATGTCTGGTCCGGTCCGGTTTAATTTTTCTTGACATAGTCAAGAATCGGTCAGCGACCGGTTGAATTGACTGGTTTGATCGAGAATTGACCGGTTCAACCAGTGACCAATTTCTGGTTCTCTTAAAACATGTTTTTTAAAAACTTGTTGGTGGTGGGAATTGAACACAAAACCTCCTACAAATATTTCAATACATGCGCTACCAACTGAGCTACCATACACAAGTGATAACATTTACTCCTTAGTGGCAAAGGCTTGGTTTAGTGGTTGAGCCTTGAAGCTGTGATCCTAGATGTCGCAGGTTCAAGTCCACACTCGGGCGGGGTGGAATATAAGGTTTTCATTTATTATTATCGTAAGCCCATATGAGGCAAATTTTTTTTAAAAAAAACATTTTCTCCTTATATACTTTTATATTATATATTGTTAATTTTTAAATTATTTTAATAATATTTTATTATAAAAAAACCATAATAAATATTTTTTTTATTTCATATACTACACATTTTATTAAATTTAAAATATTTCTTTCAATAATAACTTTGAATGTTTTTCACAACGAAATAATATGTAAATTTTTTTAAATAACATTACTCTAAGTTTTTTGATTAAATTTATATTAGATGGATATATAATTTTTTTATTTTACATATTATGTATAAATTTTAATTCTTTTAATGCATAATTTTTATATATCATAAATCAAATTTATTAAACTTTTTTTATCCAATCTATACAATATAGAATTCGGTTTGTATTCTTTCATTAGATTATATTAGTTATGATCTTGTGTTTTATTTTTATTTAAAATATAACTTTAAATTATAGAATATTTTATTTAATATTATTAATTTTTATATGAATATAACTTATATTACATATTTAATATTAAATTATATAAAATATTTAATATTTTTACAAGTTTTAAGAAAATCTGGTTCGACCACCGATTTAATTCGGTTGAACCTTAAATCCATGAACCATTGCCTTCACTGATTCGGTGGTCGGTCCAGATCTAAAAACCATGATTTCAATATTTATATGGGGTCCAACTAATTAATTTTATCCATAATTTTTTACTGAATTTTGAGAATTAACGGGTCCAAGAACCCTATATGCTTGTATTTGGATCCACCAATGTCCACATCCATTTAGTATTGATATGGCTACATATTTTTCGAATGATTCGATAAAGATAAAAGAAATCCTTATTTATCTGGTCAACTGGGAGGATATTCCGGCCAAAGAAAGTTCCTTTGCTGCCTACACCTTCATTCAAAGGATCATTAAACTTTCCATCATGTGTTCGGTAAGGATATTCTACCGGGTTAAACCGAACACCCACTGGAGTTTTACCGACATCGAACAGATTGTATTCCTGGTGAAGATGGCGGCGTATAGCCAAATAAATCAAACCGAAGAAAACAGGTAACTTTGGCCATATGCTTAACTTATCAGTGGAATGCACAATCTGCAACACCAAAGAACAACAAGAACAAAAATTATTTGGAGAAAAATATTAAAATAAATGAGACTTACATGTAAAATATACTATAATTTTAGAGTAGAGTTTTTGAAATAAATAGTTACAAGAAAAAGACAAGCGTCTAGGGTTGTCATCCTGGACACAACACCATGAAAATCTTTATGGATGAAGCGATGAAAAGGTGAAGTGAGTAAAGACTTCAAACTTGAAATCGGTAATGAAACCATCTTTTTTCTTTTGTTATTAATGAAAAACTTCATGCACAGGTTTGATATATAGGAGGAAATGGGGTAGATGGACCCTACTAGCTTAAAAAAATCAATATAAATACATATACATTTTAACATTCACTAACCTTGTTCGGGGTTTAGTCACATTTCAGATTCCTCATTTCTTCCGATAAGTGTATTTAATATGATTCAAACTTTATTATCCTCCAATTTATTCAACCCTACTATATATTTATATTATACTTAATATAAATATATAGTAATTAAGAAATGGAACCATCAAAATAAATACATGGACACCGTAATATGTTTTCATCAATAAAAAAAATTCTTGTATTTCTTTTTCTCATGGATAAAACTAGGTTGTTATATAAGAAATCAATCCAAGTAAGTGAACTAATTACTCTATCAATTAAATTAGATCCATAATTCTATAAATACTACTTCCCAATAAACAAATGATCAAGAACTTTTTGTATTATTTTCTAGCTGTTTATTCTTGAAAGCGTAACACCACAGAGACAAAAAATTACACAAAGTTTCCGAAGACTTCATCTAATGGTTGAGCCTTGGGGCTATAATCGTAGAGGTCACAGATTCGAGTCCACATACTGGCGGGGTGAGATGAAGTTTTTCTTTATTATTATTGTAAGCCCGATGAGGTAATTTTTTAAAAAAATGTGAAAGTTTTAATGACATAATCAAAAGCAAGTATAGTTTATACAATTTCTTATTTAAAAAGTAGAACTTATACAATTTTCTTACTACAAATATGTAATTTTATCAAGTATACATTATAAAATTTTGTATCACATGCAACTGTAGAATGAAATATTTTCTACAATAATATTAAATAAAACAATATGTGGAACAAAACATGTGATTAATGGTTGAGTGATTGTTTCATAGCACATTGAAAACGATGTACTTTATAATGTTAAAAATGATGCAACTATCTGTTATTTTTTCAATAACAAGATTTGTCAAGAAAAACTATGAAAAAAATTTGTTTCGTTAATAAAGATTTATATATTTGTTACAAAATTTTGGCTTCATATTCAGACTCCATGATAAAATATTTATGGAATCGCTGCAAATTCGAGGTAGAAATTTTTGTATTCAACACTTAAAATTGATTTTTCTTATTATAAGAATCAAATTCCAATGTAAAATTATTCAGATCTGCATATTTTTCAATCAACTAGTGTGCATTTCTTAAGCTAACTACATATGAAAGGCAAGTAACAAAGTAGTTTGCTTTCGAAAACAATGGCAGTGTGTCAAGAGTTCTCTCGAAATTGAAACTCTTAATTTGTTAATAATATATAAGTTATATTTAATGTTTTAAAAAAACTACGTCTAGGTCATGTCTAGACACTATTTTAGGGGTTATTATTTGACTTTTTATTTCTAGGGCACTATCAAGCGCTTCCCTGATTTATTGCTGCCTAGGCGCACCTAAACTCATATTTTAATATATCGATATTTATAATAATTATAGTTTAATTCTTTACCTACAAAGTAACTTAGTTGGTAAAACTAAAGTATATTAAAGTATCTCACAATAGAATGATCATTTTGAATCTCAAACCGAGAAATAATATTCTTTATGCCACAAATATAAAGGCTTTTAGCGTTGGACTAATAGCTAACGATTTTGAAAGTATTATCTAAATTAAGTTTTTTAACATTTAATTATATTATAATTTTTTTAATTTAATTTATATTTTTATGTATGTGGACTCAAATCTGTCCAAGCCTTTGGAGCCCTGACGACTCAAGCGCTTTTAAAAAGATTGGTTAAATTACATGAAATAAAAATACAAGTTAAAATATGTAAATACATTGAAATATGAAATTATATAAATTAAATATTTAAATGCGATTTTGATATACAAAACCATTTAATTATATAATTGAAGGCCCACACAAACAAGGCCCATGCTTGTTAGTTGGCTCATTTAAGTAATTAGTGAGTGCTATAATGTTTTAAATTATTTGATGTGACCCTTGTCATTAAATTATTGATGTAGGGTCCATCTCTTTAATAATTTGATGTAATATGTTTTCTACTTTTCTACCTGTCATTATTATTTTCTGTAAAATGTTTCTTACCTATTTACCATTCTTACCATTGGATTTCTCTATAAATAGGAATTCAATTTCTTCATTTTCATATATCTCAGAAATAAGAAATAAAAGTTTCTCTCAAATTCTCTCTCTGCTTTCTCTCTTTATTGTTTCAATATCCTTGCATATATAGTCGATTTCTAACACGTTATCAGCACGAGCTTGCTCTAATCAACTGAGGATATCACCAAATAAATCCAAAGTAAGGCATAATTATTTTATTTTCTATAAATATATATAATTCTTAATATGTCTAATATCAAAAGTTTAGAATTTACTCCTCTTGATGTATCGGGGAAAAATTATCTTACTTGGGTGCTGGATGCAGAAATACATCTAGAATCGATGGGTCTTAAGAATACTATTATTCAAAATAATAATATTGGATCTCAGTATAAGGCAACAGCTCTAGTTTTTCTCCGCCGGCATCTTGATGAATCACTTCAATCAGAATATTTGACTGTCAAAGATCCTGCAGATCTTTGGAAACAATTAAAGGAGAGGTATGAACACCTAAAGAAAATATCTCTACCAAATGCCCAATATGAATGGATAAACTTAAGGCTACAAGATTTTGAATCTGTCAGTGCATATAATTCTAAACTTTTTCAAATTACATCCACATTAAGATTATGTGGAAAGGAAATAACTGATGAGGATTTACTGGAAAAGACATATTCTACTTTTCATTTGAATAATATGGTATTACAGGAACAATACAGAGCAAAAGACTATAAGAAATATAGTGAACTAATTACTGCTCTCCTCCTAGCAGAACAGAGAAATCAACTCCTGTTAAAAAACCATGAACTACGACCTACCGGAACAAATCCATTCCCTGAAGCGAATGCGATAATTCATAATAATTTTAATGGACGCGGCCGCAGAAATGGTCGTGGTCGTGGTCAAGGTAGAGGTCGTGGAAATGGGCGTGGTAGAGGATATAATAATAACAATTTCCACCAGAAGTGGAAATATATAAATAATAATAATAGCAATAATTTCCACCCGAAGTGGAAAAATACAAATAACCACCAGAAGTGGAATAATCAAATTGAAAGATTTGATAAAAGAAAAAACAGTCAAAATGATGAAAATAAATGCCATAGATGCGGTATGACTGGTCATTGGTCAAGAACTTGTAGAACCGCTAAACATTTGGTAAACTTATACCAAGCCTCTCTCAAGAAATATGCGGAACCAGAAACCAATTTTATATTGGATGATAATACCCCAAATAATGAGCCTATTGATATCCCCAATATGGAGATGGATGAGTTTCTGTTACCCAGCACCAGTGGCAAAGAAAAATTTGAATAATTAGTCCATATATTTTGCTTAATTAATATATTGTAACTTTTATGTTATTATTAGTTTGCTTTTGTTATTGCTGCTTAATGTACTTTTTATACAATGTTTATTTATAAATAAATAATAATGCATCTTTCATTTGTTCAATGAAGAAAATGAATTCTTTCCCGGTATTATATGACTTGAAGGAAAATGAAGGAAATTTATGTATTGTAGATAGTGCCACCACCCATACTATTCTCAAAGAGGCAAGATATTTTAATATTCTTAAAAAGGGTGAAACTGTTGTTACCACAATATCGGGACAAACAAAAATGATTGAAGGCTCCGGAAGAGCTAGTATTATATTACAAAGGGGAACAAAACTTATTATAAATAATGCATTATTTTCCCCGAATTCTCACAGAAATTTATTAAGTTTTAAAGATATTCGCAGAAATGGATATCATATTGAAACTGTGAGCGAAGACAATAAAGAATGTCTTTATGTTACAAAAATAATTTCAAGTAAGAAATGTATACTTGAAAAATTTTATACTCTTTCATGTGGCTTATACTATACATATATTAATATGATTGAGGCCAATTTAACTATAAACCAGAAGTTTATAGATTCAAATACTTATAAAATTTGGCATGATCGACTGGGTCATCCTAGTTCGATAATGATGAGAAAAATTATTGAAAATTCATATGGGCATCCATTGAAGGACCAGAAGTTTCTTCAAAATAATGAATTATTTTGTGCTGCTTGTTCGCAAGGAAAATTAATAATAAAGCCTTCCAGAAGTAAGGTTGCAATAGAATCACCAGCATTTTTAGAGCGCATACAATGTAATATTTGTGGACCAATTCATCCACCATGTGGACCATTTAGATATTTTATGGTTCTAATTGACGCCTCAACTAGGTGGTCACATGTATGCTTATTATCTTCACGAAATATGGCATTTGCAAGGTTAATTGCTCAAATTATAAGGTTACGGGCACAGTTTCCCGATTATCCTATTAAATCAATCCGTCTTGATAATGCTGGGGAATTCACATCCAAATCATTTAATGATTATTGTATGTCGATTGGAATAAAAGTTGAACATCCTGTAGCATATGTTCATACACAAAATGGTCTAGCAGAATCATTTATTAAACGTCTACAATTAATTGCGAGACCGCTAATTTTGCGAACGAATCTCCCTACTACAGTTTGGGGTTATGCAATATTGCATGCAGCATCTCTTATACGTTTAAGGCCAGTAAGTTATCATGATTATTCTCCATTACAATTAACTTCTGGCCATGAGCCTAGTATTTCTCATCTTAGAGTTTTTGGTTGCGCAGTATATGTGCCTATTGCTCCACCACAAAGGACTAAAATGGGTCCTCAAAGGAGATTAGGAATTTATGTTGGCTATGAATCCCCTTCAATAATTAAATATCTTGAGCCATTAACTGGCGATATGTTTACTGCACGATTTGCAGATTGTCATTTTGATGAAAGCACTTTCCCAAAATTAGGGGGAGAGAATAAGAACCCAATTTTGGAAAAGAAAATAATATGGAATGCTTCATCACTTTCTCATATGGATCCTAAATCAAATGATTCTGAACTAGAAGTTCAGAGAATAATCCATCTTCAACATTTAGCAAATCGATTGCCTGATGCACTCGCTAATCCTAAAAGAGTAACAAAATCGCATATACCAGCAGTAAATGCGCCAATTCGTATTGAGATTCCTGAAGAACAACCTACGGATAATACTCTATCACGCCTGAAGCGTGGACGACCAATTGGTTCAAAGAATAAAAATTCTAAAAAGAGGAGAATTATTGATAGTGATGATATTCCCATTGAGGATATAAATATAAATACACTTCCGGAAGAAGTGCAAGCACCTGAAGTGCAAATACCTGAAGCTATTGAAAATGAAGAAATTCAAATAAATTATATCACTAACGAAAGAAGATGGAGTCGCAATAAAATAGTTAAAGATCATATTTTTTCATATAATGTTGCGATCAATATTGAAAATGAAAACGTGGATTATGAGCCAACATCTATTGTAGAATGCCAAAGTAGAAATGATTGGCAACAATGGAAAGAAGCAATTCAAGCAGAGCTGAATTCTCTTGAAAAACGCAAAGTATTCGGACCAGTAGTTCGAACACCACAGGACGTAAAACCTGTTGGTAATAAATGGGTTTTTATTAAAAAGAGAAATGAGAAAAATGAAATAATAAGATATAAAGCCAGATTAGTTGCACAAGGTTTTTCTCAAAGACCCGGGATAGACTATGAGGAGACATATTCTCCGGTGGTGGATGCAATAACTTTTAGATATCTTATTAGTTTTACAGTACAAGAAAATTTACAGATGCACTTGATGGATGTTGTCACAGCTTACCTTTATGGTTCGCTTGATAATGATATTTATATGAAAATCCCTGAAGGATTAAAGCTGCCAGAAAAATATGGCAAACGAGAACTTTACTCGGTAAAGTTACAAAGATCCTTATATGGATTAAAACAATATGGGCGCATGTGGTATAATCGTCTCAGTGAATATTTATTGAAAGAAGGATATAAAAATGATCCAATTTGTCCATGTGTTTTTATAAGAAAATCAGGATCTAATTTTATTATCATCTCAATTTATGTTGATGATTTGAATATTATTGGAACTCCAGAAGAGATTCCAAAAGCAGTTGATTCTTTAAAGAAAGAATTTGAGATGAAAGATCTTGGAAAAACAAAATTGTGTCTTGGTTTACAAATTGAGCACCTTGAAAAAGGAATTTTAGTGCATCAATCAAACTACATAGAAAAGATCCTGAAACGATTTAATATGGACAAAGCACATCCATTGAGTAACCCAATGGTTGTACGATCACTCGATGTGAAAAAGGATATTTTTCGTCCTAGAGAAAATAATGAAAAAGTTCTCGGTCCTGAAGTACCGTATCTAAGCGCAATAGGTGCTTTAATGTATCTTGCTAATAACACAAGACCGGATATAGCATTCTCTGTTAATTTATTATCAAGATACAGCGCTGCACCTACAAGACGACATTGGAATGAAATTAAACATATAATGCGCTATCTTCGAGGAACTATTGATTTAGGCTTATTTTATTCACATGAATCTAAGCTTAAATTAGTTGGATATGCGGATGCGGGTTATTTATCCGACCCACACAAAGCTCGATCTCAGACGGGCTATTTATTCACATATGGAGGAACAGCTATATCTTGGCGATCGACAAAACAAACAATTACAGCTACTTCCTCAAATCATGCGGAATTAATAGCTATTCACGAGGCAAGTCGTGAATGTGTGTGGTTGAGATCATTAATCAAACATATCCAAGAAGCATGTGAAAAAGTTACGGTCAAGGAAGGTCCGACGACAATATATGAAGATAATGCTGCTTGTATTGCTCAATTGAAGGAAGGTTATATTAAAGGAGACAGAACAAAGCATATTTCACCAAAATTTTTCTTCACTCATGATCTAGAAAAGAATGGTGAAATCAATATTCAACAAATCCGCTCTTGTAATAATTTAGCAGATTTGTTTACCAAGGCTTTACCTTCCTCAACTTTCAAGAAATTAACTTACAACATTGGAATGCGACGTCTTAAGGATCTCCAGTCAACTCGCGAACAGGGGGAGTAAACACTGTACTCTTTTTCCCTTAGCTAAGGTTTTTATCCCACAGGGTTTTTCCTTAGTAAGGTTTTTAACGAGGCAGTGTTCCATTCGCGGCAGATGACACATCAAAAGGGGGAGTGTTAAATTATTTGATGTGACCCTTGTCATTAAATTATTGATGTAGGGTCCACCTCCTTAATAATTTGATGTAATATGTTTTCTACTTTTCTACCTGTCATTATTATTTTCTGTAAAATGTTTCTTACCTATTTACCATTCTTACCATTGGATTTCTCTATAAATAGGAATTCAATTTCTTCATTTTCATATATCTCAGAAATAAGAAATAAAAGTTTCTCTCAAATTCTCTCTCTGCTTTCTCTCTTTATTGTTTCAATATCCTTACATATATAGTCGATTTCTAACATTCATATTCTCAGTTGTTTATGTTCTTTCCATATAAGAAATATCAGATCTATCTTCTTAAGAGATATGTGAGCATTTCGGCTGAAAAATCGCCCGTATAATGCAACATTGGTATGATGATACACCAAAAAAATGAATTTATTTTAGTCAAAGTTAACGCCTCATGACCCATATTTATAAAAATGATTCATAACAATTTCCATTACTCATAATCATGTTTGTGATCCATAATCAAATCTACGACCCATGCCATATCATATTCATAGCCTATATTTTATAATCTAATAATTCTAGAGCTTCAAAAGCCAAGGAGAAATATTAGAAATCGACTTCAAAGCTGTAGAAATATGATTAAAATATAATACATTTTTAGGATTAGATTTGAGATTAATTAATAAAGTTTAGATTCATAATATAAAATATTAATAATTATTTTTTATTTATGTGATATTATGTTTCGTAAGCCTATAAATAGGAATGAAATATTAATAATAAGATTAGCTTACAAGTGCTATATGCTTATATGTGCCGGATACTACATTTGTAGTAGTCCTATATTATATTCTTTGTTCACATACTGATCCTTCACGACCTCCTCTAACGCCGTCTCTAGGTAAAAAATGAATCTCATATCATAATGTATAAATTCTACAAACTAATAAGTGTACCTCAGTTAAGAACGTATGTTGAGTAAGTTGGAGGATAACAAAAGTTTAATCCCACTAAAACGCTCAATATAAAACCAATTCATTTGGGTCAGGGGATCGTATTGGGGGGTCCTACCGGCCCCTATCCGTCGGTAAATTCCATAAAGATTTTAGCACTTTGGACTATCAATTAATATGGTGTTTTAGCACCTTCTTTATTTATGTGCCAATTATATATGACATGATCTCTTCTCTTCATTTTACATCAATTATATAACATGCTAAATACACACATTTATTGGTAACTATCTATATATGCATACAATATAACAATTGTGGCATTTAATAAATTCACATGAGATCGCGTAATAGGCCGGATACAGATCAAATAATGTATCAAACTGTCACCTAATTTGATTTTGAGCTATTCAAGGGGTACCCAAATGTTTGCTTTTACAAATTTTTCAATTTACCTGTTTAATTGAGTTGCATTATACCGTACCTTCTTTACTTAGTAGTCAGTACTGCCCGGATATAAAACATGCTTTATCATTTTTGCTTCTTTCATAATTTTGGGTATCTTCATTCTCAAGCTCCTAAATTTTTTCTTGAATTCTCACTTTTAAACCTTTCGTACCTCAAACAAAGTTATTACTATTGGGTTTCGAAAGAGCCCTACATCAGTTACAAAGATGGAGAATTATGGGTTTATATACATGGGTAATATCCTATTGATATGAGGCCCTTTCTCTTACCAACAGTTATCAAATACACTTTTATCCTTTCATGGTGATGCGTATACATCCCGGCTAAGCAACTGGTGTCAAGAATTAAAATTTAAACGCTTATAAGTGGTAGAATCCACTACAAAAGTGTCATTTTCATCCTAAGACGTGCCACATATTTTTAACTATAACCCCGGGTTTGACCGACTGCCCCCACAAACCAATACGAGTCTTTCCAGTGAGCTTTGTCCTCACTCACTCACCTTCTCGAGATTGCTCCAAGTCAAGCACGCTCAACTTTGGAGTTCTCCCGAGTAGGCTCCCGAAAAGAAGGGGCACCTTGTTGGTATAGGTAGTACCGATCAAATCTCTTAAGTCTATCTCAATTGTAACATCCCATACCATCACAATCTCGAAATCCTTAACCGTCCTCAATTGTACCGTCCCATACCAGTACAATCTCGAAACCCTCTCTTTCGGGTGTGGATTCGGTTCATTCCTGCCCCCATCGACATCCTTCATGGCCGCCTTTTGCTAAGGTCTTCTACCGCGGCGCTACTCCTCTTAGGACCAGGTCGTTACAGGTAAATTGATTGGAAAAGGATTCTCTAAATTTGGGACTGTTAGGCCCAATAATAGATCACGAGAAAAAATAATATCAGCAGAATAAGAGACACGCAGATTTTTACGTGGAAACCCCAAATGAATTAGGGAAAAACCACGGGACCAACTCCGAATAATTCTTCCACTATAAAATAATAGTAGGTACACCAAGAGATTACAAAATAGTGGCACTCAAGTGTTTCCCAAAACCTCACTATTTTCTCTCTTACCCAGCTCTTAGGAACCCTTTTCCTAAAGCTCTCTACACAGATTACATTTTTATCTGTGTTTCTTCTCTATTACTCTCTGTGTTGATCTGCTCTTCAAATGAGCAAAACACTCCTCTATTTATAGGAGATTCAAAACGCGTATAGCCGAATTATGCACAGTAATTTTACTGTGCACTTTTTGAAAAATACTTCTTGCCGACCTGCCTCTTTTTGAATTTTTTTAATTAAACAGTGGGTCCCACAATAATAGGGACACCACTCAGCAAATCTCCCCCTCCCGACTACATTGTGGGACTCTCCATCCCGGTTGTTTCAACGCACTGGTCGAACTTTTCTTTTGGTACGACCTTCGTCAGCCTATTAGCAACATTTTTATTTGTATGAATCTTCAGCAACTTGAACTCTTTTTCTTCAATAGCAAATCTGAGCCAATGAAATCTTACATCAATATGTTTCGTCCGTGCATAATACATAGTATTTTTGCTCAAGTCTAGTGCACTTTGACTATCACAAGAAACTATGTAGTCTTCTTCTTGCACACCCAATTCGGTGAAGAATCGCTTTAACCGAAGTATTTCCTTTCCTGCTTCCGCTGCTGCAACGTACTCTGCTTCGGTTGTTGATAATGAAACATATTTTTGTAACCGTGACTGCCATGAAATAGCTCCCCCTGAGAATGTAAATAAGTAACCTGATGTAGATTTTCTTTCATCAAGGTCACCAGCCATATCCGCATCTGTGTAACCAACAAGTGCTGGCTTTTCACCTCCAAATGTTAAACATAACTTTGAAGTTCCTCTCAGGTATCTAAAGATCCATTTAACTGCTTCCCAATGTGTCTTATGGGGATTTGACAGGAATCTACTCACAACTCTAACTGCATGAGCGATGTCTGGTCTCGTACACACCATTGCATACATTAAACTTCCGACCGCTAAAGAATATGGAACTTTTGACATATCTTCTCTATTTTTCTTTGTTGAAGGGTAGGATTTCTTACTCAACTTGTAATGAGCAGCAAGTGGAGTGCTAATTGGTTTAGCATTCTTCATATTGAACCTTTCTAGTACTCGTTCAATATATTTTTCTTGCGATAACCATAGCCTGCAGGACCTCCGATCTCGGGTAATCTCCAATCCAAGAATTCGCCTTGCCGGTCCCAAATCCTTCATGTCAAACGCCTTAGACAAATCACACTTCAACTTACTATTCATTTTGGCATCTGGCCCAACGACTAGCATATCATCAACATATAAGAGAAGAATCATATATTTTCCATCAGGGAATTTCTGGACATATACACATGGATCAGCTTCTGTCCTCTTGTATCCTTGATTCACCATGAAGGAATCAAACTTTTTATACCATTGCCGCGGGGCTTGTTTTAAGCCATACAAACTTTTCTTCACGCGACACACCATGTCTTCCTTTCCCTTGACCTTGAAACCTTCTGGTTGTTCCATATAAATTTCTTCTTCTAAATCCCCATGCAAGAACGCGGTCTTTACATCAAGCTGTTCTAACTCAAGGTTCAAGCTGGCTACAAGACCTAGCACAACTCGAATGGAACTCATTTTCACAACTGGTGAAAAAATTTCGTCAAAGTCGATACCTTTCTTTTGAGTAAAGCCTTTAACCAATCGAGCTTTATATCTCACTAGGTCTCCATCATCTTTCTTCAGCTTGTACACCGATTTATTCTTGAGTGTTCTCTTCCCTTTAGGAAGTTTCACCAGCTCGGACGTGTCATTCTTCTTCAAAGAATTTATCTCCTCTTGCATGGCCTTCATCCAACAATCTTTATCTTTACAAGATTGCACATCTTGGAAGCTTTCAGGCTCCCCCTCATCAGTGATTAAAATATAATCAGAACTGGAGTACTTTGTAGATGGTTGGCGTTCTCTGATTGGCCTCCTTAATTGAGGTTCTTCTTCTGGTAGAATGGGGTTCTCTGGCTCCCCCTGCTCAATACCCTCTTTATTCATATCTTCATCTACAATCGTATCTTGATCCCTCACAACTGGCTCTTCTTCTCCATCATGTTCTGATTGATGCATTCTTCTTTCTGTGGCATCATCTGATAGAATGCTCTCTGGTGTAATATCGATAACACCGTCACTCGTAGATCTTTCGCCGATGATATCATTCTCATGAAATACAACATCTCGGCTCCTTCCTCCAATGGATTCTGTATCCATGGGACCACTAACGTCAGAGTGTACCAACTCTAACTTATTATTTCTCCTTCTAGAGCTTTTCTGAAATGAAACTCGATGTTGCTTCCCAGATAAACAGTGATCACATGGGTTAATTTTTCCTTTGGCTAATGGGATGAGGGACTTCTTAGCCAGTATATTCAACCCTTTCTCACTAACATGCGCCAGTCGCCTATGCCACAAATTTGGTGAAGCATCATCTCTAACTGTATTCAGTTGACCCGCATATACTATTGCTTGTGTTTTGTATAGCGAGCAACACAATCTTCCTTTCGCCACCACCAACGATCCTTTGGTGAGTTTCCAATTTCCATCGCCTGTATGATTGTGATAACCTTCCTTGTCTAATACACTAACAGACAACAAGTTCAACCGAAGATCTGGAACGTGTCGCACATTTTTAAGTGTTAATGTGCATCCGACACTTGTCTTCACGCAGATATCGCCGATTCCCACCATTTGCGACACACTATTATTTCCCATTTTAATAGTACCATAATCGCCCGCTTTATAGGTTGAGAAGTATTCCCTTTTTGGAACACAGTGGTATGAGGCACCATAATCCATAATCCACTCGGTATCTGCATCTCCAACATGACAACAATCTGCATCATGAGATACTAAAGCCACCTCTCCATCTTCTATTGTGACTGCAGCAGATGTGTTTTTGTCATCATCATGACTTCGGTTTGCATTCTCTTGTTTAAGGAAACGACAGTTCCTTTTGAGATGACCCTGCTTTCCACAGTGGTAGCATGACCTCTTCTCTCGGGACTTGGATCTATCTTTCGATTTTCCATTCCCACGACCTCTACTCTTGCTTCGGCCCCTATTCTCTGTGACAAGGGCTTGTGAACTGGTACTGGCAACTTCCCTTCTATGAAGCTCTACATTAAGTAGACTATTCTTTACCATAGACATTGTTACCACACCATTTGGAGTTGAGTTACTCAGTGATACAACAAGAGTATCCCAGCTATCTGGTAGAGTTCCCATCAAAAGACATGCTTGCATCTCATCATCCAAGGACATACCGGTGACTGCTAACTCACTTATGAATCCTTCAAAGTCGTTCAGGTGTTGTGTGATTGATCGTCCCTCTGTCAGTTTCAAGTTCATGACTTTGCGAATCATGAACACTTTTCCTTGAGCATTTTTAGCCTCGTACATATCCTCTAGCTTCTTCCAGAGAACTTTGGGATCTGTTTCGTTCCTTACGTGGTTGTACAGGCTAGCATCTATCCATTGGCGTACTGTACCCAATGTCTGCTTCTTCAACTTTATCCACTGCTGATCTTTCATATCCTCCGGCTTTGCGTCGTCACCCTCAATTGGATCGTACAAATCTTTGCAATTGAGGTAGTCCTCCATTCTGGATTTCCATATTGAATAATTTGTATCCGTCAATTTCATCATTACACCGTCATTCGCCATGGCAAAATTTTACTATTCACGAATTTCACTATTCACATAAATAGTGACTGTATATGTGAATAGTACCATATACCCAAATAATACTTTTATATTGGAATAGTAACAGTATGCCCGTATACTTACATAATACTATTCATAAAAGATGGCCGAATATGAATAGTTATTATATATGAATACTATTACTCAAGTACTATTTTACTATTCATCCAAATTGCCTATGTGCGACGGTTTTTCGAACGGATTGCGCCACCGGATTCCCCGTAATTTTCTCGTCGTCGTGGTATATTTATTTTTGAAAAATATATCCACGGATTTTACTGATAAAACAACCTTCAGCTCTGATACCACTTGTTAGGCCCAATAATAGATCACGAGAAAAAATAATATCAGCAGAATAAGAGACACGCAGATTTTTACGTGGAAACCCCAAATGAATTAGGGAAAAACCACGGGACCAACTCCGAATAATTCTTCCACTATAAAATAATAGTAGGTACACCAAGAGATTACAAAATAGTGGCACTCAAGTGTTTCCCAAAACCTCACTATTTTCTCTCTTACCCAGCTCTTAGGAACCCTTTTCCTAAAGCTCTCTACACAGATTACATTTTTATCTGTGTTTCTTCTCTATTACTCTCTGTGTTGATCTGCTCTTCAAATGAGCAAAACACTCCTCTATTTATAGGAGATTCAAAACGCGTATAGCCGAATTATGCACAGTAATTTTACTGTGCACTTTTTGAAAAATACTTCTTGCCGACCTGCCTCTTTTTGAAATTTTTTTTTAATTAAACAGTGGGTCCCACAATAATAGGGACACCACTCAGCAGGGACTTGGTATATTTCAGTCAATCTCAACCATTCATCCAGTTTTAATGGTTGAGATTTAATTCTACTGTGGGCCCCACGGACAACTAAAATTCAATCTCAACCACTAAAACTATATGGATGGTTGAGATTGAATGAAAGGTATAAATATACTAATTTTCAAATTTAGAGAATTTTTATCCAAATTGATTATAGATGTACTTCTGTCATGGGATTTATTCGTGAAGGCTGAATAACACCCCAAAGTTCTTCTGGAATGCCATAAAAAACTAACCAGCAAAGTTTAACAGCATTCTAGTAGTAAATGTGTTTCTCCTTGTGGAAACTTCCATAGTTCAAGTTCACCGATATAATATACTGTGGTAGAACCTTTCTTTTCTTAAATTTGTATTTGCAAGTTAAAAATTGAATATTGATGGTTCTTTTTTTAAATTAATCTGAATTTAGCTGGACCCACGATATAATTTCACCCATTCTAAAACCTAGCATTAGTTAATTAGTGGACCCCCCGGAATATGAATTTCATGAATCACGACAAAAATAAAGGTTTTTATTTCAAACATTGGAATTCAATCAATTATTAGGTATAGATGAGGTATATAATGCATGAGTAATCGATACACTCACTGTGGAATACGAAATTTAGGAGTGTTGATTCGTATTAATGAAAATTTAAAATTTAAATTTAATTAATTGGAGTTTAAGTTTATAAATTTAAAATATAATAAATTTATTTAGGTATTTTAAGTATGTAGATTTTTGTGTGTGATAATTAAATTGGAGGCTATTAACTACAATCAATTTGGAGGCTATTAAATCAACTAAATAAGTTGGCTATTAATTGTATTAGTTAGAGGTGGCGGTGAGTAATTGAGTTAGTTGAGAGTTGTATAATTCACCTATAAATAAGTGAGTTATTTAGTTATTTTTTATCAATAAAAATAAGAACTTCTTTAGAGAGAAAATAAGTAAAGAGTGAGTTGTAGTTTTATATTTTGAGTGAGAGTGTTCTTGTAATATCTTTGAGTTTGATAAAAGTTATTCATTTGAGTGTTTTAATTTCAATAAAGTGGTATCAGAGCTAGGTTGAAAGCTTGAGTCCTCCTCCCGAAAAGAATTTTTTTTAGTGCGGAAAAATCGAGTTGAAACTGCCCAGACGTTGCAGTAGCTAAAAAGCCCAGAAAGTGTCGCAGTAGACTGCCAAAAGCGTTGCAATACGACCAGTGTGTTGCAAAAGACTCCAGAAGTGTCGCAGTAGAATCCAGAAGTGTCGCAGCAGACTCCAGAAAGTGTCGCAATAGCTCCTGTACGTCTAGAAAAGCTATTTGAGTAAGATGGCGAATAACGAGGTTCCAACACTCAACAACAACAACTACGATAATTGGAGTATCAAGATGAAGGCTCTTCTCGGTGCTCATGATGTTTGGGATATCGTAGAGAAAGGAATCAAGGAGCCCGAAAATGAAGCCTCTCTCACGCCAGATCAAGCTACAACTTTGAAGGATTCCCGAAAGAGAGACAAGAAAACTCTCTTCCTCATCTATCAAGCATTAGATGATGACGGTTTTGAAAAGATTTCAAGTGCAACTTCCGCCAAGCAAGCATGTGAGAAGCTACAAACCTCTTACAAAGGAGTCGAAAAGGTGAAGAAGGTTCGTCTCCAAACACTAAGAGGTGAGTTTGAATCCTTGCACATGAAACCATCGGAGTCTATCTTCGATTACTTTTCAAGAGTAGCAGTCTTTTCTAATCAATTGAAAAGAAACGGTGAGAACTTAGAAGATGTAAGAATAATAGAGAAGATACTCCGCTCGTTGGATCCCAAATTTGAGCGCATCGTGGTGACGATTGAAGAAACCAAAGACTTGGAGGAGATGACGATTGAAGAACTCCAAGGATCACTACAAGCCTATGAAGAAAAGCATAAGAAGAAGCAAGGTATATCTGAGCAACTCCTCAAGTTACAACTTAAGGATACGAGTGAAGGCCAAGGCAATGGTAGAAACAACCATGGCAGAGGCAGAGGTAGAGGACGAGGCCGCGGACGAGAAGGAAGTCGTGGTCGAGGACGGAGTTGGAACTATAACAACAATTCCAACAATAACTATGAGAAAGGAGAAAGCTCTACGCAAGGTCATGGAAAAGGAAACTCGAATGCGAGGTATGATAAATCTCAAGTCCGATGCTATAATTGTCAAAAGTTTGGGCATTACGCTTCAGAATGTAGAGCTCGTAATGATCAAGTTGTAGAGAAGGCAAATTTCATGGAGGAGAAGATTGAGGAGAAAGAAACGCTATTATTAGCATACAACAACAGTGATCATCAAGACAACACATGGTATCTCGACACTGGTGCAAGCAACCACATGTGTGGAAAAAGAAGCTTATTCGTGGAGCTGACTGAAGAAGTAAGTGGCGATGTCTCATTTGGAGATGACAGCAAGATATCGGTGAAGGGGAAAGGTAACATCCTCTTTGTGATAAAGATGGTAGCCACCAATTAATTTCAAATGTCTACTATATGCTTAATATGAAGTGCAACATTCTAAGTTTGGGCCAACTCTTAGAAAAGGCTATGATATTCACATGAAAAATTGTAATCTTTTAATAAGAGATGGCAAAGGAGATCTGATTGTTAAAGTATAAATGTCAAAGAATAGAATGTTTCCTTTGAACATTCAACACGATGTTGCGAAGTGTTTGAAGGCGTGTTGCAAAGACGCATCATGGCTATGGCATCTTCGATTTGGTCATCTCAACTTTGGAGGATTGGAGTTGTTATCCAAGAAGGGAATGGTTAGAGGTTTACCATGTATCAATAATCCTGATCAATTGTGCGAAGGATGTCTACAAGGGAAGCAATTCCGAAGAAGCTTTCTAAAGGAGTCAGATTCTAGAGCTAAGAAGCCGCTCAAGCTCATCCACACAGACGTGTGCGGTCCTTTTAAGCCAAGTTCTTTTGGTAACAAAAATTACTTCCTCCTCTTCATTGATGATTTTTCAAGAAAAACATGGGTGTACTTCTTGCAACAAAAAACAGAAGTCTTCGAAGTATTCAAGAAGTTCAAAGTAGCCGTTGAAAAGTAGGGTGGTCATATAATCAAAGCCATGAGATCAGATCGAGGAGGAGAATTCACATCCAAGGCATTCAACGAGTTTTTTGAAGCACATGGAATCCGTCGCCCCCTAACAGTCCCTAGATCCCCCCAACAAAATGGTGTGGCAGAAAGGAAGAACAAAACAATCCTCGACATGGCACGAAGTATGCTTAAAAGCAAGAAACTACCCAAGGAGTTTTGGACAGAAGCAGTGGCATGTGCAGTCTACCTGTCAAATCGTTCTCCTACAAGAAGTGTATGGGGAAAGACATCACAAGAAGCATGGAGCGGAAGAAAGCCCGGAATTCCCCACCTTCGAGTCTTTGGAAGCGTAGCTCATGTTCATGTACCAGATGAGAATCGAACCAAGCTTGATGATAAAAGCAAGAGTTTTATTTTTATTGGTTATGACTCAAGCTCAAAAGGCTACAGGCTATACAATCCGAATGACAAGAAGTTTTTGATCAGTCGAGATGTGATATTTGATGAAGAAGGTGAATGGAACTTTGATTCTCAAACGGAGGACTTTAATTTTTTCCCATTCGAGGAAGATGAGCAGACAACGCTTGAGCAACAAAGACAACTTCAACAAGGCCTCACAACTCCACCAAATTCTCCTACTCATGGAGATGGGTCATCATTATCGCATTCTCCATCCTCAAGCGAGACTGAAGATGAAAGAGAAGTGCATCGTACGAGAAGTCTTCGAGAACTCTATGAGGTGACTGAACAATTAGAAAATCTTACATTATTCTGTCTATTTGTTGATTGTGAGCCGGTGACATTTCAAGAAGCTGCATAAGAGAAACAATGGAGAGATGCAATGAACGAAGAAATCAAGGCGCCATTGAGAAGAATGACACATGGGAACTCACTTCACTTCCCAAAGGACACAAGGCAATAGGTGTCAAATGGGTGTACAAAACAAAGCGAAATGCCAAGGGAGAGATCGAAAGACATAAGGCGAGGCTTGTTGCAAAAGGCTACTGTCAAAAGGCTGGAATTGACTACGATGAGGTGTTCGCTCTAGTTGCTTGATTGGAAACTATTAGACTAATCATATCTTTGGCGGCTCAAAACAAATGGTGGATTCATCAAATGGATGTAAAATCGGCCTTCCTAAATGGAGTCCTTGAAGAGAGAGTCTACATTCAACAACCACCAGGCTACGAAGCAAAAGGCCATGAAGGCAAGGTGTTGAAGTTGAAGAAGGCTCTTTATGGGCTAAAACAAGCACCAAGGGCATGGAATAGTAGAATTGACAAGTACTTCCAAGAAAATGGCTTCAATAAATGTTCCCATGAGCACGCTTTGTACATCAAGATCAAAGATGGAGATATTTTGATTGTGTGCCTCTACGAGGATGATTTAATCTTCACTGGAAGCAATCAAAGAATGTTCGATGAATTCAAAAAAGTGATGACAAAGGAGTTCGAGATGACAGACATGGGGCTCATGGCGTATTACCTCGGCATAGAAGTAAAGCAACAAACGGATGGAATTTTAATTTCACAAGAAAGCTATGCGAAGGAGATCTTGAAAAAGTTCAAGATGGATAACTGCAAGCCGATAAGCACACCGGTGGAGTACGGGATCAAGATGTCCAAACATGAAGAAGGGGAAAGTGTAGATCCAACATTTTTCAAAAGTTTGGTTGGAAGTCTATGCTATCTTACATGCACAAGGCCAGATATCCTTCATGCAGTCGGATTAGTAAGCCGGTATATGGAGTCACCAACAACCACCCATTTTAAAGCCGCTAAGAGAATTCTTCGCTATTTGAAAGGTACAACAGACTTTGGCTTGTTTTATTCGGTATCTAATGATTACAAGCTTGTTGGATATAGCAATAGCGATTGGGGTGGAGACGTAGATAACCGAAGAAGCACTAGTGGATTCGTGTTTTTCATGGGAGACACTGCTTTCACATGGATGTCAAAGAAACAGCCGATTGTAACTTTGTCTACATGTGAAGCAGAATATGTTGCAGCAACCTCGTGCGTATGTCATGCAATTTGGCTTAGAAATTTATTGAAGGAGATTGGGTTAATGCAAGAAGAGCCGACTGAGATCCGTATTGACAACAAGTCAGCCATTGCCTTAGCAAAGAATCCTGTATTCCATGATCGAAGCAAACACATCGACATCCGCTACCATTACATAAGAGAGTGTGTTGCAAGAAAGGAAGTACAAGTTGAATACGTGAAGACACAAGATCAAATTGCCGATATCTTCACTAAGCCGCTCACAAGCGAAAACTACATCAGATTGAGAAGCTCACTCGGAATGAAAAGATCAAGTTTAAGGGGGGGGGGTGTTGGATTATAAACTTGATCCATATCAATGGAAACCCAAAATCCAATTAATTGGAGTCCAAGCCCACAAATCCAAAATGTAGTAAATTTATTTAGGTATTTTTAGTATGTAGATTTTTGTGTGTGATAACCAAATTAGAGGCTATTAACTACAACTAATTTGGAGGATATTAAATTAACTAAATAAGTTGGCTATTAATTGTATTAGTTGGAGGTGGTGGTGAGTAATTGAGTTAGTTGAGAGTTGTATAATTCACTTATAAATAGGTGAGTTGTTTAGTTGTTTTTCATCAACAAAAATAAGAACTTCTTTAAAGAGAAAAGAAGTAAAGAGTGAGTTGTAGTTTTGTATTTTGAGTGAGAGTGTTCTTGTAATATCTTTGAGTTTAATAAAAGTTGTTCATTTGAGTGTTTTAATTCCAACACAGAGGGACAGGATTGTGGGCAGTAGGAGGAGAATCCCAAACACAGAACGCACTTGTTGAATTAATCCATTTGTCTGAAATTTCAGGATAATGGCGATTCATTACATCTTTCAAACTCTCAGTTGTATTCACCCATTCAAATCCTTTCTTTGTGTATGTTTCCTCATTGAAATTGCTTGTGAAGAACCTATCTGCCTCTAGCCTCCTGCACCATCAAATCATTTAATTTGTCCATTTTTTCAATGTCCAATGTCCAATTCAATAATAACAGTTCTTGTTACATATTTAGTTAGTTACCTGGTGGCCATGAGGAGGAAAATAACAAAAGCAGTTTCACTAATGGCAAATCCCTTGATCTTTTTCTCAGCCAGAAGTCCAACTAATATGTCAAGTTCTTCTACATCATCATCATACATCTCTTTAAGTACTTCAATGGCTTCTTTGTCATCTGTTAGATCTTCCCATTTTGTAATGGGAATTAACAGCAGCGACCTCCGGAATTGATTGTACCTTGCTACACTTCTCTCTCTACCTCTATATACTGCACAATATTATCATTAGACTTACTTTAAACAATAAACAACAATACTTTAATAAATACTGCACTATACCTTCGAGTGCTGCGAGATCGACATGGTCAGGCCTTTCATGGCCATCGACGTCTTGTGGTATTAAATCACGTAAAAACTGAGGATAATTCCAAAGCTCAAGTGCACCACGGGCTTGGTGACCCATTGATACCATTAGTCCTGTGAATCCTATTTCGGGTGCTACCTTTTCTCCTTTTAGCCCTATCAGGTTTTCCAATGGCATCCTGCAAATATATGCATTATAACTTGGACAAAAATGTTATTTAAAATTTCTTGGAGATTTACTTCAAAATAATACAAACTAATACATACTCTTGAATCAAGGGTGGGGATTTGTTGGGACCGGTTTCAGCCGAAACATCCCTAAGAGAAAGGGTATCAGGTAGGAGTGGGTGCATCCTATAAACGCTCACAAATTCCTCAGTCAAAGAATAGGGAACTCCATGGTTTTCAGGTTTCTTAGTACCAACAAGACCTCCTAGTATTGCATTTCCTACGTGTCCAAATGTAACCTTGAACTTCTTCCCCAACAATCCATACCTGATCAGTTTTGATTCAAACACATTATTCGTTAGTTATAATATTAAAGAAATTAAGATCAATTTATTTACTAGTTAGCACGCATTCCAGCTAATAAAGTATCGGTTTTAAGAAGCTCAACAGTCCAATCAGTGGTGTGAATCTTTGCAATTACAGCTGCTGTTACCAATCTCGCATGCCTGTACAACTCTTCATCATCTAATTCTGGGTGTTCCTTCTGAATATTACGATTAAGATGAAAGATTAATTAGGAAACTGAAGTCTGAAATCAACTAACAAGTTAAACATTTATAGATCAGTTGATTTAAGTTTGATAATAACCTTGAGGGCATCGCAGACAGCGTTATGCTCTTTAATAAAGAGAGCCTGCAAAACAGAAACACCGACCCAACTGTTGCGAACGTCTCCAGAAATAGAAATGCCATCTTTATCATGTTGACGAAGTCCATCTTCAGATATTTTGAGCTTTCCATCTTTGAATGTTCTTGCTTTCTGCATTCTCTCTGTGTTGCTCCCCGTATATTGCACTTGCATCCCTTCACAAAATCCCCTCTACTTTTAATGTCTTTTTTATCAATTAATACATACACATTCGGCGAAAATTATTTACTAACGAATAAAAAAATCACTAACAATAAAATTTCTGAAGACGAATCCCTTTTTTAAAAATTTGCGCAATTGCGCTTACATGAAATATAAAGAAAAATCTTCTGCCCCAATCTGGTACCTCTATATGAATCATTTACCGACAAACATTTCGGAATTCTATATAATACGTAATTCTATATAACTAGAGTTGTTACTCTAATTATATAATGCTATACGGAACACTAGACATTCCAAGATTGCCCTCATTTTATTTTAATCTTCGTTGTTATGGCTAATTAAATAAATGTCGGAAATACTTGGTCCCCAGGTGAGTGGGTCAATGGAGCCGATCTAATTTAGGTAATTGAATTTAATTAAAGAATTGAACAAGACTACGAATTAAATTGAAAAGTTATTGAGGGTGTTTCTCAAAGGTTATAAGTAGATCATAAGTTAGTTTTAGCTTTTAAGCTATTAGTTTAAGTGTTTCTTAAAGCTTAACTTTTAGCTTTTAAGTGCTTTTTAAGCTAAAATAAAAAAGAAAAAAAAGCTTAAAAGCTAAAAATTCAAAGCTTTAAGAAACACCCACATTGAACTTTAAGAATTTAATTGTAAATAATCAAAAGTGTAGAGACTTAATTGCAATTAAACAATTTTCATTTCGTGTATGTATTAGGCCGTATACATGTTATGATTTAAAGAAGAAGAAATTTGTTTTCTTTTGTCCTAATATCCAATTTTCAATTCCCTTCTCTCTCCCGGAAATAGTTTTGATACTCGTTTATCGATCGTTCTTTGCCAATTTCTGAAGAAGTCGTGGAAATCGACTATTATTCAACGTACCGTAATTTAGTCTATAACTTTGCATTCATTCTTTAAAGTTATACGGCGTTCATCAATCTCGGACACAAAAAAGGTGAGTATTCGAATTCGTTTATTTACGATTTCCGTCAATAAACAAAATCCTTATAGCCATAAACACATTTTATTGATTTCTTTTCAAATCGAATATTTATTGATCGAGAGATTTGTAAATGGATAGTAAGATGGCAGGAGCAGAAAAACAAATTCAATAAATTATTGGCCCTTTGCTTGTCATTTTTTTTTTTATTATAAAAAGAAATAATTTATAAAACTTTACTGTAATTTACAAAACAAAGCCATAATAGCGTACTTTTAACTTGTACAGTTTCAAAATTCGATACCTTTTTTTATTTATTATTATTATTATTATGGTTAATAATTAACAAATTTTTATGGCTATAAAGCACAAATTTAATTCTTTTGCCTTAAACAACTCAATATGGATTGACTTATAAATGTAAAATATGTCAATAAAATATTAGTCATATGACTATAATCTTTTATAAGAAGATAACTCTAACAAATAATTATCAATTTCTTGTAGTAATACATGTTTCCTTATGACACCCATTAAGACCTCCTGTTGATAGAAATAACAGAAAATTTAATTATAATGTCCCTTTTACTTGCATGTGATCCATAACAATAAAATATATAATTTTATATAATTAGAGCTGCTATAGCTAAATTTTAATGATATAAAATTATATATATCACTAGATATTGATAGTCTTTCATATTCACATAAATAACTTTATTTTTTTATTTACTTGAACATATAACTACTAAATTGCTTAGTTATAGATTCAAAGTTATAAATCTCAAGAATTGTAGTATAAATTTGTTAAAAATAAAATAAAATAAAATAATAATAATAATAATAGTAATAAGAATAAGAATAATAATAATGACTTAATAGGGAAGTTTTGGTTTTAATAATATATTTTACTTTCACTATTGAATACCAATCATAATTGCTATGCTATTTGTCAATTTGGTAGTAATCAATTATTGCCAATTTTATTCCTTTTCTTGGCTATATATATGGTTTGATTTTAGTAAAGGAAATACACAAGGAAATTGAGAATTGGTGCTTTCTTTTGCTAGCTTTTACATGTTCATAATATTGTCTTTGTCTTAAGTTCATTCTTAGTTCCTTAGTTTTTCATCTCGGGGATATTCTACGCTCGGTTGAGTTCATCCAACGTCTGTTGTTGTATCCTGGAAGACAGTAGTTCATATGGGGCAAATTCTGTCTTAAGGAAACCAATTTGAGCCTCAATAGAATCCTTTCACGGTTAAAATGTTATTTCGCTATTTATCATTTTGTTAAATATTTTATTACCATATTTTCGTAATTCAAGTTACTAACACCTTGTTATTTTTTGTCTCTTAAAAAGAAATTACTCTATTATTAATCTCTCAAATTCTAACAATCTTCAGACAGAATTTTTATGTCTATTTGATGGTGTAACTATGTTCCTTTAAAAGAGACGAACATATTTTCATAACTTGGAATACCGTGACTTGGATTACTGAAACTCGGAATACCTAAATTTGGACAAATACTTGGACTATGGACAATAAGGACTTATTTTGAACACTGGGACTTAATTTGGATAATATATATATTAAAAAGTGACAAAAAAATTTAATTAAATCAAAATTATCATACGGACAATTTTAGTACTTTATTTTATTTACTGTTTTAAAATTGTTCTAATTTCGTTTGTTTGAAATTTTCAGAATTTATCATGGCTAATCATAGAGACATTAGTCCTGAAATTGCTCAAGGCCAGAATGAAGAAAACCTAAATGGACAACTTGGTTCTATTGGTTCTGAGTCTATTAGTTCAACACCCGTTGCTTCTGTACTTGCAGGTGGACCAAATGCTTTTGGCTATGCAGCTTCTAGGTCAACTGCTTTTGGATCTACGAGTTATGGCCGTACTCAAGGAAATGGCCCTGAAATTACTTATGGTCAAAATAACCAAAATGGACAAAATGGTCCTAATGGGTTTGGACTTTACCAAAATGGACAACTTGGTCCTAATGGTTTCGAATTAAATGGTAATGGACTTTTAAGTTTTGGGCTTGTTATGCCAAATAGTCATGGGGCTTCAGGTTCATACCCTATAACGATACCTGAAAGGCCTGAGAAATTCAATGGTGTGAATTTTAAAGTTTGGCAACAAAAAATGTTTTTTCTACTTAACTAGTTTGGGACTTTAAAATTTTCTAAAAGAAGATCCTCCTATTGTTCCAGATGGAGTAACTGATACTTCTGTTCAGAAATTTATTGATGGCTGGAAATTTTCTAATTTTCGTTGCAGAAACCATATTTTAAATGGTTTAGTACCCAATTTATATGAGGTGTACACAGTAAAACGTACTGCAAAAGAATTATGGGAATCCTTAGACAAGAAATATCAAACTAAGGATGTTGGCGCTAAGAAATACTTAGTAGGCCAATTTCTTGATTTTAAAATGATTGATTCCAAGCCTGTTGTAAGTCAAGTGCAGGAACTCCAGCTACTAATCCATGGGATGGAAGCTAAAAATGTGCATACTAGTGAGCCATTCCAAGTGGCTGTAATTATTGAAAAATTATCACCGAGTTGGAATGATTTTAAACATTACTTAAAGCAAAAACGAAAAAAAATGTCTGTTGAGGATCTTATTGTCCGACTTCGTATTGAGGAGGACAATAGAAGATCTAAAAAGAAATTTTTTATTGCTAATCAAGCTATGGCGAAAGCCAGCATGGTGGAGGTCCTTAAAGACTCCAAGAAGGGTAAGCACTATGCCAAACCCAAGTCCGAAATGGGACCAAAAGGAGGCATTTCCAAGAAACCTAAGTTTAATGGAAAATGTTTCAACTGCAATAAGATGGGGCATAAGTCCTCTGAATGCAGGCTACCAAAAAGGACAAACAAGAATGAGGCAAATGTTATTGCTTAAATTACTAAAGTTGTGTCTGACATCGACTTATGTGCTATAATTTCTGAGGTCAACCTGATTGACTCAAACCCAAGAGAGTGGCGGCTCGATACTAGTGCTACTCATCAGGTATGTTGTGACAAAGAGTCTTTTGCTGGACTGACTCTTACAAATGACGGGGAGAGGCTCTACATGGGAAATTCTGCTACTTCCAAAGTCAAGGGACATAGAATTGTGATTTTGAAAATGACTTCTGACAAAGAAGTAAAACTCTAAAATGTCTTGTATGTACCTGACATAAGAAAGAATTTAATTTCTGGAAGCCTCTTGAGTGCACATGGATTCAAGATGGTATTTGAATCTCAGAAATTTATTTTGTCAAAAGGAGGCATGTATATGGGAAAGGGATATGAATGTAACGGAATGTTTAAATTCAATTGTATCTCTTGTAAGCATGGTTCTATTAATATGAATAAGAACAATGTTTCTGCTTATATGGTTAAGTCTTCTAATTTATGGCATAGTAGACTTGGGCATGTTAATTTTGATATGTTATGACGTTTAATTAACTTGAACCACATTCGCACATTTCACATTGATAAAACATATAAATGTGAAACTTGCGTTGAGACAAAATTGACAAGATCTTCATTTCACTCTGTTGAAAGAAATTCAGAACCACTTGATTTGATACATACAGATATTTGTGAATTGAAATTTGTTCAATTAAGCGGAGGAAATAAATATTTTATTACCTTCATTGATGATAGCATAAAATAATGTTATGTATATTTGCTTAAAAGCAAAGATGAAGCTTCAGAGAAATTTGTACTCTATAAGCAAGAAGCATAAAACCAACTTAATAAGAAAATTAAGAAGGTAAGAGGTGATCGTGGTGGCGAATACGTTGCACCAATTGGTGAGTTTTGCTCCCAACATGGAATTATTCATGAAGTAACACCACCATATTCTCCTCAATCAAATGGAGTAGCTGAACGCAAAAATCGTACTCTAAAAGAGATGATGAATGCAATGTTAACCAGTTCTGGTTTACCACAAAACTTGTAGGGCGATGCTATTTTGTCAGCAAATTATCTTTTAAATAAGATACCACTTAAGAAACATGACAAAACCCCTTATGAGTTATGGAAGGGAAGAAAACCTTTATATAATTACTTAAAAGTGTGGGGGTGTCTTACAAAGGTAATTGCTCCATTACCTAAACGAATGAAAATGGGTCCAAAAACAGTGGATTGTATTTTTATTGGATATGCTAGTAATAGCAATGCATATAGGTTTCTTGTGCATGAATCTAAAAATTCGGATATACATAAGAATACTTTGATAGAGTCAAAGGATGCTTTATTTTTTGAAGACGTGTTTCCTTGTAAGGAAATAAGTAAAAGATTTGGATCTAAAAGGTCTCGTGAACTTGTTGAAAGTGATGGTGATCAACAAGATGTTGATAACAATGAAAATCTTCAATTAATGATTGAAGAAGATGATCAATATTCTCAAGAAGAGAGTAATACAGATCATAAGGTGGAACCTAGAAGAAGTAAACGGGCAAGGGTTGAAAAGTCCTATGGTCTGGATTTCTTAACATATATGGTTGAAGCGGAACCCCAAACGTATAAAGAAAATGTAAGCTCTATAGAGAGTCCTTTATGGAAAGAAGCCATAAGGAGTGAAATTGATTCCATTTTGCAAAATCATACGTGGGAATTAATGGACCTTCCTTCAGGAACAAAACCACTAAGTTCTAAATGGATTTTCAAACGAAAGCTAAAAGCTGATGGATCAATTGATAAGTATAAGGCGCATTTGGTCATAAAAGGTTATAGATAAAAAGAAGGCCTTGATTACTTTGATACGTATTCTCCAGTGTCGAGAATAACCTTCATTAGGATGATACTAGCAATTGCTGCTTTGCGGAATCTTGAAGTACATCAAATGGATGTGAAAATTGCCTTTCTGAATGGAGATCTTGAAGAAGAAATCTACATAGAGCAACCTGAAGGTTATGTAGCTCTAGGTCAGGAAAGGAAAGTTTGTAAATTGGTGAAATCTTTATATGGGTTAAAGCAAGCACCAAAACAATGGTATAAGAAATTTGATGATGTCATAATAGTTAGTGGATATCGCCTAAATGAGTGTGACAATTGCATTTATGTCAAAACTACAAATGAAGGATATGTTATTCTATGTTTGTATGTTGATGACATACTCATTGTAGGAAGCAATGAAAAGATGGTAAAAAGTACCAAAGATATGTTGAATTCTAGATTTGACATGAAAGATATGGGACTAGCGGATGTAATTTTAGGCATCCAAATTAAACGTTCACCTCACGGTCTTATATTAACTCAGTCTCACTATATGGATAAGATACTTAACAAGTTCAATACAGAGGATTATGGCGTAGCCAAAATGCCATTAGACATCAATCAACACTTGTCTAAGAATAGAGGCGAATGCATAGACCAAGTGGAATATGTAAGAGTTATATGTAGTCTAATGTACCTTACAAGATGTACAAGGCCTGATATTGCTTATACTGTAAGCAATTTAAGCAGATTTACGAGTAACCCAGGTAAAAGTCATTGGGGAGCGATCGTAAGAATACTAAGGTATTTGCGGTATACTCGTAATTATGGACTGCACTACACAATAGAAATTGCTGCACTAGAAGCATATTCTGATGCTAGTTGGATAGCTGACATTAAGCATTCTAAAGGTACAAGTGGGTATGTGTTCACTCTAGGAGGAGGAGCAATGTCATGGAAATCCTCACGACAAACAATTATAACTCGATCCACAATGGAAGCTGAGTTTGTAGCCTTGGACAAAACTGGTGAAGAAGCCCAATGGCTATGAAATTTCTTGGAGTATATTCCTGAATGGCCCAAACCTGTACCTACAATTTGTATACATTGCGATAATCAAGCAAGGATTAAGAGAGCCCAAAATAATATGTATAATGGTAAGTTTAGACACATTTGTCGTCGACATAATACCATTAGACATTTGATCTCAACTGGAGTTATCTCTATTGATTTTGTAGAATCAAAGGACAACGTTGCGGATCCGCTAACCAAAGGGTTAAATCGAGATCAAGTTGATAAGACATCTAAAGGAATGGGACTAAAGCCCATGAATAATTAAGGCGCCATGTGAAGGAAAACCCAACCATGTTTGATTGGAGATCCCAAGATCTTGGTTTAATGGGACAACTTAATTGCATAGACCTTGTGGGGTCACTGTGCGGGTAACCCTATATCCATTCCTATGATGTAAACAGTGACAAAATGGGGTTAAGGTTAAGCAATGCTTTTAATGGTTCTTTGTGCATCAAAGTTTGAGCAAAAGAGATCACCTATGTGAGAGTGAAGTGATATCGCTTCAAAGGGAACTAATGGGGCTTAGTTATCCGAAACTCCTGCAGAACCATGAGATGTTCATGACCATAATGAACATAACGATAAGAACCAAAATCGAGTTAGATTAATATTTGTGCGGTTTATATCATTGTTTATACAAACGACAGAATAGTTCAAGCACATCGCGTATACTAGTCAGTCAGTAAAGTAAATATATTATCACAAGGGAAGGTTCAAGGGTTGAGTCCACATATCCTATGTAAATATTGATGTAAATATTATCACCGAATTGAGTCTTTGTTTTCTTATTTTCTTTTATGTGAGGGATTGTTGAAAAATAAAATAATAATAATAATAATAATAATAATAATAATAATAATAATAATGACTTAATGAGGAAGTTTTGGTTTTAATAATATATCTTATTTTTATTATTGAATAGCAATCATAATTGCTATGTCATTTGTTAACTTGATATTAATTAATTATTGCTAATTTTATTCCTTTCCTTGGCTATATATATGGTTTGATTTTAGTAGAGGAAATACACAAGGAAATTGAGAATTGGTGCTTTCCTTTGCTAGCTCTTACATGTTCATAATATTACCATTGTCCGAAGTTCATTCTTAGTTCCTTAGTTTTTCATCTCAGTGATATTCTACGCTCGGTTGAGTTCATCCAACGTCTGTTATTATATCTTGGAAGACAGTAGTTCATACGGGGCAAATTTTGTCTTAAAGAAACCGATTCGAGCCTCAACAGAATCCTTTCACGGTTAAAAGGTTATTTCGATATTTATCATTTTATTAAATATTTTACTACCATATTTTTATAATTCAAGTTACTAACATCTTATTATATTTTATCTCTTAAAAAGAAATTACTCTATTATTAATCTCTCAAATTCTAACAAAACTGTCCTCGGTGCATTCTGGAATTCACTCCATCACATGAGGTGCAATACTTTCCTTTTATGGACATAAATTTCAAAATTTTAATGACAATGTTTACCTTTCATAAATTTGTAATTACCACATAGTTTATCAATTATCAGGTCGTAGTATAATTGATTAATCGCTCACTACTATTATCATTATTAATAAATACAAAATATAAAATCCAAATGGTACAAAAGTACCTATAACTTTCAGCCTTACTTTTATATGGATAGTGAGACCATTTCCAAAAATAGAGACAAAACTCAATCGATTCCAAGGGAAACTTATTGTTGATTCATTTTCATGACCACGAGATTTTATAATATATATTTAACTTTTTATAAATTTGTATTAAGAGTTTATTAGAAAATATTTAATTAAAGTATTTATAAAATCCCCGCATGTACTTTACCAAATATTGACATTATTATATAACATATACACATTGTCTATTAACCCAATTTGCCATTGACTCTCTGGCCACTAAGTGACATATATTTTAAAGGCCTAAGTGTCATTTTTAATTTTATACGGTTATTATTAATACACTAAATTTAATAAAAATATACACCTTAATCTTATTAGTGTCATATATTATCTTGTAATTGATTTGACTTTTTAAAATATTAAATTTATTTTTTTTAATTAAAAACTAGCACATAATACTAAAAAAATTGGTATAAACTTTTTTTTAAAATTCAGAGTATTAATAGTGCTAGCTGAAAGTGCTCAAACCTTTGAATTTATTTAGCCTATTTGAAAAGAAAACAAAATTTCCAAATTTGAAATGACAAAAGTCATTTCATTTCAATCACATGATAATGGCAGAAATTTATCCACATATATAATTAATGTTTCTTTGTGATTATTTTTTTTATCAGATGTATGCCAATATTTGTTACTAGAGGACAAAATTAAATCCAATAATTCAAAAACCAATTTTTTCACGAGCCGGTCTTAGAATCACAAGTTACTGTCTCCACATTTTATTTGTTAATAATTTACATTGAAAATTATGTATGATAGTATTACTGCCATACAGTATTACTTCATAAAAGGAGTAGTTGAATACTATTCTTCTTTCAATTTTACTGCAGGACATTTTTTATCCTACTCAGTGAAAATATAAATTGCCTAATACTCATTCATTTATTTTCCTTTATTATCAAAATGTTGATGAGATTGAAGTATTCATCATCTTCAACCTCTATCCAATTTTAAAAGCTTAAAAGAAACTTTTTTTTGTTAGATACTAACATTAATAAAATAAACAATATAATATTTTATTAAGAATAAGTATATATTACAATATGATTTTCAAAGATATAGAAATGTAACAATTATAATATAATAACACTTAAACCTTTTACTGAATAAGAAGCTTATTGCGGAGGCCTGAAACTCAGTTTTCTTAAGACAATTATTCGTCCGCTACCGGTGAATTTGTCTCCCAGGATACAACCGCAATCGTTAGTCAAACGCTATCCGTGTGAAATTCACAAGAACCTAAATTTAAGTAGTCTTCTGTAAAAGGAATGAAAACTTTGAGAGATATTTTTACTATGAAAACAAAAAATATTTCACAAAGTAAACAAGCACAAATACCAACTGGATTTTTTTTCAAGAGTGAAAGAGTGAAGAAAAAAATGTAAGTGGAAGGCATACAAGATTAGGGTATTTATAAGGTATATGGCATTAACATGGCTTAATGAGGTTTAAAAGACAATAACTCTACAAATTTATGTTGAATGTTATGAAAAATATTATTGATTAAGGGATTTATCACCCATTAATCCATAATAAAAATTTGGTGAAAAAAATATGACGAGATAATATTTTTTTCAGTACCGAATCATCGATTTAGCGCGTCTAAGTTTGACAGATGTTCAAACTTTAAACTATAATTTCTCATTCACCGTTAATCCGTTTTAGGCATATAATATATCGTTGGAAAGTTCTTAAAGCGTAGAATACAATGTCATATTTCATATTATTCAAATCATAGCTTTTCTATATTTTAATTAGGGTAAACTTTAAAAAAGTATCTTGTAGTTTCACTCATTTGCAAAATGGGGTATGAGGAATTTTTTTTGGCAAAATAGGGTCTGTGGTTTCAAAAAATCTACAAAAGGAGGCTATGGATTCAAAATAGTGGTGTTACATAGAGTATTTTTAACATTTCAATATTCTAATAATTTAAACTTATTATTTAAAAATTATACATCAGGATATGAGTAATTTTCAGAGATTTTTTTATTTTTTATGATTTTTTAAAGTTAGTTATTACAATTTAGTTAAGAAAAATATTTGCATTATTCAAAAAATTTCAAAAAATTTCACCGATGTGTATTGTATTTTTAATAGCCATCCTGCAAAAATTCAGATGAAAACGAACAAGATTACCCATTTTCGTGACATAATTTAATATTGAGGATCCTTTATTTGTAAATTTTTTGAAACTACAGACCCAGTTTTGCAAAATAAAATTCCTCAGACCCCGTTTTGCAAATGAGTAAAATCATATGGTACTTTTTTAAAGTTTACCCTTATAATTAAGCCTAAAGTTGATAATGCACATCATTATCATTTATGCCATATTTCCAACAATCCCTCACATGAATGAAAATTGAAAACAACACGATCATTTTTTAAAATTCAAAGGGTGAAAATGCTCTTCGGCCAATATTTGCATGGGATAGGTAGGCTACAATATTTGAACCTTCCCTTGTGAAAGTATATTTACTTTACTGGCTAACTAGTAGACGCGATGTCCTTGAACTATTCTGCCGTTTGTGTAAACGATGATATACCCCACACAAATACCAACACAGCAAGGTTTTTGGTTCTCATGGTTATGTTCGTTATGGTCATGAACATCTCCTGATTCTGTACGAGTTTTAGACTACTATGCCTCAATAGTGTCCTTTGAAGCGACCTCGCCTCACTCTCACATAGGTGATCTCTATTGCTCAACCATTGATGCACAAAGGTCATTAAAAGCATGTAGCTTAACCTTAACCCGTTTTGTCACTATTTAAATCACAGGAATGGACACAGGGTTACCCCCACATTGACCACACAAGGTCTTGGGATCTCTAGTCAAACATGGTTGGGTTTTCCTTCACATAGCGCCTTAAATATTCGTGCGCCTTAGTCCCATTCCTTCATATGTCTTTTCAACCTGATCTCGATTTAACCCTTTGGCTAGCAGATCCGCAATATAATCCTTTAATCCTATAAAATCAATAGATATAGCTGACATTGAGATCAGTTGTCTTATGGTATTATGTCGACGACCCATGTGTCTCGACGTACCATTATACATAACATTTTATGCTCTCTTAATCGCTGCTAGATTATCGCAAGGTACATAAATTGCAGGCATAGGCTTAGGCCATTCTAGAATATCCTCTAAGAAGTTACGTAGCCATTCGACTTATTCTCTTATTTTATCCAAGGCTACAAACTCAGCTTCCATTATGGAACGGGTTATAATCGTTTGCCTTGAGGATTTTCAAGATACTGCTCCTCCTCCTAGAGTGAACAAGTACCGACTTGTACCTTTAGAATTCTTGATGTCAGCTATCCAACTAGTATAACAGGTTCTCTAGTATAGTGCAGTCAATAAGAACAAGTATATCGCAAGTACTTTAGTATTCTCACGATCGCATCCCAATGGCTTTTACCGGGGATATTCATTAATCTCCTTAAACTACTTACAGTATAAGCAATACCATGCCTTGTACAGCTTGTAAGGTATATTAGACTGCATATAACCTTTGTATATTCCACTTGGTCTATGCATTCACCTTTGTTCTTGGACAAATGTACACTAACATCTAATAGTGTTTTGGGTATACCAATATCACCTTTGTTAAACATGTCAAGTATCTTGTCCACATAGTGTGACTACGTTAATATGAGACCGTTAGGTGAACGTTGAACTTTAATGCCTAAAATTACATCAGCTAGTCCCATATCTTTCATGTCAACTTTAGAGTTTAACATATTCTTGGTACTCTTTACCATTCTCTCATTGCTTCCGACAATGAGTATATCATCAACATACAAACATAGAATAACATATCCTTTATTTGTAGTTTTGACATATATACATTTGTCACACTCGTTTGTACGATAGCCACTTGCCATCATGGCATCATCAAATTTCTTATGCCATTGTTTTGGTGTTTACTTTAAACCATATAAAGACTTTACCAACTTACATACTTTTCTTTCTTAACCAGAAGCTACACAACCCTCGGGTTGTTCCATGTAGATTTCTTCTTCAAGATCTCTGTTTAGAAAAGCTGTTCTCACATCCATTTGATGTACTTTAAGATTCCTCAAAGCGGCAATTGAAAGTATCATTCTAATAGAAGTTATTCTCGACACTGAAGAATATGTATTAAAGTAATCCAGACCTTCTTTTTGTCTATAACCTTTTATGACTAAACGAACCTTGTACTTATCAATTGTTCCATCAGCTTATAGCTTAAATTTGAAAATCCATTTAGAACTTAGTGGCTTAGTTTCGGGAGGAAGGTCCACTAGTTCCCACATATGATTTAAAATTGAATCAATTTCACTCCTTATGGCCTCTTTCCATAAAGGACTTTCTATAGAGCTTATAGCTTCTTTGTACGTTTAAGGTTCTGCTTCAACCATATACATTAAGAAATCTGGATTAAAGGATTTTTCAACCCTTGCCCATTTACTTCTTCTAGTTTCTACCTCATGATTCTTATTATTCTCTTCTTGAGAATTTTGATCATCTTCTTCAATCATTGATTGAAGATTGTCGTAGTTATCAGTGTCTCGTTGATCAACTTGATCGTTACTTACAATAAGTTCACGAGACCTTTTAGTTCCTGACCCTTTGCCTTTTCCCTAACATGGAAATACATCTTCAAAAAATGAAGCATCCTTGGACTCTATCAAAGTGTTCTTATGTACATCCGGGTTTTTCGATTCATGCACAAGAAACTGATATGCGTTGCTATTACTAGCATAGCCAATGAAAATACAATCCACCGTTTTTAGACCTATTTTCATACATTTAGGTAATGGTGCAATCACCTTTGCAAGACACCCCCACACTTTCAATTAATTATAAGAAAGTTTTCTACCCTTCCATAATTTATGAGGAGTTTTATCTTGTTTCTTATGTGGTATCTTATTCAAAAGATAATTTACTGACAAAATAGCATCACCCCACATGTTTTGTGCTAAACCAGAACTGGTTAACATTGCATTCATCATCCCTTTTAAAGTACGATTTTTGCGTTCAATTACACCGTTTGATTGTAGAGAGTTAGGTGGTGTTACTTTATGAATAATTCCATTTTGAGAGCAAAACTCACCAAATGGTGCAACATATTCACTACCACGATCACTTCTAACCTTCTTAATTTTCTTATTAAGTTGGTTTCCTACTTCTTGCTTATAGAGTATAAATTTCTCTAAAGCCTCATCTTTCCTTTTAATCAAATACACATAGAAATATTTTATGCTATCATCTATGAAGGTAATAAAATATTTATTTTCTCCTCTTGATTGAACGTATTTCAAGTCACAAATATCGATATGTATTAGACCAAGTAATTCAGAATTTCTTTCAACGGATTGAAATGACAATCTTGTTAATTTTGTCTTAACACACGTTTCACATTTATATGATTTATCGATATGAAATATGGGTATATGATTCAAGTTAATTAAACATCATAGCGTATCAAAATTAATGTGTCCAAGTCTACTATGCCATAAATTAGTAGACTCAATCATATAAGTAACAATGTTATTCTCATTAATAGAATTTTGCTTATAAGAGATACAATGAAATTTGAACATTTCATTACATTCATATCCCTTTCCCACATACATGTCTCCCATAGATAAAATAAATTTATAAGATTCAAATACCATCTAGAAGCTGTGGGCACTCAATAGGCTCCCAGAAACCAGATTCTTCTTCATGTCAGGTACATATAAGACATTTTGCAGTTTTACTTCTTTTCCGGAAGTCATTTTCAGAATCACTGTTCCATATCCTTTAACTTTAGAGGTAGCAAAATTGCCCATGAAGAACTTCTCCCCATTTTTAATAAAAGTCAGTTTAACAAAAGACTCTTTGTCACAACATATGTGACGAGTAGCACTAGTGTCAAGCCACCACTCCGTTGGATTTGAGTCAATCATATTGACCTCAGAAATTACACATACGTTGATGTCATATACATATTTCGTAATTTCTTTCATAGCATTTACCTCAATGTTATTGATTGTTTTTATCAATTTACAAACAAATGATTTTTATCACATCTTTTTGCAATTTAAGCATTTTTCATTTAACATTTGTCTCTTGGATATGCTTCTGTTTTATTCAATTTTGAACTTACGTTTAACATGTTGTTTGCCCTTTTTGGAGTCTCTAATGACCTCCACCTCGTTAGCTTTTGCCAAAACTAGATTAGCAATAGAAAATTTTTTATTTAAGGAATCCCACAATTCTTTTGCAATGCGTTTAACATTACACACCTTATATAGGTCAATCACTAAGTCACTCAAGATATAATTTTTGCAAAGAAAATCCATATGATTCCAACCATCTATAAATAATTGAAAAGAACCATTAACCACTCCAACATGAGAGTCATCTTTCAATATATTATGGTGTCTCATGCTTGTTAAATAGAAAAATATTTTATATTACCAAACTTTAAAATTTGATCCATAAAATTTCTCCAATCTTTTAAGAGTTAAAATAAGATATAATCCCAAAGCAACCCCATGATCATTAGGCATAACAATCGTTAAACTCGAAAGTTTATTTCCATTAGGTCTAGCGCCAATGGGACCAATTTGTCCATTTTAGTTATTCTTGCCTGGAACCGTTTTAGAACCATTACCTCCACTTGATAAAATAAAGTCCATAATTTTCTCAATTCACAATATAAAATACTACAGAGTAAGTCAGAAACTTGTAACGAGAAAAACCAAGAAAAGGAAGAAAGAGAATTTATTTTTTTTATGAAAAGCAATTTACTGTTTTTTCTTTCTAAGAACAACGTTTTGCGAAAAAAATAGTCTTCAAGAATCCAGAGTAACCTGCACTTAACTTTAAAAAAATATAGACATAATTTTCTTAAGATTGTTAGAAACTTGTTAGTAGCGGTATTGAATAAAATAAACAATACTATATTTCATTAAGAATAAGTAAATATTACAATATGATTCCTAAAGATATAGAAATGTAACAATTATAATATAATAATACTTAAACCTTTTACCGAAGAAGCTTATTGGGGAGGCCTAAAACTCAGTTTCCTTAAGACAATTATTCGTTAGCTACAGGTGAATTTGTCTCCCAAGATACAACCGCAATCGTTAGCTGAACTCTAACCGTGTGAAGAGCAATTCACAAGAACCTAAATCTAAGTAGCCTTCTTGTAAAAGGAATGAAAGCTTTGAGAGATATTTTTAGTATGAAAACAAAAAATAAATCACAAAGTAAACAAGCACAAATACTAGCTTGATTTTTTTTCAAGAGTGAAAGAGTGAAAAAAAAATGTAAGTGGAAGGCATACAAGAGTAGGGTATTTATAGGGTATATGGCGTTAACATGACTTAATGACGTTTAAAAGACATTAACTTTTATAACCACAAATTTATAGTGAATGTTATGAAAAATATTATTGATGAAGGGATTTATCACTCATTAATCCATAATAAAAATATGGTGAAAAAAATATGACGAGACAATTTTTCTTTTCAGTACCGAATCACTGATTTAGTGCGTCTAAGTTTGACAAATGTTCAAAATTTAAACTACAACACTACAAGAAATCTTGCATTTTATGACGCGCTAAAATTGTCATGAAAACGTGTTTTTTCGCCACCATAGATAAAGGGTGACAAAAAACCATCGTCGCACGCTTCGTCATAGTATGTCCGTGGTTTTGTCAATATGACAATTTTCTAATTCGTCGTTAAAAGTTTGTGTTTATATGACGAAATATTACATGTCACTATAACTTTTTAGTTTCTGTGACGCTTTTTTGTCATTTTATTTTCATTTTGTTATCACTTTATATTACCTATCGTCACTAGAGTTCATATAATAAATGACAAAATAAGCATTTCATCATCTAAAATTTCAGTTATTGTGACAAATTAAAAGTGAATAGTAAAGTTAAAAAAAATTTAGTGACAATGTGGTAGTCATAAATAATGCACACGTTTGTCACGATAACAAGCAAATTGTCACCATAAACTAATAATTTGTGACAAAATGAAATTGTCTCTGTATAAATATTTTTTGCGACGCTTTTAAATGTCATGAAATGTACAATATTATCGTAATAGCTTTATAATAATTGACAATTTTTTATTGACATATGAAATCAGCTTTAATGGCAATATATATATTGTTATTAAATTACAAATATGACAAAGTTTTGTGTCATCTAAAAGATAATAGAATGACAATTTTAAAAATTATTTGTCATTGAATTATAATTGAAATATCATAAAATTTTGTGACAAATTATAAATTCGCCGTCTCTTAAATTTAAGACACATCAATAATATATCATAATACAATTTTTACATAAATTTGAAGCTCTCATAAAGCTTTCTCAAATGAACAATCTTTACACAAATTTGGAGCCCTTGTAAACCTTTTTAAAATAGATAGCAACAATTAAGAATAATTAGAGAGTCTATCTTTATTTCTTGTATTCTTCAACCAAATGCCTCCAATAACCATTTGTTCCCGACAATCCAAAACGTATATGTTAGTATAATAACAAATAGAAGATTATCAGTTTTCTTAGTTCAACTTAATTACAAGTATTACAACATTGAAAAATAACATGAAATTACAAATTCTAGCATTAGAATGTCTCAATAATAGTACATGTAACAGTAAAGCAAGATCATCATTTTTTATAGTTCAAAATTCATGTTCACCTCAAAAAAATCTGCAGCAAAAATCCAAAAGCATTAAACTGGAGGGTGTATTAAACTTCAAAAATGTAATTTTATTAGACAAGGAATATTGAGTTTACATTAAAAAATAAAATATTATCGTAAAATAAAGTCATAATTATTAAAAATCAAATCAGAAATAAAAGTGAAAATATTCAAATTGACAAGATGCAAAAGAAAAATACAAAAAATTAATTGAAGATGATATACGAAATACCAAAACTCTAAAATGGCATCTCACATCACTACTCTCCATCTTCCTTTCAGATCTTCTAATGCTCTCTCTCCACTTTATCCTCTCTATATCTGCTCCTTTACGCTCAATGCTATCAACCAAAGATGCATTATTTGTATCGTAGTCTCAAAATAGCTAGTGGCACAAGAGAAACCTTCAGAAATTAATGTAATTTTGATAACTGAAATATTGATAGTGTGGAAAGGATAAATCTTCATAATTTTAAAGACTATTTTGATAATCTCCACATCCACTAACCACGTTTCATCCTTATTAGACTAAGCATTTTAACTAATTAAGTAATACCTATTTTTTCTATATTACCAAGATCTTACATATTTTATTCCCATATACTATATGAGCTTTATATTTTGTAATAAAGTAAAATAATTATAGAAATATCATTAATTTAATTATTTCCATGTCATCTCTTCTTTTAAATGGGTAACATTCTTAATTTTAAAATATTTCACTACAACATTTAATTTTCAAAATTTGTTCTAAAAATGTAAATAGTTTGAGAAAATATGAGTTATTTTATACTATTTAGTTATAAAATATTCCTAGAAAGAACATTGGTAAGCAATTTTTCAATTTTTAGAACTTCAATTTAGGAAGTGGAAAATATCTTTTCCAAATTGAAAACCGTTACTAAGATATCAACTTTCCATTTTAGTTTTTATTAATATCAACTGCATAAAAGTATACATTTGAATCTAATAGTAATTTATTCTTTTTCTTTTTCTATATAATATTTCTTTAAAATAAAATATACGATGAAATCAAAATTGTCACCTTTTTTTGTTAAATTGCGACAAATAAAGCCATTAGAAAAATATTATACACATTAACAAATGAAATCATATTTAATTAGTTAATATAATTATGACGATTTCTATATGTCGTCATAATAAGCACTACAATATGTGACAAAAAAGTAATAATGTCACTAAAATATAAATTATATGAAAAATTTTAATTTGTCATTTTATTATTTATTAAATAATGACGAATCTAAACTGTCATAAAAAAAACTATCATATTTAATTAGTTAATATTATTGTGACAATTTTTATATGTCGTCATAATAAGCACTAAAATATATGACAATTATGTAATAATGTCACTAAAATATAAATTATGTGACAAATTTTAATTTGTCATTTTATTATTTATTAAATAATGACGAATCTAAAATGTCATGAAAAATTATCATATTTAATTAATATAATTGTGACAATTTCTATATGTCATCATAATAAGCACTAAAATATATGATAAAAATGTAATGATGTCACTAAAATACAAATTACATGACAAATTTTAATTTGTCATTTTATTCTTTATTAAATAACAACGAATCTAAAAGGTCATAAAAAATTATTTTTACTATGACGATGAAATTGTCACTAATTAACTTTTTCATGTCATGATAATTTTTCCCCCAAAAAATTTTCCCTCCAAATTATCGTCACAAAAATTACTCGTGACAAAAATTAATATTATAGTGACACATATCAAATTTGTCATAAATAAATGAAAATGACGACGAAATATTAATTTTGTCACAATAAAGCTAGTAATTATGACGAAATCAAGTGCGTAGCAAAAATAACTGTAAGAAAATGCTAAATTTCTTGTAGTGAATTTCTCATTCACCGTTAATCCGTTTTAGGCGTATAATATATCGTTGGAAAGCTCTCAAAGCGTAGAATACAATGACATATTTCATATTATTCAAATCAAAGCTTTTCCATATTATAATTAAGCCTAAAGTTGATAATGCACATCATTATCACTTATGTCATATTTCCAACATTTTTCAAAGTTTCAAATCCTTTTTCAAAATACATATTTTTAAGGGTAAATTTTAAAAACATATTCTGTGGTTTCGGCCATTTTCAAAAAGATGATCATAAAATTTTTATTTTTAAAATGAGTACTATCGTTTCAAAAGTTAGCAAACAAATGACAAAAAAATTCTCAATTTGAAAATATATCACGAAAAAGGGTAATCTTGTCCATTTTGAATTGAAAATTTGCAGGTTGTTAATAAAAATACAATACACGTTAGTGATATGTTGAAATTTTAAACAAGTTTATGCATTTTTTAAATTAAAAGACGATAATAATTTTAAAAAATCATAATAAAATGAAAAAAGTTCGAAACTTATTCAAATCTTAGTATATAATTTATAAATAATATAGTTAAATGGTATGAATGTTGAATTAATTAAAATACCATTTATAACGTTAAAAAATAGATATTTTATAAAAAATTTCTTTATTTGCTAATTTTTAAAACAATAACTTTTATTTTAAAAATAAAAATTTTATAACCCTCTTTCAAAAAATAACCTAAAATTTATCCTATTTTTAAAGTAAATATATTAATAAAAAGACAAACTCTCAACCATAATGATCCATTCCTCGCATTATCACATGTTTTGTTTTCTTTCAAGATATTTTTATCTTATATCCAATTATCATATAAAGCCAAAAACCTCAATTCAACATCCTGACACATGTTTTCTTATATAATAATATTAATTTATATGGCCCGAACAATGCCATGAATTGCTTACCAGTTCTCTTCTACTGTTCATCTTTCCACTTTCATCTTCTCCACAATGAGCCAATTATGTTAAAACCATTTATGTCTTTATGATATTTTCTCTCCTTTTATACTTTAATTGAAGATGTAGATGAACTATTCTTTAAGCCATATCAAAGATTCATCAATTTTTTTAGTATGAAAACACTTCAACAAGATTAATCATCAAGACAGAGGTATAATAAGCTTCATACTAAATGTAAGTTTTATTTTTACTTTATCTTCTTTATGCTAGATGAAGATTTATTAAATGAAAAAGTTGAAGAAATTACCAAAAGTCTTTCGAACTCTTCAATACTCCTTAGATGGTGTATTAACTTCCTGAAACGCTTTTGTTTTGTGGATTTGCTTTACTTTTGCTCGAGTACGGGAGCTCAAGGACCCTTGAAATCAACCATCACAATTTCGTCCATTCATGTTGAATTTTTTATTTAGCAATGGGAAATATCTTTAGCTTGGTGGCTAAATTCAAATGAACTTAACATATTGTTTTTCTAGATCTTTTGTTTTGTCTATAATAGTGCCAAAAATGCACGTCAGGGACGAATCTGTATATAAGGAAGGCAAATCGAAAATTTCAATTTACATTCTAATCGATAAATTTTATTTTCTAAAATACAACTTTATGTCTAAATTAATGATAATTTTAGACTCTATAAATATAAATTCCAAACTCTAAAATATTAACTATAAATTATAGTTTAATTCTGTTAAAAAAAACTATAAATTATAGTCCAAGAAAAGTACTAAAACCCAAAATATAAAGATTATAAAGTATTTTCTAGAACTCAAAGGAGAAAATCATTAATGGGACGGCAACGGATCGGATTTGGACTGGGACTGACGAGACCCGGATCCGGACCTTTTTTCTTAGGTGAATCCGGATTCGCAAGGTCTACAATTTTGATACCAAAATCCATATCCAACGGCTCTCATAAATCCGGAACCAAAACTAACCTAAAAACGGGTCTACCATAGACAATTTGTATTTAATGGAACATCTTAACCTAACATTAAAGCTGAAAAATAAAAAATAATAAAAATTACCTGAGATAACATTTAAATACAATAATCACATCATATTAGAGCATCTTTATATAGAAATCAAGAAACTGCACAAGTAATTAAAATCAAACGGATCCGTAAACGAAGACAAAAGGAAAATAAAGAGTTGATTATCACAAAATCTGAATAAGAAGATATATGGTAGAGACTGGAGAGTGAGAGATGCAGAGAGTACTGGAGAATATTTGCTAGAACTTATTAGACCTATCAGGCGGGCTGTGTCGGGTTCGGACCGGACCTAATCGGATTTTTGATTAAAAACATCAATTCAAATCCAACCCGGCCCATATTTTAGACTTGGGGATCGGGCCGAACTTTAGAGAGAGGGCTTAGAAGAAAGGAATATAGATTAAGTTTAAGTTTGAGAGGCGGAATTAGAGAGCTGAGAGGAGGGGAAATATATTAGGATTCTTTTGGAGGAGGCGTACAAGATATTTGATTTTAAGTTTTTATGTTTTATTATTAATATTATTTACGGACAGTACCGGCTCTGGGGTGGTGCAACAAATGCACCGTCCAGGATTCATGATCGGAAGAGGCCTAATTTTTTTAGTTTTTTATAACTTTTTTGTCATATAAAAAAATTAAATTTTATTGTTGTTTCTAATAAAAAAACAGTAATCTTTTTAACCATAATATAATAATATGAATTAAAATTTTATGTTGTTTTACTCATTTAATTTTTTAGTTCCATTTTTTTAAATAATTGGATATAATTAATCTTTTTTTTAGTTTGTTATCAAATTATTTATTTTATTTTATAATTAGATTACAAGAGTGTTAGTATTAGTGGCAAAATGGATAGTTTGACCCCAAAAATTAAAAGTTCCATCCTTAAAAAAATATGTCTTAATTATACATGTGCCGAAATCATGAGAACAATTATCCTGCCATTTTCTTACAAAAATATATATTATTGGACTATTTTTTATCAAAAGGGCCCAATTAATTAGCTTCATATATCATTTTGCCTAGGGCCCTGAAAATATCAGAACCGAGCCTATTTACGGATCTCAGTCCGGATACGGATATAGTATAAAATTCGATACTAGATTCGTATTCGTTTTTCTAGACTCGAATCCGATGGTCTTAAAAAATCAGGATCACGATCTAAAAAAACGGATCATGATCCACGGATTTGGATCGAGTCTAACATCCATTGTCATATCTAAATTCATGACCACGTGATGTACAAGAAAAGGAGAAAGTACTTTCACAAATGAAAGAGAAATATCTTGTTGTTACGTTATAACTATAAAATTATATTATAGTGAAGTGTTTTGAGCTTTTTAGTTAAGTTTGTAAGCTATAAAAATGTGTAACTATGAATAATGAAGATAAAAAAAACAAACAAATGCAAAACAAAATAAATAAAATAAAATAAAATTTTGAGACAGAAAACTGAAACCAATAAAAGGAATGTGAAAAATGAAAATGAAGTTTCAAAATGGAGTATAAACTACATGAATACCAAACAAATTGGGTATTTTTATAGTTTCCTCTAAATAAAATAGGTTTATGTTTACCAATTGGGTGAAGCTCAATTAGTACATAATTTCAATATAGTTATAAAAGGTCTTAAGTCCAATGCCTAACCTCTTCAAAAATTCTTAATTATAAAAAAATAAGTTTATGTTTTTGTTACAAAAATGTTTGATGCCAATAATAACAATTTAAATATGAATTAAATATGAATTATTATAGGCATCATACTTATAAGCAGAATGAGGTTGAAATTGTTGAATTTTGATGCGTAGAGCCGCCACTTACTATGCGGCACTATTTGAATTTATTATTTACTATGCCGAGGGAGTGTACATTATAAATATTTGATATATTATGTTTCCTTATTATCTATAATTTTGGTATTTAGTTTTTCTATTAAATAGGAATTGAATTTACATATTTTATACATCTTAGAAATAATTAATAATATTTCTATCAAATTTTTCTTTAGTTATTTTTATTGTTGTAATTTTTTTGTATTTATAGTCTCTTTCCAACACGTTATCAGCACAAGCTTGCTCTGTCAGTTAAGGATTCCGCCTAATCAATCTGAAGTAAGACATAATTATTTTTATTCCCAATAATATATATTGTATCTCTATTAAATTTTAAACATGTCTAGTATAAAAATCTTGATTTTGTTCCTCTTGATGTATCAGGAAATAATTACCTTACACGGGTGTTGGATGCAGAAATGCATTTAACATCAATGAAACTAAGCAATACTATTATTCACTATAATGATGCTACACCACAATATAAGGCATTATCCCTACTTTTCCTCCATCGTCATCTTAACGAAGGGCTCAAATCTGAATATTTGACTATTAAAGATCTTGCATATCTCTGGAAATTATTGAAAGAAAGATATGTACATCTTAGAGAAATATCTCTACCTAGAGCCCAGTATGAATGGATGAACTTACTGTTACAAGATTTTGAGTCTATTAATGCATATAACTCTAAACTATTTCAAATTACGTCCACGTTAAAATTATGTGGACAAGTGGTAACCGATAATGATTTACTAGAAAAAACTTGTAGTACTTTTCATTTAAATAATATGGTATTACAGGAGCAGTATAGAGCAAAAGGTTATTTAAAATATAGTTAACTAATTACTGCTCTTCTTTTAGTAAAATAAAGAAATCTACTCTTGTTGAAGAACATGAATTACGACCTACCGGAACAAATTCATGCCATGAAGCAAATGTGATAATTCGTAATAGTTTTAATTGATGCTGCCGCATAAATGAACGTAGTCATGGTCGAGATAGAGGTCGTGAAAATGAGCGTGGATATGATAATAACAATTTCCACTATAAATGAAAATATAATAACAACAATAATAATACTATGACCGAACTGAAATAATATTACTATTATTTTTATTACCAAACTGAAAATCATATTATTATTATTATTATTATTATATTTCTACTTACGGTGGAAATTGTTATTATCGTACCCTCTACCATGCTTATTTTCACGACCCCTATCTCGATCATGACCACGACCATTTCTGCGGCCCTATCCATTAAACTTATTATGAATTATTGCATTCGCTTCAGGGAATGGATTTGTTCATGTATGTCATAATTCATGGTTTTTTAACAGGAGTAGATTTCTTTGTTCTGTTAAAAAAAGAGCAGTGATTAGTTCAATATATATCATATAACCTTTTGCTCTATATTGCTCCTGTAATACCGCATTATTTAAATGAAAAGTACTATAAGTTTTTTTTCTAGTAAATCATTATCAGTTACCACTTGTCCACATAATCTTAACGTGGACATAATTTGAAATAGTTTAGAGTTATATGCACTAATAGACTCAAAATCTTGTAACCATAAGTTCATCCATTCATACTGGGTTCTGAGTAGAGATATTTCTCTAAGATGTTCATATCTTTCTTTCAACAATTTCTAGAGATCTGTAGGATCTTTTATAGTCAAATATTCATATTTGAGCCCTTCGTCAAGATGACGATGGAGGAAAACGAGTGCTAATGCCTTATATTGTGGTGTAGCATCATTATTGTGAATAATAGTATTGTTTAGTTTTATTGATCCTAAATGCATTTCCGCGTTCAACACCCATGTAAGGTAATTATTTCCCGATACATCAAGAGGAACAAAATCAAGATTTTTGATACCAGACATGTTTAACATTTAATAGAGATATAATATATATTATTGGGAATAAAAATAGTTATGCGTTATTTCAGATTAATTGGGCGGAATCCTTGACTTACATAACAAGTTCGTGCTGATAACGGGTTAGAAATTGACTATAAATGCAAGAAAATTATAACAATAAAAAAGGCTAAGGGAAAATTTGATAGATATATTATTGATTTTTTTAGGTGTATAGAATACGTAAATTCAATTCCTATTTATAGGAAAACTAAATGGAAAAATTGTAGATAATCAAGAAATATAATATATCAAATATTTATGGGTTTCACAGTATATAAATAATAAATTCAAATAGTGACGCATAGCAACTGGCGACTGCCGACGCATCAAAATTTAACAATCCATCAAGTTTATGTTTGTATCCGATTTTTACTACATTTTATTAATACTTCAGTATCCTACTAGATACCTACCATATTCTGTTGAACTAAAACAGAAATCCAAACATATAATATAGGTTCCTACCATGTGCCTACTAGATTTTTACCAAATATCAAACAACTGAAAAAAAGTTTTCAAAAAAGTATATCATAATGGATGGCGTTTCAAAGATAAAAATGAGATTTACAAAAAAACTCTAAAGTGACATGTCAAAAAAAATAAACGGTTTGAGAGATAATGACAAAATAAGATGATAAATTTTTTTAAAAGTCAACAGTGCGTGAACAATGGAGCGTATTCATTGACAATGAAAACTGAAATTTTGTTAGAGTGGAAAGAATAAACAAATGGTTAAAGATGTTAATACGAAACTTAATTAATATATTTTTTACAATTTCCCAAGGAATTTCTTATTTTTGTTATAAATTTTTTAATTTCTTATTAATGGACAACACACATAACCTCCATTTATATTATGGCTATATATGGACTTGTTTTCATTTCATTATTTATAAGCCAAATAAATTGCCTTTCAATGAAAAACAATAACCTACACAACCTAAAGAACTCATTAGAATGCCATTAAAATGAGGGACTTATGGGGTTTTCATTTCAATAGTATATAAAGAGACATATGGTTAAGGTCCTCAATACACTAAATCATTCAACTTTTCTACTCTACCCATCAAGAGATAAATATTTGGGTCTCTTTGAGGCATAAAGAGATTTAGTTGACGAAGGCCTCAAACCAATTGGTTCATGCTCATCTAGCCAACGATTCGTAAAATGATTCTGCAACGGTAACGGTCGATGATAAGGGGTTACGGTATAATTGATTCCAATAATTGATAATCCGACAATGATGTGATTATGGGGATTATTGTATATAATTATATTATTGTAATTATAATTGTAATTGTAATTGTAATTGTATTGTTATTTTCCCATATGTTAATTCTGATTTTTTTAACAAGTGGTATCCGAGCTAGCATCATTTGTTAGATTATTGGGATTGGAGAACAAGATTCATGTTTAATAATAAAGGATTTTGGTTTTTTATTCAAGTTGATGTTCATAGATTTTATGGTATGGTTTTAATCTATGAATATTTGGAAAAAACTTGGGTAAATTTCAAAAACATGCCATGTGGTTCCGGTCTTTTTCAAAATGAGGATCATAATTTTTTTTAAAACGAGGATTGTGGTTAAAAACGTTATCAAAACGAGGATTTTTTCATGATGCCGTCAAAAATGATGACGTGGCGAGGGGTAAAACTGGAAATCATTTTTTTCACAATCACTGTAAAACAAAAAAAATAATTCCAGAACCCTTTTCACTCCCTCTCTCCTCTCAAGTTCTTCGTCTCTCTTCCAAAATTTTGCAAAATCCCCTTCACCAATTACCAGAAATACATATGAAGTTCAAAATGTATTTCATGTATAACATATTCACAAGAAGAATTCGGCAAATGGAGTTCAAAGACCACATTGAGCCAAATTCTTTGCATATCTACTCATGGAATTAGCTTCACTGTCATTAACAATGGAATTTTCTTTCCTTAACCAAGAAAAACCTCTAATTAACACAATTAGCTTAGGCCAATCCTAATTCTGCACAAACCCTCATCTCAAATGAAAACATGCAACTCAAACTCCCATTTCTAACTCCATTTACTTCGAACCCAGATGCCACAAAATCCATCACTAGATTTGTTACCACCACCGTTTAATTTAATATCATTGCTAAGACCTTCGATTTTCCCAATATGTTAAAGAACATCGATGATCTCCTCTTTAAATCGCTCGACTATTCTCAAATTAAAACCTAAAAAGTGCCGCAATTAAATCAATCAAACTCAGTCGAATTGGAAGCCGGGTTTTCGAATTTAGAATATAAGATTCTATCTTGGGAATTATACCGAGCAATTGGTCTGTAGATTGGAAAGGGAATATTGAGGTAAAGAGAGGAGGCAGAGGCAGAGTTGGGTCTTGCCGGTTTCAATCTCTACGACGATTGTAAAGAAACTAGAAAGTCGGGTTTTGATCTCCGCTACAACTGTAAATGTATTGATTTTGAATTTGATGTTGAGTTCAGCGACAGATACGGGTTGCCAGAGTAATAGGTGCTGCTGGTTTATTGGCTCTGTTAGGAAATTAATGGGTGAGAAAGTTGAAGGGTAAGAGAGATGTTAGGGTTTAAGGAAGAAGAAGAAGAAGGAAATTGAGTTTTCCAATTTTACCCCTCGCCACGTCATCCATTTTAACGGCGTTATGAAAAAATTCTCATTTTGATAACGTTTTCAACCACAATCCTCGTTTTGAAAAAAAAATCTATGCCTCATTTTGAAAATGACCGAAACCACATGGTATGTTTTTAAAATTTACCCAAAAAACTTTGTTTGAAGTTATTTTTTTAGGGTGAAATATTTGGTGTATTTGGAGTTTTGTCCCAATTTTGGGTTCCTAAAAAAAGTTATTTGTTGTTGTAGGGCATTAGTTTATTATTTTGCAAAATTAAAACTTAGTCACTTAAGTTGTAATATTTTACAAAATATGTCCATAATTTTTGTAAAATATTTGGGTTTTGCACATAAAGTTCTAGCCCCAAATTATTTTTTAAAAATAATTATGTTTGAACCATGGAATTTAAGATTTTACATTTTTGACAATTAAGTATATATTTAAGTAAAATTGGTTCATTCATAAAATTTAATTGTGACAAAATGGAGATTCTTAAATGTGAATCTCATAAGGTTTAGGTGGATTGTCATATAAAGAAGTTTGAATATATAAAAGATTATGACAATAAAATAAAAATATTGTGATATTTGGATTTAATTACAATTTATTGATTTGTCATAATTGAATACATATTTGGAATTTAATAAAAATTAGAGGATTAGACAGCAATAGTTGTTGTCATCAATTTTTTTTGGAACCATAAAGTTTATAAGTTTTACTTTCACTCTAAAGTATTTTATTTTGTAAAATTGGTTCATTAATAGTAAAGTTTTATTATGATAATTGGAGATTTTTTAAAGTTCACGAATCTCATAAGTTTTGTTGAAGATCATCATGTAAGGGAGGTTTCTAAATATCATAAGAAATAATTATGACACTAAGGACAACTTTAGTGATATTTGCTTTTAATCACAATCAATTAATTGTCATAACTAAATTTAATTTTCTAATATTGTAAGATGAATTAATTCAATAAATATGTTGCTAAAGTAACATTTGTTGTGTAAATTAATTTATTTTGTATTATTAGATTTGTTATTCATGCGGGTAGTATGTCGGCCTAAATGAAGATTATTATTTTTTTTTGGTTTGCTCATCTGGTTTATCGAAGCTTTGCTCCGACTACATCTAGATCCGACCCGGGTCACGCACCTGGCTGTGGTGGGTGAGTCTCCCAATAAGGATTTTTTACATTCACTAGGACTCGAACTCGAGACCTTGCTTAAGCGATACCAAGTCGCTTACCACTTGGACCAACCCTTACTATAGTATAAATATTGTGGACAATTGTTAAATTATCCATATAGATAATAAGTCGGCCCAAATGAAGATTTATAATTTGATAGGACTAATTGTCAATATTTAGTTACTATGTAGAGATATCAATTGAAAATGATAAAAATATTTGTCCATAAAGTGATGAGCAATGTATCTTGTTTAATTTTATAAATTATAAGGATAAATATGTTTGTTATTTATGCAAAATATTAATCGACCCAAATGAAGGCTACTATTTGGCTAAAGACAAATATGCTCATGGACAAAAAATAAAGCACTGCAATGATAAATACATGATAATTATAAAGTTTTTTTTTCATGTGAACAAAAGTCGGTCCAAAGAAAGACTATTGTTTGACAGAATTCATTATCAATATTTGATCTTTTTTTACAAAGTACCACTTACTATTAATTCTTTGTCCAAAGATTAAGAATTAATATTGTACTAGGTCTTTGTGATGGATTTTATACTTTGGAGACAAAAATTGGAGTATGTCTTGACTTGAGTTTTGAGGAAGAGAATTGTTAAAAATTTTATCTTTAAGGAAATATTGAAATAATAAAAGACAATTTCGAGCAACTTTTTCATTAAGGCCAAACTCATCAACCTCAAGAGCATATGCTCTTAAGAAGTTAAATCAAATTTGAGATATTGTCTTATTACATGAAGAAAAGAAGCTTTTATTGAACAAAACGATTTTCAGATAAAGTTTCTGGTTTAAAGGAGAAAGTACGTAGTAGCAAGATATCCATAGAGTATATCGAAGAAAACTCCATGATTGCGGATCAACTTAATAAAGTTGTGATACATAAGGTTTTTCACGAGCGTGTAGCTCATTTGGGTATTACACTATTTTAGTATATATTCAGTTTTAGTAGGAGCCTGACTGTGTAATTTTGATGTTCTATTAAATATGGATATACGTTATAATTCAATTTCTGCAGAAATAAGGTATTCGGTTTTGTCCACTCTATTTAACATATATATTATGTTTGATCTCATAAAGATTAAATAAGGACCTTTTGAAAGAGACATGCATAAGGTTTTGTACCATGTCATTTTCATCCATATTTGATCTATTTCATTTTATGTATTTATACGGTGATCATGGTGGTTTAGTCATTTTACAATAATAATGATTAAAGCCGCAATAGTTCCACTATTCATATATTTAATGGACAAGATTGATTCAAAAAAAGTTCTATGATGAATAGCATAGAATTTATTTGTAATATAATTGTTTCAAGAAACATATGTTGTCCAAGTGGGAGATTGGAATTTCTTATTTTTGTTATGAATTTTTTAGTTTCTTATTAATGGACAACACATATAACCTATAATTATATTACGGCTATTTATGGACGCATTTCATTATTTATAAGCAAAATAAATTGGCTTTCAATGAAAAACATTAACCTACATAACCTAAAGAACTCATTAAAATGTGGGACTATGGGGTTCCCATTTCAATATTATATAAAGAGATATATGGTTAAGGTCCCCAATATATTAAATCATATAACTTTTCTACTCTGTCCATCAAGAGATAAACATTTGGATCTCTTTGAGGCATAAAGAGATTTAGTTGAGGAAGGCCCCAAACCAATTGGTTCGTGCTCGTCTAGCCAATGATCGTCAAAATGATTCAACAACGATAACAATCGATGATAATGGATTAAAGTATTATTAATTAAGTCTTTGATAATCCGATAATAATATGATCCTGAAAATTATTGTATATAATTATGTTATTGTAATTATAATTGTAATTGTATTATTATTTTCTCATATGTTAATTCTAATTTTTCTAACACCAATACCACAAAACCTCAATTTCAAATTTCAGATTCTTCGTTATACTTTCCATCATATTGCCACAAACTTAATCACGTTCTGGGACAAATCATTTCTGTTCTCTTCTTTAATGCTATTTAATTTTTTTGTCTTATTTTGCATATATCTCTTAAACTGTTCATTTTTTTAACATATCACTTTAGAAATTTTTGTTCATATCTTTTGTTATCTTCGAAACAACATTCAGTGTGATTTTTTTGAATTTATTTATTGATTTGCTATAAGTCTATTATCTATCTGTCAAAAGTCTAGGTAAACTTCAAAACAGTATCTTCTGGTTTCACTCATTTACAAAACAGGATCTGAGGAATTTTTTTTTTGCAAAATGGGGTCCATAGTTTCAAAAAATTTGTAAAAGGGGCCTATTATTTCAAAATAGTGGTGTTACATTGAATATTTTAAACAATTCAACATTCTAATAATTTAACTTTATCATTGAAAAATTATACATCATGATTTGAGTAATTTTTGGATATTTTTTTATGATTTTTTAAAGTTTGTAATAATAATGTAATTAAGAAAAATATTTACATTATTCAAAAAAATTCAAAATTTTAAAAACCATCCTGCAAAAAGTTCAGATAAAAACGAACAAGATTCCCTATTTTCGTAACATAATTTAATATTGAAGATCTTTTATTTGCAAATTTTTTAAAACCACATACCCTATTTTGTAAAAAAAATTTCCTCATACCCTGTTTTGCAAATGAGTAAAACCACAAGATATTTTTTTAAAATTTACCATACGTTTATTATAAGTTTGTGATGTAAGTATTGTTAGGGAATTTTCGGTAGAATGAAGCCTTGAATGTCTGTAAAAACGTCTCTCAATCTTTGTTGATCAAATATGATAGAATGATGCCTCGATAATTCTAAAGTCGTGGCTTACACTTTTAGATTGAATCTTATTTGGCAGTTCTACAAAATAGATCAATCGGGTAAAATCAGAATTAAAAATCAAGAACTTAGAATGAAATTTCATTGTGCAGAAAAGTGAACCAGATTGCAACCGAATTCCAGAAAATGTCGCCAATGCCGAGTTTTTACAAGCTTGAAATGAGCAGTTGCACCGCTTCAAAGACAAGGCTTTTGCTAAAAGTTGTGTCTATTCGAGCAGTTGCAATGGTTCAAAATAGAAGCATTGCAAAAAATCATGTCCATTCGAGTAGTCGCAATGATTCAAAATAGAAGCGTTATGAAAAGTCGTGTCCATTTAAGCAGTCACAACCGTTCAAAATAAAAACATTGCTAAAGGTTGTGTCCACTCAAAAGTCACAACAGTTCAAAATAGAAGCATTGCAAAATGTTCTGTCCACTCCAGCAGTCGCGACTATTTTAAATAAAAGCAATGTAAAAGGTAGCTCACGGACCCTCGCAATCTAAGCATCATAATAGTGCTCGAACTAGCATGCACTCTGCACTCTTCTGACTTGTTCGATGAAATTTTACATTCGCATTAGTCAATTAGTTAATCCAATTTTACTAAAATACCAACAATCCTCCCCCATTTTAGTGTAATCCATGATTAACTAAACAAAATCACAATAAATAGCAGACTTATGCATGAATGAAATGTCGAGACGATTGAATTTCATCTAGTACATTACACATTCCGAATATTCTAATAATAAGGTGTCATTATGGGTTGAACCTTAGATTATTCATTTTGAATACATGAAGAATATATACACATAAGTCAACATTCTAACTTGTTCTTACTTGACACTATCTTTTACTAGCCTTGTGTCCTTATCCTTCATAAGCATATCAAAGCCAAGTCCAAGCTTCTTGAAGCGGCTAAACTTCATGCTTATCTAGGTATCTCTTTTACTTTTGCACCTGCATATGCAATTTTTCAAAAGAACAATTAAAAAGTTAAACTTCAACCTCCTTTATCTTACAGGTCTAAACACACATCTTGGGATGTTGTTATTAGTGTGTTCTAATCTCTAGATGTTAAGATTTCCTCATTGAATTCAGCACCTAAGGTCATATTAGGTGGGAATTGGGTATCTCAACATAAGAGATTTTAATGGACTTTAATCTCATCCCCATAGCCGACTTATGCACAAGTTCTTTGCTCAACCCTTTAGTTAAATGATTGGCTAAATTATGCTTAGCTTTTATAAACTCTAACAATATAACATCATGCATGATGCATTACTAAATCATTCCATGGCTTATAGATTCCATTGTCAAATCAGTAATACAAGTTTGTTTTTTTACGCCCAATAGATAGCACCTCCCCCAAGAAAGAAACCCATCCACTTGTGGAAGAACTATCTTCTTCATTAGAAATATAACTTGCATTTGAATAACCTTCAATAACTGAAAGAAATCATGTATAAGTCAAACCATAATCCCTGGTTCCTTTTAAGTACTTGAATACTCGGCTTAAAGCTTACCAATGATGTGAACTAAGATTACTAGTATACCTATTGAGCTTTCCTACAGCTTAAGCTATATCTAGCCTAGTGCTAATCATAGCATACATAAGACTACCAATTAATTGCTCTTGAGTATTCAAGTTGAGATACTACAACACCTTCATTAGGTAGAAGCTTAAGACATGGATCCATAGGAGTGGTAACTGGAAAACAATCTTTGAACTCAAATTTATTCAAAATCTTCTTAGGGTTAACTTTAAACCCCCCCAATGGTTTCACTCATTTTCAAAAAGGCCCTTGTGTTTTTTTTCAAGAGCACCCTTGTGGTTTGAAACTTTAGCAATTTAGGGATTTTTCATTGACACCATTAAATAAGATGATGTGGCAAGGGATAATTTGGTAATCTAACATTTGACCTAAAAAAATCAGTCAACCCTTCAACTCTTTCCCTAATTTGATGAACCCTAACTTTAAATTCTCAAATCATGAGAATCAAATTAAAAATTTACTGGAAATTCAAAACAAATCCATGGAAATTCACGTTTAGATATGTTAAAACCTAACTATAAGCAAAAATCCATTTAGAAAAAAGATTGATTCAAAAGAAAATCAAAACAGAGGAATGTACATTTGCAAAATAGCAAAACAACAAATTGATTGCTTCTAATTTTCAAGACTTGAAAAACGCAGCTAAAAAACTAGCCAATCATTCAATCAAGCTTGTTGGTTTAGGTTTTGGTACTTCTTTTCTCGAATGGCTCGCTTCTTTTGCTGCTACGTATGCTTTTGTTACCTTAATTTTTCTTTCACTTAAATCTCGAGTTTAAATCTATTCTATTGATTTAGTTCTTGTTCGATTTCATTTTTCAATGTTGTCTTCGCTGTATGTTCTTCATTGTTTTTCCTCTATGAGAATCGAGGTCCAGTACTCTAATCCTTGACACAACTCATCATTATTCGACGAACCGCCGCCGCGGCGAATGCCAGTGAAATCTTTCATGAACCATTATTATCTAAGATCTGCAGCTGCCTCTCGTCTCTTTCTCTCTAACTTCAGTCTATTTTCCGGTGACTCAAGATCTCGACGGCGGTGAGACTTTCACTCTTTTCTCTCTCTTTCTTTTCCCATCATCGGTCTTAGAACTTTGTTGGTTTAGAGTTGATTTTTCAGAATTATTGAAGGGTTGAAGATAGGGTTTATCAATTTGGGGAAAGAGTTGAAGGTGTTAGGATACAATGATCCAGAACACAAAACAGACCGAATCAAGTTTAAAGTAAACAAAACCTAAATGAAACTTATCCGGATCACTAAATGTAATAGGTCCTAAGTACAGAAAGACTTAAGTCATTATATCCGGACAACTAAGTTTTCATCAAGTCTATGACAAGCTTTCAAGTAAAGACTATTACCTAAGCATAGAGTATGGAAAGGAAACAAACTACTAACTCTCATACAACATCATCCAAAAGACAGACTGATTAAAGCTACATCCAGATTGGATAAATCTAAAGATATCCGAAAGATTTCATGCAAGATAAAGGGAATGATTTTAAAATAATTCTCTTCCCTTCATTTGGTCTTAGCTATCATCTAATAACCTTTCCCAATATAAGGACAAGAATAACAGCAAATATCCTTTTGAGAAAAAGACATAAAAGCTGACAGTAGAAAGAGAAAAAGGTAGCAACCTTTTTAATATAGACCAATGGGAATAGCGCGTGGAGCACACGGATTGGACCATTGGCTAAAATTTGGTGCATCATAAAAAACCAAGGAAAATGATCACTGATAACTTTTTAGCCTCAATCCCTAGGATTCAAACGGGACAAAATTGAGTCTAACGGATTGATCAACGGCTCCGGATGCACCACACACAACCTGATCAAGGGTGAAGATTTAATGAAAGCTCAACAACCCACAATGGCTACATTTATGATAGAAGCTTATAAAACGGAAGCTTCACCAAATGAGAAGGGTAGCTGGTTGATTTGAAAAAGCTATTAACAAGAACATCTGCTTAAAGCAATCAAAAATCGCATCCCTCCAAGAATCAAATAATTCCAAATCTGTTGTAAGGATTCCTAAGTGAGTTATAAACTTAAGGAAGTCCAAAACCAAAACCTTTGTGAAAACAAGAGTGTAAGGATCTCCAACTTGGGTGAGTTGTGAGATTGGGATACAACTTAAAGTTGGTACTTTGAGTGGGATCTCCCTATAGGACTCAGCTTAAATTCGGGGTAGAAGTCTAAGTTGTATATCCTACTAAAGACTAAAGGACTCAGCTAGGGGTTGGTGCTTTTAGTGGTATATCCTACATCCAAAAAGGGTTACCATCCAGAGATAAGTTGTAAGGCTTAATTCCTGCTAGTTGGAAAGGAATCCACTAGTGGAAAAGTTCAGAAGAAGGAAACTCCTGAAACTGGAGTAGGCGGGCCGAACTAGGATAAAATCCTTTGTGTTTGATTTTCTTAACTCTTTATTTACTGTATTATACTGTCATAACTGCATCATCCGAGTCTATCATCTGGATCATAATCAAACACACTACACTAAGGCTTTTTAAAATCGGTTTATTCCGCGAAAAAGGGTCATTCACCCCCTGTAACCTTATAAAGACCATCACAGGGACCAACAAGTGGTATCACAGCAAGTGCTCAACATTAGAGAACTAAAAATCTGGAGCTAAAGGTCCAAAATTTTGATTAAAAAATCAAAATGAGTTTTCAAAACTCAAAACTCCTTCTCGAGGGTATGTCCATTGCCCGTCCTCCACTCTTCACCGGTGAACACTACACGTTCTGGAAAAATTGAATGAAAAACTTCATTCAAGGACATAACATGCAAGCATGGTTGGTCATCCAGGATGGCCCATATGAGCCTACTCATGAAGTAGAGGGTATGATCACCCGAAAGCCATCACGTTTATGGGATGAGAATGATTTTAAAAAGTTATATGAAAACACAAATGCTATTAACATGCTTCACTGTGCTCTTAGGGCAACAAAGTTTAATAGGATATCCTGATGTGAGACTGTAAAGAAGATCTAGGAAAAGCTAGAGGTAACCTATGAAGGAACAAGTAAATTGAAAGAAGCAAAGATTGATCTACTCTAGTAAAAACTTAAATCATTCAAGATGGAGCTAAAAGAATCCATCAGTAGCATGAACACTAGATACACCAATCTAGTGAATGAGATGAAAAGGCTCAAAAAGGAAGTCTCTGAAGTGGAAATGAAGAAAACGGTGCTCCGGAGTCTCACCAAGGAGTGGAATAATAAGAAGACTGCCATTGAGGAAGCTCATGACTTAAATATTTATAGTTATGATGAGCTCATTAGAAATCTTTTGACTCAAGAGCTATCTCTGGAAATATACAGTCAACAGGAGAAAAAGCCTGAAGAGAAGAAGAAAGTTATTACGCTTAAGGCAGAATCCTCCGGATCAGCTTCATCCGGAGAAGAAGAACAAATCTCTAAACCCCAAAGTACCAAGGAGCAACTAGCTCTATTAACTAGAAGGCTCAACAAGTTCCTACAAAAGAAAGAAAGGAGAAAGTCCAAAAAAATGAATCCCGAAGACTAAGGGAAGGGACATCCAGAAGAGACAGGCCTAGAAAGAATCGGGAAGAAAAGAAAGATCCGGAGAAAGAAGCTTTATGTTTTGAATGTGGAGAGAAAGGCCACTTCAGGACAAAATGCCTAAAGCTTAAAAGAACCAAGAAGTATAAGAAGAAGGTAATAGTGGCTACCTGGAGCAATAGTGAAGAAACTAGCAGCTCATCTTTAACAGAAAAAGAAGAAGAGACTGTCAACTGTACATTCATGGCACTGACTGATCCATGAGCAGAGCAATCCAGAAAGGATTTCTCTAAGCAAGATACAATGCAAATCAAAGAATCAGAATCAGAAACAGTAAACACTAAGGTAAACTCTTATTGAAATTATACTTCTAATTTTGATCTTGCTAGAGCTTTATCTATTGTGATCAAGAGTGTAAAGAAGAATGCAAAAGCAATCAAGTCCTTAAGAAGACAAGTGTTAGAGATCACCGAAGATAATGAAGCATTAGCACAAGATGTCAAATTAATTAGAATAGCAAAGCATATTGATGAAGTTGAGGAGAACTACCCTAAGAATCAAGTGCAAATGCTAAGTGCAAATCTGCTTGGGCTGGATAGAGAAATAGCCCTAATGAAGCAGGCATTTGGATGGAGACCTAATCCTCCATAAAGAAGGAAAAACCTAAGGCAAGCTACACAAAGAAATCAACCTCAAGCTGCCAAAGAAAATCTAAAGTATTTTAATCAAAAGGTAAAGGAGGTTAGTAGGCAACCACAAGCCCAAAGATATAATATTGCTCAAAAGGGAAAGGCTAAGATGGCTTACAACCAACAATCTACCAAATAGAGAAGAAATTGTTGAGCATAAGTTGCACCTCTAACCAGCTTTTGGATATACACAGGACCATCTACCAGTGTATAACAAGCTGGATATAGAGGGAACTATGGGAAGGAAGATCTTGAAAAGATAAAAAAGAAGCAGGAACAGAAAAATTCCATTGCAGGGTGCAGGTTTTGTGGGAAAAACAATCATATTAATAAATTATGTAGATTATAAAATGGTTATTATGATGTTAATCCTTGGCCTAAGATGGTTACTAACCCTAGAGGACCCAAATCTGATTGGATACCCAAACCCACTTGATCTATTTTATAGATATGCCTTAGATCTATAGTAGATCAACAAATATGGTATATTGATAGTGGATGCTCAAGGGATATGAAAGGTGATGAGAAGGCCTTCATCACATTGACCCGGAAGAAGGGAGGCAAAGTAAACTATAAAGAAAATCAAAAGGGATAGATCATTAGTCATGGAACCATTGGATCTGAATGAAAGATAGAAGATGTCTCACTAGTTGATGGACTGAAATTCAACTTGCTAAGTGTGGCCCAACTTTGTGACAAAGGAAGAAAAGTCACATTTGATTCCGGAGGCTGCTCAATCTATGATAGTAAGTCCAACTAACTCATTCTTTATGCACCTAGAGTAAATAATGTCTATTCTATAAATATTAAAAGTAAGAAAAATAATATATGCTTGGTGTCTAAAAAAGAAGAATCATGGCTCTGGCACCGGAGGTTGGGACATTTTAGCATGAACCTCCTGTCCATGGTCATTGTGGATGATTATTCTTGATATACCTGAGTTCTCTTGCTAGCAAGTAAGGATGAAGCCTTTGATCAATTCTCTAAAACATCCATCTAGATAGAAGTAGATTAGGGCATAAGTATTGCATGCATCCGGAGTGATAATGATAAGGAGTTAAAAAATAAGCATTTTATTGATTTTTGTGATTCCAAGGGCATTGAACATAACTTCTCTGCCCCTCACACTCCTAAACAGAATGGAGTTGTTGAGAGAAAGAATATGACCATAGTTGAGATGGCTAAAACAATGCTTAGTGAAAATTATTTGCCAAAATATTTTTGAGGAGAGGCTATGAATACAGCATGTTATATTCTAAATAGAGCTCTCATTAGAAAGACTATAGAAAAGACCCCATATGAAATCTAGAAGGGAAGAAAACCTAAAATTGGGTATTTTAAAGCATTTGGATGTAAATGCTACATCCTTAATGATAGAGAGCAACTAGGAAAATTTGATCCTAAATCTAATAAAGCAATTTTCCTTGGCTACTCGATACATAGTAAGGCTTATAGAGTCTTCAATAAACGTACCATAACTGTGGTAGAGTCAATACATGTGGATTTTGATGAGACTAACCCTACAGATAAGAGAAGTACCACTCCGGAAGATCTAGTTCTGGAAGCTGAAGACTCTGAAGAAAAGAAGGAAGCAGAATTTCTTAATTCATTCCAAGTTAAAAGGTACAAAGAGGAAGACGAATGAATATTCCTTAATCCAGAAGTACAATAAGTTAATCTCAACCCATAAGAGATTAATTTTAATGAAGGTCAAGAACAAGAACCTGAGGCAGAAGTGGAACAAACTCAAATCCAACATGAAGGATTATAAAGGGAAATTCGGACTCACAAATATCATTCCATTGATAATATTCTGGATGATGTTTAGAATCCAGTAAGAACCAGAGGTCAGCTCAATAGGATGATGAGCCATGCTGCTTTTGTCTCTCTCATTAAGCTAAAGAAATTTCAAGATGTTGAAGGAGATGAAAGTTAGATGATGGCAATGCAGGAAGATCTAGATTAATTCACCAGAAATGATGTATGGGATCTAGTGGCACCTCCAAAGGAAAAGTTAATCATTGGCTCCAAATGGGTTTTCCAGAACAAGCTAGATGAATCCAAAGTTGTGGTGAGAAATAAAACAAGATTGGTTGCCCAAGTCTACAATCAACAAGAAGGGATTGACTTTAAAGAAACCTTTGCCCATGTAGCAAGACTAAAGGCAATTCGGATTCTATGTGCTTTTGCATCATTCATGGGATTCACTCTATTCCAAATGGATGTCAAAAGTGCATTTCTCAATAGAGTCATCTAGGAAGAAGTATATGTGAAGCAGCCACTTGGATTTGAAGACCCTAAGCATCCGAATCATGTCTACAAACTGAAGAAAGCTCTAAGCTCCAAAAGCCTAGTATGAGAGACTCACTACATTTCTCATATCCAAGGGATATATCCGGGGGAAAGCAGATACAAAACTTTTCATCAAGAAGAAGAAAAATGATATTATTCTAGTCCAAATTTATGTAGATGATATCATATTTGGAGCTACTAATGGAAGGATGTGTGAGGAATTCAGCTCTCAAATGCAAAAGGAATTTGAGATGTCCATGATGTGAGAACTCAATTTCTTCCTTGGTTTACAAATCAAACAAAGTCCGGATGGGATTTTTATTAACAGTCAAAGTGCACCAAGGAGATCTTGAAAAATTTTGAAATGGACAAGAGCAAGCCTATGTCTACTCCAATGGCATCAGATACAGTCCTATCCAAGGATTGTGAAGGAGAAGATGTTGATCAGAAGCTCTACAAAGGGATGATTGGCTCACTTCTATACTTGACAGCTAGCAGGCCTGACATACACTATACAGTTTATTACTGTACAAGGTATCAAGCCAATCCTAAGGATTCTCATCTCAAGGCAGTAAAGAGGATTCTTAGATACCTCCTAGGAACCACTGAAGTTGCGTTGTGATATCCTAGGAATGGATATTTCACACTCCAAGGGTTCACTGATGCAGATTATGGTAGAGACACTCTTGAGAGAAAGAGTACATCCGGAGGTTGCCATTTCCTTGAGAGATTTCTTAGTATCATGGTACAGTAAGAAGCAAACTTCAGTTGCCTTATCTATTATAAAAGTAGAATATATGACAGCTGGAAGTTGTGTGGCTCTACTCCTTTGGATCAAGCAACAACTAGAAGATTATGGAGTTCAATCTGGATGTATGGATGTTATGTACGACAGTAAAAGTGTCATTGATGTGTCAAAGAATCTAGTACTCCATAGCATGATAAAGCATGTAAACATAAGGCATCATTTCATCCGAGATCATGTAATGAAAAAGGATGTTGCCTTGGTATACATTCCAACCAATGAGGAGCAGTAGACATTTTTACTAAGCCATTAAGTAAAGATCAATTTAGAAAGCAAAGGGAATCGATTGGTACGTCAAATCCAATTTAAAGATAATCCGAAAGACAATCCAAAATCAAGTTAGATCCTTGGCAAGACATATCTAGAAGAGATAAAGCTTTGAAGAAAAATTCATTCCTGAAGGAAGAGTGCCACATCAGCAAACAAGAATGATAAATGGCAGTAAAAGTGCATAAAGGTAACAATTACTTTTTGAATTTCAAACGTCTATTAGCTATTACACGCGCGGTAAATTCAATAGATAAACCGTTCCTATTCTCTGGCTAAACTAAATTTACCTCTCTCCTAAAATTTTGACTACCATGTCATCAATCCATTTAAAATTACCGGCATCCGGATTACCAAAATACTCTCACCTTAAAAAATCTATATAAACCCCTCAAAATTCCTTTCTTCTTCAAGCGATCAACTACCTTACTGTTACTCTGCAAAATTAAAAACCTAAACTCTTTTTCTTCCAATTCTTCCTTAAATGGCTGCTATCATGACACCAAAAGGAGCCATAATGCTTCCAACCCAAAAAATCTTTACAGAATTTGATCTAACAGACGAGGATTTCAAGCCACTAAACCAAAAAATAACCTATTCCGTTGTCCCCACTGATTTTCTAGGCGATAACTTCCTTTTTGAAATTGATCCATATTCCCAGCTATTTAAGGATCAATACCTAACAGACTTCCTCAAGATAAACTTGTCAATATACCCAGTTTTAGTTCGGGAGTTCTACGACAATCTAAGAGCAAATGAGAAGTTTAATGCCCTAAGAACTAAGGTTCAAGGCAAAGAAAATACTGTCACTCCGGACTTCTTCAAAAATTCACTAAATATGAAGAACAACGGAGTTCTAATGAGGATAGATGGAGATGAGGCAAAAGGAAAATATGATCCGGAGATGTGGCTTCCGGAGAGATATTTTGGAGATAAATTCTCCACCTACTAGCCATAGGGACCAAGAATTCTACAACATGTGCTTGCCAAGTTTGAGCTTATTTGAAAGGGGTCTCTAACGACAGTGTCCTGCTTTTAACACTGTGTACTCCAGCACTGAGCAGAAAGTAAAGAAGTGAACATGCCAGTGCCCATAATCCACTACCTAAAACACCGTAAAAATTCCCATGGGTTTCTTATCACCCGAATCCTTCAAGCACATGAGATAAATCTCACCGAATACCAGGGCATTAATGGCAAGGCAATTCTGCAGAAGAATTTTCTAAATTTAAGATTCAATAAGGAGTGGGATAGGCCAAGGCCCTATGACAGAAAGAAGAGAAAAGGAATAAGGCAAGAAAGGCAGTTACTCCGGCAGAGCATGTCCCTGGGCCTAAAAAGGCTAGAACTATAAGGCCAAAGACCCAGTAAAAATTGGCCTTAGTCCTAGTAAATGAAGAGGAAGATGAAGATCAGCAAACTCTCACGAAATTGCTTGCTAAATCCTCACCCAAGCTTAAATCCAGGGGGAAGCTTATTAAGGTAGGTACCAAGAAGGGGAGAAATATTGTAACTCCTGGGATTGCGGTGGAGGATCAGCCTCTAGTTGTGGCTAAGACAATAGAGGACGGAAGGAAAAAGGCCAAGAGGACTTTAGAGGAAATGCAAGCTGATCTTAAGGATGATGAGGAAACATGGGATGAAGCCCTGGAACCAAAAAGGCAATTCATCAAGAAAGGGCCAACATTTGATGAGGCAGTGGCTGCTCAGGAGAAAAGGAAGAAAGCTGCTAGAATTATGATAAATAAGATAGGATGGCAGTGGATGGCGGAAGTAGAGTTAGCTAAGGCCAAAACTTTAAAAGGGAAAAATGTGCCCGGGGCTAATGAGGATATCCTTCTGGAGGATCCACAATATGAAGAGATGATGGCCTCAATGGCAGATAATTATAGACAAAATAATCTAACCATCGAGGGACCCAGAGGATCCTCTGCTATACCAATTCTTGTAGACTCAAATGCCTTGGCTCAACTGTCAAAACTTTCGGAATCAAATTCCTTCAACTTCTAAGTCATCACAAACCCTCTTTTAGAAAATGTGCTAAATTCGTAAGCTGGCAATCCAAATAAAATAAGTCCTATAAAGGCATCTATAGCGGTTGTTGAGGACACTTCCAACAAGCCTGGAGAAGCTATTAAAAGTCCTGAAAAGGCAATTATAGAGGTGATAGATGACATTTCTTATCATTCGGGGGTTGAGGTAGAAGCAAATGAAGTAAGAATAGAAGATTCAACCATCCTATACCAAGCGCTAATCAATGAGGTAACTTCTACCACAGTTTTATTAAATATTAATGTTGATCCTGCTGTTGGTGATGGCAAAGTAGATAACATCAATAAGGATAACTTAAACACTACAACCTAAAATATGTCTAAGAAACAACTGCCTAACCTGGATAACATCATTTTGGAGGAGGGACATGATCTGAGATCCGGAGAGAATGCTTCTAAAGTGGACTCTAAGGGCGAGGCCAGTCGGAGGGAATGGTCGGATGAAAGAAGGGAAGAAAAAGGGGATAGCTCATGCTTTAAGAAAAGTGATAAGGGAGAAGATAATAAGCCCTCCAAAAGCAGTTCTAATTCCGGAGATGACACCTCCAGCTCATCCAGAGAGAGATTCCCTCCTAATGTAAGTCCTATGGGAGTGCCTGCTATCAATACTATACAACAAAGGTGGCAGCAGTGCTAAAATTGCTGAAAGAGGCTACTCTAGAAGAGAATGAGGAAGGGTATATAAAGTAGAGTTTCTGGACTATCTGTATGCATTTAAGGGGTGTTGAAAAAGAACTATTTAGGCAAGCCTCTTATCTAAACCTAAAATAGGAATTGGGAGAAATAAAGAGGTGCCTTAAGACTATTGAGGAGAAAGTGAGCGCTTCTCCTCCACCTGGAACAATTGCCGAAGCATCCTTATCTCAGGTAAATCCTATTCTTAATGAGCTCAAAGAAAGCATAACTACAGCCAACGGACTGCAAATCAAGCCAACACCTTGGCATCAGATAATTATGGATTAGTTTTGGATAAAATAACCTCCTCCTCCTCCGGGATTTCAACAGACATCAAGGAGTACATAGATACTAAGTTTGAAAACTTGTCAAAGTTCATGGCTGAAAGGGATCTAAAGGCAGCAATAACAGACTTGGGAATAGATCAGCAAGTCGTCCAGGAGATGCTGGTACATTTTATTGAGAAAACACTTCCCAAAGTCCAGAATAAAATGTTGGATGACATAGGCGATGAGATGGGAAGCCATTTAGCCGGACTAGAAAAGATCATAACTGAGTGGAAAGCCTCTGTCACCAAGGCAATAACTCTCTAAATTGAATCCATCTATAACATCCGGAGAGGAATAAGTGAAGAAATAACTTTCCTCCAAACCGGCCTAAATAAGCTCTCAATATCCGGATCCTCCTCCACTCCTGCAATTTGGGAGAGCCAACTCCTTCCAGTCTTCCACAACTTAGTCCAAGCCATTAGAGACTCCGGCTTCTTTAGTCAAAAGGGGATGACAACTCTTCTTAAGGTCCTCTTCCCTTATTTTGATAAAAAAGGACCAGGAGTTTGTCTTGCATATAAATCCGTCTATAACACATTCCTATGATCAATTGAAGAAGACCATCCAGCCCTACTACCTTACTCCTCCAATGGTTGACAGAATAATTGCTGAGAGGACCAAAGGTAATGCTGACTACATTATTTACTCCAACGCATGGCAAAAATCTTGGGATAACAGAACTTATATAGTGATAGACCCCCAAGCTGGAAACAAAATGGGGGAGAAAAGTAAGGAAAGTCAACAAGGAGCTGGAACAGGCAAGGGAAAGGAAAATGAAGGAGGACCATCCGGAGAGAATTAGACTAGCTATAGTACTTGTAAAAATCTTTGTAATAGCTAGATTCACTATTTTATATTCCTGTACTTTGTAATCAGAAACTTCATTGATGTTAACTATTGTTAACAGCGGAAGTATAAATAGTGAAACAATCTAATTCTCAAAATATTGCTTCTAAAGTACAATCTATAATTGTACTACAACAGACTTAGAAGCTAAAATTGAAAAATTTTGGGAGGGTTAGGATGCTAGAATTATGGGGGAGTAATTGTAAATGACTAAGATTCAAGAATCGTACTTAGATCATATACCCCTTTTATTATGCTTAGTTGACATAGGTTTTTGCTTCCATCAAATGGGGGAGATTGTTGGGAAACAATGATCCAGAACACAAAATAGACCGGATCAAGTTTGAAGTAAACAAAACCTAAATGAAACTTATTCGGATAACTAAATGTAACAGGACCTAAGTACAGAACGACTTAAGTCATTATATCCGGACAACTAAGTTTTCATCAAGTCCAAGACAAGCTTTCAAGTAAAGACTATTACTTAAGAATAAGTGGATTAGCATCCGGTTAGAGTTTGGAAAGGAAACAAACTGCTAACTCTCATATAACATCATCTAGAAGACAGACTGATTAAAGCTACATCCGGATTGGATAAATCTGTAGATATCCGGAAGATTTCATGCAAGACAAATGGAATGATTTTAAAATAATTCTCCTCCCTCCATTTGGTATTAGCTGTCATCAAATAACCTTTCCCAAGATAAGGATAAGAATAACAGCAAATATCCTTTCGAGAAAAGGATAGAAAGCTGACAGTAGAAAGAGAAAAAGGTAATAACCTTTTTAACATAGACCAATGGGAATGGCGCGTGGAGCATACGGATTGGACCACTGGCTAAAAGTTAGTGCATCACAAAAAGCCAAGGAAAACGATCATTGATAACTTTTCAGCCTCAATCCCTAGGATTCAAACGGGTTAAAATTGAGTCTAACGGATTGATCAACAACTCCGGATGTGCCACATTCAACCTGGTCAAGGGTGAAGATTTAATGAAATCTCAACAACCCACAACGGCTACATTTATGATAGAAGCCTATAAAAAGGAAGCTTCACCAAATTAGAAGGGTGATTGGTTGATTTGAAAAGGCTATTAAAAAGAACATTCACTTAAAGCAATCAGAAATCACATCCCTCCAAGAATCAAACAATTCCAAATCTGTTGTAAGGATTCCTAAGTGAGTTATAAACTTATGGAAGTCCAAAACCAAAACCTTTGTGAAAACAAGATTGTAAGGATCTCCAACTTGGGTGAGTTGTGAGATTGGGATACAACTTAAAGTTGGTGCTTTGAGTGGGATCTCCCTGTAGGACTCAGCTTAGATTCGGGGTAGAAGTTTAAGTGGTATATCCTACTAAAGACTAAAGAATTCAGCTAGGGGTTGGTGCTTCTAGTGGTATATCCTACATCTGGAAAGGGTCACCATCTGGAGACAAGTTGTAAGGCTTAATTCCTGCTAGTTGGAAAGGAATCCACTAGTGGAAAAGGTCAAAGGAAGGGAACTTCGGGGACTGGAGTACGGGGCCGAACCAGGATAAAATCCTTTGCGTTTGATTTCCTTAACTCTTTATTTACCGCATTATATTGTCATAACTGCATCATCTGGATCCATCATCTGGATCATAATCAAACATGCTACACTAAGACTTTTTAAAGTCTGTTTATTCTGTGAAAAAGGGTCATTAACCCCCTCTGACCTTATAAAGACCCTCATAGAAGGGTGGTTGACTGAGTTTTTTTCAAATTTTAAGCTACCAAAAATACCTCTGGCCACATCATCTTATTTAACGGTGTCACTAAAAAATCCCTATATTACTAACGTTTCAAACCACAACGGTGCTTTTGAAAAAAAAACACAATGGCCTTTTTGAAAATGAGTGAAACCACAGGGGGGTTTTGAAGTTAACTCATCTTCTTAATATAATGTGATTGAGAAATTGAAATAACATTGTTCTTTCTCTCGATTCTTATACCAAAAATCACTTCAGCCTCCCCCAAATCCTTCATCTCAAAATTAGATGACAAAAATTTCTTGGTTTTATTAACTTGATTTCGGTCAATAGCAAAAATCAACATGTCATCCACATAGAAACAAATCATGATATATTATTCCATGACTAGTCTAGAATCAACCATTTTATAGTTAATAAAATTACTAGCCAGAAATTTCTTACTTGAAGCATCTTCAGCCATATGTTGTACTTTAATTCTAGACAATCCCACAGTTCTTTTGCAAACTCAACATTATAGTAAATATCAAAAAAGGAATCAAACATATTGTTCAAGACGTGACTGCAACAGATGTAGTCATCATTCTCCCATTTGCAGCGTTTCCTAATTCGCTCTACTATTTCATTTTCAACAACTTCTGGCACGGGGGTACTCAGAACATAGACAACCTTCAATGTAGTCAACAGAAAATGCATCTTCTTTTGTTGGGTCTTATGAATCGTGAAAACTCAAGCTTTAAGCGAAAAGAAGATTCAATCTTTGTTGGGGAATTCCGGTAGAATGAAGCCTTAAATGTCTGTAAAAATGTCTCTCAATCTTTGTTGATAAAATCTGGTAGAAAGATGTCGGGATAATTCTGAAGTCATGACTTACACTTTCAAATTGAATCTTATTTGATGGTTCTATCAAATAGATCAATCGGATAAAATCAGAATTAAAAATCAAGAACTTAGAATGAAATTTCGTGGTGAAGAAAAGTGAACCAGATTGCAGAAAACACTGCCACTGTCAGGTTTTTATAAGCCTGAAATGAGAATTTGCAACGCTTCAAAGATAAAGAGTTGCTAAAAGTCGTGTCTATCCGAGCAGTTGAACGGCTCAAAACTGAAGCGTTGCAAAAAGTCATGTCCATTCGAGCAATCACAACGATTCGAAACAGAAGCGTTGTCAAAGGTCATGTCCATTTGAGCAGTCACAACGGTTCAAAACGAAAGCATTGCGAAAGGTCGTGTCCACTCCAGCAGTCACGGCAGTTCTAAGCAGAAGCATTCCCGCACCCTCGAAAGTTAAGTATCGTAATAGAGCTCGAACTAGCATGCACTCCGCACTCTCCTGACTTGTTCGATGAAATTTTAAGATCGCTTTGATCAACTAGTTGATCCAATTACACTAAAATACCAACATGTATCTAATAGGATGCTGATATACTAATAAAATTTAGTAAAAATCAAGTACAAATATAAATCTGGTGGATTGAACAAACTTTCAATGAAATATAAGGTTCTTACCAAGTTCCTACTAGATACTGAACAGCTGGAAAAAAAATTTTGAAGGCATCTGTTTTAAATCTTAAAACTTATTTGGTTAGAAAAATTAGGGATCAAAATGTTGGGCTGATATAATACTTATTTTCAATACATTTTTAAAAAAAATCCCAAATAGTAGAAGTTTACAACCCAAGTCCAAGTGTGTGTCCTAGTTCGGATCACAGCCCAACACGGCTTCTCCTCTCCCTTCCCTCTCAATCATCAGATTACTCATTTCGAACTCACTTAACCAAAACCCTGAGAGATGATTTTAGTACCAGGTTCAAAAGTTTGCTGCTATTTTAGATCTCCATGCCCCTAAATCTGATTCTGCAATACTTAACAATGTGTATAGTCTCTTTCCATGAGCACGTTGTTACAATCAAATACATCAATGGATGAGGTATTATTCTATATCATCATGGTCTAAGAGATTTTTGTATCGTGAGCTATTTCCATTATGTTGATAATGTATAGCATTTTAGGTTTTATTACAGCAGATAAAATAAATAAATGGTTTTTTTAAGAATGCCATCAAGAATTCTGTGCCCTTACAAAAGTATACTATAATACGTGTGCTAAAATTAATGGCTAGGATGTGTGCATTATCCTTTTTGAGCTGCTGCTCTTTTATTTTTGCAATGTTCCCCCTATTCTAGTTCATCTTTGTATCTTTTCAAAAAGGGGGGTCTCCTCGGTGGCAGGAAGAATTTCCGGGCTACTATCACCAAAATCATCATTCAACTGTTCTTTAGCTTTCCCCCACATTACAGTATAAAACCCGACCGATATTATCGCCGCACCTATCGCACTGTTAAAATGACAGGATAGTATCAACAACGAGAAAAAAAAGAACAGTTACAAAACCCGAAAATGGTACCTTCCAAGATGAAGAATATCGCCGAGGAACATGGCACCCATGACAACTGCAATGGCAATAGACAAAGGCTTGAACATTGCAACGTACACTGGCCCCCTCACGTGGAGTGCCCACGTATGAACTGTATTAGTCACACATGATCCAAACAGACCCTAAAATTCAATTCCAGCTTAGGTCAGAAGTTCAGAACAGGAGAATCATAAGAGAAATGAACCGAACTGAAGTAAACACAAGAATAGAATCTCACCGAGCAAACAATGGAGGCTAATGATATACCTCGCGGCACTATCCAAACACTTTTAGTTCCATTAATGATCAAGGTAACAATCACGGCTATGATACAGACAGTTGAATTGTAAAAGAATACCACCGTAAGCTCTGCTGGGTATTCCCTCATTATCCGCGTCTGTTAGCATTCATAAGCGCTCGAATCGTAGTATACCAAAATACAATATTGGGCCTAATGCATCAGGAACCCTTGAACTTGTCCCTAATCGCCCTTCGCCCCCTCTGAACTTGTCTAAATTGCACCTCACGACCCCTTTCCGTTGATGTGGCAGGTGAGTATATTATTTTTAAGCATTGCCAAACTCACCTTTCATGTAAGCAAAAAGGGGTCATGAGATCCAATTTAAACAAGTTGAGGAGGACGAGAGGCAATTAGGGACAACTTCAGGGAGACGGTGATGTATTAGGCCATACAATTGTTGTTTAAGAAGAAGAGCAGACCTGAACAATGTACCATAGTGGAATAAGTATGTGTTCAGATGTGAGTAAAATACCACCAAGGACCCAGTTGGAATTTGATGAATTAAGAGATTGATAGTGTAGGTGATGAATGGAAGTTGATGCAGCAATGGTAATAGGTTGACCCTTGTAAAGAGTGACTACAAAGGCGCCTGCTATTGAGACTATTGTGCCCACCACTTTGGCTTGGCTGCTCCTTTCTTTCAATGAAACTCTTTCCATTCTTTTCAAGGCAGTATGAAGGAATTAGGAAGACATAAATATTGCGCAAGGTCTTATGTATGGGCTTGGATTCTCTAAAGTTGAAATTCTCTAAAATTGTACATTTCAGTTAATCTCAGTCATTCATTGAATTTGAATGGTTTAGATTTGACTGCACTGTGGACCCCACAAACCTCTAAAACTAAATCTCAACCATTAAAACTGAATGGATGATTGAGATTGACTGAAATGTACAACTTTAGAGAATTTCAACTTTAGAGAATCCAATTCCATATATGTTAGATGAATATTGAAAAAGTAAAATTTATAGGAAACATATGTATGTTTTAAGGCCAAGCTGTCTTTTCTCAAATATTTTTTTGAATAACAGATAGAAAGCATTTGAGAACAACTCCAAACGAACCAAGCAAGCTGCCACCAATTTTTATAGGAGCAAACTATTAGTCTATTACTTTTGGGCTATGAGAGTGGAGTCGTATCTTTTGGGTTATAACCTTTGGAGTGTCTTGGAAGAGTATTATGTGGAAGATCTTTCTAAGAATTATATTGTACAACAAGTTAACCTAAAATTTGAGGCCTCGATGAAGCCTCAAAGTTCTAACAATGGAAAGCATCTATGCAAAAGGAGTTTAACGTGATTTGCAGGAGTGACACTCAGAGGCCTGTTAAAAAAATATCCTTGTGTAAAATGAGTTTACAGAACCAAGTTCAACTTGAATGGTTATGCGGGTTGATTTCACTGGTATGTTTGCACCTGTTGCTACGCATGAAACCATTAGATTTCTTGTAGTTCTTGCAACAAGGGACTGGAAATCATATCACTTATAACTATAAGTAAAATCAACTTTTTTTTTTGGAAGAAAAAATTTTGAGTAGCCACAAGGATTTGAAGTGTTTAATGGAGGTGATCAAGTTTACCAGCTAAAAAAAGCTATGCATGGGCTTGAAAATGCTCCAAGAACTTGGTACTAAGGGAGAGCAAATGTCGGTTACTGAACTGAAAATCAAATAAGGAAAATATTAAACCGAAAATCGAGCTAAAATATTTCAGTTCAATTTAAAACCGAATTAGGATTTTTATAAATATTTTGTTTTTAAATATAAATTTAATATATGAAATGACTAAAAATCAAAATCTATAACATTCAACATAAATAAGTTACTGTTAATTTGAAAAAGAAAAAATTTATTGTCAAGTATAAAATGCAAATTCAACAAAAAAAACAAATTAATATCGAATAATATAAAAAAGTATTTAAAACTATTTCAGTCGGTTTTTTCAGGGTTTTACAAAAAAAATCGAGCCGAACAAAAACCAGAAAATTGAAAATATGTAACTGAAAAAACGAACTGAATTACTTCGATTCGGTTCATGTCGATTCAGTTTCTTGGTTCGGTTCGTTTCGTTTGGTTTGGTTTTTTACATGAGAATTTATGCACATCTTATTAGTGTTGCTACTCTAAGTGAAACTGAAGCAACACTCTATATCACCTCAGCTTATTGTATAAATATATGTTGATGATGTTTTGGTAACATGAGGAAATATTGAGCATGTATTGCCATTTAAGCTACTTATGAAAGCAAAGTTTGACATGTTAGGTATTGAGGAAGAAGGGGGCTTTAACAACTTAATGGCTTTTTTGGTTCACAAAAGAAAATATGCATGGAAATCCTTAGGAAACTCAAAATGGAAATTGCAAACCTATTGCCATTTCTTTTTGTGCAAATGATTTGATAAAGCTAAAAGCTTGATGCAAGTTATCATAAAAGCAGGCTTAATACATATCTAGCTACTTGAACTTGTCCCAAAAAATCTATTCCCCCCTAAACTTTTAAAGTGACTTCATAGCTCCCTCAACTTTCAAAGAGTGCTCCACTTTACTCCCTGAATGTTACATGCCAGATTCTGATTGGAGAGAAAAAAATTAGAAAAATGACATCTTTTAAACCTATTAGAAGCTGACACGTGGCATTAGAGAGCAAAGTGGTGTACTTTTTGAAAGTTGAGGGAGCTACGGGATCACTTTGAAAATTCAGGGAAGCAATAGCTTTTTTGGGACAAGTTCAGGTAGTTAGAGGTGGATTAAGCCATAAAAGTATGGTTGGTAATCAAGTATCAGGCTTGGAAAGATTTTGTATTAGCTTGATATGGAGCAAAAAGAACCAACTCAGATAAATGTAGACTAATACAATTGCAATGGTTAAGTTCATCTAGTTTAATGCAATTCAGTCTAAAGTTGCTGATATAATGACTAAAGATTTGCCTTGATGCAAATTTAAAATTTAAGGGTTTAAGTTGGATTGGTCAGTGAAAAGAAGTGTTGATGAGAGTTGAACTTTTGATAGAATATGCATGAAGCTGAAATTGACTAACTGTGCTCTTTTTTTGTGAATATAAGTATGTGAATCAAGTGGTTGTTACAAAGGAATGGTTGAGCTTATTTTAATATATCAGAGTTGGTGGATTAGTTGTTGACAAAAAAAATCTTTTTTTGTATTATATATTAAAATCACCAATGAAAAACGTGTGCTTGAGAAACAAAACAATTTTTCATCGAAAATGGAAAAAATAATAACAAAACAATTTTGCTTTTTCTGTCTTTTGGATCTATTTTTTTGTCCTCTCTCTCTCTCTCTATATATTCAATTCTTCCCTAACAGAATTCAACACTAAATAATTGGAAGCCGCACACATTTTCACTCTTGTTAAAAGCAACCAGCTGGAAGACTAGATCAATTTAGTGTTAATATTTTAGTGCAATTGAATTAATTTGTTGATCAATGAGATCATAATATTTCATCGAATAAGTTGGGAGAGTACGGAGTGCATGCTTTTTTTTGAAAAACCCCGAAGGAACATTGTGTCCCTTCAAAGGCTAAAAGTTTGGAGCAGGTGAAAATTTCGGGGCGGAGTCCCCAGCTAGGCTGGTTTCCCCGCTTACCTACAAAACACCTACCCCTCTTTTATTAAATAAAAATCAACTCACGGTCTCAAGGCGAGAACATGAGTAAATCAATTACACGAGAGTAGCAAGTTCGGGAAAATAAATACATCAGAAGTAACAAAATTAACATCCCGCCTCCTAGTTTTAAAGATGAACCAACATAAATGAATGCATAATCCAATAATGTCTTCTGAGCCGATCCTACCTTCGAAAACAAATTTATTCCTTCGTTTCCATAGTGCCCAAGCAATTAAGAACCATAGCGCCGTTCCGAATTCTCTACCCCTTCCATCAGCAAAGAAGCCGCGCCACATGGCTAGAAAATCCACCGCCTTCCACGGTATAGGCATCGAGATACCGAGCAATCTCATCACCTGCGTCCACACCTTATAGCTGTTACTGCAATGGAGCAGGGCGTGATCCATAGTCTCCTCCAAATCACAAAATGGGCATTGACCGTCCGTTATAGATTGGCAGCCCCGGAGGAAAAGGAACATTTTTGTTGGTAATCTTCCATGAAAAACAAGCCACCCAAAGAAGCAAACTTTAGGGGTCACACATGCCTCCCATATTACAGAAAATTCGAGCCTCGGCTTTGGCCATTTTGGCGAACTATAGTAGCCCATACAAAAGGAGCTTGTCGTGTACTCCTTCTTCTCCCCCACCTCCCACATAAACCTATCAGCCGTCCCTGAAAAGATAGGCTGCCGTTGACCCTGCCCCAACTCGTTGTCACCCTCTAGAAACAAGCTCGGACAGCTTATACCGATCCAATTTCGAAGTTCCGAACCTCTCTCCTGTCCTGAAATCCTTAAGTTCCGTTTCCAAAAAGGCCGCAAAAAGGCCGATGACCCGAAAAGATAATGACACCCCTCGGCCACCGAACATGATTTCCTATTACACAACCGGTATAGGTCAGGGAACAAGACCGCCAACTCCGAATTCACCGTCCAGTTGTCATGCCAGAATGAGCAATTTTCCCCACTTCCAATAGCAACCCGAATGCTCGACCTAAAAAATTCCCACCACTCCCCACCTCTAATACAACATGCTATAATTCCTCTCCAAGTATGTGACAATGTAGATGAATCATAGTTTCCAATGGACCACCATGAATCAAACCCGTATCGTCTAACGCAAATCTCGTACCATAATGACCCATGATCAGCACTCCTAACCTTCCATACCCACTTCATCAACAAACTACAATTAACCAACTTTAAGTTCCTAATGTAGAGGCCCCCAAGATTTTTGGGTAGGACAATCGTCGCCCAACTAACCTTACTAATGCCCGTAGTATTTGAATCACCCTTCCACAAAAAATTCCGCATCAGCTGCTCAAGTTTCGTAATTACCGCTCCTGGCATTTTATTCAATGATAACAAAAAGATTGGAAGAGATGATAATACCGATTTCACAAGCACCATTCGTCCCGCATAGGATAAACATTGTCCTTTCCAACTCGCTAATCGACTCTGAAACTTGCTTATCAATGGGTTCCAAGCGGAAACGGGAACACGCCTAACGCTAAGAGGGGTTCCCAGATAGGTAATCGGAAAGTTCTCCACTCGACATCCCAGGACTCCTGCACAAGATGAAACGACCGTCTCTTGTATATGAATACCCATAATAGAGCTCTTATTAAAATTGACTTTCAGGCCTGAAATCAACTCAAAACATCGCAAAATTCTAACAAAAATGGGTAATAGAGACTCATCGGCCGGTAAAAAGCATAGCGTATCATCAGCAAATTGCAGGATAGACATGTCCTTCTCTGATCCGTCAACCCGAAAGCCCGGTAAAAGGCCAATTCGAATACTCTCCTCAAACATTAGTTTCAGTCCTTCACTCGCCAGAACAAAAAGAAACGGGGAAATAGGATCACCTTGTTTAACCCCCCTAGCTAATTTAATTGGTTCCGACGGCGTCCCATTGATCAGAATTGAAGTGACCGAATTTCTTCTACAGTTGTCAAGCCATTGAACCCATCTTTCCTCAAAACCCATTTGTCTAAAAACCGCATTCATATAGTTCCACGAAACACAATCATAAGCCTTATGGAAGTCTAACTTAATAGCCAAGCATGGTTGACGATTCCTATGAACCGAATGGATAATCTCCGAGGCTATGAACGAACATTCATGAATATTACGACCTTTAATGAAAGCAAATTGATTTTCTGATATCAATTTAGGTAGCAATGGTTGCAGTCTTTTAGCCAGCACCTTAGACACAATTTTATATATACCATGGATCAAGGCAATCGGTCTAAAATTATTCAATGAAGAAGAACCTGGTACCTTAGGAATTAGGACTGTATATGACGATTTAATAGCATTCGGCAGCCGTCCCGTCGCATGAAACTTCGCAAATAGGTCCATTAGCTCAGGCTTCAGTTCACCCCAAAATCGTTTGTAAAAGAAAAAATTAAATCCATCAGGTCCAGGCGCCTTCCCCTCATTACAGGAACAAACTGCATCCCATATCTCGGCTTCTGAGAATGGTTCAACTAGGCGACAATTCTCCGATGCATCGACCGTTCTGAACTTTAGTCTTTCCAACTCAAACGGAATAGCTGTAGTTTCCGAAAACAAGTTCAAATAGTAGTTTCGAATCGTAGCTGTGATCTCTATAGGATCGTTAGTGACTCTCCCACCAATTTCCAACTGTGAAATCCGATTACCTCTGAACCTAGCCGAAGCGATGCGGTGAAAAAATGCAGTATTGTCATCACCCAATAAAGTCCACTTCACTCTTGACTGTTGGTGCCGAATTTTTTCTTGGTTTCGTCTAACCTGAAACAATGTAGTTTTCACGTTTTGTAATTCAGACATGGTTGAAGCATCCAAAGGCCGACCCATACTAGAGTCAGTCAACTCTAAAACTCGGGCTTCCAACGATTTCAATCTACTATCTAATTGACCAAAATTAGACGAATGCCAAGGACGGATAAATCCCCATAATTTTCGCAGCTTGTAATCGACATCTCTATTCTTACACCCAGCCGTACCACAAATAGAACGCCACTTACTAGTGATAAATGGCAAAAAAGTATCAACATCCCACCAACAGTTTAGCGATCTATCTACTCTCCTTCCCCGTCTCCTCGAAGTATGCGACTGGAAAATAATGGGTAAGTGATCCGATAGGGTTGAATCTACCGTCATGAGTTGTAAATTCGGCCAGCTATCTAATAGACCACCTGCCACCAACACTCGATCGATCCTCGAAAAGGACTGACTGTTACTCCACGTATAGTCCCTTCCAACTAAAGGAACATCATACAACGCACTCGCATTCACAAATTCTTGGAATCTTATCATAGAATTAGAAACACTCCCATTCCTACCCGCTCTTTCCGAATAATGAAGAATTTCATTAAAGTCACCACATAACAATACATTACCAACATCCCGAATAAGGGGCAGCAATTCAACCCATAATTGATTCCTCTCAACGGCTGTGACTGGCCCATATAAGCATACAATATCGATCTCAACCTGATTCACGACCGAGCTCAGAATACACCATCTTACACCAACCGCTCTAACTGTACCCCTAACTACTTTAGAGTTCCATGACACAATTATCCCTCCCGATAAACCTTGAGCAGAAACACAATAATATGAAAAATCGTTATGGCCCCATAATTTCCTCACAATCATCTCTGATATATCCGACACCTTCGTCTCCACTAACACAACAACATGCAAGGACCATTTGCGGACACACGAACGAACAAAAAATTGCTTTGCTCCATTCGTGAGCCCCCCACGACAGTTCCAAGAAAGAAGGTTTACTGACATAAAGTAATGTGTACCAAACCTCGATTCAGACGGGCTATTCAAACTCTTGGCTCTTCCAGTACCTGCACAATTTGCCCCACATGTTGCTCCTGAAACAGCCCCAGCATCTCACCCACTTTAACGACCATTCTAGCCTCATTCTCGCGCGGTTCTGTAAGCTGGGCATTCATTATCACCCTATTTCTATTTGCCACGTCTGGGCCCGATGATCCAGACATCCTGCTAGTCTCCGAGTTTCCTCTAGCTGCCGAGTTCGCACTCTCATTACCGTCTGGCTCCCGTAAGGTAGAATTTTCCAAAATACCGTTATCCCGCAGCATTCTCGTGTCACAATCTTCCTCCGATATAGCCACTTCTTCAGATATCCTGTCCGCCATTGAACCCTCATCCGACTCGTCCTCCGAGCTAGAGTAATCCTCCTGACACCTCGGACAGCTAACGGCCTGACGCATAGAAGTGTAAATCGTAATCTCCCTCTCCCCCATTGCTAACTTCAGATTGCGGCTCATAGTACCTATAGGAACTGACACTAAACAAGAAATCACATCCAATCGATCCGGCCGTTCCAAGTTGCACTCCATAGCCACCAGCCGACCAAATCTCCCAGCAAGGCTGCGAACTAATGATTCACATATAATAGTTGGTGGAATACCCATGAGATCAAGATACATGACACACTCGGAGGGAATAAAATTCCCCGCCAGTCGCTCAACCGAAAACATAAGGTGGCTGAGAACCTTCCATTCATGACTAACAAAATTACTCATCGCATCTCCTGTGATAAAGGAGACAATCACGCACTCCCCACCAACAGGAGCGGCAAATTCAACATTAAAACCACGCTCACACAATAAATCATATATATTTCGAATATGAGATATATTGTGAAGCCGAATCAGGCAGGCCTTATCTTTCCACGAGGTAGACTGCACCATGCACTCCTCACTCTTCTGCGACTCATTCTTATCCATTGGGCTCGTCACAATCTTAGGCTGCCCCTTACTTGCCTCCTCTATAGAATTACGATGAGGGGCCGCGACATCAACATATGATCTCCCATCTCGAGGTGATTCGTGAAACACTCGGTTCACACGCCTAGATGACTTTCGGATCGGCTCCTGGATTTTCTGAACGTTCAAAGGCCTTGAGTATCTTGCCTTATACGCCCGCAAACGAACAGCCCCAATTTCAACAGAATTCATCCTGTTCAAAGCTTCATAAAACGGAACAGTTACATCAATCGTAATGAACCCAAAATTCAAGTTCCTGGCGTTTCTCTTTTGTGCGACGAACACCCAGCCAGAAACTCCAAATCTCCCAAAAACCTTCTTCAGGGCTAGCGCATCGTAGCCATTCGGAAAATTCTCAAAATAGATCTTGTTCGCTGTCGGATTTCTGGTGTTGGCAATATGATTAGAATTTGAATCCCTAATCTGCGAAGTGGCGGTAAAGGGCACATAAAAGGGATTACGGCGAGGGTTTGTGGTTTGGCGATTTCGGGTTGGCTCATGGAAGGGGTTTCGGTGTTGGGGCTGACGGCGGCTGGTGTCCGATCGGAAAAGGTTGGTTGATGGGCGATGGTGGCGGCTGTGTAGGGGGGCAGGATGGGTGCGGGTTAGGGTAGGGTTTCTCTCCATGGTTTTTGATTTTTGTTTAAACTTTCAGTTAAACTGCACTTTCAACCAAAGATTAACCGATAAAACTATCTTACAAAGAATCCGGGTGATGCAGAATTGAAAATCAAGGCTTTTTCTGAGTCAGGACTTTTAACAAACACCTTGAGTGCAGCGATGAAAATTTGGTGTTTGGCTAATGGCAGGTGGGATGCGGGTAGAATGGTGGATCGAAGGATTGGAAAGGGGATTTGTGGGATTAGAAAGGCTGATCAAACCAGAGAATCCATTTTTCAAGCTGTAGTTGGTGAAGGCATTGAAGATGAAATGATAAAATTCACTCAATCGAGAATTTTCTGTTGCGTCAAATGCTTTCTTTATTACATCTGCTGATAGTTCACCTTGTTCTGCTGCAAATTCATTGTGAATCTGAGATGAGTTTTTGATTTCAGCTCGGATTGAGATGATACTTATTTGCTGGCCATTTCGGGTTTCCTCAGTTAGAATTGACGCCAGAATTCAGAGGATTACTGAAATTGATTAAAGACATCCAGGAAGACGGTGTTGGTGTCGCAAACGGCCGGAGCCGGTGGTGGACGATGCCGTACTTGAGCGGTGATAGAGAGACAGTGACGGAGAAATGGGTGGCTCGTACCGGCGGAGAAATGGGTGGCTCGTACCGCCGGAGTGCATGCTTATTCGATATCTATCACGATATTTGAATTTCGGGGGCAGTGCCTCGGTAGCGTAGCCCAAGGGAAGCAGCCCCTGCGGATCCAGGGGCGGCGCCCTGAGCTGGGGCTATTTTGAATAAATGTTCCCTCGTGAAAAATTCATTTTCGGATGAATTTTTTAAAAATTATGTATATGATTCTGACCCCGAAAATAAATGTTTTGACACGAAAATTCATATTTTTTGTACACAGTTCATAGCGAATCATCATGACTATTTTTGAACAGTCACGACTGTTGTTTTTATGTTTTATAAAAACGGGGCATTGACAAAATACACAATACGGTTCATTATTTCACAACAGATATCTAAGTTTTTGAATTTTTTCTGTTATCCGATTGAAAAATTTGGTAGAACTACAAAATTAGTTTCAATTTAAAAGTATTCATCACGACTTCAGATTTATCCAAGTATTCTAACGTATAGCCCCCAACATTTGCAACAACAAAAATCGAAGAGATTAAGCCATATAATTTTAATCAAAAGTGTAAAATAACCTGAAAATGATGACAAGTATGAAGGTGAAAGCTGGAGTAAGGTTGCTGATGGCTGATGAAAGTGTTGGTGAACTATAACTTATACCTGCGTACCCCACAATCTTAGCTGAACATCTGCTCCATACATACCCCAAAACCAAATTAAAATTCACCAAAAACAAAAAAACAGACCAAAAAAAGAGGAGAGAGAAAGTTATAAATCCTCTTATACCCGATTAGCCCAAGAAGACCAATTTTGGACAGAGAAACTTAATGGAGGAAGCACTCTTGATCTGCATTTACACAAGCCAAAAAACCAATCAAGAATTAATTTTTCGGAATACCCATTTGTAAAGAATTGATCTTAATCAACTCCCTGAAATACCCAATTGGCAAAATTGAAAATTAAGCAAGAACAACTGCTACCTGTGGGAGATGAAAGGAGCTGGAAGAAGAAGAAGAGAAGCAATAGCATAAGTATAAACAACAAAAACAAGGTAGTTCATGCCTTGCAAAGTGGCTGCTTTGTAAAGAGTATTTAGGCCAACATTTACACATTCTATTGCAACCATTACTATAAATGGCAACACATCTTTGCAACAGTGCCTTTCTGCCATAGCCATTTTCTCTCTAATCAGACACACACAAAAGAGAAGTGTTAAGAGTTGAGAGTTGAGAGTTGTGAGCATTAATTAAAGGTCATCTCATCACTGTCACTGACTTGAAGCAACGTCGACATCAATCATTTAGCCAAAAAAATTGTAGACTTTTATGCAAGTTATGGCTACTCTACATTGTGCTAAAAGATTCAACAACCGTGGTTAAATTATTGCGGTCCATGATTGTTAATTATGTGGACAACTGAAGAGTGAAGGACCCAGCAAATCAAGTAGCTGAAAGTTACTTTTGTTTGTTATCTCTCCTTATAAGTCAACACCTAGATTACGAAAAATTGATGACAGACTTAGCTCTATATTATAATTCAAATCAGTCCAGTTTAATTATATAAAATTATAAATTTATATTAAAATAAGTTTATTTTAACTCACTTCAGTTTAATTTAATTTAATTCAATTAATTTTAATTTAATTCAGATCTTAAAATTTAATTTAATTCAACCAATTTCAATTTCAATTTCAATTTAATTCTCACCAACTGGTTTTGTATCTCTTTTACTTAATTTGCATGTTGCATTGTGCTTTCTCTTTCGTTGCAATTATTTTCTTTCTAAAAATGAACTTAATTCAAAATTCATTTTATTCATCATTTTGAATAAAATAAATTGAATTAAATTCATACTATTCCAAACACTTTCCCTAATAGGTAATTCCAAGGTGTGAATATGCCCTAATCAAGATATGTTGTTGGCGTGGCCATGAGGAGTACTAGACATGTTGTGCGTGTGCCTGTAACGCCCCCTATAGGGAGCGCTACGATAATAATAATCACCCAATAAACAACTCTAATCCACTATATAGAGTTTAATACTTATAGATTTAATACGTACAAATACCAATATAAAGTTTTAAACTCCAAATTATTCTCCACATGCTAATTATTCTCCAAATATTTCTCAATGTCACTTTACATTTCTCACTCTCTAGTACATGCCATTATTCTACAAACCATAATATTACATTAAAATATAAATCCACCTCGAATCTTTCCTTAATTGCTCTTTAAGCTGATCCACCTGTACCACTTTGGTCCAAGCTATCTACAAGTTCTCCACCTACGCGTAGAAAATCAACTACACGCTAAGCAATTTGCTTAGTGGTGTCCATAAAAAAAATAACAACTTTGAATATTTTTAAAATAGAAACAAAGTATATTTATAAGTCAAAAACAAATTAACCAACTTTATGGAACTAAATCACAAAACTTATATAGTCATCATTTCAAAGTATAATCAAATTTATATCCAATTTTTCCAAACACTTTAACCACATATTGCCCAAAGTAAACAAGTCGTGAATAACGGTAAAATGGATACGGGAGCGGACAAGCCCGAAGCCAAAGCTTCAAAATCAATATATCGGTCAAGCCCGAAGCCGAAGCTTCAAAAATCAATATATCGGTCAAGCCCGAAGCCGAAGCTTCAAAAATCAATATATATATATATCATAATATCGGCCAAAGCCCGAAGCCAAAGCTTCAATTATTTGTACAGTACTGTACCCCCCTTTATTGGCGCCAATCTACCCTGACCCGTATTCTACTCGTTTAATAAGGGCAATAAATCAAAGTAACATCTTAAAAATTCCAGTATAAACCATCAATCATAATTCAACATAACTTCAGTAATTAAGAAATCCAAATCCCAAATTTTTAAGCATCAAACTTCAATTAAAACTCAATAAAATCAATAACATGCTTTCCAGAATTTTTCCAGGTTTCGTAACCTGAGTTCCCCTGCATTTTTCACTATCAAAACATCATCCAATCGAAGAACTTTCTTCTAAACATAATTAGACACATGTCTCAGCTTTCCAAATCCACCAGAATCACAGAAATCCAAATTTTATAACCAAAGTTAGGATCAAAATACTAAACAGTGTACCAAGCTGAGATTTTCCAAAAACAGATTTCATGACTCAACTTCAAACGAAAATTTCACATTGAAAACGAAAGAAATTCAATAAGGTTTCTTCTGAACATATGATCCTTACTTTCTGTAGATATCAATAGAATCAAGAATCGTTCAAATCGGATTTATATAACGAGAGAAAACATTAAAACAAAACAGGTATATAATCTGGAAAATTTCCCGAAAAATCGAGAAATCGAAATTCGGGACACAAACCTTTTTCTATGCTCTTTCTAGCTCTCTTCTACCCCTTTTGCCTTTGATTTACTTGCAATAGCTTCCTCTACAACAGCCATATAATTCTATCAAGATATTGCATAAATAAACTTCCTAATACCATAAATATGCTTAATCTACCATAAATTCTACTAATTAAGCTTTAATTTCACCAAAAATCACTCACCTCAAACTCGGGTTACTATTCATCCGAATCTTAATATCTGAAATCCTCCTCTTCTAGTCTTAATTGACTGAAATTGATGATGATAGAGGGCTTAAGGATCGATTTCTAACAAGAATTCGAAGTTGAATCGAAGAAATCGAAAGTTTTTGGATTAGGGAGAATTTTGGTTAAAGGGAAATGGAGAAGGAGAAATGATGAAAAATGATGGAGGTGAAGAAGAGAGAGGCTCGATAGTAAGGTATGCATTTTATTTTATTTTTTTTTTATTTCCAATATTGCCCTTGGACAAATAATTAAATGTCCAATTCATCCTTCTTACTATAATTAGCTCTTATTTCCTCATGCCTTATATCCAATAACAACAATAACAATAAAAATAATTTCTATGATATTTTTAATACCATAGTAATTTATTATAAGCAAAATTTTAGAAATTTCGGTTCGTTACAATTCTCCCCCTCTTATGAATTTTCGTCCCGAAAATTTCCTGAAAACAATTGTGGATATTGAGTTTTCATTGTATCCTCCGGTTCCCAAGTTGCTTCTTCAACCTTATGATTCCTCCAAAGTACTTTTACCAAAGGTATAGACTTGTTTCTCAATTGTTTAACCTCTCTCGCTAAGATTTGTACCGGTTCCTCTTCATACGTTAGGTCGGGTTCAATTTCTACGACATCAAGAGATAAGATATGTGATGGATCTGATCTGTATCTCCTTAACATTGACACATGGAACACATTATGAATTTTGTTGAGTGTTGGGGGTAGTGCCAACCGATAAGCTACCGGTCCAACCTTCTCCATAACCTCATATGGGCCAACGAATCTCGGACTGAGCTTGCCTTTCTTGCCAAATCGCAGGACTTTCTTCCAAGGAGATACTTTGAGAAACACTTTATCTCCCACTTCATAAGTAATGTCTTTTCTTTTTAGATCAGCATAAGATTTTTGTCTATCCGATGCAGCCTTCAATCTTTCTTGAACAAGTTTTACCTTCTCTTTTGTCTCCTGAATCAAATCCACTCCCACAATCCTGTTTTCACTAAGTTCGGTCCAATATAATGGAGTTCGACATTTTCTTCCATACAATGCTTCATATGGCGCCATTTGTATGCTTGACTGATAGCTGTTATTATAGGCAAACTCCATGAGGGACAAATACTTATCCCAACTTCCTTCAAATTCAATGATACAACTTCTCATCATGTCTTCCAACACCTGAATTACTCTTTCAGATTGACCATCTGTTTGAGGATGAAATGAAGTACTGAAATGAAGTTTACTACCTAAGGCTTCTTGCAACTTCTTCCAAAATCTCGAAGTAAATCTTGGATCTCGGTCAGAAATGATTGAAATAGGCACTCCGTGTAGCCTTACTATCTCATCTACATATAACTGAGCCAACCTATCAAGTAAATAATCCATCCTAACTGAAAGAAAGTGGGCAGACTTTGTCAATCTATCTACAACAACCCACACTGCATCATGTTTCTTCTGTGTACGTGGTAAAGACGTCACGAAGTCCATTGTGATTCTTTCCCATTTCCATTCTGGAATTGTTATAGGTTGCAACAATCCAGAAGGAACTTGATGTTCTGCTTTCACCTGTTGACAAGTTAGACATTGTGCAACGTAGTTAGTAATGTCTTTCTTCATTCCATTCCACCAATAATGGCTCTTCAAATTTTGGTACATCTTGTTTGCTCCAGGATGCATCGCATAAGGACTACTATGCCCCTCTTGTAAGATATTCTTCTTTAATTCTTCATTGTTTGGCACACATATTCTATCTTTAAAATATAGACACCCATCTTCTCAAACCATATAGTCATCTACGATACCCACTTGTGTCCGTGCTCGAATAATCTTTAAGTCATCATCTTCATTTTGTGCTTGCTTAACCTGTTGTAGTAGTACAGGTTGAATCTTCAATTCTGCAATTAAGGCTCCACTACTGGTAAGAGCTAACCCCGTATTCATAGCCCTTAGTGCCATCATTGTCTTTCTGCTGAGAGCATCTGCCACTACATTAGCCTTTCCTGGATGGTAATCAATAAGACAATCGTAATCTTTAATGAATTCCATCCACCTTCTTTGCCTTAAATTCAACTCTTTCTGTGTTGGCAAATATTTCAAACTTTTGTGATCTGTATAAATATAACATTTTTCTCCATAAAGATAATGTCGCCAAATTTTCAAGGCAAAGACTATTGCAGCCAATTCCAAATCATGAGTAGGATAATTCCTTTCATGATTCTTCAATTGCCTGGAAGCATAGGCAATCACTTTTCCTTCTTGCATCAAAACACACCCAAGACCACTATGTGAAGCATCACTATAGATTACAAATTCTTTTCCAGGTTCTGGTTGGGTTAGGATGGGTGCTTTTGTTAACATCGCCTTTAATTTCTCAAAACTTTCTTGACACTTGTGACTCCACTCAAATTTTGTATTCTTTTGAAGTAGTTTCGTCAGTGGGGCAGCAATGACTGAAAATCCTTTCACAAATCTTCTATAATACCCTGCTAAGCCAAGGAAACTCCTGACTTCCGTAGGGTTCTTTGGTGGTTTCCATTCAACAACTGCTTCTATCTTCTTAGGATCCACTTTAATTCCTTCTGCAGAAACAACATGGCCTAAGAAAGAAACTTCTTCAAGCCAAAACTCACATTTGCTAAGTTTGGCATACAATTTATTTTCCCTCAAAGTTTGGAAGACTATCCGTAAATGTTGATCATGCTCTTCCCGTGACTTAGAATACACCAAAATATCATCAATGAAAACCACTACAAACCTGTCTAAATATAAGTAAAAGACACGGTTCATAAGGTCCATAAATGTTGCTGGTGCATTAGTTAGACCAAATGGCATCACCAAAAATTCATAGTGCCCATATCTGGTTCGGAAAGCCGTCTTTACAATATCATCATCTTTCACTCTCATCTGATAGTAGCCCGATCTCAAATCAATCTTGGAGAAGTATTTGGCACCCTTGAGTTGATCAAATAAGTCTTCAATCCTTGGCAATGGATACTTGTTCTTGACTGTCAATTTATTCAACTCCCGGTAATCAATACATAATCGGAGCGACCCATCTTTCTTCTTAATAAACAACACTGGTGCACCCCATGGGGATATACTCGGGCGTATGAATCCTTTCTCTAACAATTCTTACAACTGAATCTTCAACTCTTTCAGTTCAGCAGGCTCCATTCTGTACGGTGCTTTGGATACTGGTGCGGTACCCGGCAATACATCAATTGCGAATTCTACCTCTCTTTTTGGTGGCAACCCCGATAGTTCTTCTGGAAATACATCGGGAAAATCACATACCGTAGGAATATTCTGCAATTCTAACTCACCTTCCTTCAATTCTAGAGTGAAGATTAGGTAGGCCTGACATCCCTTCCTAACCAGCCTTTTAGTCTTCATAAAAGAAATTATGTTACAGAGAAAATCTGATCTTTCCCCCACGATAACTATTTCTTCTCCATCAGAAACTTGAAGTGACATTCTTTTGTTTTTGCAATCCACCATAGCTCGATGTTCCGATAACCAATCCATTCCCAAGATAACATCGTAATCTCGGAAAGGTAACTCAATTAAATTTGCATTGAAAAGTTGATGTTGAATCATAATAGGGCAATTCATGTACACTTTGTTTACTATCACACTGTGTCCTAAAGGATTAGTCACTTCAATATTTTCTCCTAATTCTTCTACATGCAACCCTTTCTCTTGTGCTAATGCAGTACATATATATGAATGAGATGAACCAGGATCTATTAAAGCATAAACATCATGATTAAAGAATGAAAATTTACCGACAATAACTTCGGTAGATTCTCTAGTCTCAGGCCCTCGGATTGCATAACTTCGCGCCATTCCTCCCGGTCTACCACTCTGCGGTGCTTGTTGAGCCACATCATGTCGACTTGAACCACTAGCATTTCCTCTGCCCCTTCCTCTTCCACCTTGCATTGTAGGAGTAGGAACTACTACAGGTGCAGATGTACTTATCTGTTTTTAAGGACAATTTGCAATCAAATTTTCCCTCGAGCCACATTTAAAGCAGACTCTACCTTTTCCCCAACATTCCCCTATATGCATCCTTCCACAATTAGAACATTGTGGAATATTTCCTCTGCCTCTACCTGAAGGTACGCTAGCCGCTGATCCCATACTTATGGTTTGTCTCGGTGAAAACCCTCTAAAATAAGATTGTGTTTGTTCTGATGTTCCCTTCTGCCTCTTACTTAGAGATTCTGAACTAGCTGGACCCTATGATCCCTTTTGAAATCCAGACCTTTTAGCCATTCTTTGTTGTCTATCTGAATTAATCTTCTCAATGCCCGTAGCAGCATCAATCAAGTCATTGAACACCCTAATCCTTTGTGCAAGTAAATGTACTCTAATTTCATCATTCAGCCCATCCTTCAATCTCTTACATCGCCTTACTTCATTGTCAACGATATCACGAGCATACCTCTCGAGTTTGAGGAATTGAACTTCATATTCTGATACAGTCATTCGTCCCTGTCTCAAAGACAAGAACAATTTCCTCTGCTCATCCTTAAATCGTTCGCTAACGTATTTCTTGTCAAATTGTTCCAAGAAAAGACCCCAAGTGATTTCTCCGGGTCGCCTTTCTCTCACAATATTATCCCACCACCTCCTAGCTTGTTCTTTGAGTAGACCTTGCACACAGTCTAATCTCTCTTCATCTGTAAAATGAAGCCTAGTCATACACCATTTAGTATGATCAAGCCAATCTTCTGCAATTGCAGGATTCACTGTATCCCCTTTGAAGTCATCAGCTGGAAGCTTCTTGATTCTTTCAAGAGGAGTTCTCTCCTCTCTTCTTTCAACATGAGGTACTACAGGAACTTGAGGGATTTGTATATTTCATAGTACTTGTGTGATTACTTCAGTAGTCATATGCTGAAGTAAAGCAGCTTGTGCTGGAGTAGGTTGTTCAGGAAAGCCATGAACTGGTGGAGGTTCACGTCTTTGTTCATCCCTTTGTCTAATACGGATCGTACTCTCAGCATCCTATTCCTCACTATGGTTGTGACTACTACTAGCCATAACTTATTCCTAAAAATTGGACCAAAGTGGATCAATCAACTAACATAACATATTTATATCCTAAATGGCATGTACATCTTAGTCCTAGAATCGCCTAAACCTCAGCTCTGATACCAACAAATGTAACGCCTCCCCCCCTATAGGGAGCGCTACGATAACAATAATCACCCAATAAACAACTCTACTCCATTATATAGAGTTTAATACTTATAGATTTAATACGTACAAATACCAATATAAAGTTTTAAACTCCAAATTATTCTCCACATGCTAATTATTCTCCAAATATTTCTCAATGTCACTTTACATTTCTCACTCTCTAGTACATGCCATTATTCTACAAACCATAATATTACATTAAAATATAAATCCACCTCGAATCTTTCCTTAATTGCTCTTTAAGCTGATCCACCTGTACCACTTTAGTCCAAGCTATCTACAAGTTCTCCACCTACGCGTAGAAAATCAACTACATGCTAAGCAATTTGCTTAGTGGTGTCCATAAAAAAAATAACAACTTTGAATATTTTTAAAATAGAAACAAAGTATATTTATAAGCCAAAAACAAATTAACCAACTTTATGGAACTAAATCACAAAACTTATATAGTCATCATTTCAAAGTATAATCAAATTTATATCCAATTTTTCCAAACACTTTAACCACATATTGCCCAAAGTAAACAAGTCCTGAATAACGGTAAAATGGATACGGGAGCGGACAAGCCCGAAGCCAAAGCTTCAAAATCGATATATAGGTCAAGCCCGAAGCCGAAGCTTCAAAAATCAATATATCGGTCAAGCCCGAAGCCGAAGCTTCAAAAATCAATATATCGGTCAAGCCCGAAGCCGAAGCTTCAAAAATCAATATATATATCATAATATCGGCCAAAGCCCGAAGCCAAAGCTTCAATTGTTTGTACAGTACTGTACCCCCCTTTATTGGCGCCAATCTACCCTGACCCGTATTCTACTCGTTTAATAAGGGCAATAAATCAAAGTAACATCTTAAAAATTCCAGTATAAACCATCAATCATAATTCAACATAACTTCAGTAATTAAGAAATCTAAATCCCAAATTTTTAAGCATCAAACTTCAATTAAAACTTAATAAAATCAATATCATGCTTTCCAGAATTTTTCCAGGTTTCGTAACCTGACTTCCCCTGCATTTTTCACTATCAAAACATCATCCAATCGAAGAACTTTCTTCTAAACATAATTAGACACATGTCTCAGCTTTCCAAATCCACCAGAATCACAGAAATCTAAATTTTATAACCAAAGTTAGGATCAAAATACTAAACAGTGTACCAAGCTGAGATTTTCCGAAAACAGATTTCATGACTCAACTTCAAACGAAAATTTCATATTGAAAACGAAAGAAATTCAACAAGGTTTCTTCTGAACATATGATCCTTACTTTCTGTAGATATCAATAGAATCAAGAATCGTTCAAATCGGATTTATATAACGAGAGAAAACATTAAAACAAAACAGGTATATAATCTGGAAAATTTCCCGAAAAATCGAGAAATCGAAATTCGGGACACAAACCTTTTTCTATGCTCTTTCTAGCTCTCTTCTACCCCTTTTGCCTTTGATTTACTTGCAATAGCTTCCTCTACAACAGCCATATAATTCTATCAAGATATTGCATAAATAAACTTCCTAATACCATAAATATGCTTAATCTACCATAAATTCTACTAATTAAGCTTTAATTTCACCAAAAATCACTCACCTCAAACTCGGGTTACTATTCATCCGAATCTTAATATCTGAAATCCTCCTCTTCTAGTCTTAATTGACTGAAATTGATGATGATAGAGGGCTTAAGGATCGATTTCTAACAAGAATTCGAAGTTGAATCGAAGAAATCGAAAGTTTTTGGATTAGGGAGAATTTTGGTTAAAGGGAAATGGAGAAGGAGAAATGATGAAAAATGATGGAGGTGAAGAAGAGAGAGGCTGGATAGTAAGGTATGCATTTTGTTTTTTTTTTATTTCCAATATTGCCCTTGGATAAATAATTAAATGTCCAATTCATCCTTCTTACTATAATTAGCTCTTATTTCCTCATGCCTTATATCCAATAAAAACAATAACAATAAAAATAATTTCTATGATATTTTTAATACCATAGTAATTTATTATAAGCAAAATTTTAGAAATTTCGGTTCGTTACAGTGCCATAAATCATCCTTAACTTGATTGGGCTCAAAATATGTTTTTGTACAGATTTTGATATTGGGTAAACTTCAAAAACATGTTATGTGGTTTAGTCGTTTTGCAAAAAGGTGTTTGTGGAATTTTTTTTTTAAAATGGTGCATGTGGTTTCAAAAGTTTACAAAAAGAAGATTTTCAAAATTTTTAAACCACATTTTGAAGGGTAATTTTATCTATTTTGAAGCAAAATTTTATAGCTTAGTTAATGAAAATACAATACAACTTTGTGATAAATTTTTTGATAAGTATTAAAAATTAATTATAACTTAAAAAAATCAAAATAGAATGAAAATTTTTCAAATCTTACTCAAATTTTGATATATAATTTTTAAATAACATAGTTAAAATATAGGAATATTGAATTTATTGAAATAACTAGTGTAGCACTGACAAAAAAGTTAATTTTCAAACCACATGCACCTTTTTGAAAATTTTTGAAATCACAGACACCCATTTAAAAAAAATTTCATAGACACCTTTTTACAAAACGACCAAACCATAAGGTATGCTTTTTGAAGTTTAGCTCCGATATTTTGGTGTGAACATTGTAAATAACTGTTGAGTTTAGATGCATCAATATATTTGTTAAGAGATATTGATGGAATGTTGTATATTTTATGTGAATTTATCCTATTACTAAAAGTTAAATTTTATTATACTTCTTTTTTAAATGGATGCACCATTCATTATGTCCTCAAATGTCACTTTTGAGAATCTGTACTTGCTTACATCCTCACATGCCTAAACTATCACAACCTCTCAACTTACATTACCGCGGCTTAAAAAAAAAAGAAATCGCCTCAAAGATTATGTCCATCTCACTCTATCCATATTCGGATTTGAATTTATGATCTCTAAAATCACAGTTTTTAGACTGAATCATTAAGTTAAGCCTTTACAATATATTAACACCTTATGAATTATCAAAATAACATGTAATACAACACAAATTAGATTAAATATTTTTAAGTTTTTTAAGTAATTGTGATTATTTTGATGTTTGTTTCGTCTTTTCTCTTTCTTTCTGAAAATTATAGTATAGTAATCATGGAAAAAAAATAGACATGAAGACCTTTTTGGGATCTCTTGTATACACAAAACTGGCTCATGACATCTGACCTTATGAGTACTTATTTGGTATTGTGGTATTTGATTTAAGTCTAATTGGTGTGACTTCGGCTGTAACATGCGCGTGATAATATATTACTGTTAAACATCACGTTCAACCTACAGTACATAAATTATATATTTAGGGGATGTTTCTCTAAAGTTTCTTTTAAGTCAAAAGGTCCTTATAAGAAGAAAAATAAAAAGTAGCCATCTACTTTTTATTTTTCTCATTATAAAAAGCTTTTAAGTTAAAAAAAAAAGAAAACACTCTAACTTATAAGTTAAAATCTTCTTATAAGTATCTTTTAAATAATAAGTAAAAGTTATAAGTTTCGAGAAACACTCTCTTAATCATAAAAAAAGTTATATATTTTCAATCAATAGTTTTTTTTTACCATATGTGGTTCTGAATGGATCTCAACTGTGCGTGGCACATTTATTTAAGTCATATTCACTTCCGGACTAATCCTCAATTGCCAAATTTGCGGGTGCCTCAAAGCGTGACACCTTTATTTAAGTCATGTCCACTTCCAGACTAATCCCCGATTGTCAATTTGCAGGTGCCTCGAAGGACAAGATGGCTGACCCCAATATTTAAGGTTGTTCCATACACATCCCAGTGTTCGATCCCTGATAAATGCTTAAGGATAAACTAATTCCTGCCACTAGACCACACTCTTCGATTTAATATTATTCTTATTATATCTAAACCTGCAACAAAACCTCGGGAATCTTTATGCCTCTGCATCTCCCACATCTTTTTAAAGCTCCCCGTCCTTATGAACAGAGGAAGAGAAGATAAAAGAAACTTGATTAATGAAGATTCGAAACTGATAAGAGAAGGAACGAAAATAAAAGAGAAACCCGGCGGTGGCTAAATTTCCGACGAAATCTGATCTGTTGCGCGGAGGAAGGAGCGGTGGGGGATTGTAAGATGAAGTGAATGGAAACAAAATTCTATCGAGACTCAGGATTATAACTGAACAATTTGAGTATGCACATATCAATCATCGAAACAATAACAACATTATTTCAATGCCTAACAAGGCTCCTGCACAAGCGGAGTTAGGGGGTTCGACTGTATGCAACCTTACCCCTGTAATTATAAAGAGGTTGTTTCCTAATGACCTTGAAGTGGAGCTGCAACAGCTGTGCGTGACTTCATAGTAAAAAAAGGCTCAAACAGTTTAATAAATCATTTTACTTTAGTCCGTTATAATCTAAAACTGAAAAATGATGAATTTGAGTATGCACATATCAATCATCGAAAGCTTCTCAAAAATCCATTTGGGAGAAAACTTACTAAAATTATATATAATCAGCTGCAAATTTCTGGTATATTAGATGTAAATTGAATTGAGAGTCCATCCTCAGTTTTATACAATGGGTTCAAATTTTACCATTTATAACTCCAATCTTCAAGTTCTATTCAGAGAGAAAATGAATCGATAAAAATTAAAATCAGTAAATCACCTCAAATTCCGCATTCATTCTAATTATCGCGTTTGGTTACAAAGTGGAGTGTTATATGGGTTGTTGATTCAATAAAGGGTTAATTTCAAAAACTCCTTAGGGTTTCATTCGTTTTTAAAAAGGTCTTTGTGTTTTTTTTTTAAAAAGGCTCTTTGTGGTATTTAATGTTAACAATTAACGGATTTTTTTAGAACAATGTTAGTTATGTTGAGTTAACAAGGTGAATTATCATATTTTTTATTTTAAAATTTTCAAAATTTAGGATTTTCCAAAAATATCTTTTGCTAACTCAACACAACTAACTTTATTAAGAGAAAATTTATTTTTTTGCGAACGTGTGATACCACAAGGGCCCTTTTAAAAAATACACAAAAGCCTTTTTAAATACCAGTGAAATCGCACGGGTTTTTTAAGTTAAACCTTCAAAGAATTTTAAAAAAATTGGGGGCTTTGTTAGGAGATTGGAGGAGAGAGAGAGGAATAAATGGATGAAATAAAGGAAAAAAATAATTAAGGAGAAATTTTATATGGGATCAGATGTGTAATATTCTTCTCGTTAGATGTTTTACACATGATAATTTATATATTCTAATAACAAAAAGTGTTTATGTGTCAAGCATCTAACGAAAAGGATATTAAATACCTGATTTCATTCCTTAAAAAAAATCGGATCCCATATAAAAAAACCCTTATCCAATCTTTGAACAATTGAACACCCATTCAACCTATTTTCACGGTGTTTTACTCAGTTTATTGAAATACTTAAAATACTATAATTTGGAAAATTTTGAGTCTCTGTATTCTATGATGGAAAAATGTGACTTCATTATATCCACCTTTTTTTATAAATTGTGGGACATATTTTTTATAAATAATGAGATATATGTATAAAATGATATTTTTAAACCCTAAAAAGTCAGGGACGTGTAAAAACAACTCCTGTAATTTATATACAACAACTAGCAGATGTACAATTGTGAAACATCAGATACTATATGGGCTTTTAAGTGTATACAAGAGGCCCTAAAAAGGTCTTTACGAAGAAAAAGTAGAGGAAGGCTACCTTAAAAAAGCTAGATATCTCGCATCAAAGAACCAGTCCGGCTTTTTGAAGAAAAAGTCAGGTAAGCATTTGCAAATATTATAATTGACGTGTGTGGAAAAGTATTAATAAATTAAAACTATTGTTAAAATAAAATAAAGAGGAAACACTAAAATTATCCTACCAACTTAATTTTATAATAAAATATTATAAAGAAAAGGAATAAAAAGAACAAATGCCTTAGAGATGAGAAAGGCTTTGTTGGTGTAATTTCAACTAAGGCCATAGGCCTTTTTTATACTACAAAATCAGTCCATATGCCTTATAATTGGCAATGTGAGACAATTCCCATTTTTCTTTTTTATTCACTCTGCCAATGTGAGACTTAGACATGCCGGTTTCATTAATACCACCGATTGTGGTTTAAGGAAAAATGAAAAGTCAAATGTTGCATAATAAGTTTAGAAAGTAGGGTTATTGACAGTTCTCTGAATATTAGGAAGTTGGTTAATTATGATTATTAGTATTTATCCCTGTTAGAAACATGAGTTTAGATGGAAATAAGTTACACAAATGGTCAAATGCAAAAATCAGGAGCAAGTGCCGAAGGCAAACAATAAGTTCGCCTTTAGCAGAGAGCCTACATGCTTTCAGAACCAAATTTCCTAACGACAAACAGTTAGAAATACATTACATTGTTTGATTGAGGCTTTGAAATAGTGACATATATGAAAAACACAAAAACACAACAATAATTATAAAATACAAGAGTTCAAATCAATGTGTGAGCTTGTCAAGCATATTCTATATCCACATCGTCATCGTCGCAGCAAGAGAAAGTGATGTATTTCTCCATGGTACGGGAGCAATGAGGGCATATGAGACGCTCGGGTATCCTACTGGAAGCTGTTGGAAAATCGAATTGGCAGCAACAATGGCTAGAATCAAGACTAAGCATATTATGATATTCTTCGAAGGATTTATCAAAGCCTTTCTCGTCAACTTGGTCTTTCCATTCGTCATAGTCCACCAATGTTGGCATAACTGTTGTGCTATGTCCATTCACAACAATATTTGACCCTTTGCTAAGAATTGCCCACCTTCCTTCTTTGTCATAGCTCAGCATTTTTTTTACTTCTTGCATCAGTGGATCATCTTCATCAATCTTTCCTCGCTGAATCTTTGAGAACAGCATACTTTCTAGCCTCATCCAGAAAAACCATATTAATGTCTCTGACCAAGTATGACTAAGATTCTCAGTTATAATCATCTCTATCACTCTCCGAACTTTGCTCATTTTCGTGCTCTTCCCCACATACACCATCTCTAGTGGTATGTTTGCTGTCCTCGCAACTCTTTTTGCTGTAGTGTTGAACTGCCTTATCCAATCAATATCGTCGCCTCCATACAAAAGTATGTACCTCCCTTCCTCGATCTAATTAAACGCATGGTTATAGTTATTAGTGAAATATTACGATGATGTCTTGCACTTAGTCATTGTAGTATATATGCGTCTCACACTCACTTCATGCATCTCGAGCGTGAAGTTTGTGGAGTTGGACAATTGAGATTAACTAATATTTGACTAGATGTTACCAATATCGTGTTAATTTGAGATGCTAAATAGCATAAAAAAAAGTAGTTATTTACCCAGCCGAAGAGAGCAGGATCAATGTTGTCAACGAGAAGTCCAAGCCCCCAAGATTCTTCCTTCCAAAGAGATTCTTCTCTTGAGGTAGTGAAAGGGAAAGCATTGCTTCCCCAAATCCACATCATGTGAAATGCATTAGGGCATTCTACTTTGCCTTCAGGATCAAGAACAACAAGAATAGGCTTGTCCTTGAAGTGCCAAACCTCTTTGATGAATCGAATCACCGCTCCTTCAACCATGGTTGGATGGTGCACTGAGTACCATGGCATCTCGATCTGCATGTCCTCAAACTTCCTATGCATATCTTCAATATTTGGCAGCGTTGTGTTGATTATTGGGATCCAGACCACCTCATACTGGCTCTCCATCCTTGTTCTATGAATTCTAGATTCATCGTAAATCTGTTTGAAGATCGCCAACTCTTCGTACATACTACCTGTCCGGGAAATCAGCAATAGCACCATCCTTTTCCTCAGCACATCAAGACTAACCTATTCATCACAATTAAGAAACATCGGTAGTTTGAGAATAGCTCAAAAATATATAGCATTTGGTGTTGAAGAACAAACTCTTTTCTTAGCAGCGCAGTCAAAGAGTGGGTAGGCTTCATTTTTGCTTTGAAGCAAGGCCCTGAGGATCTCCATGTTGTCATTGTGGGCTTGATCATAAAGATTCAAAAGCATTATATAGGCTTCATCATTTCTCTTCTCCTCTGCACAAACATATATCAAACATCACTATAGTCTATAGCAGCTAGCAAAGCTATTGCCGAATCTAATTTTTTTTGTAGTGGAATATTTTTCATTGAATATCGGATAATAGAAAACCTATGTGTTTTTGGCATGTGGCGAGTTTGTCCTTGAGACGGTTGTATGTGTCTTGAAGCTTAGGATAATCCCATGGTGCAAGGGTACTAGGCCTGAAAATATTTTAAAATATAATATAATTTGTTGTAGAAAAAGATATAGCAACAATATCTGAAAGCTGATGCCTTGTATATAGTAATGACAACAAAATTCCCTATCAGATTTTTAAAAAAAATATATGCATTCATAACTTTATATTAGCTATTAGCAACACACAACGACTTTCTTTATTGAAATCTCAAATTTGTTGGTTGTTATACGTACTGATTTGCCAGATTAGGGAGATTGTTAATCCAAGATGCACAAGCCACAATACTTGTTACGATACGGTAGGCAGCCATTGGAATAGAGTCAATAGCTTGTGCGAAAGCTGGAACTTCAGTGGTAGAAATGTAGATAGATGGTAATTCTTTGAACTCAACTACACAATTTGTCACATCCATCATCACCTTCATTAATTTATCAAATTGTGCCTTTGTCGATTCTGTGAAATCCAAGACAAAAAGTTTGCGCAATATCTGAAAAAATTCCATTGATTTCGCAAATTGAACCGAAGCGTAAGATTGTGCGAGAAGGCAAGAGTCTGCATAATTTAAAGCCAATGCAGCCATTGCCACCACCATTTTAGCTTCCCAGGAGTAGCTTGACAACATTTTGAACACTGACATAGTTGTTTCTTCCTCGTTACCTCGACCCCATTCCTTGTGTCGAATCTGAAACATTTATACAAGATCAGATTGATCATTTTTCATTGTGTGCCAACTTTACTATAAATTACCTCGAGTGAGATTGAGTTGGCGAGTTTTCTAAGTGCTTCAAGATTGGGAATGTGAGCGATTTCATGGCTCTTTTCTGCCAAAGATGGATGAGCTTGGCCGGGTTCCTATTTAAAATATATTAGCAAAAAAGGGTTGTTCGGACTAAAACACATAAATGAATTATGTACGTACCTTGGTCTCAGCAGCAACTGAAAAAATGGATTGAACAAGATTGAGAAGATTCCTAACATTGAATTTCGGGTCATATTTAGGACTGTGGGTTGCCATGATTCGCCTCATCATTGATTCTTCATCGATCAATGGTAACTTGCTTCGGTCTGTCTTTATCAGTTGGACTGTACCGGAGCTTACTGCTCCGATTCCAGTACCAGTGACAGCAGGTGGTCCGGACATTATCGATCAGGCCACTTAGTAGTGGTAGAAAGAAAATATTTGAGGTGTAGTGAAACAAGCAATGTCATTCTAGCTATTTAAAGTAGTTAGAAATGGAATAAAAATTGAGGAATCAACTTCCTTGCTTTCATTCTAATCAATTTTATATTCTACTTTTTGTAACTTACACTTTTCTTTCTTTGATTATTTAGCTTCTTCACTTCACTGCTATTTGTAGGATTTGCTTTTCCTGATAGTCATCTTTATTTTTACAAAAACTAATCGCTTTTAGACTTTTCATCAAAACCAATAAATATTTGATACACCACTAAAATGACTTTTGATAAATTTCTCTTTCGTCTCAATTATCAATACATAATTTCATCAATACTCAATCTCTTTCCTATTTAATACAGGAGTAAATTACAAAAAAATTTGTGAAAGTTGCATTGATATTCTAAAATGATAAGGAACAAAGAATAAAAGCCTAAAAGAACTAGTTTTTGGAATCGCATGGAGTAGTTTGTATGCTTTTTTCTACCATGTAGTACGGCGATTACTAACATTAGCCTTGTGCTATATAATATGTTTATTAGGCTAAAGTGTGTGTAGTTTAACAGTGGTCACATTTTGGCTCAAAAGTAACGTATATCTCTCAACAAGTTTTGTATGTCATGAATTGACATTTCTATTAACTTTGGAATATTGTACTTGAACTTAGTTTATCATCCTTGAAATGTGGTATTATTTAGCATGTCTAGATTGATCCCTGAGGAATAATCTTTTTAAGTATAATTTAGATTTTTAAATTTTAATACAAAAATGTCACATTTGTAATGATAGATCCAAAGTAATACAGCTCAAAATAATACTTATGGCTGAATATGTATTGAGAGTTCAAATTTTATGTCAAAAAATTTTTATAGGTAAACTTAAAAAACATGTCATGTGGTTTGACCGTTTTGCAAAAGATTTTTGTGAAATTTTTTATTTCAAAAGGGTGTTTGTGGTTTCAAAAGTTAGCAAAAACATGCTTCTCAAAATTTTAAAACCACATTTAAAAGGTTAATCTTTCCGTTTTGAAGTGAAATTTTGCAACTTTATTCATAAACATACAGTACATTTTAATAATAAATTTTAAAATCTTTTAAGAAGTATAAATATTTATATTAATTAAAAATTGAAGATAACTTTAAAAAATTATAACAAATGAAAAGTTTCGAAATTTATTCAAATAATTCACAAATAATATAGATGAAATATAGGAATGTTGAATTTATCAAAATAACTGAGATTAACCTTCCAAATGTGATTTCAAAATTTTGAGACACATGTTTTTGCTAACTTTTGAAACCACATGCACCCATTTAAAACAAAAATTTCCTCAAAGACGTTTTTACAAAACCGCCAAATCACATGACATATTTTTTAAGTTTACCCTATATAATATTCTACACCTTTTTTTAGAAATAAACAGATCTTATTAAAAGAAAAGTTACAGTCATTTGGTTGTGGTTTAACACTTTGGCATGTCTGGTGTGCTACGACAATACTTGTGTTGTGCCATCATGTAACCCTTTCGCCATTATCACCATTTGAATGCAATATTTTTATTTACACATCAAGGCCTCCTCGTTTGGTTTGCGAAATGACTATTCCGTGAAATAGAATATAAATTAATAAAAAAATGTCAAAATTGTTACATGACTCCGCACCGAAGGGAATTGCCATTCATAGTTATTATAGGAATCCTGGAATATTTATTTCTATTTGAAATAAAGGAATAGCTATTCCATGATTCCTATAATACATAGGAATAGCCATTCCCTCCAATGACAAAGTCTGTACAAAAACTCTACCATATTTGTCGTCTTTTCCATTCGTTTTTCTTCTATTCCACGGAATAGGCATTCCGCCAACCAAACGAGCCCTCCTGTTACGGGTATCCGTGTACTTTGGTTGTAATTTACCTATACATGGTCCATGGAATATTCTTTAACTAAAAGGAGGTTATGCTCAAACTGATGGGGATTATCATTGAAGATGCCATGGTTTCAGTAGCTCAATTTGTTTCAATCATCAGGTTTTGTCCTCGAGTGTGAGGCATATTTATCTTCTCACTTGAGCACAATTTCAAAGTAAAAATATCAAACGATTTCCATGGTTTTATGAAGCCAATTACATATTTGGATGAATCTCCATAGTAAAATACACACACAAAAAAACGAAAACTTGTGAAAGCAACCTGAATAAGATATCATTACCATCATATAGAGTTAAGCTATGCAATCCGATGCAGAGATCTGATTTATTTATTGAAAAAATTAACTTGGTTATTTATTTATTTATCACAGCACTTATAGGAGATGTACCTTTTCATGTCACGGCGGCAATCAGAGCATATCATTGTTTCAGGTACCGTACCACTGGTGATAGGGAAAATGATATGGTTACAGTGCTCAGCCTGACGAGACTTTGAAAGGAGTTGCTTAAGATTTTGAATGAAACCCATCTCCTGGTTACGATGATATGACGCGAAGCATTTTAGAAACTCGTCGCCTTTGGCCATTATCATCTCATGATCTGTTTTGCCAGCCAAAACGGCCCATTCACCTTCACTGTTATCAAAGTTGAGCATTTTCATGATTTGCTCCATTACTTTATCGTTGTCAGGAGTTTTGCCGAGTTGGCTCTTTGATCGCCACATTCTCTCAATCCTAACCCAGAAGTACCAAATAAACGTCAGGTCTACCGAGAAATCACTCAGTCCATCTGCATTTATTCTCGAAATATTGTCCATCACCCTTTGGTTTGGGTTGCTTCTTCCCACATAAATCATTGCTAATTTGATTTTCTCTGCTTCTGCTACTCCCCGGAAGCTTTTTGTGAATTTCTGAATCCGCTCCAGGTTCTCCCCTCCATACAGGCAAACAAATCCTCCTTCCTGCACCTAATAAATGACACGCGAAAATCAAGCATGATTTCCAGCCAATGACAAGCAACAAATAGGATAGGCCACTATCAACTACTATCTTAAATATCGATATGCCACTAGTCCACTACTAAACACAAAATACTTGGTTTTAAGTTGTACAGTTAGACAAAACCCCATTTCTCCTACTGTCTGTCTGACTGATGGACAAATCATTCTTGTTAATTTTGCACAACTGGTGTGAGATAACTTTTTGTTAATGATAAGAAAATTGTGACTTTCTAGCAAAAATTGATCTCTGCTTTGTAAAGTCAAACAAGTCCAGTAACCCTTATGACATGTGGAATAGCTATTCCATGACTCACTTTTCTTTAGTTGATTTTAATGAAGGCAATGAAAATTCAATCATGAAAAGCTGCTATTCCATGAAAGAATTCTTTGATTTCAATAACTAGAAAGCATGGTTTTGAAAACCGTACCAGACCGGCCGGACGGACGGGGTTCGACCGGAACCCGTGCCTGGTCCGGTCCGGTTTGACTGGATTCTTGATATAGTCAAGAATCGGTCAACGACAGGTTGAACCGGCCGGTTGAACCGGCCGGTTCGATCGGGAATCGGCCGGTTCAACCGATAAGCGGTTTCCGGTTCTCTTAAATCGTGTTTTTTTAAAAATTGTTGGTGGTGGGAATTGAACACAAAACCTCCAACATATGTTTCAATACATGCTCTACCAACTGAGCTACCACACACAAGTGGTAACATTTTCTCCTTATATACTTTTATATTATATATTGTTAATTTTTAAATTGTTTTAATAATATTTTATTATAAAAAAACCATAATAAATATTCTTTTATTTCATATATTACACGTTTTATTAAATTTAAAATATTTCTTTCAATAACAGCTTTGAATGTTTTTATAACGAAATAACATATAAATTTTTTAAATAACGTTACTCTAAGTTTTTTGATTAATTTTATATTAAATGGATATATAATTTTTTTTATTTTACATATTGTGTATATATTTTAATTCTTTTAATGCGTAATTTTTATATATCATAAGTCAAATTTATTAACTTTTTTTATCCAATCTATACAATATAGAATTCGGTTTGAATTCTTTCATTAGATTATATTAGTTATCATCTTGTGTTTTATTTTTATTTGAAATATAACTTTAAATTATAGAATATGTTATTTAATATTATTAATTTTTATATGAGTATAACTTATATTGCATGTTTAATATCAAATTATATAAAATATTTAGTATTTTTACATGTTTTAAGAAAATCCGGTTCAACCACCGATTTAATCCGGTTGAACCTTAAATCCATGAACCACTGCCTTCACCGGTTCGGTGGCCGGTCCGGTTCTGAAAACCATGCTAGAAAGGATCCAAGACACTAGTCTATCATTATTTCATTCATTTCTAATCTATTCATATGAACCTTAACCCACCTTAGCGCATAAGTTATAAATTTATATAAAAAAAAGAGAGATGTACCCAATTGTTTGGATCACCATTGAGCAGGAACTGAACTCCCCAATGCTCATTCTGCCAGAGATGTTCCTCTGGAGTGGTGAAAGGTAAGGCCTTAATGCTCCAAATCCACATCATATAGAGCGCATTAGGACATGTAATATGCCCGTGTTGATCTAGCACCACTAGGAGCGTCTTTTGGTCGAAACGCAAAACCTTCTTGATGAACTTGATAGCTGTCTCGTTAATTAATGAAGGGTTCAGAACAGATAACCAGGGCATATTAGCCTGCAGGCTCTCGAATTTCTTTTGTTCATTCTCATTACGCAGAATAGCTGGGTCTACTAATGGAATCCACACTATCTCGTACTGCCTTTCCATTTGTTTTCTCACCGGTCGTGATGTTGAAGGGGGAATATCTCCCATAATCGCTTCAAGCATCGCAATGTCTTCTTCTAAGATGTCAAGATTTGACACCAGCAATAGCAAGACTTCCGGTCTCACAAAATCAATTTTGACCTGTTTTTATTTGGATTTAAGAGTAGTAAGGGATGAATTCATGTAACAAATAATGTACAACCATAACAATGAAAGAAATACCCTCTTTTTGGTAACTCCGTCAAAAAGTAGTGGAACTGAATAATCAGTTGCTGAAACCAGAGACTTGAGAATCCTTGTGTAGTCTATGCGATGAAGCGTCTTAAATTTTTGCAAAAATTCCTCATAGGATTTCATATGCTTGATACCATCTGCATCATGTTAAGAGTTGATCATTCAATCATTTAACTGGGTATGTACAGCTGGAAAATAATCAACAGCCTCACCATTGTAGCCATCAAGCGGTTTGAGGTTTTTCTCAAGTGCAGGAATGAACTTTTCTGTTGCTGAAATATTGTGCCGCCACTCAGTGAAACGAATTAAGCTCTTTAAGATCACCTTTCCTTCTGCTATTGTCATTAACACCGATTCACAATCTTTATCCCATGTGAAAAAAGCAGCCCATCCCCCTTCGCTAGCATCCAAATTAAGAAGAGAATTAATTTCCTGAATAATGGGATCCTCGTAAATTGTTTTGCCTAACAGCATCCTTGAATGCAGTAGGCTCATAATTCTAGTCCAGAAACGCTGCTGTTGCCTCTTATCCATTACATGACTGAGGTTTTCTTTTTGTATAATTTCAATGTTTGTTTCCACTTGACTACTCAATTTACTCTTCCCCACATAAACCATCCTCGGCGAAAGATTAACTGCTTTTGCAACAGATGGTGTTCTAGCTGTGAACATCTTGATCCATCCCATGTCCTCTCCTCCATACAGGCATACACAATCATCTCTCTTCTCTGTCTGAATTTACAAGAAAATGAAAATATATGTATGTAAGAAATTAGACAATAACCCTAGTTGTCAAGGAGCTAGGTGCAGCCCAGGCACGAGCCTTAGGTACGGTAGGCAAAAAATATTTGCAAAAAATATTTGCTTGAAAAGTGAAGTTATATGCAATAACAGTACCATAAAAAGAACTAAGGGGATTGTTAGATATATGTGTAAAATTGAACCAAGAATATATTGCCTTGAATTATTAATAAAACTCTTAAAAATAGATGAACGACACTTTTTAAAGTAAGTTGAAACCCTAGAGAAAAAGTGTCCCCGAGGCGCGCTTGAGGCGCACCGAGGCGCGCACCAAAAGGCGCACGCCCAGGGTACACAACCTCGCTTGATGTATGGCGAGGCGCAGGACCCCGCGCCCTGCGTCAGGCACGCCTTTAACAACTATGACAGTAACACAACAAATTACCAAGCTTTGTCAAAATAACAAATTTGTCGTGTCATCTATGAGTCAATAGCATCCAATAATATTTCTAGAACAAAAAAAAGGATTTCATCCTCAACAACAAATTAAATCCCCAAAATGGAACTCATTCAATATCATTACTCAATAATTGATATTATATGGTTGCTCTCAATAATATCAAATTTACTAGCCTGTGATTCATTAGAAATTCAGAATATACAGAATTTTGAGCTTTCATAAGTTTAACGAACATTTATATAGATTAGGCTAGGCATAAATAGAGTTCTAAACGAACAAAGATGATTTAATTCAAATATAAAGTAATGACTTACCAAATTCTGAAACTGTGGAAAGATGTCACCTACTAGCAAGTCAAGGTCAAACATCTTGTCTTTCCATAGAGCTTCCTCCAAAGCAGTGGTGAAGGGATAAGCCAGATTCTTCCAAATATGAATCATAGGAAATGCATTTGGAGAGGCAACTTGCCCTTGAGGATCAATCACCACAATGATGGGCCGATTTTCAAAACACCATTCCTCCTTGGCTAATTTGATCACTTCCTTGGCAATCAATGCAGTACTGTGCACTGTGTACCATTGCATAGCTTCCCTTTTCATCTTGAATTTTTCTTCAACCTGCTGCGACGCCTGTTCAACGATTGGGACCCACACTGTCTCAAACTCACGCTCAGCTGCCTGTGTTATACGGTCCCTGGCTTTGTTGTATATTTCTTTCACAGACTCAATATCTTCTTCAGGGATGTCTACATCTGATATCAGCAACAGAACCACTTTTTTCCTCAACACGTCCAGCATTACATGTTTCTTTATTAGGAACATTATAAACCATAAACAACATTAGTTTCAACCAGAACACATTTCAAAGAGGGGAAGAGAAACAACCTTTTCTTTGCAATCATAAAGTGGTTGTTGATCATCCTTGTAATAAATAAGTGCCCTCAGAATTATCATATTTTCAACTTGGGGAGTATTAAGAAGCTCTTTAATGCTACCAAGACGTTTCATCATCCTCGCTTCATCTGCATATAATAATATCATCCATCAATCACTCAAGTGCATTTACAGTTTTCCCTGTCCAATTGAATTAGATTTTTGGCCTCAATCAACAACTCTACGCTAAGTACATAAGTTCTTCCATTTAATGATAGTGGGCTACTTACCTAAGGTAGGTTGGCATAACTTGGCCTGTTTCTCAAGCTCTACTTTCATACTGTTGAGCTTCTCTGTCAAGAACACGAGTTCTTCCTTCTCGGCGCTTGATATTACATAGCTGAATTATACAAAATGAATTTATAGCAATGAACCCTCGCATCTTAATTCCAAGACTGGAAAAGGTAATTTAATAAGTAACAGAAAACAGTTTAAGTTACTTGAAGCCCAAGCTGGTGAGGCTGGTAATTTGAGAAGCAGAAGCCAAAACGCTCCTCATGATCCAATAGATGGTGATTGGGATAATCTTTTTTAAGCCATCAGAATATTCTGTCACATTGGAAGCATTAGCAATTTGGTCCCCTAGATCCTGGAATCTAAAGACACAGCGGGTTGCATCCATCATTGCCAAGACCAGATCATTAACTGCTTCCAAGGGAGGTGCAGCGAAGCCTGCCGGCTTGTAACTATAAGCGACTTGTTTCAGCATAGATATGGACTTGGCTAGTTGGTTCGATGAGTATATGAGGGCCAGGTGCCAGCACTCTCCATAGTTCAAAGCAAAAGCTGTTAGTGTCAGCATCAATTTAGCATCCCATGGATACTCCTTCAGTTTCCTTAATATCCACTTGATTGTATTGTCTGGATCTCCTCTGCTCGAAGTGTTGTACGCTATCTGCAAACTCATAGGTTCATATGATATTCTTTAAAGTTTTTCCAAGCATATTCAGTATCTAATATTACATACATATATTCTTAAGTGTAGAGAAATTTATCAAATCAAACCATAGTTGTTAAGAGCACAAAGCAAACTTGTAGTACAAGGGTCTCGCTTTTCGCTTTAATGCAAAGTGCAAAAAAAGCGCCCTCTTTGGAAAAAAGCTTACTGTTATAAATTTTCACATAATATTATAGGTTTAGAAAATTTGTAAAATATAGCTTCTTAAAACTAATAAATATTACAAATATCACAACTCACAATAGCTGCCTTTGCATTTAGATTAGAGTTATTAGATGGAGCAACATTACGGAGCCATTAAGCTCACATAGGAAGCTTTATAGTGAGAACTCATCCTGCCAACCTAAAACAAATAGGAAATAACTTGATTCTCTACCGAAATTCTAAGTCAAAACTTGGCCTATTCCTACACTATTTGTGGGGCCAATATGTTTTACATTATCATCAATTGATACAACAAATCCATATCAGCAAGTCACATCTGCAACTATCCGCTACCATTCTACCGCTAAAATAAATATTCCAGCACAGCAAGCAGAAAGTGACAAAAGCTAGCAAGACATCAGAAGTAGAGAAAGAACTAGATTTCTTAGATTTTGAGGACAGAATAAGATCTTTTTAGATTATTAAAGTGTTGGATACCTACCAGTGTGTCAGTAACATCTAAGTCACAATCTTCCAGCCAACAAATAACAAGTTAAGGCTGTGTTCTTTTCAACTTATTCAACATCCAATTCAATTCAGTTCCTTTTCATTCAGCATTCAGTTTTAGTTCAGTCTAAGTAATAAATATTATTAAATAATATCAATAATCTCGAATAATAAACAACAAAAAGTAATTAATAATAATAATATTTGAAAATTTTATTAATTATTATTTTTGCGATGGATGATTATTTTTAATTTATAACTTTGGTGAATAAATGGGTAACAAATAAATAAATTAAGTAATACTTTTTAAGAAATAATAATAATAATAATAATAATAACTATCTTTTAGTTATACATATAATAATAGAATTAAAAAGTCCAGATAATAATATTTACTCCCTCCCTTTTTAAATAAGTGTCACTTTAGGGTGGTAAGTATTTTTTTAAATAAGTGTCACTTTTCAGATTACAATGCATTTTTGCCTAACTTTTTCCCCTTTTACCCTTATTTACTCATTCATTGTAAAAAGCAAAAATAAAAACAAGAGTAGTTTTAAGGGCATTATAGTATTTTTATTGCCATATTTAATGTTGACTTGGTATTTGGAAACCTACCAAAAGTGACACTTATTTAAAAAGGGAGTATAAAATAATGGTAATTTTAATTAAAATTAATAATTAATAATTAATTATATTATAATATTGTATTATTCAAAGTAATATAGATTATTATAATTAGTCTAATAATATTTTGAAGTATTATTATTTATATTATTAATTATCTTCCAATTCAGTTTCAGTACTTTCAGTATCCGTACAGTTTTAGTATCTTCAATTTCAGTCCGGTACAACTACTTATAAGTTCAATATTGGCTTAAAATTGATGCAGATCGCTCTATTGTAGCGAAGTGCGCGCTTTTGTGCGCTTGACCCAGCGCTCTGTGTTCAACTAACAAAGCGCGCACGGTGCTTTTGACAATTATGAATAAAACCCGAATAATTAAGATTTGCTAATGACTACCTTGTATGCAATGCGGTCCATTATATGGGATAATTTCTCTCGCAAAAGAATAGCTTCCTCTTTGTGGGTCGCATTTTCCATATATGCTCTAGTATCCTGCATGGTCAATATTTAATTCAAATAAAACATTTCCTGGAAAATATACAGCATATCAAATTATATTAGAAATACCATGACACTGCTATTAATATTCTGGATTGCTCGATTGAGGATGTCCTCTACTAGATAGAAAAGAGGTTTGACATCAACTTTTATTTCTGAACTAGTATCCTCCACAAACTCTTTCAACCAATTCTCATCAACATTTGTAGCAGAATGCTGCAGGTTACGCTTCTTTTCGACGTCCCGAAACGCATTCAATATGTCTTCTTGTTTCATTTTTCAATGGCAAAGCAGTAAGTGCAGTAATCTTTAACTGATAGTATTTGAGTGAAATAATAACTATATAGCCCTGCAGTTCAGAAAATATCTTAATATGTGTGCATATATGAAGATAGAATAAATTCTTTTCTTGAGCTGTAATTAAGCTCTCTAAGATACTAAAAGAAGGAATTAAAGGATGAAGCCATAGGAAACTTACTTTAGTCACTTTACACCAGCTGATTCTCTATAGACTGAGATTGCTTTGATCTTAATTTAACTGAAGCTTTGGAAGATACTTAGGTTCCATGAATAAAGGAGAAAGGTAAAAAATAAAAACAAGGAGAACTTTTTCCATAAACATGTCTCACGCGTGTGTGTTTTAATACTACATTCTACCAGTATACTTTTATAGATAATGTAATGTGTTTTATCTATTTATTCATAAAGCTAAAAGAATATGAACAATTAAATTATTAATTTTCAATTGAACAAGCGTTATATATTACTTGAACATGAAAAAGAGCTAATGAACCTGCAGTCTTAAAATCTGCAAGACTGCAACCATACCAACTGTGAAAAAGTATAACATACAAATATATATATACAACTGGGAACCTGTCTTAAACATGATAATGCTCTGGAATTAGAACTGCTTGATCCACCTTTAAGGTGTCCCTGAAACTAAGAACTTATGCAGAAAAAGGGTCTAACTTCCAAATAATTGCTTCCAGCCCCTGAAACTCAAATAACGCATACTCGATGCCAGAACCATGACAAATGATAATGATAATAAGGGCAAGTGAATACAAGTATTATTCCTTAAAGTTTAAATACAAGTACAAACTAGATCCTATGCAACCTTTATGATTCTTAGATAACCAAATAAACTGAAGAGCTGACAGTTAAACAAGTAATATAACAAGTTCAAGTATTAAGTTAACTCAAATTCAACTAATTAATCAGCCGATTAGGATGAATCTAACACTCCAGGTTGCATGGTAAGATAGTGACCTGCAAGGTTGCAATCGAGTTAATAACTGCAATAAATATTGTCATCTCTATTGTTAAGCCAGTGTTTCAAACAATTCAACTTGATTAGAAATTGAACAAAGACAGCATGCATCAATGATCCCTTGAAAGAAACATAATTCCATTGCTTAAAATGAAGAAATTACACAGTAAGATCCACCATCACCCTAAATATGGGGATGCAGTTCATGTTAAACTAAAAAACACAATAAAACTCAAATTTGAAATCATAAATTACTAGAGAGAGATGGAAAAGAAGAAAGAACCAAACAATTAGTGGTAGATCACTCAAACCCTTCCAGTAACTCTATTCCGTCTCCTTGCCCCTCCAATCCTCACAAGAGAAATTCCTTCTTAAATTTCTCCTGTTTCAACCAATATCCACACAAAAACTAGGAGAAACACCCAAAACAAGCCCTAACCTGTGTGAGCTTCAAGAAAATCTGAAAGATTTTGCAGGCAGGAGGATTCATTTCCCGCTCTCGCAGATCAAATATGGCCCGAGTATCACACGCCGGTGAGAGAATGTCAGTCGTGAACAGAGAGGGAGAAAGAACCAGCTTGTGCAAGAAGGCGCAATCACCGGCCGGAGAAAGTCGTCAGAAAGGAACCACGTTTCATTTTTACATTTTTCATTGTTTTTACTTTTCCCAATTAATTATTCTAATAAAGTTATAATTAAGGTTTATGCAAACTTTTGCAAAGCAATTAATTATAAAGGAAAAGCTAGGTGGTCCTAAAAAATTGAAGCTCAACAAGCAAAGTGCAATTTTCACTCCTATGTGACCGGAGATTATGCCATGCTATGATAGCATTGCTTCATACTCTCTGCGTGAATAATAAGTATTTCAAAATTAAATAAAATGATAAAGAGCAATAGCATAAAGTAGTTTTTAGTAAGGCAGATCAAAAAAATCAAAAAGCGAACCAAACCAAATTGAACCAATTATATTTGGTTAGGTTTTGATATATGAAATTTGTTATTTTTGGTTCGGTTCGGTATTTGGAATGATAGAACAAAAAAGAAAGAAAAATAGAACCAAACCGAAAAACTGAACCAGATTAGTTTGGTTTCCATTTCCTCCCCTAATAGTTTTTGGTTCGATTCGGTTTGGTTTGATTTTTGAACCAAACTGAATTTTGTTCTGGTCTAGTTTTTGAGACACTTGTCATTCGAACCAAACCGAACTTTGTTGTGCTCTAGTTTTTGGAACACTTGTCATTCATGTAGTGAGTATGGAGCAATGCTCCAGGAGCATGGTATAATCTCTCCCCATGAGACACGATGCCCATAAAGTTGGAACAAACAATCACAATATGAACCAAAGTATCACTTCTCCTATAGTCTAAATTTACATTTATAAAAGCTAGAAATCAAGTACCCAATGCACTAAATCTATCTCTAGTTCCCACTTCCTTAAAAACTTCCTCTTCAAAATTCAAGACCCAGACCACTCAGTCTCAAAATGATTTGGGAGGTTGCAAAAGAAATATTCAGCTCAGATTTAGTGAAACAAATATGGAATGCATTTGAGATACAAGGCCTAGTAATGACAAGCCTCGCCTTTCAAATCATGCTCGCGATATGTGGCAGCAGGAGGAAGTACAATGCCTCAGTTAAAATGAGGTTCATTGTCTGGCTTTGTTACTTAATGGGCGTCTATGTGTCAACCGTTGCCCTCGGCAAGCTAACCGAAACCAACAACGACTCGGTCGCACTTTCCAGCATCACCTACGGCACTGTCCCAAAGGTCAACATAACCAACAACGAGCTCCGCGCCATGTGGGCCCCGCTCCTTCTCATGCACATCGGCGGTCCGGACAGCATCACCGCCTATGCTGTTGAAGACAACAGGCTTGGCTATAGGCAGTTTCTCGAACTAGGTGTTCAGGTCGGTGTTGTTCTTTTGATTTTTATCAAGTCCTGGAACAATACTTGGCTTTCTATTATAGCCTTGACATTGCTTTTAGCCGGAGCGATCAAGAGTTTCGAGCGCATTTGGGCTCTCAGGCGCTCGGCTAGCTCTGATGCTGTATTTGATGTTTTACTAACCAGCAATGTTCATGAGCAGTTCGGTTTCACCAACTCGAATTCTAATTTGGCCTTGCTCGTTAAGGCCTACAGGCGGTTTGAGCATTTAAAGCCACATATTCAGGATTGGATTGGTCACCCTTTGTCCATCAATTCCCCTTCGGTCAGCACATATTATTATCATCCTCAAGATGTTTTCCGGATTACTGAATTCGAGCTTGGATTCATGTATGATGTGCTGTACACGAGATTTCCATCAAATTACTCGATTTCGAGTTTTTTTCGCCGTTCGATTTGCTTGCTTTCTCTAGTGTCCAGCTTGTGTGGCTTTGCCATCTTGTTCAGGAATGCCGATGTGAGACTCTTGAGAATTCTTGTGTCAAGAAAATATGACAAGAATGTGGACCTTGCCATTACTTACGTGCTTCTCTCAGGGGCTATTGGAGTTGAACTCTACGCGATTTTTTCGACTCTTTGGTCAGAATGGGCACTTTTGTTCATGATCAAGCATCATAGGAATCGGATGGTGGAGAATTTCTTTCAGGTTATGGTTCGTCAAGTGCCAATGAAATGGCCGAGATGGTCAAACAGTATGGAGCAACTGAACTTGCTGAGCTATTGTCTATACAAGGAAAAATCTATGTCAGGGAAAATAATCAGCCGAATTATGAAACAAAGAGGATGGGATCACAAGTACAAGAGGTTTCGGGTGACTATAAACACCGAAGTTTCGGTGGAAATGAAGAAAATGATAATCGAAAGGATAGAGCAAGTTCGAGGGCAGCGAGTTTGGCAGCCGTTTAGCAAAAGGGGAGAATGGGCGCTAGAGAGGTTCAAATGTCTAGACCAATTTAAATGGAGCATTGAAACAGATTACACAAATGAAGCAAACCAGCAAACAAGTTTCGGCAGAGCCATAACCATATGGCACATAGCCACCGATATTTGCTACAACCAACTCGAGGGATCTCAGCTTCTTAACAAAGAGTCTCCAGGTAGTTTGACGAAGAAATTATCGGACTATATGATGCATTTACTAGCAGAGAGGCCTTACATGCTATCTATAAACACGAAGAAAATTCTTTTCAAAGGGGCTTGCAATAAACTCAAGGCATATCTAGAGAAAATGGATATACTGAAGGAGGCAGATACGGTGAGCTGTTTTGCGAAAAAAGTGCTAGAATGCGGATTTGAAGAGGCTGTGGTAACAAGTTCTGATGAAAAAAAGTATGCTAAGGAGGGAAATGAAGATGATGACGATGATGATGGAGATATAGTATCGAGGTGGGAAGTAGTATTGGAAGCAAAAAAACTGGCTGGACTCGTGGTTGATAGGGAAGATAGGTGGGAATTGTTGAGTAGTATTTGGGTTGAGATGTTGTGTTATGCCGCATATAATTGCCCGTGGGTTCACCATACCGAGCAGCTCAGGCGAGGCGGAGGGTTGATCACTCATGTTTGGCTTCTCTTGACTCATGAAACTAATAAGTTCAATATAAGCATATATTGATTGACTATTCAATGTGTTTTTGTGTATGTATTGATTGGTTTTTTCATACATTTAAGTGTTTTGTTATCTAGGTATAGTTCTTTGTGTGAATGGACTGAAAGGTATAGTTCTGTCTCAGTTTTTTAATTGATTTTCTTTCCTTGTTTGTAATAAAAAATAGTTATTTTGTAATTTGATTTTGTACAAATTTTCAAACACCCTCATTTAGCTATCCTTTTTATTTCAAAAATTATATGGACAATATTCTCCTAAAAGAAAAATACTCTGAGGGGCGTTTCTTTGAAGGTTTTCATGATAGGCTAGGGGAATACAAAATTTTAATTCCATTTGTTGTTATTTGGTTGAATAAAACAATGAAATTGATTACGGATTCTTTAAAATAATTTTAGTGTAAAGTTAGAGAGATATAAAGCATGACGAAGTGAGAGAACTGTTTTTAGGGAAATGTGTATCGAATCATAGCCTTCCAAAATAGAATGCTTTAGAGTAAAGTTAGAAAGATATAAAGTGTATGGAAGTGGGGATTTTATATTATGCATCTGCCTTTTTACACCCTTCTCCAATCCAAGGGTTGAAAATTTATTAACAATTGATTAATTATTTTCTCACTCAAATTAAATACTCCCTAATAAATTTCCAACCTTTGGATTAGAAAAAGGTGTAAAAAGTCAGGTACATAATATAAAATCCCATGAAAGTGACAGAAAATTATTTAGGAAAATGTGTATTGAATCATATCATTCCAAAATTGAATGCTTCAGAATAAAGTTAGAGAGATATAAAGTGTAAATAAAAAAAAAAATTTTAGATAAATATACATTAAATTCTAACCTCCCAAAATAAAATGAAAGTTTGAATTTAATCATATATTCTTTAAAATTGATTTTCAACTTTATCTTGTTACCCATTTTTTAGTTACTTACTCCTGTTGCCCCTAACCACATGGGTATTAAAGATTTTGTTTCTAATGGCTAATGGCTAATGGCTAATGGCTAATGGCTAATGACAGTAGCCTCTTGTCAATGGAATAGCCTTGTTATTATTGATGTTCTTAAACAATAACATAAATTCCAAAAATTACGATTTGATCCACGTAGCTAATTGCAGATTCTGAATACTTGATTTTAGATGTTCGTGATTATGAAAATGAATTGAGTTTTACCGAGAAGGATGCGTTTTGATGATGGGATTGCATTGAAATAATTGATTCCAAATTTGAATACTGGAAATTGCATTCCTCTCCTCTCCAGAGTATATCCAAATACATAACAAAATCAAAGGGTGCACCATTCATTTCCTTTCATTCCCTTTCTGTTCCTGAAAGCGCCCTAAATTTAATGGCAAGTTTTAAAATAATATATTTTGACAAAATTTGTCCATGGCCCAGGGTATCTGTTCATTGCAGCTCGAGCACGTTTAAATGGGTTGGACTTGGACACTCATTTTTATATAAAGCTCGACTCGAGTCTGAGCCCGTTAAAGCTCGAAATTTTTGTTAGGTCTCGTATATCAATTCGGTAGCAAGGTGATATGTATTAACTAAAATAGACGTTGCAACAATGAGTATAAAAATAAATAGAGCAATAAAGAGACACAAAGATTTACGGGGAAAACCCTTTAAAAGGGAAAAACCACGGGGCACCAAAATAACTCCACTAATAAATAATGGGAATACTACAATAAGGGTTCTCTCAAGTATACCCAAACCCGAGGTAAACAACAATTTCAGGACAGTTGGAAATAACCATATTTTACTCATAAGGTAAAATCACTCAACTCCCCCTCTCTAATATTTCTCACTCTCTTGTGGTAGTGAATTACACTACAAGAGGAACTCTCAAGTTTTCGCCCTTCTGGATGATTTCCAATTTTAGGATCATCATGCCTTTTTATAGGCAAGGAAGGCATGACTTTGTCATTAATACGTCTCCACAACTACTTGTTGCCACATTAATTTGCCCTTCATTAGTTGAATTTAATAGCCTCAATCTTAGTTGAATTAATTAGCCTCTTTAGTTGATGTCTGGAACTAACAATTCTCCCCCTCCAGACTCAAGGGGCACCGAGTCAGCTCCTAATTGGAGCTCATGTCGATCAGTTCATTGCATAGCTCAAACTTCTCCCAATGAATTACTTTTGTCAGCATATTTGAAGGGTTCTCTTCTGTTGGAATTTTCTCTAGATGAAAAACTCATTTTTCTAGTTGTTCTCTTATCCAATGATATCGGATATCAATGTGCTTTGTTCGAGAGTGACACATAGTATTCTTGTTCAAGTCTATGGCACTTTGACTATCGCAGTATACTATACAGTCAGCTTGTTTTTTGCCCAACTCTTCAAAGAATCTCTTTAACCAAATCATCTCTTTTCCTGCTTCAACAGCTGAAATGTACTCTGCTTCGGTCGTAGAAAGTGCAACACATTTCTGTAATTTAGATTGCCAAGAAATTGCTTCCCCTGAAAATGTAAATATGTATCCCGAAGTTGACTTTCTATGATCGAGATCTCCTGCCATGTCAGCATCAATAAAGCCTTCTAGGATTGGTTTAGATCCACCATAACATAAGCACTTCTTTGAACTTCCCTTCAAATATCTTAAAATCCATTTTAATGCTCCCCAGTGTTGTCTTCCCGGATTATCTAAGAATCTGCTTAAAACTCCAACAACATGTACAATGTCTAGCCTTGTGCAAACCATCGCATACATCAGACTCCCCACTGCGGAGGAATATGGAATCTTTCTCATGTCTTCCTTCTCTTCTTTGGTTGTAGGATAAGATTCCTCACTCAGCTTTAGATGTCCGGCAAGAGGAACGCTAACTGGTTTAGCATTCGACATGTTGAAACATTGTAGCACACGTTCAACTTTTTTTTCTTGTGACAGCCACAACCTCTTGTTGCTTCGATCACGAACAATCCTCATGCCCAAAATCTTTTGTGCCTGATCCAAGTCCTTCATGTCAAAGGACTTTGCTAACTGTTCTTTCAATTTACGAACTGAAGAAACATCTTGTCCCACGATCAACATATCATCAATATATAACAATAATATGATAAAGTTGTTATCAGAGAATCTCTTGAAGTAAACACATGGATCCGCTTGAGTCTTCTTGTAGCCATGACTACTCATGAAATAGTCAAACTTCTTGTACCACTGCCTGGGTGCTTGTTTCAACCCATACAGACTCTTTTGCAGCTTGCAAACTATGTGCTCTTTTCCTTTTACTTCGAAGCCTTCTGGTTGCACCATGTAGATTTCTTCCTTAAGGTCGCCATGAAGGAAGGCAGTTTTCACATCTAACTGCTCAAGCTCAAGATTTAAACTTGCTACCACGCTCAGAACTGCTCTAATAGAAGTCATTTTAACCATCGGAGAAAAGATTTCGTCAAAATCAATTCCTTTCTGTTGTTGGAATCCTTTCACTAATAGATGAGCCTTATACTTCACTAGCTTTCCATTGCCATCTCTTTTGAGCTTGAAAACTCATTTGTTCTTCAAGGCTTTTCTTCCTCTAGGAAGTTCGACTAACTCATATGTGTTATTTTTCTACAAGGAATTCATCTCATCTTGTATTGTCTCCAGCCAAATTCTTTATCTGCATGAGTTAGAACTTCCTAAAAATTCTCCGGCTCCCTCTCATCAGTAAGGAGAATATACTCAGAACTAGGATACTTTGATGTTGGTTGGCGATCCCTGGTGGATCTTCTAAGTTGTTGTTCAGCCTCAACTTGCAGGGTGGGTTGCTCCGCCTGCTCATCAATATCTTCTTGCTCATGATCCTCCATTAGCTCTAGAATTTCATCATTGTTCTGAACTTGTTCCTCATCTCCACCAATGGTACTATTTAGCGATGAAGGAATGTGGCTAGGAATGATGTCATCTACAAGTCCTGACTTACCATTCTTCTCCAAGCTTTCGATAGTCTCATTTTCTCGAAAGACTACATCTCTGCTTCTGATGGTCTTCTTTCTTATTTGGGTCCCACAGTTTGTACCCGAACTCTTCATCTCCATATCCAAGGAAGATATATAGACTTGCTTTGTCATCAAGCTTTGACCATTGCTCCTTAGGTACATGCGCAAATGCCTTACAACCGAACACCTTCTGATAAGAGTATTGAACATCTTTTCCAGTCTATACTCTTTCTGGAATATTAAAATCTAGAGCTGCAGATGGTGACCTATTAATGAGATAGCAGGCTGTGCACGCTGCTTCTCCCCAAAAATGACTTTAGCAAGGTAGCCATTTTGAGCATACATCTGACCTTCTCCACAATAGTGTGATTCATCCTTTTTGCTACACCATTATGCTGTGGGGTTCTAGGTATAGTCTTTTCATATCAGATTCCATGTCTGGAACAGTAGTTCTCAAACTCATGTGATGTGTATTCACCTCCATTATCGTATCGGAGACATTTTAATTTCTTGTTTGACTCTCTTTCCACTATAACATGAAACTTCTATAATGACTAGAATACCTGATCTTTTGTTCTTAGGAAATACATCCACAGCTTCCGGGATGCATCGTCCAAGAAAGTAATAAAATACTTATTACCTCCTAAGGTCTCATATTCAAAGGGGCCACAAACATCTGAGTGCACTAAGTCGAGAGCATTTGACATTCCGCTTGATGACTTACTGAATGACACTCTATATTGCGATAATGGTAATAATGGTGTACCATTATCAATAGGCATTAATCACATGGCGATAATGGTGTACCATTAGCCGAAGGTACGAGCGCCTTCTTGGCTAGAATCTGCAACCCTTTCTTATTGATGTGAGCCAATCTTCTATGCCACAAATCTGGTGAAGACTCTTCTTCAACAGCATGCAGTCCATCTTTACAAATTACTACATTTGTTTTGCATAGTGTACAACACACGGCACCTTTCGCAATCACCAAGGAATTCTGAGTAAGCTTCCATTTCTTACTCCCAAAGAAATTCTTGAAGCCTTCACGATCTAGGACACAATAAGATATTAAGTTGAGCTTCAAATCAGGAACATGTCTAACTTCTTTGAGGATGAGTGTGCAGCCAGTGTTCGTCTTAATACGAATGTCACTAATTCCAATGATTTTGGAATGGCCATTATTGCCCATCTTCACCAAACCAAAATTTTCTGCTCTGTATTATTGGATATGATGTATGCCCTTAAGGCAATCACGGCGATATATCATAATTATGTAATAGTACGAATAATTTGTTTAATCAATACAGGCATTTGTTCTTTTGTTTATATCAATATGTTTATATATATATATATACACATAATTATATATATTATAGCTGGTTAAAATATATTCATTGATGTATGTATACAAAAGTCCTTGACATATCATAGCATGAAGTCAGAGAAATTATAGTTGGACTATATTTGGTGGAACCTGCTTCATGTGCAATTATGATTATGTCTAAACTATCCTTAGTCATAGTTTTATCAAGAAAGGATATTGATGAAACAGAAAGACTAGCATGTGGTCAAATTTCTTAGAAAGGGTCCAAGCAGTTAATCTCCTAAAGACTGAAGGTGGTGCCTTAAGCTTGACATATGGATATATCTGGGAGATATATTAGAGACCGCAGCAAGATAAACACTTGGTATAAATATCAATGTGTTAGTGTTTATCTTCATGCAATAAGCTTTGCGAATGTCCTCATACTTGAGATGATAGTTGCCTTGTGCGGTACTATTGCTATACTTTGGGTCATTACTATACACTAATTTGTTTAAGGTGCTATGGGTGATTACAGGTATAGTGAGGTCAACACGTTGGTAAGCTGAGTAGTCGAAAAGAATCCATCGCTCCGGATATATTAAGGAATCGTACCTAGCCACTTGTTGAAGTGATGATTGCCATAAACCTCTGATCAGAGTATATGTTTGATAGAAATGGTTTCTAGTCAAACACACTATGGTAAAAGGCAATAAACTTTGGTAACAAGTAAATAACCGGGATAGCTTGGAGCAACCTCGCTATTAGTGGGTTAACACTTTGACCGAACCCAATAAACCAGATGGTACTAATATTAAAGAATGGAAGGAATTTATCGCACTAGATACTATTGCATTAACCGGGATTAAGTCATAAGCATAAATGATGTTCCGAGTAATAGCGGATGGTAGACCCTTGCTAGAGGCGTACTACAGTCGTTTAAGGTAATCGAGTTCTATTCATGGTCTAGAGCATCGAGCCAATGGTTCCATTAGAACAAGGGTTGGTTAAGCCTTAACAACTCAATACTTCGGGATCCTATAAGGTCACACACACTGGATCTTTATCACACTAAGTAAAGAACTAATAGATTTATTCTATTACGAAAATATAACATAAATAATAATTGGATTATTATTTGCTTGGTTAAAATTAATTAGACCAATTTTGGATAGACCGAGGAATTTATTTTGACTGGCAACTAATTAATTAGAGTCATAAATAAATTATAATTGATTAGATCAATTTTGGTTGGACCAAGAAATTTATTTTGACTGATGACTAATTTATTAGGGTCAGAAAATAAATATTTGAAAATGGATTAAAAAGGTGAATTTTGCATTGGCGAGTTTAATTGGACCGAAAGTACAAAAGTATTTTGAACAGGCTCGAGTGCGCGGTAGTACACCGAAAGGTGTGTGAGCAATGCTGGGCATTGCTCGCAGCAGCCCATAAAATTGGGTTGCACATGCGCAGCCCACAAGCAAGGGCTTTGCCTTGCATATGCGCAGCATGCACGCTGTGTCCGCATGGGCCACATCGCTTATCCCCTTTCCTTTCAAAATGCATCAAGCTCAAAGCATAAATCCTAAGCGACATAATTAATCTCTCGGATAATTGAGCAAGTTATTTTTGTGGAGCCTAAATTTATTCGGGCACCGCTAGTTATATTTTTGGGTGAGGCTTCTAGAGTGGTCTAGCAACTACTCGAGGCTTCTTAGTTCTTCCTCCTGTGGAGGTTTTGGTTGGTGGGGTTCGTGTGGATACTGATAGAGGCTATCCTACGATTGGAGGCTTGTGCAAAAAGGTTCTGCAAAAGCAAGCTTCAACTGGTAAGTTCTTTTTCTTTCTCTTTTAATTATTAAGTCTTTTTCTTTAAGTGTTTTTAGACTTAATAATTATGCTTAGGTTATTTTTGCAAGCTTAGTTTATTTTATGCTTAGGTTATAACTTAGAGTTATACCATGCTTAGTATAAAATAAATATACTAGGATATAATTTGGAATTATAGTATGCCTAGTCCTTTAGCATGCTAACCTAGGTATGGAATTATTTAGTTAAGGCTTTATTTAATTTATATGCAACTAATAGGAGTTCCTGGGGACATGGATAAAATTTTGAATTTCAGCCATGCCTCTTATGCATGTTCAATTTGACTGTCAATTTCCAACAGTGGTATCAGAGCCTGCCTATTTAGTGCATAATTAAGTTAGAAGCAAACTAAATATTATTTTCTAAATGAAATGTTTGTTTATTTAATTGTTTGGAACAATATATATAAACTTGTGCCTTTCATTTCAAGGTTAGAAAATAGTTATAAATAATTTTGAATAAGCCTACTCAACTTACTTAAATTATACAAGTTTTAATAATTTATTTAAATTACATGGATTATAGATGCTCCCAATTTACATGAATTGGAAGAATGAAATTTATTAGTTCAAGAGAATCCATTGGTCTTCAAGTTTGTGCCCGTATTTGTTCTGGCTAAGAATTGGACTTGGTGTCTACTCCTCATAGGGCACCTCTCCTACCTGGGAACCTATATCGGTGCAATTTAAATTGACCAACCGGGGGATTAATATGAACTAATTTATTTCTAGTATATAAGATGGTGTTTATATATGTTTCTATAATAAAGTAAAAAATTAAATTTATTGAATAAAAGCTTAAAGGAAATGCAATATAAATATAACAAATAAAAGTATTAATTATTTTGCATATAATCTATGTTGATGGAATAATTATAATAAAGAGTTGAACCCACCTAAGGTTAGACCTTATAAATTAATTCTAAAATTCCCTGAATTAACACAGGTTATTATAATTTTGTCCATCTGATAAAATCCTAGATTGGGTGAGACATTTAACACCAATAAAATCACAAAGTAAATATATTAAGGCAAGTTGTAGTCTTCCTTACTCAAATTTATAATATGGTGTCTTTGGGCTATCAAAGTGCTACGCAAAGCGTTCCTTCTAGTCCACATTGATTGGTTGTAAAGTTTGAGATAGGGTCTGCCTTAATAGAGCTGGGGTAGTCCACCATAAAATTGGGGGCTAGGCCCAGATCTGAGACATATTCAAGGAGATGTTAATATAAGAGCACATGTCCCTTGGGATTAGGGAACTTGAATGAATTAGTAATTGCATGCGATGCAAATGGAATGGGATTCCAAGTATGACTTACTATTATGACCTGACTCATAAAATTAGGGGTTATAATTGACTAGTTATAGATGCTACCTACTAGGGAATTTAGCTGGGCTAAAATTCACGAATTCAATAGAATGGGCTATTGTAAATTTCGATGGAAATAGTAGGAAAATGTATTTAATTAAAAGTCCTCATATTAAATACATGTACTTAAACTAATATCTAAACGCTTTTCTTTTCTTATATCTTAGGTTGAAAATGGCTTCCAATTTTAATCTTCGTATGTTACTTGACACCAAATTGAATGGCTCAAACTTTTCTGATTGGTTCGGAGCAGTTAGAATAGTTCTCAGATTCGAGGGAATTGCTTATGTCCTAAGTGAAATTTTCCCTATAGAACCTGATGTTGAGGATCATGTGGAACATGATGCCTAGTTGAAGCACAGGAAAGATCGTGACACTGCCATGTGTATTATATTGGGGTCCATGAATCCTGAGCTTCAGAAACAACATGAGAACATGCCCTTGGAGGATATGGTTCTCCATCTTGAAGAACTATTTTTGGAGAGGGAGAGGACAGAGAGGTATAAGACCTCCAAGCTCCTTTTCAGGACCAAGATGCAGGCTGCCGCCTCTGCCTCTTAGCATGTGCTGAAACTCTTGGAATACCTTGAGAAGATGAATCGATTGGGATTCGAGATGAATCATGACTTGAGCATTGACCTTGTATTGATGTCCTTGACAGATAGTTACTCAGCCTTCATGACTAACTATTACATGAACAAGATTAATTCAACTATCCCTGAATTAATCAACATGCTGAAAACACTAGAACCTCATATCAAGAAGGATCGAAAATCTCTACTGTTGGTTGAAAAAGGCAAGGCTTCTAAGAAGAAGAAGCAGGCACTGAGTGCTAAGAAAAGAATCAGTAAGAAGGAGAATGAAAAGAAGGCATCTAAGTATGTCTGCTTCCAATGTGGAAAACTGGGACATTGGAAGAGGGATTTCAAAGCTCCTACTTCTGAGCATTTGAAGAAGAAGCCTACAGAGGCATCTACTTCAGGTATGTTTGTAATTAAAAACTTTGCTACTTTTTTTTGCGAGAATCCACTTGGGTATTAGATACTGGTTGTGGTTCTCATATCTATACTTCTGTGCAGGGATAAAGGAACTGTAGAAAACTTGCAAAAGGGGAGATGGACCTACGCGTGGGAAATAGAGCTAGAGTTGTTGCATTAGCCGTAGGGAGCTTTAGTCTTATTTTGCCAAGTGGACTTAGTTTAGTTTTGAATAATTGTTACTACGTTCCAAGTGTTACTAAGAATATTGTATCTATTGCGTGTTTAGCAGCAGAGGGATTTAAAATTTTATTTTTGAATAATAATTGTCAGATTCGTTTGAATAATATTCTTTATGGTTATGGAATGTTGAAAGGTGGCATTTATATTCTTGATACTAAAATAGAAGTTTTCAATATAAACAATGTGAAGAAAGTTAAATTAGATAATGAGAATTCCTTCTACTTATGTCTTTGCTGTTTAGGCCACATAAACAAAGATCGCTTAACCAAGTTGCATAAGCGTGGAGACTTGGGCCCAATAGACTTAGAGTCTTATGGTGATTGCGAACCTTGTTTAAAAGGAAAAATGACAAAGTTACCCTTTCAAGGAAAGGGTGAGCGAGCTACAAGTACATTAGAACTTATACATACTGATGTATGTGGTCCAATGAGTGTTCAGGCACTAGGAGGATACTCCTACTTCATAACCTTTATTGATGATTACTCACGATACGGTTATTTGTACTTGATGAAGCACAAGTCTGAAAGTTTTGAAAAATTCAAACTATTCAGAGCTGAAGTAGAGAAACAGCTTGAGAAAAGTATTAAAACACTTTTATCCGATCAAGGTGGAGAATACTTAAATCAGGAGTTTCAGGATTATCTAAAGGAAAATGGGATAGTTCCCCAGTGGACCCCTCCTTATACACCCCAACACAATGGAGTGTCAGAAATGAGGAATCGGACTTTGTTAGATATGGTCAGGTCCATAATGAGCCATGCAGTTCTTAGTAAATCCTTTTGGGGATATGCACTTGAGAGCACGATTTATGTCTTAAACAGAGTGCCTCTAAATCAGTTGATTTTACACCTTATGAAAGATGGTGTAACAAAAAGCCATCTCTAAGTCACTTAAGAGTTTGGGGCTGTCCTACTATGGTAAAGAGGATAGCGTCAGATAAGCTAAATGCCAAGGCTGACAAATGTCTGTTCATTGGATATCCAAAGGAAATAATTAGATATTTGTTTTACCAACCCGAAGCACAAAAGGTATTTATGTCTCGGAATGCTCACTTTTTGGAAAAGGAACACTTACTTGCAAAAGTTAGTAGGAGCAATATTGAACTGGAAGTTCAAGAGGAAGAAACAGACGATCAACTGATTGACCCCCATTTTAGATACATAAGAGAGTGTGATCCAAGAACAACCTGTCGAAACACAATCATTGCAAAGATCAGGTCGTGTTCATAAGGGTCCCAATAGATATGGGTTTATCATCACTAATGATAAGGAACTATATCTTGTGGAGGATGATGAATCAAGGACATATGATGAGGCAATGAAAAGCTCAGATTGTGATAAATGGCAAAAGGCCATGAAATCAGAAATGGATTCGAGAACCAAGTTTGGAATTTGGTTGATGCACCACAAGAGGTTAGACCAATTGGGTGCAAATGGGTCTTCAAGAAGAAGATAGACATAGACGGTAATGTAATTACCTATCAAGCAAGGTTGGTTACGAAAGGTTATAGTCAATGGGAAGGTATTGACTATGACAAAACCTTCTCACTAGTAGCTATGCTTAAATTTATAAGGATACTCCTCGCTATAGCTGCTCAGTACGATTATGAGATCTAGCATATGGATGTAAAAACAGCATTCTTGAATGGGGATTTAGACCAGGGATGTGTATATGATACAACCTGAGGGTTTTACATCTCAGAATGGCTCAAAGGTATGCAAGCTACAAAGATCCATTTATAGACATAAGCAGGCATCCAGGAGTTGGAATATAAGGTTTGATCAGATAATCCGGGAACTGGATTTTTGCCCAAATGCAAATGAGCCTTGTGTTTATAAGAAGGTTAGTGGGAGTGTAGTCATTTTTCTAGTATTGTATATTGATGACATTCTGCTATTAGGAAACGACATTTCTCTTCTTCAAAACGTTAAAGTATGGTTGTCAAGAAAGTTCTCCATGAAAGACCTTGGTAAAGCAGCATTTATACTAGGTATAAAGATCTACAAGGATAAATCTAAGAGGCTGTTAGGTCTTTCTCAAAGTACATATATAGACAAGGTATTGAATAGGTTCAACCTGGAGCATTCTAAGAAAGGTTATCTCCCGATGACAAAGGGGATTAACCTATCTACGGCTGAGTGTCCTAAGACAGCTCAGAAGAGAATGCGCATGAAGGATATACCCTATGCATCCGCGATAGGATCCATCATGTATACTATGATATGTACTAGGCCGGATGTCTCTCAGGCTTTGAGCTTTACGAGCAGATATCAGTCAGATCCAGGTGAAAAGCACTGGATGGCCGTCAAGACAATCCTTAAGTACTTGAGAAGGACTAAGGATGAGTTCTTGATTTATGAAGAAGGTGACCTCACTATCAAAGGTTACACTGACGTGAGCTTTTAATCTGATAAGGATGACTTTAAGTCTCAGTCAGGTTTTATGTATGTGTTAAATGGAGGGGCAGTATGCTGGAAGAGTTCCAAGCAAGAAACTACTGTTGATTCAACCACAAAATCTAAATACATTGCTGCATGCAAAGTAGTAAAAGAAGTTGTCTGGTTAAAGGGATTTATTGGTGATCTCGGTGTGGTGCCTGAGGCTGTTGATCCAACTACTTTATATTGTGATAACAATGGTGTCATAGCTCAGGCAAAGGAACTACGATCTCATCAGAAAAATAGACATGTATCCAGAAAGTATCATATACTCAGGGAGATTGTTGATGCTAAGATCATAAGATTAGAATATGTACCCACTGATCAGAACCTCGCGGATGGTCTGACAAAGCCATTGACTCAAGTCAAACATGACCAGCATGTTAAAGCATATGGATTAAAACATATGGCTAATTGGCCTTAGTGCAAGTGGGAGTTTGTTGGATATGATGTATGCCCTTAAGGCAATTAGGGAGATACATCTTAATTATGTAATAGTACGAATAATTTGTTTAATCAATAAAGGCATTTGCTCTTTTGATTATATCAATGTGTTTCTATATATATATATATATAGTTAAAATATATTCATTAATGTATGTATACAAAAGTCCTTGACATATCATAGCATGAAGTCAGAGAAATTATAGTTGGACTATATTTGGTGGAACCTACTTCATGTGCAATTATGATTATGTCTAAACTATCCCTAGTCATAGTTTTATCAAGAAAGGATATTGATGAAACGGAAAGACTAGCATGTGGTCAACTTTCTTGGAAAGGGTCCAAGCAGTTAATCTCCTAAAGACTGAAGGTGGTGCCTTAAGCTTGACACATGGATATATCTGGGAGATATATTAGAGACCGCAGCAAGATAAACACTTGGTATAAATATCAATGTGTGAAACACCCTTATCATATAATAACTATAGAAAAATACTATAGAAATTTTTATTTTTATTTTTTTCAAAAATATTCATATATTAACACAACCATAATATTTCACATCAACTCTAATATCGTTCATTTATTACAAACCATAATTATGTTTGATTTGAAAAAATCAAAACCCAACCACTTTCTATTCTATATGCTTGTCATGTGAGGAGAGAGAGCGAGATGGACACAGCCGACACACCTTTCTTCCATGACAGCTACAGGTAAGAACCTTCTAGTACAATACTTTATCTACAACTTCAACAACTGAAAAATATAGCGATTTATATGAGTCGCCACTCAGTGAATATAAACAATCAATGAATTTAACAATCACATACAGTTACACCTTCCAATTAAACATACAGTCATTCTTATATACTATTGGATGATTCATTTATTTAATTGTTGTGACATTTCCGGCCAAACTATTGCCCCGGGATACATGTAACATTTGTAATAGATAACAATTGATTTGCTGGCCAGCTATATAACAATTGGTTGACCTTTCGGTCCAGATAACAATTGGTTGACCTTTCGGTCCATTTATCAAATATTGCAATTGGTTGACCATATAGGTCCAGATAACAGAACATGTATTGCAATGTTTGATCGGCTATGTCACAACGTCTCTCTTTATTTCATTTGTTCCTGTATAATTGCGTATATAATGAATAATTCAATTATCTCAAGTTTCACCAAATAAACATATGTTCATATAATTCAAATTCTCCAAATAACATATAATCATTCAATTCACAACAATTCACCAAACATTCAAATATCACATATCAAAACATTTCACCTATTCATATCATGTTTATACTCACAGATGGAATGCTAATTTCCACGAAATCGACTTGTTTCCTCCTCTTGAACACTTTCACGACCTCGTGTTCCTATAAGCATAAATTCACATCAATACATTTCACCTTGCGTTGTTTTCTATTTATAAAGTTTTCATGACTTAAACCATTGTTACTTGTATACTTGTTCATATGACCTTGCTCTACTTAAAAATTCATAACTTTCAATTCACTTCTCCAAATGATCGGATTCTTTTTTTATTATATCCCTAATACACAAGGCTATAACATACTAAAACCTCAAAAATTTTAGAGTCTTATACGATTTATAGGGAATTTCCCATCAAAACTTGTTTCAGTCCCGCTTTACCTGGACAGCAACGTAATAAAACGGGTATAACTCTCTCTACACAACATGAATCGACCTAATTCTTTTTCCTACTTAAACTATACACATAAGGGAATAACATATCAAAAAATCAGAATTTTCTAAGCAGTATAACAATCCCAGATCAATTTTGAAACTCACCCTATCTCTTTGATCATCCAATTCTGCACACTTCATCTTATAAAAATCATAACTATTGATCTACTCGTCTAAAAATTCTCAAATTTTGCAGGATGAACCTTGACATAAAGAAGAACAATTCATCTTCTTACTAAAACTGCTAATTCTAAGTTTAACGTAACGAAAATCGTACTACAAAGTTACTAAAATACCTGATTCCTTCCTTCTAGATCTCTTCTTCTCTTCTTCCTTTTTCTTTGTTCTTTGCTTTGTGTTTTAGGAGATGAAGAACTGATCTAATTCTTATCAGTTCATAAAAAGATCTAAGGGGCAAAAGACCAATTTGCCCTCAAATTCTTTATTTATTACAAATACTAACTATACTAAATACATATACATATATCTATACCATACTAATACTAATTCTAATACTAATTCTTATACTTAAATCCTTATGATATATCACAATTTTATTCAACTTTATATGTTCTAATAATCATTTTATATCTATAACATAACTATACTCCACTTATTCCTTAAAATTCTATAGCCATATAATTCGATACCTAGATATTAACTATCGTATTTTGTATGGTTAAAATAACTATTATTTTCACTAACCAATTTTAATAAATATATCATGTAAAATTTAAATATAATGACATATAACAGATGTGGACAAATGCAAATATAATGCATGAAATGGGATATTATAATTCTCCCCCCCTTAAAGAATTTCGTCCTCGAAATTAAATACCTGAATCAGAAAACAAATAAGGATAGTCCTTTCTCATTCGATCTTCTGTTTCCCAAGTGGCTTCTTCTACTGAATGACTTTTCCAAAGTACTTTTACCAATGGTATTTCTTTATTTCGCAATTGTTTGGTCTTATACCCGATAATTGCTACTGGCTCTTCTACATAACTCAAATTATCAGCAATCTCTATCTCTTGGTCCTTCAATACATGAGTAGGGTCTGACCGATACTTCCTTAGCATGCTTACATGAAAGACATTGTGAATTTGAGCTAACTCTGGTGGTAATGCCAATTTATAAGCAAGCGGACCAATTCTTTCAAGAATGTCATAAGGCCCTATGTACCGCGGACTAAGCTTCCCTTTCTTCTTAAACCTTAGTACGCCTTTCCAAGGTGATACGCGAAGAAAAACTTTATCCCCTACTTCATATTCCTTTTCCCTTCTATGTTGATCAACATAACTTTTCTGTCTATCTTGTGCTGCCTAGATTCTTTCTCTTACTATCTTCACCTTTTCAAATGTGTCTTGTACTATTTCTGGACCCTCCAAAACTCTCATCCCTTCTTCATCCCAACAAATAGGACTTCTGCATTTTCTTCCATAAAGAGCCTCATACGGTGCCATTCCAATACTACTATGATAGTGATTATTATAAGCGAATTCTATTAGATAACATATTCATCCCACGCACCTTTGAATTCCATAGCACAAGCTCGAAGCATTTCTTCCAAAGTCTGAATTGTTCTTTCTGATTGACCATCTGTTTGAGGATGAAAAGCAGTGCTAAAGTTTAATTTTGTGCCCAATGCCTGCTGTAAACTTCTCCAAAATCGAGATGTAAATCGAGGATCTCTATCTGATACAATAGACACAGGTATTCCATGTAATCTGACAATTTCATTAACATACTTCTTCGCCAAATTCTCCAATGAACAACCCCATTGTATGGGTAAAAAGTGGGCTGATTTTGTCAATCTATCAACAATAACCCAAATAGCATCATTCTTTCTTGGAGTTTTCGGAAACCCGTACACAAAATCCATAGTAACCATCTCCCATTTCCAAACTGGTATAGGTAATGGTCGTAATTTCCCTGCTGGAGCTTGATGTTCAATCTTTACTTGTTGACATATCAAACACTTTGAAATGTATTCAGCAATATCCTTCTTCATTCCAGACCACCAAAAATGAGAGCGTAAGGTATGATACATTTTTGTCATTCCCGGATGCATAGCATATGGAGCAGTATGAGCTTCTTCTAAAATTTCCTTCTTCAAATTATCAACATCAGGCACACAAATTCTTTGTCCCAACATCAAAGTATCATTTTCTACTGTAAAATCAGTGCTCTTTCCTTGCTTGACATTTTCCATAATCTCTTTTAATTGCGGATCTCGAACCTGAGCTTCCTTAATTCTATCATGTAACACTGGTCTTACCTTGAAGTTAGCTAATAATGCACCATTTTCGCCCAATTTTAAGTCAACATCCATTGCTCGCAATTGAACTAAGTATGGGAGTTTAGAAACTTGAACATTAGCCATTACACTACTGGATTTTCTACTTAAGGCATCAGCTACAACATTCGCTTTTCCCGGATGATATTCTATCGTGAAATCATAATCTTTTAACAATTCTAGCCATCTCCTCTGCCACACATTCAATTCTTTCTGACTCAACAAATATTTCAAACTCTTATGATCAGTGAAAATCTGAAAAGTTTCTCCGTACAAATAATGCCTCCAAATTTTCAAAGCAAACACAATAGCAGCCAGTTCTAAATCATGCACTGGATAAGATAATTCATATGGTTTTAATTGTCTAGATGCATACGCAATTACCTTCCCATGTTGCATTAGAACACAACCCAAACCTTGGTGAGAAGCATCACTGTAAACAACAAATCCACCAGTGCCAGTCGGAATTGTCAAAATCGGAGCTGTAGTCAATCGTTTCTTTAATTCATCAAAACTTTTCTGGCAATCATCTATCCACTGGAACTGTACATTCTTTCGCAGTAATTTTGTCATTGGAGCAGCAATAAGAGAAAACCCATCAACAAATCGTCGATAATACCCTGCTAATCCCAGAAAACTTCTTACTTCTGCTACATTTTTCGGAGTTTCCCATTGAACCACAGCTTCGATCTTTTTAGGATCAACCTGAATGCCTTGACCAGAAACCACATGTCCCAAAAATAAAACATGATTCAACCAGAATTCACATTTGCTAAACTTTGCATATAGCTATTTTTCTCTCAAAATTTGAAGCACAATTCTCAAATGTTGCTCGTGTTCTTCATTACTTTTCGAGTACACAAGTATGTCATCAATGAAAACAATGACAAACTTGTCAAGATACTGTTGAAATACCTTGTTCATCAAAGCCATGAAAGCTGCAGGTGCATTCGTCAAACCAAATGGCATCACTAGAAATTCATAATGTCCATATCGAGTTTTGAAAGCTGTTTTTGGAACATCTTGCGTTGAAATTCCGAGTTGATAATACCCTGACCTCAAATCAATTTTAGAAAATACACATGCTCCTTGCAATTGATCGAATAAATCATCAATACGAGGTAAAGGATATTTATTCTTCACAGTTACTCGATTCAACTGTCTGTAATCAATGCAAAGTCGCATAGTGCCATCCTTTTTCTTAACAAACAATACCGGAGCACCCCAAGGAGACACACTAGGTCTAATAAATCCCTTATCAAGTAACTCTTGTAATTGCTTTTTCAGCTCTTTTAATCCCACTGGAGCCATTCTATATGGAGAAATAGAAATCGGTGCAGTTCTTGGAACTAAATCAATGGTAAATTCTGCTTCTCTATCAGGTGGCAATCCTGGTAGGTCCGCAGGAAATACATCGGGAAATTCTTTAACAATAGGAATATCATCAAGTGATACATCTGATACTTTGGTGTCAATAACATGTGCTAAATATGCCTCACATCCACCCTTGATTAACCGAAAAGTATTAATTGCAGAAATTAAACAAGTCGGTGCTATCTGACGTTCACCCTGAAAAATGACTTTTAGCTTATCTGATGTCTCTAAAATAACTTCCTTGGTGAAACAATTTACTACTGCATGATGTTTTTCCAACCAATCCATACCCAAAATCACATCAAACTCTCTAATAGTCAATCTAATCAAGTCCACACTTAATATAACCTTGTCAATTTGAATCAAACAATTTCTATACACTTGATTTGCAATCACCAATTCACCCAAAGGAGTTCCCACATATAGATCAAATCTCAAAGATTCATAAGCCATATGCAATTGTGATGCCAAGTTTGATGATATAAATGAATGAGTTGATCCAGGATCAATTAATGCACAAACATCCATGTTGCAAATAGAAATCTTACCGGTAACAACTTCTGGTGCGTCAATAGCTTCTTGTAAAGTCATGGCAAAAACGCGAGCCTGTGTTGGAGGCCTAGAACTCTTAGCCTCAGATCTACCAATATTGCTTGTTGTTATTCTTCTACCCCTACCTCTACCTGTTACTACACCAGCTCCCCTGCCTCTGGTATTCTGAACTGTAGCCTCTGATTGAGCTCTTTCAGTTGCTTCTATTCGTTTTGGACAATCACGTATTAAATGTTCAAAAGAGCCACATAAGTAACATGCTCCAGTCAGTTTCCTGCATTCGCCTTCATGCAATTTACCACATAGCATACACTGAGGTTTTTGTCCCGAGCTTTGTCCCTGACTTTGTCTCGAATGAGTTTGCACATTTGTTCTTCCTCCTCTATTCCCAGAATATCCTCCTCTAGCTATAAACTGTGATGGAGAAGAATTTGTTTGATGCTTAGCAGACTTTTTACTTTGGTCACCACTAAAATCACCGTAACCTCTTCTAGCTTTATAATCTGCTTTCTCTTTTTCTAGTCTTTCAGCCCTAACTGCAGCATTTTTCAACTTTAGGTAACTTTCAAGTTCAAATGATGATATCTTTGTTCGAATTTCATATCTAAGCCCATCCTCAAATTTCCTGCATCTATCCTTTTCAGTCGCCACTAATGTTGGTACATAACTGGATAGCTGATTGAACTTAACTTCATACTCGGCCACTGTCATCCTCCCTTGTCTTAAGTTCAAAAATTGTTTTCTTTTATCATCAATGTACACATCAGGCATATAATTACTTTTGAATTCCTGCACAAAATCATCCCAAGTCAAGATAGGAGGCTGAACAGTGCTCCCCGGGATAGTCTCCCACCAGTCATAAGCATCATCTTGAAGTAAAAATACCGCATAATCGAACTTCTCATCAGGAGTACAATGCATCATATTGAAAACTCTTTCCAACCTTTTTAACCATCTTTCCGCTATTGTAGGATCTGTAGTTCCCTTGAATTCTTCTGCACCTTGTTTCTTCAATTTATCGAACCTTCTTTCTCTTTGGACAAATGTTACAGGTGCTTGCACCACAGGTATTTCCTGATGATGCTGTAAATTTGATGCATGAGAATGCATAGGTGATGCAGATATAATAGGTTGGATTTCTACAGGTTGATTTACGGCTGGTCCCTCTCTCCTCGGGTTAACATTTTGGTTCTCATAAGCCCTATATGAATATGATAACATGTTATAAGATAACATATACTAATCTTATATTATGTATGCATTTGTATGTCCCTATGACCATATCCCCGCTCTGATACCAACTGAAACACCCTTATCATATAATAACTATAGAAAAATACTATAGAAATTTTTATTTTTATTTTTTTCAAAAATATTCATATATTAACACAACCATAATATTTCACATCAACTCTAATATCGTTCATTTATTACAAACCATAATTATGTTTGATTTGAAAAAATCAAAACCCAACCACTTTCTATTCTATATGCTTGTCATGTGAGGAGAGAGAGCGAGATGGACACAGCCGACACACCTTTCTTCCATGACAGCTACAGGTAAGAACCTTCTAGTACAATACTTTATCTACAACTTCAACAACTGAAAAATATAGCGATTTATATGAGTCGCCACTCAGTGAATATAAACAATCAATGAATTTAACAATCACATACAGTTACACCTTCCAATTAAACATACAGTCATTCTTATATACTATTGGATGATTCATTTATTTAATTGTTGTGACATTTCCGGCCAAACTATTGCCCCGGGATACATGTAACATTTGTAATAGATAACAATTGATTTGCTGGCCAGCTATATAACAATTGGTTGACCTTTCGGTCCAGATAACAATTGGTTGACCTTTCGGTCCATTTATCAAATATTGCAATTGGTTGACCATATAGGTCCAGATAACAGAACATGTATTGCAATGTTTGATCGGCTATGTCACAACGTCTCTCTTTATTTCATTTGTTCCTGTATAATTGCGTATATAATGAATAATTCAATTATCTCAAGTTTCACCAAATAAACATATGTTCATATAATTCAAATTCTCCAAATAACATATAATCATTCAATTCACAACAATTCACCAAACATTCAAATATCACATATCAAAACATTTCACCTATTCATATCATGTTTATACTCACAGATGGAATGCTAATTTCCACGAAATCGACTTGTTTCCTCCTCTTGAACACTTTCACGACCTCGTGTTCCTATAAGCATAAATTCACATCAATACATTTCACCTTGCGTTGTTTTCTATTTATAAAGTTTTCATGACTTAAACCATTGTTACTTGTATACTTGTTCATATGACCTTGCTCTACTTAAAAATTCATAACTTTCAATTCACTTCTCCAAATGATCGGATTCTTTTTTTATTATATCCCTAATACACAAGGCTATAACATACTAAAACCTCAAAAATTTTAGAGTCTTATACGATTTATAGGGAATTTCCCATCAAAACTTGTTTCAGTCCCGCTTTACCTGGACAGCAACGTAATAAAACGGGTATAACTCTCTCTACACAACATGAATCGACCTAATTCTTTTTCCTACTTAAACTATACACATAAGGGAATAACATATCAAAAAATCAGAATTTTCTAAGCAGTATAACAATCCCAGATCAATTTTGAAACTCACCCTATCTCTTTGATCATCCAATTCTGCACACTTCATCTTATAAAAATCATAACTATTGATCTACTCGTCTAAAAATTCTCAAATTTTGCAGGATGAACCTTGACATAAAGAAGAACAATTCATCTTCTTACTAAAACTGCTAATTCTAAGTTTAACGTAACGAAAATCGTACTACAAAGTTACTAAAATACCTGATTCCTTCCTTCTAGATCTCTTCTTCTCTTCTTCCTTTTTCTTTGTTCTTTGCTTTGTGTTTTAGGAGATGAAGAACTGATCTAATTCTTATCAGTTCATAAAAAGATCTAAGGGGCAAAAGACCAATTTGCCCTCAAATTCTTTATTTATTACAAATACTAACTATACTAAATACATATACATATATCTATACCATACTAATACTAATTCTAATACTAATTCTTATACTTAAATCCTTATGATATATCACAATTTTATTCAACTTTATATGTTCTAATAATCATTTTATATCTATAACATAACTATACTCCACTTATTCCTTAAAATTCTATAGCCATATAATTCGATACCTAGATATTAACTATCGTATTTTGTATGGTTAAAATAACTATTATTTTCACTAACCAATTTTAATAAATATATCATGTAAAATTTAAATATAATGACATATAACAGATGTGGACAAATGCAAATATAATGCATGAAATGGGATATTATAATGTGCTAGTGTTTATCTTCATGCAATAAGCTTTACGAACGTCCTTATACTTGAGATGATAGTTGCCTTGTATGGTACTATTGCTATACTTTGGGTCATTACTATACACTAATTTGTTTAAGGTGCTACGGGTGATTATGGGTATAGTGATGTCAGCACATTGGTAAGCTGAGTAGTCGAAAAGAATCCAACACTCCGGATATATTAAGGAGTTATACTTGGCCACTTGTTGAAGTGATGATTGCCATAAACCTCTAATCAGAGTATGTGTTTGATAGAAATGGTTTCTAGTCAAACACACTATGGTAAAAGGCAATAAACTTTGGTAACAAGTAAATAACTGGGATAGCTTGGAGCAACCTCGCTATCAGTGGGTTAACACTTTAACCGAACCCAATAAACCAGATGGTACTAATATTAAAGAATGGAAGGAATTTATCGCACTGGATAACTATTGCATTAACTGGGATTAAGTCATAAGCATAATTGATGTTCCGAGTAATGGCGGATGGTAGACCCTTGCTAGAGGCGTACTACAGTCGTTTAAGGTAATCGAGTTCTATTCACGGTCTAGAGCATCGAGCCAATGGTTCCATTAGAACAAGGGTTGCTTAAACCTTAACAGCTCAATACTTCGGGATCCTATAAGGTCACACACATTGGACCTTCATCGGACTAAGTAAAGAACTAATAGATTTATATTATTACGAAAATATAACATAAATAATAATTGGATTATTATTTGACTGATTAAAATTGATTAGATCAATTTTGGATAGACCAAGGAATTTATTTTGACCGACAACTAATTAATTAGAGTCATAAATAAATTATAATTGATTAGATCAATTTTAGTTGGACAAAGAAATTTATTTTGACTGATGAATAATTTATTAGGGTCAGAAAATAAATATTTGAAAAAGGATTAAAAAGAGGAATTTTTCATTGGCGAGTTTAATTGGACCGAGATTACAAAAGTATTTTGTACAGGCTCGAGTGCGCGGGAGTACACCGAAAGGTATGCGAGCAATGCTGGGCATTGCTCGCAGCAGCTCATAAAAATGGGCTGCACATGCGCAGCCCACATGTGCACATGGGATGGGAGTAATTACTCCCATCCTACATCGCTTACAGGGGGAGCAAAATGCTCCCCCAAGCCTATATATAGGTTGTCCCCTTTCCTTTAAAATTGCACCAAGCTCAAAGCATAAATCCTAAGTGATATAATTATTCTCTCGGGTAATTGAGCAAGTTATTTTTGTGGAGCCTGAATTTATTCGGGCACCGCTAGTTTATATTTTTGGGTGAGGCTTCTAGAGTGGTCTAGCAACTACTCGAGGCTTCTTAGTTCTTCCTCCTGGGGAGGTTTTGGTTGGTGGGGTTCGTGTGGATACTGATAGAGGCTATCCTACGATTGGAGGCTTGTGTAAAAAGGTTCTGCAAAAGCAAGCTTCAACTGGTAAGTTCTTTTTCTTTCTCTTTTAATTATTAAGTCTTTTTCTTTCAGTGTTTTTAGACTAAATAATTATGCTTAGGTTATTTTTGCATGCTTAGTTTATTTTATGCTTAGGTTATAACTTAGAGTTATAACATGCTTAGTATAAAATAAATATGCTAGGATATAATTTGGAAATATGGTATGCCTAGTCCTTTAGCATGCTAACCTAGGTAGAGAATTATTTAGTTAAGGCTTTATTTAATTTATATGCAACTAATAGGAGTTCCTGGGGACAGGGACAAAATTTTAAATTTCCGCCATGCCTCTTATGCATGTTCAATTTGACTGTCAGTTCCTAACATGTATGTGGTGAAGAACTCCTTATTGGGAGTGGGGTGATAAGATGCTACAGTGTCAATCACCCATTCCGTATCATCTTGACTTGAGACTTGCAGACATTGTTCTTCATGACTGAAGGAAAGAACAACAATTTCCTCAGTTGCTGCATTGGTGTTCTTGCTTCCTCCTGGTTATTGTCAACCTTCTGTTCTCTCTTCAGCTTTCGACAGTTCCTCTTCAGATGGCCTTCTAGTCCATAGTGGTAGCATTTGACCCTACCCTTAGACTTAGATCTGCCTTTGAATTTTTCTCCTCCTTTGGATTTGTCAGGATTATTGGGACCTCAATTTTTGCTCCGACCTCTGTGTTCTGTGACAAGAGCTTGGCTACTTTCGACAATCGTAACTTTCCTCCTTGTCTCCTCGTTGAGCAAAGTGCTAACAACGTGGTTTAAGGATAATTTTCCATCTGGAGCCGAATTGGTCACAGACACCACCAAGGTATCCCAACTTTCCGTTAGAGAGCTGAGCAACAATAAGGATTGAACTTCATCTTCAAGTGTTGTTTGCATAGAAGATAATTGATTAATAGCACTTCGAAATTCATTCAAAAATTCGGCAACAGGAGTTCCCTCCTTGTATTTCATGTTGACAGGCTTCCTTATCAGGAACAACTTGTTTCCAACAGTTTTCTGATCATAAAGATCTTGCAGCTTCTTTTATAGTCCATGGGCAGACGTTTCTTCTGAGACATGGCCGAACACGTTGAAATCTAGCCATTGGCGAATAGTTCCACTAGCCTTTCTATTGAGCTTGCTCCAATCTAGATCTTTCATGTCTTTCGGCTTTGCGGTGTCTCCTTCGATTGCTTCATGCATATCTTTGCAGTATAATATATCCTCCATTATGGGCTTCCAAATTGACCAGTTCAAACTGTTCAATTTGATCATGGATGTTGAAGAACCTTCCATTTTAATTAACACAACCACTTTTATGGAACCAACAGCTCTGATACCACTTATTAGGTCTCGTATATCAATTCGGTAGCAAGGTACTATGTATTAACTAATATAGACGCTGCAACAACGAGTATAAAAATAAATCGAACAATAAAGATACACAAAGATTTACGTGAAAACCCTTTAAAAGAGAAAAACCACGGGGCACTAAAATAACTCCACGAATAAATAATGGGAATACTACAACAAGGGCTCTCTCAAGTATACCCAAACCTGAGGTAAACAACAATTTCAGGACAGTTGGAAATAACCCAATTTTACTCACAAGGTAAAATCATTCAACTCCCTCTCTCTAATGTTTCTCACTCTCTTGTGGTAGTGAATTACACTACAAGAGGAACTCTCAAGTTTTTGCTCTTTTGGATGATTTCCAATTGTAGGATCATCATGCCTTTTATCGGCAAGGAAGGCATCAATTTGCCATTAATACATCTCCACAACTACTTGTTGCCACATTAATATGCCTCTTCATTAGTTGAATTTAATAACCTCAGTGTTAGTTGAATTAATTAGTCTCTTTAGTTGATGTCTGGAACTAACAATTTTATGGGTCGAGCTTAATTTTTATATAAATATCCAAGCCCAGACCAAGCTCAGCTTAATGAAAAATAATTCTATTTATTAAATATTTATATATTATATATCATAACTGTTTCGAATTTTTATTTTATAATATATTGGATGTGGAACGAACCTGGAAGCTCTGAAGGCCAGTAGACTAAGTTAACATGTGATTATATGTAGGTTTTTAGACATATTTGTATAAATCTTATCTATTTACTCTTATTAGTTTACCGAAAAATTTAAGTAAAATAACTATCTATTGGCTATGGACCGGACCTAGAAATGACCTCTTAAACTCGATTCGAACCAAAAAATTTTGAAGTATGACGAGGCCAAACTTAGGTTAATATTTTTAATCTAAAATCTGACGAGGTTCGGCCTGAATCCGGCCTCACCTGCCGAACGAACCTTTCTAATTTTTACCATTTAACTGAAACTAGTTTTGTTAGCTATAAAAGCACGAAGAAAAGAAATTACAATATCATAAAAACTGTTTAGTTTACCTTACAAATCGTTCTCTCTCCTGTTTTTTTTTCTGAATTTAGATGTTATTATACATACACACGAATAGACTTCTTTGATTTTTTTTTTTCATATCAGTGTCAAATTGTTACAAAAGTGTATCAAAAATAGCTTTGATGTGGTTTTAATATATTATGATAGCTTCCATATTCACCTTATGCAGTTTTGTTAAAATATTATTATTCAAATAAAGTATCATCTAAAAAGTATAATATATATTTTTATATGGATATATAAATTACAACTCAGTAGATATATGAGAGATGCTCACACCCGATTGTCTCACTCCAAAGCTAAAATCAATCTACAATCTCTGCTCTTTCAAATCGGGAAGTAAAGGGAAGAGATAGAAGAGCAGCAGTTGCATACAACGCAACAAGGGATACCGGTTGAAAGGGTACTCAGGTAGATCGATATTAAACATTTGAAATGATCAAATTTTTCCCTTTCAAAATTAACGCTAGAGATTACAAAGTAATAAAATACTTTGTTTTTGAACCAAGTTACATTACACCTTAAGGTATATATGCAAAGCAATTAATTATAAAGGAAAAGCTAGGTGGTACTAAAAAAATAGAAGCTCAACAAGCAAAGTACAATTTAACTCCCACGTGAGACACAATGCTACAACCATAAATTAGTATTAATGTTCATTCATTGATTATATGTAACTTCTCCTTCCTTTAATTTATGTAATGTAATTTATGACTTTACAAGTTCAAGTCTTTTATCTATAAATATAGGCTTGTTGTACATTATAAAGATGAATAAGATGAATAATATTTCATACTTTTCTCTCTATCTTTGTTATACTCTATTTCATATTATTTATATTCTTGTTGATTCATATTATTTCTAACACGTTATCAGCACGAGTTTACTCTTTTGATCAATACAGCAAGAGTATTATTCAATTGACGTGATGAAAAGAAATGTTACAGTGGTGGATTTATCAAAGGCACATGAATTTAATAAATGGGGGAAGAATTTCTTTTGTCTCAAATTTTTGTTGTTATTGTTATTCTTCTTGTTATTATTATTTTAATTTTGAAATTATTTTGTTCATTCGTTTGATAATTTTGTTGACAAAATTTATGCATATAAGAATGGAATGGATTGCAATCGCTCATTCGAACTCATCAAGATTCGGTTACATATATTATTATGATTTTTTTGGTATTATTTATTTGTTTAAATTTTAGTTACAAAGTTTGTTGTAAGTTTATTCCAAAATGTATTAAAATTGTTATAGTCGACTATAAAAGATTCAGCAGATCTTCTGTGAAAAATTATTATGTACGTGCTAGCGATTTCCACCCGAAGTGGAAAATTACAAATGATGAATAATTTCCACCCGAAGTGAAAAATTACAGATGATGAATAATTTCCACCCGAAGTGGAAAATTATAAAGTGATGAACAATTTCCACTAGAAGTGAAAAAGTAAAAATTGATGAATAATTTTCCCTCGAAGTGGAAAAATAAAATTGTGAATCATTTCCACCCGAAATGAAAAATAAAATTGAGGCATAATAACCACAAGAAGTGAAAAATCGAATTAAGGCCTAATAACCACCAGAAAGTCAAAAATCGAATTGAGGCCTAATAACCACCAGAAGTGAAAAATCGAATTGATATTTTGATAAAAGGAAATGAATTCTTTCCAATATTGATTGACGTCAACACTAGTGAAGCAATTGTAAAAAGGCTCTAGAAGAGTCGATATATAATACTTTGATAATGAATGAAACTTGCCCAATATTATGTTAAGGAGAAACACATTTTGCAAATGCTCCAGAAGAGCAAGAATTAATGTACCAATGGGACAAATTTGTTCAATGCTCCAAAAGAGCTAGTATCAAGGTACTAAAGAAAAAAATTATTGAATGCTCCGGAAGAGCTAGTATTATGTGTTAAGGGAAAACAAATTTTGAATGCTCCGGAAGAGCCAACATAATGTACCAAATGATGTAAAATGGTTGATTGCTTCAAAAGAGCTAGTGTTAATATATATTATGGGAAAAATGATGATTGGCAGGGAAGAGCCAATAATAATGTATCAAACGATAAACTTATAAAAAAATGTATCAAATGATACAAAATATTATTATACATATAATGCATTATTCTCACATGAATTTATTGAGTTTTAAATATATACATATAAATGAATATATATTATGTTGAAAGTGTGAGTGAAAACATTAAAGAATGACTTTATGTTACAAATTTATTTTCAGGTCAATATAAACTATAAACCAAGAGTTTATAGATTCAGATGCTTAATAAATTTTGGCACGACCAACTAGGCAATCCTGGTTTGATATTGATGAGAAAAATTACTGAACTGCATGGGCAAAAGTGAAAGAACTTTGTGTTGATTTTTCGCAAGAAAATTTGATTATAAAACCTTCCTGTAGTAAGTTTGTAAATGAATCTTTGATATTTCAAAATGCATATTATGTGATATATGTGGACTATTCATCCATGAGTGTACCATTTAGTTTTTTAAAGTAGTCACTTCCTGAAGAAGTACAAGTACATAGAGTTGATGCTTCAACTAAATGGTCACATGTATGCTTTTGTATGTCAATTGTGATAAAATAAATTAAACATCTTGTAGTATATGTTCAGACTCAAAATGATCTGACAGAATTATATTTCAAATGTCTACAATATTTGATTGCACAACCCTTGATTAAGCGAACAAATATTTATGCATTAATATGAGAATATGCAAAATTCCAAGCACAACAACTTCATATGTTTGAGACCAACAAGCTATCATGATTATTCTCCCCGATAATTAACTTTTGGTCATGAGCCCAATATTTCTCATATAAGAGTTTTTGGTAATGCAATTTATGTGCCTATAGATTTATCACAATGGACTAAAATGGGTCCTCAGTGTAGATTATAACTTTAAATTGGATATGAATCTCCATCAATGAATAATTAAGCCCTTGAAAATTATATGCTCTTTGCAAATATATGCAAATTTTATTTTGATGAAAACATTTTCTAAAAATTGGGGGAATAAAGTAAAATGATAATATTGGAAAAGACAAATTTGTCTAATGCTTCATTATTAAATTATATGGATCCTAAGTCAATTTCGTATTGAAATTCTTGAAGAATAAAGTAAAAATAGCGCGCTATAACACGCCTGAAGCGTGAATGACCAATTGGTCTAAAGGATAAAAATCCTTGAAAAAAAATTGTTGACAATAAAGAACATACTTCTTGCCTAAGTACTAACACCTGAAGTGTAAACACTTGAAGTGTTATTAATAAAAAATCCAAATAAATTATATTAGTACGGAGAAAAAGATGGAATAGAGATATAATAATTATATGTAATATTTTTGCCTATATATGCGGCAATGAATATTGAGATATTCTCCTTTACTTACATTCTTATATTTTTTTATGTATTCATATAATGAGAAGACATTCTTCTCTCGTGGGTGGTATAACTTTTCTATATCTTATTAATTTTTATTCTAATTAACATACATTTGATGGATGTTGTTGTGGTTCACTTGTGATTATGATATTTTATAAGTGAAAAGTTTTTGAAGGATTAACTTGTCAGAAAAGTATGACAAATCTTTGTTAAATGAAGTTGAAAAGATTAATATATGGATCATGCGTATGTGCTAAATCAATAGCAAAAAAGATCCGACTATTATATATGAAGGAAATATCGTTGGTATTGAAGGAATACTACATTAAGGAGATGGAATTAGCACATTTGACCAGTTTTTTTTATAATTCATGATCTCACGAAGACGGCTCAAATTGACATCTGCAAAGTAAGGTCAAGTGATAATCCAACAGAATTTTTCACTAAGTCACTACCTGCTTCTATTTTCAAAAGATTTATGCATGCGTCAGCTTAAAGATATGTCTTGACCAAGGCTTTACGTTCCACGTACGACTTACAAGAAATTAGTTCATAGTACCAGAATGTGTCATTTCAAAGATTTTCAATAATCTTGCGAATAGGGGCAAACACAGTACTCTTTTTCCCTTAACCAAAGGTTTTGTCCCACTGGATTTTTCTTGGTAAGGTTTTTAACGAGGCAATCGCCCTTTCTCAATAATGGACATCAAAGGGGGAGTGTTAAAAATTGATGTTACAACCATTTATTAGTATTGATGTCCATTCATGATCATATGTAACCTCTCCTCCCTTTAATTATATTTATGTAATGTAACTTGTGACCTTATAAGTTCAAGTCCTTTACTTATAAATATTGACTTGTTGTACATTATACAGATGAATAATATTTCATATTTTTCTCTCCATCTTTGTTATACTCTATTTCATATTGTTTATATTCTTGTTGATTCATATTATTTCTAACAAAATTAAGTACCCAATGCACTAATTCAATCTCTAGTTCCCACTTCCTCGGAAAATTCTGAATCGGACTATGCAAATTGGTTTGGCAAACTATTTTTATTAATTGAAAATTCAGTTTTTGGTTAGGTTCAACAGTTGATAGGTTACAAGCCTAACATGTTTTTATACTCATTTTCATATCCTTGAGACAGTAATTTTAGTCTTTTTGGCCGCTATTTTTTCTTTTTCTATTGTTTCAGGTTTTGAAGGTGATTTGGAGAAAACACGCTGGATTTGAATGAAAAGTGCATTTCATCGAGATTCTGATGCATGGAGCGGGAGCGATAGCTGGTCCCTGTGTTTCCAAAATATTTCAGAATGACTAAGTTAATATTCTCTCATTAATTAGCTCGTCAAAGTCAGACTTAGAAATTCACTTAATTGGGCGAATCCTATTTAAGAAAATTCCTATTCAAGAAAAGAGTTTAACTCCTAACCAAATTCTACTTGGGAAATAGAGATAAAGATGAGATTCTTATTCAAAATAAAGACTAAATTGGAAGAAACCTAATCAAGGAGAAAAACAAGCCCTAAGAGTAAATATCGGCGGCTAGCACACTATAATTACCACAGTCGGCACATTGGGGAAGAAATTTTGTTTCATTTTCCAATTCATAGTCAAATTTAGTTCTTTTTGTTCTTAGTTTTATGATCTTGCTTCCATTTTTATTTTCAAGTACTTCAGATTCAATCTTCGTTTTAATTTACTATTCTCAAGTTCTTGTTTCTGAATTCATTTGAGTTTGATTGCAAGTCCATTTTCAGTTTCAATGCTCTTAAGTTTTACTATTTCGATTTCAACTTTTTACATTTCATATGCTTCATTTCATGTCTCTTTATATTTTTTCGCATTTAAATTCAGTTATGTCTAGCGAATTTCTTTGTGATTTAACCAAGTAAGGGTAAAGGCGGAATTTAAATAGAGTAAGGACCGCCATTAAATACGGTAATTAAAATCCCGAGCAGCTCAGGCTAGGGGGAGGGTTTATTACTCATGTTTGGCTTCTCTTGACTCATGAAACTAATAAGTTTAATAGAAGCATAAATGTAGTTATGTTGTAGTTTTGTAATTAATTTTGATGTGTTGTTTTGTAACCCAAAAATTGTTTTAAACGGTCTATTGCTGGTTGTAGATAGTTGTTTGTTGTTACAGATTTTTTTATTTCAAAAATAGCTAAAAACAGTTATATCCAAGCGCATGAGGTGTAGTTTGGTGTAGGGTTGTACATAATCGAACCGGAACCGAAATCCAAATCGAAACCGAATAAAAATAATCGAATTACTGAACTAAATTTATTTAGGTTTCGGTTTTTAAAATTCTTAAAATTTGGATTTTGATTCGGTTTCGGTTTTTACAACAAAAATTGAAATAAAACCGAACCGAACTAAATACATTAATAATTATTATATTTTAATATATGTTCATATTATATCTAACTAGTGTAGGCCCCGTGTGATGCACGGATATGTCATTTGTAATAAGTATATCAAGGATAAGTTTATTTTGTAATATATATATATATATATATATATATATATATATATATATATATATATATATATATATATTCTATTTTTATTATTAAAGCTAAAAATATGTTATAACATGTATCAAATTATATTGCGAAAGACCTTTTTATATACAACATTTGCAGCTTCATCTGTTTCTTCTCCATTATCATCAAGAGAAAATGGCAGGAGTTATCTAATTCTTTATTTTCAAAGAATAATGAGCAGTTTAAAGAAAGAGAGAGATAGATAAGTGAAAGAATAAAAAATTCTTCTTGAGTTACGTGCAATTCTCATTCAAATATTTAGAGTAAATAATTGATAGGATAATATCCTTACATGAGAAACTAAATTAAATTTGAATTTTTTTCTTAAATAGGATTATAATCAACAAAATAAAATTAAATAAAATCAATAAAAACATTTTAAATTTTAAGAAAATAGATTTAGGAAATGCATAGTTGATAGATATACTTAAATGATAATTATAAAATTTGAATTCACTAAATCAAATAAATAAAAATAATCCATTATCTTCCATAAGAAGGATATACTATTACAAAATTATCCATAAGAAGGAGTAAGTACTATTACAAAATCCAAATCTTTTTTTAAATAGGATTATAATTTATACTATTACAAATCTTTTGTAAGTTACTATTACAAATCTTTTTTGCCAATATTTGATGAGGAAAAAAGAGTGTCACTTATTCTTAAATAAATAGTAACTACTATTACCAAATTCAAATTTTTTCCTAAACAGGATTATAACCAACATAATTAAATTAAATTTTAAATAAATAGATTTAGAAGATATATTAGTTGACCTAATAATTTAAAATATTGCAATATTGACAATGATTCAACAAATACTAATCTTTTTTATCAATTATCCTTCTCCTTCTTAATTTCTTATCCGTTTTGTTCGATTACTCGAAATTTGTGCATTATCTTCATCTACAAATAGGACTATAATTAAATAAAATTATAACAAGTATACTAATGATAAGTTTATTTTGTAAATAGAATCATAATTTATTCTTAAATAAGTTTATAATTTAGAATTAATGTGACTCTATAAGAATTAATGTGACTTATTTTTCCTCATCAAATATTTTATTATTACTATTGTTGTTATTATTATTTTAATTTTATTTCAATTTTATATTTTAATATTGTTATGATTAATATGAATATTAACCAATTTTAAATGCTATTATTATAGTAATATAAATTGAAACAATATGGTAACTAAATGAAACAGATTTAATAATAAAATTGAAATATTTCTTTCAAAAGATATTTGATTAATTTAAATAAATTTGCTTGCCAAAAATAGTGTACTTACTTGTTTACATTCCACCAATCCTGTTATTGTCTTTACTTGTACTGATTCACTTGCTATCTCTTTAGACACAAAGTATGTATTTTGAGATGATATTTTATTTATCCTTTCAGAGCCCGATTGACTAATAGAGAGCAATCTAAACTCAAACCGTAAGATGATATTAGGCAAATTATAAAGTACAACATTTTTATGCTGATTATATTTAAATATTTAAATTAAATTAATAGCAAAAGATTAACTATAATATTTTACCTTGATTTAAATTCCGATACCTCAGGAATGTTCAGATTAATCTACAATTCGGATGCATGCCAAGTATTAGCCACCCCATACTTACCTACATTGTTAAAATAATATTAAAATTGAAATTTACAATTTGTTTGTGAAACTTTTTTAATTAAATTGAAAATATTTGCAATTTTAGTCAAAAGAGATTTTAAAAATTATGGTTGAATGCCATTACATGAGAACTAAAAAAATTAAAAAAATTGGTACCTTTGTATTCTCGAGCATGTATCAACTGCATAACAACGATAATTCGTTCATCATTAGATGAATTGAAATGAGATAATATTTGTTTAACAAATTTACCCAAGAACATTGCTGATATTCTATTCTGCATGCATCTTGATTTCATAATAAAGTTTTAATTAACAAGGAACAATATATGCAAATAACATGAAAAATTTTAGATAAATACTCATGGTCTTGAAGTTCTAAATTCAAGAAAGCACTGTTAGTACAATTCATGAAACGGCTTTGCACATCACCACGGCTGACAATTTTATCAATTACATCTGTTAAAAAATACTTGTATCTAATTAATTGCTTATTATAGTTTAAAATATAAAATTAAAATTAAAATTAAAATAAAATAATATTACAAAACATCAAAAAGAGTTGAACTTTTTGTTAGTTATGTAATTTTATTAAATATTTAGTGTGATAAATTTTTTAATGCTCAATTACAGATAATTTATTAACACACCTTTTCGTCTTATAAAACCATTTCAATAGTAGATATTGCATTTAGTTTATTTCATTCTGAAATGGTTCAAATGTGAAGAACATGTACTTTGAAGGTCCATTGCATCTTAGTTGGATTTATATCGCATATAAAATCCGTCTTCAATTGCACCCTAAGTGAGTTGATATCATCTACCGAATTATATTTCTACTTCAACAAAATGAATAATATACTTTTCTATAATTATCTTGTGATTTCATATCAAAATTTAATGAGGAAAAAGGAGTCACACGGATTCCTAAATAAGAATGAGTAAGAACTGCTATGAAATTTAAATTTATTTTTAAATAAGATTATAATCAACAGAATTAAATAAATTCAAGAAGAACAAATTAAATTTTAAATAAATAAATTTAGGAGATATATATTATTTTGATTTATTTCTATAATTCATCCTAATTAATTATTTCCTTATAAAAAATAGTTATTGCTATTAATCATTAACATTAGTCGAAATCAAACCTATTCGAGAAATATATTAAAATCAGATTCATAAATTTTCGATTTAAATTCATAAAAAAATATCCAATTTAATAATTATTGTAGACGGTAATAAAATCTGCTCATATATAGCGTAAAATAAAATCAATTAAAGTAAAGAAAGCTCTTATATGTCATAAATAATTGGAAAAGTTAGCAATAACATATCAAATATTCACATGATAAAAAAAATAAGAATCAACTTGTAAAAAAAATTTCATAACAACTGAATAATATGAACAGCAAATCAAAATTTAAAAAATATGACTTTATTGATTATAATCCTATTTAAGAATTAATGTGACTCTTTTTTTCTCATCAAATATTTTATTTATTATTATTGTAGTTGTTATTATGATTATTTTAATTTTATTTCAATTTTATATTTTGGCATTGTTATGATTATTATTATGAATATAACTGAATATAATTTTATTGTTTCAATATATAGATTTGTTATTTTGATTTTATTCATTAAAAAATACCGTTAATATAGTAATATTAATGTGAATCTATAAGATGTGTCTACCCTAACCGCACCACTAAAAGGTAATCTAAGTCAGATGCATTAAAAATACCATTATTATAGCAATATTTTCAAATAATATTATCATTATTATAGTAGTATTAATGTGACTCTATAAAAATTGATTGACTACTTTTTACTTATCAAATATTTTATTATTATTATTGTTATTATTATTTTAATTTTGTAATCAACATGTGTTATATTTTTAGTATTTTTATGATTAGTATGAATATTAACCAATTTCTATAATAATATTTATATATATATATATAAGAGTAATATAAATTGGAATAATATGGTAATAAAATAAAACAAATTTAATAATAAAATGTTAATATTTTTTTAAAATGTTTAGGGGTAAAAAGGTAATTTAGGACTTCTCTTCTTTTATATATATATATATATATATATATATATATATATATATATATATATATATATATATATATCCTAATTATAATGACGATATACAACACACTAATTAGTAAACAATAACAACAAATATTAGATTTTAACTTAAGTAATCTTAATTTAGAAAGAAATTGTTTACTTTACAACTTTAGGAATATGATTCATTTAATAATTCATTACATGCATGTCATACTACTTGAATTAATATCTTTTATATATCAATATTTATATTTAAATAAATATAAATTTTCAAAGTCTAATTACTATCAAAGCTAACACATATTAAGATGAAATTACTCTAAGTCTCTCTCATATAACCCTAAAATGAAATATAAATTACAAATTATTTTATAAATTATAGAGTTTGAGCAATTCGGTTATAACCGAACCGAATTCAAACCGAGTTATATTCAGTTTGGTTTACACCGAACCGAACTATATTCAATTCGGTTTCGGTTCTTATATTTTTACTAATTCGAGTTTCGGTTCAGATCAGTTCGATTCAATTTTTGGACCGAACCGATATTTGCTTACCCTAATTTGACTTTGAAAATGTTAATGCAACTATTAATACTGAGTAAATCTCATTTAGCTATCCTTCTATAAACATTTTATGTAGAAAAATTGTTAAGAATTACCACTTCATTTGGAAAATATCTTGGAGAGTATTTCTCAATAAAACGACCGTAAATCTAATATTAAATTCCCAAAACAACCAAATGTTAATACATAATGTCTTTTTAGTTATAAAAGCATGAAGAATAAAAAAATCAAACTCTCATAAATGAAATTTTTAGACAGTCTACCGACTCTAGAAATCAAATCATGCTCTCTCTCCTTTTTTTTTTTATTTAAAGGGTTAGTTTAGCTGTGAGTTTTTTTAATTTTTAATTTTTTTCAGTAATTTTTTTTAAAAGTTTTATTTTTAAGCTTTTTCAAAAAATTATAGATTTAATTTTAGAAAAAATAAATCAAACAGTACCTAATTAATTAATATAAAAAATTAAAATATATTATTTAAAATTAAAATATATAATATTATTAAAAATTTTAAAAAACGACCTATTTTAAAAATAAACCCTCAATGGAACGACTTATTTTAAAAATAAACCCTCAATGGAGTATATTTTACTTATCTCACAAACTATACACTTTTTAAGCTTTTCTTATATTTCTTTAACAAGTTTTTTTACTTCAAACGGTTATACTTTCTGAATTTTTTTCAATATCAAATTGTGACAAAAGTTTATAAAAAATACAACTTTGATGTGTTTTTTATACTTATGTAATACCTAGGGTGTAAACAAGCCAAATTACGCTTGAACTATTTGACGTTCGATTCGGTCAAAGCTCATTTGAACTCGGTTTGTTAATAAATGAGCTTGTTCGTGAATAAAATTTCAGGCTCGTTATCGTAATCAAACCAAGCTTGAACAAGGGGATACTCGGCTCGAAAGCTCGTGAACATGCTCGATAAGCGGCTCGCGAACTAGTTCACCAACAGGCTCGTTATTTGGCTCGTTAACATATTTAAAAACTTTATACATTATATTTATGAAATAGACATATTATGAATAAATATGAAATAATGTAGGCATAAAATGGATATAAAAATATATAAATAAAAATATAAATATATAAGATAAAGAGTAAAGTAAAAATATTATATATAAAATATAGATAAAAAAAGAAAAAAGATAGATATAAATTATAACAAAGGCAATTCGGATCCAATCCAATCCCTAATATATATATATATTCATTAATTTCTATATGCTCTGTAAAACTCTAATCTCATTTTTCCTCTGAAAAAATGCAGCCGCCAATACAACACTCCTCCTCTTCCTCTTCTTAGTCCAGTGAAAATCATTTTTGGTGTTTAGATCCTTCATCTCTGATTTTTCATCTTACGGATTATATTTTTTTTATAAGCTGAGCTCTCGATTTAAACAAAGCTCGAGCTTGGTTTGACCAAATTCGAGCTCGGCTCGGGCTCGATTTTATCAAACTTGAGCTTGGTTCGTGTTCGTTAAAATTCAAATGAAAAAAGCTTGAACAGTTATATTCAAGCTCGATTCGATTCATCTAGAGCCCTAGTAATACCTTTCATATACCTTTTCTAGGATGTAAAAATTGTATTAAAAACGTAATACTATTGTAAAGTACTTTATTATACACTTCTAATACCTTTTTGACTTACATCTAATATTATAATGGCACTGACGAAGCCATCTCAATATAGTCTGAAGGTCAAATTTTCAGAAAAGTAAGACACATATATAATTCAAAATATAGTAGCAAAAATATCTTATACGTATATAAAATAATGAGTATATATATAATATTAATTTTCATTAGGTGAATTACGAAATCCTTGATTATTGAAGTTAAATTCATTTATCACTATGATGAGTATATTTTATCGATACAGATTAATCTGTAGGTTTAGGTCATATTCTTTTCAACTTTAGTTCAGTTTATAATTATTTAATTCAGTTTAATTTAAATTTTAATATTATTAATCATAATTTTCAGACTCGAATCGGTCACTAAATCAGTAAAGAAAGTAGTTCACTAATTTTAAATTAAACCTGATTTAATTCGGATTAAATCAGATTTAATAAATGAGATGAAAACAAGTTATATATTTTAACATTACTATATAAAAATTACACATGTATAAAATAATTATGTAAAATTAGGACTTTAAACACCATATATTAAATAAAGATGCATTCCTTATAATTTTTATGCTAATAAATACATGTTAATTTGATTAAGAATAACTTAAAAAGTTCCAATTTTATTTTATTTTATACAAAATTAAGAATATACCTAAATAATATAAGAATTTATGTGTTTTCTTTTATGTTCTCTATTCACATTTTATCATGTGTTAGAATTTCTTAATTTTTTATTTTTAAATTTTTTTTCCTATTTTTCTTATTTCTCTCTCCTACGTATCTAATATGTGACAAAATATAAATGAGGGACATAAAAAGAACACTAATAATAACATATGGCAAAAGGTTTTAGCATTTAATAATTCATCGGAAATACTAATCATTAATGTACTTTATTAATGTAAATTAACGTTAATCAAACAACTAATTAAGCAATTATTGTCATCTTTTAATTTTCAATAAAAGACATTCGAAGCTAGTTGCCAAATTCCAAACAATTTAATAAGTAGATATGAAAACTGAAAAGCCACCGTAACATGAGAGCATTTTTAGTAGATAGTCTATTATAATAATAATTTTATTATATAAGTAGAAATAGATAATTAATTAAAAAATTATTTTACATTAGTTTATCTATTTTCTCTTTTCTATATGATGTGACACAATAAATATTGGATATTATCGATTTAATCTTCTACACATAGATAATCAAATGGACTACCAACTCATCAAATCAATTAATATTTTAATATTTAATATTGAAATAAGCTTCTAATCTAGTATTTTTTATTATTTAATACACAATTCTAAATGTAATAGACAATCTAGTGTAACTCTTTTTATAGACATTGTCTATTTTTAAAATCATTGACATATGATCAATGTGAAAATCTATTTCACATGACACATAATCCACTATCTACTAAAGATGCTCTTATATTGATATTCAATCCGATTTTTGAGTTGAACCGGCCGGTTTTTCAAACAGCTGGCCGGTTCATATGATTTAATCGGGTATTTACTTGTTATTAACCCCTAAAGAAATCAATCAGACCTGTCATAGATTCCAATTGAACCCGATCCGTCCAACCGATCCGATCCAATTTTCACAACTATATTGTTAGTTAATATCAATAACTATAAACAATACATAATAATTAATCACAACAATTTGATTATAATTTTAGTTTTAAATAATAATTATAATACTATATAATAATAAAACTACTAATAACAATAATAAATATAATATTGAAATACACTATTTATAAAAATAATAATGCAATTATTGTAATAACAATGACAATAATCATACTCTTAAATAATAATTATTAATTTTATCACTATAATAATAATTAGTAATAATGATTTTTAAGAATCACTAGTATAATACTTATACTATTGTTATTATATTTTAATTTTTTCTATTATTATAAAAATAATAATTAATTTTACTTATAAGTATTAAATTTAAGTATTAATAATAAAAATATTAAAAGGTAAATTTGATCATGCACAATTTATAATAATAAATTTAAATGTCAATTCTATTATTTTTAGTAGTTATGTTATTTATTATTAAATATTTTTTTATAATTAAGGATTTTTTAAGAGGCTAGGAACTAAACCTAGGACCTCCCACAACTATATTGAAGTTGTGTATCAATTGAGTTATATCTAATTAGTATTATTAAACATTATTAGTTATTAACTAACTATGTGTAGCTCAGTTAGCAACGCATGTTGAGTAAGTTGGAGGAGAACAAGAATTCTACATACACTTATTGGGAGGGGTGAGAAGTTTTAACTGTGACTAAGTCCCGAATACGGTTGTCTCACTGAAGATACTTGTAAATATTATTAGTTATTAGTATAACTCTTATTGTTATATTCATGATTGATTATTTATTATTATTGATTATTTATGTTTATATTAATTTTATTTATTATTTTTAATTATTAATGTGTATTATAATATTATTTATTATATTTTTATGTTTTAATTATTAAGTATTAATAATTTATTATTTTTAATATTTATTTTATTAACTATTATTTTAATAATATTTATAATTGTATATATTTATTAATGTTATTAAAATCGGATCGGACCAGTCGGTTCAATCAAAAAAATTCGGAATTGATCGATTGAATTAGAAAAATCGAAAACCGGCGGTGTGACCGTTCTGGTAGATAAATGATAGCGGTTTGATGAAAAATCGGTCTTAATCGATTCAAATTAGGAAAAAACTGATGAACCGATGAGCAGGTCAAAACTTGATTTCATGAAATTTACATATACTTTGAGCTAATTAAGAAATTTACAATAATATTTTAATACTTATAGAAGATAATTATTAACTTATTTATTATTTTTAGTTATTTATATTATTAATATAGTAAATTAACTTAAATTATTATTCAATTCTCACATGATTTCATAAAAGTAAATCAACATTTATTATTAATTTTTATTATTTTTATTTATTTCTAAAATAATATTTAATGTCTTATAATGCTATTAAGATATTTTTGTATATTTATATAGAAATAGATCACAATTTATTATTAACATTAACTTTTTTATTTCCCTCCCTCAAAAAATATTTAATGAATTAGAGTTATTATATTATATTTCCTTTAATAAAATATTTATTTTTTTATTTCCTTTCCTGAAAAAATATTTAATGAATTTGCGTTATTATATCATATTTCCTTATATAAAAAATTTATTTTTTTATTTTCTTAAAAAAAATTATTATTAATTTTAATTTATCATATTATATTTTATTTCATAAAATATTTAATTTTTTTATTTCCTTTCCTGAAAAGAATATTTAATAATTTTAATTTATTATATCATATATCCTTTCACAAAATAATTACTTTTTATTTCCTTTCTAAAAGAATATTTAATAATTTTGATTTATTCTATCATATTTTCTTCCACAAAATATTATTATTATTATTATTTATTAATTTATTTTATTTTTATAAAAAAATCATATTTATATTGGACATATGAAAATTTATTATTTTAAATAAATTAAAGAAATGGTTGAACCACGGTTCAACCTAATTAAATCGAAAAAATTGTGAACCACTAACTTCACTAGTTCGACATCCGATCCGATTTTATTACTTATTAATAGTTTCAATTCAGTTTAGTTCGATTTAATTAAGTTTTGATTCATTCAATTTAGTTCAATTCAATTTATTGTATTACAATCCAAAATAATAGAGATCGGTTTAAAAATTCCAAAAAGTCATAGACCAAACATCTATAAAACGTTGAAAAACTTTAGCAAGACCTAAAAAATATTAGATATTAAATTATCAAAAAGAAATTTATATGAAAAACTTCAAAACACAGCATCACACAGTAAAAAGAGTCAACAAATGAAGGCCATACAAGGCCATAAAACAGACACAACCAAGAACACAACTGTAAAAACAACCTCCTAGAAAGGAAATCACAATCACTTTCCTGCAGGCTGCTCTTTATTTATCACTTCTCTCTCAGATTTATTATAACATAATTAATTAAGAAAAGATCCCATATCCTTGATTCTTGGTGCTGAAACAATGACGAATCACTCATCACAGCACTTGTACAGCAGGTACCTTTCCATCTGACGGCTACACTCAGAGCAAACAATCCTCTCCGGAATCTTTCCGGCCGCCCCAGGAAGTATCAGGCGGTTGCAGTGGTGTTCAGGGTGAAGTGTTTTCAGGTGATCTTTAAGTGCAGGCATGAACCCTTTTTGCTGAATTTCATCTTTCCACACTGTATAATCAGTAAGACAGGTCAAAAATATGTTGCCTTTAGCCTTAACCATTTCATCACTTCCTCTAGTGAACAATGCCCAGCCTCCTTCACTGCTGTCAAAGCTCATCATTGTCATGATTTCCCTCATAATTGGATCGTTTTCAGAGGTTTTCCCAAGCTGGTTCTTTGATCTCCACATGCTCTCGATTCGAACCCAGAAGTACCATATTGAGGTTAAGTCTTGCCAGTAATGGCTCAGTTTTTCGACAATTATGGTTGAGATGTTTCTTCTAACTCTTTCTTTTGGGTTGCTTCTGCCCACATAGACCATTCCTAGTGGGATGTTTGCTGCTTGTGCCACTGCCTTGGCTGTGTTTGTGAACTTCCTTATCCATTCCAAATCCTCTCCTCCATATAGGCATATGTACCTTCCTTCTTGCATCTAATCACCATTTTTCAAAATTTGTTAATGTCAAAAAGCAATCTTTAGTTCAGAAGGTTGAGACTTTAGACATACCCAGTTGAGAACAAAGGTTAATCACCATTTTTCAGAGTTTGTTAATGTCAAAAAGTAATTATTAGTTTAATGGTTGAGGCTTTAGACATACCCAGTTGAGAACACTAGGATAATCACCATTTTTCAAATTTTGTTAATGTCAAAAAATAATCTTTAGTTCAAAAGTTCGAGACTTTAGACATACCCATTTGAGAACATGGGGATAGTCACCATTTTACAAAATTTGTTAATGTCAAAAAGTAATCTTTAGTTCAAAAGGTTGAGACTTCAGACATACCCAGTTGAGAAAAAATAGGATAATCCCCAATTTTCAAAATTTGGTAATGTAAAAAAGTGAACTTTAGTTCAAAAGGCTGAAACTTTAGCCATACCCAGTTGAGAACAATAGGATCAATGCCATCTACCAAGAGCTCAAGTCTCCAACTTTCTTCTTTCCAAAGAGCTTCTTCCCTGATAGTGGTAAAAGGGAAGGCTAAACTTCCCCAAATCCACATCATATGAAGGGCATTTGGAGATGTAACCCTTCCTTGAGGATCCAACACAACTAGAATCGGCTTCTTGACGAAATGCCATTCTTGCTTGACAAACTTGATTACCGCCCTTTCGATCAAGGATGGATGGTAAATTGAGTACCAGGTCATACCATCTCGGAGACTCTCAAACTTTTGCTGCATGTTTTCTGTCAAAGGCACAGATGGGTCCAAAATTGGCAGCCACACAATCTCGTATTGGCTTTCATGCCTTGATGGATGGAGCCTTGACTCGTTGTATATCTGTTCAAGTATTGCTATCTCTTCTTGCAATATGTCAAGGTCTGATATAAGTAGCAGCACATTTTTCCTCCTCAGTACATCAATATTAACCTGTAGAATTTGGTAATTAGGCCTAATTAGCACATTTAACAGATTAGATTAGATACTATTGACAGATAATTGATAATGATATGAACCCTTCTCTTTGTTGTTCCTTCAACAAGTGGTTGCAGATCGTCTTTCGTATAAATCAATGCCTTGAGAACTTTCATATTGTCAAGATGTGCCATATCAAACAAATGCAAAAGATTCTGATAAGTTTCCAGGTGTTTCTTTTCATCTGCAATACATCAATTTCATTAATTTCAGTCATGTATTAATATTGCAATGTAGTATTCATTTTTATAGGACTCAAAAATCACCAATGTGCCTGTAGCAAATTCCCAATTGGCTACCCAGGTGGCTATGCATATTGCTGAGCTTATGAGCCAAGCTTGAAAGCTCCCAGGTCTCTGTAGTTGACACTATGTGCCTGTAACCGATAAACCCATAAATAAGGATATTAGTATGATCAACATAAGTAGCGAAAATACATACTCATGGCCGAGGCCAATGAGGCCAGTAATCTGCGAAGCACAAGCCACAACGCTTCTAATAGTCCAATAGACAGCAACTGGAATATGAGCAATTGCTGTGGACAAAGCTGTGAATTCAGTTGTGATGTACTGAGGGGGAAGCTCCTTGAAAGCAACAATGCATCTGGCTATATCGATCATGACTTTGATTAGATTATTAACCGCATCGAACCGTGGCTTTAGCATGCTTGAGTGCTCTAACAGGTCAGGCAATTGCTTGAGGATGGCTACCGCTTTAGCCAGCTGGTTCGATGTGTAGTTCTGAGCAATCAGCCAGAATTCACCATAGTTCATTGCAAAAGCCGCGAGAGCTATCACCAATTTGGCGTCCCACGGGTAGTTAGACAGCATGTTTAGTATTGACATTGTTGTTCCATGTGCATCCCCTGTCCCACTCGAGCATTTGTATTGTATCTATAGCATACACACAAGAAAATTTTTCTTTTTCAATCAGTCCTATAGTTATGTAACATTTTCAAAGTGAAAATAATCACTCACCTCGCTGGCGACTCGATCAATCACATATGACAAGGATTCTAGCATGTTGATGACATTGACACTGAAAGCTCCATCATCCAAAGGCTCAGCACGCGAATGTGGAGTCACCTGAATATGTTAAAGATTAGCAATATAGAAAATGAAGCCAACTCAACCACGAGGACTAAAGTTGTACTTACAAGGTTATCAATAGTAGGGGCGGATCGATTGAAGATGTCCTCAATGATGCGAAGAAGAGGTTTGACATCGAACTCGCGTCCATCAGGAGCATGGGTTGAATGAATTTGCTTAGACATTGCATTGTCATCAGAAGTTGCAAACATTAGCCTATCAGATTTGATGAGCTGCCCCGAGTTTGGGTTGAGAAGCTGCTGCATAATTCTTGCAGGGTTTGAATTCATCAGCTGCTGAGCACTGGCTGAAGTTGGATACACCAGCTGCTGAGGATTTGCTGAAGTTGGATGCACCAGTTGTTGAGCATTGGCCGAGGCGGGGTTGACCAATGGCTGGGTACTTGGTTTGACCAATTGTTGTAAATTGGCAGCAGATTGAGTCAAGGGAATGTTTGGTGAGGATTGGTTAAAAGGCATGTTGGTTGATTTCTGATTGAGAGGCATATTGGCTGAAGTTTCCATTTTTTAGGACTTGAAAACACAACCAAATTGCTTAAATCAAGGCTAGCTGAATTGATAGGTTGATGATTTGTTGCATTTTGCATAGGCTTTATATAGTCATTGGAAATGGAATAAAACTGAAAATATAGGTTACTTCCAATTAAGTTTTGGGACAATAAACTACAGGGGAAAGTTGGAGACATAATGGCATTACATATCATCTTTTGCAGCCCCACAAAATCTATAGCAGTAGAAATTTTGATGAATTATACAGATCAAGTTACATTCTTTTTTATGCCAATTTGAGATTTGGGACAAATTCTTGAGAAAAAGAAGATTATTTGCTTCAAACTATTGAAAATTGAGAATCAAACAAAATGAAACCTAAGGTAAAGTATAGGTTCTACTTTGTCTTTTGTTTCTGTCTTCTTCCTTTTCTTGGCTTTGCCATGGATCTTCATAGTTATGTAAAACGTTTACTCTAACCTATGTATTATTTCCCCAACTCATCTGATTAAAAAAATCCTATGTATTCGAGGTCTTGTTTTTTTGACGTTGAAACGATGTTTATGCAAAATTCCTCGTGTACTTTTTAGGTCTCATTTTTAACACTTTCAACTTCAACCTCGAACATTTGCAGGGGCGGACAACGGGTGCCACCGCCTAGGGCCCATAGTCTGAAGGGGCTCAAAAATATTTTTTGATTAAAGATTTAGTTATTATTATTTAAAAGATAAAAGTAGACACAAATTATTGGTAAGGTGCTTATTAAAGTTGTGAGAGGTCAAGCGTTTAATACCTAATTTAAAAAAAATAGTTTTTATTTCATTATTTTTTTAGGCCCCATGTTACCATTTTTAACATTAATTTACGTAGGGCCGTCAAATTATTAGGGTTAGGCCTGAACATTCGAAATTGTGTTGAAGACATTTTTTAATATTAAAAGTAATGTTATTAATACCGTACCGGACTTCATACCGGCGAGGCCAATGGTACATGGCATAATCGATATTATCGGTATTATTGGTGGTTTAACCGATTTTTTATTTTTTAAAGAATATATATTATTTAAGCTTTCTAGTGGCTATTGCAACGCTTTTCAGGTCTTTTACAACGCTTCTGAGTGTTGACAGAGGGGTTTTTGAAAGAAATATATGTTATTTAGGGTTTTTAGTAGCTATTGCAACTCTTTTTTGGGTCTTTAACAATGTTTTTGAGTCTTTAGCAACGCTTTTTTAAGTCTTTAGCAACGCTTTTACTTGTTTCGCAAGGATTTGGAGAAAACAGGGTTTGAACCGGTACGTCGGTTTATCGGTTTTTTCTTGTTCAATCCGATTTTCTCTGATTTTTTACTAATACCAGTTTTTATGTATACCGTACCATAGCCATGACTGATTTACGGTAAAATCGATCGAACTGATCGATACGATACTACGTTAATTAAAAGAACTAATCATTTGTATGAACAATTCGTAAAGCATTGATAATTCGGGATGAATGCGTGTTCAAAGTAGGAAGTAAATTTAAACCATATTGCTTCGTAAATTCAATATTTGTTTTAAAAATGTTTTCTATCTGCATATTCACAAAATCATTAAATTGAAATCACATAGACTGAATTTCATGAAGCCGACAAGTTGGTTTGTTTATTGATAGATACGAGAGATAAGAGACGAAGACAAATAAGAGAAATAGAGATGTATATATCGCGGGTTAAAAAATATTTTATTTGTGTTATTAAAGAATATTCATATTTTATAATTTGGTAAAATTTTACAAACAAAATTGTAGTGTAAATAACAAAATATTTAACAATTACATATTTTTTTTAAAAATAGTAAAATCTATTAATTGTATGTATACACAATTATCTATTTATATTATATCGGATTAAATTTAAATTTATCTCATATTAAATCAACTCATAATAGGTAGGGGTCCAACTTAGCTTTTATTTTATGAAAGCTGCTCAAACCCATCCCATATAAAAGCATATTTGGACAAACCTTACTTGTCAACCAATTACTACTGTTCAACTAATCTGAGGTCTGCTTTTTTTAAGATCGAATTTGAATAAATATATTATGTAAAGAGTTTGGTTTAACTTAAGTTTATCGAAGCCTAAAGATATAATGGATTGGATTTAAATTTGATATAAAAATACAAGTTTTGTGTGGCTCAAATTTATATATTTAATAAAATATATATATATTTATTAATTATAAATATATATATAATTAATAATTTTTAAATAAAATATATATATTTATATAATATCTATTAATAGAAGGACGAACTTAGGAATGAAGTTAAAAATTAGGTTCAATTCAATTCAAGACTGGATTGGATTTAAATAGATCTAATTTTTTATCGGTCCGATCTAAATCTAACCTAACTCATCTATTAAATAGGTCTTTTGAACTGACCATACCTAAATTTAGAGAGATGATTGAAGTAAAAATTAATTTAAAATGCACATACTTTTATATTTTAAAATTATAGTATTTTTGTTTTTCTTATAAAAATTAAATTTCTGTATATAAATATTAAAATTATGGAAAAGGCCCAATCTGTACTCTGGCGGCCACTTGACATCTAACCTAATTAAACCTAAAAGTTGTGGTTGTACGTAAATGCCCTTCGTATGGTCATCTTGTTCCCTGTATCCAGCCTCTTCGTTTACCAATTTCTCAGATCTACCTGTTCCCCGTCCATAAAGATTTTCCAAGGATTTTCTCCGGCTAGCTAATGGCTCCTTATAACGGCGTTTGAAGACTACTGGTACGTCGGCCGTCAGCTAATTTATCATTCTTTTGCTTGTTAATTGCTCCCTTCTTTCTCATTTTAATTCATTAAGCCAGATCGGATTCCCCTCTTTCCTCTCATAGTCTTTTTCTTTGCGTAAAGAGCTCGAGATCTTGAGCGTTTTTAACATGAAAAGCTATTTTTTTTCCATCCATGTTTTGAACATATTTATTAAATTTTTTTTATAACTTATTATAGTATGATACTATATTAATTAAAAACTCTTATTTAGTTTAAATTTTTTTTATAATTTATTATGATATGTTATGATATTAATTAAAATTTTTTTATTTGGTTCTATAATTTTTTTAGTATGTTGGTTTGTTATGTTTCTTCTTTAAATTAAATTAAAAACTAAATAAAAATTTTTAAAAAATTATATTATACTATATTATATCATATTATACCATACTTTAATAAATCATGAGCCAAACAAGGTCGTAAACTCCTATTTAGTTCATAGTTTTTTATGATATGACATAGTTTCAACTTAAAATCTCTTATTTGTTTCAATAATTTTTTCCGTGGTATTGTTATGGTTTAAAAAACTATGAAATTAAGATTATGAGTTTGGTAATTTTTCATGATTTCCTAATAAATAAAGTAAACTTAAATTTTAAAAACATACAATATCATACTATTAATCCAAACAAATAAAAACCATACCATTAAACTATGAAGAACCATCAGCCAAACAAAGGCAAAAGCGTACCCTTTAGTAGTGTAGAGATATGTCAATGTCATAGTTATTGAAGGTGTAAGGGTCAAGTGTGCCCGGAGGTGAGACGTGTCTAAGTGGAGCTGTTTTTTAAGTGTGACCAATAGGGGCGACTGCGTAGAGCCTTAAGCATAAAAAGGGTTAAAATAAAATTTTGTGGCTTCTTCATTTGTATTGTGAAATATAAATATCGATTAAGTATAGATTAAATGATACATCTTTTAAAAAATTGGTTGTATGTGGTAGTTCAATTAATACATACCAACCGACTATGCCTTAAATCTCACGCTAGGTGAGGTCGGCTATGTGGATCTTCTGACGCATTGAAGCTCTATCAAAAGCCAAATGTTAATCCACTTATAGCAAATGCATGTCTTTCGAAATAATTTTGCTCCAAATAATGTTAGGTCTACCTCTCCCTCTATATCCTTAAGTTCTCATATTTCTTAATTGGAGCATTTATTGGTCTACGTAGCACATTGTCACGCACTTAGCCAATTCACCGCTAATGGTACGTGTGGCCTTAGCTCGATTCTCGCCCTCGAGAGAACTAAGTCAGCCAAACCCGATCACAACTTCGCTAGCGATATGAAAGGAACACAAGAGACACAAGCTGAAGAAGTATAGAAAGTATTACTACTCAAAGGAAAGCTTTAGAGTGTTACAAGAGAGCTTTTGAGCTTAGAACTCAGGATGTACAAAATGAGAGAGGAGTGGAGTATTTATAGCCTAAACCACCTCCTCAACCAATGGCCTAGATCAATCCTCTAGAATCTTCTTTGATCCTAGGGCTAATATTCATTCTTCTAGGACTTTCCTACATTAAAATATACAAAATATCTAGCTTAGGTCGGCTGGAACTTTCTAGCAACATATTCCAGACTTGTTGCAACCCTTCTGGACACTTCTGGATCTGTGGCAACACTTTCTGGAGTTTCTGCAACTATTCTGGTACTTTCTGGCTACCTTCTAGAATCTTCTGGCAACACTTCTGCGTGTTCCCGCCCTTCCCAAGCACTTATTTATATCTTTTAAGGCTATGGCCGTGGTTATTTTGCATGGGCATTTTTCCTTTGCCACGGACATTGCCTCGTTTACCTTTCGGGGACTGACATTCTCCCCCACCAGAGTCCTTGACGCCCTCGTCAAGCTTCCCGTTCTTGTAGGCCTCGATTTTCTCCTTGAACTGCCACAAGTCTGTTTCCTTCTCCCAAGATGCCTCGCTATCTGGCAAACCTCTCCATTTGACTAGGAATTCAGTATGTGCTGGAATGCCTCGTTGACGAACAAGTCTATCCGCTATAATCTCCGCAATCTCCCGGTCATACGAGGTTAACATGACAGGTGGTGCCCTTTTTGATGTGCCACGCTCAGGTTCTTCGCTATCTCCATGGTAAGGCTTGAGAAAACTTACATGGAAGACGTTATGCACCTTCAACTGAGGCGGCAATTCCACTCGGTAGGACACTTTGCCAACTTTTGCGATAATTGGAAAGGGTCCCTCATACTTGCGCACCAAACCCTTATGCACTTGGCGATATGCCTTGAATTGCGCTGCGGGCAGCTTCACCATTACTAGATCGCCTACCTGAAACTCCAGTGGCCTTCGCTTTTTGTTAGCCCACTTCTTCATTCTTTTGGACGCCTTGTCCAAGTATACGCGAGCCACATCAAGCTGTTCGTGCCATCCTTTAGCCCATTTGTATGCAGCAGGATTTGTCCCCGTGTAGCCTACCGCAACGGTGTGTGGGGTTAGCGGCTGTTGCCCCATCACTATCTCGAAAGGACTTTGATTGGTAGCTTCGCTCCTCTGTAAGTTGTACGAAAATTGGGCAACATCTAGCAACTTTGCCCAATCCTTCTGGTTGGCACTAACGAAGTGCCGAAGATACAGCTCTAGCAAGGCATTGACACGCTCCGTTTGCCCATCAGTTTGGGGATGGAAGGACGTTGAGAAGTGAAGTTCAGACCTCATGATCTTGAACATTTCCCTCCAAAATTTCCCAGTGAACCGTGGATCTCGATCACTTATGATGCTCTTCGGAAGGCCCCAATACTTTACCACATGCTTGAAGAACAAGCGTGCGGCTTCCTCGGCCGTGCAATCTCGCGGGGCAGTAATAAAGGTTCCATACTTAGAAAATTTATCGACCACTACCATGATGGAACCACACCCTTCGGACGTCGGTAAGGCGGAGATAAAATCCATTGTAACACACTCCCATGGCCTCTCCGGTGTGGGTAGGGGTTCTAGCAAACCCGCTGGTTGCCTTTGTTCAATCTTGTCTTGTTGGCATACCAGGCAAGTCTTTACATATCCCTCGATCTCGTCCTCCATCCTCGGCCAATAGTATGATCTCTCGACCAATGCCATTGTCCGCTGAATACCCGGATGTCCTGCCCACATCGAATCATGGCATTCCTTGATTATCTCCTTCCTCAAGTTCCCCCATCGAGGCACGAATAAGCGGTTGCCAATGGTGTATAGGCATCCATCCTGCTCCCAAAATCGCCGTGTCTTTCCTTCCTTAGTCAAAGCGATGAGATTTTTAGCAAAGTCATCCTTCGCCATCCCTTCCTTCACTCGCTCAAGCAGATTGCTTTCCACCATGCTCACCGAAGCCAACTCTGCTTTGCGACTCAGCGCATCAGCCACAACATTAGCCTTGCCAGGCTTGTACTCCATCACGTAATCAAATTCGGCAAGAAAATCTTGCCACCGAGCTTGCTTGGGAGTTAACTTCTTCTGATTCTGGAAGTAACTCGTAGCCACATTGTCGGTCTTAATCACAAACCGACTCCCAAGCAAGTAGTGCCTCCATACCCGCAAGCAATGGATGATCGCCGTCATCTCCTTGTCATGCACCGGATACCGCCTCTCCGTGTGATTCAGCTTGCGGCTTTCATAAGCGATGGGGTGATTCTCCTGCATAAGCACACCCCTATCGCGAAATCCGACGCATCAGTATGGACTTCAAAGGGCTTTTCATAGTTCGGCAGCGCCAACACCGGATCATTCATCACAGCTTGCTTTAGATCATCGAAAGCTTCTTGGCAAGCGTCATCCCATTTCCACGGGTTGTTCTTCTTTAGGAGATTCGTCAACGGTGTTGCTCGTCGAGAATAACTTTAGATGAATCTTCGATAATAATTCACCAAGCCAAGAAAAGATCGCAACCCCGAGACATTTGTCGGCGGCTCCCAATCGACAATAGCCCGAACCTTAACATCACCCATACTGATTTTCCCCTCGCAAATCCTGTGTCCCAAGAACATTACCTCCCGTTGCGCAAAAGAGCACTTCTCTCGTTTGACATAGAGCTCATTTTGCTACAATACTTGGAACACTTGCCTCAGGTGCCGAATGTGCTCCTCAAGGGTCTCACTATAGACAACGATGTCGTCTAGATACACCACCACGAATTTATCCAGGAACGGGTAGAATATTTTGTTCATCAAAGTGCAGAATGTTGCTGGCGCGTTCGTAAGTCCGAACGGCATGACTAGGAATTCAAATGAGCCATACCTTGTCACACACGTTGTCTTTTCCTCTATCACCCGCTACTATCCGCACCTGCCAATATCCCGACCGCAAGTCCAACTTTGAAAACCACCGAGCCTTGCCCAAACGATTGAACAAGTCATCCACTAGTGGAATCGGATACTTGTTCTTGATAGTCACTTTGTTAAGAGCCCTATAGTCAATGCACATACGCAAACTGCCATCATGCTTCTTTTGGAACAAGACAGGAGCTCCGTATGGTGCTTTGGATGGTCGAATGAACCCCGCCTCCAGCAGCTCCTTCAATTGCTTGCGTAGCTCTTCTAATTCAGGAGGAGCCATGCGATACGGCACCATGGCTGGAGGTTTTGCTCCAGGCTCTAACTCAATCGCATGATCCACTTCCCTTCTTGGAGGAAGTTTCTTTGGCAACTCAGATGGCATGACATTCTTAAATTCTTCGAGCAAACTACCGACTTGCGAAGGTATTTCAAGAGAGTCATAGTTGTTACCTTCTTCTTTGTAGGCAACCAGGAACGTTTCCTCACCCCTCTTGACTCCTTTTGCTACTTGCATCGCGGACAACATACTAGCACCAACAGCTACACGATCTACCGCAACCCGATGCTCACTCTCGCCACATCGAAAGTTAGCATACCCGTCCGTAGTGAGGGTGAAAGGTAAAACCCTCTCAATAAGATCGAGACCCAAGACCATCTTGTGATCTTTTATCGGCACAACATTCAAATCCAATTTCCCAACCCATGTGCCAATCTTGATGGGAGCATTGCGAATAATTCCCATCATGGACTGGTAGGGCTGATCAACCGTCTTGATCCACCCAATCTCCTTAGTCATCGGCAAACCCAACGTTGCAGCTTCATCACTTGCTATAAGATTTTGATTCGCCCCCGAATCCAACAAACACTTGATGCCTTTCCCGTTAACTTCGACATCAACATATAGCAAGTTCTTTCCCTGTTGAAGCTTAGACTTTGCCGTGGCCATGGCACCCTTGCCGCTGGATCCCGCATCCATCTTGGCCTTCACCGTATTCAGCACGCGCACCGTCCCCAAGCGCACTTGTTCTCCTTGTTGCGCAGTCCCCTCTTGAGCTGAAATTATCGCATTCAGCTTACTCCGACTTGGGCACTCCCTGGCCCAGTGAGCTCCTCCGCAAAGGAAGCAGTCTGATCTCCCCCTTGAGTGCCACCTCGAGGGCTCACCTTGTTTATCCTTCCCCCTGAAGGATCTCGCAGGCTTGTGTGACTTGTCTCCTCCACCTTTGCCAAAACCTCCCTTCTTTGGCTTGTCTTTCTTCGCCGTCAAGCTAGTGTTGTACTCGGTGAGAGATTCTGCCGTAGCTATTGCACTGGCAAGGTCTTGGACAACCCTTCTCTTGAGCTCTTGCTCGGCCCACCGTTGTAAGCCATCAAGGAAGTAAAACAAAGATCGCCATCAGGCATGTCGGGAATTTCCAACATTAGCGACGAGAATTCCCGAATGTAATCTTTCAACGCACTTGTTTGTTTCAATCCTCGTAGCTTCCGCATCGCCACATCTCTCGCATTCTCCGGGTAGAACTGCCTCTTCAATTCTGCCTTGAATGCTTCCCAAGTGCCGATCTGGACCAACCCCCTCTCTCGCTCCGCATAACGCCTTCTCCACCATAAGGCAGCATCACCCTCAAGATAGAGAGTAGAGGTGTTGATTTTGACATAATCAACAATAATATTAGTGGCCTCCAAGTATCTCTCCACATGCCAAAGGAAGTTGTCGATTTCCTTGGCATCCCATTTTCCCGCGAACTTTGGTGGCTCCGGGACTTTCACACGTGAGACACTAGCACTAGCACCGTTGGCAATGGCTAATTCAGTCACAGCTAACCTGTTTCTTAGAGACTGCATCTCGGCATCCACCCTCTGCCGATATTCCTCCATCGATCGATTCATGGCATCGATGAGGTCGTACGCTCCTTGCAACCGTTCCTCTAATGCGCCAATCTGCTCGTCCTTTTCCTCTAGATCGCTATCCCGTGCGCCAAGAGTGTCAAGGACATCCCTCATGGTTAGTTCCATCTTGGTTAGGCGAACATTGAAAGCTTCCACAGTTTCCGTAGAGACACCACCCTCCTCTCGCGGAGTCTCCTTGGATTTCCCCCGGGCCTTCTTCGACTGGTTGCGGGCTTCCGGACGCCCACGCTCCTCTTGTTGCTCATTCATGTTGCTAGACTCGACGTTGTTCGTCATAGCTACGAATTCCCCTTACTCGTAACCCGCTCTGATACCACGTGTCACGCACTTAGCCAATTCACCGCTAATGGTACGTGTGGCCTTAGCTCGATTCTCGCCCTCGAGAGAACTAAGTCGGCCAAACCCAATCACAACTTCGCTAGCGATATGAAAGGAACACAAGAGACACAAGCTGAAGAAGTATAGAAAGTATTACTACTCAAAGGAAAGCTTTAGAATGTTACAAGAGAGCTTTTGAGCTTAGAACTCAGGATGTACAAAATGAGAGAGGAGTGGAGTATTTATAGCCTAAACCACCTCCTCAACCAATGGCCTAGATCAATCCTCTAGAATCTTCTTTGATCCTAGGGCTAATATTCATTCTTCTAGGACTTTCCTACATTAAAATATACAAAATATCTAGCTTAGGTCGGCTGGAACTTTCTAGCAACATATTCCAGACTTGTTGCAACCCTTCTGGACACTTCTGGATCTGTGGCAACACTTTCTGGAGTTTCTGCAACTATTCTGGTACTTTCTGGCTACCTTCTAGAATCTTCTGGCAACACTTCTGCGTGTTCCAGCCCTTCCCAAGCACTTATTTATGTCTTTTAAGGCTATGTCCATGGTTATTTCGCATGGGCATTTTTCCTTTGCCACGGACATTGCCTCGTTTACCTTTCGGGGACTGACAACATGGACAGATCACCTTAGTTGTCCTCTCGGTTTATCCTCAATATGTGTCACACCGTCGCTCATTTTTAATTCAATTCATTCTTGTATGACTACTCATCCACCTAAGCATTCTTATTTTAACTACATTCATCCTTTGAATATGTTGCGTTTTAGTCGTCTAACATTCACTCTCATATGCCATGGCTAGTCTAACCATAGACAATGTAGAATTTACCTTTCACTTTCAAATGTATCCTTTTATCATATAAGACTTCGGTAACATTACTCCATTTCGTCAATCCTACGTTAATTCTATGAGTTACATTATCACCAATCATCCTATCATCTGAAACAATAGAGCCAAATACCTAACTTGTTCGCATTTTTGGACAACCGTATCTCTATTTTAGACGATTAGCCCGCCCAACTTTTTTGGTTCAACGATGTCTTCAACTTTGTGTTCCTCTCTACATGGGTTTTTTTTGTTCCAAATCTATAAACTCAGCATGGTCTATTCTTCCCTTCATGGTTACCTTTGCAATCATTTGGGATCTTGTGCTTTGGACCATTTTTCTTTTTGATGTAGATCAATTGTTTTTCAGGTCTTCTAAGAAATGCAGTTGCTATTGTCATCATGTTTTGGACCAATTCATGTCCTTCTCCGCTTCTCTAGTGTTGCTTCATATGTATCCTTTCTCGGTTCTTTTCTCCTTGGTGTTGCTAATTCTTGTTGATTTGTTTTAGTATTTACATCTACTTAATTATGTTTGTATCAAATTGAACATGCTCAAATATATACTTCAACTGAGGGAATGAATGTATATATTGGGAATTCTATGTTGGGGGTAAAATGTGTGTTTCTTTAGTCTTACCTTTTACATGGATCATCTATGATACTCAGACTCTTCAAAATAGGAGTTATACTCATATCCGACAGGTATTCTGTTGACACCGACATGAAATGTGTTGGACACTTCAAAAAGCTCTCAATCACTGCAAAAATATGCATGTAATTGATAACTAAAGTCATTCCAAAAAAAATACAACAAACTTATATATTTGGAGTTTCTAATTAGTTAGATTCCCGTAATATTCAAACTTCCTATAAAATTAAATTTAAATGATTAATTCATATTCGTCTTATATATTAAGATTTTATTTAGAGTTCCTAGATAGATAGATACCATAAATATTTAAACTTATGAAATTAAATTTAAATGAGCAACTCCATCTTTTTAAAATAGGCATTCTAGCTGTTTTTTCAAATTTTTTTTACTTGTCATTCTCAAATGTCTAGGTACTTTTTGGATTAGTTTTTCAATTATACTCTCATTTGTTCCATTATCATTAATTGCAATGGAGTGGAAAACTAAACATTAATTAGAGGGTAAAATAGTATTTTTCTGCCTTAATTAATTGATTTCTTGAAAGGTGTGAAATATGTTAGAAGACAAGTAATAAAAGATGGAGGGAGTAATACAAAGAAAATTTGATATGTATCTATTGCTCATTGTATCTCATTTCTTCTCTTTCTTCTACCTTCTCTATTTGCAGTTCTTCTTTTGTGTTCACTTTTCTTATTTTTATTCACTTTTGTTCTAATGTAGTCACCAAATCACTACTATTTTCTTTGTTGCAAAAAAAAAATTGTACACACATATGGTATATATAAATGAGTGCTTTTTAAGTTTTTCGTGTCCCTGTACCCGAGTATGAATTTAGGACAGGGTCCGCGTGTCCAAAATTTTTTCCACTTAATGTTTCGGATACTTAGATTTGTACCTGTATTAGATACTCCACAAGTCCATGTAACATAGTGGACAATATAGGGGTCTCGTATGTAGTCAAAGTCATCTAATTTTTTGTGAAATTGGTCTTTTGTGTTGCATTTAAGCAAAGTTGGAGCTTGATTTTGATAGTAAAACTAGTTGAGGGTTAAATTGTTACTGTAGCTTAAGATGCCATGGATGTAAGTAGCCATGCCCCGTTGTCATTGAATCTCCTTAAAAACTGCATTTTGTTGCCAGCTTTCAAATGTATATCAATTGATTATCATAATATCATATTGTTTGCAGCATATTCTACTTACTATGTTAGAGAAGTCAGGTAGCTTCACTGCTTCTACTGATATGGGCAGAGCGGGTCCAGATTACTTCAGATTTTTCGCACGTGCAGTGAAAGAGCTCATCTCACAAAATGAAGATGCTCTACATGTTGACTCTGAATTGTCTGGACAAAGATGTGAGAATGTCAATGGCAACGTAAAAGGTGAGCCTTCTTCTAGTTCATTTTTTAGTAGCAGTGTTGGAGCTGGGCTATCAAACCAAAAGAAAGAAAGATTGAATGTATTGCTTCGGCTAAGTGTGGAAGAGCTTACACCAGAAGTTGAGGAGGTATGTTGGAACTTACATATCTCTTTTTTCTAAAGAAGCTTTTTTGCATTACATGTGAAAAAATTATGTTAAAAGTTTCATATGATCCATCCATTTTGTTAATCTAAAGCCATTGACATGCATTTCTGCATTTTTATGAAAGATGTGCCATCAAATGCTATGAATTGCATATATTAAGGCCTTGATCATATATTTGTATGCATGTGAAGCCCGTTTTCCACACATTTGTCATATGTGAACTTCACAAATTTTTAAAAGATAATGAAATTGCCTAGTGAAGAAAAAATATAGCGTTGGTATCATGTCTACATAGTCTGGGTGGCACTCCATATGTTGGTTAGTGTAAATATGATGGGGAAGTTAACTCCTTTCAATCTATTGAAAATCCGTCTAAATTTTTGTTTGCAAATTGTTGAGTTTATTACAACTGGTGGATAATGATTAAGATATAGTTGTTGCACTGTTAGCAATACCATTGTTGTATTCTCTTTATTTCCTCTATATGTTACATGTACTCGTGTATGAGTATCTGATGCGGGTACAGATTCAAGTATCCGATACAGCAAGAAAAATTTGGATACGTGGACCTTGTCCTAAATTTGGACTCGGGTATGACGACACAGAAAACTTCAAAAAAACACTCATATATATATCACACACAAATTTTTGTTGCAACAAAGCAAATAATAGTAAATGTAGATAAGAAAAGAGAGCACAAAAGAAGAATCGTAAATAGAGAAGAAAGAAGAAAGAGAAGAAATAAGATACATTGAGCATTAGATAAATATCAATTTTATTGATAAATTAATTGTTTAATAAATAGTTTAAATCAATTAATTACTCATTTAGATTTAACATCATAGAAAGTTTAAATGTTTAGGGATTCTAACAATTTAGGAACTTAAAATATATAAGATAAATATGAATTAATCATTTAAATTTAATTTTAATAAGAAGTTCAAATGTTTAGGGATTCTAACTAATTAGACACTCCGAATATGTAAGAAGTCATTTGTATTTTTTGGGATGACTTTAGTAATCAATTAAATGCATACTTTTGAAGTGTTTGAGAGTTTTTTGGAGTGTCTGACACATATTCCATGTCAATATCAACAGAATACGTGTCGAACTCGGGTACGGCTCCTATTTTGAAGAGTTTGAGTATCATAGTTTCCTCTTATATTGGGTTCTGATACAAGCCGATTTGCTAATCCCCTCCTATTGTTTCGCACATGGACTACATGTGTTTTTTTATTTTTCACCTTCATTCGTTTCTTTCATGAATTTTAGTAATCAAGAATTGCAAATAAAGAGCAATTGAATGTTTTATATTCCTTGATTGACAAATACAGATACTTGATCCTGTTCTTCAAATGCGTAAGTTACAATCAAAGATCAGAAAAAGAAAGCTAAGTTCAGATGATACAAATGAAGTAACTACTGGTGGTACAAAGAAAAAAACTTTCAAGAAGAGAACTAAGACATTAACTTCTTCATCAGTTAGCATCACCAAACCCGCTAGGCCTGTTAATTCAGGATCCTACAGAGAGGTATACACATTATGCTTTTGCCTATAAATTATTCGTATTTTTAATTGCCCTCTTTCTAAAAATTAATGATAACTTATTTTTGTTGAACAGTCGAAACACTTCTGATTTATCCTATCTCGAGTATCTGATTATGTAAAACTTGGTTAAGTGTTTGTTAGTCATAACTGAAAATTTTCAAGTGAGAGTATTTTTACTCTTGTTGATTAATCATCTAAATCATATTGGTTTTTATACATGTACAATTTCTTTTGATAAGGAGACAAATAAATGTAATTAACTATGTAAATAAATTACTTTCTAGTTAGCCTTAATTAGCTTGATTCTAGGAGTTGTGTAACGGTCTTAACTTCTAGCTTGTAAAACAATTGTAACTTAGAACTGGTAATACACTACTATGCGTTATTGAACGCTACCCTCAAGTTGGTGTAAAGATGTTACACACTCCCAAGTGCTCAGCTTGAAAACTAGTGTATAGAAGATGCGCTTGTTACGGCCTTATGTGAGGATATCTGATAATTGTTCTCCAGGAGACACATGAAGCAGATTTAGGATGTTATCTTGTATTTTCTCTTTGATGAAGTGTTAATCAATTTCGAAAATTTTATGTTCGGTCGTTCTAAACTGGATTCTGAGCAATACTGAAAGAAGCCTTCATAATATAAGGATGATATCCCTTTTATCCAATATTAAAACTTTGTGCAATTTTTAGAGCAAAAGGAACCTTCATAATATAAGGACGATATCCCTTTTTGCCAATATTTAATTTTTGTACAATTTTTAGAGCAAAAGGAGTTCGCAAACACCTTCATAACATAATATTAAATCTTTGTGCAATTTTTAGAGCAAAAGGAGTTAGCAAACACCTTGGGCCATTGCTCAATGTTCTGCTTTTCCCCTTGATTTGGCAACAACACTTTGTTTTTTGCTTCTCCAAGTTTAGGTTTCCCCCTACCAAGGTACAATAATCAGATATGGACCACTAATCATCAAGAGACTACCCAGTTAGAATTTGTGAAGGCGTCAACTCTAAGATGACCATGTGAAATTCAAGAAGGTTTTTTTAGTTTACAAACCTTCTCACGACTTTAATTGTTGTCAAATCCAAGAAGGTTTTCCATGTGAAATTCTTCTTCCAAGTCTCCACCAAGGAATTCATTATTCACATCAAATTGGTGTTGGTTCAAATCAAGATTAGGAGTACATCATGGCAAAACTCTGATGGTGTTCATTTTTGCATATAGAGAAAATGTTCCTTGGTAATCCACTCCATAAGTTTGATTAAATCCCTTTGCAATTAATAGAATCTTGTATCATTTTGTTGAACCATTTGCTTTGGGTATAACAGTGAACACTCATTTCTGGGACGATGAATGTCCGTAACCTAGTAATAAATAACGGCTGGAACATACAGCTATGTAATACACAAATGAGTATTATTCAACAATAATTAATGTACGAACTGATATTGTATCATAAAAGAATGCATACCAATAGTTATGACTCAACTGATACGCTTATGGCAAATTCGAGTAAGTGATGTTGAATTTTGAGTTCGATGTCGTCGTATCCAAATTTCTCTTCACAATATGAAGGATTGATAAAAAAGGAGCTATGTTTAACCATTAGATATTGGTAGCCTTCACTCTGCTATAAACAGCTAACTATAATACAAATGATTTGTGTTTGAATTCTTTGAGATACCAGGGGTTTAGCATCAAAATGTGCACATGTTGTGTGCCCATGAAAGGGAATCCAAACATTTTACAAAGCATTGTGCTCGGTGCAATACTTAAACCCTTCACTTAGGGGGAAGAGTTGCCAACTTTGTCTTTTCAAACTGCTTTAAACATTGTGTTGTATATTTTACTTGGACTTGTTACTTTGGCCGGCTTACCGGTGTGGGGTACGAATTCCAGTACATGATATATGTCTGATACGTTGGGTTGCACATGGATAAGCCAGATTCATCATTAGAGAAACAGTTTATCGAGAATAGAAGAAAAGAGAAGAGAATGAGACTTGAACTTGCAGAGAAGGTTGGGCGACAGTGAACGAGGGAGAGGGTTGGCGTTCAAATGGGCTAGGGTTAGGTTAATATTATTGGGCTTGGGTTGTTGGGTTGCTGATTTTTTTACCTCTAGTAGTTTTGGTAGAGAATTTGTGGGTCTCGAGAGTGTTGGGCTCGATAGCTCGAGTGATCATATAAGTGGGGTTGAACCCATCTAACACAAAACCAATTGACTTATGTTAAGGCCAAATCTACACCACTTATATACCACTCATTATTCTTATATATTTTCAGTGTGGGATAACTTCACATATCCAACACCCCTCTTAAGTGCAACTGGGTCTTGACCAGTTTTCACTTGCTAAAAATTCCTTGGCATATCTCCTTTGAGGCTTAAGGTTATTGACGGATCTAGTCTTATCCGATAGCCTAAACTCCACCAGGACTTTAATCAGGATCATTGGCTGTCATGCCTTCTTCTGCTCTGATAACATGTAGAGAATTCATGGACCTGGAGAGTGTTGGGTTTGATAGCTTGAGTGAACATACAAGTGGGGTTGAGTCCATCTAACACAAAATCAATTGGCTTATGTTAAGGCCAAATCTACACCACTTATATACCACTCATTTTTCTTATATATTTTCAATGTGTGATATCCTCACATCTCCAACACATGGCCCTGGATCAGTTGCCACTTTTCAAACGTTCTTTTGCCTATCTCATTTAAGGCTCAAGGTTATTAACCGGTCTAGTCTTATCAGATAGTCCAAACTCCACCACGACTTAAATCAGGACCAGTGGCTGTCAAGCCTCCTGCTCTGATACCATGTAGATAATTCATGGGCCTAGAGAGTCTTGGGCTTAATAACTTGAGTGAGCATACAAGTGGGGTTGGACCCATCTAACACAAAATCAATTGGCTTGTGTTAAGGCCAAATTGACATTACTTATATGCTATTTATCATTTTTATATATTTTTAATGTGAGATACTTCACATCTCTAACACTCCCTCAAGTGCAACTGGGCCCGTCTCCTCTGAGGTCAAAGGTTTCTGTTAGCCCAAACTCTACCAGGACTTCAATCACGAACCTAGAATCACTGGCTATCAAACCTTCTTCTGCTCTGATACTATGTAGAGAACTCGTGGGCCTCGAGAGGGTTGAGCTCGATAGCTTGAGTGATCATACAAGTGGGATTGAACCCATCTAACACAAAACCAATTGGCTTATGTTATGGTCAAATCTACACCATTTTTATACCACTCATTTTTCTTATATATTTTCAATGTGGGATATCCTCACATCTCCAACACATGGGCCTGGACCCGTAGCTGCTTTCCAAATGTTCTTTGGCCTATCTCCTTTGAGGCTCAAGGTTATTAATAGGTCTAGTCTTATCAGATAGCCCAAACCCCACCACGACTTCAATCAGGGTCACTGGCTGTCAAGCCTTCTGTTCTGATACCATGTAGAGAATTCATGGGCCTAGAGAGTTTTGGGCTTGATAGCTTGAGTGAGTATATAAGTGGGGTTAAGCCCATCTAACACAAAACCAATTGGCTTGTGTTAAGGCCAAATCGACATCACTTATATACTACTAATCATTTTTATATATTTTCAATGTGAGATAGCTTCGCATCTCTAACACCTCCTCAAGTGCAATCGGGTCTCTCTCCTATGAGGTCAAAGGTTAACAACCGGTCTAATCTTCTCCGCTAGCCAAACTCTACCAGGACTTTAATCACGAACCCAGGATCACTGGCTGTCAAGCCTTCTTCTGCTCTGATACTATGTAGAGAATTCGTGGGCCTCGAGAGTGTTGGGCTCAATAGCTTGAGTGATCATACAAGTGGGGTTGAACCCATCTAACACAAAATCAATTGGCTTATGTTAAGGCCCAATCTACACCACTTTTATATCACTCATTATTCTTATATATTATCAATGTGGTATAATCTCACACCTCCAACAGTTTTGCGAGTTCTTGTAGTAAATATTGTCAAATTTGGGCTCATTTAATGGGCTTAAATTATAAACAACTTATATATGACTCATCCTCAACCTGAACCTCTAATATTAAGTAATATATGTCTAATTACTGTTTAAGATTGTACATATGTAATTTTCCCGTATCCCGGCACCCGTGTACCCGTGTCTAAAATTAGGACGGTGTCTCCGTATCTTAAAATTTTAAAAATGTCACATGGAACACAAGTATTCGCACCATTATCCAAATACCCACCCGAGTCTAGGTAACATTGTGTTGTAGTTTATTCAACCGAGATAGATTTACATTCACACAAAATGCATATAAATTTTGGTGGTTTTTCCCAGGTTCATTGTGATGCAGCTGCTGGAAATGAAGGCGAATCTCATTTGGCATCAAATGAATCGGGTGACAAAGGAGATGAAGAGGTGAGAAATGCATGAAAGTGTGTATTGTCTTTTATTGAAGAGATTATTTTATACCTAATCACATGGAGCTTTTTAACACATGAACTGTGGGACTTTTTAACTTTTATGGTGGATGCATCAATGATTGAAAAATGTTGCTATCTGTCTTCATTTTTCGTGTTTCTTTTCCATTTTTCTAGGGGGATGATGATCTACAGTTTCTAATGATGAATGATAGCACACTAGTGGAAGAGGCATTGAAGAAATATTCTGATCAACTGTTGACGACGGTACTTTCTCGATTTATATCCATTCTTATGCTTTCTATTTGGAATGTTCATTATTTTGATAGTAACTGAGAATGGTGCTTGATTTTCAGCTTGGTCACATGGAGAAACAACTTGAAGAACTTCTGGATGTTGTGGTATCTACATGCAGGCATGCTATATTTAAATTAACACTGCAAAAAAATCATTAATTATTCTTCTGTTCAAGTGTTATGGTCCAGAACTGTAGTTGATCAAGTTCTTATATGCAAATGTATCCTTTTTAAGATGATTAATCTTACGGACATGATGTGTTAGGCTAAAAAAAAGATGATGAACAGTGTTTACTTGAATCAATGGTGATCTTAAAACGATAGATGATTTGGAAGAACCAAAATGCCCCCATTATCCTATTGATTTGCAATGGTTTATATTAATAATAATGCATAGTCTATTACAATTGATGAAGTTCATTTGAAGTTGCAGTATATGAAGTGTTGGACTAAGGGCTTTAACATAGAAATGTAGAACATGCTTTTCTACACTGATTTCATGTTCCTTTGTTTGTGCACAAATTGGGTATTTGGCTGTTTGTTTTAAGCTTTTCTCAAACTGCAGGCCCATGAATACTACTGAGAAGCAGCAGCTCAAGAAACTGATTCAGAAGCTACCACCGGAAAATCTCAACCGTGTTGTTGAAATTGTTGAACGTAGCAATCCAGAGAAAACACAATGCTCTGATGAAGTTTTTGTTGATTTGGAACGGAAGGTAAAGAATCGGTTGAAATATCTATTTCTATCCTTTATTGGGTATTTACTTCAGTGTTTCATCGGGCAAGAGAAATAAATAGATTATTGATGGGATGCTTCTACAGTACATTGCCATGTACTGTAAGTTTATACAAAATGTTTCTAAAATAAATAATAATAATAAATTAAAATATGTTGACCATTAATTCCTACCCTATTTTCATCTCCTTTATTAATTCATCTTGTTGACTTGTTAATCGTTATCCCCCGCCCCTCACGTTTTTACGGCGATGGAAATCCCTTCGTCACTTTGTCGTGTTTCTTTCCTGCGGCTCTGTCAAAAATTAATCCCCCATCCTCGCTTCCATTTGTTTTGACCATTACAAAGCTTAAGCTCTTCCTCTCTCATTTTGTTTTCTACCCTCCTTTGTTTTGCTTAAATCTTAGTCGATTGAGCGCTGCCTCCTATCCTTAGCTTTCGAAATCGAGCTGCCGCCTTGTATGTCATTTTCAGATAGTTGAGAGCGTCAAAACAGCTTTGAATTTCTTATATTCCATGTACAATCAATTGATGTAATGAATTAATTACAAGTTCCTAAATTCTTATTGCTGGAGAAATTAATTCGTTTCTCTTAGAAATTAAATATGTTTGCTGATCTATCATATCAATAATGAGTCATATCAATAAGACAGAGATATAAAAAAACCAGAAAACCCATTCAACAAAGAAAAGAAGATTGCAATTAGCAAATAAATAATTTGAAATCTCATCTTTGTTTCACTCTCAAAGATCTCCGACATCAAGAATTTCAACCATAAATTTGTAATTTCTTTCTTTTTCCTTTTTGATTTATTACTTACTATTGTATTTTTTTTTTATTTTCATTTTAACATTAAATGAATATAAATTCTTTTTATAAATTTGTGCTATAAATTTGGATCATGAACATGATACGTTTTCACTGAAAGAAAAAAACATCCTTTTAGTAAATTTGTTGTTAGCCTTTGGAAAAGGTATGCATACTTTTTCTAAAAATCTACAATACATTAAATTCTATATATTGTAGATTTTTAGTAAAAGTCGGTTATACATTTTTTAAAGGCTAACAATAAATTAACTAAAAGGCTATTTTGTCTTTCAGCAAAATTATCACGATCGTCATCCGAATTTTTAGCACAAAAACATAAAAAGGAATATGTATATATATTTAGTGTTCTAATGAAAATAAAAATTACGCTTTTCATCAAGTTGCAATAGTAAGTGACAAATCGAAAGGGAAAAAAAAGAAAGAAACTATAGATTTATTGTTGAAATTTTTGATTTTGCAGATGTCTTTTGAGGTAAACACGTAGGGTATTTCAAACTATTTATTTGCTAATTGCAATTTTATTTCTCATTTGAATGGATTTTCTGTTTTTTCATATATATTATTGTCATATTGTTGCTGCTCATTATCGGTATGATAAATCAACAAACATTTTAATTTTTAAGAAAATCGATTCAATCTTCTCATACAATTTTTCAAATTCAACGATGAATTGGTTCCGGCAATTAGAATTTAGGCACCTAAAATTAATTCAGTAGAGCACTTGGTTAGAAAGGGAATCTAGGAAATGCAAAGTTGTTTTGGCGCTCTCAATGATTTCCAAACGACGTACACGACAACAGCTCAAATCCCGCGGTCAATTAGTGAAGATTTGAGCTTTGTAATGGTCAAGATAAATGGGAACGAAGATAGGGGATGATTTTTTGACTGAACCGCCGGAAAGAAACACGGCACAGTGAGGAAGGGGTTTCCATCGCGGGAGAAACATGAGAGGTGGGGATAACTAGTCAACCCAGATGAATTAGCTTGAAGGAGATGAAAATAGGGTAGGAAGGAGTTAATGATCAATAGATTTTATTTTATTATTATTTATTTTGGGATTGTTGTCGGAGCTACATCACGAAAAGTTTCACTTACAAACTTTCAATAGAACAACATATTTTGACATTGAACAAAAGATATGGACTCTTAATACTAATTGATTTCTAGAACTTCTTGAGACAATAGCTTGGAAAAACTTAAAAATGGAGCCTGAGATCGCAATCCCAAACTACCCCTTAATATAAAGACATTTTGGATAAACTTATGGTACATGGCAATGTACTATAGAAGCATCCGTATTCGATGGCATCAATTCCAAAATATCCTCATTTCTTATATTTGATTATTATAACAAATATATGTTATTGTTCTACTTTTGATCATATGTATTTGACGACGTACTGAAAAATAGTACAATTTGGTCTTTGGATCTATACATTGCTTTTATTTCTTCTTATGATTTGAAAATCTCCGTATGGATCTGTAATAGCAATTGAAACAGCTATCACCTGTTATGATTTACTAACAATACTGTTTGGTCAGAATCAAAATATGGTTTTGAGACTGTAATTTTCAGTATCTCGAAAATCTAGAACACATTTCTTACCACATTATAATTTTCGGGTACCCTCCAATATGTTTCCCTGACCAGGACAATGCAACGCTTTGGAGGTTGTATTACTACACGGAAGCAGTTGAGAAGGCTAGAAAGCTCGCAATGGTCCAAAAAATCAAGTAATTGAGATCGAGCGAAAGCCAGACTCCTGACAGAGGAAGTTGATAAAGCTTTACTAGAGTTAGGGTAACTTCCACTGATATTTTGAACTCTGCATATAACTGGTACAACTTCTTTGCTTTTGTGTTTTGAGTGAAATAATTCGACATTAGATTCTCGGTTTTTTACCATAACGTATTCTGTTGACAGGTATCAAGAATTGTGGGTTCCTATCAAGAAAATGCCAAGAGCAGTGAGTTGTACAGAAAACATTCGTATTCATTAGAAACACATGCGCACTGGAATTTGAAAGTCAATGTGAAATTACTTGCTTTTTGACTCCCTAGTTTATATCTCTTTTCCTTACCTTTTTTTTGAATTAATTGATTGCGTGAAAATACAGTCACCAGTAGTCATCTTAAATATCATCCTTAGAGAAAAGGGAACACAGATTTTCGGGCGTTAGTGTCAGAAGTACAAGACGCCAGTATTGAGCAATTAGAGAACCAACATCGGCACATAGCTCAAACCCAAATTCTAACATACTGAGTAACCTAAATTTTTGAGCTTCTTACAATGTGTTTGAAAGGAAAAAATAGAGTTCAGCTCTTTCCAGCAACAAGCTAATTATAGTGTTTTGATTGAATTAGGTTTAACTTTCTCAACTTTAGTATGGACTCCAGTACATTAGTATACACTAATAGCATTACCAGATTCAAATACCAATATTGCAGTTAGTCATATACGGGTTTGAAGTTCTTGTAGGCTATAACAGCATAGAAAGGGTCTGAACCAGACAGCCCCATGAACCAATTGAACCAATTGAGCAGTGAGTTACTCTGTTGAACCGCAGGCATTTTTTGAACAATTTCGGCTTGAGTAAATCCTTCAACAGACTGGAAATATTGCACAACTAGCTGAACTCTACTGTATGCACTCCCATCTCTCCATACACTGATAGCTTTATCATAGAACATTCTATTGCTGAAGCTCACAATAAACAACCCTCCAGGCCTTAAAACTCTGAACACCTCGGCAAACACCTACAAACAAGGAAAATTAAAAAAAAAATCTCTTATTGGTTCAATTGTACCATTTTAGACTAACCTTTTCAGGCTGTTGCAGGTACTGCACACTGACGGTACATATAACTGCATCAAAGCTTGCATTCTGAAATTCCAAGTTCTGATCTTGATTTAGGTCTTTGACGAAAAAGTAATCGAGCCTGGGGTTTCTAGCAAGTTCTTGGGCATTAAGACCATGACCGACCACTCTTTTGTAGTTGACTTGTTTAGGTAGATGGCTGACCCAAGAGCTCATAAGATCGAGAATCTCGGAATTGGGTCTCAGTCTTTCTCTGTAGAGATTAGTCAATGTGGAGATGAACCCATCATCCACGTGGGTTACAAATCTTGGATAGGCATAGAATTCTGTGTCAGGATATAAGTTGAGTTTAGTTCTACCTTGTTGGCTCAGAACCAGTCTCTTGATTCTGCCTGCTGTCGGTTGTTTTGCTTCTTTCTCTTCATTTAAAGTGTTTGTAATTTTGACTGGAAATAAAGGTTTGTGTTTTTTGGTGCTAAGAGAGATGCCAGTCAAGTTGTTGGCAGGGAGGCTGGCCATGACTTGGCTTTGGATGTTTCTTGTATGGCCACCATTTTTAACACAAAAAGAAATCAGTTCTTTTTTGTAAAGATATTTTCTTTTGTTGTTGTTCTGGTGGATGGTTTTTATTTTCATTTTCTTTTTTCTTTTATTATAATTGCATATCCATATGCTGTGGGCTTCGGATCTTGCAAATGAGATGTATAGGCCCAATGTTTAGAAGGGCTACTAGCTTTGTCAGATGGGCCTATAAAAATGTAATATAGACGGTCCTAAATTGGTGTTTTTTTTTACATAGTGTGTTCATATTTATATAGGTTATGGTTACTTTATTTTTGATAAAGTAAATATTACTTTATCTTTTATCATCATTGTATTAAAATATTATTCACGCATTCAATAGTGATGAACCCAAAGTAAAGATCACATTCAAATAATCATAAAATATCCCTTCAACATGTTTTATATTTTTTTTATCTTTTCATTTTCTCTAATTTTTCAGTCATTTTTTTCATCAACAAATGCGTTGTGTTAAAAAATTGAATGAGGATAGGCGTGATATTAATTTCTAATACACCCACCTATGGCTAAATGCACCCGTATTTTGATATATTGCCGTCTAATCCACGTGGCTCAATGATAATTACAGTTGGCTGTATGACTTATTTCTTAAACACCCATTGGATGTATAACCTCTTCTTTCAACAAACTTGACTTTTATTGCAAGTAAGCTGTGTTCAATAAGACTAAAATGGCCTAAATAAGAAAAGGGATTAAGAGTTCTTTGTTTTACAATCTAATGTGTAATTATTGAGTTAATGGGAAATGTTTGTTTTGGAGGTACATCACCGAACAAAGTATGTTACACAAACAATTATCTATGGAGTTTGGAACACAATTTTAAAATGGAAAAATTATATACATTTGTTCCAAAGATCTATTAAAGGACCAATTTAGACCATATTAGTTCTCATTCTTATATACTCATCACACTTAACAGAAATAAGTTTTTAAAAGTTGAGACTGCTAACTAGAACATGAGTGGAGCGGTGTAGATTTTACTTCTCTTTTCATCCAGAGGATTAGATTTTATCTTAAATATATGTTGGGATTTTTGGATGAGGCTTGAACACAATCCTACCATTCCTTTTCCACCGCCATGTTAGTAACCCAAACTCAAGTCTTTTTAATTTGGCATTGGTCTTATTAATATTATAGGATAAGGATAAAATATTAAAAAAATACACTTTTATTGAATGTTTTTCTATGGTGATAAGATGAAAAATATTATCAATGCTAATCTAATGATAATAAGATACACGGTTACTTTATAAATAATAAAAATAACTTTTAACGAAAGCATATTTCATGGTTACTTTATTTAATCACTGCTTTGCCTTTTTAATCATTGAATTAGGATAACCACCACTCATTCTATAATGAAAATGTACAAAATAATTAATACTTTATAAAAAATAAAGTAGTCTTAGAATGCACCTTTAACGAAAACCTTTTACAGTTACAAATATATACACAATTTCAATTTTAGTGACAAACTTTAGTAAAATTCATAGGAGCATAATAGTCAACAACAAGCAAGAGGAAGAAACCGATATTTTAGTAAGTAAAAGTGTCATATTAGCAATTACCTTATAAAAGAGACCCCTTTTAGCAAAACGAAAAATAACTCTTTTCTTCTTCGTTAGGTCAGAACCAAATCAAAAACTTCCCTGCCCCTGGAAATCCAGTACTCGCAATTGCTAGACTCTGCTACTTCTCAGTTCGACTTTAACCAGGTGAGATCTTTTATGCGTATTTTTCTGTCTGTTTAAACAAGATTTTTTTATTTTAGCATCTAACTTTTTCAATGAATTGTTGGCCTACGGTTTTCAAGTTGTTCAAGAATGTCTAAAACACGGTTAGATGTTCCTGCAAAGGGTGGATTCAACTTTGATCTCTGCCGTAGAAATGATATGCTGGGGAAGAAGGGGGTTAATCCTCCATCCTACAGGAAAACTGGAACTACCATTGTTGGCATAGTTTTCCAGGTACATTCGAATTCTTATTCCGTGTTTTGAGTTTTGTTAAAGTCCCTCATTCTTCCATTGTTTGAAGTCAAAACCCTAAAATATACTTGAGATTAGGATATGTTAAGGTTTTAATATTTGGACTGTTATCCATATCTCGTTGCTGTACGTTGTAGGGTTATGTTTCTTCTTCAATTGCCAGGCTATTTCCTTTGCTCCATTCCTATATAGAAATGAAGAAATATAGATTCCGAGTGTTGCATTTATGTGATTAGAAACATAACTGGATTTTACTGTGCCATTATTTTATGCGAAATTCGGTTTTAATATATTTGATTACAGCCATATGCTCTTAAATATGGGCTTATTTTTTCTGCTGTTTTATTTTAAATAGGATGGTGTTATTCTCGGGGCAGATACTCGAGCAACAGAAGGACCTATCGTCTGCGACAAGAATTGTGAAAAAATCCATTACATGGCACCCAACATATATTGTTGTGGAGCAGGAACAGCTGCTGATACTGAGGCAGTAACAGGTATTTTTCGTGACAGTTGTTGAAAATACTGGCTGTTGTGTACTTGGTGGTCATTTACTCATTTTCATGTTATCAATACCCATTTTTTTGTTTGAATTCTTGTAGACATGGTCAGCTCGCAGCTGCAGTTGCATCGCTACCATACAGGGCGAGAGTCCAGAGTTGTTACCGCATTGACACTTCTTAAGAAGCATCTTTTCAAGTAGAGAAATCTTGGCCAAACTTACCCTGATTTTCGTATGATTTTTTATTTTATGTTTAAACTGTATATTGAGTGCTAAGTATTTCTCCAGCTACCAAGGTTATGTCCAAGCTGCTTTGGTTCTTGGTGGTGTTGATTGTACTGGCCCTCATTTACACACTGTGAGTAGTGTTTTGTTGTGATTAGAGGTGTTTTTACAGTACCTATAGCTACTTTATCAGCTAACACAGTTGTCTAATTGCTTTTATGCAATGGTTTATTTTGTAGATCTATCCACATGGATCAACTGACACATTGCCATTTGCCACAATGGGCTCTGGTTCTCTTGCTGCAATGGCTATTTTTGAATCAAAATATAGGGAAGGCATGAATGTAAGTTTCTGATTAGTTTTTACATGTAGATCTCTGTGGTGTTAGTGACAATCTTTTGAAATGGATTTTCCAAAGTTTTGAAGGATGATTTGCAGAGTTTAACTGACAAATAACCTTATTAATGTCATGAATTTTGTGTTATAGATTCTTCGTTATCCCCCCTATTGAAGTTTTGGGTCATAATTTTCTCTTACAGAGGGATGAAGGCATAAAACTCGTTACTGAAGCAATATGCTCTGGTGTATTCAATGATTTGGGAAGTGGAAGCAATGTTGATGTTTGTGTTATAACAAAGGTATGTTTAAAATTTGAATGTTGTTTTGGCCAGTTTCTTTTCATTTTTCAACAAACTGCATATCGAGCATATATTGATAGAAGTTATCTGCTCAAATTTATACTTTGGACAGGGACACAAGGAATATTTGAGGAACCATTTGTCACCAAATCCACGTACTTATATCAGTGAAAGAGGGTATACTTTTCCGAAGAAGATAGGTAATCTTTTGTTGCATTGCCTTGCAAAAATATTCTTTCTTATTAAGTCTCCACTACTATATCTTGAACTTGTAAATAAGAGTGAATTGGACTGTTATTTATTTAGGAGACTTCTATAGAGAAAATTATTATACCCGTGCTCACTGGAGTGAATGTTGTGCTGAAAAGAAAGTGGGTTGCATGTAGTCTTTTGCTGCAAGTTTTTGTCCACATCATCGAACTAAATCCTTAAACCGTATTCATATTAGCATTGTCAGATCTATATCTAATCTCTATTAATTAAGCAATTTCTCACAAGTTTTTTTTTCTTTTCAACTTCTCTTTATCGTATGACTAAATGTTACTTAGACCCAACAGCTCACAGTGAGTCTCCTACTTCTCTCCAAAACAACCATCCCAAGGAGCTTAATTTGATTCATAAATCCTTGATGGGTTCATTCTCTTTTATTTTAGGTTTACTTGTGGTTGCAAATGCAAAATGAAACCAGAGATGGTTCATTTTGATTCCGACTTGCCCTATTGTACAAGACGAGGGGTTTGGGGATTTCTTTTTTCATTTTATGGAAGTTGAGTGCTGCATATGATAGACAGATACATGAAATAAATTGGCTCTCTCTCCCTCTCTAAAGGTTATTAAAGCATTATTATCCGGTTATTACATTATCCTTGTCCAGTAAATTACTTACCTATTCTGTCAAAGAATCGCTGGTAGTCTGGTGTGGATGCAGAGAGATTGAGAAGGCTATAACATGGTGCTTTTTGGCAAGTGGATAGTGTAGTACCATTTCAATTTCTTGTGTTCATTGTCAAAGGGGAAATTTTGCTTTTGAGAGATAAATGAGCATACAATAGGATTGTGAGAGAGAGACTGACAGAGAGAGCAAGTGTATTTTTTCTTCTTGTGGTGGAATGTTTTTTCCCTTTAATCACATGTTGCTAATTTGATAGAGTTTCATGGTGTTAGAGATTCATGTAGCCTACCCCATCTAGCATGAGAATAGGGCTTAGGTTTGATTAAATCACATGTGGCTAATTTGTCTAAAAGGGCCATTGATTGGAGGTCTCTACAAAATAACCAGCACGTGAATGACACGACCATATTTATATATGTTCTTTGTTCCCACTTCCCGTAAGAGAGAGTATAATAATATGACAACAACAACATTATACCAATGCCTACAAGGCTCCCGCACAAGCGGGGTAAGGGGGTCGGGTGTATGCAACCTTACCCCCGTAATTACAGAGAAGTTGTTTGCAACAGCTATCCTTGACGCTTCACAATAGAAGAAACTCAGACAGTTTAATGAGTCATTTGGCTTTAGTCCATTATAGTCTAAAGCCACAGAATGGTGAGTCTTTGGCCCCATCGAAATAATGGATGAAGAGAGTAATAATATCATGTTCTAAAAACCGAGGCATGAGATAATTCACATTTGAACAAATCTGGGGCCAATAGGCCGTTTTCCACAAGTTCAAGGAAATTGGTATGTGTTAGGCCTATATATTATTTATACATTTGTGATTGATTGGATGAGGGCACTTTATATTATTTACAACAAAAAACCTGCTTTTTTTTCTTGCTCTCGTGTTCCACTTATCTCTGGATATTCTTTCGTGAATTTCAGATTCCTTGATCCCTCAATCTTTTCGAGATTATGAGATCATATGATCCTCATCAGATGAACTGCTTTTTCTATAATACTACAATGTTAGGTCTAAGAAATGTTCAAAATCGGTTTTTTTAGTTCCAGTAACATGACATGACTCATTATTGGAATTACTGTTTCTGCTATGAAGCGAAATTGAAATTGGTGTACTGTCATTCCCTTGTCTGAGAAGACCGAGGACTAGAAGTGATTTCTTCATGGCATGGCTTTGCCACATGATCTCACCAATTTCCATTTTCCAACTGATTTAGGAATTGCTGAATTCACTGTAGTAGTAGTTGTGTTTAGTACGAACGAAATTTAAACTTATGTTATTGATGATTATACAATTTTTGATTGGCAGAGGTTCTCATGACAAAGATTACACCATTGAAGGAGAAGGATGGAGTGACTGAAGCAGGTGACGCCATGGAAGAATGAACAACCTTATGCTATGAACAATCATTATCTTTCATGTTTACAAAGTATCATTTTCTTGGAAAAACTTATTTAAAGTCAGAACAGTTTTTCTTTTATGACTTCCGATTTTCCGCACATAAATTCTAGCACCAGAGTTTGATATGATATTGGAATTTCATCTTGAATTGAGTTATCTTTTCTATTAGATGTTTGATTTTATACGGTACTTTTAGTATTCATCAACAACATAATTTTGAAGGAACAAAATTAGTACATATTCAAGAAAATAATTATATCAGGATTTCTTTGAATAATAATAATAAAAAGAAAAAAAGAAAATTCATGGTTTAGGCTAACTCTTCCATCTCATTAAATAACAACTGGAATAAATCTGTATATGAAGTTATGGTGATTATCAATTTATTGAAAGTAAAAAAAAATCGATTGATTAAGGTTATTTTTAAAGTTCTAGGAATTCCAACGAGGACCTCAATTTATTTTATAAAATAAAGAATTGCATCAATAATGATTTTAAATAATAATAATTTAAAAATGAAAGAAATGGAATTATAGACTATTATTAGCATGAACTTTAAATAATTTAGATTATGGAGGACTATTATTGAGTTTTAAAAGCCTGATGTACTTCTTTTTACAAAATGTTCTACGTATCTTTGAATGTTTGGGCTATTTTATTAAAAATCTGATGAGTTTTAGCCCTCTTAGTCTTTGCTCACTAAGTTTTTGGTGGGCTCTAGCTGAGCTCTGAGCTTGGTTCAAGCTCAAAATTTATCTTTACTAGCAATTTATTTATTAAATCGTTCATTCACGAAACATTAACGAAGTTATTTATTTTACTTATATATAAAAGTAATAATATGAAATTTGCTATAATAGATATATCATTTAGTTATTACATAATAAATTCTTAAATCAATATTTTTTAAAATTAAATGACGAATAGATAGAATTAAAAATTATAAATATTTTAAATGTGTATATATACACGTATAGAATAATTTTTATTTATTATTAAAGTTTGATTTTTAATGTATAAAAATAATAATGAACATAGTTCAAGAGCTTTAAATAAGTTCATGAACTTATTCACAAGTGTCTAATCGAATTTATTCACGAGCTTTCGAGTTAAGTTTAGGCTTGTTCATGTTCGGTTCATTTATAAATCGAGCTCAAAAATTACGTTCACGACAGTTCATTAATAAATGGAGCCGAACAGAGCCGAACTTTTATAGAATCCGAAACTCGATTTACATGGTTGAATTAGAGCACATGTATGTAATAAAAACATGTGTTAGCTATCTACAATTAGAAAGAAATTGTTAAATAAATAAAAAAAATAAAATAGTAGGCAGTAGGCTATTATATAAAGAAACTAAATAAATAAAAAGATTTTGAATATAAAATATATTGGAATTGTATTCCCTTCCGCACGTAACTTCGAAATTAGCAGCAATCCTCGTCGTCTTCAACTGGTTCAGTCAGTTGGACGAGTTTCTGATAATGTCTTACGATTATCTTTTCAAGTACATCATCATCGGAGATACAGGTATATCAACCTACAGAGCCTTTTTCCTATTTCAATTTATATATTCAGGGTTTAAGATGACTGTGCTGTGGTTTAGGCGTAGGAAAATCATGCCTGCTCTTGCAATTTACCGATAAAAGGTTTCAGCCGGTTCACGATCTCACCATCGGCGTTGAGTTCGGTGCTCGAATGGTTACCATTGACGGCCGACCTATTAAGCTTCAGATTTGGGATACTGTAAATTGCCTCCCTCTCTCTCTCCTCTCTTCTCGTAATTTTGATTATTTTATGAAGTAATTCGTTGCCAATGGAGTTCATGTTCTCTTACAATGGGTAGGGTATTCTTTTTAAATTTACTATCTGGGAAATGGACTCTACTTTACTTGCATAACCTGTCATTTAGAATCAGTAACCTGAAATTAGTGTTTTGATCAGGTAACAGTTGATGAATTTCAACTAAATATACTTCACCTTTGAAGCAGCTTGCTGAATTACACGTTTTTATTTTGCTTATGTGACTTGCTATTGTTTAATTCATCAAATTTGGTGGCAACTTGCGGTTATATATTTGGAATCTTACCTGCATTGGCAGTTAGTAGTTACTAATGATTCGTTCTAACCCTTATAAACTTCAAATGAACTAGTGCATAGAGGGATGACTTTTCTGATATGTGGCGTTTGGTTCGCGGAATAGCTTTTCTATGGAATTGGAGAAAAATGAATGAAAAAGAGTTAAAAAATGGTAGAGTTTTTGTCTATAATCCGCCATCGAATGGAATAGCTATTCCTATTTGAAATGAAAGAAGAGCTATTTCATGAGATGTGTAATAGCTAGGAATAGCTATTCTAGGAAAAAAAACTCCTCCATTTTTAACCCTTTTTCTTTCATTTTTCTTCTATTCCATGTAATAGCCATTCCATGAACCAAACGAGGCATTAGTGTTTTGAAGTATGAATGAGCTCATAATTATACATATATCTGTAAGAGTTCTCATGGAACAACATGAACAAATTTCAGGCTGGTCAAGAATCATTTAGATCCATCACTAGATCATACTACAGAGGAGCAGCTGGAGCCCTTTTGGTTTATGACATTACAAGGTCTGTTTGTGTTATGTTTGCCAGTAAACAATACTCTATGGACTTGAAATGCCGACAATAATGTATACTTGTGTGTTGAATTGAACACGGCGTGCTATGTAGGAGGGAGACATTTAATCACTTAACGACGTGGCTGGAGGATGCACGGCAGCATGCAAATCCCAACATGACAATAATTCTTGTGGGGAACAAATGTGATCTTGCTCATCGCAGGGCTGTCACGAAAGAGGAAGGCGAACAATTTGCTAAAGAAAATGGACTTCTATTTATCGAGGCCTCTGCAAGAACAGCTCAAAATGTCGAGGAGGTGATGATTTATAGCCTGCCTTGGTTCATACATGTAGTTAACAAAATTCTGATACTAAATGTTGTTTTTATTACAGGCCTTCATAAAAACTGCAGGAAAGATACTACAAAACATCCAAGAAGGAGTCTTTGACGTATCGAGTGAGGTGATTAGAACTATGTTCATGATTCTCACTTTGTCCGTATCAAGAATTATTGTGTATAATTACAAATTATTAATCTCTTTTCGCTTAAAGCTGATTCAGCTTTACTATAATTTAATTGTGGTTATGATTGCAGTCGTCGGGGATTAAGCTAGGGTACGGTCGGCCCCAGGGTTCAGCAGGCTTGAGAGATCATGGAACCGTCACTCAGAAAAGTGGATGTTGCAACTAATTAGAAACAAAATTACAGTTTATACTTTCAATCATCTTTGAAGTTTCATGTATCCTTATGTGCAATTTCATCTAGCATTACCCCTCCCTAAGATGAATGTATTTTGAGAACTCTACGTGGCTAAGTTAACATTCAATGTATAGATACAACTACAAGTACAACATCTGTCTTTTCACCGAATTAGAGTTATAGTATAAAATGTACTACTAATATGGTAAATTCAATTATTATGTAACTATTAGTGCCAACTCATTTTTGAATTTATGGTTGTTCAATCTAAACAATCAGAAGAATTACAAGACTGCTGCAGCAACAAGCAATGGATTCATTGATGATAAACATAATTAACTGATAAAAAATCTAAAGCTAACAAAATTCCCTAGAACCACAGAGTCACCAAGATGGTTGAAAGGGTATTAAAATTTGAAAGTTGCAGTTTTTTTTAGCAATGAGAAGATCAACATCACTTCGAAGTAGATCCCCCAAATACCTGCAAAAACCAACAGAAATGTCAGATCAAAGAAACACAAGCTTAGACTTGGTTATTTTTAACTCATAATTCATTGAATCAGTACTGCATACATGTGAAATTACACTGAAATAAGTACTTATCAGTTCAGTATTCTCTGAATAAGTTGAAAAGAACAGATAAATCCCAAGTAAACGACTGGCTTACCCCAGCCAGGATGTCTTTAGAAAGTTGAGATTTGGCTTCTTCTGCTTTAACTACAACGGCTCTTTTTTGTGGAAAATGACGAACCACTTTCTCCGTTACAGAAACCTCGCCTCCGAGCTTTTGCTTCTGCACAAAAGACATCGACCGATAAATGCATAAAAGTAAACAATCAAGTGAAAATTAAAATAATGGCATTCTGTTTCCAATATCTAGTGAGTGAATTCCTTGTTCTCTTCTCTATCTACCTAGAACAAAAATTGTACAAGTTTTTGGAAGAGTACCTTCTTTAAACGTTCCTCAATGGCGTTCAGAGCACGAGATTTGTCCACTTTATTAAGATAGAAATCCCGCTCTCTCTTTGCAGCAGATATTTCTAGAGCTAACTTCTGCTCTCGTATAGCACTTTTGTAAGCTGTAGGAGAAGCATTCAGATTTCAGACATGGAGTAAACTATTATGGACAGAACACAAGTATCAAGTATCCAGCTCACCTATTTCTTCTGTAAGATTATCCCATTTGAATTTACTCAAGTACTTTATATTCCAAAGGTCGTAATAGAATTGTGACCTCTTCTTCCCACCTTAAACAATAAAACACAAGTACAATAGACAACTGATGGACAAGGAATATGCAAAATTTGGAACTACACTAACTCCATATCTGATTTTATATCATGATGAAGCATCAAAAAGCACAACTTTTGCTTAAATACTATCATGGTATGCACATGGGAACCCAAAATTTTTCACATTGGACAGCAAATTATGAAGAATAAGACCAAAGATGAACAGAATGGTAGAAAAGGATATAAGAAGAATTATCTTGAAACGACAGTTAATTCTCATACTTGAAATTATAGAGCAATCTAAACAGAAAGTCTTTCAATTTAGAAACCTACCAATCTGTTCACCGTTTAACAAGTTAGCAACCCTTTTTGCAACGCTTTTATTAGCAAACTCAACCCACCTGCAAGTTACAGACAAGAAAAATCGTGCTTAATGATTGCAATAGGATATCCAAATGGTAGCATAACACGCTGTTTTGATAATCGTGAGTCGCAATAGCACTATGGTTTGATGTTTCATTTGTCCATAGTAATAAAAAAGTAATGATAATTTGCTTCAACATACCCCTCAGAGAATTCCTGATCTTGCTTACCAGCTCTTTTGCGATGAAATTGAGCAGTGGGACCTGCAGACCAAATAAATTCAATATAAGTTGTAACTTAAAATTGAATTTAACACGATAATAAAAAATTGGTGCAAGAAAATCGAGAATTACAGATCGATCACCTGAAGGTACAAGGTAAATCCTCTGTATTTCACCATATTGGGAGAGAATGTGACGAAGCTTTACAGGATCCATGTGGGGAGGAATACGACTCAAGTAGCATATCCCACGTTTGTCAGCCTTAGCTGCTTCCTTCAGTAGCCGTGCCTTTTTCTTTTTAAGTCCTTTGGTTGTTTTATCATTGAGCTTTACATTCTTGTCTTCGAATTCATTGAGGGCATGTTCTTCTTCAACCTCTGCAGTTTCCTTCTTTAATTGTTCCTTTTCGGCATTTTTCCCATCATTAGCTGGTTCATTCACCCCTGTTGGAGAACCCTCACTACCAACATCTTGCTCCTCAACTTGCTTCTTTCTTTTCTTTTTTTCGGTTTTCCCATCGTCCACATCAAAATTTTCAAGGCCAGCCATTTCTTCCAAGATTTTCTTCTTTGTTTTCTTTTTACGACTTTTTATCGTTGTATCGTCATATTCTGATTTCCCTTCAGTTGGAGTAACCCCATTGATTTCCAGTTCATCCTCACCTTCCACGTTCCTGCATATTTTACGTTTCTTTTTAATTTTTCTCCCTGTTCTTTCCCCACTGAATTCCAGATCCCCTTCATTTTCAGAACCTTGTTGATTTACCTTAAACTCTTCCTTAGACATTCTGTGCAACAAAACAAAGTAAAAAAGAAACTCAACAACAGATATATATATATATATAGCTGTGAGCTACACATTTTCTATGATAAATGGCCATTGAAAGTTTTAAAATATTACAATACTGTCTTCGACAAAAGATTTTTCAATCACGAAACACAGAAAATACTAAATTTCAGTGATGTGTTACTGCATGTACACGGAAGGCATAACCAAAACATATTATATATATCACAGTTTGGAGCAAAAGCATAGCACCCTCATATATCTTTCACAAAAACATATGCATTTTCGCTTATTGTAAGTGAAGTTAACTCTAGCATCTCTGAAGTCAAGAATAGACTAAATACTCCAATCAAACACTTCTATACAAAAGAAATTGTACTTTTAACTCAAAACCCTGAGGTATACATTCATGGCTTTTGCCGAAACTAATATTTTAGTCAATGAAAAACAAAACATGAGAATCTGCTTTCGTAAACTCATACAAATGATATATGTAGTTGAAGCTCTCTGTTTGAAACTTCTCCACTTCAATAAATTCTATTTTATTGACCATAACCACTCCACCCTAACAGTAAATGCAGTACCTAAAAGTTCAATGAGCTCAAATAAGTTGGTACCATATGCAAATTTGGTTAAATTTGTTTATCCATACAAGTGGTAGATCATCAGGGGAATTCAGGGCATGAAAGATTTGAAATAACTGGAGTTCACATTGATTAATAAATAAAGAGGAAAAGAAAAAGATAATTTTGGCCAATCTCTCTGCCAGAAGAATTGCAATTTCACTTAATTGCTACTGTAAATGCAAAATTCAACATTTACTACAACTTCTTCTGGATTTCTATCTTCCAAATTTTAAAAAAAAAAAGATAAAATAATAGATAAAATCGATTGAATGAAATGAAAATCAAAAGCATGCATAAACACGCTAAGACACATACACAGGGAAGAATTACATGCGAACAGAGGCACTGAAAAGACACTAAGACAAGGGTCACCAATAGCAGTTAGAGAATTTGCGATAAGTGTGCAATTCTGAGAACTTCTAGTGGTGGTTTCTTTTGTAGGGGAAGACACTGGATAATTTGTGTTGTCAGCAATCAGAATCAGCCACTAAAAAGCAGAAGAAGATGAAGGAAATGCTGTCAGTCAGAACAATCCAAGATTTCAGGACTATAATGGCTCGTTTGGTTCGCGGAATGCCTATTCCGTGGAATAGAAATAGAAATGTATGGAAAGATGTTAAATATGACATATTATTCATCTAGAATCCGCCGACGCACGGAAAAGTTCTTTCTAATTTATATACATCTCTCCTAATTATATACATCTCACGAATTTTCTCGTGAGATGTATATAAATTAGGATAAACTTTTCCGTGTGTCGACGGATTCTAGACATGTACTCTACTAAATTTTACATCTTTCCATTCATTTCTATTTCTATTCCACGGAATAGGCATTCCGCGAACCAAACGCCACCTAAATGTTTTTCATATATTGAAGCTGGTAATTAAATAGATCTGAAACCCTTAGTGCAGTTTTTCTAGCATATTAACTTACAACAGCAATAGCAAAGGCAAAACTAAGTTTTTAGCAGCTGGCAAGCAATGAACAGTCAACAAGCCAGCTTTCGAGGAATTTAAATAGTTTTGTCCCATTTCAGAAATAACAGCCAGCAAAACCAAATTCACTAGAATGTTACAAAAGATTAAATAGTGGTAACCACAAGAATAACGGATCGAGGGAAGAATCCCGCCATATTAGTGATAAAATGCTTCAATTCTTATTCGTTCAAAAGGGATTAAACATGATACTTCTAGGCTCTAGCCCTAGGAATCAGCCTAAGTTTCAGTAAAGCGTATCAAAACTTGAGAAAATATAACTTTTTTCATTTGCAAAACTTTTTCCCTAATCATTATTATTTTGTAGAGATTCTAGCTTGTATACAAGTCGAAGTCCAAATCTAACTCAATATGCCAATCTGGTATATAAAAAATTTAGAGGACAGTCAAACCAGTCTTAATCATTAGAATTCCATTCTTTTTTTCTCCTTCAGATGAATAACTAATTGGGGTTCCAGCACTTGACATGCCCCCGTAAGCAAACTATTCTACCTTCACATTAGTAGATACAACTCAAGCAAAAAACCCCTAAACTATCATGAGTAGTTGATCAATAGCACAAAACAAGGGGAAAATATAATCGGGCAAAAATCCTCAATATTTGAAAACCAAATTTAATATTAATCCTAAAAATTAAATGTATAATCGAATAAGTGATGAAAACTAAAATTACTTGAAATTGAGGGAGGAGTTGTTGGTGATGGTGATTTGCTGCGTTCCTGGCGGCGGGGCGGCGGCGGCGGATGACAGTTGAGACTCGAGAGGGAGAGAGCTCTAAAGTACCAAGAGTGAAGAAAGGTGTGATTTTGATTTTTATTACTGAATCAATTCAAAAGCCAAATAAAACATGAAACTAATATACGATTTCAATTATACAGTAATATATATAATTTTAATTAATTAACTAATTATTTATTAATTTACATAAATTATACTCTGAAATTAAAATCTATATCCTAAAATAAAAATATTAGAGACTAATTTATAAATTTTTTAACACCTAATATTTATTAGGTGATATTTATTGTCTCGGATGTTTACATTTCTAATTACATTATTTTTGTTACATTTTCATTGTAAACAAATAAGTTTGAAAACATTGAATCAATTGATAATAGCACAAACTACTCCTTAAAAAGAAAATAAAGTCATTATAAAATTATTATTTTCTTTACAAAAATGTTTTCAACAAAATCCTACTTTTTTTCAAAATGTATGCAACTCCTAGTTACCTTTTCTTCAACAAAATAATGATCTTTTGATTGCTATTTTTTTGCACCATAGTAAAAAATCACCCTAAAAATACAATTATGATTAATAACATCTTTATTTACATTTAATACGATATGATGCAATTTTTTTTATCAAAATTGGTTCATATAATCGTTGTTATGATTAGTATTCAAAGTTGACATGACCTATAAAAATAGTAATCACAGTTGTATTTATACTTATAATTTTCCAATAACTTTGTTTACTTCATTGAATTTCAAAATTCCAATTCCTTTGGACAACATTAGGAGGCAATGTGTTATTAATAATAATCTCAAATTCCAACTTGGAATGCCAAAAGTTCCACTAAAACATAACAAAAAATCAAAATTCACCCAAGGAAAATGGCTGCAATAAAAATTAAAGTTTACATCTCCAATCTGATTGCGTTCTACAACCGAGCTATTCTCTATAATGTCCTGTAACGAATCAATCCGTTCATCTGTTACCAGTAGCAGGTCCACCCGAAAATCTTCTAAATGAAAGTTTGTCAAGGGTTCGAGAAACTTTTAAAACACGCGGATCATCACTGGGTACCTCACGTTCCTGCAATGCAAATTGTATTAAGACATAACGATATGGAATTTCAGTTTGAAAAAACGAACAGGGATGCAAGGAGACTCACTTTTAGCCCCCTGTAATATGCTTCCACAGCTGGGAAAGTCGGAACTAAATTACGGGCTTCCATCAAGTCCCAAAGATAATTAGCAATTGTATACCCGCCAGTCTGTATATAGACACAAAAATTGACACTTTAGGGTTCAATCTTCAAACGACACCGTTAAACAGTTCATAAATGTCATTTCATGTTCAACATAGTGCCAATTTTATTACCTTTTCACCTGTGGCTACAAAGAGGAGGTCGCTTCCATGTCTAAGGTTCAAAGTGAGGTTTTTGGAAGTCATATTTACCTGAATTGTATTATAGATTAATAACATAGCATAAATAAATAAATAAATAAATAGCATGGCACATAATCAAATTTGTAAGAACAATTTACCAGTGTGTCTTGAGCAAGTTGCATCCCCTTGGGAGTATACCCTACCATGGCTCCCTCTACAAATGTCTACAACCGCATAATTTCTTTAGTATTTTGAGCCATTGAACAAAAGGGATGAACATGAATGAAGAGAAATTCTCGACGGATGCATATAAAACTTACTACGTAAAGTTCTACAAAAGGAGGCCGCCCAGAAATCTCGAACTCCTTAAGGATTCTATGACCATTATCAATGTCTCCCGAATATAGATGGCACCTGGGGAAATGTCACAAGTATGAGGACCAAATATATTTTTCCAATTTATAAACAATTTCTTCTGCTTTCAGAACGTATGTAAGATACATCAACACAATAGTATGAGCTTTGTTTTTTTCAGTTGGACAAGTATAATAAAGTTCTAAACTAGGGTAGAGGTCCTGTGGTTTTCTTCAAATAGCACCTAGTCTGCGGAAAATTAAAAATGTGAATCTCTACGTATACCGAGGGCTATAACGAATGTTTAAATGCCGATAAAACAATAATGATAATAGAAAAAAATTGTTTTACGATATAAAAGACTACATCAAGCAAGTCCTGGAAAGTAAGCACACATGAGTCTTGATGTAGTCTGATAGAAGGATGAAAATACTATGTACTTCCCAATCTCAATATTTGAAACTCAAGTTTTGCAGCAGTAATATTGAAATATTATTCTTTCCCAATCAAAATTTCCATCAGGATATTTTAGACAACTTTCCCCCCAGGCAAGATTATAAAACCTCACTGGATTTTTATAGGGCCTATATTTGGAAAAGAAGCAGCAACATCTCAACTCTTAAAATGTCTTCCAAAATGTCCCAATACAAAACTACAGCAATATCAAGCAAAAGGCATATTATTCACTTATTACTGTAACACACCCAAAAAGTCAAAGGAAAAAAATACTTGGTCAGAGAGAGGAAATGAATTCAATCGTAAAACAAAGGTAGAAATGAGGAATTCAATCGCCAAATGCTAAGGGGATATTTCATTGATTGTGTGACTCTACTTATTGCAATAAAATAACCCGGAAATGTTTGCCTAAACATATTGCAACACGAGATTGTGAAACAGTAAGGTATTGCTATACTTGTGGAAGACAGGTTGAGGTTATGGTATCACATAGCAAAATATACAGAACTAATAAGAGGGATCAGATAGCTCATCAAAACAAACCTAAAAATCTCTAAATGCTTATTTTCTTGAAAGAAAAGGCTAATAGGTGTGATATGTAAAATTTGTTACCCTAATAATAATCATCCTTCTAAAATGTTTTTTATTTCGACTTATCGTGTAAATTTATTATGTGGAAGAGAGAACCAAGATAACAAAGAAATTTCAAAACACCTTTTCCTAAACCATGCTCTCTATTCATCTCGCTCCTGTTCTGAGCTCCACCCATTTTATGTCTTCCCTCGAACTCGGTCAAGGCAGAAATTTCTTAACCACAGACACTGTTACTGCATTTGTACTGAAAACTATCTTAAAGGCCAGATTCATCTATGTCTTCACGCAAGGCTCAGGGTCCAGCACCTCACCATTCCTTAGGTGAGGAAGCGTACCTCAGGCGCGCCTTTTGGTGTGCGCCTTGTTGCGACTCGTGCGCCTCAAAGACACTTTTATTTTTTAAGGTTTTAACTTACTTTAATATGTGTTGTCCATCTATTTTTAAGAGTTTTAACAATAATTCAAGGCTAGATATTTCCTAATTCAATTTCTATTAAGGCTATATTAACTCAAGGCTAGATATTCCTAATGCAATATGTAAATTTTACATACATATGTACATCTTACAGTTCTCTTACTTCTTTTTCTAGTATTGTTATTGCATTTAACTTTACTTTTCAAGAAAATATTTTTTTCGCAAAACTATGATCTCTAGAACTATTGCTATAAGAGAGCCAATCAAATCCACAAACTTCAATTCTGGGGAATCAAGTCCCCTTCTAAACCTTATTCATTTAAACCCAAAAACAAGAGCACTTTGCATCGTTACAGTAAAACCACATAAGAAATCATACTAGTATCAACACTATATGTTCGTTATTTCAAATAAATTACCTCATTACTTGCATCAAAATGTACCCATCAGGATACTTTTCCTCCTTCCTAAGCATTTCTAAAAGACTTTCCATCGCCTACCATGAACAAAACAGACACAAATTAACACATGGAACAACCGGGGAAAGTAGATGTAGGATTCTTCAATAATGGAAGTGAATATATTAATGAATATCCAAGGTAATACCTGAACATTCCTGAGATCTGCAAAAGCCTGAAAAGCAACATGATACACAGTAAACTGCCTATTCAGAAATCCTCCGCGCCTATGAACATATTCAGCAGTTGGCAAATTATACAATTCCTCTTCAGAGACACTCATCATCATATTCTCAGCATTGTTACTTGTTGATTCAACAGATGACCATCCCTTTGACTGCTCGACAAGCTCGATAATCTTTCAACAACAAGAGAATTTATCAGCAAGCATTAAGACTGAAAGAAACAAACTCCATGTCAAAAAGATGTGAAATTTACTTTGGTGGCTGTATCATCAGGTACAGGTATCTTATTCATATGAGCAGTGATTAATCCTGCGTAGCAGAACTTATTCAAACCAGCACCAGCTGCCGTCATATCACGGACAATTGCATAGCTGTAAAAATTGCAATACATGACATATTAGATAATCTTGCCATGTGCACTGAATAAAAAGGCAAATCCTAGCAACAAAAAAATTGCAAGCAAACCAGCCAAGCATAAACCCAATAATTGGTTACGGGCATGATTCACAAGTTCAGTGAACAATATGCTGTCTTTTGACAAATAAATAGAAATTCTAATAAGTAATCATCACCCACTCACAACCATTAGTGAAACAAATATTCCCAATTCACTAGTTACTAGGTACGCATGCATAATGCCAAATTATAATTCAGCGCTACAGAGATATTCAGATATCAAACTATCTCATGTCAAATATGATCCTCCATTAAGAATTTTCGAATCATCAGCTATTTTCTACATGGGAGAAAAATTGCATACACTCGATCTAGTCGCCCATCTGCTGCACATGCATTAAGTAGGCAGACATATGTTTGTCCATTGGGCTTCACTTCATACTTCTTCATTTCTTCCAAAATCTTCAATTCAAAGAAAACATAAGTAATAAATGATTCAGCACAAACACAACAAGCCACAAAATAACATAAAACTTCAACATAAACAAATACCTGCACAGCATGGTCAGAATTCCTGCATTTGCCACAGGTTGAAATCAGAAAGTTGTACAAGTTTACCTACAACAAAAACAAAACATCAGATCAATTTACAGTCTACTAAACTAAAGCTTGATCGGACCAAACAAATTATTCATTATTTAAACAATTTAAAAAAAATTGGCTACCTCACAAAAACTGATAATAGAATTGCTTTATATGCATATAATTGAACTATATTAATAATTGAAACTCATAAGAAATGAGGAAATTCAGTCAGGCGGCATACATCAGGAACCAAACCCATAGTTCGCATCTCATCTCTGAAGAAGAAAGCATCTTGCAATCGAGCACCTTTCATTGTCCCCACGATCAAGGAATGAAATGTATCTCGATTAGGCTGTACTCCATCCAACACCATATCTTCGTACGCATCTCTCAGTAGGAAATGCCTACAATCCAAAACCCCCAAAAAAATACTGAACTAAGTCCAAATACACAAACGGCGATTGGATACAGATTAAGGGAGAAAGGGAGGACCTGCGTTTAGAAGTGAGGGAGGCAACAACAGTGTTGTACTCCGAGACGTTCTGTGCGTAATTCCGCTTGGCATACTCCTCAGTGGAGGCGGCAAAGTAACGGCAACCCAAACTCCGAATCAGTGGCCGGCGGTGACCTGAAAATAATCCGTCAGATCATGAAATTTGGATACGATTGGATGATGAATACTAAAAAAGTACCGAAGATAGATTGAATTAAGATCTTCATTGAGGAAGAGAGTGGAGTAGGGTTTAGTCCGGGAACTAGAAAAACCTTTTCTAGTTCTCAACTCCTAGATTAGCGCACGGTCTGTTGAAATTGCAACGCACCGTTTTCAGATCACAAAAGTGCTGTGAAGACAAACATTGTCAGTGGAAGGAAGAACTACTGTAAATGAAGTAAAAGTGAACATAATTGGTGGGCTTTTAGCCTATTTGATATTTTGGCCTAGATTTGTAAGTTTGTAAGTTTGAGCCCATTTTATTGAATATGAGTTTAGAATTTATTGATTTTAGGGAAATTGTTGGATTTGGCCCATTTGTCCAACTTTAGCCAGTGAACCAACATATGAATGGAATATATATATATATATGTCACACTTTATAGGAATCTTTATTTATTTACCTCAATTCCTTTTATTTTTTCTATTTGCTATATTTTATGATTTCATTTGTTGTTTTGCCCCCTTTCTCTAAACACCTCATTGCTCATTGAACACAATTTTCTCTCTCTTAATTAATTTAATTTTTACAACTTAAAATGACTGTATCTCACAAACCGTTAATTTATTCGACATAGGCCTTTAGAATATTTTGTTCGTTTTATTTTTATCTTTAGAACAAAATCCATATTGAATATTAAAAATTCACAATCTTATACCATTTTTTACTACCTTTTTACTCTGTAAGATTTTTTGTTGCTTTAAAGAGAACAATGATGTGGATGTTTTATTGTTATCTACCTGAAACTAAATGAAAAACTGATGCTATAAAGACATTATACTTCTCTTATACCAGGTATAAGAATTTACGAAACGTTTGTAAAACTAGTATAAAATGCGAAAAAAAATTTTTGCTCAAAAGATATTCAATATGGATTTTATTTTAAAGATAAAAATAAGACAAACAAAATATTCTAAAAACTCGTGTCGAAAAATTTAACGGTTTGTGAGATATAGTCGTTTTTAAGTTAAAAAAATTAAATTAATTAGGAGAAAGAGAGAGTTGTTACAATATGGTTCTAGTAGTGTTTGTCACCATTGGGGGTATGTTAAAAATTTTGAAACTTCTTTTCATTGTTTAATTAAAGTAAATATTTAGGTTGAGCATTTAAACAACATATGGGCTTGCATTTATAATTTCAAAAGACAAACTATCAAGAATAATCATACTTTGTAAATTATTTATAAATTCACCATCAAGTCAAACTATTTACAAATATACATTCTCTTCAATTCTATTTACAGTTATGTCATCCACTTGTTTCTCTCATTTTTCTTTTAATTTTCATTCTTATTTTTTATTTATCTCTTAAACCGTTTATTTTTTCGACATGCCGCTTTAGAATATTTTGTTCGTCTTACTTTTATCTTAAAAATGACATCCACTATGATTTTTTGAATTTTTTTACCCAATAGTCGCATGGTAGATATCCAATAGTAGTCTCATGGTAGATATCCAATAGTCGCATGGTAGATATCCAATAGATAAGTAGTAGATCTTAGTTTCAACAATGTTTTTACGGAATTGTTTATGTTATTTTTTTTGTTGCTGTTTCTTGACTAGATCTAGTGCTGCTCTAGTTTTCGGGTATGGGATATTGCTCTATTTATTGCTCAAATTGAGAAGTTTTTATTGTCGTTCTCCATTAGGTTTTCCAAGTTTAACTCTAAATCTTTTGTTGATGAAGATTATGTACTAATTCTTGATAATTTGAAGCAAACCAGTTGCAGAAGATCATACAATATCGATATATATTTATTTTGGAATTTAGCAATTCAAGCCATAGGCGATTGGTCATCTATTGAACGTCTACCACATATCTATTAGATGTCTACCATATATATATTAGACGTCTAATAGATAGATACCAGATTGTAATTGGAAAAATACGATTTGACGTTGATATTAGACATTTATACAAGTATATTTTAATATTTTGATCTACCAAAAATTTGTCTAATGTTTTGAATCAAAGTTCTTCTACATTTTACGAAATTCTATTGGAAATCTATTGGATATGTGATAGTTAAAAAAAAATTGGAAAAAATATTACAATGGATGTCATTTCGAAGATAAAAAAGAGATGAACAAAAAATTCTAAAGCGACGTGTCGAAAAAATGAACGGTTTGAGAGATAAATGCAAAATAAAGCAAAAAAATTAAAAACAAACATATGCACAACCCATGTTGTGTGCATAGGATGTAAAACTGTAATTAATTTCAGCTTCTTTTAATTAATTTGTGTAGAGGAGTGTTTTTTGTAAATATTTTATCTTTTGGTCCAAATTATTTGTGAATAAAGGTGCTTTTTGCAAGAGCCCCATTTCAAAAACCCATTTTAGGGCATCCAAGCAAAAGCCCTATACGGATTCTTTAACTTTTGCAAATTTAATGCTGATGTCGCTTTCTTTCATACGCTCTACATTATAGCAGATTTGTAATACATACAAAACTGTTATAAATTTGTTATACATTTTCACCAAACACATGTAGTAGACATTTATAAGGCTTGTAGCAGACATACAGATTTATTCTAGATTTATAACAGATATTTAACACATTTATACTAGATTTGTAACATATACAAAAGAACATACAGATTATGGTCATGTTCTTTTCAACTTATTTTCTGTTCAATTCAGTTCAGTTCAGTACCATTCAGTTCAGTTCAGTTCAGTTTCAGTATTTAGTATTCAGTATTCAGTATTCAGTTTCAGTATCCAGTTTCAGTATCCAACATTCAGCATTCAGTATTCAGAATTCAATATTTAATTTCAGTTTATGCATTATATCAATATTATTAATGTATATTATTATTCAAATATATTAAAAAGCAATGAATATTAATGATAATATATTTCAATTTCAATTTTAGTTCATTTCTATTTGTACATTGTATAAATATTATTAATTAATATCAGTAGTCATAATAACAATAAAGAAAAAGAGACCAATAATAATATTTTTAAAATTATTAATTATTATTTCTAAAATAAATAATTTTGTAAAATAAATAAATAAATAAATAAAAGTAATAATGTTTTATAAATATTGATAATGATTAAAATAATAAGGCAATATTCATAATAATAATTATAATAAATAATAATAATAATAATAATTTATAATGGTATATTTAATTATTATTAATTAATAAATTTTATTAGAATGTATAGTATTATTTAAAGTATTATTAATTATTATGTATTTTAATATTTTTAAAATATTATTTATATTATAATTCAGTTTCAGTATTTTCAGTTTCAGTATTGTTCAGTTTCAGTATTTTCAGTTTCAGTATTTTCAGTTTCAGTACAGTTCAGTTCAGTACCAATCAGTGCAGTTTAGTTCAGTACACCTACTTATAAGTTAAAAAGAACATGGCCTATGTCAAACACTTTTTATAATAGGCATATTTAATACAAAATTGTTATAAATTTGTTATATATTTCATCAAACACTTGTATTGGACATTTATCAGGCTTGTAGCAGACATACAGATTTATTTTAGTTTTATAACAGATATATAACATATTTATATTACTGATTTGTAACAGATATAAATCTAGTACAAATCTGTTATAAATCTGCTACAAGCCTGATAAATCTGCTACAAATACACAAGAACAAACAAAAACCAGTTTCGAGGTATAAATGGACACTTCATTTACCTTGAATCCAATAAATTTGTTATCATCAGTCTTCATTCGTTCATTTGAAGTAAAACAGGAGTGTTGTTCATCTACAATTATTGAAAATCAATTCGAAATTGCAATACAGAGAAAAAAGCAGATCGTTTCGTGATTGTATCCACATAAGACAGATTACTGAAGAAATCGCTAATTAATAAATGATTCAAGATGAAAAAATGCAATAGTAAAGCAACATTCATAAATAACGATCTCTGTTGAGAGAAAACGAGAGCAAATTTTATTTAAATGAGTACAAACTTTCCTGATTTGCTGGTTTACGTATGACGACTTTTGGTTAATTAGATTTCGAAAGTTTTACACACTTATTTTTGGATTATTTGCGTAACTATTTTACATAATTTAGTGCATTTTGATGCCTTTCCCTTGATTTTACAGATATCTTATATTTTTCGATAAGTAAAGGAATAAAAAAAGATATGCCCAATAATTTCACTTTAAATTCCTAATACCCCGTTACTTCTAGCTAATAACATGCTGATGTAAAATTATTCATTAAGGGATAAAGTTAAATGTACTTCATTATTAGTCAAAACTCAAAAATATGATATGATAAACTATAACATTTTTTGTTATAAATGTGGTATTTTTTTTGTTGTAAACTATAATTTCTGTTTTAAAAAATTGATCAACAATTACTACTTTATTACTTGTTATGTATAACATGTAGACTATGTCAGTTTTCCTTCTTACTTGTATTAGATGTGCTGGGGTAGGATGGAGTGGAGTGGGGCACTTGTCCTAGCCTAGCCGTTGAAAACTGCATATGGGCTTACTTGTCCTTATATTAATTTTCATATTTTTCATATTATTTCATAATTTTCAATTTGAAATATAAATATAACAATTTTATTTGCCGAAACTGAATTTATGTTCAGAATGCCACACTTGATGTCTCTTTTATTGGAAATATGGCATTAGTGATAATGATGTCCATTATTAACTTTAAGCTTAATTATAATATAGAAAAAGGTATGATTTGAATAACATGAAATATGTCATTCTATTTTACGTTTTGAGAGCTTTCCAACGATATATTATATGCCTAAAATGGATTAACAGTGAATGAGAAATTGTAGTTTAAAGTTTGGACATCTGAAAAATTTAAACGAGTTAAATCGGTGATTCGGTACAGAAAAAATATTGCTATGTAATATTTTTTTTACCAGATTTTTATTTGAGATTAATGGGTTTTTAATCTCTTAATCAATATTTTTTCTCATAACATCCATGGTTAATGACCATAAAGGTATGGTTACAAATGTTAACGACAATAAAGGTGTGGTTACAGAGATTAATGTCATTTAAACCCCATTAAGCCATATTAATGTCATTTGTCCTATAAATACCCTATTCTAGTAGCCTTCTCAAAACAATTTTTTTTCATTCTTCTACTCTTGAAAAGTTCTAGCTAATTCTTGTTTACTTGTTTACTTTGTGGTTTATTTTTTTTGTTTTCATACTAGAAAAAATATTCTTCAAAGTTTTCATTTCTTTTCAAGAAAAGGCTACTTAGTGTTAGGGTCTTGTAAATTGCTCTTCACACGGTTAGAGTTCGCCTACGATTGTGATTGTATCCTGTGAGACAAATTCACCGGTAGCGGACGAATAATTATCTTAAGAAAACTGAAGTTACAGGCCTCCACAAAATTTGTTACGGTTAAAGGTTTAAGAGTTTCAATTTTTTATTCTTTTGTCACTTTTATATAATTGTTAATTCCATTGTAATCTTGTTCTTATTAAAAAAATTATGATAATATTATTTATTTTATTTTAATACCGCTACTAACAATCTTAAGACAATTATGCCTATTTTTTTGAGATTAAGTGCAGGTTACACTCGATTTCTTGAAGAATTTTTTTTGGACAAAACATTGTTTATATGAAAAAAAGAAAATTATTTTTCGTAAAAAAATTCTCTTTCTTCTCTTTCTTGGTTTTTCTCGTTTACAAGTATCTCACTTACTATGTAGTACTTCAAATTGTGAATTGAGAAAATTATGAACATTATTTTACCGATTGGAGGTAATGGTTCTGAAATGGTTCCAGGCCAGAATAGCTAAAATGGACAATTGGTCCTATTGGTGCTGGACCTAATGGAAATGAACTTTCGAGTTTAACAATTATTATGCCTAATGATCATGAGGTTACTTTGGGATTGTATCTTATTTCAACTCTTAAAAGATCGGAGAAATTTGGTGGTTCAAATTTCAAACTTTGGCAACATAAAATGTTTTTCTATTTTACTAGAATGGAACACCATAATATATTGAAAGATGAACCTCACGTTGGAATGGTTAACGCTTCTTTTCAATTATTTATGAATTGTTGGAATCATATTGTTTTTCTTTGCAAAAATTATATATTGAATGACTTAGTCATTGACCTATATGAGATGTGTACTATTAAACGTATTGCAAAAGAATTGTGTGATTCCTTAACTAAAAAATTTTCTATTGCTAATCAAGTTTTGGCGAAAGCTAACGTGGCGGAGGTCATTAGAGACTCCAAAAAGGGCAAACAACATATTAAACGTAAGTTCAAAATTGGACAAAACGGAAGCATTTAAATGGAAAATGCTTAAGTTGCAAAAAGATGAGACAAAAATCATTTGTTTGTAAATTGACAAAAATGGTCAATAAATTTTAGGTAAATGTTACCAAAGAAATTACAAAAGATGTATATAACATCAACGTATATGTAATTTCTGAGGTCAGTATGACTGACTCAAACTTAACAGAGTGGTGGCTTGACACTAGTGCTACTTGTCACATATGTTGTGACAAAGAGTCTTTTGTTATACTGACTTTTATTGAAAATGGGGAGAAACTCTTCATGGGCAATTCTGCTACTTCTAAAGTCAAAGGACATGGAATGGTGATTATGAAAATGACTTCCAGCAAAGAAGTAAAACTGCAAAATATCTTGTATGTACCTGACATGAAGAAGAATCTGGTTTCTGGGAGCCTATTGAGTGCACATAGCTTCAAGATGGTATTTGAATCTCAGAAATTTATTTTGTATAAGGGAGACATGTATGTGGGAAAGGGATATGAATGTAATGGAATGTTCAAATTCAATTGTATCTCTTATAAGAAAAATTCTATTAATGAGAATAACGTTGTTGCTTATATGATTGAGTCTTCTAATTTATGGCATAGTAGACTTGGACACGTTAATTTTGATACATTACAACGTTTAATTAACTTGAATCATATACCAACATTTCTTATTGATAAATCATATAAATGTGAAACGTGTGTTGAGATAAAATTAACAAGATCTTCATTTCAATCTGTTGAAAGAAATTCAGAATTACTCGGTCTAATGCATACTGATATTTGTAACTTGAAATACGTTCAATCAAGAGGAGCCAATAAATATTACATTACCTTCATAGATGATAGCACAAAATATTGTTATGTGTATTTGCTTAAAAGCAAAGATGAAGCTTTAGAGAAATTTGTACTCTACAAGCAAGAAGTAGAAAACCAACTTAATAAGAAAATTAAGAAGGTTAGAAGTGATCGTAGTGGTGAATACGTTGCACCATTTGGTGAGTTTTGCGCTCAAAATGGAATTATTCACAAAATAACACCACCATACTCTCCACAATCAAATGGTGTAGCTGAACGCAAAATCAAACTCTAAAAGAGATGATGAATGCAATGTTAACCAATTCTGGTTTACCACAAAACATGTGGGGTGATGTTATTTTATCAGCAAGTTATCTTTTAAACAAGATACCACATAAGAAACAAGATAAAACTCCTTATGAACTATGGAAGGGTAGAAAACCTTCTTATAATTACTTGAAAGTGTGGGGGTGTCTTACAAAGGTAATTGCACCATTACCTAAAAGTATGAAAATAGGCAAAAAAAAAGGTGGATTGTATTTTCATTGGCTATGCTAGTAATAGCAACGCATATCGATTTCTGGTGCATGAATCTAAAAACCCGGATATACATAAAAACACTTTCATTGGGTCAAAGGACGCTTCTTTTTTTGAAGACATGTTTTCGTGTAAGGAAAAAGGCGAAGGGTCGGGAACTAAAAGGTCTCGTAAACTTATTGAAAGTGACGGTCAAGTTGATCAATAAGTTATTGATAAAAATGACAACCTTCAATCAATAATTGAAGAGATTATAAAAATTCTCAAGAAGAGAATAAATTAAATCACGAGGTGGAACCTAAAAGAAGTAAAAGGACAAGGGTTGAAAAATCATTTGGTTCAAATTTCTTAACGTATATGGTTAAAGTGATACCTCAAACGTATAAAGAAGCTATAAGCTCAATTAAAAGTCCTTTACGGAAAGAAGACATAAGGAGTAAAATTGATTCCATCTTGCAAAATCATACGTAGGAATTAATGGACCTTCCTCCCGGAACTAAGCCACTAAGTTCTAAATGGATTTTCAAACGTAAGCTAAAAGCTGATGGAACAATTGATAAGTACAAGGCTTGTTTAGTCATAAGAGGTTATAGACAATAAGAAGGCCTTGATTACTTTGATACGTATTCTCCAGTGTCGAGAATAACATCCATTAGGATGATACTTGCAATTGCCGCTTTGCGGAAAGTACATCAAATGGATCTGAAAACTGCTTTTCTAAATGGAGATCTTGAAGAAGAAATTTACATGGAACAACCCGAGGGTTATATAACTTCAGGTCAAGAAAGTAAAGTATGCAAACTGGTGAAGTCTTTATATGGTTTGAAGCAAGTACCAAAACAATGGCATAAGAAATTTGATGATGCCATGATTGTTGGATATGATGTATACCCTTAAGGCAATTAGGGCGATATATCTTAATTATGTAATAGTATGAATAATTTGTTTAATCAATAAAGGCATTTAATCTTTTATTTATATCAATATGCTTGTATATATATATATATATATATTAAAGCTGGTTAAATATATATTCATTGTTGTATGCAAAAGTCCTTGACATATCATAGCATGAAGTCAGAGAAATTATAGTTGGACTATATTTGGTGGAACCTGCTTCATGTGCAATTATGATTACGTCTAAACTATCCCTAGTCATAGTTTCATCAAGAAATGATATTGATGAAACGGAAAGACTAGCATGTGGTCAACTTTCTTGGAAAGGGTCCAAGCAGTTAATCTCCTAAAGACTAAAGGTAGTGCCTTAAGTTTGACACATGGATATATCTCGAAGATATATTGGAGACCGCAGCAAGATAAACACTTGGTATATATATCTATGTGTTAGTGTTTATCTTCATGCAATAAGCTTTGCGAATGTCCTCATACTTGAGATGCTAGCTACCATGTGTGGTACTATTGCTATACTTTAGGTCATTACTATGCACTCATTAATTTAGGGTGCTACGGGTGATTACGGGTATAGTGATGACAACACGTTGGTAGGCTGAGTAGTCAGAAAGAATCCATTGCTCCGGATATATTAAGGAGTTGTACCTGGCCACTTATTGAAGTGATGATTGCCATAAACCTCTGATCAGAGTATATGTTTGATAGAAATGGTTTCTAGTCAAACACACTATGGTAAATGGCAATATACTTCGGTAACAAGTAAATAACTAGGATAGCTTGGAGCAACCTCGCTATTAGTGGGTTAACACTTTAACCGAACCCAATAAACCAGATGGTACTAATATTAAAGAATGAAAGGGATTTCTCGCACTGGATAACTATTGCATTAATCGGGATTAAGTCATAAGCATAAACGACGTTCCGAGTAATAGGGGACGGTAGACCCTTGCTATAGGTGTACTATAGTCATTTAAGGTAATCGAGTTCTATTCACGGTCTAGAACATCGAGCCAATGGTTCCATTAGAACAAGGGTTGGTTAAGCCTTAACAGCTCAATACTTCGGGATCCTATAAGGTCACACACATTGGACCTTCATCGGACTAAGTAAAGAACTAATAGATTTATTCTATTACGAAAATATAACATAAATAATAATTGGATTATTATTTGATTGGTTAAAATTGATTAGATCAATTTTGGATAGACCAAGGAATTTATTTTGACCGGTAACTAATTAATTAGAGTCATAAATAAATTATAATTGATTAGATCAATTTTGGTTGGACCAAGAAATTTATTTTGACTGGTGACTAATTTATTAGGGTCAGAAAATAAATATTTAAAAAAGGATTAAAAGGGAAATTTTGCATTGGCGAGTTTAATTGGATCGAGAGTACAAAAGTATTTCGTACAGACTCAAATGCGCGGAGTACACTGAAAGGTGTGCAAGCAATGCTGGGCATTGCTCGCGGCAGCCCATAAAAATGAGCTGCACTTGCGCAGCCCACAAGCAAGGCAAAGCCCACAAGGGCTTTGCCTTGCATGTACACAGAGCATGCACGCTCTGTGCACATGGGATGAGAGTAATTACTCCCATCCCACATCGTTCAAAAGGGGGGAGCATTTTGCTCCCTCAAGCCTATATATAGGCTATTCCCTTTCCTGTCAAATTATACCAAGCTCAAAGCATAAATCCTAAGCGAGATAATTAATCTCTCGGGTAATTGAGCAAGTTATTTTTGTGGAGCCTGAATTTATTCGGGCACCGCTAGTTTATATTTTTTTGGGTGAGGCTTCTAGAGTGGTCTAGCAACTACTCGAGGCTTCTTAGTTCTTCCTCCTGGGGAGGTTTTGGTTGGTGGGGTTCGTGTGGATACTGATAGAGGTTATCCTACGATTGGAGGCTTGTGTAAGAAGGTCCTGCAAAAGCACACTTCAATTGGTAAGTTCTTTTTCTTTCTCTTTTAATTATTAAGGCTTTTTCTTTAAGTGATTTTAGACTTAATAATTATGCTTAGGTTATTTTTGCATACTTAGTTTATTTTATGCTTAGGTTATAACTTAGAGTTATAACATGCTTAGTATAAAATAAATATGTTAGGATATAATTTGGAATTATGGTATGCCTAGTTCTTTAGCATGCTAACCTAAACAGAGAATTATTTAATTAAGGTTTTATTTAATTTATGTGCAACTAATAGGAGTTCCTGGGACAGGGACAAAATTTTAAATTTCCGTCATGCCTCTTATACATGTTCAATTTGACTGTCAGTTCCCAACAGTGGTATCAGAGCCTGCCTATTCAGTGCATAATTAAGTTAAAAGCAAACTAAATATTAGTTTCTAAATAAAATGATTTGTTTATTTAATTGTTTGGAACAATATATATAAACTTGTGCCTTTTATTTTAAGGTTAGAAAATGGTTATGAATAATTTTGAATAAGTCTGCTCAACTTACTCAAATTATACAAGTGTCAATAATTTATTTAAATTATATGGGATATAGATGCTCCCAATTTACATGAGTTGGTAGAACGAAATTTATTAGTTCAAGAGAATCCATTGGTCTTCAAGTTTGTGCCCGTATTTACTCTGGCTAAGAATTGGACTTGGTGTCTACTCCTCATTGGGCACCTCTCCTACCTGAGAACCTATATCGGTGCAATTTGAATTGACCAATCGGGGGATTAATATGAACTAATTTATTTCTAGTATATAAGATGGTGCTTATATATGTTTCTATAACAAAGTAAAAAATTAAATTTATTGAATAAAAGTTTAAAGAAAATGCAATATAAATATAACAAATAAAAATGTTAATTATTTTGCATATAATCTAGGTTGATGGAATAATTATAATAAAGAGCTGAACCCACCTAAGGTTAGACCTTATAAATTAATTCTAAAATTCCCTAAGTTAATACAAGTTATTATAATTTTGTCCATCTGATAAAATCCTAGATTAGGTGAGACGTTTAACACCAATAAAATCCCAAAGTAAATATATTAAGGCAAGTTATAGTCTTCCTTACTCAAATTTACAATACGGTCTCTTTGGGCCATCAAAGTGCTACGCAAAGCATTCCTTCTAGTCCACATTGATTGGTTGTAAAGTTTGAGATAGGGTCTACCTTAACAGAGTTGGGGTAGTCCACCATAAAATTAGGGGCTAGGCCCATATCTGAGACATATTCAAGGAGATGCTAATATAAGAGCACACGTCGCTTGGGATTAGGGAACTTGAATGAATTAGCAATTGCATGCGATGCAAATGGAAAAGGATTCCAACTATGACTTACTATTATGACTTGACTCATAAAATTAGGGGTTGTAATAGACTAGTTATAGATGCTACCTACTAGGAAATTTAGCTGGGCTAAAATTCACGAATTCAATAGAATGGACTGTTGTAAATTTTGAAGAAAATAGTAGGAAAATGTATTTAATTAAAAGTCCTCATATTAAATACATGTACTTAAACTAATATCTAAACACTTTTCTTTTCTTATATCTTAGGTTGAAAATGGCTTCCAATTTTAATCTCCATATGTTACTTGACACCAAATTGAATGGCTCGAACTTTTATGATTGGTTCCGAGTAGTGAGAATAGTTCTCAGATGCGAGGGAATTGCCTATATCCTAAGTGAAATTTTTCCTATAGAACCTGATGTTGAGGATCATATGGAACATGATGCCTGGTTGAAGCACAGGAAAGATCGTGAGACTGCCATATGTATTATGTTGGGGTCCATGAATCCTGAGCTTCAGAAACAACATGAGAATATGCCCTTAGAGGATATGGTTCTCCATCATGAAGAACTCTTTTCGGAGAGGGGGAGGACAGAGAGGTATGAGACCTCCAAGCTCCTTTTTGGGCCCAAGATGCAAGCTGGCACCTCTGCCTCTTAGCATGTACTGAAACTCTTGGGATACCTTGAGAAGCTAAATCGATTAGGATTCGAGATGAATCATGACTTGAGCATTTACCTTGTGTTAATGTCCTTGACAGATAGTTACTCAGGCTTCGTGACTAACTATTACATGAACAGGATTAATTTAACTATCCCTGAATTAATTAACATGCTGAAAATAGTAGAACCTCAGATTAAGAAGGATTAGAAACCTCTACTGTTGGTTGAAATGGCAAGGCTTCTAAGAAGAAGAAGCAGGAACTGGGTGCCAAGAAAAGAATCAGTAAGAAGAAGAATGAAAAGAAAGCATCTAAGTATATTTGCTTCCAATGTAGGAAACCGGGACATTGGAAGAGGGATTGCAAAGCTCCTGCTTCTGAGCATTTGAAGAAGAAGCCTACAGAGGCATCTACTTTAGGTATGATTGTAATTGAAAACTTTGCTACTTTTCCGGGAAAATCCACTTGGGTATTGGATACTGGTTGTGGTTCTCATATCTGTACTTCTGTGCAAGGACTAAGGAACTGTAAAAAACTTGCAAAAGGGGAGATAGACCTATGTGTGGGAAATGGAGCCAGAGTTGCTGCATTAGCCGTAGGGTGCTTTAGCCTTATTTTCCCAAGTGGACTTATTTTAGTGTTGAATAATTGTTACTACATTCCAAGTGTTACTAAGAATATTGTATCTGTTGCATGTTTAGCAGTAGAAGGATTTGAAATTTTGTTTTCGAATAATAATTGTCAGATTCATTTGAATAATATTCTTTATGGTTATGGAATGTTGAAAGGTGGCATTTATATTCTTGATACTAAAACATAAGTTTTCAATATAAACAATGTAAAGAAAGTTAAATTAGATAATGAGAATTCCTTCTACTTATAGCATTGCCGTTTAGGCCACATAAACAAAGATTGCTTAACCAAGTTGCATAAGCGTGGAGACTTAGGACCAATAGACTTGGAGTCTTATGGTGATTGCGAACCTTATTTAAAAGGAAAAATGACAAAGTTACCCTTTAAAGGAAAGGGTGAACGAGCCATGAGTACATTAGAACTTATACACACTGATGTGTGTGGTCCAATGAGTGTTCAGGCACTAGGAGGATACTCCTACTTCATAACCTTTATTGATGATTACTTACGATACGGTTATTTGTACTTGATGAAGCACAAGTCTGAAAGTTTTGTAAAATTCAAACTATTCAGAGCTGAAGTAGAGAAACAGCTTGAGAAAAGTATTAAAACACTTCGATCGGATCGAGGTGGAGAATACTTAAGTCAGGAGTTTCAGGATTATCTAAAGGAAAACGGGATAGTTTCCCAGTAGACCCCTCCTTATACACCCAAACACAATGGAGTGTCAGAAAGGAGGAATAAGACTTTATTAGATATGGTCAGGTCCATAATGAGCCATGCAGTCCTCAGTAAATCCTTTTAGGGATATGCACTAGAGAGTGCGATTTATGTCTTAAACAGAGTGCCCTCTAAATCAGTTGATTTTACACCTTATAAAAGATGGTGTAACAAAAAGCCATCTCTAAGTCACTTAAGAGTATGGGGTTGTCGTGCCATAGTAAAGAGGATAGCGTCAGATAAGCTAAATTCTAAGGCTGACAAATGTCTGTTCATTGGATATCCAAAGGAAACAATGGGATATTTATTTTACCAACCAGAAGCACAAAAGGTATTTCTGTCTCAAAATGCTCACTTTTTAGAAAAGGAACACTTACTTGCAAAAGTCAGTGGGAGCAATATTGAATTAGAAGTTCAAGAGAAGGAGACAGACAATCAACTGATTAACCCCCTTCTACATACACAAGAGAGTGTGATCCAAGAACAACCTGTCGAAACCCAATCATTACAAAGATCAGGTCGTGTTTATAAGGGTCCCGATAGATATAGGTTTATCATCACTAATGATAAGGAACTATATCTTATGGAGGATGATGAACCAAGGACATATGATGAGGTAATAAAAAGCTCAGATTCTGATAAATGGCAAAAGGCCATGAAATCAGAAATGGATTCCATGTACGAGAACTAAGTTTGGAATTTGGTTGATGCACCACAAGAGGTTAGACCAATAGGGTGCAAATGGGTCTTCAAGAAGAAGACAGACATGGACGGTAATGTAATTACCTATAAAGCAAGGTTAGTTGTGAAAGGTTATAGCCAACGGGAAGGTATTGACTATGATAAAACCTTCTCACTGATAGCCATGCTTAAATCCATAAGGATACTCCTCGCCATTGCTGCTCATTACGATTATGAGATCTGGCAGATGGATGTAAAAACAGCATTCCTGAATGGGGATTTAGACCGGGATGTGTATATGACACAACCTGAGGGTTTTACATCTCAGAATGGCTCAAAGGTATGCATGCTACGAAGAACCATTTATGGACTTAAGCAGGCATCCAGGAGTTGGAATATAAGGTTTGATCAAATAATTTGGGAACTGGATTTCTGCCCAAATGCAAATGATCCTTGTGTTTACAAGAAGGTTAGTGGGAGTGCAGCCAATTTTCTAGTATTGTATGTTGATGACATTCTGCTAATAGGAAATGACATTTCTCTTCTTCAAAATGTTAAAGTATGGTTGTCAAGAAAGTTCTCCATGAAAGACCTTGGTGAAGCAGCATTTATACTAGGTATAAAGATCTACAGGGATAGATCTAAGAGGTTGTTAGGTCTTTCTTAAAGTACATATATAGACAACATGTTGAATAGGTTCAACCTTAAGCATTCTAAGAAAGGTTATCTCCCGATGACAAAGGGGATTAACCTATCTAAGGCTGAGTGTCCAAAGACAGCTCAGGAGAGAATGTGCATCAAGGATATACCTTATCCATCTGCGATAGGATCCATCATGTATGCTATGATATGTACTAAGCCGGATGTCTCTCAGGCTTTGAGCTTTACGAGCAGATATCAATCAGATCTAGGTGAAAAGCACTAGATGGCCGTCAAGGCAATCCTTAAGTACTTGAGAAGGACTAAGGATGAGTTATTAATTTATGGAAAAGGTGACCTCACTATTAAAGGTTACACTAATGCGAGTTTTCAATCTGACAAGGATGACTATAAGTCTCAGTCAGGTTTTGTGCATGTGTTAAATGGAGGGACAGTATGCTGGAAGAGTTCCAAGCAAGAAACTACTGCTGATTCAAGCACGGCATCTGAATACATTGCTGCATGCAAAGCAGCAAAAGAAGCTGTCTGGTTAAATGGATTTATTGGTGATCTCGGTGTGGTACCTGAGGCTGTTGATTCAATTACTTTATATTGTGATTACAATGGTGCCATAGCTCAGGCAAATGAACCAAGGTCTCATCAGAAAAATAGACATGTATCCAGAAAGTATCATATAATCAGGGAGATTGTTGATGCTAAGATAATAAGATTAGAATATGTACCCACTGATCAGAACCTCGCGGATGGTTTGACAAAGCCATTGACTCAAGTCAAACATGACCAGCATATTAAAGCATATGGATTAAAACATATGGCTAATTGGCCTTAGTGCAAGTGGGAGTTTGTTGGATATGATGTATGCCCTTAAGGCAATTAAGGCGATATATCTTAATTATGTAACAGTATGAATAATTTATTTAATCAATAAAGGCATTTAATCTTTTGTTTATATCAATATGCTTGTATATATATATATATATATATATATATTAAAGCTAGTTAAATATATATTCATTGATGTATGCAAAAGTCCTTAACATATCATAGCTTGAAGTCAGAGAAATTATAGTTGGACTATATTTGGTGGAACCTGCTTCATGTGCAATTATGATTATGTCTAAACTATCCGTAGTCATAGTTTTATCAAGAAAGGATATTGATGAAACAGAAAGACTAGCATGTGGTCAACTTTCTTGGAAAGGGTCCAAGCAGTTAATCTCCTAAAGACTGAAGGTGGTGCCTTAAGTTTGATACATGGATATATTCGGGAGATATACTGGAGACCGCAGCAAGATAAACACTTGGTATACATATCAATGTGTTAGTGTTTATCTTCATGCAATAAGCTTTGCGAATGTCCTCATACAGATGCTAGCTACCTTGTGTGGTACTATTGCTATACTTTGGGTCATTACTATGCACTCATTAATTTAGGGTGCTACGGGTGATTACGGGTATAGTGATGACAGCACGTTGGTAGGCTGAGTAGTAGGAAAGAATCCATCGCTTCGGATATATTAAGGAGTTGTACCTGGCCACTTGTTGAAGTGATGATTGCCATAAACCTCTGATCAGAGTATATGTTTGATAGAAATGGTTTCTAGTCAAACACACTATGGTAAAAGGCAATATACTTCGATAACAAGTAAATAACTGGGATAGCTTGGAGCAACCTCGCTATTAGTGGGTTAACACTTTAACCGAACCCAATAAACCAGATGGTACTAATATTAAAGAATGGAAGGAATTTATCGCACTGGATAACTATTGCATTAATCGGGATTAAGTCATAAGCATAAATGACGTTCCGAGTAATGGGGGATGGTAGACCCTTGCTAGAGGCGTACTACAGTCGTTTAAGGTAATCGAGTTCTATTCACGGTCTAGAGCATCGAGCCAATGGTTCCATTAGAACAAGGGTTGGTTAAGCCTTAACAGCTCAATACTTCGGGATCCTATAAGGTCACACACATTTGACCTTCATCGGACTAAGTAAAGAACTAATAGATTTATTCTATTACGAAAATATAACATAAATAATAATTGAATTATTATTTGATTGGTTAAAATTGATTAGATCAATTTTGGATAGACCAAGGAATTTATTTTGACCGGTAACTAATTAATTAGAGTCATAAATAAATTATAATTGATTAAATCAATTTTGGTTGGACCAAGAAATTTATTTTGACTGGTGAATAATTTATTAGGGCCAGAAAATAAATATTTAAAAAAGGATTAAAAAGGGGAATTTTGCATTGGCGAGTTTAATTGGACCGAGAGTACAAAAGTATTACTCCCATCCCATGTGCACACAGGCTTGCATGTGCACACAGCATGCACGTTGTGTGCACATGGGATAGGTGTAATTACTCCCATCCCACATCGTTCAAAAGGGGGAGCAAAATGCTCCCCCGAGCCTATATATAGGCTATTCCCTTTCCTTTCAAATTGTACCAAGCTCAAAGCATAAATCCTAAGCGACATAACTAATCTCTCGGGTAATTGAGCAAGTTATTTTTGTGGAGCCTGAATTTATTCGGGCACCGCTAGTTTATATTTTTTGGGTGAGGCTTCTAGAGTGGTCTAGCAACTACTCGTGGCTTCTTAGTTCTTCCTCCTAGGGAGGTTTTGGTTGGTAGGGTTTGTGTGGATACTGATAGAGGTTATCCTACGATTGGAGGCTTGTGCAAGAAGGTCCTGTAAAAGCACGCTTCAACTGGTAAGTTCTTTTTCTTTCTCTTTGAATTATTAAGTCTTTTTCTTTAAGTATTTTTAGACTTAATAATTATGCTTAGGTTATTTTTGCATGCTTAGTTTATTTTATGGTTAGGTTATAACTTAGAGTTATAACATACTTAGTATAAAATAAATATGCTAGGATATAAGTTGGAATTATGGTATGCCTAGTCCTTTAGCATGCTAACTTAGGTAGAGAATTATTTAGTTAAAGCTTTATTTAATTTATATGCAACTATTAGGAGTTCCTGGGACAGGGACAAAATTTTGAATTTCCGTCATGCCTCTTATGCATGTTCAATTTAACTATCAGTTCCCAACAATGATGACAAGTGGCTATCGTATAAATGAGTGTGACAAATGCATATATGTCAAAACTATAAATGAATGATATGTTATTGTATGTTTGTATGTTGATAGCATACCCATTGTTGGAAGCAATGAGAGAATGGTAAAGAGTATCAAGAATATGTTAAATTCTAAATTTGACATGAAAGATATGGGACTAACTGATGTAATTTTAGGCATCAAAGTTCAACGTTCACCTAACGATCTCATATTGATGCAGTCACACTATATGGACAAGATACATAACAAGTTTAACAATGGTGATATTGGTATAGCCAAAACACCGTTAGACGTTAGTCTACATTTGTCTAAAAACAAAGGTGAATGCATAGACCAAGTGGAATATGCAAGGTTTGTAGGTAGTTTGATGTACCTTACAAGTTGTACAAGACTTGATATTGTTATTATATTGTAAGTAGTTTAAGTAGATTTACGATTAATCCAGGTAAAAGCCATTGGAACACGATCGTAAGAATACTAAGGTATTTGAGATATACTCGTAATTATGAACTGCACTATATAAGAGAACTTGTTGTACTAGAAGCATATTCTGATGCTAGTTGGACAGCTGACATCAAGAATTCTAAAGGTATAAGTGGGTACGTGTTCACTCTAGGAGGAGGAACGGTGTCTTGGAAATCCTCAAGGCAAACAATTATAACTCGTTCCACAATGGAAGCTGAGTTTGTAGCCTTGGATAAAACGGGAGACGAAGCTGAATGGCTACACAACTTCTTAGAGGATATTCCAGAATGGCCTAAGCCTGTGCCCGCAATTTGTGTACATTACGATAATCAAGCAGCGATTAAAAGAGCACAAAATGTTATGTATAATGGTAAGTCGAGACACATGCGTTGTCGACATAATACCGTTAGACAACTAATCTCAACGTCAGTTATCTCTACTGATTTTGTAGGATCAAAGGATAACATTGCGGATCCGCTAACCAAAGGGTTAAATCGAGATCAAGTTGAAAAGGCATCTAAAGGAATGGGACTAAAGCCTATGAATATTTAAGCCACTATGTGAAGGAAAACTCAACCATGTTTGACTGGAGATCCCAAGATCTTGGCCAATGGGATAACCTAATTGCATAGACCTTGTGTGGTCTCTGTGGGGGTAACCCCGTGTCCATTCCTATGATGTAAACAGTGAAAAAATAGTTAAGGTTAAGCTACATGCTTTTAATGATCCTTTGTGCATCAACGGTTGAGCAAAAGAGAACACCTTTTAAGAGTGAAGTGGGGTCGCTTCAAAGGATACTATTGGGGCGTAGTAATCTAAAACTCTTGCAGAACTAGGAGATGTTCATGACCATAGCAAACATAACCATGAGAACAAAAAAAAAACTGTGATGTGTTGATATTTGTGTTGGGTATATCATCATTTACGCACACGGCAGAATAGTTCAAGGACATCGCGCCTACTAGTCAGCCAGTAAAGTAAATATACTTTCACAAGGGAAGGTTCAAAGGTTGCAGCCTACCTATCCTACGCAAATATTGGCCGAAGAGCATTTTCGCCCTTCGAATTTTGGAAAATGTCCTTATTGTTTTCAATTTTCATTCATGTGGGGGATTGTTGAAATATGGTATAAGTGATAATGATGTCCATTATCAAATTCAGGCTTAATTATAATATGAAAAAGCTATGATTTGAATAACATAAAATATGTCATTGTATTCTACGCTTCAAGAACTTTCCAACGATATATTATACGCCTAAAATGGATTAACGGTGAATGAGAAATTGTAATTTAAAGTTTGGACATCTGACAAATTTAAACGCGCTAAATCGGTGATTCGGTACTGAAAAAATATTGCCATGTAATATTTTTTTCACCAAATTTTTATTTGAGTTTAATGGGTTTTTAATCTCTTAATCAATATTTCTCTCATAACATCCATGGTTAATGACCATAAAGGTATGGTTACAAATGTTAATAGTCATAAAGGTGTGGTTATAGACGTTAATGCCCTTTAAACTCCATTAAGCCATGTTAATTTCATTTGTCCTATAAATACCCTATTCTAGTAGCCTTCTCAAAACAATTTTTTTTTCATTCTTGTGCTCTTGAAAATTCCTAGCTAATTCTTATTTACTTGTTTACGTTGTGGTTTATTTTTTTTTGTTTTCATACTAAAAATATATATTCTTCAAAGTTTTCATTTCTTTTCAAGAGAAGGTTATTTAGTGTTAGGTTCTTATGAATTACTCTTCACACGGTTAGAGTTCGCCTACGATTGCGGTTGTATCCTGAGAGACAAATTCACCGGTAGTGGGCGAGTAATTGTCTTAAGGAAACTGAAGTTTCAGGCCTCCGCAAAATTTGTTACGGTTAAAGGTTTGAGAGTGTTTCAATTTTTTATTCTTTTGTCACTTTTATATAATTGTTAATTCCATTGTAATCTTGTTCTTATTGAAAAAAATATAATAATATTATTTATTTTATTTTAATACCGCTACTACATCTTTTACTGACACGAACTAAAACATGTATGTGAAAACAAACATATAAGTTGCTTATAATTAACTTCGAACTAACTGTTGAGGTTCGAGTCCATAATTAGGTAAGGTTTGTTATTAATATTTTTTTGGTACTATTTACAAGTATATTTATTGGGATAATCTTGTTTGAGGCTTAGTAATAGTTAAGGTTAATCACCCCTCCCAATAAGTATATTTAGTGAGATTTGAACCTTGTTCTGCTCTAACTTACTAGCCTGCTTAACCAACTGAGCAACACCTTATTGGTTTTATTTGTTATTAACATGGTAAGTCCAACGAAGCAATGTATATACATTACGTGATTTTCGTTTACATTACTTAATTTTTAATTATACCAACAACAACAAAAAAATAGTCAGTCTTAGTAATACATCAATTAAGAAACAAGATTAGGCTTCATTCAGTAAAATCTTGGTAAAGGGTAATTAGCAAGGTAGGATTTGTGAAGAGAGTTGATAGAGATGGGATTAACCTGCATTAAAAGATAATTACCAGCAAAAAGGTCACCAAAACGAACCTGGCTTTCTCTCAATCTCTTTAATACGTCACCATAAACACCCTTCAATTTCCTCTTAAAAAACTTTCTCAGCCTTGAAATCTTAACCTTAAATCTCTTTCTGGGACGAATCCTCCTTAATCTTGGCCAACTTCTTGTCGGTAATTTCAAGTTAGCTCTCTGATTATGATCTTCATAATCATCAAAATCATTTTCATGTTTCAATTTTTTATAAGAAAACATGAGGGAGAGGAAGCAGCTTGAAAAGAAGAAAGGGTTTGTTTTGATTTGTTGGAGTTGTTAAGCATAAATAACTGAAATGAGAGTTGTTTGGGATTAAGAAAATGGTTGAGTGTATTAATTGCAGTAGCTAAAACTTGTTTAAAGCTTTTTACTTTTTACAGCTCATATGAATTACTAGGCTCTTGCAACTAACTTTGTTTACTTGGAGAAAGTAGTTTGGTGGTGGAATGTCAAAACTTCAGTGTGTTGCAAGTTTGATTCCCACATGGAAATTAATTAATTGCTTAATTGATGATTAATGGCCATGTCTAAGGATTTTAAAGGTCTATTTTTGCCAATATCATAGTCAATGAGGATGACATTGAAATGTATACCAACTGGTAATAAATCATTGTCAACTTTAAGCATAAATGGACCAGCCTCTTTTTCTTTTGCTGCAATTGGATTGTCTATCAGGTAACGAATTCATGACTGCTTTTAAGCATTTCTTAAAGGGTAAGTAGCTTATTGTCATTTTTCTAAGTACAGAGCAAGTCCAACCCCATTCTCTAAATAGGAAACGAATACAAGAAATGGTTGAGCTCAACCATTCCCTATATGATATACCTTTAAAATAAAGTTTTTATATATAGGAACTAGAATATTATTATTTGTAAGGAATGTAATATGAGATTGAAAAATAGGAAGATGGTTGAAAAAAAGACTCCTGTAAAATAGAGTTTTAAGAATGAAAAATAGGGAATATAGTCAAACTTTGTTCTTAAAGCCACGTCATTCTCGGGTAAATAATCCCAAAGCATGGGATAAATATGTACATACTTTTTCTATTTTTATCATAATTGTATTATAAAAAATGTAACTACATATTTAAGAGTGTTAATAAATTGTTGATGCACGGAGGAGGGACCAATGGACCCGATCCATTGTAAAATATCCCGCGCTGAAGTGCCAATGCTTTATTTGAAAAGATATTATGCTAATTTCTCTAACGAGGACTAGCAAGATGAACAATAAAAGTCTGTTCTTGTTTCCATTTTTACCCTGTACACTTGGTCATATTGGTATACATATAATTTACGTCAAATTCGAACCGGTATCCATGGGCTAACAAGAACAACAAATTCAATAAGAATAATGTACAGACGCTATAAATTTGAACCCTCTTCAATCTACCACATCATACATCTTAAGCAAAATTCAAATAATTAAAGAATCACCATGAGCTAATAAAGGGCATTCGGTCTCAAGTCGAGTTGCTGCAATCAATAGAGCTTTATCCTAATCTGAATCGAACTTCTGCATATCGGACATAACTGAAGGCTTTCTCCGCATTCACAGCATGTCTGGTTTCAAATGGAAATTAGCATCAGTATCTCGAAATCTGCTACTAGTTTCATCATCAAATATTAAAATGTGCAAGAGATTTTTTACCTGGTGACCACATCCAAATGCCATATTCTTCGGGTTACACAGACAAATCGGACATACCTGTACAATAAATAACAGGGTCAATATATAAATATTAAGGTTCGTTTAGTAAAGTAAATCCAACTGCCAAAGCAACTAACTTGATTATCATTTTCTGAACTTGGAGCTGATGGAGCTGAGGTGGCAGGTGGACTGTCTACTGGATATGAAGGAACACTTGGCTGGAAACTGCTTGAATGAGAAGGTTTTGAATTGCTTAAAGATGCCGTTGCCCCATATAAAGGTGGAGGAAGGGCAACCCTTTCGGGCACATTTCCCTTGCGTCGACTAGAAATGAAAACAAAAAAAGTTCACCAATTTAGAATTTAAAGGTTCGAATCTTCAGAAACGAAAACATGAGGAAAAGTTAATTACCCCAATATATTAAGCTCTATTGTTGCCTTGTACTGAGAAGGAATTTCCATTAAAGCGGAAAGTGCAAATTCTGTCTCCTTCCGGGATACACCCACGTTCTTTGACATAATTTCGGTGAAATTCACAAACTAGGGAAAGAAATTACCATAAAAGATTTAAAATTTTTATGAGAAAGTAACATGGTAACTTATATCAAAGCAGCCACATGAAAATACTCACCTGGAAATTATCGAACTCCCGAGCAGGAATGTTATCATCGAACTCCCTCATTGTGTCCCAAGGTCCATCCCCAACCCCGACTAATACAATTGACAAAGGAAGCTTGCTGAAACAAATGAAATTTATAATCAAATAACAATAGAGGGAATTAGAGAAGGATTTTTTTCGTAATTTATGTTTATTCATTGGTGGTTTAGGTCAGAAGAATTTAATTTTACCTTGCTTGTACAATGGCTTCGACAGTCTTCTGTTCCTGCGGACTTAGCTTGCCACGTTCAGTATCAACACTACGAGTGACCTGAGACAGACCCACAACAATAAAATAATTAAAAAGGACCATAAATCAAAAAAATTCTGAATCATTTCCTAAAAGAATTAACACATTATACTCTAAATAGACTAACTATTATTCTTTTCAAAATCAATCCAATTTTTAATTTTGCAGTCCATTAGTGCCAACAAGATTCCCCTATCATTGGTTCCAAACAAAAGATGATATAAAATAGCAAAGGAATTTTACCTGCCCATCAGCGATTATAAGTAACACATGGTATTGACCACCACTCTGCTCCACAATGCTTGATGCCATTTCGATAACAGGGGCAAAAGATGTAGGTCCTATTTAAAAAAAAGATAAATGCATGAGCGAAAAGCCATTAAAAGCACTAATTATTACTTCAGGATGATAACTGAAACATAAAATGCAGTGACAAACCTGCAAGCCGTAGATTGGGCACAATTTCTCTGTAACGACTCAAGACTTCCTCGAATCCATTACAAAATCTCTCATCCGGGTAGAAACTAAAGACATCCTGATCATGTGTTGATGCTGTCCACAAAAATTTGAACTTGTTAAACAAATGTTATTTATTAGAACTCTTGCAATTAATCTATTTATCTCAACATACCATCTCCAAATCCAAAACAAGGAATCATGTTATCTTCATCAAATGCAGCTAAAGTTTTCCCAATAATTGATATGGCTTGTTCATAAGGGTTTAACCCATCTCCAATATGATGCAAACTCCGTCTGTTGAATGACTTAGCACCTGTTTATCAAAACACTTCACAAAGATATTCCAAACTATCTCAGGAAAATAACAATTAACAAAAAAAGTGAAGTTCAACCTGTCCATTCATTACTCTTGGTGAAATCAATACCAACAATAAGATTTGAGGACTCTAAACCAGCAAGTGCAAGAGCCTCTGTGACCTAAAAAGATGGAAATGATTCAGATTACAAAAAAGAAATAAAACAAAATGAAAACAATGTTGAATCACACACGATAATTCCTAAGGAATCACAGGAATAATGTTACTTCTTATGAAATCTGCAATGATTGACTAATAACCAAAGATGAAAATAAACATAGAAACATGAAGTTGAGTTCACAAATAACATCACATATTTCAGGCTAAAGACCAAACGATTATATGTAATATTAATGTTATAAGAATATAAAGATGAATCCATCCGAAGTCCACCAGCTTTAATTGGTAAATGGAACATTCGTAGAACACATAGAAACAAAGCAAATCATGCTGTTGCATCCTAAAAAGCATGAAAAAAACTGGAATAGTGTTTGCCAATAAATCAAAAGAAACTAGCTGCATATAGATACATGATCATGAAAATCTGAAACATTAAACTATCAACCAACTACATCACTCTAATTCTCAATATGTTCTCTTGGCAGTCTAAATTTAGATTTGTTGACACTACTTTTCCTGCCCTCTTAAAGTCTGAATTGGATAAGGGCTAGCGCGGTATATTTAGTATTCCAGCCATTACTAGAAAAGAATAGCAGCCATTATAACCTCATATTAGTATTTTGCATCCTAATTTCCATAGTCCATGTCCATAGAACAAATAACCAGTTAACAACAGACAACTTCAGAACTATGTAACATACCTGGTCTAAAGATTTGTAATTGTCCGCAATTCTGGAGTACCTTCTATCAAGCTGCCTTCTATCACCTCCGTGATTCTGGGTGGCGGAATACTGTTGAGTTCTTTCAGTGCTATGATCCTGAGAGGAGGGATTATGCATATGCTGCTGCGATCCAAATGATTGCTGAGGTGCATAGTTATAACTGTAACTTTCTTGAGTACCATACGATGTTTGGAAAAAATCATTCGGTGACTCCCATGAATTCGAATTCGAACGAACAGAAGAAGTCGACCTCCAACTCCCTTCCCTTGAAAGCCTGGCCCCCATCAACTTAATTTTCTACAGAACCTCGCCAATTAGTATATAATGAATCAACTATAAACCAACTAATGCCAATCAACAAGAACCACTGTAAACCAGGAGAATTCCAATAAATTATTCAAATTCTGATCTAAATCGAGAAGATAAAAGAGACGCAACGTCAAATTGTCATATAAAATTGAACTTAGAGAGGAAGATAACGAAGATAATGAAGAGAAAGTTCCTTAGTTGGTTTTCTAGACGGCTGGTAAAAGAACCAGCTCACGTAACCTAAGACGACTTTTGTTTCTCCACCTCTTCGAAGACCGACCTTAAATTATGCAGAGATATAAATGCGTAAAAACACAAGAAGTTTGGCTGCCACCTTTCTTCGAGAATGAATCAACGCAGAGAAAGAGTAAAACTGAAATGCGACAAACAAAAGGAATAAAAGAAAATTCAAAGGTCAAAGGTCAAAAAACTTCTCCTCCAAATCTAAACTACCAAATAAATTTCCACGAATGCTAATTTCCGCACGTTCAAAACTGTATGCCGGGGCTTAAATAAGAGTACAATTGGAGAAGATATAGATGAAGCAGAGTGAGAGAGGAGGAGATGCAATAAATAGAAGAATGGGATTACATTACCAGGATTGGAAGGAAGAGAAAGGGGCGGGCAACATCGGCTTGAGTAAAGTGGATAGATAGCGCAAGCAGATGGAGAAACTAGAAAGAAAGAATCTTGAAAGGTAGATGTGGATCTGATGCTGGAAACGAAGGAAGGGGAAGAAAAGGGGGATGGCTTTTCTGAAAATTAGGGTTAAAATAATGTTAGATTTTGCGAGAGAGATAGAAGTTTCGCAGGAATGTGCAAATACAAATGTCAGTTACTCAGATTGCATTCCAGATGGGAACCGTCTCCCTCTCTCTCTTCCAACTATGAATTATCCATGTTCAATTATATAGTAAAAAATGCTGTACCACAGCAACAAAAAACAACCCTTGCCAAATAAGGCTACTTATTTTTAATTTATAATTAATAGTACTGAAATTAAATTAAAGTATTTTTGAAATTGATATACAATTTAATGTAATTAAATGTTATAATTTATATTTTTTTAATTTCAATTAACGTTTTTTATTCACGATCATAAAACTTTTACATATGCCATAGCATCAATTGTTGCCGTAGATCTAGAACGATCTTATTTAAAGGAGATAAATCTTGATACCTACTATAAAAGATCATGTAAATATCTTGTTTAAAGGCGGATAAAGTCTAATCCAGCTATCAAATTTGAGTTGTGTAGCATCAAATCAATAATTAAACAAGCCGATAGCGACATGAAAACTAAAAAAATAGCAACGATTATTCAACATACAAGAAAAACATTAAAATTCTTAAAGAGGGGAGAAGAGAGAAGAAAGTCAAAACTTTCCTTCCTCCTCGACGAGAGATTTAGAAGAATTAATACATAAAAATATTACTGTATTAATAATAACGATAAGCTACAGTACTTTAAATACTATCATATTATAATAAAAGTAATTATTAATTATTGATTACTGGAATTTATCTAAAACTGAAGGAGAGCTATAAATAATGAAGTTAAACTAAACTGAATTGAATAAGTTATAAGTTCAAAAGAACAGAGCCTAAGAGCAAGTTCAACCATATTCCTCATTTTTCATTCCCCAAAACTCATTTTACATGATTTACAATATTTTGTTCCAAACATTTTCCCCATTTTCCATTCCCCATATTAATTTCCTAAAATAATAATAATATATTATTATTATTATTATTATATCATCTTTACCAATAAAAATTAATAAAATATTTAAAAAATAAAAAATAAAAAAATATTAATATTATAATTATTTGCTATATGAAGAATGATTGGACTTATTCTAAGTAACGCTAAAAAACATTAAAATTAAATTATAAAATCACATACAGTATTAAATTACAGAAATATAATATTACGACTTTAAGTATAAGTTATGCTTGAATTTAATATATGATGATATTAATAAATTATTTTTTACATGACATATTATGCATATATTGTGTATTTAACCGTGTGGATCGTATCAACTTTGAGATTTTAGATAAAATCAAGTGTAACTTATTAGTATATTTTTTTTTTTGTAATTTATGAATTTTGGCAGAGTCAATATTAATATTAAAAAAAATTTCAAGCTCAGCTCATAAAAGATAGGTCTACCGAGTTAGATAGACATTAAACAGTTTAATATGTTTAGTAGTCTTCTAAACTTAATTTTAGTAATTTAATGGTTTGTTGAGCTTTTAAAACACGTCAATTCCTTTTGAATTTGATAAGAGTCTACTATAATAAAATCCCTATAACTTAGAAGCCATGATTTTATAGTTGTAGGACCCAAAAAATCGGTTATTTAATCTTAAATTGAAGAGCTTAATATTTCACCATAAATTTCAACCACAAAGAACTATTTCACTAAAATTATATTTTTTTTTGTGACAGAATCACTGTATTGGGTCAAATACATATTTTTTCATACCTAAACAATAAAATTTAATCTAATATTAAGTTTCAACTTTAAATAGGCGAATGAAAAAAAATATAATGAAAAAGTTCCTTTTTAGAAAAGGGATGGATATATGAATGATGGCCGTCACATGGCACTCTTTTGCCCATGCGTGCCCTTGTTATTCCAGTCATTCTTTTTAAATTATATTCAGTTCAATTCAGTACTAATTAATATTTATTAATATTATATATATAAAAATTTATATTTAAATAGGTTCAGTTTAATACTATTACTTATAAATAAAAAATAATAAAGCCTAATTATAGCAATATGCTTGAGTAGCTCAAAAACTCATTAAACATCTACTTATAGCTTTTTCGATAATAAATGATAGTTTTTAAGTATTTATTCACTGCTATTTTTAATTTTTTAAACTATAACAACATCAAATTAATAAGGGTAATCACACCAACTACACTAAATAGACGCCCAAGTTTAGTGTGACAAAACAATATATATAATTATACAGTTGTTTTAGTTACTAGATAGAAAATTTGGTATTACTTTTTAAATTGTTAAAATAAGTTACTTTTATAAACTTTTAATAGAACTATATATTTTAGCTTTAAACAATACATCATTCTTACGTGTTTAAACATGTATGACAATACATCTTTCATACTAATTAATTAGAAACTGTCTCATTTATTTTTTCAAAATCAAGCATAAAATGGAGCTTTTTAAAAAAGCCGACTAAAAAACTCAGTTAAACTAGCCATGAGGCATATTATTGCTGCTTGAAAGTTAATGTCCTCCAAACTAATTAATTAGAAATTATCTTATTTATTTTTTTAAAATCAAACATAAAATAAAATTTTTTAAAAAAGTCGAGTAAAAAACTCAGTTAAACTAATCATGAGATATATTATTACTGCTTGAAAGCTACTGTACCAAAAAGTTTTAAAAAATGGAGTGGAATCCACTCAATGATTGATCATGAGTATTTAATTGATATTTGCAATATTAAGTTGGATGTTGCTCTTCTTCTAAGTTTCAGCTTCACTTTATGTAAAAGGAGATTCTTAATAATGTTTTCTATGTACAAATTTTTCAAAAGACAACAGCATATACATTCATTCAATCATGGAAGGAATAAAAATATTTTTTTTATAAAAGGAATAAAAATATTTTTTTTTTATAAAAGGAATAAAAATAATTTAAGTAGGTCTATTTTATCAATGGAGAGTGACAGCGTCCCAACAATTGTCAGATTGATTGTATAGTTTTACACCACTGTCAGGGGCGGGCTCAGAATTGATTATTAAGGGGGTAAAAATAATTTTTTTTATCTCAAACTTAGAATAAATTGTGTTAAGTTAATAATATAGTAGTCCTCTTTTAATGTATTTTTAATTTATTTATTTGATTATAAAAAAATTGATTTAATTATTTAATTAGAATTAAATTTTTAATAAAAAAATAATAAATTATATATTTTTTATCTAATAAAAAAATTAACACTAACAATTAAAATATTCAATACTAAAAGAAAGAAATATATATAAAAATAATACTTTATGGAGCGCAGGATATAAACCTGAACCATTAAATACTAAAAGAATGAAATATATATAGAAATAATAGTTTATGAAAGGCATGATTCAAACTTAAACCTATAAATAAAAAAGCTCAAGTGATCAACTAACTAAATCAAGACTTAAATTAATATGCTAATCCACTATTTTATACTAATAATATATGTGCAGGGCCGGGCTACCTTTCTCTTCCACTGGGTCCGCCCTGACCACTGTCCAATTGAGAGAAATACTTTCTATTTTGAAGACAAAATTTTATCACTTTTCAAATTTGTACTTTTATTTTTTTTTCTCTTGTACAAATTACTATATGAAACTTAATTACCAGAAAGCATCACCTCCCCACACCTACTATCTTATGGTCTATTTGAGGTAAACCTTGATAGTTTTGTTTTTACACTTTAATCTTAGATATTATTCATCTATATAAATTATTTTATTTCTTTCTTGTTAATCAATATAAAATATTTGGTCGTATCCCAACAATTCTCTCCTCAAATAAAGTATTATCGAGTCTCCCCTCGACCGATCATTTATATATAAATTCTCTACAAATCGATATTTTTGCAATCTAATGCAATGGAGGACACATCTTACATAGAGTACCATGATTTTCACGGATTACTGGTGATTAAACTAGACGAACCACCATCGTTCAACTTTTCGAGGATTCATCCATATAGTTTACACCGGAGCATAGCTCTGATACCAATTATACTTCCTTATAGAAGCACCATTAACACCTCATATCCCCACAGGAGCAGAGCTGGACAGAGACTTGCAGAGACAAAGGTCCACCCAACCGCCGAAAAAATCCAAGAATATAGGCTTACCGAAAAAATGTGCCCCCAAAGCAGCCATGGATGCCATTTAGTGTTCTTCTATATTTATGGTTCTTATATCTACAGAAAAAGAAATTGTTGAAGATGAAAATGATGTAGGGCCCATGTATCTAACAGTCACGATTACATTTGGTGAGTCTCACATGTACAATATTTTTTTCATTTCTCTCGTGGGCCACTTCTTTCACGTCCTTCCCATCTTCATATATTTTTACTTTTTGTTATTATTTGACCACATTAACCACATTAATCAAAAGAAAAATATTTGATTTCTTATAACACACTTCTTAACATTTTTGTTTGTTTATAATCTATTCCATTATTCTCAATAATGGAATTTAGATACCAAAAGATTTTTATAAGCAATAACGTAATAAATTGAGCATTATATAGATGTACTTTCTATAGTTATTACCAATCAACATCACTCTGTATTTTATTATCATATTATTAAACTTTATAATAATAATCTAATGATAAATAAGTAAAAAAGTTACAATGGAAGATATCAATTTAGGTTATATTTTTTTTAAAATTATAATTTAGTTCAATTCAGTTAAGATAGTTTCAGTTGAGTTTAGTTCAGCCTATTTTACTTCAGTCCAATTCAGTTATACATAGCTATAAATTTATACTGAAATAAGTTTAATTCAGCTCACTTTACTTCAGTTCAACCAACTTTAATTTAATTTAATTAGTAAAATTACAGTCCAAAACAATAAAGCCTTAATCTTTCTTAGAAGTATATATAAAACAAGTTAGCTTTTGTTATTTTTTGTTAAGAGATTTCAGATCTTATGGGTCAAATAAAATATAACAAAATACCTTAAATTTATGTAATGAAAATTAAATCAAATGAATAAACTTATAAGGGACATGATATTAATTGGAATGATAATTCTGAAATTTTTCAATAGAATTTTTTTTATTGAACATAATTTTATTAGCGGATTTCCGCCCCCACGGTAGAGCATTTTTAACACCGCCGTTGCCTATACATGATATTATATTGTCTAATTTGGATCTAAACCCTCCTAATTTTGCTTTTAGACTTTAATCTCAAAAGGTCTTATATCATTAGAGATAATATCCATCTATGCAAAGCATTCGATCTCCTCCTCGTTAATCAATGTGGAACATTTGTTTGCATCCCAACATAACATATGACCCTATAAGTTAGCTGTGTTGGAGAGATAAACGATAACATCATGAAATGAACAACGACGATAGTAAGTCACCCACTACCAAATGACGATGGTGAATCACCATTGTTATCGCTAGACCCATGGATCATCTGTGACGATGGAGAATACCGTCAAATCAAGCTATATTACGGTGCATGAATTATGATAAGCCAATTGTGTGACACCATTAATACAGGCATGGCTCCGCCAATAATAGGTAGGGCACCAACCCTAAAATAGTCATGATTACAATCTCTCTATAAATAACCATCAATTTCATAATCGAGGTACATAAGATTACAACATTTATTACATCTCTATATTCAAACCTCACTGACTTAAGTATTGGAGGGTCTTTACCAGAACCACTCGTGGAGTTACTTTTCGTTCATCTTGAGGTTCGACATTTTCAAGTAGGACTCTTCCATCTTCAGGGATATTGATAAGTATTGATAAAAAAAAAATATACATAATGTTTCTTTGTTCTTTGAAGAAGACCTTCTTAAAATCAAATTATAAAACTAAATAAACATTATTTTGCCTCTTATCACCATTAGATCAAAATACCATCCACTCATTCAATGAGGATGGAGATAAGGTAAGAGTTGCTTTAAGCAACCATAGAAAATCCCTAAAACTACTGGTATGAAAGATCAAGACAGAAGTATTTAAACAACAAAAATAGTTAATAAAGAAGATTTATCATTCTAAGGAGAGTTCCTTTTCCTTTTGGTTAAGAGAGACAACACTTTCAATTGTCCGATGAAGGCTCGGAACAAGTGAATTACTATTAAAAGAGTGATAGTCAAAAATGTTATTTGTCGGAAATGATTTCCTTAATCGTAAACGAGTTTTCAATTTTTGTTTTAATAAGTTTGGCCTACAAACACATTATACCGGTTTTCATGAGTCTTGGATTTCGAAAACGGATACGAATTAACGCGGCAACATTAGTACTTACAAGTTTTTGTGTTACCGATTCGACCAATGATAAAACATTGGTTGTCCATCTAGTTTTCTAAAACATATATCCATTTCTACTCTTCCGAATAATCCACACCCAATGCCAGAAAAAAAAAAAAGAACCATAATAGAAATTAGGCAACCACTTCAATACCAATATGTAAAGTTAAAGAACCACTGTATGGCCGTAAATAAATTGAGTCGAGATTGAACACTGACTGTTTAAGTTTTATTCATTTAAATTTTAAGAACTCGAATCGAGCTCGAGCTTGGTCAAACCGAACCCGAGCCGAGCTTCGAGCCTATCTCGAGCTTTATTTACATCGAGAGCTCAGCCTATAAAAAAGATAAATTCCGAGAGATAAATAATTGAAGAAGAAGGATCTAAGCACCACAAATGATTTTCACTGTACTAAGAAGAGAAAGAGAAGAAGTGCTGTATTGGCGGCTGTGTTTTTTCGGAGGAAAATGAGATTAGGGTTTTACTGAACATATAAAGATTGATGAATATATATATAATAGGGATTGAATTGGATCATAATTGTCTTTATTAGGCTTTATATCTATTTTTTTTTATCTTTTTTACTTATTTTTATCTATATTTTAGTATATCACTCTATACATATTTTTCATTTACTCTTTATTTTATATTTTATCTTTTTCTATGTACATTTTTATATCCATTTTTACACATACACTATTTTATATTTTTCTTAATCTATCTATTTCATGAATATAATGTTTAAACTTTTCAATTATGCTAAAGAGCCTAATAATGAGCTTGTTGGCGAACTAGTTCGCGAGCCTCTTATCGAGCATGTTCACGAGCTTTCGAGCCGAGTATCTCATTGTTCAAGCTTGATTTGTTTATGATAACGAGCCTGAAATTTTATTCACGAACAAGCTTATTTATTAACGAACCGAGCTTTGACCGAGCCGAACGCCAATTAGTCCACAAATAATTCATAAATAGTTCGGCTCGTCTGCAGTCCTAAGAACCAGCTGGTATTTTACAATAACGGTAAATTCGATTACGACACGCGTCAATGTCAAATTCGCTAAATTAAATCACAACCAATCAATCCATTATATTCCACCTGCTACCATGTGCTTCAACACACCGGATACATACTGCCCTTGCTACTACACAGCGGTCTGTGTGAATCTCGTTCGTTTTGTGTCCCGCGAAAATCTTATCACTCTGCTAAATCTGTAATCTAATCTTCCCCTTCTGCTAGGGTTTCTGCTACTTTATGCCATTTTTGAATTACTTTTGTGTATAGATCCAATCCGTAAAATGAAGCAAAAGCTCGACCGCATTTCCACTTCCAAGCTTGTCACCTACGCTCTCATCGGACTCATTTCGCTAGTCTGCTTGGTTTGCTTTTATTATGGCTCCATCGTTGCTCCGGCGATTTCCAGATCTGAACGCTTCTTCGATGGCGCCGATCCCGTTCATTCCGGTTTTACCCGTACTACCACCCCTGATCTTGATGACTTGGTTGAGGACTCTGTTCCACAGAGTTTTCCGGTATGTTCCACTTCTCTTTACCTGGATTCTTGATTATTAGTATTTCTATTTCTTGATGTTTAATGTGGCAATGGCTTCTGCAGATCTGCGATATGAAACACTCGGAATTGATACCTTGCTTGGATAGGAATCTTATTTATCAATTGAAGTTGAAGCTTAATTTGACTCTGATGGAACATTACGAGCGGCATTGTCCTCCTCCCGAGCGTCGCTATAATTGTCTTATTCCTCCTCCTAATGGCTACAAGGTTAGTGTATGCGTGCTATTGGGATTGTGACGGTTTGGTTTCAGTTAGTTTTGGTACCGACCTTATCTTTTTTTAGAATTCCAGATTCCTATAAGATGGCCTGATAGTAGAGATGAGGTTTGGAAGGCAAATATACCTCATACTCACCTTGCCAAAGAAAAGTCTGATCAGAACTGGATGGTGGTGAACGGGGATAAGATCAATTTTCCTGGTGGAGGAACCCATTTTCACTATGGAGCTGATAAGTACATTGCTTCTCTCGCTAGGGTAATGTGAAAATTATGCTTAACTATTTATGTTTTTATCTATTTGCAAACTATATTTTCTTTCCTGTTGGTTTGTTACAAGTAAATGAAATCTGTTTGAATATTGTAAAGAGAAATGGGAATTGTGCCTTGACCAAGCCAACGAGTCAACCATAAAATCCACATGTGCGCAGCTTAAATTAGAACATTTAGATCTACATGCTGAAAACCTGTTTAAATTTCAATTACTTTAGTTGCAGATAGTTGTCAATTAGAGCTTGCAGTATCATTTTTTTTTGCATGCGTCTCCTTCATACCAAGCTGATACTTAGCACGATTTTTTATAGATGCTGAATTTTCCAAATGATAAGCTTCACAATGGTGGACATATCCGGAATGTTCTCGATGTTGGTTGTGGAGTTGCAAGCTTTGGAGCCTATCTTCTTGCTCATGACATAGTCGCTATGTCCCTTGCGCCAAATGATGTGCATGAGAATCAAATACAATTTGCATTGGAAAGAGGGATTCCATCAACTCTTGGTGTGTTGGGAACAAAAAGACTTCCTTTCCCTAGCAGATCATTTGAAATGGCTCATTGTTCAAGATGTAGGATTGATTGGCTCCAGAGAGATGGAATTCTCTTATTAGAACTCGACAGATTACTAAGACCCGGTGGATATTTTGCATACTCCTCTCCTGAAGCCTATGCACATGATCCGGAAAACAGAAAGATTTGGACTTCCATGAATGGCCTTCTGAAAAGAATGTGTTGGAGGGTTGCTGCAAAGAAAGGCCAGACTGTTATATGGGCAAAGCCCCTGAGCAATACCTGTTGCTTGAAAAGAGATCCTGGGACTCAACCTCCTTTGTGCAGTTCTGATGATGACCCTGATGCAACTTGGAATGTAGACATGAAGGCTTGCATCTCTCCATACAGTGAAAGTATGCTTTACTAGCGTATATATCTATGTTGTATATAACTTACTGGTCAATTATTTTTTCAATCTTGGTGACGGTGCTACTCTAATTTGGTTAATTACCTATCTGGCATTTTCTAAACTCTAAGCTTAATTGCAGTGATGGACAAGGAAAAAGGGAGTGGATTAGTCTTTTGGCCTCGGCGACTCATTGCAGCTCCTCGCCGCTTAGAAGAAATCGGCATCAGTGCTGAAGATTTCCAAGAAGACACTGTACATTTCTAAACTTGGGAAATTGATAATTGGTTCTGATTACTGTGCCAATCTTTTTAGCAGTTTTCTATTGTTTGTTGATTCAACCACTAAAAAAATGTTGTGGTGCAGAAAATATGGCAATCTAGGGTAAGCGAGTATTGGAAACAGATGAAATCTGTTGTAAGGAGGAGTTACTTCCGAAATGTCATGGACATGAACTCCAATCTCGGGGGTTTTGCAGCTGCTCTTAGAGATACTGATGTTTGGGTAATGAATGTTGCTCCTGCGAATCAATCTGCCAGATTGAAGATCATTTATGACCGTGGCTTAATTGGAACAGTTCATGACTGGTATGCTTGTACTTGTCCACCCCTAATTTTTTATGCATTTCCCCCTTTGGTTAAGACTTATTTAATGAGGACGTTGGGCTTAACTACCACGAGAACATACTTTTTGCATCATAGGTTCCCCCTTTTTTTGTCAAAGTAGACTTGCATCACTGATATAAACAATAGAATACAGGATGACTATCCATGGACCAAGACTAGTCTATTTTTTTTCTGTGGTTGAGCGTGGCAAACTGTTTGTCTTGATAGTTGGAGAATACACGATGATTAATTTCTTATTTTTGACTCAGGATGATAGAAAGCAACTCCCATCTTGTCAAAACGTTACAACACATCTTGTCAATAAGTGTCGTACAGAAATTTTCGTTTGTACATCTTCAATGCTTCAATATTATCTAATGTTAGGGTCGTCTGATAATTTTGTTAGGTGTGAAGCATTCTCTACATACCCACGGACCTATGATCTACTTCATGCCTGGAAAGTATTCTCTGAAGTTGATGACCGTGGTTGTAGTACAGAGGATCTTCTGATTGAAATGGATCGGATACTAAGACCACAGGGATTTGTCATCATAAGAGACAAATCGTCAGTTATCAACTATATCCGCAAGCTTGCACCTGCTTTGAAATGGGATCATTGGTTGATAGAAGTTGAACCAAGTAATGATGCTCTCTCATCAACCGAAGAACGCGTTCTGTTCATGAGGAAAAAGCTGTGGAGCGCACGTGTTTCGGGACTGTGAAATGGCTCTAAGGTATATATTCATTTTTCTTTTATTCTTTTCCTTTCCAAGTGTAAAATTCACATGTTTTAACAAAAAAATATTTTGCATTTGCTTATATGCTGCAAACCGAACTGACTACGTGAGTTTGTTTCGAAAAATGAGTTTGGTGTTGTGTAATCATTAATACTGCAATAGTATTATTGAAAAGAGTAGTGTTCAGGGACTATTCTATATCTGTGCATTTAAACTGTTGCTATGAATTTTATTTGGGTTTGTTTTTTGTTATTACTTTGAAGGATTGGATTTGCAAATTTGGAGCTAGATGCCACCCAATGTATGTGGATTCATCAACTTGTACTATGTTGTGATTTTGAGGGCAAAAACCTTTCTGCATCCATGACGATGTGATTGCCTCGTAAATGCGCATAATTTTTTCGCAATTGCTAGCTATACACTACAAGACCATATTATGATGGGAAAGAAGTATACATCAGATTCATATATCAAAGCAAGATTACAGAGATCATTTTGATTTTGGAGATATTTTGGTTGACTGACATTACATTGTAGCCAATTTTAGAAGTGGCATTGTTCTGCCCAACATTCACATAGATACTGTATTTTTCTTGGATCGTTAATATAGAATAGAGAGATGAGTAATACTATCACTTGGGTTTGTTTTGGTGAGAAATCTTATTAATTGATGCTGTACAACATCCTTGCCTTGATTATTCATTCTTTTTTATAATGGGTAACAGGTTGCATAACACCGAAACTAAATATCCTTGCCTTGATTATTCATTCTTCTTTTTTATAACAGGTAACAGGTTGCATAACACCTAAACTAAATGGGTAAGATGTATATAATACATTTTGACCTGTGCTTATCTGCTTATTCACTCCTGTATTGCATTTTAATTTTTAGTTTAATACTTCTGGAAGAGTTGATAATAAATCATCTTTGGCGAAGGAAATTCTGCATGCTATGAAGAACAGAGCAGAAAAAATTGCTCATAATTACAAAAATAAAACAAAATTCATAAGATCTTGTGAACGTTAAATTTTATCTATGATCTAACCAGCAACAGGTTCCTGTAAATTGCAAATATTTTTTCCATTTCAATAGGGGACTCTTTTTGAGCACATTCAAGATTTAGGATTTTTCTTGCTCTTCTTCTTTCTTGAGGCAAAGCTGCTAGGCCCGATTTCAATGGTCAGTCGTTTTGTTCTGTGAAACAAAACATTAAAGACTATTTTTTTAATACGAGCTGATATGAAGAGGCAATAATTTGAAATAAATTGCAGAAAACAAAGAAAAAGAACATAACAAAGCTATTTACCTCTTTGAAAGGTCTTCGGATTCCCCATTTTCTTCAGCTGTGCCACCTGCCAAGAACAGCACATGTTTTTTAATTCTACACCAACGCAGAAACACAGCCAATATTCCAAACTAAAGTAGTCCAAGCTTCTCAATTTTTTGTAGATGGAAAATTAGAGAATCTATAGCAATCTAATGGACTTGACATACAGTGCTGTTCAATCTGTCTCGAGTGTTCAGTCTCAATATATCTGCTCAACGCTAAAATCTTTGACAAACAAAACAATCACAAATTCAGCACTACTTGTCTTATATAATAAGAATTCAATCTTCATCTCGATTAAACAGGAACATGAGAAGAAAAGAGTATGAACAACACTATGAACAGGTTTTCATCATAAGAAACTAGAATGAGCAACTGGAGATTTGCGAGAAACTTTTCATGTCGCAAAAAAGAAAATCCAACTCAACAAATTAGTCCGGGTAGCTGACAACTGTAAGACCTTACAATATTGCTTGACAGGAAATCAAAATTCGTACTTGCAAACTTCAGCATTCATATTCTTAATAGCACCTAATTTTCCAGCACAATCATTCCTACAATAGTCAAACTCAATATTCTCTGTCAAGTAATCACAATAATCATATCATTATTCAGTGAAACCAACAATTTATCAATGGACCGGAGTCCATAAAAACAAGTCAACAACCAGCATTCGTCCAACATTCACATTTACCAGTAAGTACGAAAGTAGCAAACCTGATCCATTTTCTTCCTCGATTCCCTCTCCCAATTCATCATCAGAACCCCATCGATCTCCTCCATCATCAAAGTCCCACCGCTCTCCAACAGGTGGCATCCAGAACTCAACTTCTTCAGATTCAAAATCACTGTCCTTATCAGAACAATTCCTTACTACAGAAATAATTTCCTCAACTGACTTTCCATCAATCTGCTTTTTTCTATTCTTCCTGTTTTTCTCTTTAGCATCCATACTCAATTGTGCTTCCTCAAAATTTCCCGTTTCCTTTTGTTCTACATACAACAAATTTACCAATTCCACAAATTTTGCCCAGTTTCCAATCACAAACAACAATAATTCAACAGAAAAGAAAAAAAGAAGAGAAAAACCTAATTTATTGAGGAAGTGCTTGCCATTGATGTGCTTCCATATGTGTTCCTCAGACTTATTGACAGTATCCCCCGTGAGCTTACATATCAATTTCGAACTGAAACGAGAAGCTAAATTCAATTTCATTCCAATCAAATAACTTCGGCATTCAAATTCAATTAATTGATTAGAAAACCGAATTGAAAATTTACCGGGAGGAGGGGTGTTGTTTGAACATGTTGAGAGGCGGTTTGTTGTTGGACAAAGCGAAGTCGATGAGACCGAGACGGCAGCTTTTGGTAAGAGAGAAGGAATCTTTGTCCTTGGGTAGCAATTCATGGCCAGTTTCAACGCACTTTAACCTGCCATTTTCGAGCAGTGTAAAGGTCGGCGATCCAAGTAAGTTGTTTCCTTCCTTCCTCTCAATTTCTTCTTCCGCCATGGCCACCGTTGAACTTCTACTTCTCTGCTTCACCCTTCAACAATGGAAAGCAGGCCGTTTGCTGTTTTTGTTTATTTCAAAACATGGTTGAAACGACGTCGTCTCCTAGACGGCTTTATCTTTATTGTTAGGAAATTTATTAAAAATGTATGGTTTAAGTTTTATATTTATTAAATTAATTTTTTATTTTTTTTTACCTATGACTAATTTTAAGTTTTATTCTTCTCCTATACGTTCCATTATTATTCACGTTACAGTTTTTTTTATCTTATTTTAATATTATCTTTTAAATCGTTCATTCTTTCGACATATCACTTTAAAGTTTTTTGTTCGTCTCATTTTATATTCAAACCGACATCTATTGTGATATACTTTTTTGAATTATTTTTTCGGTTGTTCGATATCTAATAAGTAGCTGGTAGATATCTGGTAAGAGTCGTATTTTTATATGTTTGAATTTCTATTTTTGATTCAGCAGAATCTAGTAAGTAACTGGTAGGTAACTGGTAAGAATCGTATTTTCATATGTTTTTAATGTATGTTTTTAATTCAACAGAATTTGGTAGGTGTCCGGTACGTAACTGTTAGGTAACTGGTAAAAATGGTATTTTCATATGTTTTTAATTTTTGTTTTAAATGCAAAGGAATCTGGTAAGTAACTGGTAGGTAATTCGTATATGTTTTTAATTTATGTTTTTAATTTAATAGAATCTGGTAGGTATCTGGTAAGAAACTGGTAGGTAACAGGTAAAAATCTTATTTTCATATGTTTTTAATTTCTGTTTTTAATTCAACAGAATCTGGTAGGTATTTGGTAAGAAATTAAAAACATACATTAAAAATATATGAAAATACGATTTTTACCAGTTACATACCAGATACCTACCAGATTCTGTTGAATTAAAAATATACATTAAAAACATATGAAAATATGATTCTTACTAGTTACTTACCAGATTTTGTTGAATTAAAAACAAAAATTCAAACATATAAAAATACGATTCTTACCAAATATCTACCACTTAGCTACCACATATCAAACAGTTGAAAAAAAAAGTTTAAAAAAGTATATCATAATGGATGGAGTTCCAAAGATAAAAATGAGACGGACAAAAAACTAAAGTCGCAAATAAAAAAAATAAACGATTTGAGAGATAATGACAAAATAAGACGAAAAATTTAAAAAAATAAATAGTGCATGAATAATATACTTAAATAATAACATAAATAGTAAAAAATATAAGTGGAATATATAATTTTAATTTTAAAATTTATTTAATTAAAAAAAATTATAACCTAAATAACGAAAGAAAACTTTATTTTTAATATAATTTTATAAAAAAAAGCCGTTATTTTTAAGACATGTTCGGAGAGACGGACCCAGACTTGCATTCGAGGGGGCCAATAATAATGAGCATTAGTTTTTTAAGTGTTGTTTTAAAAAGGGATAAAATAAAAGTTTTTTTTTAATAAATTATATGTTAAAGTTACTAATAGAAGAAAAGGGAAAAAAATAAGTATAATATAATAGATTATATCTCAAATATCAGGGGCTAGGACCACTTCTCTATGTAGGTCCGCTACTACATTTTTTTCAATTATAATTTTATAAATTAAATTAAAAAGAGTTGAATTAAATTAAATTTATTTTAATATAATTTAAAATTATATATAATTAAATTAAATTAATTTTATATTATAAAAATTGATTACTAGTAATTTTTTATTTGCTAGCAACGGAAAACGATTATTTTATTGGATTAGACGTAGTTTTGTCGGCACTTTTTGGTCTCTTGCAAAAAAGATAAGGGCAAAACCATCATTTTAACACAGTTTTGTTGGAAACAGAGTTTGGAACTTAAACTTCCCTTTTTTAGCTGTTGTCTGTAGTTTACGGAGCAAATGAAACTCTGAAAGTGGAGTACAGCTGCATTTAAGAAACCTAACGATCTCACTCTCCAAAGCAGGAAAAAAGTAGAGGAAATGGGCATTGCATTGGGTTAAAATTTCAGAGCTGATAACCATCACTCACACCCATTCAGAGGCAACTTTTTGTACTTATCAGGCGCCTCTCCTCTCTGGGTATTTCAATAAAGTTCCAGTCTTTGAATCAGCTCACAAAGTTTGCATCTTTAACAATGGGGAACTGGAGGAGGGTGCTTTCTATCGGGTTATTAATTTTGTGGGTTTTGGGTATAAAGGCTGCTACTTTACCTCCATGTAAGTTTCCAGCTATCTATAACTTTGGTGATTCAAATTCAGACACTGGTGGAATCTCTGCTGCTTTTGACCCGATTCGAGCTCCATATGGCGAGGCTTTCTTTCATAAACCTGCTGGTAGAGATTCTGACGGCCGCCTCATTATTGATTTCATTGGTAAGGGCTTTCTTGTTTATTTTATTTGTGTTTTTAAATTTGAGGAATAACTGGGTTAAACTGGTGTTTGTTGCAGCTGAGAAGTTCAAATTGCCATACTTGAGTGCTTACTTGAATTCAATTGGAACTAATTATAGGCATGGAGCCAATTTTGCTACTGGTGGATCAACTATTAGAAGGCAGAATGAGACTATTTTTGAGTATGGGATTAGCCCTTTTTCTCTTGATATGCAGATTGTGCAGTTTCTGCAGTTCAAATCAAGGACTGGAGATCTCTATAACCAAGGTTAAATTTTGATTTTGATTCTGTTTTTATCTGTCTTTGAACCAAAAGTTTTGAACTTTTTAATTACCTTGTTGCTATATATATTTAGTGAAGAATACTCCAGAGGCAGAAAAACTCCCCAGACCAGAGGAGTTTACAAAGGCTCTTTATACTTTTGACATCGGCCAAAACGATCTCTCTGTTGGGTTTAGAAAAATGAGTTTCGATCAGCTTCGAGCCGCAATGCCAGACATTATAAACCAGTTAGTTGCAGCAGTTCAAGTAAGTACTTGCCGCTAGTATCCCATTGCAGTTGATGCTTCCCTTATAATTTATATGACCAAAATGTTTAAACTTTCTTCTCAAATGATGATTGCTAATGTGTTTTATACACAATTTTTTTCCATAAAGGCAGCACTAATTGGTTACTGTACTGCTATATCTGTTTGTGATTTAGACTGTATATAAAGAAGGCGGGAGGGCGTTTTGGATACACAATACCGGTCCCATTGGCTGCCTCCCTGTGAATCTTTTCTATGTTTCGAATCCTCCACCTGGCTATCTTGATCAATATGGCTGTGTGAAGGCTCAAAATGAGATGGCTGTTGAGTTCAACAGCAAGCTTAAGGATAGACTTACCAAACTAAGAGCAGAACTCACAGACGCGGTAATTACCTATGTGGATGTATATGCAGCTAAATATGGACTTATCAGCAAAGCAAATACTTTAGGTAAATGCAAATGTTAGACAAAAAAGAGCAAGTTTTCCCAATTGTTTTTTTTGGCTTATATTGGCACTGCTGTATTTACAGGTCTAGCTGATCCACTGAAGGTATGCTGTGGTTACCATGTTCATTATGATCATATATGGTGTGGTAATAAGGGAATGGTGAATAAAACTGAAGTATACGGCGCACCCTGCAAAGACACGTCGAAATTTATTAGTTGGGACGGTGTGCACTACACTCAGGCAGCTAATCAGTGGGTTGCTGATCATACACAGAACGGTGTGTTGGCTGATCCTCTGATTCCAATTACTCATGCTTGTCACAGACAGTGAGTTGAGTTTAACAGCTTGAAAAGCTCAAATAATGGTATTAACTGTATCAGTAGAACAAGCAGAATATGATTCAGATGTAGGGGATAAAATTTTATAAGAAAAGCAATAGATAACAATTTTTCAATTGATATTTCCTCTAATGTAGACCATTTTGCCTTTATAACAAAGCAGAAAGGTAGATACGTGCCGCCTAGTACTATGAAGCACGGAAACTCCGGTTACAAGCCGTTTCGGCATTTCCGTTTCCGTATCCGGGTCCGTGTTCGTTTCCCCATAGTTTGCAAACCTATATTTTTTAGAAATGGCGTTTCCCGGTTTCCGTTTCTATATCCGTTTCCGTGCTACATACGCCTAGTATTGTTCTGTTTATGAATCTTGAACTGTTTATTCTATTTTTTGGCTGTATCTACTAGTTTAGAAACCATCTTATGTTATTAATGGTGGTAAATAATACCTCAAAAGGGGTGTGTTGATTGATAATCTGATATGATTCTGTAACAGATACATACTAACCAATCGTAGTTGTGAAGGCGCTAGTCCTGAAACCTAGGCACAAGGCGCACTTTGGGCGCATGCTAAACACACCAACTAAAAAAACTTGTAAGTTATTCCAAGTGTTAAAACCTTGAAAATAACAAAAGTTTCATGAATTTATATTATCTTATGTTTTCAAATTAATTTAAAATGATCATTTTATCAATTTAAAATGATTATTTTATCAAAGATGGAGTGACCATCTTATCATCAATAATTTTATTATTACTATTATATTGTCATTAACTTAGCATTAACTTAGCATTAAGGAGAGAAGCTTTCATAAGTAATATTTTTCCCCTAATTTTTGTTCCATAATTTCTGTATCTTCATTTATTTTCTTTCCTAAATTCTAAAATTACCTAAATCATTACATTTCTTTTAAAAAAATCCTAATTTTGGTATCAGGTTGCACCTATAGCGCCTGGAGCCTGATGCATCAAGGCGAGCACCTTTTGAATGTGAGGAGCCTGGTAGGCGCCTAGGCGATGAGAGCCTAGTGCGCCGGGAGCCAAGCGCTTTAAGCCTTAAATCTCACAAGCTAGGTGGGTTCAACTCCGTAAAAGATTCATACATTTCAAATATGAACCTCTGATGTTCCCATCTCTGCGAAGTGTGCTCTAATTTTTCGAACAGCACGCCGATCACCTAGCTGAGATAAGTACTTCATTAACGAGTACAGTTGCACCTCCTTGAACCTCACAAGAGCTTGCCAACCATCAAAATTTAAACCCATGTTTCTCTTCTCCATTTCCCCCAACACAGTAAGCACCATCAATGTTTCCAGATTTCACAAGACCAACAACGAAACGGTCAAAAGTTTCAATCCGCGGTATATGCCTACTTGTCAACATTGCACTCATAAATCTCAACCCACCTTCCAAATCCCCACAAAGGGCAAACCCATCAACCAACATCCTATAAGTAGCTGCATTTGCCTCACAACCTCCCATTTGCATTGCATACAGAGTTTTATATGCCTCTGCAGCTCTGCCTTCTTTACAAAGATGATTTATCAATATATTATATATCACAACATCTGGCATAAACCGCCTTTTCTTCATTTCAGCAAGCATGGACTTAGCCTCATCAATTTTCCCTCTTTTCCCAAGATCACTCATCAAAACACCATAATTCACAACTCCTGGTTTACATCCTCTATACTCCATTTCAAAACAACATCTTCGCCTCCTCGAATTCACCTCTGGAACACAAACCCTCCATTATCAATGCATAAGTTACAGCATTCGGGCGTTTCCCTTTCCTGATCATATCTCCAAACAATTCATTCGCTTTATGTGATTCGCCGTTTCTCCACAGATACCCTATAAGACTATTTTATAAGTAACAACAGTAGGTTCAATTTGCTTCTCAAGCATTTCATCAAACACCTGGCAGGCATGATCCTACTCACCCTGCTCCAGCCATCCTTGATCATTATATTAAACGAAACCGAATTCAAACGGACACGAAAACTAGAGACTTTATCGAAGGACTGATGAGAAAGAACACAGTTGAACTCAGGAATTCTATAGAAAAGCTCAATCGCCTCATCGACCAATTGAGTTTTTCCGTAATGTTCAAACAAGACAATGAAAAGATTCCTTGCACCTAACATGATTAGCCAGTACATAGCCGAGAACTGTATCAACAGCTTCAAAATCGCGTAAATGAGCGAGCATGTAAATGAGGGAAGAGTAGGAAGTATAATCGTGTTTGAATCCCATTTGGCGATAGCGATGAAAGAGAGAAAGGGCGGAATGGGAGCCTTGAACTGCTTTGAGATCGAACATAAATGGGGTAGGTCTGCGTTCCCCCTGCCCAAAGTCTTGAGAGTTTTGATTGATGATTTTGGGTTTGGATTTGGATTTAGATTTGTTGGAACCAAGAGGGTTGTATAATTGACGTTGAGTTAGATTATGAAAGGAACGAGTTGGTACTGTTTTGGGTTTTGAGAGAATCATTGAAGCTGATACTGTAGAAAATCCAATTCCGCAGAGACGGCCGGTGAGTTTCAGAGTTTGGGTTTTTCTCCCATGTTTCATGCCCAACTTTCTAAAATGTTTGTGCAAATAGCTAATAAGTTTTAAATTTTTGTTTGGATAATAATATTAAATAAAACTCCCGCCTTGCTCCGTCTATGCCTCGCTAAGCGTTATTTTAAGGCTCGTCGTCCGACTTTTCATTCTTTAAGCGCTTTCAGGCGCTGGACCGACATATTGCTGTTTAGTCTAATTTTTTCCCCAATTTTTAAGATACTGATACCTATAATAATTATAGTTCAATTTTTTCAATTAAAAAAAGGTAGCACGGTTGGTAAAACTAATGTACAACAAAATATTCTCATCATATAATTTTCATTTTGAATTTCAAACCGAGAAATAGTATGCTATAAACCACAAAAATTAGTGAGAATATTTATTTTTAAGGAATTGATTTTAATGTTGATGTGTTTTTATGTAAAAATTAACTGAAACTTATATTTTCATATGCTAAACTATGTTTTTTTAAATATTATTGTGTTATAATTAATTTTTTAGTTGAATTTATACTTTTATTTATTAATAATTATTAAAAATAAAAAATTTATAAATCCGCCTAGGCGTTTGAAACCCCGGCCGTCCGACTAGCCCCTAACGCTTTTTAAAACCTTGCTCAAACTTACCTTTAAAAAAAAGGTATGGCAAATGTACCGCTCATCTTTAAACTTGATATCTTTAAAGCTCACGTGTTATTTCTTAACCATTAGGTTAAGACTTGAATTACAACTTTGTTACTTTGCATACCATTTTATTTGTTTACTATACGTGGTTTGTTGTTCATAATTTCTCTTGTGATAGTAGTCTTTTATTTATTATCTGAGAACGTAACAACAGTAATTTAACTTTAAAAACTACGATATTATGTGATTATTTAAAGTAATTCTTACTTTACACCATCAGCATTGGATAAGTGAATGTCATGTGATAATAAAAAATAAAGTAATATTTACTTTATAAAAAAACAACATAACCATAGTCTATACCTTAAAAACTAGTCATTTAAATCTTTATTTCTCAAGAATCTCTAAATATCACTTCAAATAAATAAAGTAAATATAGGAAAAACCAAAAACATGTTATAGATAAATTATTGATTTGATGACTTATTACTATGTAACATCTCCTATATTTATATGTATTTATTTAGTATAATTTGTGTCTCTATAAGTACTTATATTTACCTATAAATATAGGTTTATTCTATGCAATTCATAAGAGAATAAAAGACATTCTACTTTCTTCATCTTCTCTTTCTCATGCTCTACTTTTATATTGAAGTTATATTCTTATTAGCACGAATTGCTCTTTAGTAGATGTGATGAAAAATACGTGTGATGATGAGTAGCACGAAGAAGATAAGAATTTGATCAATGAAAAAGTTTTATATTATTTAAAATTTTATTATTATTATTATTATTATTATTATTATTATTATTTCTTCATAATAATTTTATTAATTCTCATGAATACTTTTATTGATAGATTTTATGTAGATAGATGAATACTTTTATTGATAGATTTTATGCGGAAGAAGAATGGTAAATTTTGTATGTCTAGTTATTTCCACCTACTATTCATTTTTGCGTTAAAAAAACTAATGTACAATTCATTTGTGAAGAAATGAGATTATACTTGTTATTTTTTGTACTGGTGAAGAGAATAATTTAAGAAGCAACGTTAATCCTGTAGATTACATTATTTTACCTTGTGTACATAGTTGTTATAATAGGAGAAAATAACTTATCTCTTGGTCACAGAATATAATAAAATTTTCTTAAATGTTTCCTTGAGTAATATTTTTAAATTTCATCACATTTCACAAAATAAACAGAAACCAAAACTGATTGTTTTCTCATAATTAATTCCAGGAACCAATATGTTGTGTAAGATTGTTAGTAAAAAAACAATCAAAATATAATTAAATAAACAAATTTATCATTTCTTGAATGATATATCTTCTTCATTAACATATTTAACTATTCAGTAACATGAATCAAAATGGCAGAAACCAGTTATATTAAGTAGAGTCGGTTAATTTACTACAACTCAAATAGTGTTCAGGTTTTGTTTAGGCAACTTAAAAATTGATACAGCATGTCCATTCAATTCAATTCAAGTTCAAGTTCAAGTTCAAGGTACAAGGGTATAAAATAATTTTCCGGCTTTGGCTATGCACATATACAGACAGACAGACACACAATGACACAAATATACCTCTAAACAAGGATTCACTGGCGGTGATTTTCCGGCAAGGGTACCACATTGTAGAAAGGCACTGCACGCTGAGGCAACGCCCCATCTTCCTCATCGTCATCAAATTCTAGCAAATACCTGTTCAATCAAAACAACAACTTATTAATAACCCATGAAAACCAAACCAACTACATATTGATCATGTCCACACATTAATTTACGGTTTGCATTTCATCCAATGAATAAAAAGCTGCAATCTTTGAAAATTTCGCTGTCACATTGTTACAAGAGTACACCAAAGGATATTACTTACTCGTCCGTCTTCCTCTGAACATACGCAGATTTGGTTGATAGAGGGCACCCCATGATGTCCACATAATAAATATATAGTTAGTCTTAAATACATGTCCATTCTAAAGCACAAGTGCCCAAGTTTACTAACAATTTATAAAAACAGGAAGATCCAATGGTTACCTTTCGAGGGGGACTAACAACAGTTGCCTTGTAAAGTGCTGTGGTTCCTGGATACACGGCTAAAACATGTCTTCCAACAGGAAAATCAGGAGCACTAGAAGGATCATTCCTCTTTGGGAAAGGTATAATGCAGGACACAGGGAGCTTGTATTTTCTGTAAGTAACAAACACAACAATTAATAACCCTCATGTCAATGAAGATTGAAGAATGATCATATTGATGTCCTTAAAAATACATACTTTTGGCCACTGCTTTCTTCATCATCGCCTGGCTCCTCGTCAAGTACTTCGAATCTGCACAACATTTACAGAAACAAAATTCCTTTTACATAAAGGATTGATGTGAAAATGAATATAAACACGATTTCTTTTTTCATCACACTAGTATGAAAAAAGAGGAACTTAATCTAGTTCCTTATTCAGCATAAGCTCCAAATGCAGTCTTTAATGAGTCAAACCATGAAACTAAAGATAAAGCTTACACAAGACTTGGGCCTACCTAACATAAGCAAGCTAAGAAAAAAACATATAAACCTCCATGGTCAAGTAACCAAAATAACTCAAAGAATTCATGAGAATGAATATATATTTGCTAAGTCTTACACTGCAAAATTCCTCAGATTGAGATTCTATTTTTCTTCTGATTTCTAATTTAACAACTCTTTAAAGAACTAAATCTCCCAATGACAAACTGATGCCTAACTTTTGTTTTCCTCGATGTCTACCAGATGCGGAACTTACAGTGTTTGACTATAATATTATAATGTGCTCTATTTTGGAAGTTGCCTACTAAACCAAAGAGGCAACATACTACACTTCCCACATTCATGCCTTGGGTTGCTTAGGAAAATGAATCAGCAATAATGTAATTTATTGAATAAACTATTTTAAACCGAACACTATGTTCATTATTGTTTTTTCTACCCCAGCATTTCACTGAATGATTTAAGAAAGGGACACATCAAATCACGGATCGCATTAACATAGACCACAGTTTTCTATCACGGAAGATATCATGATGTTTCTGCTATAATTGGGTATTAATGCCATATTAGCTGAAATCATAAGTCTGCCAGCGAAGCATTTACATTAATGATACACAATAAATACTGTCAAAAGACTCAAAACGTTCATGAATCAAGCAAGCTAAGAGGTATGAAACAATAAGCAGTCTACATGTGATCAATGGCCAAAAATCTTAGTGAAGTTCCATAAGCCTCAGAAAGGGGTTAGCCAAACAACAAAAGCACCAAATGAATTGAAATTAAACTTACTCCTTTGTTTCCCGATCAAATTGTATTACTTTCACAACAAACCACTCATCCTTCTCATCGTTATTACCTGTGACCCTAGCTGCAACCTGAGGAACAAGCCAGATTCCTCAGTGCCAAAGAATAAAAAAGAACCGCACTAACATTCATGTAAAAGTTACGCAAAAAAACATTTCATCCTAAACAATATGCAACAAAACAAGGCTACAAATGAACTGCACCTGTTCGCCCTTTAGACTAGCATATGCCTCAAGTTGATTTCTCATTTGAGTAGTAAGTCTTGAGATCTCTGACTCAGACTTCATTCTCTTTCTTTTCTGATCACCGCCATCTGCAATTAATACAATATGGTCTTGCCAACATTTATCCGGGACATCTTATTAAAATCTAACATGCTTAGGGGTCAGATTAAAAACTTTGGATGTCATTTCAGCTATCAATATTCTTGCGTCTTGCCTAGTTATTTAAATGTCTCCATTCTAAAGCAGGCATTGAACCTAAAAACCCATGTTTTTCAGAAAGATGTCAAGCAACTCCATGTAAAAGATCTCTTCGCCTCGCACAACAGAATAACGAGGAACTTGAACCTGCCCTAGTTCAGCAAGTACACGGCCTATTAATGAGAAGGAGTTCATATTACAATCCAGCTCCTTACAAGGAAAGAAATCTTCACCGACTGATCAGTTAATAGACAAGTTGACATCTTATACAGCCTCCTTCATATATAGCGAAATGGCCCTCTTATTCATTTTTCTTCGTTTCATCATGTTTGTTTGCAGATGCAATTTCTGATTCATCAATTGATAGATAGCACCAACAGTTAAGTTGCCTCGAAAATATGAATTATTTTCATTTGACTCTAGGGTATAGAATGTAGTTTATCAGGGAGAAAGAGTTTGCTATTTTATATTGCAATAAATGCAGATGTGATATCATATCTGAAGGCTGAAGTGACAAATTATTCTCATTCAACTCTGGGGTCTAGGATGAAGCGATGAATTTGTTTTTTTTTGTGGAAATGTAAGAGACAAAAGAAAGTAAGTACATAATATCTAAATGTACAATGTATGTAAAGCTCAGAGTTTGCAGCCCATACCTATTCTTCTACGCTGTTGCCCTGGTGGCCCGGAAGGATGCAGAGCATCCAGTTGACTTAATAGCTGATGTGATACACTGAAATCGCGTGCCAAAACAGTAAACTGGTTATAACTACAAATTGTACGTGATATATGCAACGCAACCATAATAAAATATAATTCAAGCAAGAACAGACTGTCACTAAGTAGGCTGTACTCAAATTCAGAAAAGATAAGGAATGCTACATAGGCTCTTAGATTAAAGAAATATGAGCATACTTGTATTCACATTCTGAAAGATCCCTGGCCTGTATATACAAATTTTTGAGCTTTGATAAGGAAGCATCACCAGGTTTCTCAACTATCTCAGGAGCTGCAATTATAAACACAAAGTCAAGAGCCAACCAACAAATCCACACGGCTTCCATTTTTGCTAGCATCAATAAATTAAAAAATAAATCATTTAAGAAACCCTAAATCTAAATATATAAGAACCTTGAATGCACACGAAAGGAAATATATTTTTCCTAAAATATCAGATTTTCCTATTGTCAACAAAAAATATCACCCGACTGAGCATTTGCATATCGATGTTATACAGCTAGAACTCTCCAGCATAAAAACACTTAATGTTTTACATATTTGCCAACTGTTACTCATAAAATCAGGAAGCTCGGGATTGATTTACTAAGATGTGTTACCTTTCATGCCCGAAAACCTAGCCTAACATATGTTCATTGTGATGTGATTACATCTCCTGTTAGGGAGGTTGTAATATAATATTACCTGCGAGAACATTACAGGCATATTCATATTTGCAAATCCAATCCTATGAAATGCATTGTAAAACCATGAAATCACTAGCAAAGCCAATTGCAGGACAAAGAGCGCCACCCAGTTAACAACTTAGGTACACTCATATCAGTTAATTAGAACTTGTTTTGGATAGTAACTTCATGTTAACTGTGAAATCAAGCCAAAAGACACAGGGAGTTGGATCTTGTCAGTTAGTGTTAGACTGTTAGCAAACAGGGTCCACAATTAACAACTGAACATGAATTTAAACTTCGATTCGCTTCTGAGTTCTGACAAATAACTCGGGAACATGTATTTCTTTAAGTAACGAATCCCTATATGGATTATCTGCACATCCTAAACTTGTTGGAAACTGCAAATTTAAGCTATCCAATAGCAGAAAAAAAACGTGACATTCGTCAATCTAACCAAATCCCTCAACCTAAAATTCAACATCAGATCACCAAAAGTTGCTAAAAATAAGTTGAAATTAAAAGACTCACAAGCTTGGAGCTTCTTGTGCATCTTGTTGATCTCCGAAAGCACGTCCTCTTGTTCTTTCCTTAATCGATCAAGTTCTCTGGAGTTCTCCAAGATTCCGGGAATGTCCGGTGACGACGACATCGTTTTGATCTCTGAAGTTCGCCGGATAATTTGAATAAGTGGATATCGGAAATGCTGACTCTGAGTAAGAAAGAAGAAGCTCGAGTTTGGGTAGCTGGAAGCTTGACTTGGATCTTCTTCTTCTCAAATTTGTTGGGAAATTCAAAGGGACGGGGGTTTTGTTTCCTTTTTCTCTTTTCTCCGTTTTATCAGTTTTATTAATTTTATTTCATAGATCAAACTTCAAAATTTCATTTCTGTTTTATTAACTATTATTGAAATTTATAATTACCTTTTAAATCAGCCACGTTTACTGATTTTATGCTTAACGCACCTTAATTTCCTAGCCCCAAACTTACAAAACTTCTTACATGACTTCATAACTTATTAAAGTGGACTATGTAATGTTATGAATTTAGTAAACGTAAATTTCATAGCTCATTTATGTTGACATACTAAATTTATTTCGGTAAACTAATTTTATATTCAATTTTTGACGAAATAATCTGAGATTTAATCTTTAGAAAAATGATAGTTATACATATCAACATCAAGCGGTTATGATGTTCAGTTTTAACAAGTTCAGGGGTTATAAGGTCCACTTTAATAAGTTTGGAGGGCTATGTAAAACTTTTATAAGCTCGAGGGCTGAAAGGGTTTTAGAAACAAGTATAGGGGAGCCTAAATGTATTAAACCTTAATTTTATTTTAATTTTAAGAAAGCACTCTCTCATTTTTAAATAAATGTCACTTTTGATATTTTTCCAAATATTAAGACAACATTAAGGCCTTATTTTTTTTAATTTATTTTTTGTTCAGTTCAGTTTAGTTCAGTACCAATAAATTCAGTTTAGTACAGTTTATTTCAGTTTCAGTATTCAGTTTTAGTATTCAGTATTTAGTATTCAGTATTCAGTATTTAGTATTTAGCATTCAGTATTCAGAATTCAATATTAAGTTTCAGTCTATGCATTATATCAATATTATTAATGTATATTATTATTCATAAATATTAAAAGCAATGAATATTAACGATAATATATTTCAATGTCAATTTTAGTTCATTTTTATTTATACTTTATATATATATATATATATTATTAATTAATATCAGTAATCACAAACAATAACAATAAAAATAAATCAATAATAATATTTTTAACATTATCAATTATTATTTCTACCATAAATAATTTTGTAGGAAAAAAAATAAATAAAAGTAATAATATTTTATAAATATTGATAACAATTAAAATAATAAGGTAATATTCATAATAATAATTATAATAAAATATAATAATAATAATAATAATTTATAATGGTATATTTAATTATTATTATTATTATATGTAACAATTAATAAATTTTATTAGAATGTATAGTATTATTTAAAGTATTATTAATTATTATGTATTTTAATATTTTTAAAATTATTTATATTATTAATTATAATTCAGTTTTAGTTTTAGTATTTCAGTTTCAGTATTGTTCAGTTTCAGTATCATTTAAATCAATTTCAATACAGTTCAGTTTAATTCAGTATCAATCAGTTCAGTTCAATTCAGTACACCTATTTATCAGTTAAAAAAACACGGCCTAAATATGACAAATAAAAAACTATATAATACCTTAAAACTACTTTTTTTTATAATTTTTACTTTTTACATTGAACTAATAAATAAGAATAAAAAAAATAAAAATATATTATAATTCAAAAAATGATATTTATTTAAAAAATTAATCACCTTCTTAAAATGACATTTATTTAAAAAAAAGGAAATAATTAATTTCTTGGAGACAGTACATCAGCATTGGCAGAAAGGAACAACCTTCAACACTTTTACATGGATAGGGTGAGAGCTAGGCGGTCAACATGTTGGAAAAATTTTAGTTGGGTGCAAAAATTAGTACTCCTTTTATTTCGAAAATTACTCATTTTATAAATTTCTTTTTCTCCTTTTAGCTATCATTCTTTATTTTTAATATAAATTTTTTATTATATTCTCTCTATTATAGTTTTATTAAACTTAGTTTAATCTTAATACACTTATTACTTAATTAATATTAATTTATAAATAAATAATTTTATACCATTAATTAATTATTTTTTATAATTTATAAATTTTTCAAAAGTAATTAATTCTCAAAACAGAAGGAAGTACAATATAATTATTTTTGTTTCCGCTTTAAACATTGATATTTGATTATTTAATGCAAATAGATACATTTCAAAATTTTGTAAGGGCCTTTTAAATTTATTTTTTATTTTAAATTTTTTTATAAAAACACCTGCGAATCAGGCTACATGGAGACGTAGTCACCTTTAGTATAAGCTATGTTCAATTCTAATTTTGTTACCCGGAAAAATATTAAGGGTGGATTCTATATTATTTGAAAAAATTAAGTAATATGAATTTATTAGTTAATTAAATTTTTTAATTTATTGGATTAATTTTTTATATTTAGCTCTTTCAATTAATTTATAATAATTGATATTAGAGTAATTCGGAGTGATAACCTGTGTAATGATGGTCTATAAAATAATAGTCGTGACCAACATAACCGTAACTAACGAAGACGTCGATCCTAAAAGAAGGTCGAATATTATATAAAAAAATATCAAAAAAAAATCCTACGCTATTTAAAAAAACTAAATAATATAAATTTATAAATTAATTAACTCATTTAATCCATTAAACTAATCTTTTAATCTTAACACTTTCAACTAACCTGTAATAAATTTGATGTACGGAAACTCATATTATTATATTCTAAAGCTTCGTTTTTTCTTCGATATCATTGTATGATATTATGTGGACAGTTAAGTCATTTTATTCGTATGACTATATTTATATTTAATTCAGATTGCGCAGCATATGGCTAGTGTAGGTAAGTCTCTCAATAAGAGTTTTTTACATTTATCAGGACTTAAACTTAAAATTTTACTTAAGCGATATCAAGTCACCTACCACTTAAAGCAACCTATTGCTATTATGATATGATGTTAAATGTCATACACCATTGCCACGTGTAAAATCACGATCATTATTTACGCTAATAGCCATGGGCCATGAGCCAAGATCCAATAGTAAAAGTAATGATAAAAATATATGTAAATTATTTTTATTTTATCTTCAAGTTCAACCAATTCACTTGGAGTAATTTGTTGTTTTTTGCTCACAATTTTGTGTTTCTTATTTTTTTTTCTCTCTTCAATTTGCTAACATTTAGAGTATTGTTTCGAAACAAAAGCAAACAAAAACAATGGTTAATTTATTTATTTTTGTATAATATGCTTGGTTGAAATATATATATATATATATATATATATATATATATATATATATATATATATATATATATGAAACGAATATTTAATCTTAAAACTATTAGTTAGCTTCCATGATGAACTTATATTCTTTATATTATACTAGTTGATATGTATTAATTAGAATTAATGAATATTACGATTCTCCTAAACAAGTTTGTGAAATTTATGCATTAAAAATTAATATTCCAACAACAACAACATTACCCCAATGCCTTCAAGGCTCCCGCACAAGCGGGGTAAGGGAGGGTCGGGTGTACGCAACCTTACCTCTGTAATTACAAAGAGGTTGTTTCCAATTGACCCTAAAGTGGAGTTGCAACAGCTATCCGTGACTTCACAATAAAAGAAGCTCAGATAGTTTAATGAGACATTTTGCTTTAGTCCATTATAATCTAAAGCCAAAGAATGGTGAATCTTTCGCCCCATCAAAATAATGGACAGGATTAAAAATTAATATTGTTGAATAAAAAATAATGGCTTAACTTGTGATGATGATTCTAAATTTCTATACAAACCAGTCAGAAAACAAAGCATTGGAGAGAAATATAGGCTTGAAGCTGATATTTCTATAAAGCAATCAATCAATGAAAAGAAAAATATATAATGATCACATTATCAAAACTGTATAAGCAGAGCCATCTGCTTGAACTACAATAGACACATATAACATTTAAATATTTGAAGTTAAAATTCAAGTAACTGTGTCCAATACTATGATCTAAGCAAGTGTAGTTCCATTACGAGGATGAGTTCCCATTTTATCAAAATAAGATTTCTCAGCACTATTCATTCTTTCTTGAAACATTCCCCATTCTCTTCTACACCTCTCCCTTACCCCTTCCCACGGTGCCCTTCCATCCTCCGCTTTGCCCTGTCCGCGAGTATTTTTGTGATTTTCCATATCACCGAAAGATCGGGAAAATCTAGATGGTTTGAGTTTTTTACCTGGTTACCGAGCGATGGAACACCCTGATGAACAATCCATTGAGCGTCTACAACTCCGATTTTCTCATGTGCAGGCTGTGCAAAAAAGAACAAATGATTGAGGTGAAGAGAGTAAAGTTGTCCAGGAAACAAGTGGTTACTGACCTCAACACATTTCCTCATTGCGAAATCTAAGCCCCAGCCGTGAACCAAGTCATTCTGCCAAAGTACATAGAAGTTGGAGTAGCTCATACAGTGGCTAAGTTAGGACTGTAAGTGACATTGGGAATACCTGAATCATATGCCAAACACATCGCCATGCGTCCCGAGAAAACACAGTTGCCATTATCTCAACAAATCTGCTCATTTTGTAGCAAATTCATTGAATTTTTTGCAGGATTTATGATATAAATGAAAAGCTCTTGTTATTTTACTTACGCTGCACAAGGTGGCAAGTGAGGGTCACTGCACCAACCAGGCTTCTCCTCAGTTTCCCTGCAGGATAACAGGGAAAAAAAGAAAGGGACACGTCAAGCCAAGAGCAAACAGGCTCAATGCATCAGTGGCTCCTCCAAATATCTCGTAGCTCCCTCAACTTTCAAAAAGTGCATCAGTTTCCCCCTTAACGACACATGGCAACTTCTGGTTGGTTTGACTTTTCATAGATGCCATTTTTCTAATTTTTCCCCATTAGAAGCTGACACATGGCATTTAAGAGGCAAACTGGTGCATTTTTGCCAAGTTGAGGGAATTACGAGGACCTTTTCAAAGATCAAGAATATTAGGTGGAATGTGACAAGTTAGAGGAGCCACTGATGCATTAGGTCAAGCAAAAACATAACTATCAAGTGAATACTGATTAGTGTTTTATACTTGTGAACTTCAGTGTCATCTCTCCGTTTCGTCATAGCCCATGTTGTTCCTCTCTCTGGATCCAAACCCGGTTGTGAAATTTCCAGACCATGTTTCTTCACCAGTCTAATGTATCTGAACCAGAAACGCATTTCTTTTCCTTAAACAACATTCCAAAATCAAGAATAACGACAGAATGAACTATTATCAAACTTACTCCTCAGCATCAAAATTATCGACCCCAAGATCTTCATCCCACATGAAAATGTACTCGTAGGGCGCGACAATGTCGGGATGCAGAAAACGTTTTGCATACCACCTTAAGGTGTTTAGAAAGCTAGTCAGATAAACACACACAACCTACAATCTGCTCAGGTTAATTCAAAGAACAGAGGCTAGATTCTAACCACTTAGTTTGCTTCTCAACGCTCACGTGGATAGCTCGTTTAGACCACTCAAACTCATTCCATTCAGTCGTCCGGCCATCATAGTGAAATAATACAAAAGCAAAGTTATCTGAGAACTGCATGTATATATTTTCTTATCACAAAATGCACAAGCAGAATTGAGAGAGAGAGAGAGAGAGAGAGAGAGGAGTGGGATGGAAAATAAACCTTTTTAATTGCTGCATCAATATTATCTTTTTGATTGTAACCAACTGTAAAAGTAACTAGGTACTTTTGTTTGATGGGTAAGTCCTGCCAAGTAACAGAAATAACTATCAGCATCGTGAGAAATTAAAAATTTGAAAAACATGACATAGTATATGGAAATCTTTCAATGGGATAGCAGGTAACAGATAGCCAAAAGGTTCTAAATAGTCTAGCTTAATGCCACATTGATTATTCTAGTATGTCCTAGTTTAAAGAGATTGTATAGCCACCAATTTCAATTTGGTAGCCACTTCTGCTAAGTGCTAACTTGCATACATTTCAAATCTTCAGACAGTTTCATAAACCAATTTCCTCTCTCCCGGTCTCAACGTAAAGAAGCAAAAATAAAAAGAGCCCTACAAAAGGAATTTGGAATGCTACAAAAGATTGTTTCTTAAGAAATTATTATAGGGCTTCAAAACCACTTCCTCAAATGCATCTTCCCCCATGTCCTGGTCATGCTAATAAAAACAAAAAATGAGTTTGGTTATTCACAGCCAGACCCATGATATGATATTACAACTATTGCATATCTTTCAAATCAAGTCATGCGGAGGGTTGAGCACCTCATCAGGCAGGCCCCACAGCCGGCGGAGGTAGAAATCTGACTCAGGTACCACTATATCAGGCGGAAGTCTCTCTGCTCCTCGAGGATTTGTTGGAACCCATATCTGAATGGCAACCAAGAAATTATTAACAAGACAGGCCAAATAATCTGCAGAAAAATCTTATGAATTAATCAGAAAAAGATAATGTGAACTTGATATGTTTGACTTTGACATGAGGTCAACCTTATTAGAATTCAGTTTGAAATAAGAAAAAACAATTTAAATTTCTTGAAAAAGAATTGGGAACTGTACACCAAAGTTATCAATGCAGATTGATAAACTCGAATTCAAAGTGCTAGATTTCAAGACAATACAGTAGTTAGTAGAAACTCTTGTCCATCAAAACCTAAAATCAGGCTACTGGTTATTGGTTTTGAATTTTAGTAAAATTGCTGAAACTGATCAATACGAATAGTACAATTGCATCTCAAGGAGCTAAACTTCAAGCGACTCTTGTTTTCGAGACAACGAACCAGCTGAGAATTCACTGGAAGAGTATATAATACAGTAAGCAGTATATACCTTAGATTCATCACGATATCTATGCAATGGCTTGTAGTCTTTATCGCTCTTCAGAGAAGAGAAAGCATTGAGCAGTGCATGTGTTGAAAGATCAGAATACTTGTCCTCGATATACGCTAGATCAATGGAAGGGAATAGACTGGATGGAAGACTCATCTATCAATTTGAAACATTGTAAGATAAACTTACAGAGTTAAGCAACAAATTATATGAACAGATAACTAATGAAAGAAGGTATGCACCTTAGATAGTGAAAGTGTTGGGAATGATACTCCTAAAAAGAAGCCAAAAACAATTCCAACAAGAGTTGTCATCAAAAGCCTCATTGTCTCACTAGGTTTTCTTGTAAATCCGCTACTGAGAAAAAGAGAGAAATTTCCGTTAGAGTTCATTTTCATTATTAAAACAACGTTATCTTTATTCGAACAATTAAAAGAAAACACAAGAATCAACATAATTGTTCAAGGAAATAGCATACTTCCGGATAGGTAACCGCATTATAGTCAAATCTTCAGATTCTACGAACAGAAAGATACTGTCTGAAAATCCTGAAAACAGTAAATGGTCCACTTGCTCATCAAGTTTGCGATATTCAGTAAGCGTAAGATGAAATGAACTCCATGGAAATACCACTGGCAAGTGATCCCCTGCATTAACATCACAATTATATGCTAAGATCAAATAAAAAGCTTCAATTAATCTGATCATTTATAGCAAGAGCTAAGTTTATATTTCTGTATCCAGTGAAGTTTATACACTGATAAATTGATTTTTAAAACTGCAGATACAAATTATGGAGAATTCAGATATTCTGTTAGGTAGATTAAATTGCACACCAAAATATACATAAAAGAAGTCAATCACCAAACACCCTTGAAACACATGAGCAACAACCAACCAAAAAATACAACATGTGCACTTCAGAACCATAGTTGTCAGCTAATCTAAACCAAAAACAAAAATTAACATTCATCCCTTCAAAATACAGCACCCTCTTTTTTCCTAATTTTTTTATTGCGCCGAAGAAAAAAACGTGGGATTAGCTGAATTCCAGGAACATAAACACGAAAGCCAAACGCGAATCACAAAAGCACCAGTATCAAGTTCACAACTGAATTAAACCTCTATAATAGAAATAAATAACACCGCAAATAAATACACCGGAAACCATGAAGAAGCTTATATCAGAACAAACAATCAAACATTCTATGATTCGAGAGGAGAAAGAAATTGAATTAAAACAAAAAAAACTCACTTTGATCTGCGATTCCTCTTACGAGACACAGAATCAAAAAGGGTATGGTGGAGACAAAAAAAAAACGCTTGTGCTGTCAGCTTCTTCGTTAATAACTGAATGAAATTGGGGGAAAATTGGAAGAAAGACAAAAACAAAGACGAAAAATAAATGAAGAAATTATAGTAATATTATATACTGGAAAGAAACAATATGAATCTCCTATGATATGAATTTTATTTATTTTTTGTCTTTCTATTAATTATAATTCCAATTTTGGTGGGGTTTTGTTGAGGTGTATCACTCACAGGTTTAGAGTCTGGGTTCAGATTTCGCTGAGTCGTTAGATGAAGCGTTACTGTGTGTGTGGCTGTAGTAGATAATTACTTGATTTGAACTTTTGAAATTGATTGTGTTTTGATTGGGACTCGGAATAATGAGGTCGTTTTCTTCATTTTAATCTCTTTTAAATAACATGGATATAATTTTGTCCCCCTAAGTTTTTGAACTTTTTTTTCCTACTTCAGTTTTATTTTTTTTAACTTTTGGACTTGTTTTATTTTTCAATGGAACTAAGATTCAAATCTGATGTACTCCTGTTAGACACATGGGAGAGAGAAATAGAAAAATAGGAAAGAAAAATTCAAAGTAAAAAATCAATTAAGAAAAAATAACACTGCACAAAATCTAAATGAAAGACATAGAAGGGGATACACAATTGGGTTCAGCAAATTTAAATCCAATCATCGATTAGTAGTATTAAGAGCATATTAAAACTAATGTTGGATCATATTGTTATATTTGAAGTTTTAAATTTAGGACGTAGTTATGAAATATAAAATGAGAAATTCTGGGGCAAATTAACTGCATGATCTCTTCAATTTTTGTTTTAAGAAAGAGATTTGTAATTTAATTATATTACATTAATAGATTATCCTTGTATACACTAATACAGGAATTGCAATATTATCACTTTTTTTTGGTTATAATTTGCATTTCATTCACAATACTAACAAATTTTAGTAATGAATTGTATTGAAGAGTTAGCAGTTACAATATTTCCAAATTAATCCTCTAAATTATATATCTAACATAGAAAAATATATTTTTTAAAAAATCACATTTTACATTTAAATAATGAATCAAACAGTTTTATTGGTACAAAATTGCACAAGTTTACATCTCCAGAGCATCAAAATGCAACTAAATAATGATTAATGCTCCACCAAATGATGGACTGTTACATCTTCAAAAAAATGGACTAATACAGTTACAACTGAAAAGGTTAGAGCTTTGACATTTGAGCTTGTTTATTGCAGCAGATAACCTTTCAGGAGAGAGAAACATAGCTGAATAAAGCAGTTAGAAATAGTTCTTATTGATTGCCTCTTCGAGCTCGTTAAACTCCCAGGCATCGTCAGCCGAGTATTCTCCTGTTAGCAAAACAGTCCAATCCAAGTTAATCATGATAGACAGATTACCATGGATACCCAAGAAAGAAACCTTACCGATTGAATCTCTTCGAAGAGCAGTCAGGTGAGCACAGCTGCAAGTCATTGATCATCATATCAGAAATAAAATCCTTTTTAACAAACAGTAAGTCATATGTTCCTTTAAAGCACACCACTCGGAAAATAAAATTTTACCTGCCAACAGCCTTCCCGAAATCTGCACACAAGGATCGAATATATGTTCCTTTAGAGCATACCACTCGGAATATCAAATTTTGCCTGCAATATTTAATTCAGATCAAATTTGGAAGCCCAGAGCCCCATATAATTAGAAGATACCAAAGAATAGATCATCCAAGATACACTAGGCCTTCCCTATAAGAATGTTAGAAAAAATGAAAAGAACCTGTCCTCTAAGCTTCGTTCAATGTCAAACTGAAAAATCGAAATTCGTCTAGGTGCAAGCTCAATGCTTTCTCCTCTCCTTGCTTTCTCATACATTTTTTCACCTCCAACCTGTCCAAGCCCAAAACAATAACACTGAGTAAGCGTGTGAATACAATTCTAAGGCAATGTGCAGTCACTATAAAGCTTGCTTTCTTCAAGTTCCATATTGAAGAAATATCCCATTGTTCTAGTGTTTCTGAAACAACTTTGTTTGAATGTGTGAAGTAATATTCATGAGAAAAACTAAGTTAAGCAGGAGGTTAGATGTACCTGTGCTACTTTTTAGATGAATTTTTTACAGCATCTACTAGAATTTCAATATTGCTCTATTGTATTTGATAAGACTGACACCTTAATACCTTATATACCAGACATCATAGTTGTTAAAGGCGCGCCTCACGCAAGGCTCAGGTCCTGTGCCTCGCCATACCTTAGGCGAGTTAGCGTACTTCAGGAGCGCGCCTTGAGCCTTTTGGTGCCCACCTCAGAGACATTTTTTAAGATTTTAACGTACTTTAATATGTGTTGTCCATCAATTTCTAAGAGTTTTAACGATAATTCATGCTAGATATTCCTAACTCAATTTATATTAAGCCGATTAACTCAAGGCTAGATATTCCTAATGCAATATGTAAATTTTACATAGATATGTACATCTAACAATTCTCTTAGTTCTTTTTCTAGTATTGTTATTGCATTTAACTTCCCTTTTCAAGAAATATTTTTTGCAAATTTGTTGCGCCTAGTGTACCTCGGGTGCGCGCCCCACCTTGAGGCACGCCTAGCCCCCCCGTGCCTAGGTTGCGCCTAGCGCCTTGACAACTATGCCAGACATGCTCGTTTATCATCAATATTCTTATGTGCAAGTTAAACGAACTTCAGTTTTAAAATTGATCTCCTAACTTTGTGAGCATTGGAGGCGAAAATGTTAAAATCTTTAAGTGTTCCTCATGATGTACATATATAAAGATGCTCCACTGCTCAATACTATTATCAATTTTCAATCTCGCTGCAACTCGTGGGCTTATTGCTTAATATAATTATTTGTTCTCATCTTTATATCTAATTTATCGCAACTATTCAAAACATATAGTCATCAATTAGACAGCAGAAGCTCTTACTTTAATGGCAGAGAACATTGGAGGAACTTGCCATATTTCCCCACAAAAAGACGCAGCAGCTTTCCGTATATCTTCCTCTCTTATATGCTCCCAAGGCTCACGCTGGATAACCTAAACAACACAATTTTGAAAATACATATCAAGACATGCAATTAGATTAAAACATAAATGGTTGAAATTTCAATCCACCCAACTATATGATTTTAGAGATTATAAAGTGTCAAAAGTTCGAAACTGATTCATATTATACAGTTATATTCCAAATAGTTCAATATGCTCAAAAAAGAATTTATTGGACTGCGTGTTGTGAATTGCAATATATCATTTATATGAATTAAATGTTATAATGAAAAGGTTAAGCAAAATATAAAAAGAAAAAACACACTGGTGAATCAGCATCCCAAGTTGAAGTTGCCTCTCCTAATCTGAAAACACCACTATAGCCTTTGATCATACCTTGGTATCTGCAAAACTTATCTTTCAGAGGTCAAAACCATAAGGAAAACAAAATTACCATTCTAGTCTATAGACAATAAGAAGTATATATATATATAAGAAAACTGAAAATTTACCTATCTACCACCTTTGTAGCTTTACCAACACATACAATCAATAAACCAGTTGCCATAGGATCAAGTGTTCCAGCATGCCCTACCTTAAACAAAAATCAGATATTTAGGCAAATTTGCATAAAAAAGGGCAAACAATGGAAACTAAGAATAGGATATACACCTTCTTCACTTTGACTAGGCGCCGCAGCTTTCCACAAACTGTAAATGAAGTCCATCCTGGTTTCATATCACATAATTACTATAGAGATAAACATAATTATCGGAGTTGGTCACGTGATATATTGCCTTTAGCTTTCAAGAAAACCCCAACTAAAATGCACCCTTTGCAGAATTTACAATGTCGAAATATAGTCAGGGTCTAACCCTAAACCTAGCAGAGTGGAGGGCAGGAGCCCATATATTGTAATTAGCTTCAATTCAGGGCCATGTTTAGCGATATGAATCCTAGTAAAATCTCAAGACAGTATATGTGCGATACATAGAGGGATTTTGGGAGCAACATAACAGGAATGTGTAGAAGAATTCCTTTACTGTATGAAAACATTCATAGTGAAGAATCAACAACACAAACATTACCCCAATGCCTAACAAGGCTCCCACACAAGCGGGGTAGGGGGCGTCTGGTGTACGCAACCTTACCTCTGTCATTACAGAGAGGTTGTTTCCAATTGACCCTGAAGAGAAGAATACTGAAAAATATTACCTTATTATAAAGTTCACTCGTGAGTTAGTTGCTCAATAACAGAAACATTTCCCCTTCTATTGCTCAGCAATTACTATAATCACTTATGATATTCTAGTCAACCAGCATCCAATTTGCAATATTACTTTCTAGCAGTCGATTTATTGTTCAGATAAAACCTAAAACAAAAGAAGCCAGATAGTGCAGCTCTTGACAGCAAGGAGTAATGATTTCACAGGGTGCTTGGGGGACAAGTAGAGGGCAGCTAATAATGCATTAAGCCTAATAACAATTCAAAAATTTCCAGCAAAAGGGCAACAAATATAGAGCAAATCCAGTAAGAATGAGGTGCTTACCTTTAGGCTTGTTCACTAAAACCACAGTTCCATACGGACCATCCCACTTAGGTGGAAGTTCAGTACTCCTTGTCACAAGGTAGGGTTCAACATTACTCATTTCATTGTTCTTATTGGGGACTTTTTTCAAACACTTAAAGAACTCCTCCACTTTCCTCTCACTAACATCTTTGTTCGCAGTATTTGCAGATTCTACCCCTACCTCGCCCTTTTTCCCCTCAAAGAACATCAACCCTTTATCTTCATCTTGGATTCCAGCCGCGTTACCTTCTTTCTCTACTCTCTTACCCCTTTTCTCCTTTGCATTTGGATTGAAATTAGAATCTTTAGGATCCAGAAAAGCCTTATCCAGGCATTGATCAGGAAAATACTTCTTCTCCAACTGATAAACCATCTTATAATGCTTATCTTTCTCCCATGGATAAGCAAACGTATCATAGAAATACAATTCCTCCTCTCTCTTATGCAAACTCCGAAGCTTAGCAACCTCAGGCTTCAATTCAACATACCCATCGTCTCTATTTCTACTTTCATCCTCAGAATCTGATCCGTACATCCGCTTTCTCCTCTTGTTGTAATATTTTCTCTTGGATTTATCCATCTCCAGCTTTCCATCAACCCATGAATCAAGCCCCAAATCTGAATTGGGGCTACCGGATGAATCTGTTTCCGGCGGGTTGTCTGGGTCGGGTTTACTTGTTCTGGCGGGTCGACGGCGAGTTTCGGGTGTTGGGCGGCTGATGATCATGTCATAGTAAAGAGGGTATGGAGTGGATGTGGTGGACAATTGGGTGGGTGAAAAGGGGAAAACAAATTTGTTAAAGATTTTGGGTTTTGCAGAAATTAGGTGTGAAGAGAATGTGGGATTGATTGTGGAAGAGAAAGCCATGGATTTTGGGCGAAGGAGGAAGAGAGAAAGGGATTTGGCCATGGATGATCATATCATATGCTTCGCTCTTGGTGTTGGAGGTTTAAGCATGGTTTTATTTTATGGCCACCAAGAGCTCACTTCTCATCGTTTTAAATAAATCACTTTAATGAATACATCATTCGTTTGTCAAAAAAAAAAGTTTATAAAAAACAATGAATAAATCATTCACCCCGTCTATCTTTTCTAGACCGGCTTGATCGTACTTTTTATTAAAAGTATTAATATAATTAAGTTTAAGTCTATGCTTTATAACTTTAGAATAAATTTATTAAATTATTTTTAAATTCAGGCTATGAACTATAAATAATATTTTTATTTTAGTATTTTATAAATTAAATTGATAAAAGTTATAATTTGTATATAAAAATGTATAAATTTACTTATAATTATATTTTTTAATAAAGTTTTTTTATATAATTAAAAATTTATTTGATTAAAATATGAAAATCTATAAAAAGTATAAACTATAATATAAAAATATAAAATAAATATAATTTTATTTAGTTGGATTGGGCTTGAATATCTATATATAAAAATTGTGTTCAACTCTTAGATATTCGGATTTTTGTGGGCTCGGATCGAACTTTATAATAAAATGAGTATCCGAGCTCGATCCATTTAATTAGAAACGATTCAGAGCCAATGAATAGCCCAGCCCACGAATAAGTCTAGTATTCTCTTTTATTCTATTTTATTTATTTTTGGATGGAATTTAGTCTATTTTTTATTTGACGATGAAAATAAATTGAAAATTTTAACACAAATGAAAACGAAATAAAATCAGTAAGCTAGAGAAATACTTATGAACGGTTGAGCCTAATTAGGCTTTTGATTAAAAATATCGATCTAAGCCCGGCTCGGCACATACTTTAAAATTTTGGGCTTGAGCTGGGTTCAGGTCGAGCTTTAGAGATCATTCCTAAGTCCGATCTAAAGTCTATATATAGATTTCTTTTAATTTCCTTGGTATACTAACAGAGTAAAAAAGATAAAATTTTATATAAATGTGTCTAAATGTTACATATAATTACATTATATACTTGAATAATTTAATAAATAGGTAGTATTATTGTAAAAATTCAATAGATTAAAATATAAAAATCTAAAAATTATTAAATATATTATATAAATATAATAATTATTCATCGAGCTGGACTTGGATATTTACATAAAAATCAAGCGTAACCCATAAAATATCAAGCTTTAGTGTGCTCGAGCCAAACTTTAGAAAAAATGAGAGCCCAAACTCGACTTATTTAAACGGAATCGAGTCGAATGAGTACCCGAACTTGTAAACATGTATAGAACGGATACAATAAATTAAACTTAAAAAGAGTTTTACTTTTTTTTAATAATAACAATTTGCTTTTCTGTAAAACTTACACTTATTTGAATTTAGGAAAATTTTCAGTTTCTTACTAAATAAATATCAGTTTCTTATATAAAAATTATGAATACTAGTTTTTTACTAGGTAAATACCATTTTCTTATATAAAAATTGCGAATTTAGAAAACTACCAGTTTCTTACTAAGTAAATACCAGTTTCTTATATAAAAATTGTGAATTTAGAAAATTAATAGTTTCTTACCAAATAAATACCAGTTTCTTATATGAAAATTGTGACTACCAGTTTCTTACCAGGTAAATATCAGTTTCTTATATGAAAATTGTGAATTTAAAAAACTATCAGTTCTTACCAGGTAAATACCAGTTTCTTATATGAAAATTGCGAATACCAGTAAATATCAGTTTTTTATATGAAAATTGCGGATACCAGTTTCTTACCAGGTACATACCAGTTTCTGATTTGAAAATTACGAATACCAGTTTCTTACCAAGTAAATACCAGATAACTACCAGATACACAAAAAAAAGAAAATGCAAAATCAAATATAAATCTAATAAAAACACATCAATATAGTTATTTTTTATCATTCAAAATAGAAATTCAAAAGCTCTAACTAAACAAATAAATTACAAATCAAATCAAAGTCTGATGAACTTTATATCCAACAATCTCATCACCACCCAGACAATTCATTAAATACCTTATGTGCAAACTCTTTACATACAACATAGATTCAAATCTGAAAACAAATCAGTGAAAACTGAATCAAATCAGAGATTCAACTTTTTATCTAACAAATCTAAAAACAAAATAACTAAATCCAGATAACCGAATCAAATCAGATATTCAAAATGAAAATCAAATCAAATTCAAAAATTGAGAAAAACCTAATGAAATTCAGAAATCGTACTTGTTTTTGTATAAATCGATTATAGAATGAATTAAGTTATCGTTCTAAGATTCTTCAATAGTGCGCTAATAAAAGACCGTGTAGAGCGAAATCGATGAAAATATGAAGAGCGATAGAATTTAGTGGGTAATTGAACGGTTTATTAAAGGGGATATTAAGGGAGATGAAAAGTTTACCTTGAAATTTATGTATAAATATTTTAAAACTTGTTTGGTCAGATAAAGTTAAGAGCTAAGTATTTAAGCGAAAGAAAACTTTGGTACATTTTCATAAAAAAAACCCTTAAATTTATTAGAAATGGTTAAAAGTACACATTATGCTGTGACATGTCGTTTAATGCGAATAACATTTCGTTTTTATCTGCGATACTCGTTTGTGATCTTCTCAGTATTTCGACATTTGAAGTTTCAGTCCTTTCGCCATTTTCAAAATTCGGAGCTATTAATTCGCTTCAAATTTCCCGCTAAAATACCTATGGATCCAGCTGCCATGCCTTCAGTAGCCGGGGAAGACGAGGAATGGGTGCTTCGCTACGATGATGACGGCTTCACCTACAAGATCCTTAAGCGCCGGCGCCTCCTCGATCCTTCCTCCGCCGCTCAACCTCCCGTCACCGACGCCAAGGCGGAAGAGAATCGCCGGAAACAGCGGAAGAAAAACACTCTTTTGAAGTTAAAAAGCAAGTACCAGAAAGAAATCGACCAGTGGGAACTTTTGTCGAACACTTTGCGTTCAATGCAAGATAAAGCTAACCAGCGGCTTGAGTTGCAAAATTGGCAGCAAAATGTCGGCCAAACGGAGTCTCCCTTGGCGCCCTTCGAGTCGCCTTCAACGGCCATAGATGGTACCGATAATGTTTGCGAGTCACTCATTGATAAGCTCCTCTGTCAGGTAATTTTTGTCTATGAACTTCCACAGTTAAATCGAAATGCTGAACTTAATAATTGCTCTATGAATTTATAAGATTTAGGTTGAATTTTGCTTTTTCTTGTTCACTGGTTTGGAAAATTGGTTCCACTGTGTTAAGCTTCTGTAAGTGGCTTTTCCAATGGAAGTAGTGGCCTTGTAAGGGGGTTTTCTAGATGGTGATATTGATTGAATCTGTAAGTTGAATTTGACCATCCATAAGGCTAGGCATCAACAAACACAAAATGGAACATGGAACGTGGAAATTAGGTTTTTGGTTTCATACAATACAAGTGTATGATTTGGGTTATCAGAAGGAACATGTCAAGTTTTGCTATATTGCAATTCAAAGGGGAAGCAAGATCAAATTTTTTCCATTTGCTTGCCAATTGTAAATATGTGAAAACTGATGAAGATAATATACTTCAGAAACAATAGAGAACATTAAGAGAAGCTTATATTGACATAAACGGATAAACCCCTTTTTCTGTTGATCTTATATCAACTTTACTGAATTCTAGATCCTCTACAAATTGGTGTTTTGCTTGAAGTATGTTATAGTTATGTTCTGTATTCAATTATCTTTCTTCAATCTGCAGGCAGAGGTACAAGAAGCAGTAATACGCGACATATCTTGCTTGTGCGATATTGCTGAGTCAGTCTGCAACACCCAGCTGGAGCAGCTAGCGAAGTCGTTCATTGACCTCCCTATCTGGTCCTCACCACGTGAACTTACGTCATCACTTTGTGATGACTAATTTATTTGGTATAGTTATTTTAGCTCCCAACAGATTTGTAAACTCGTGTCTAATCTAGTGAACTAAACCAAAATGTGAATCCTGGTATTCTTTACTGTGATGTGTTCTGTTGTAGTTCTCTTCTTATTGATACTTGATAGTTCAAAAGTTTGTAGTTCACGGTTTCTTAGCATATGAGTTTATAGATATTGTGTAATTATGCTAATCCCAAAATTGTGTTAGAATGTGGAATGAAGCTATTCAAAAACAGCTACAGAACTTTTGATTTGCGCTCGCCCGAGTTTGTTTCTGTAATGGGTATGAAATTTGTAGCAGAGTTTCTCTCGTTGTATTATGCCAAGCATGAACATGGATGAGTTCAGGTATTTTAGGTTAATAGATACAAGTCTAGTCTTATTAATATACTTTTTTGAACCTATATTATTTGACATAAAACAGATCACGGGTTTTGTTGTATTTGAAAATTCATCGTATTGAATGTCTTGAAAGTTTCGGTAACTGCTCACTGCTGATTTTGGCTAATTTAGAGACTCCTTTAACTACCGAGCGAGACTAGAATGACTATCCAAGCTCTGCTGGTATTGGGCTTGTTGCATACTGGCTGTTTTAATAAACGAACGAACCAAGCATGGTGACAATAAAGCTCGAGTGGATTCAAGCCAACATTTGGTCCCTCAAGCAGAGTGTCTGTGTTGGATGGCAGGGTTAATTATGCAATTAGTAAATGTCTCATGTCCATATCTAATGAAATATGCCAAATTCTGCTATAGAGAGCGTAGGAATAGAAGATGAAATCCATTACCATAACAATTCTAAGTTATTAAGCAAAGCAAATAATTGTTTGAATGATCTGAGCTGTAATAGCACAAGAGAAACATAAGCCTACAATTAAAATCGAAGAAAACCGAAGCTATAAATCAATAGGAGGAATCCGAGCTCTTTGCTTACATAAACAGGACATTAGTTTATCTTAATTTCAAAAGCACCGTAATAAGAATTGAGCATGTCGTTCCTACAAGCAAAATCTCACTTGTGCAAGGAATATACTCCGTCAAAAAATGGGTCCGTCACAAAATTGATGAAGAATTCTCGGTCTCCAGCATCCATATTTTCCAATTAAGACACTGTCATGAGATCTTCCTCAGTAAGATAGGAGGGAACAACTTGCACAGGCTGAATGGCAAAACCGGCTTTCTCACAAGCATCCTCCAGCAGCTTGACTTGTGAAGGACCATCAGGACAATATACAACAACAGCCCCTCCACTACCTGTAAATTTTGAAGCAGCTCCTATCCTTCGAGCCACCTCCACCATTTCTATGTTCATGTCACCCAAGGCTGCATCCCCAAACATACTCCTATCGAATAATCCCATCCCAGTTAGTCAATAACAATACAACACTGGAACAATTTGCAAAAATGTAGGAATTTTTTTCGCAAAAGTATGCAATTGATCTTCTCAATGAAAGCTAGTTTACATTAATCAACCTAGATGATGAACTATTTTCACCTTTTTCCTTCTAATTAAGTTTTCTTCAAAAGGGACTTCATCAAAATCGTGTTCAATTGTTCATATCATAGGTACCAAATTTGAAATGGCAAGCAATTCATTCATATTATCCAACATCTAATAAACTTTCATTAGCCATCTAAAAGCATGGGAGTCGCTAGAACTAGAAGATCCCATACAACTAAAAATGTCTTCAAACGGGGAAAGAAGCCAATTACCTTCTGAGGTCAAAATTACGGTTCATTAATTCTGCAAGTTTAGCATAATCCTTTTCAAGAATTGCAGTTCTTCCTTCCAAAGCTAAATCTGCAACTTCTGCCATTGATGAAATGATAAATTTGTCACCATCAAGCCACCTTTGGCGAACTGTACTATGCACCTGCATTTAAAACCAACTGTTACAATTATTGTCCACAACAACTAACACGTCTTTACAAGATGACCTCTACAGCCAGCCATTTCAAATGTCCAAAATGATAGTGTACATCCACTCATATTTCCCACTAGTCCCCCATAATTATGATTTGTGGGCACATCCAGTCATTAATCATTTCTTTTAGTTCAATTGAAAAAAAATGTACTTAGGAACCAAATGCCATAAATCAAGCAATGCATTGAATAGAAGTTCATAACCTGAAGCCATCAAGCTACATGATTTTACATCTTAAAAACTCAACAAACAAGAAGAAACCATTGGAATTCTAATCCATTCAAACTAATTCAAAACACACAAATGAATTACATAATGAGATGTCACATTTACAAGAAAATATAAACCTCGCATAATGCTAACCTTCCCAGAATCACTTGGATTCTCGGCATATACTACATGGAGAGGTGGAAGGAGACTAATATCCATGGGTGTATAGATGCCACATCCCAACTCATCCATATGTTCCTTAGAAAAATCCTGCACAGGCAAACATTTACCAAATAAGTCAACACATTTACAATACCACTTTTAATGAGCAGATCTCTACAATGACATAACTTCATAACTCACCATGTAAACAAGGCCTCCATAGATCTGTGCGACTCGATCTTGAAGGCCAGCAACAATTCCGAGCTCTTGCTCTGCACTAAGAACAAGATGAGGCCTAATATCCACTTTGATCAAATGCCTGACCTTGTAAAAGTCAAGAAAGCAGTTCAAAGCCGCAGTCACAATAGCACTAGACCCTGAAAGTCCTGTCTGAAATGTCAAAAAGATCGTTTCAGATCAATCACAATGATAAAATTAAAAAAAACAAAGATATGATAACACACCAATATACAGAGCATCAAATACCTGACGAGGAATATTAGTATCATAAGCAAGAGTAAAATTGCGAGAATGAAGCTGGATCTGATTCTCTTTACAATGCTTACAGAAAACCTTACAAATCGCCATAAGCAATCTCACTCCTCCATAATAACCTTCACTCTGCAACCGATTCACCTGCACAACAACAAAATCATCAATCAAATAAAATCAAATCAATTATAAAGAGATTTCGAAACAGATCGAGAGAGAGAAAAATGAGACCAGGTGATCAAGGGAAGAGAAATGGACGAAATCGTGATTAGGATGGGGATTGATGAGGAGATCATCGGAGGGTTCCAGGCGTACGGTGGCCCAGAAGTTGGCGACGCTGAGAGAAATCGTACGGCCATAATAGACGTCGCTTGGGTTGCCTAAAAGGCCAATTCGGGCGTAGGCCTTGTGCTGTATTGTCGCCGTTGAGTCTGCATCCATTTTTGTTTGATCGACTAGATTCTGGTCCTGGATAATCTTATATATTTATGAAGAGATTTACAGAAGCATAATTTAGAGTCGAGAAATGAAGATATATATGTACATATGGGAGGTGTCATGGTGTAGGTGTATGAGTAGGGCAGGATTAAGTTGTTTAATTGAACTTATCTATTATTTTGTCAGCATCTATTCATTCTCTTATTATTTTATTTAGGCTTACGGTATCCATTGCTTCTTAAAGTTAATATATTTTATCATAAGTTATTTTTAAATTTTAAATAAATTAATTTATCTTTTAAAGTTATAAAATTAATACAGTTTACTTTTTTAATATCACGTGTTAATTTTTAATTGAAGGAAAAAAAATTTAAAAAATGACATCTTTGAAAAGATAAACTAACCAGAAACGGACACGTGGCACTGAGGGGGCAAACTGTATCAATTTTATCAACTTTAAAAGGTAAAGTGATTCACTTAAAAATTAGAGGTGGCATGTGACAAAGCATGATAAATTTGAGGGGTAACTTAACCTTTTATTTACGGTGTATCTTAAAAAAAATTAACTACCACTAATTTATAAAACAAGATCCGATAAATTTCTTTTTATGAGTTTTAATCTTAAATTGTTTATGATTCTTAATTTTATTTATTTTTATCTAAAATTTTATGAATTGGTTAATAAAAATAAATTTTGAAATTTTTTAACTGCATAAATATTTTTTTAATTAATATATAATTATAAATTTTAAGAAATTATAAAAATTAAAAATAATCTCTAAAGCTCACTCAAATCATGATATATAATTTTTAAATAATAAAATTAAATTATAAAAATATTAAATTAATTAAAAATATATATAAAATAAGCTTTTTTTTATCTCAAAACAATGAATAAAAAACCACAGCATTTAGTTTTTTTGTTACAAAAGTTTAGCATGAGTATATGATTAAAGTCTTACGAGCACCTTGCAATATATAAAAATTAAGAGGGGTTAGTCTAAGTGATAAATAATTTGATATTGTTTAAGTAAAGTCTCGAGTTTGAGTTTTAGTATTTGTAAAAAAATTTATATTGAGAGACTCACCCACTACAGTCAGGTGCGCGACTCAGGTCGAATCTGAACGTAGTCGAAGCCAGGATCAACCTTATAGTAGAGGCCAATTAAGCTATTACTTAGGGCCCAAAATCCTTAGTCTTTTATAGTTTACTTTTACTTTATTCAAATACATAATTTAAAATTCCAACTTCAATATGTTATTAGAATATTATAAAATGCTTATTTTTCGTCTAGGACCTCACAGTTTAAATTCTAATTTTCACTTAGAATTTCAAATTTTATAAGACCGGCCCTTGTCGACCGATAAATTAAATAAAAAAACAATATAATTATAAATACTTCATTTGTTGGTAAAAAAATTATTTTTAGATCTAGTTTTTTACTTGGCGAACTTTAGGAAATAAGACAAAAAAGTAAAATATCATTAATTACCAGAAAGAGTCTAGAATACGTTAGAATGTATTGTAATATATTATAAATATATCCATTATTTTTTAAGGCGTAATGCATTTGAATTTACTGAATTTGGCTTTAATTACTGTTTACCTGTATGAATTAATAAATTTTTCTTTCACCCCTTAAACTTATAAAAATTACATATTTCACCCCTAAAGCTAACTTGAGAGTTGGCAATATTGAAAAAATTAAGCTTAAAAATATAAAATGATAAAAAAAAAAGAAAAAAGTCAAATAAAAACTCTTTACTTTTTTTTTTTTTATCATTGTCGATCTTCTTGACCCATCCCTTCTCCTCCTCCACAAACTATCCATCCCCTTTACAACATTAACACCTACAATAACGATTCCAATTTCAACAATGACCGCACCGATCTATCAAGCAATACCAATTCATTCAAGAACAAACTGCGAAAATAAAAACAAAATAATGATTCCAATCGATCATATCAATTACAAAAATTAGATAGGTGATGGCAAATTTAATAATTTTAAATTGGAGGATGTCAGGTACATCAATAGTTGTAAGATTCGGAAATTCAAGAATCGGGGAAGGTGTGGAAGAGAGCGTTTAATTTCATGAGACGAATGAAGATTGAAATTAGTTTTCTTATAGATTCTTTTTTGGGGGATTTTATAAATTGAAATGAATTCAATGGAGGAAATAGCTCCTGTAGTTGCTGTTCCTTTTAGAATAGACAAACTGATATCGCCGGCTCCGGCGGCAAGGGAGCCAAATATGGCCTTTGATTCCGTTGCTTGCAGAAACGAGAGTTACCGCGACAATAATGCAGAGATGGTTCCAAAATCCAGGGAATTATCGTCGGAGAATATAAATTGCGAAGAACTTATAGCTTTGGAGGCTAATTCCAATTCTAGGGTTTCCAATTACTCTATCTGATTCTGATCCAAAATTGTGTATTGATCTTCCTGATGTATTAGAAGAAAACAAGATCTGTAAATCAATTGAATCTGATACTAAACCCCTGAAATCAATTGAATCTGATACTAAATCAATTGAATCTAAGAGCCGTAAAAGGTGAGCAATGAAAAGAGGACAATTACCATGAAAACAAGGAAGATGGTGAGTTGAATTTTTAAGGTACACATCAAATTTTTAATGCTATCGACTTTTCAAATATCTATACGTGGGGAGAGGGACTATAACGAGAGTGGGCGAGTGACTTTTAAGGGGGCTTAAGATGTGTTTTTTTATAAAGAGGTTAAAGGAAAATTTAAAAGATCAAGAGGATGAGTGGCGATTAGATTCAAATTTTGGATGCTCCCAGTGTATTAGGCTTATTTTTTATTAAGTACATTTTAACCATCCCATGGAAGTTTACCAAAAAAAAAACCATCCCGTGGAAAAGCATAACTGTGGAACGTGGTGAGGCAAACTCTATCTTATCCGTTTTGCAATAATGGAGGCTAAGCTGGTGAAATTTATCTTCGGGCCCAATTTAGTATTGCTGTTTGAGTAAATTTTAAAATAAATTGTCCTCATAAACTTTTAATAATACTATATATTTTGATCTTTTATATTCCCTCCGTCTATAAAATATTATCCATTTAACCAAATCATCAAAACTAATAAAAAATTTATTACACAACTAAAATGACTAATTTATCCTTTACTAAATTCTCTTTCTTTTTAATTACTCACTTATAATTTTAACAATATATAATCTCTCTCATATTTAATACAAGAGCAAATTAGAGAAAAAATTGTATAAAATGCATTAATAATCTAAATTGATAACTAAAAAGAGAATTAAGAAAATGGCTAAAGAGACAATAATTTTTAAATAGAGAAAGTATTAATTAACTAAGAACTATCTAACTTATTTTTTTAAAAATCAAATCTATAATTTTTAAAAAAAATTTAAAAATAAAATTTTTTAAAAAAATTATTAAAAAAAACTGTAAGAACTTAGAACGAAACGAAAACCTTCCTCCTACGCTTTTTGCTTTATACTTTCCATCTAATCATCACAGGAAAAGTTGCAATTATTTACCATGATGTACTTCGAACTGAAATCCTTTCTATAAGAAATAAATTTAATTTATTGTGAATATTCAAATATGCTTTTTATGAATTAGTATTCTTTTAATTATTTGGTGTGTAGTATATTTATAAAAATAATAAATTAAAAAAAAAATAAAATATGTGTCAATATTTAAAAGAAGAATATAGAAAGAAACACCAATTTAAAGACAATAGATTTGAATTTCAGGAAAAATCAAATATAAAAGTGAAACACAAGATAAAAATGGAAAGGGTAAACTTCAAAATATAGCACGTACAAACCAGTACGTATTGTAAAAAGGTTATTGTGAAATATTTTTTAAATGGGTGTCTGTGGTTTTAAAAGTTAGCAAAAATAGGTTAACCGGGTATGTTTTTGAAAATTAGCTTTTTTGTTGATGCTAAACCAGTTATTTCAATAACTTCAATATTCATATATTTTAACTATATTATTTATGAATTATTTATCAAGATTTTGAGTAAGTTTCGGAAATATTTCATTTTATTATGATTTTTTAAAGTTATCTTCAATTTTTAATTAATAAATATTTGTACTTCTCAGAAAATTCTAAATTTATCACTAATTTGTATTGTCTTTTTATAAATAAAGCTGTAAAATTTCATTTCAAAATAGATAAGATTACTCTTTCAAGTGTGGTTTTAAAATTTTGAGCATACTTTTTTTGTTAACTTTTGAAATCACAAGCACTCATTTGAAAGAAAAAATTTCACAATGATCTTTTTATAAAATATTTAAACCACATGACATGTTTTTTTAAGTTTAGGCAAAGGAAAATTATAACATATAAACCCCGTAAATCCTAACAATCAACCTATAGTATCTTTTATTCTCGTAGTGTCTATTTACCATTTACTTGTATATTTATACAATTTTTTTTAATGATTTTTCTATTTTCAAATTCGATCATAAATTAAAAGGAATAAAAAGTAATATAGTAAAAGTAGTAAAACTTTAGATAGAGGGGTCTTGTGTAATTTGAATTCTTCCTTAACAACTGATAAGCAGAATGAAGTGAAGGCGGTGACACAGGAGGGAAAACAAAGGCTCCAAGCCAAGTAAATTCCAAGGTAATTCTACTTCACCTTTCTCTGTACATTTCAAACTTCATTTATCGGAATACAGGGAGTCCGGCCAAACCCGTCTTACACTTTTCCTGCCTTACATATCACCCACTTGCAGATTTGGAGATCAACAACAAAAACAGCTATCATTTTCTTTTATCAATAAATAAAACGAAGACCATTCCTTTTCTAAAGATGAAAAGGGGAGAATAAGTACGTAAAATTAAAAGACTTGTTCTCACCGATTACTTATAGATCTGTTCCACACGGACCTGTCGTAAACGAATTGAGTGAAATTCGACTATTGATTATTCAAGCCGAGCTCGAGTTTGGTCAAATCGAGCCTATCTCGTGCTTTGTTTAATTCAAGTTTAGCTGAGCTTTCTTCAATCGAATTTTAGCTAAACATATTAATTAAATTTTTTAAAAGCTCAATTCGTGTTTCAAACTAAAAATTATGTTTTTAATTTATTAATCAAAGTTTTATGTATTTGAACTTATTTTAATCGCTTAAAAATAATTAAATTTTACATTTCATACATAACTATGTATATTTATTTTTCATAATATACTTACAATTTATAATATTCTTATTTTTTGACATGTTCACGAGCCTTTAACGAGCTTATTCGAGAGTACGTCATCAGCGAGCCGCTTATCAAGCATGTTCGCGAGCTTTCGAGAGTACCTCATTGTTCAAGCTTTGTTTGTTTGCTAAAAGGAATCTAAATTTTTATTCACTCTCAAGCTCATTTATTAACGAGTCGAGCTCGAACGAGATGTAACCAAGCCGAACATTAAGCTTTTTACGAGTAGCTTTGTTTATCTACAGCCCTAGCTGTGGACCGGCCAGTGAAGGAGTAGGAATTTTATTGTTTTAGAGAAGGAAATAACAGAAATGGATAATTGGCCGGAGAATCGAAATCGGCGTAGGAGAGTGGGACTCAGTTTGGATTGAGTAGAGATGAATGAGTTTGCAATGTGTAAAAGTAATTTGAAATTACTTGGTAACGAGAACTCAAGAAAGATGTGTTGCGTTAGGATTTTTCCTTTGAAATGCTCAAGTTGACAAATGGAAATGCAAACACAAAACATGGAACTAAGGCAATGTAAAGCTGAACTGAGCTGAAATTGGTTGAACTGTATTGAATTGTAGTTTAAAAGAACATGACCTAAGTGTCTCTTGGTGGGTGGACAAGAAAAGTGTAAATTGCCAATGTCAAGTTGGCATATACACAGACGGTCGGCACGGGTATTTTCAATGTGTATGTCCATATTCTATTATTTTTTTTTGTTGCCCATCTAGTTCATGCTCCGACTACCTTCAGATTCTACTCGGATCTCACACCTGACTGTGGTGGGTGAGTCTCCCAATAAGGATTTTCTATTATTGACAAATTGTGAAAATTACTTTCTATAAATACCATTGAAAATGGTATGTTTTGTATAATTGACACTGACAACTGTGAATTGAGAGAGGGGCTTTTTGATGTTGAAAGAAACAATTATGAACTGGCTTAACGATAAGCATCATCTATAAAAGGATAGCTTAACAAAAAAAAAAAGAAAGGTTCTTAATTAAATTCACACCATACCAGTCTTCAGCTGCAGCTTGCAGAATTTTTTTTTAAGCAACTCTGTGAAAGTGCAATTAGGGCTGTGCATGATTCGGTTTTAACCGAACCGAATTGTGTAATTCGGTTTGGATATTTCATGGTTCGGTTCAGATATTTTGCATTTCGGTTCGGATAATTCAGCATTTTTAATATGATATTCTGATCTATTTTATATTTAAGGTTGAATTATTATCAGATAACTAATGTTATGTTTTTTATATATGTTCTTCCATAAAAAAAACTAATGTTCTGTGATTGTATTAATTTAAGACTTTTGGTTTTATTCAAGAGGTAATTAAAATTAATGAATATTAGAGTAAATTTGTTAAGAGTTGAATTATTCACTGAAATAATTAACTGAAGAACATCAAATATACAGTTCACTAGAAAGATATAGTCACAAGGAAAATCAATTTATGCGTGGAATCATAACTTTTTAATTTTATTTTTTAGTAAATTTAAGATTTCTTAATAAAATAAATCGGTGGAAGTGAGTTTGAAAATTTACATGTTGCTTGAGTTATAATTTTGAATGTTTTTTATATGTAAAATGTAATGTATGGATACTCAAAGTATTTTAGGTTTAATGAAAACTCAATTACATTTTTTAATTAATTCGGTTCAGTTCGAATAACCAAAATATTTTCGGTTTTTAGGTGAATTCAGTTCAATTCAGTAAAATTTTGTACGAAAATTCAATAATTCAGTACAAAAAATTCGATTCGGTATTATCCGAATGCTCACCCCGAAGTGCAATACAGTGGTGATAACGGCTGAGCTCCCAACTAACCATAATTTCAAAAAGAGAAAAACACACATTGCATAATAACGTTAATTTGATCGACAGTTGAAAATTATGGCACCCAAGAACAAAGTCACCTTTATAATTCACCAAGAAATGTACAAAGCAAATGTCCATAACATTAAAACCTTTACTCTTCATCTTCTTCGTCATCATCAGGCAGCCCGGTCTCATCTCCAATACCCTCGAGCAATTTATCAACATCTTCTCCAAGCTCGACTAATTTCGCAGTCAGCTTTTCGACTTTACTCTGCTCTTGCCCCAGGCACACTAGCAAATCGTTCAGCTCAGTCTCGCTGTCCTTCATTGCCTCCTCCCTAGCTTCCGCCTTTATCGCCTCTATATCCAGCAGTGGTGATGCTCCACCGTTCTTTAAAGCTTGCACCTCTTTTTCTAGTTGGTAATTAGCCTGTTCAAGGCTGTTATATGCATCAGATAAGCTCTTCAGATCAGACTCAGTCTTTCCGGCTAGATTCTGGTACATTGATGCCTCGGATTCGAGTTTGGCCTTCTCTGCCTTGAGCATCTCGATTCGTTGATACGCTTCCTGGAGATCCCGGCGTAGTTTCTCTGCCTGGACTCTTTCTGATGCTCTGCCAGTGCCAGCCCCTCCTTGTTCAGGTTGAGATGAGCCTCCCCTGCCTATCTTAGCCAGGTCTTCGGCCAAAGTTGCATTTCGGCCCAAAAGATTCTGAGATTGCAAAAATGGCAGCCATTGAATAGGTATGTTAGCAAAGGTTCAAACTATTTTACAAGTTGAAATAGCAAGTTCGTTGCAATTTCGTAATGCTATTTAAGAACCACAAATGGGCAGAAGGGCTTTTTTGGTTCTAGTGGTATAGCTCATTTACCCATTTGGTCCCTTTGGTGTTAGTGTTACCTATATTGTCCTTGTGCTATGCAATTTGTTACCTTTTTTATCCATCTGCAATGCAAGGCGCTAGGCGTTAGTCGAGCGGCTAGGGCTTCCAGGGGTCTAGGCGGGGCCGGAAAGGGGCCTAGGTGGATTTGTATTTTTTTATTTTTTAATATTTATTAACAAATAAAAATACAAATTCAACTAAAAAAGTAAATTATAATATAATAAAATATTAAAAAAACATAATTTAGCCAATGTTTTAAAAATGAAAAACGAGACTTTTATTGTAATAACACTTTGATGTACTTACGTTTTACCAAGCTATTTTTTGTGGGTTAAGAAATTGAACTATAATTATTTTAGATATCGGTATTTTAAAAAAATAGAGTTTAGGTGCGGTCAAGGCGGAAAAACTCGGACTAGGCGGCAATAAATCGGTCAAGGGCTTGATAGCACCATGGGAACGAAAAGTGACAAGCTCTAAATTAGGGCCTAGGCGGGGAATATTAAAACAGAGGCAACCATTACACATTAGATCTTTGTGATATGTATTGTGTAGCATTTCTATTAGTTACCTTTTCGGGCCCTACATTATAGCATTTCTATTAGTGTAATTAAGCATAATATGCACTGAAGGGGCTTTTGGGCCCTACATAATAGCATTTCGATTAATGTAATTAAGCATAATATGCACCGAAGGGACCAAAAAGGTAATAAATTGCATAGCACAAGGACCATATAGGTAACACTGACACCACCAGAGGGACCAAATGGGCAAATTGATTATACCACAAGGTCCAAAAAGGTGGTTATGCCACAAAAAAATGGCATCTAATATGATATGCATAATTAACAGTGCAGAGATTACATTGAAGAGAAAAGATCCCCGCACCTGTATCTCAGAACATTGCTTTTCCAAAAATGATTTGAGCCGCTTGATGTAGTCTTTATCATTCTCTCCACTCTTCTGCTCCAATTCGGCAGGCATGACAGCCACCTCGCTTTTTGGACGGCTGTAAACATCCACAATAGATTCTCTGATACTGGCCTCCAACCTCCTGACGGAGTCAACAAAATAGCTATCGAATGTCGAAGAAAGAATAATCTGTTCCTCGATCTTCCGCCCATGAGAATCCTGTTCATCAACTTCATCAATCTCCTCCATACTTGCAGCAGGAGATCTTGTCAATGGTTTACTGGGTTCTTCAGGCTTTATGGGGGAGAAAGGGAATATTTTCATCATTTCGTCAAATTTAAGGAAATATGAAGTCATTCCAACTTTTTGACTTATGGCATCAACTATAGTGTAAGGATCTTTCCCACTTTCACCAGACTTGTTGTAAATAACGCATTCTCCGAGGAGAACTGCAGCCAACCCCCTTACGAACACAGTAGCCGATGCATTTGAAACCAGCTCCAGCAGGTATGTTAGGTGAGGACGTGAGTCCAAGAAGCATTGAACTGCCCTGGGGCACTCGGCAAACCAAGTGACCAGCAATTTCAATATAATTGGTTGAACATAAAGGTTGCCTATTGAAGTTGACTTTCCATCTCGGTTTTTCTGGGTGCTGGTTGCAAGAGCTAAGTATTTCACCATTCGATGCAGTAGTGGCTCTGGAGGTCCTAAGGATGGTGTAGGTGACTCGAGTTCAATGCGTAGAACCTGTACAGAGTACACATTATCGGAAAATCCTAATCTTAAAGAGATGTACTGAAAATAGAACATAGGACCAGTACCAAATGGAATTTATACTAGTATAAGGTAAATTGCCAACTTGTCAAACAATGAAACCTAATAAAAAAAACGGGAACTGAGATTGCATACATTTTCCTTGCACTGGATATTGTCCTTGAGTACATGAGAAAGTACACTAGCAGCTCTGCAACATGTCTGCAATTCAAAATGACATGACCACAGATCTATTCAACATCTATAAGCATTTGCAAGCCACTGTAATTATTTGAAATTATTCAATGATCAATCTTTTTTTATCAAGAATCATAAAGTCAGTCAACCACACATTACCTCGAGATCCCCATCACTTTCACTCAAAGTAAGACCGTGCAAGAGCATGCTAAAAGCAAAGAGGTTTCATAAGATAATTCACAAAAATATTCAGTAAAGGCAATAAAAAGCATATTCATATTTGGCTAATTGACAAGTAAATAAAAAGACTGAGCAAGTGCATTTGAATCCAACCAACCTTCCGAAAGACATATTTACGTCTTCCTCAATAGGAGCATGGGTCATTGAATATGGTTGAGGAGTTAATGTGGACGCTAACATTGTTTGGCCATCAGAATTACTCTGAACAATTATGAAGCATTTTATTAGTAGGGTTTCAAGACATTCAAACTGATTACAGCACATGTGCGTAAACTAATTTTAAAAACTCATGAGAAAAACACCAGAAGGAAAAGTATAAGTTACAAGAGCAAATACATGAATTAACCTCACAAAAGTTCTTAAAAACATAGTCAGCTGCCATGAATTCCTGCATACTGGATGTCCGCAATATGATTCGAAGAATGGAGTTCAAAGCAGGTTCTACTTGTGGCTCCTCGCCAAGAACTTTAGTTGCAAGGGCGTCAAGATTCTTGGGATTTCCAGCAACCAAATCACCAATACTCCGTAATGCCTACGAAAAGTAACTAACATAAATGACGGACCGTCACAGTTCTTCATAACATACTAATTCGATTCAAGTATAGTGGCTGGTCAGAGTTTGTTTTATGGACATCATCTGAGGTACACTTTTAGTCTAAATTTCTTTTCTATGCCTTCGATATCTATATGCCATGGCTACAGTCACAACCTTATTCAAATGGCTCAGACCAGCAAATAAACGAAGTTCAGAAAGCATGTCTTACTCCGCAACGCAAAGCAACAGGAGCCCATTGGCTTTCCACACCAAACATCAGAAGATAATCCAGCAATTTTTTCTACAAAAAAATTAATAAATAAATAGATAAATAAATTAATAAAAAAAACAAAATGATTTTACAACAACTACCACCAAGCCATGCAATGAATAGTCTCAATCAAAGAAGATATGATCTTGTAACAGACCTGAACCAAGACTGTTTTATTGGTCATCTTGTTTTTCTCTTTTCCAGGATCACCCTCTGAACCACCTACCATTAACAAATTAATGGTTTCTAATGCACTGAGTAAATTGATTGTCTACTGGCATTGTGTTTGTTACAGAAACATGAAAAATATCATTAGTAACGCTGTTGATAGCATAGACTCATAAATTTACAGTAATCAATATGTTTAAAACCATTGAAACAAAGCAAAAGTTAAAAGCATTTGAGTATCCAACCTTTTGCTGGGTAAAACTGTAACCACTGCCTCTTAGCTTCAAAATTGATATTAGAGGATCAAACCCCATTGTCTCTCTCAGTAGTACCTAGAACACAATTGGTTCCATGTTAGCAGCAGAATAAGAAAAATTTGAACAAAATGTAACATCAATAGCTAGAAACCTGATTAGATGTGCTGTTACGGAGAAGGTTGTTCAACAATTGAAGACAGTCCTGGAAATGACAGATAGGGGTATGTTAATGAAATGTTCAATACATGAAAGGATAAACTTTGATTCAAAAGTTGAAAGCCTATATAAATTCCCCTCCCTGAAAAGAAAGAAAAAGAATAATAAAATATATGTAAACCTTCAATAAGAGATGGGATGTTTTTCCCTAGATATCAGGTATATGAAAATAAAATATCAATCAAACCATTTTCTGCACCACATCAAAGGAAAATAAAAGAAATCCATTCCATTCTCACAAAGTCATGATTTAGTAGAAGGGAACTGAATTTGCAACATAATGGAGATTTTCTTCATTCAATTTCTAAACTACAGCACTTAGAGCAAGTCCAACCATTTTCCCCATTTTTCATTCCCCAAACCCCATTTTGGGGGATCTACAGTGTTTTTGCTCCAACCATCTTCCCCATTTTTCATTCTCCATTTCAAATTCTCTGGAAATAATAATACTTTAGTATTATTATATTAATTTATTTACATCAATTCTATTCTACTCAACTAACAAACAATTAAAAAATCAAAACTAAAAATTATATTATCAAAATATCCCATTCCTCAAAATGGGGTTCCCCATTTTAGGGAATTCCCTAAAATGGGGAACCATTGGAAGTGCCCTTTGGAATAACCTAACGCCTTCCATAGTTTTGAAATGTGCATTCCACCATAGTTTAAAGAGAATTGATCACAATTTCTACACAAAAAGAACAGCTTCATCAATCAATAATTAAGTCCTAGTGTGATAAAAAAAATTGAGACATGGACAGGAATTCTAAAAGAGGTAAATATATGGAATTCTAAATTTAAAATCATTGTCATGCGAAAACCTACAGCATGCATTTAATTTAAGAAGCATATAGACAGGGATGGGTGATATCCAAAAAAAAGATAAACTACTACAAAGGTCCATAGTATATAATGGAGTAGAAAATAATCACCTGCACAACTACACCGCCTTCCGAGTCCCCTTCTTCTCTGATAATGCTAAATATTTTTTCAAATGCACCTTCGAAGACAACAATTTTTTGAATCTCCTAAAATTATCAAGTTGTTAAAATATTAGGAGAACTACTCATAAAGGTATCACAATAGGGAATAACAAAAGAAATACAGCAGTAAGATATATTATATGGTGATGAGGAGCAAACTTACTTCAGCTTCTCTGGTTAAGTAAGTAAGAAGCAGTAAGGCCTCATTTCGTATAACCTACAGATAAGACCATGAACATAAGACTATATTATGACAATATTAGCTTAGTTACAAACGATGTCAGGACAATGCAATAAATACTGATTCGAAGTTTGCCATCTAAGACTACCAGCCAAAATATCCACAGTTCCACAGAAAATTGCCATTCAAATGCAAAAGCCATGAGATAAAAAAAACAACTAATTTAGACCAAAGATATACTTATAAGGTATTACGTCAAAAGAAAATCAACAAGATGCAACTTCCTTGTTTTGCTTTTTTTTTTTTACAAAAAAAGGCCACTTAGTGTTGGTTTGTGTACCTCTCGATCCATAAGCATATCCATAAGCCGAGTTATACCACGAGGAATAGTGAGAATGGCTTCTTGTAACCTGAAAGGAGAACTCAAAACATTCCATCAGCATTACTCATAAGACCAAAAACGAAATGAGAAGGTAGAGAGCAATTGTTATGACATACCTATTTGGGGAATTTGTTAGAAGGGCAGTCAAGATTTGAAGAGTATAATATCGAATATAGAAATCCTCTTCCGACTGCCATCCAAATGGATAAGATCAGAAAAAAAGGCACTTCTCTCTAAATATACAAGAAACTACAACTACAAAAAAAATTGCATGTGTTAGAGAATGTCTAACCAACAAGCTGAGAAGAAGAGATATATTGTCTGCCTCTCGGGAAAGCAAATCAGTATTCATTAGCGCTGGCTGAACCTCGTTTTTTGGCCCTTTTACGTGATCCACAGGTGTCAGTGCGCTCACAAGGGTTTCTAGGGCACCTCGAATCTGCACATATGCATTTTTTTAATTATAAAATGAAGTGGGCTGCACACTTCTTTAAGAAAACAAAACCATGCCAATGAAAGGAATGACCTTTTACATGAACTATGTAAATTGTTACTTCAAAAAGGACAGAAAAAATAAGATCATATATAGGGTTAGCATGTCCATACAAAACCCATTTGTATTGTCTGTGTTAACCATGTACATATACTCCTTTTTTCAATAAAAAATGAAGTGGGTTAAGCTCTCTCCAAACAAACACACACATGACAAAGGAATGATCATGTATATGGACAATGCAAAACATCTCTTCAAAAAGGATAGATAGAAATGACATATAAACGAACGAAGAGGGAAAAAAATAAAAGGAGCAAAAATAAAACCATTTCAACATCATCTCTTTCCTCCTTCAAGACACCCATAAGTACAGGAAATCCTGCAAAAGGAAAACAAAGCAAGTAATACGGAAAAAAGAACAAGAAAAATCCTAAGTTTGCAAAATAAAAAAACAAAGCATATACCCATTGCTCCAAAAGCTAATTGTGCGGCCTGACTTTCAGCAACCACGGATTGAAGCTCAGCCATGGCACTCCTCCTATCCTCAGGCAGGACACCATTGCTTATACGATCGAGCAACCGTTCAACATAGCTTTTAATATAAGAGATAAAGAAGATAATTGCTGTTAATAACAGAGAGTAAATGACATGATCAGGAAAGTCTATTCAACAAAATGATGAGAGATAGGGCACTATTAATGACTAATTAAGACACTAAAGAACAAAAGCATCAAATAACGTGTCAAAAAGTTATCTCCTATGAAGGTTAGGCCTAAGGCACTTCCTCCTGAAACACACGTATATTTCTAAAGCATGTCAACCTGAAAATGTTTTCCGTCTTGAGACTGAACAATTATGATAAGATAATTAGCCTGCACAACCAGATGCATGAACAAACTCAATCTTTTACTTAATACCCGCACAATTTCCTAGACTGCAACACTTAACCAACTAAACAAGCACAAAGAAGAAGGCAAATACATGTGCACATACCCCTCAAACAGATGAAAAATGGTAAAGAATATAATGAAATCAGGATTCCAATTCAGGAAGGAACTTTCCTTTTGCAATCTATATAATGTCGCCTTTTATCAGTTTTGAAGCAGTCAGATGGACGGTTGGATAAAGCCAAATCCCGACTTCAATTTTGAACAAAACGATCACAAATGTAACTCAAATGCAGTGGAAATAATTTGCATGCCAACTAATTTCCCACAAAAAGCAGAAAAATATATAATTCTGAAACCAGAACTCTGACTTTTATACTAAAAGGTGAGATTACTCCACCATGTAATATTCAATGAAAATATGAATCATCATTTACGTCGGTGTAGAAGTAGAGTAACTTCAAAAGCAGAGCTACATTCTTCTGTGAACCCAACCATAAGCTTTCACCCTATTTTATCAACAAATTTTGTCGATCCTAACTAACATAACCACCAATATCAAAGTACTCACAATCAATGGCAAAAAAAACTAGAAAGGCATAATAAACAATAAATCAGCACGGAAGAACAAAACAAAAGGCAGTTTACCTGTCTTCGTTAGTCGAATTCTCATTGCCAAAAACAAGCCCAACCACCCCCTGGCACGATGTATCACTTAGTTCCGCATATATAAATAACTAAATTTTTACAGAACCAAAATCATAAACCAAGAGTCACAAAGTTAAATCAGAAAACAAATTCATGAACCGCAACAAAATTACAGATAACAAATAATACACATATATGCAACACAACGGAACCCAGAACAAGTGCGGATTAAAAACTATAAAAATAGTTTCTCTTTCAATGCATCAATCAGCTAGGATAACAATCTAAAAATTAAATCAAAAGGATGATGTATAGAGAGAGAAACAGGATTACCTTGTAACGAGAAGCCAAATCCATACCGAAAGCACAGCTTAACGAGCTAACACTACTGCGGATGATAATCAAAGTAAAAAGTTAGAACCCCTAGCGATGATGCAATCGATGAGGAAGACGAAAACTGAATTTGCAGACGCAAGGCAACGAGAGATTCAATTTGACCCAAATGGGGCAGATGCATCATTAGATGGAAAATATCATGCAAGAACCCTGATCTTTCCTATTTTACATATTTAGTCTTTAACTTGTTCAACTTAGTCCATTGAGCCAAGATGCTTTTTTTTTTAAAAAAAAAATATGCCTCGTTTGGGCTTATATTAAATGGAAAGAAAAATTCTCACCTTGTCTCAGATGCGACTCGAACTTGAAAATATTAGAGGTCACAGCTTTAGTGTTAACCATTAGACCAACACCTCAGTCACCAAAATGTAGGTTAAAAATGGAGCGAGGATTACCCGAATTCGATGGAGATCCACACTAACAAGGATGGGGAATCCTCGTTAAAAATCCTCGTGTGAAATTGGAAAATTTTTTATAAACGAATTCTTAATGGATATAGATATAAAAAATACATTATCCAATCTGATAAATCATCGAATCTAACCCAATTAATCTCTATTAGAAAATCCCCAATAATATTCAAAACCTTCAATTAATTTTTTATATTTTATATTAATTATAGGTTGATATAGCTAGATCTATAGACTTAGGCTTAAGTTCTTTAAATATGCCAATTTTTTTATAATTCTGATTCAAGTTTATATTTATATAGAAAAGCTATTAAGTTTAGCCTCTTCCAAATCCACCTTCGTAGTCAGTCAAACCCGAAATATACTTTCGTCTCTGACATTCCATTTTTCATTATTGTGTTGGTTTTATTAAATGTTTTTAATAATTTATCGAGTTTTATGATTTTGAATCATATTATATTATTGTTTGGCTATTTTTATTTTGATTGTTTATTATTCTTAATTTTTTTATATAAAATTTATATTAAAAAATGTTATTTATTTTAGTGGAGAAATGAAGAATTCTCGACCTCCAATGAGGAATCTTTAATAAGGAAATGGAGGAAAAATTATCCCAAATCCTTAATAAATATAGGGATGTAGAAATTTTTCCCCAAAATTTTAATAGATATAGTTATAAGAAATCTATTACCCGATTCAATAACCCCATTTTCAACCCTACTAAAATATCTTCTCAAAGGGCCTTTATTTATTTTCTCATTTATCACCATTTAACTAGATGTGGAAAATGTACTAAATCAGAAAAAGATAAATTATTAGAAAATAAATTTAGGATTAATTGCTCTAATAATTTTGCAGAACTACCACAAAAGTTTGGATGTTCAAATCTCTCTAGGGGGAGAAGATCTAAACATTATAAACAAAACATCAATCATAAAAATATAAACAAAGAAAATATAAACCAATCCCAAAAAGAAATTTGGACCCAAAAAATAGAAGAAGATATTTTAGAAGAAAAATGTATACTTAAAAACAAAAATATTGTCCTGAGAAGAAAAAGAACTGTAAATATTGGTTATGTCAAGAAAAAGGACATTATGCCAATGAATGTCCTCAAAAGAATAAAAAGAAAGAAAAAATTAAATTATTAAATTGGATAGAAGAAATAAATTAGAACCAGTCGAGTCAGATATTGATAATAATGATGAATTGTATTATTTAGAATCCACTGATGAATCAGATGAATCCGAATTATTTAGTGATCCATATGAATCTGAATAGTACTTATATCAAAATAATGATAGGAAATAAACCAGTATTAGCATACATAAATACGGGAGCATCTCTATGTATAGCATCAAGAAATTTTGTACCAAAAACCTTTTAGAAAAGGGCTTCTAAACCAATAAAAGTTAGAATAGGAGATCAAACCCTATTAGAATTAAAAGAGCTAGTAGAAGAACTCACTATCCTTATATCTGGAAAGAAATTTATTATATCAATCTTATACCATTTGAAATCAGGAGTTCCCATAATTTTTGGTAATAATTTTTTAAGATTATATCATCCATTTTGTTAATATTTATTTCATATAGAATTAACTTGTCCTAAATTAGAAGATCAAGACAAGCAAGTAGTAAAAATACCCATAGAAAAAATTAAGTTAGAAAACACAAAACAAAAGTTAAAAATATTAATTTATAAACTAGAAGAAGAACTAGAGAAAGAATTAGAAGATGAAATAAATAAAAAATTGGAAGAAAGATTTACTGATGATCTATTAAAAACAAAAAATACAAATGATGCTTTAATTAAAATTAAATTAAAAGATCCTACAGCAGAAATAAAATGTTCCAATAACATACCCTATACAAAAAGAGATGTAGAGGAATTTGAAAAAGATACGGACGAATTAATAAAAAAAGGAGTAATTAGACATAGCAATAGTCATCATAGTGCCCCAGCTTTTTATGTAGAAAAACATGCCGAAGAAAAAAGGGGAAAAACAAGAATAGTCATTAACTATAAGAAAATGAATGAAGCAACTATAGGAACACCTAAAGGATTACCAAGAAAAGATTATATTATGAATAGATTACAAGGAAAAAACTGATTCTTAACATTAAATGTAAAATCAGCCTATTGACAATTACGATTACATGAAAATATAAAACCTTTAACAGCTTTCACTTTTCCACCTAATAATCATTATGAATATAATAGTTTACCTCTAGGATTAAAACAAGCTCAAGGAATATTCCATAAATTTATGTCCCGGCAACTTAAAGGATTAGAAAATATCTGTTCCGTATATATTGATGACATTATAATATTCACAGGCGGATCAAAGAAGGATCATTTAATAGCAGTTATCAAAATAATAAATAGATGTAGAGAAAAAGGAATAATTCTATCTAGGGCAAAAACTATAATAGGAAAAAAGGAAATAGATTTTTTAGGATTAACTATTTTTAATGGAGAATTAAAATTACAACCCCATATAGTAGAAAAATGAAATCAATTTCCAGATCAATTTCCAGATAAAAAACAATTACAAAGATTTTTAGGAAATCTTAATTATATTAGTGATCAAAATTTCCAAAAAAATTTAGCACAGTTAAGACGAAACTTACAAAAGAAATTGTTAGATAAAATTAAATGGTCATGGTCAACAAAAGACACCGAATATATAATTACATTAAAAAAGAGCTGTCAAAATTTACCAGCTCTATATGATCCCACAGAAAAAGATTTATTAATTATTTCTACTGACGTTAGTGGAGAATATTGAGCAGCAGTAACGATGACCCTACCATTTGAATTATTGCAAACTTACAAACAAGAGAAAGGAAAAGAATTAATGGAAGAAACACTTTCTACTCTTACAGCATTATTTAAAACCAAATAATTTATTTCTTTAGAAAGAATAGCTAAATATATTTCGGGAACATTTACTGATACCAAAAAAAATATACTACCCATGAAAGAGAAACATTGGCATTATTAAACACTGTAAGAAAATGGAAAATAGAGTTACTACCAAAACCTTTTATTGTTAAAACAGATAGTAAATATGTCACTATATTTATTCGAAATAAAATAAATACTCATTATAATCAAGGAAGATTAATTCGTTGACAACTAAAATTATCTTATTATGAATTTCAAATAGTATTGATAAAATCCGAAGAAAATTATGGAGCAGACACTTTGGCAAGAGAATGGAGTCAGCAATAGCAGCCATTGCCAATCAATTGAAACAGAAAAATAATCAATTGGAGCAAGTACTATCAAATGTAGAAAAATTAAAGCAGATATAACACAACTTGAAACCACTCTTGCATTAATTAAAGGATTATCCGGAGCTGACACTGGAAGCATCCCAATAAATACCCACTCGGTATTAGCCAGTCTACCTACAGATAAAAAATTTTCTTGGGCAGATGAAAGTGAAGCATCAGAGAAACAAGAAGCATCTATTTCTACCAGTATTATACAGCCTATATCTAACAAAGATAAGGGCAAAGCAGTATTAATCACCCCAGCCGATATAACTGCAGGATTACCGCAGTTAGTCAAACAGCCCAACAAAGCCTATTATGTAATCCATACTGGGCCAAACCGAGGATTTTTTGACAAATGGGCTAAAGCAGCAATATTTATCCAGGGACAACCTGGTATTATTTATAAAAAATATCCATCTTTGGAATTAGCAAAAAAGGCTTTAGAAGAAACCAATAATATGTATGGAACATATAAAGAAAAAATATTATCTAATAAAGTTCTAGAAACAAAAACTGTTTTGGGCAGGATTCCAACAATTGCCCAAATAAAAACAGTATCAGAAATAAAAGAAATGATAGGAACATCTCTTAACAAATATATCAAATGGTCCCAAATAATCCAAAATTTTAATGACGACGATCGAAGCCAGAATATGTATCCTACAACCAAGGATCAGATGAAAACAAAAATGGTTGTATTACCAGAAGCAAATCCTATGGAAGCATACGAGTTAGCATTACATGGATTAATAGATACTATTTATTTGAACAAATTAGATGTCCTGAAATATTTCTCAGAAAAATTTAGAAGACCTGTTTCATTATACTTCAAGAATTATGCAAAGGGAAGAATGGTCTTTCTAAAAATTTTTAGCAGCATCCCTATTTTTTCAGAAGAAGGTGAAGAGTTAACACCTTCTTTTGCATATATTTTAATGGTAATATCAAACCGGCACTATCCAGAAATTGAAGCAGCAAAAATTCCTATTACTCATGAGGAAAGAGTATTATGGAATCAAACACTTTTTTATATAATAATCAGATAATTAGCAAGTATAGAAGGAGCCTCTAGAATTAATTATAAATCTGATTATTGGTTGCCAGCAACATATTCTAAAAAGGAAGTACTCATGGAAGCAGCAATGGAAGCAATATTTTATGAATTTGAAAAGTTCCTTGAATTAAGAATTCCTAATTTGACCAAACATCCAAATTATTCCTTTGCCAAAAAAGTCAGAATTATCCAGGGCATTCATGTGAAGCATGTGGATTACTCGAAGAAGAAACATCTAATCACAGCGAAGCAGACGAGGCCACATTACTTATCACACTAGTAGAATAAAGCAATAAAATATAGACACCTATAGAAAAAAATCTATCTCCGCTATCGGAAGATAAGGATACTTATCTTATCCTATCTTCATACTTATCTTTTTATTTATGTCGTCATATAAATTATTGAGTGTGATAACTGACACTTGCCAGTATGTCTTCTTTTTTACCTATTTAATATGTAACTTTGGTGTGTATAAAAGGGATTTGAGACCCTTGTTCTTAACAGAGCTTTTAAGATAAATAAACTTCAGTTTATTTAAACATTTGAGTGAAAAACTCTAGAGATGTTAGCTCAAAAAAATGCTCTTGAGAATATTTTAAAATCCAATAAAAGATTCTTGAAACACCGTTGCCAATAAGTAATATTTAAGAGGTCAATCTCTATAATTTAAAAATAATCAGATAAAATTTTATTTTAATTAATTCATATATATGTCCAATTTTAATTTATTCAAAATATTTTTTAATAAAAATATTAGCAATCTTGTGAAGAATTTAATAACTATAGCAAACAAGAAAAAAGTGGTATCGGTATACAAAATAAAAGTTTAATTAGTGGAAAAATAGGACAAGTACAAATTGACGAGTGAGGAGTGAAGTAGAGCACAAATATGAGTTGACAAAGTCAAGATGGGCTTTCTGAGGCCCATTTACTTATCCAAACCATATTTCTTCCTACTTTTCCAACTTTCTCGTTTGACAATTAAGATTTATATAAATCCCATTAATGATAAAAAAAATCATACTATATTATTTTTCTTATTCTATTAATCGTTATTTTATTATTCTGTCCACCGTCATATTTGATCAAGCTTTATACTACTAATTTGATGGTGATAAAGTGAAAAATAACCTTTAATTTTAAAGAGATAAAGTAATTATAGAATGTATCCTACAAAAAATTGTATAAATATTTGAAGTCAGTGTTATAAAAATAAAAAGCATAAAGAAAATTAATCAAAAACTGGGCATGTGGGTGAAGAAGTCAACTCAATAAACAGGGCTTATGAGATTAGAAATAGATTGAAATGAGCCTATGTATTTATGTAAAGCCCATTTTTTTGGATATTTTCCAACACTCCATTTACTTGTTTGACTCTAAATAATAATTTCTTATTAATTAAAAAAGAAAATTTCATATTGTTTTTAAAAAGTCCTTTATTAATTAACAATGTTTAAAAATACTTCTTTTATGAGTAATAAGAATACCTTATAAAATATCTCCACAAAATTTTATACAAGCAAAATAAAATTTATTACCAAAAAGCTTATTTGTGATAAAAACATAAAAGATGCTATAAAAAGTGTATTTAGTCTATGCGATATAAATATTGTGAATTTTACATCAGCAATAAGCAATAATTATATTATTTTACCGTCAAGCGACTCATTTAGCAATAATATTTTATAATATTGCCCATATTCAAAAGTTTTTGTTAATTATATCGGAATATAGTAGTTAATTAATAAAATAAAAGATTAGTTTTATGTTAGTTAAACTAGCCGTTAGGATCAAGGGTATTTTTGTCCACTCATCTTGTAACCGTTATAAGAACAGCTCTTCTCCTACTCTGTAATTTTTTGATTCTCTTCTTCTCTGTAATTCTCCAATTCTCCAGTTCAATAAAGTTAGCTCCAATGGAGTTTTGTTCAATCTTTATCTCTCTTTATCTACTATTAACATGGTATCAGAGCATAGCTCTTCTTCTTAAATTCGTTTTTCGCTCAAATCTCTAATTTGCTAGGGTTTGCAATTTCTTTCGTTTTCCTTCGATTTTAGTCCTTTTTTGAATTTTCTTTTGATTACCAAGATTCCATTTCAATGGCGAATCGAATTCAAAATCGCATTGATGAAACAGTCCTTATTATGTTCATCTCGGCGAGAATCCGGCTGTAATTCTTGTTACTCCTCTTCTGAATAGGGGAAATTATCACACCTGGGCTCGGAGTATAAAATGGCGTTACTCTCAAAGAATAAACTGGAATTTGTGGATGGCATCATCCAAAGGCCGAATTTGACAGATGTAAATTTCGCTGCTTGGAGAAGGTGTAACAATGTAGTACTTTCTAGGATTTTTCGATCTTTGAGTCAATCAGTGGCTCAAACATCTGTTGCATTTGATACGACAGAAAAGCTGTGGGATAACTTGAAAGAAAGATTTGCACAAGTTGATGTCTACCGTATTGCTGACCTTCAAACAAAAATTTAGACAATTGCTCAAGGTAACAAGAACATAACATAGTATTTTGCCTCTCTTCAATTACTTTGGTATGAATTGAATAGTCTGAATCCCTTGCCTAGTTGTACTTGTGCTGGTTATTTCTGTAATGTGAGTGATGCGATTACAAAGAGACATGAGACATAGCTTGTCATTTGCTTTCTTAAAGGTTTAAACAATTCTTTCTCTAGTATTAAAGCCTAAATAATGGCTATGGACCCTATTCCTAACATGAACAAGGTCTTTTCTTTAGTTTTGCAATATGAAAGAGAGTTTTGTAGTCAAGAAAAGGATGTAGGAATAAATGACATAGCTTCTTTCGCAAAAGGAGGTAATTTTCCAGGGAGCTCTTCCACTGGCCATACTCACAACTCAAACAATGCTGGGAATAAGAATAGCTTTGGCAATGGTTATGGCTTCGGTGTTAAGAAAGGACTGTGCTCATATTGTAATGGGAACCATTTAGTTGTCAATTGCTGGAAAAAGAATGGCTATCCACCAAACTTTAAGTCAAATTTCAGCATGGTGAATTCTATCACTGGTATGGAAGAAATAATGGACCAAGATTTAATTGAAGAAACTATTTTTCAAGGAACTTAAAGCAAAATTCAGAATCCCGGATTACCTCCAGCTTACAACAACAATGGAAATGTGGTCATAAATGGAGGGTTTACACCGGAATAGTTAGCCCAATCATCTCAACTCATTTAAACTCAAACTCAAGAATCTGTTAAAGCTGCAGTTGCCAGTGCACAGAGTCAAAGCCAATTCTCAGACAATAATACCACGAATGGAGTCTTTGTAGGATCAACAAGGATTGTACAAAGCAACCAAGCTAGTAGCAGCAACTCAGGAAGTGAAGGTAATGAAAATTCTTTAACTTATGATATTTGGTTTATAGATACAGGTGCTAGCTCTCATATAGCTAATTCTATGAAATTTTTCTATAATATTGTTGCTGTGAATGATTGGTATGTCTTATTACCAAATAACATGAGATTGAAAGCTACTTTCAAAGGTGACATACATTTTAGTAAAACTTTTATGTTGACTGATGTGTTATTTATGCCAGATTTCAAATTTAATTTGATATCTGTAACTAAAATGATGGCTTCCATGCATTATGAATTAGTCTTTTCTCCCAATCATTGTTTGATATAGAATTCAACAACCAAGAGCAGGATTGGTTCAGCTAAGGAGAAGAATGGACTGTATCATCTTGATACATCTGAATTTACATGCACATATGATAATGTGAATACTGTGATGTCTACTAAGTGTAATAAAGATGAATTGTGGCGCTATAGGTTTGGACATTTGTCTAGTAAGAGAATGGCTGTACTTCACAACTGATATAGATGTATGTTCAGACTTTGTTTGTGATATTTGCTTGGAATCCAAATATAAGAAATTACCTTTTCCTTCTTCTAGTTCTAGTTCAAAGGCTGTTTTTGACTTAATACATGTTGATATTTGGGGCCCCACTACATTATCATTGAATTGTGATAGATATTTTTTGAGCATAGTAGATGACTTTAGCAGGTTCACTTGGGTGATCTTTATGAAGAATAAAGGTGAAGCTAGTCATTTAGTTCAAAACTTTTTCGAAATGGTAAGAAATTAGTTCAATAAAAATATCAAAGTCATTAGAACAGACAATGGTCCAGAATTCCTAATTCCTAAGTTCTATGCTACTAATGGAGTTCTCCATCAAAGGTCCTATGTGGAAACACCATAACAAAATGTCCTTATTGAAAGGAAAAACCAACACATCTTAAATGTGGCTAGGTGTTTGAAAAAGCAAAGTAAGTTACCTCTCAACTTCTGGAATTATTTTATTGCTCATGCTGTACACCTTATTAACAAGACACCAACACCATTACTCAATGAATCTACTCCTTTAGAAAAACTGTATGGTAAGTTACCAGATTATGATATTTTGAGACCTTTTGGTTGTTTAGTTTTTACAAACACTTTGATTAGAAATAGAACAAAATTTGAAGATAAAGGAGAAAAAGTTGTTTTCCTAGGCTATGAGCATGGTGTAAAAGGATACAGGGTATACAGTTTGAAAAGCAATAAAGTCAGTACTTCTAGAAATGTAAAATTCTATGAAAATATATTTCCTTATGAAGTTACCGACTTTGTGATTGAGAACATGTTGCCTAGTGAAACAAAGGAAAGACCAACAACTGCAGAAAGATCAAGTAATAGACAGTAAGATTATACAAACAACCTGAATATCTTAAGGACTGTCACTGTGCACTGCTTGAATCAAGTAACATTTTTTATGTTGAAAAAGGTAAAATTTACCCTATCTCTGATGTTCTATCATATGAAAATCTCTTACAAGCAAATATGGCTTACTCTCTAGCTTTAAACACTGAAACTGAACCTTAATCTTATAAAGTTGCTTCTACAAGTAAGCAATGGACTGATCCCATGAAAGCTGAAATAGAAGCACTAAATAAAAATAATACTTGCGAAATAGTGTCCCTGCCTGCTGGTAAAATACCAATAGGATGCAAATGGATTTGTAAAATCAAAAGGAAATCTGATGGTACTATAGAAAGATATAAAGCAAGGCTTGTTGCTAAAGGTTATACATAGCAGAATGGGATTGATTATCTTGAAACTTTCTCCCCTGTTGCAAAAAAAACCACCATCAGAGTCCTTGTGGCTTTAGTAGCTAAAAATAATTGGTTTCTAGAGCAATTAGATATAAATAATGCCTTCTTGTATGGCACTTTAGATGAAGAAATTTATATGTCACTACCTTAAGGCATTTCTAGCACTATTACTAACCCAGTATGCAGGCTAAGAAGATCCCTATATGGCTTAAAACAAGCAAGTCGCCAATGGAACTCTACCTTGACAAAAGCATTGACAGACAAAGCATTTAACCAATCTATGGCAGATCCTTCCCTATTCGTCAAAAGTTCAAAAGGTATATTCATTGCATTAACAGTCTATGTAGATGATGTAATTGTAGCTAGCAATAATGAAAAAGAAATTATAGAACTAAAGGCATGTCTTTGTAACATGTTCAGCATTAAAGATCTAGGAAAACTCAAGTATATTCTTGGTATTGAAATTGCGAGAACTAACCAAGGCATACATATGTATCAAAGAAAGTATGCTTTAGATTTGCTTGCAGAGTTTGGCTTTCTTGACTGCAAACCTGTGTCTACTCGAATATCAACTGAAAAGACAGACAACTCAAAGACACCAAAGCTACAAGATATCTCAGGATACAAAAAATTGATAGGCAAATTACTGTATCTAGCAAACACAAGACCAGGCATCTTGTTTGCAGTCCAACAACTGTCATAATTTCTAGATACACCACATGAAGGTCATCTAACAGCAATAAACAGAGTGCTAAGGTATATAAAAGGCAAACCAACATTAGGTGTTTTCTATCCAGTAGATAAAGATGTCACGATCAAGGCCGATGCAGATTCTGATTGGGGGAATTGTACTGAAACAAAGAAATCTACCACAGGTTTTTGCTTGTTTCTTGGAGATTCTCTCATAACCTGGAAATCCAAAAGGCAAAATGCAGTTTCAAGAAGTTCATCCGAAGCTGAATATAGAGCTATGGCATCTGTAACTGCAGAAATACAATGGCTCATTTATCTATTGAGAGATTTCAACATAAAAGACAACACACCAGCTCTACTTTTCTGTGACAACACTTCAGCAATGCACATAGCCAAAAATCCAGTCTTCCATGAAAGAACAAAACACTAGGATATAGATTGTCATTTTGTGAGAGGCAAACTCCAAGCTGGCATCATTCATCTCATGAATACCCCATCAAAGAATCAACTAGCAGACCTATTAACGAAGGCATTACATTCACCAGATTTTACAAGGCAAGTGGAGAGATTAGGACTCATCTCAATCCATTGATGCTCAGCTTGCGGGGGATGTTAATTATATAGGAATATAGTAGTTAATTAATAAAACAAAAGATTAGTTTTATGTTAGTTAAACTAGCCGTTAGGATCAGGGGCATTTTTATCCATTCATCTTGTAACCGTTATAAACGGATTTAGCATAAAAGAAGAAGAACAGCTCTTCTCCTACTCTGTAATTTTTCGATCCTCTTCTTCTCTGTAATTCTCCAATTCTTCAGTTCAAGAAAGTTTAGCTCCAATGGAGTTTTGTTCAATCTTTATCTCTCTCTACTGTTAACAATTTTCTCCTAAACATTTACCTCTAATCTTATAAAAAAAATTTACAAGGACCTTAAGCAACAGTTTCCTCGTAAGACAAGATAACCAATTTAATTTAGATATGGGACGATTAAAAATGTAAATTCAATTTAAATACACTTCAAATTTCAGACGCTAAAATATTATATACCGAAAATTTTGAGTAGCAAACAGTAATTTCCATGTTCTGTAAAGTCAAATGGAATTAATAAATTTGGCACAAATAACAATTTTAGAGTAATTAAAAAGAAAAATAGTAGTATTAAGCTAATTTTTTAATTTTTGTGAAGGTTCAATTAAAACAACACTGAAAAAGATTTCCATAGAAAAAACACTGAAAAAGATCTTTACGTAATGAACCAATGAACTTATTGCGTAAGAAGAAATTTAAATGAGTTGTTCCATTATATTTATAGCAGGATTTGATTTAACTTTTTTAATTAAATAGCATGCTTATAAATGTTGTCTTTTTAAAGTGAAAAGCATTAATCCACAATTATAGAAATCAAAATTCTATGCGCAATTAAGTATGGCATTGCCTCCCTAAATTATTGAGAGACGTGTTTCTAAAAAAAAAATTCCTCTATTAAACTGACATTAGAAAATAGTTGACATTGTGAAAGTAATGTCAGACTGGACTTAAATAATTTACAAGTATAGGTAGATATTGAGTTTTATTGTAAATCATATTAGATGATGCTTTGTATACGTGACTCAAAAAGATAGTCCACATCTTTGATTTTTTTTTTACTTCATTTTCAAATTGTAGATACAAATCTTACAATTTACTAGTAATTTAGGTGTGAGTTTTTTCTGTTGTTAATGATAAATATTAATTTCCAAAACAGCTATAAGCAATTGATTAATTGTCAGAATCATACATTTAAAAGTAATGTTTGATACCGAAAATACAAAAAAAATAACAGTTGAATAAGTACTTGTCAAACATCTACACAATATTCATGTTTAATATATACTTGTTCTTTACATATGGATGGATTTCCTTTCAATTATACTTAAAATTATATAACATATAGTTAGTTAGTTTAGCTAAATCTATGTTTTGACGGGAGTAGAAGTCGAGTGACTTTGGGCTTGTTTGAAGTTTCTGTCAGAGCTGCTGTCATAAAAAGTTTGGCTTACAAACTTTTAATAGAACCACCAAATTTATTAATTAAGTTAATGAAATAGACAATTTCTTTTGAAAATGATTCATGCTTACTATTAAATAGATCCTTTTTTCCTTTAAATTCTCCATAATTGATAATAAGAATAATAAGATGAATTTTATTTATCCAAAACTTTTCGGAGGTCCGACATTTATTATTGTTCGGTGAAGTCTGATTTGAGCCTTGGTCAAACTAATCCTTCCGGCAGATGATGGTCTCATATTAGCATAATGTTTTGATAGCGCCTATCTGTCGTTGCCAATGAAACGATCTAAGCTCTATCAATCATTCCACCTGAGCATCATTTTAGATAGTGCTCAAGACCCTAACATATTTTAATAATAGACAAAAGATTTTAATTTTACATATTAATTAATTAGGAATTGTTTGTTTTTTTATTTCTCCAAACTTGAAATGAAGCTTTTAAAATAAGCAACCGGAAAAAGCAATCTCAAAACCAAATTTTAGCAATCATACGCATATTAATACTCTCAACCCGATTCAAGCCACTCATCCACGAATAAAAAAGTTTAAATAAATACCCTGTCACAGATTCACATTAACTTTGTTATATTTTATGATGTCTCTTTTCTTTTTCAATGCTGATAGGAAAAACAAGTTGCCAAGCCTTTTACATAAAACGACAAAGCAATACGTCGTATATGTTTATCATTCTTCACTTTCAAGGTTTGCTATACTAACACACAAGGAAAGTACCCAATTAGATCAACCAAATTAACATTACATTCACAACTATAATACATACTTGTATTTTATTAACCATCTGCCAAAATTAATTTTTTTTATGTTACATTGAGTTTAGACCTGGGAATCGGCCTGGTTGGGTTCGCCTAAAAAATTAAAAGCCCAAATCCAGTCTAACCTATATAAATTAAAAGTTGGATTCAAGGTGGACCTTTATAAAATAATCAAATTCAAAGTCCGTCTCTCAGGCATATCAATTAATTTTTTAGTAAAAAATCAGAATATTAATTAACAAAAAATAATTATAATAAATTAATCGTCACTAAATTTGTAATATAAGTCCCAAACTAAAGTTTAGGTGCTCAAATTTACATGAAAAAAATGAAAATTCAACCATATAAATTTTTATTTAGGATTATATATAATAAAAATATATTTATTTCATATTATTTATCATTAATTCGGTTCCGGTAGGCTTAACTTGGGTTTTATTACTAAAACCATGCCCGTCATATTTTTAATCAGGAGCACGTCGGGTTCGGGTTTATTCTCCAATTAAGTTATGTCTTGGGTATAGGTTCAGGAGCAAATAAATTAATGAAAGCTTAGACTCAAAATGAATAGCATAATGTTTTATTAAAAATCTTGTGATGTCGAAAGATTCATATAATCTATAGCTTGCCTAATATGAGTTTAAGAATGGCCCGTTCTACATGTATGGTTTTGGAGTCCATAAATCCACTGAATATTTTTTATAAATATATAGGTAATTTAATACGTGGATGCTATATAAATATGCAATTGGACACCCCCACAAATTAATTAAATTTTGTTGAAAAGATTTCAATGAAACATTTGGTGTACGAATTTCTAAATTTTATCCGCTTCTCATTTTTCTTTTACTAATTTCTAACTTTTTTCTCGTAGATAATAATTAAGAAGAATGACTTTTTTTTTGTCTTAATATTTATTTACATATGTTTAAAATTATATATTTGTATGTGAATAATTGAACCCCACATTTAAAAGAGTTTAAATTTCCCACTAGTTTAAAACAAGGCATGCTATATATATATATATATATATATATATATATATATATATATATATATTGCGGTAAAGATTTGGTCTAATGGTTGAGCCTTGAAGCTGTGATTTTAAAGGTCGCAAGAACGAGTCCACACTCGAGCAGGGTAAGATAAGGTTTTCCTTCATTATTATTGTAAGCTCATACAAGACAATTTTATTTTTAAAAAAAGGCATGCTATATATATTAACTTATGTTGGTCACATAAATATTGATGATTTTTACTTCTCCTCAGGTTCCAAATAAATGACCTTTTAGACTTTTCATCAAAATCAATAGGACATTAATTAAGCAATTAAAAAGTCTAATTTATCCTTTATAAAATTTTCTTTCTTCATAATTACTAACTTATAATTTTAACAGTACTTCATCTATTTCCTAATTAATGCAGGGGTAATTAAAAAAAATGATAAATATTACATTAATAATCTAAATAATCATTTATTTAGAATTAAAATAAAAAGATTAAAGGGTCATTTATTTAGAATGGGAGGGATAGGTAGTAATGGTTGTTGTATTTTTTTTTTCGTATGTACTTTCAGAAAAGATCTTCACATTGAGCCCCTAATTCTAAGTAATTTACGCACAAAGTTAGGCTTTATTATTTTTAACTTACAAGTAGTTACAATAGCGAATTAAATTAAAATATATTTATTTAAGTATAAATTTATATATATATATATATATATTTTACTTATAAAAGTTAAACTGAATTAAATTAAATAAATTATAAATTAAAATAAGTTCGGCACATTAAAAATATCTATTATTAATTAAGGATATTCAATAAAATAATAATTTGGAACTTTAAAATATGAAAAAACACAAATTCAATTTTATGAATAATTAAATGAACCATGAAAAAAAATATAAATTGTATAGTTTGCGGGGAAGCAGCATGAAACTGTCACATCTGAAAATAATATATAATTGAATGTTGGTTTCATGAGAAAGAAATAATTTAGTTTATTTACATGATTAATAAATTAGTATAAAGTTTGAAAAACGTATAATTGTTCCTAATACGTGATAAGTGGAAAATGTACTATGAAATTATAAGGAAAATGACTTTGGAATCATTTAATTTGAAGTTATATCGTGGATTTTATGAGTATTTTTGTAAAATATAGATTGCAGAAAAATAATCAGGAAGGTTGCAGTAGAGTTGCGGAAATAAAGGAGAAAAATGGCATTTTGGGAAGTAATGACGTGACACACTATGAAAGGACTAGAAAATGGTTCAATGGCATAAAAAAAATTAGATCTCTTGAAGGCAAAGGAAATAAATTAGAAGCTGCCATTTATTTTATTTAGTGGCCAAGTACTTAAAGAGAAAGAAAATAACAACTTATGTGGATGATGATGTGGCGCTCTAGGAGTGGACCATCAAGTGGCTCAATGACATGTATAATAAATCTTTTTAGGGGCAAAAGAAACGTATAAGAAGTTGTCATATTTATTTCTTAGTGACTAAGTACTTATGGTTATAGTTTTCTTTTAATATTTTAATGCTTGCAACTTGTGCAAGTTGCCAAGGTCCCTTGAATATTTTAAAAGGGACATTATTTTGCTTTATGCTCATCTTTTCGTCTCATATTTCTGTTCTAATTTCATTTTTATGAATTCAAGTATGTTCTTCATTACTTTCCATTTTATTTCTTTAATTATGCGTAACTAACTACCCTCCAAGCTTGCTAGGCTCTGCCGGCGGCTTGTTTGTGGTGTAGATCCTTCCTTATGCTAACATTTATATTTAAATAGATTGATTATTAATTGTTCTTAAATGATTCATAAGTTTGATCAATTTATGTTGGGTTGGAAGTGAGCATTTCTTAGATCGAGAGGTGTTTCACTACCAAAGACCTATTAATAATCACGAAATTTATATGATACGGGTGAGCGCTAAATTCTTGCTAAGGGTTCTTAAAATTAAGTTAAGATGCTTACTTGAGATTAATGCTTAAGGCCTAACTTGTAAGAGAGAGATCCATAGTGAAAGTCTTAAAGTGCTAAGTGGTAGGATGAGTATGCCACACTTAGTTACAAAGAATGCAGGTAAAAGACCTTAGATCTATGTACCTAAACATGCTAAAATAAGGAAGGGGAAGCACCATTAACACCGTCCAAGGAGTTTGATAAAGCTTGTGTTTTCATATCATTGAATTTCGTACTACTGCAATCTTGTTATTTTACCTACTGCAATCTTGTTACTATTCTATTTTACTCTACTACACTCTTGTCTAAATTAGTTATTAGCTCACCAACTTTATAAATTGAGACTATTTAACTACTAAACTGCCTATAAAACTTACTTTCTTCCTTGCTCCTCGTGGGAATGACACTTGGTATTGCCCCGTACTACTAATACGATCTAGTGCACTTGCTAGGTCTACTGGGCACGCAACAAGTTTTTGGCGCCGTTGCTGGGGAGCAGCGAGTTAAGTTTTTAAGTTTTTATGTGTAATTTGGTAGTTTTAATCTGTTTGTCCCATTTGTGTAGAGATTTACAGGTTGCTGCAATCTTTGGTGCATACGTAGACTCAGTTTACCACTAATTCCTTTTGATCCCGAAATTGAAGGAACTTGTCGTAGACTTGGTGGTGTAGCAAGAAGGAGACGTAGACAACAAAGAATGGAGAGAGCAAATCAAACAAATGGTGATGGACAACCCGAAGGAAGGGTCGTGGCAAACTTGCCTCCCCCGAGATAGACGCTCAAAGAGTATTTAAAACCGTCAATGGAGGGATACTCATCTTGCCTAGTGATACCTAATGATGGGGACAATCTTTTTGAGTTTAAAGCATCAATGGTACAAATGCTCCAAGCAGCCGTCCAATTCCGAGAGTTGCCGGGGAGAAGATCCTAATTCTCACATCCAGGAATTTATCACAATGTGCGATACTTTTAGATCTAATTGTGGTACCTCGGATGATGTTATTAGATTGAAACTTTTTCCTTTCTCCTTGAGAGATAAGGCAAAGAGTTGGCTGAAAAACCTTCAACCCGGTTCTATTACTTCTTGGAATGATATGGCTAGTGCATTCTTGACTAAATATTTTCCACCAAGACAAGCCATTAAATTGAGAAATGAGGTAACTCACTTTTCTCAACAAAATGATGAATCATTTTCAGAATGTTGGGAAAGGTACAAAGACCTTTTGAGAAAAGTTCCAAACCATGGTATTCCTTTGTGGATGCAAGTCCAAAATTTTTATAATGGTTTAATGCCTATAAAATCCAAATTGAATCTATTGCTAATGGTGATCCAAAGGAGCTTGCTCCCGAGGAATTTTATGATTTGATTGAAAGATTAGTAAATACTAGTAGAAAATGGCATTCTGTTAGTGAAGATCGCATCAAGCATGTTAAATTTGTTGATGCTTTTAAACTTTCTGAAAAAGTGGATTTAATTTTAAAACAACTTGCTAAACAAAATGTTTCAACAATTTTTAATATGCAAAATTGTGACTTTTATGGTGGAAACCATAGAAATATTGATTGTGAAAATCCACTTAATCAAGAACACTGTGATTTCATTGGAAATAACCAAAGGAACAACCCTTATTCTAACTCTTATAATCCAGGTTGGCGCAATTACCAGAACTTTTCATGGAGTCAATAATCTGGTAAGAATGTTCCTTTTCAAAATTTTGGCAACTCACAACAACCTTTGCAAAATGCAGGACCATCACAACAAGCTAGGAAAAATGAGATGGATGACATGAAAGACATGATGATGCATTTCATGAAGCAAACCCAAGCTTCAATGAAGAATCTTGAGACTCAATTTCAGCAACTTACCGAAATTGTCACTCCGAGGAGTAAAGGAGCAATTCCAAGCAATACCGAGCTAAACCCGAAGGAGGAGTGCAAAGCTATCACAACAAGGAATGGTAAAGTTGTTGAAAATCCTATTAAAATGATTGTTGTTGATGTTGATAATGATGTAGGAAAGATTGCAAAGGATGCCCAGCAGATTGTAGAAGAGCAAACAAAACAGACTTAGTAACCTACAAATGCAATAGTTTCTCAGCAATGTGTTCTGCAACCTTCTGAATCTATTCCAAATGAGCCCAAACCTGATCAACAATCTATTTTACCATACCAACCAAGGATTTCATATCCTAGGAGAGCTAAAGAGGAAGAAATGGTTAAATAGTTTGATAAATTTTTGGAAGTGTTTAAAAAGTTGCATATTAATATCCCTTTTGTAGAGGCCCTTGCACAAATGCCCATGTACGTGAAATTTTTGAAGGATTTGTTATCAAACAAGAAGAATCTGGAAAGTGTGGCCTCCTTGGGGCAACTCAACCAGGACTTCTCCTCAATTTTGCAAAGCAAGCAACCGTTGCCACAAAAGCTCATAGATCCAGGGAGTTTCTCAATTCCTTATTCTATTGGCAATCTTAATATTGATAATGCGCTTTGTGATTTAGGAGCTAGTATAAATTCGATGCCATACTATATTTATAAGCAACTTGGTCTAGGAGAGCCACAACCCGCTAAAGTTTCTATTCAACTTGCGGATAGAACCGTTAGGTACCCTAGAGGCATAGTTGAGGATGTTTTAGTAAAAGTTGGTAAATTTATCTTGCCTATTGACTTTATAGTGATGGATATGGATGAGGACTTACATGTACCTATCATTTTAGGTAGACCTTTCTTAGCTACTGGTCGTGCTCTAATTGATGTAAATGAGGATAAATTAATCTTGAAAATCCATAATGAAGAAGTCATTTTTAAGATGAACGAAGCAATGAAACACCCTGCTACTTTTGATGATCATTGTTATTTTGCTTCAGATCTTAATTTGACTTCTGACTTGCAGGGACTTGAAAAGGTTGATTTTGATGATTTTGAGAAGATTACAGATGAACAAATTGAAGAGCCAGTAGTCTATCCTGTAACCTTATCTGCCGAGCAGATTACTGAACCCTTAAGCCATACATCAAATACACCTCCTAAGACCTCAGTAGAAGAGCCACCAATAATTGAACTTAAACCATTGCCTTCCCATTTGGAGTATGCTTACCTTGACCCACCAAATAACCTTCCCGTGATTATTTCTTCCAAACTTACCCAAGACCAAAATTAAGTTAAGAGGCTTACTTGAGATTAATGCTTAAGGCCTAACTTGTAAGAGAGAGATCTATAGTGAAAGTCTTAAAGTGCTAAATGGTAGGATGAGTATGACACACTTAGCTACAAAGAATGCAGGCAAGAGACCTTAGATCTAGGTACCTAAACATGCTGGAATAAGGAAGGGGAAGCACCATTAACACCGTCCAAGGGGTCTGGTAAAGCTTGTGTTTTCATATTATTGAATTTCGTACTACTGCAATCTTGTTATTTTGCTTACTACAATCTTGTTACTATTCTATTTTACTCTACTGCACTCTTGTCTAAATTATTTTTTAGCTCACCAACTTTATAAATTGAGACTATTTAACTACTAAACTGCCTATAAAATATAATTTCTTCCTTGCTCCTCGTGGGAATGACTCTTGGTCTTGCCCCGTACTACTAATACGATCTAGTGCACTTGCTAGGTCCATCGAGCACTCAATAAGGGACTCATTTTTGCAATAGCCAATTTGAAAAGTTGATGAATAAGTTTGGGGCAACTCATAAGATTGCAACACCCTATCACCCCCAAACTAATGGGAAACCTGAAATCTCCAATCGAGAAATTAAGCGAATTTTAGAAAAGACCGTAAGTAGCTGTAGGAAAGATTGGGCCCGCAAGCCTGATAATGCTCTTTAGACATATCGCACGGCCTACAAGACTTCCATCGGAATGTCTCCCTTTAGGTTGTTGTATGGAAAAGCATGTCACCTAACCGCTGAATTAGAATTTAAAGCCTTATGGGCATTAACATTTTTGAACTTTGGCAAAAATTTTGTAGGTGAACAGAGAAGGTTGCAGCTGAATGAATTGGAGGAATTTAGACTTTTTAGCTTTGAGAATGCCATGAGTTATAAAGAGAAGGTGAAGAAATGGCATGACAAAAGAATTCATGAAAAGGATTTCTAACTGGGGCAACAAGTTCTCTTGTTTAATTCTCGATTGAAGTTGTTTTCGGGCAAGCTAAGATCACGGTGGATTGGGCCATACACTATCACAAAGGTGTTCTCACATTGGGCCTTTGAAATCATAAACAATGCTGGCCTAATCTTCAAAGTAAATGGACAACGATTAAAGCCATACCTTGCAAACGATCAAAAGAAGGCTGCAATGGAAGATTGCAGCTTCCTTCTCACCTAGTACAACCTTGACAGAATTTGGTGTCCGCTTCAAAGACCAATTGAAGCAAATTTTGATGAGCTCAAACTCATTTTTCTATCCATATTATTATATACGTTTTTTATTAAGTTATATATTTATTTTGCTATATATTTGATCCCTTGCTTTTTGCTTTTTGTAGTTAAACAATTAATTAAGTATGGGGAATCCATATGCGGATCAACTTCAGACTTTTTGTTGCTCAACATACTTGATTTTGCTCATCATTGATTCTGGAAAGTGACCAAATTGGTTTGATTTTCATAAATTATTCTTTCTCCATTTTGGAGCAATTGTTTATACATTGTTTTGCACCACAAGATTGCAGCAGTTTTATTTTTGGCCTTCAAATATTTCTTGCCAATCAATTACTCTTGCATAGTAGTCCTTCCCCTCTGGTATGTTGCTTCCTCTTAGCTCTGCAATCTTATAAGTTTTATTGTTTGCAACCCTCCATTCTTATTACTCCATTCTTGCTTTGAGGATAAAACAACTTTTAAGTATGGGGAAGGAGGGAATAGCCCTTGATTTCGAATGGTTTTGATTTCTATTGCTATTTTACTTATTATTAACATGATATATTGACTGCAAGTTTGAATTCTCTACTTAGATAGATTGCTAAACTCTTCTATTTTGTTTTAAACTTTTAATTTAACGCCTTCTTGCTTTGTTTTGATAAAATTTGGCCAAAATTTTTTGTTTTCCTCTAAAATGTTTGTTGTTTTTGGCAAGCGACATGATGCTTTGATCTTAGAATGCAAGTTAGTCTAAAGAAAATGCTTAGTGTTTGGTTTTAAATGGTGAACTTACATTAGCATGCTTTAAGAAAGTTGATTAAGCAATATAGATCTTCATAAGGAACTATTTTTCAATACTTATGGCTATAAATAATACCTACTGCAATCTACCCAACTTTAGTGAGAATTTGAGCTTCATTTGATGATAACAAGATTGCTGTTGGAATTTTCTTGATGAGTGGGCATGCATTTGTATATTAAGCTAGGTTTTGATATGGTTTAGTACTTGTTGAGACCACACATTGATTACTTGCATGACATGATAAAGGCAACTAGCATTAACCTCTTTTAGCCAAAATCCACCCTTTTACATGAGTTTCCCTTAGATAAGGCCATTTGAGACTTTAGCCTTTTTCTTTCTTGAACCACATGATTTTAAACAATAATCCTTTACTTTGATTTCCTTTCTACCTGGATTTTTATCAAAAAGTTGTTTTTGACAAGATTGCAACAACTTTATATATATACGGCAGACTTGTGCTTACCAAATCAAAGACTCAATACATAAAAATTTCTTGAGTTATGTTGGTAAAAGTTTCTATTTTCCAACTCATGTTTCATCTAAATATATGTATATCTGTATATGTATATCTTCCACAAGAACAAAAAGAAAAGCAGTAGCTAACACATATCAAAATTCCTTTAGCTACTCAAATTTCGGATTTACTTCAGCAAGCTTGTTTCCCCTTAAAAAAAATTTCTTACACTTGCTTGAATTGATGACATAAGACCTTGTCTTCGTTGGAAAATTTTTTGAAAACTCAAGCTATCCTCTCAAGATTAATTGATCTTTGAATTGATGTTCCTCAAGCTGAATTTACCTTTCGATTCTTGCACAAGACTGTTGTTGTGCCTACCGCAGCCTTCTGAAGCTTCTTGATTAATTATTTTGATAAAATCCTTAGCCTAAATGACCTTTTATTATCACACCTTACCCCAAGCCTACATTATAACCCTGTAAAAGTCCTTTTGGTAATGTTTTGTAGTCAATAATAGTGGTGGAGATCGGACAGATTATCAAGCATATGGTCTTAAGAATGCAATGTATTGCTGAAGAGTGCTATCTTTAAATTCCCTTAAACACTTTGAGAGAAAATTGGAATGAAACCTTCAGTGAGGCAGTATGGTTGCATTGATGCCATGTTTATTGATTTACTAGCTCTAAATGATTATCTTGACTTGTTTTTTATGCTAAGTTAATATGCTAGTGTGGGTAAGCGCATCTTTCTCCTTAGGCTTTGCATTTTCTATAGACTCGTTTGTTGTTTTATGGTGATAAGTAGATTGTTAATTGCCACATTTGTTTTGACATTTTCACACTTATCTTTTTCTTCTCTTCTTTTTCTTCTTGCTTTGAGGACAAAGCAATATTTAAGTATGGCGATTTATGATAAGTGAAAAATGTACCATGAAAATATAGGGAAAATGGCTTTGGAATCACTTGATTTGGAGTTATATTGTGGATTTTATAAGTATTTTTCTAAAATATAGATTGCAGGAAAATAATCAGGAAGGTTGCAGCAGAGTTGCGGAAATAAAGGAGAAACATGGCATTTTGGGAAGTGATGATGTGGCACATTATGAGAGGACTTGAAAATGGTTTAATGGCATAAAAAAAATTAGATCTCTTAGAGGCAAAGGAAATGAATTAGAAGCTGCCCTTTATTTTACTTAGTGGCCAAGTAAGGAAGAAAATGATAACTTATGTGGATGATGATGTGGCGCTCTATGAGTGGACCTTCAAGTGGTTCAATGACATGTATAATGGATCTTTTTGGAGGCAAAAGAAACGTATGAGAAGCTATCATATTTATTTCTTAGTGGCCAAGTACTTAAAACTTGTGGTTATAGTTTTCTTTTAATATTTTAATGCTTGCAACTTGTGCAAGTTGCCAAGGTCCCTTGAATATTTTAAAAGGGACATTATTTTGCTTTAGAGAGCAGCTTATGCTTATCTTTTCATCTCATATTTCTGTTCTAATTTCGTTTTTATGAATTCAAGTATGTTCTTCATTACTTTGCATTTTATTTCTTTAATTATGCATAACTAACTTCCCTGCAAACTTGCTAGGCTCTGCAGGCTGTTTGTTTGTGGTGTAGATCCTTCCTTATGCTTGATTGATTATTAATTGTGCTTAGATGATTCATAAGTTTGGTCAATTTATGTTGGGATTGGAAGTGAGCATTTCTTTAGACCGATAGGTGTTTCACTACCAAAGACCTATTAATAATCACGGAATTTCTATGACCTGGGTGAGCGCTGAATTCATGCTATGGGTTCTTAAAATTAAGTTAAGATGCTTACTTGAGATTAATGCTTAAGGCCTAACTTGTAAGAGAGGGATCCATAGTAAAAGTCTTAAAGTGCTAAATGGTAGGACGAGTATGCCACACTTAGTTACAAAGAATGAAGGTAAGAGAGCTTAGATCTAGGTACCTAAACATGCTGGAATAAGGAAGGGGAAACACCATTAACACCGTCCAAGGAGTATGGTAAAGCTTATTTTTTCATATTATTGAATTTCATACTACTGCAATCTTGTTATTTTACTTACTGCAATCTTGTTACTGTTCTATTTTACTCTAATGCACTCTTGTCTAAATTAATTTCTAGCTCACCAACTTTATAAATTGAGACTATTTAATTACTAAACTGCTTATAAAACTTAATTTCTTTCTTGCTCCTCGTGGGAATGACACTTGGTCTTGCCCCGTACTACTAATACGATCTAGTGCACTTGCTAGGTCCATCGAACACGCAACAGTACATGTTGTGTCTTTGGAATCCGCTCCTCTAATTAAATATTATTATGAAAAGATAAGCTAATTATATAAAATAGTATTGCTATGGAAAAAATAATAAATTTATAGAATTTTGATTCTTTAAAGTTAAGTTTCCACAAAGTTATTGAAAAACAAACACAAAATATGAGAAATAAAAAAAATTAAAAATAATAAGTCATTCATTTTTTCAAAACATTTTATATACATCTTTCTCATGCTTTACAAAAAAAAATTAGACACCTTTTCATTTATATCATCTAAATTCGATATCTATCAGTGAAATAATTGTAGATTCCAAACTAATATGGACTGACCTATCGAGGGTCGATATTTCATTTGAAAGAATTTATTTCTTTTAAATAATATATCTATAGGACAAATGTCAACCATATTACAGCTACTATGACGATAAGGGATTATAAACGTATATTCAAAACAATATTAATTTATACCATATCGTTTCAAATACTTACGTTATAAATTTATAGTACATGTGATCCCATTAATGCATGAAAATACGTAGCACAAATACTTTTTAAATTAGTAAATCATTAAAAAAATACCAATCCTTTAAAACTTTCTGTCTATTCGCTATTTTGGAGCTTGCTGTCCGACTTTTTATTTCTAGAGCTCTATCAGGCGTTCAGCCGATTTATTGCCGCATAGGCACCGCTTATTCCGATTTTTTCCGCCTATACGTGGGGCCAAATTTTAATTTTTTATAATACCATTATTTATAATAATCATGGTTTACCAATAAAAAATAGTTTAGTTGGTAAAACTAAAGTACATTAAAGTGTTCTCACAATAAAATTGTCATTTTGAGTCTTAAACCGAGAAACAATATAATATATACCACTAATAAGGAGGTTCCTATCATTCAATTAATAGCTAGTGATTTTTAAAATATGGTCTAAATTATATTTTTTGATATTTTATATTATTATGATTTACTTTTTAGGTGAATTTATATATATGCTAATGAATATTTAACATTAAAAAATATAAATTCGCTTAGGTCCCACATAGGTTTTGCCTAGATCCCGCCTAAGCGTTTTGAAGCTCCGATCGCCTGACTTAAGGGTGTTAACGAGCCGAACCGAGACTGAATAGTGCAGGGCTCGGCTTGGCTCATGAACATATTTGCTTGGGCTCGACTCAGCTCGAAGCTCGTCGAGCTTAGAAAAATGAACCTCGGCTCGAGTTCGCGAGCCTAAACGAGCCCTAACACATATGCACTATTGCAACGTAAAATAAAAGTGTTGCCTCTAAGTGTTTCAACTTTGATGATTAAAACTGATTTATGGCAACACTAGTTAAAAAAAGATTGCATCAATAACATGACATTTTGTTATACTTTTTCAAAAAAAATATAAAAAATACATTTCCAAAAAAAATAACGCAATTTATTCGTATTTAAAGAAATACATAATTTTAAAAATTTGAATTAACATCATAATATTTTTACCATTATCTGTAATCACTCTCATTTCGTCTTTTTCGATGTTCTATCATATGCAATTCCATATTCATCACCACTCTTGCAAATAAGTAGCAAGTTATTTTAAATCATCATTTTACGAATAATTATCGTAAATGAATAATTATTATTCACCAATCATATATAATTAATTTATTTTTCACTAATTTATTAACTATAAAAATTGTACGAACATGTTTGCGAGCTTTCGAGCCGAACCTTAGAAGACTTGGTTTGGCTCGTTAATATCGCGAGCCGATCCCGAACTCGAATCGAGCTGTATCGAGTCTAACTCTGACCGAGTTTTGACCAAGCTGAATCTCGAACTGTTTGCGAGCTACTGAGCTTGTTAACACCCCTAGCCTAACTAGCGCCTAGCGCTTTTTAAAACATTGAAAAATACAATATCAACTAATAGAGTTGGTCTGAGTGATAAGCGGTTTGATATTATTTAAGTAAGATCTTGAGTTCGAATATTATTAATATAGAAAATTCTTATCGAAAGACTCACCCACACATCCCACCATAATCAGTTGTGCGATCCGAATCAAATTCTAACGTAATTAAAACAAAATTTTAGTAAACTGAATGGGAAATAAAAGAACAGAAAAAACTAAAAATACATTTAATGGCTTTCTGAAAGACTAATTTAGTTAGTAAATCAAGATTAAATCATAAAAAAAGGTGTCTATTTTGAACCACAAGTTTTGCAAAACACTTACATAACGGAAATTAGTATTAACCTACATAAAAATAAGGGCTCGTGATACTCTAAACCACTTATGAAAGAAAAAATATATTTTATTTACTTCGAAAGCTAAAAAAACGAATACTCAATATGTATTAAGTTCACAATAAAGAATTCAAATGATTATTTATTTTAATAAATCAAACTGGGAAATTTAGTAACTAAATCTACTAAATAGTATAAGGTTGGAAGGAAATCTTGTCGAAGATGTAATTAACTTATTAATAATTAGGATGATATGTAACAATATCTGGTGTATATAACATTGAGTCCCTTTTCATATTCAAACCATGTACCTAATTATATTCAAAAACATTTAATGAAGTTATTATTATATTTATAATTAATTAAGTAAAGGAAATAAAATCTCTTTCTTATCTTGCCTAATTTAATATTATATTCTTACTTAAAATGTATTTCTTTTATATATTTTCTTCCCAATTTATTTTTTTATTACTCTTTCCATATTTAGCTATGCTTAATTTTACTTTTTAAAATTATAGTATTTCATGTAATACAATATTTATTATAATGAAACAAAAACTTTATACTTTATAAACTTAATTATTTTTAAACTCAAATCCTAAATCTTCATAGTCAATAAAACTCCTAGATCTTTAACAATTTTACATATTTTTATTTCTCTTTTCATAAATTTATTATATTTGGGATTTTTTTACAAAATTAACCCTACTATGCAACACAAACTCCTAACAGTATATCTTTTATCCTAATATATGACATATATTTTTATTTTTCTAGTTCATTGTTATGATTTCAAATACCAATATTTAAACATGTATTTTGAAACTTTGAACTTTAGTAATAACATTATAATATTTATTTTTAATAATTTATTCAGTGATGCGCCCAAATCATGTCTTAGCCATCGAAGGGACGGGTCCAAAATCACATTTTCGTCGTGGACGAGCATGAATCTGATGCACCCTAGCATAAAAAATTAAATAGTAAAATAAAAAATTTAAAATTTAAATTAAATTTAGAATTTGAACATAATTTTAAATCCCGTACATTAAACATTTAACCCATAAAATTATTTTAAGTAACTTTTACATGTTTGGATAATATATATGTATATATGCGACATTTTGAAGTAATGACGTTTTTGAAATAGCATAAGAGTAGTTTAAAGTCATAGTTGTTGATTGTAGTTGATATTAATCAAAAATATCCGAACGAGCAAAATTTATGAATCGTTAATGTAGTAATTTGCTATGATTTTCCATTATTTCATGAATTTAATAGTCATACTCTAAATTACTTTGTATATTATTTATGGTTTAAGATTAGACTCTAATGTTTAGTGGTAATGGTAGGGTTCAAATTTTCAAAGTACATTAATAAAGATATTTATCAAACTATGCTAGAATGTTTAAATACTGATATTTGAAATCATAACAATAAACTAAAAAGTAAAAAATATGTGTCATATATTAGGGTAAAGGGTTTAAAATTCGGGGTTTGTGTTGCATGTTAGGATGAGATTTTTAAAAATAAAAAGTTTCAAATACATTTACAAAAATAAAAGGAAGATACATTACATTGTTAAAGTCTTAAAGATTTTAAATTTTTATTGACTATAAAGATTTAGGATCTGAGTATAAAAATAATTAATTTTTTTAAAGGTATAGAGTTTATGTTTTAAATTAAAATAAATATATCATAATGTAAAATACTATAATTTTGAAAACGAAAATAAAGTAGATAAAATTAAATTTGGAAAAAGTAAATTGAGAAGAAAATATAGAAAAAAATGCAGAAAGGTAATAATATAAAAGTTAATTAGGAAAGAGTAGAATTTTTTTTATTACCTTTACTTTTGTTAACTATAAATATAATAATGAGCTAATTAAATATTTTGGATAGAATTATGGTACATGACGGTGCTTGCCATGTACCGTATAATCATCCTTTCATATTTCAATTCAGTTCTATACACGTGCTAGGCCTGGTTATTTTCAACTGCAAATCAGTTTAATTTAATTCAGTTTAAATCTATTAAATTTAAGTTCATTCAATCTAGTTCAAACTTCAACACTATTAATTAATATAATAAAAATTAATTATAATTAATTACAACAATAGTTTTAATTTTTAAAATAGTTATTTTAATTAATATTGTTAATGAGAATTTATAATAATTATAGTAATATATATTTTTAATAACGATGAATAATAATTAAGTAATATAATGAATAGTAAATATAATAGTAAGAATATAATATTTATAAATCATAATACTCATTTTCATAATAAAAATAATAAATAATACTCCCCTTTTTAAATAAGTGACATTTTTGGTAGGTTTCCTAATACCAAGGCTGCATTAAATAGGGCAATAAAAATACTATAATACTCTTAAAATTATTCTTCTTTATAAGACTCTTCTTTATTTTTATTTTTTTACAATGAGTGGATAAATAAGGTAAAAGATGAAAAAGATAAAAAAATATGTATTTTAATCCACAAAATGACACATTTAAAAAACTGTTTACCTACAAAGAGGACATTTATTTAAAAAGAGAGAAAGTAATTATTAATATATTATTATAATAGAATTTTCAATAATTATAATTAGAAATGATGATTACATATTATTATGTTTTTATATAATAAATATTAGTAATACTTAAAAAAGAATAATAATTATGAAATTTGATCAAGCATAATTTATGATGAAAAATGAATTTAAATATTAATAAAAATATTTTTAATAATTTTTTATATTTATTTATTATTAAATATTATAACTTATTAGTAAACGGTACATTATTATTATTATTATTAATATTATTAATTAATAATAATTTATATCATACATTGTTATTAATTAATCATATTTAAATTAATTATAATTTATATAATAATAAATTTTATTGAAACTAATATCTAATATTGTTAATATTTTTGGTTTATTATTTTTTATCGTTAATATTTATTAATATGCATTATAATAATTAGTTTATATTATTTATAACTGTTTTTTATTTTTAATTATTTTTTTAGAAAGATGGATTGTATTAAATTTAGAATAAATGGGCAGCACAATCAAGTGGTAATGACAGTCAAGCCCCCGTTACCTCATTCAAATAAACTGCTCTCGCAATAGAGTGTCCTAATACATTAGCATGCCTTGACACAAGACTAAAAGCAATAGAAGAAAAGGAGAGTATTAAATTCTTACAATCCAAAATGATGAGAAGTATAAAAAACCGACATCTAGACCTGTTAATGAATCAAACAAAATGCTATTATGAATCTCAATCACAACATGAGTGTAATTGAGAATTTTGAGCCATCAAAGAGCCTCCCGAACGGAGAGAGCTTCTGCCTCCAATATAGTCACCTGTGGCGTTAAGAATCCAGATTTAGCACTAATGAAATCACCACCAGCATTACGAACAATTAGTCCATAGCAGATTGAATTGCCATTATTAAAATGGCCGCGTCAGAATTGCATTTCAAGTAAGGCCCTTGGGGAGGATTCCACCCACCATTTAGAGCAATACTGATTTTTCAGCATCACCACTAGAAGCTCACCACTGAGAGTAAGTTGTGAAACATAGCCTGAGGGCGGCGCGAGGCTGATTGTAAGTGGCTTGCCACACTAACCTGTTTATTGCAAACCAAATAGCCAAAAGTAAAAAGCAAGCTCGATGTACAAAATCCATAGGCCTATCACGAAGCCAAGAATCAATAATATTCACCACAGACAAATTCCCTTGTATGGTAGCATTCTGATAAAAAAAGGTGCCAAAGACTACATGTATAGCTATATTCAAAAAACACATGTTCCATAGTTTCAACTTCCAGATTGCAATTTGGGCAAAAAGCATTATCCACCGCATGCCTTTAAAACAAATTAGAACGCACCAGTAGAACATTTAAAAGAATACGCCATAAAAATATCCTTAGTTTTAATGAAATCTTAAGATGCCAGAGTTGATTCCATCTAAACTGAAAACTAGGTAATTCAGAATTACAGGAGTACGATAATTGTCGGTACGGGCTCTTGACAGTATAAATTCCTCTAGCCTCGTGAGGCCAAAATGAAACATCCTCCCTAGGAACCACAGGCAATGGAGTGCAGAGAATGAGTTGGGCCTCATAAGCTTCAAACCATTCTTGAATAATATCATTATCCCCGAATTAACCAAGCCACATTTTTAGTATTCAAACCCATACCATCTCTACCAATTAACAATATTCTGTCGACATTATTAGCCCAGACATCCTCCAAAATACTAATAGAAGACCCATTACCAACCCTCCAATGAATATTTTTTTTAAAGAAATCCATAACTGAAAAAATACTTCGCCACACATAGCTCGGAGAGGAACCTAATTCAGCCCTTAACACAAATTTTCCCCTAAAATAACGAGCACCAAAGATGCGGCTCACCATGGAGTTCGGGAAAATTAAGAACCTCCAAATCTGCTTTGCAAAAAGGGCCTTGTTAAAGTTAATTAGGTTTCGAAAGCCCATACCTCCAAACTTTTTAGGACGAAAAAGTAGCTCCAAACGTTGCCAATGTATTCCTCTCCTATCCCCCTTACTATCCCCCTTACATGATCCCCACCAAAAAGAATTCAACATATTATGAATTGACTCACACAAATTTACAGGAAGTTTGAACAACAACATAAGATAAGTGGGGATAGATTGGAGCACAGATTTAATAAGCACCTCCCGACCGCCCCAACTTAAAAACTTGGCTCTCCAAGAACTAATCCTTTTCCATATTCTATCCCGGATAAATCCAAAGGAAGATGTCTTACTACGACCAACACCCATAGGTATCCCTAAGTACGTTGTAGTAGAACCAGTCATTAACACATTGAAGTAGTCACATATATCACGTTTGGATTGATCATCCAAATTTGAACTAAAGGACACAGAAGACTTCTGAAAATTTATCATCTGATCAGAGGCATTCTCATAGGCCAACAAATAGGCTTTAATATGTTGACATTCATCTAAATTTGCCTAAAAAAATAAGTAGCTATCATCAGCAAAGAACAAATGGGAAACAGAAGGGGCATTCCTAGCGACACTACAACCATTAATAGAACCATCCCTTTCTAAGTTAGACAATGCAGCAGATAGACCCTGAGCACACAAAATAAATAAGTAGGGTGAAAGGGGATCACCTTGCCGTAATCCTCTTTCAGGTGTAATGGACCCAAAATATCTACCACTAGTACAGAATGAATACCTAACCGAGGAAATACACATAAGCATCCAACTGACCCACAAACTAGAGAAGCCCATTAAGAATAGCCTCAACATACGACCATTCTATACGATCATATGCTCAATCTTCAAAGCCACCCACCCATCATGTCCAGTTTTCTTACGATGTAAAAAATGGCCAACCTCATACACCACCAGAACATTATCAGTGATGAGTCTACCAGGAACAAAAGCACTTTGGTTTTCAGAAACAATACCATCCAAAATACCCTTAAGTCTATTAGCCAGAATCTTTAAAATAATTCGATATAACACGTTATAGAGAGCGATGGGTCTATAGTCTGAAATTTTCAAAGTATTCTTAGACTTAGGAATTAGTACAATATTCGTCAAGTGTAACTCAGTAGGTAGGATCCCATCATTCAAGGCATTCAACACATATTTAAAAATATCAGCTCCTATAATGTCCTAATAAGATTGAAAGAAACCTGGATTGAATCCGTCAGGACCAGGAGCTTTATCCAGGTGCATGGAATAGACTGCATTCTAACTTCATCTTTAGAAAGAGGCTTCACAAGCTCCACATTTTGAGTGTCTGAAACTCGAGCTTCAACATGGCTTACAAAACTCAAGTCAAGGTCGTTCGATTTGGTGAAGAGTTTTTGATAAAAATCAATAATGTGTGCTTGCAAACTCCCCTCCCAATCTAGCCGATTGTTAGCATCATTAAATAGTGAATCAATTCTATTCTTTCTCCTCCTAGAAGACGCGTAAGTATGAAAATAGCGCGTGTTGTTATCACCGCATTTCACCCAATTCAACTTTGCTCTTTGTTTCAAGAATGTCTCCTTATCCCGATACAATACAGCTAAATGTGATTTAACCTCAATGTATCTGGTAGTAGACTACTGATTAAAGTTTTTTCTGCACTCATTAATTATCCGTCTGCACTCTTGAATTTTATGATGGGTATCATCTTTTGTTCTCGTGTTCCAATTGTGAAGAGCAGCAGCTAAATTATTTATTTTTACCGAGAAATCTGCCCCCCCATTCGAATTCCAGCTTTATTGGACAACAACCCTACAATCTGGTTTCAACCTCCATTCATTACTAAAACGAAATTTTTTTTGTCTTTGCTGGTTAACTCTATTAAGGACACAAATAATAACATCATGATCACTCAAGCTCATAAGCTCATGCCTTATCAAATAATGCAGAAACAAATTGTACCAATCACCATTTGCCAGACCTCTATCAAGTCGTTCCCTAAGCACCATCTCACCAAAGCGCACTAGTTCCCATGTGTAAGGGAAACCATGGAAACCCATATCCGTTAACGAGTAGTCTATAAGAGCTTGTCAAAAATTTGAAATACCAGTGCGTGGGTGAGGCCGCCCCCCGAGCTTCTCTTTAGTGCTTAGAATCTCATTAAAATCACCCATAACAATCCATGGCAACGAACTTGAATTAACAAGTTGCAGAAGAAGATTCCACGACTGATGCCTCAAATGACGTCGAGGATTCCCGTAGAAACCTGTGAATCTCCATTCCTTTCCCCCATCTTTAACTTCAACATCGATATGGGTTAAGCTGAAACTTTTCAAATCAGCAGTCATGGTTGAATCCCAAATTAGAGCAAGACCCCCACCAAAGTTATCTCCACGCACAACAAAGGAACGCGAAAAACCCAACTCTCTACTAACATCAAGAATGCGTTGACGGGAACATCTAGTTTCTGACAAAAAAATTAAATTCGAATGAAATCTGGTGACAATTGTCTTTATTTCTTGACTCTTCGCAGAGGAGCCTAATCCACAACAATTCCAACCAACCAAACTCATATATAATCACCATATTAAATCTATCAGACACAGAATAATTCTATACCAGTAACAAGTAATCTTAAATCTACCAAAAACACCAAAACGAAATTCTGAAGGCAATAGAAACAGAAACAGATCGTCACACTTAAGAAAATAACTGAACCCATCAGTAATAAACCCCAGGAGAACAAAATCCCAGAGATCCTGAGACCCTAGGAGAAACAAATGAAGAAATCAAGATGTAAAATTGAGAATACCGGCAAGGAATCTAGAAATTTCAGTCAAAGTTGTGTCGGCGGCGATGACGTTTTCTTTTCTTCTTTTTTTTTTAATTATTATTTTAATAAACTTTTTATATTTATTGATTTTATTACAATAAGTAATCATAAGTATTATTACATATTATTATTAGTTTCAATTCAGTTCAAGTTCAATTAATTTATATTCATTCAGTTCAATTCATATGCAAGTAGATCGGTTCAGTTCATGAAAGTTCAAGGAACATAGCCTTAATTATTATTAGTAGTTGATTTTTTTTTCTCATTCTTACACTTCTATCTATCTTTACTTCAACGTGTTAACGTACTTAAATACTTTTTTAGATCATATTCTATAAGTCAAATATTATTTGGTGTTTGATATATTGAATTTGTCTATTTGATGTCTTACATATTCACTTTTTGCCTATTTATTATATAGAGTATTTAATATTAGCCTATTTGGTGCATAACATATTTAATTTTTTACAAAAATTATGAATACATATTCGTCATTTGGATTATGATTATCTTTTGTTAATCATGCATAGAATGTCGACCCTCACTAACTCGCTAAGTTGTCAACTAAAATTGAAAATATCAAGCACCAAATAGATAATTTCAATAGGTTATACACCAAAAGAGTGAAAGAGTATTTGAGTTTTAAAATAAAATCCAAAATATATTTAAGTCCGTATTAGTGATAAGCATGAAAGATGACTCATAAATAATGTCATTCTAAATCTAGATATTGGAATTGGACTTGCCACGGGGGAGCTGGAAAAAAATCACGTGTCCTCGTTTTAGTGTCCCTTTTTATATCTCTCATTCATTTTTTAATATATGACAAGTTTATAAAAAATGTGATGAAAAGTAATAAAATAAATTTAAAAAATAATAAAATAATAATAAAAAATTATCACATATCAAAAAATAAATAAAAGACATAAAAAAAATACCAAATTATGGCGGAGCTAATTATATTCTCTAGACAATATTAAATGAAAAGGAAACCAGGGAGTCTTAATTAACTATTAGATTAATGCCATTATTTGAGAATTAATAATATGGCTTCTCATCAATTATCAATTTATTTTAACTTAATACTCCTCTCATTTTTTTAAATAGTCATTATAGAGTTTTCATTAAAATCAGTAATAAAATATTTATTATAATATTTAGATAATTAATTTATCCTTCATATTTTATAAATAAATTTTCTTTCTTCATAATTATTTATTTATAATTTCATCAATACTTAATCTCTTTCCTAATTAATATAAGGATAAACTGAAAATAAATTGGTCAAAATTACATTAATTATCTACAAATGACAAGTAAAAAATACAAGATTAAAAGCCTATAATGAATAATAAAAAAACGGAAGGGGTAAGTAGCAGTGTTGTAAGATTCGGATCGATCAAACCGGTTGAATCGGGAGAATCCGGATCCGGTGATAAGAACGGTCGGGTGACACTAAAACCCACTTTGCTACGACCCTCTAAAAACTTGATGACCCGACCGGTTGACCCGTTGATCCGGACCGGGTTAATGGGTCACTAATTTGAATTTTTTTAGTTAATGTTTAAATAAAAACCTATTAAATCATGACCATTAAAGTCTATATAATTTAAAAGTTCAATAAATTTAATTTTAATGATTGTTGTGTTTTTCAATTTAATTTTTTGCAATTTCAATTTAAAAAATTTGGGTAATTTTTTTAAAAAATCTTATAGTTGAACTTATGTGTAATTTGTAATTTATATTTTTTATTGTAATTTAACTTATTTTAAATATAAAATAATAGTTTATTGGTTAACTTTAATTTGTTTTCAATACAAAACAATTAGTTTGTAAATTAATGAATAACGAAAATTAATTTTATGTAAATATTAAAATATGATGTAATTATTCTTATACTTGTCTTTCCATCTTAAATTTTAGTATTATGCAATAGTTGGTGTTTAATATATCATATATTAATCTTTAAAATATTAAAAAGTATGAATTTTATATATATTTATTATAAATGATTCAATCCCGGTTCAACCTCAAACGACCCATCAACCCTTGATCCTTTACTTTCACCGATTCGAAGGGCCGGAATTTGACAACCATGGTAAGTAGATAAAAGGGTCATATTGCACATTATCTCGTTTTGGATTTTTAGTAGTAGTATTCATCTTTAATACTGTTTTCTTAAAGCTCATGGAAAAAACTATTAAAAAAAGTTGGAGAATTGTTTTTGTAAATTGAACTCTATCTTTTGCATTTTTACTTTTCCAAAAAAAGTCTTGTAATGCATTCGGTTTCGAAAACTAGTCGCTTTAGAGAAATTCATAAATTTTAAGAAACAATTAATGAAGGGTATAAAATTACTTATTTACCCTTAAATTAACATTAATTGAATAATATATGTATTGTGATTGAGCTAAAATTAATAAGGGTATAATAGGGAGAAAGGAGTAAAAGTTTACATTGAAAATAGATAATGACAAGTAAAAGGAGCCAAGAAAAACTGTGTAGAGTGATTAATTTTTTAAACCGGATGGAGTACCTTTTTTCCAATTTGAAAATAATATTTTCAGTGCAATTTATTTTTTTTATTTAAATAAATCTATGAGTCAACCAAAAACCTGATAATTTAAATTATATTATTATAAAAAAATATTGTAACAAATGTTGAAGCAAAATTTAGTTGAAATATTTTTATTATAGAAAGTAGCTTAATTTTTTTAAGAAAATCCAGTTAAATTTAGTTTAGTTGTATTGTTGTTATTATTCATGTTTTTTTATCGTTACTGATAATTTTTACCTAAAATACTTAAAATAAAATTTTAACAATTATAATGAAACACTTAAACTATTATTTAAAGTTGAAATGTAAAAGATGATCAAAAAAATGATATTAACATATTATTAGTGAAAAAATAAGTAACAAGCGAAAAAAGGAACACTTGTATTTATAAATAAAAATATGTAAAACATTGTAAATTTTTGACATAAACAATACAATTTCTTCTTATAGTAAAATATAACACAAAATTATTTATATGCATTAAAGTCTGATGTCTTCGTATCGGAGCCATTTATTTTAAATCCGACACGTAACAATTTTATTTAAATTTCACTCTTTTTAAAATTTGCATTTGTTATATTTTGAATGAAGATATGAAAAAAATTAATTAAATAGATATAGCAGATTTTAAATTTTAATCTTATTTAGTATATATATAAATTGTTCCAGCAGGAAAAGGTCCGCTTTGACCTTATAAAGGGACCCGTGGAGTTGACTTCATAAAAAATACAAATTCCAGCTTACCAAGTCTAAGCTTATTGATCTGTTCGGGTGGAATAAGGAAAGAAATTACCATAAGCAAGGGTAAATACGTCCAGTGAATGCCAAAATTAAATGAGATATTCGTTATTTTAATGTTTAGCTTAAGTAGATAGTATATTTTGGATGATATGCTAATGATTCCTTTATGAACTAGTAATTGTCCTTATCCTCCCGTAAACTATTATCAATGTCAAGGAAATATTTAATGTCACTTTTTATGCTAAAAAATTATGAGATGGATACTAAAGAAAACACAAAAAATGGAAACAATAGTTTTTTTATATAAGATTTTTAGTCGTGAAAGTATTTAATTCATTTCGTGCTTTATATGAATACATTATTTTTTATAAGGTAAATTAAAATAGAGAGATTCTGAATTATTGACTGTTAAAATTAAGTCCGCTTCTCTCTATGCGTTCTAAGGTGGAAAGTGTGAGAAAATGGATCAATTTCAAAAAAATGATTATAAATATTGAGGAAAATTTTTAATCCTCGCCAACTCGATCTTGTTGGTCCCCAAATAATTTCGTTAATCCGTGAAAATCATTATTTTGAAAAAAAATATTTTTTATTCTCTTTTTATCTTTTTCTTAAAATAATAGACCTATTTTAAAAAAAAATTCATACCCCATTTAATAAATGAGTGAAATCACATTATACTTTTTAAAAGTTTGCCTAAAAAATAATTCATAAAATGCAGCTTGTAAGAACTAAATGTGAGATATGAAAATCAACTTTAAAAAATATGACATTTGTAAAAATTTGACCATGTTAAGAATGAATCTCATATTAATCTCAGATGATCTAACGAGCTTGTATATACTGGGTTCTGGAAGCCTTAACTTGAACGACGCATTTTAAAGTCGTGAGGTTGGTTGAGGATTGTTCCTCGGCTAAGTCAGAATCATAATCCATATCAGAGGATAAAAACCGTAAATCAGTTGAAAAGAAAAGCTTACAAGGGGGCGTAAATGGCGCCAAAGCACACAATATCGTTCAAGCTGTTTATAACACGTTATGAATACGATCGCGATGAGAGGGTGTGTTAAGAATGAATCTCACATTGCTATCGGATGATTTATCGAGCTTGTAAATAAACTAGGCCCTAAAGGTCTTAACTTAAACGGCGCATTTTAAAACCGTAAGGTTGGCCATAAACGGCATTAAAGCAGACAATATTATTTAAACTGTTTGTAACATATTAAAGTTTTTTTAAATATTTCCAAAGCATTTTTTTATATAGTTTAAGGGAAAATACAATGGTCACTCAATGTATGCTGATTGTGGTGAATATATTAGTATAGTAATTAAAATCAAATTTATAAGTTTTAGAGGTTATGAATTTAAATCATATGGAGATTTTTTTAGATAATTGTAATTGTACAAATTTTAAGGTTAAAATGGTGTTTATCCTATATAAATATGACAACGTCCTATTTTTTTGTGTTGGAAAATCGTTCTAAATTCCAATTAATCATAAATATCATAAAAAAGAAACGGTTCCTAGTAAAATCCTTACTTTTTTTTATTGCTCATGATTCATCGGAGCTTTATTTTAGTTATGTTTAAATTCGATTCGAATCATGTACCTGATTATAATAGGTGAGTCTTTCAATAAATTTTTTTTACATTTACTAGAATTCAAACTCAAAACTTTAATTAAGTTATATCAATCGCTTATCAGCTATAAAAGTGTTAAAATCCTAACTGCTTTTGAATTGCCATATGATATCATAACATACAGTAATTAATTAGCGTCTCCAACCGTCCGATCTTTATGCTTATGCGATTTCAAGGGTGATTAAGGTAGACTATTTTTTATTTATTTGTCTTATTTATTTTTAGAAGGAAAAATAATAAGCAGAGAAATAAATAAATCAAATAATAATGGAATTTAAGATGGGTACTGATTTTGTCTGTCTTTGAGAATGTCTCTATATATATAGAGCCTGTATCATAGTTATTTTTTGTGAATATAGATTAAGTTCGTTTATTCCTGATTTTTGAAAAAAAAATTCCCTGGATTGAAATTGCAGAGAGAAAATCGTGGGGCAGTGAGAGATTTTGTGGGATTGCAGTTATCAGGATTTTGATCTCATTTGGGTTATTGAGATCTTCGTAAATTTCCAACCTTTTTTTATCAGGGTTTAATTAAACGGGCAATTTCAATCCCAATTCCAATTTCAATTTTGCAGAGCATTTTTATTTGGGATTTTTTTGAACTTGATCATACCGTCAATCATGGCGGATGGGTATTACAGTTCGAAGAAGACTGATGATATTTGTGAAGACGTTTGTGGCCAGGTAAAGTTTCGATTGTTATTTTTGTTTTATCTGTTTTTCAATGGGCATCCTAAATTTCTTATCTGCAAATTTTTTTTGTCTAATGTTGAAAATTCGCCCCTTCCCCTTTCTACGCCATTGAAAGTATATCCATTGAAGTCCGCAGATACTTTTCCCCTTCAATTTTACAAAATCCCCCTTTCAATGGAGCCTGGGTTTTTGCATTAGGTTTGGAAATTTAGCATATTAATTGGTCTATGAATTGTTAATTCTTGTGGAAATATGTGCTGTTAGAGTGTTTAATGGGCAGTTTTTCATTTGTAGTTAGGGAAAATCTTTCCAGGATGAGAAAAACGCTGATTATATCATTTTATTCTTTGATTGTTAGCCAATTGCAGTTTGTAGTAATGGTATATGTATCAGTTAATGGCTTTTGGTAGGGGAATTGATTGTTCTTTTGAATTGCAGCAGAATTCCCGTGCTGTGAGCATGTCGAGGCTGCGCTGTATCCTCCGAGGATTCGATTTCAGGACATACATATTGTTGTTCGTGGTGATTCCATTAGGAATCTTTGGAATATACCTACACGGCCAGAAGATTTCCTACTTCCTTAGACCACTATGGGAATCTCCCCCAAAGCCCTTCAATGTAATCCCACACTACTATCACGAAAACGTCTCGATGCACACCCTTTGCAAGCTTCACGGCTGGGGCATTCGTGGATCACCAAGGCGAGTTTTTGATGCAGTTCTATTCAGCAACGAAGTTGACATACTCACAATTCGATGGAACGAATTGTACCCTTATATCACCCAATTTGTCCTTCTCGAATCAAATTCTACATTCACTGGCCTCCCGAAAACCCTCCGTTTTTCTCGAAACCGCGATAGATTCAAATTTATCGAGCCTCGGTTAACTTATGGAACAATCGGAGGGCGATTTCGGAAAGGCGAAAACCCTTTTGTGGAAGAGGCTTATCAAAGGGTAGCATTGGATCAGCTGATTCGAATCGCCGGTATTGAAGATGATGACTTGTTGATAATGTCTGACGTGGACGAGATTCCTAGCGCCCACACGATTAATCTATTGAGATGGTGTGATGAAATTCCTGATATTATTCATCTTCAGCTGAGGAATTATTTGTATTCCTTTGAATTTTTACTCGATTACAAGAGCTGGAGAGCTTCGGTTCATAAGTACAAGGCTGGGAAAACTCGGTACGCCCATTTTCGGCAGGCGGATGTGCTGTTGTCTGACTCGGGATGGCATTGCAGTTTTTGTTTTCGATACATTAGGGATTTTGTATTCAAGATGAAGGCGTATAGTCATTGTGATCGAGTTAGGTTCGCTCATTACTTGAGCCCCAAAAGGGTTCAGGATGTGATATGTAAAGGCGCTGATCTGTTCGATATGCTTCCCGAGGAGTACACATTTCGAGAGATTATCGGGAAAATGGGTCCCATCCCTCATTATTACTCGGGTGTGCATCTTCCGGCTGACTTGATAGAAAATGCTGATCAGTATAAATATCTCTTGCCCGGTAATTGTCTTCGAGAGCCAGACCCAGAAGGTGGCTGAACCAACCGTCTTTCTTAGGCACATTTGTATATGTCGTGATGCATTCATATCGAGGAAGGGATAAATCTTATACTATTCCTTCCCTAGGTACACAAAATCGGTGAAAAAATGCGAGCTTTAGTGGGATGTTTGTGTACTTTTGGTATCTGAGACATGTCAAATTTTTGGCAGGGGCTCTTGTATTAGCATAGCTCCCTTAGTTTTAGTAAATTTACCCTTTTTGCCCAGGTTCTTTGCTAAGTAGGAAATTTTGGCCTTTTTTGCTCTAATTTTAGTTGATTTGTATGGTGGATATATGATTTTAATGCTGATTTATGGTGTTTATGGTGAATGTGATTTTGCTCATTAAGCACTAATCTGGAGAATTCTGTAAAGTGTAAAAGATTTATAATTTGGGTATAATACGTATTGGTTACTTGTGGTTGTTTTAGTTGAGGAAGTGCTTGGTTCAATCTAGGAAAAAAAGACAGCTTTTTTTTTTTTTTCTGTTTTTGTTTAGTTTGGGAAATTTGTGGTACAGAATGGGTTAGTGTATCTCACAAATCTGCAGAGGAAAGGAATATACCATTTTCTTGTGGGTTGGGCTGAAACTTGTGTTGGAAACGTTTCTATGTAAGTTTCTTGTAAATATCTAATGAGAAAGGAGATATACTACTTTGCATATTACTATGTTCGTATGTACTATAGTTAATATCGGACATGACAATATGACACGGTCCATTTTAAAATGAATTTAATGCCTCTTTATTAAATGTAATCATAACATGATAAATAAGTTTAACACAATAACATGGTTAATGGCACTTCTAGCCGCTCCACCTCGGTACATTTGGCTAATTCTCCCCGTAAGTTTTGAATTGTATTCTTCAGCTTTTTCAATTTAATAAAAGTGCATCTAAGATATGCCTCAACTTGATAAAAGTGCACCTAGGAGCCCTCTTATGTTGACATTCGTATTTGAGAATCAAACCATTAAAAAAGGCAGATCTCATTTGTACTTTTTCAAGCTGAGACGGCTCTCAAATGCACTTTTATCAAGTTGAGGAGGCGGGGCTTGCGAGTGCAATTCAAAGTTGAGGGGAGCGTTTTGTTAAAAGTGTCAATTGCCAATAGCCGACATGGGGGCGGCTCTCATTTTGCATTTTTCTAAATTGAGAGAGCTCTCGAATATACTTTTACAAAATTGATGGACTTGTGAATACAATTTAAAATTGAGGGGAGCACATTAATTTGAAGGGATACGAACGAATTGAGTTGATAAAACCTATTTAATATGTATCAAGATTTGAATCCATTTGTTTGATAGTGGATATATTATCTCAAGAATCCGATATTTGTTTTGTGTGCTCAAGCTTTCTCTAAGATTTGTCCAAAATAAAAGGTTGTATTAATCAACAATTTTTAGATAAACTAATTTGTGAAATAAGACTATTTTTCAATATAAAATTTTTTATGGACAACAGATGAATTTCAATAGTACAGGTGACAAAGACACCGTTGACTCCTTTGGTAAACGTCAACTGACCATTGTTTACTTCATAATAATATTGTATTTTACATTTTTTTATTATATTATGTTTAATTTGTTTCACATATATATGATTATTTTGTTTTTTTTATAAAATTAACACAACTAATTCAATAGTTATATCAATAAATGTGGCTTTAAGTGGTAAGTGATTTCATCTAAGTAAAGTTTTAAATTCGAGTCCTAGTGAATGTAAAAAATTCTTATTGAGAGATCCACCCACCATTATCAGATGCGGAACTTGGGTCGAATTTAGATATAATCGAAATTAAGTTCGGATGAATCAAATGGTAAAAAAAATCAATAATTATAACATTTAAATGACAAACTATAATTATTTTGTGAAAAATAAAGCCACCGTATATAAATCCTTAAAAGTGTCACTTTTTCAAATAATTATATGTTTCGTCTATCTTTCTTTTGCATAACAATCTAAATTTAAATAAGATATTGCTGGGTAATTATCATTGTTTGTGTTGTATTCATTCTCTATTGTTGGTAATAGTGTTTCAATACTATTGATAATTTTTTAATTTTGAAACAATTAAGTGCAATAGTGTAAGTTGTAACCGCGTACTATTGTTTGGGCTAGCTATTCCAGTTTGCTAATAATTTATAACGTTGTTAATAATTTTTTTGCTTTAGAAATAACTAAAAACATTTGTTTTACAGTTGTAATTGAATGTAAATTTTGAAAAATCTCGTAAATCTACATTTTAAAAAATTTGTGTAAATGCATTTATATTACTAGATACAATGAAAAATCTTCATTCAATTTGAATGTGGCTTGAAAACTATGAGATTCAGATCTATAGATTCAGTCTTAAGCATTAGACTGACTTTTACTTTTATGGAGCAAAACATATATGGGGCAGCTCTCATTTGCACTTTTTTAAATCGAGAGGACTCTCATGTATACTTTTATAAAGTTGATGGGTTACTAATACAATTTAAGATTAAGGAAAGCAGTTAATGAAAAGCATTAAATTCAAAGGGCATCAATGCATTAAGTTGATCTAAACCTTTTGATTTAATATTTATCAATTTGTATGATAGTGAATATATTATCTCAAGAATCCGAAATTTTTTTTGTGTGAGCTCAAGCTTTCTCTAGGATTTATCCAAAATAAAAGGTTGTAGTAATCAACAATTTTTAGATAAACTAATTTGTGAAATAAGACTTTTTCAATATCAAATTTTTGAGAGACAATAGATGAATTCCAAAAATGAAAAAGACATCGTTTACTCCTTTGGTAAACGTCAACTAACCATCCTTTACTTCGTGATATTATATTTTATAATTTTTTTTAAGTAATCTGAAGCATTTTTATAAAATTTATTGATTACGGGGTTAAACACATAACTCTATACTTATTATTATTTTTTAATAAAATGGTAGCCACTAGACCAAATGGTTATATTAAATTTAAATTCTTTTAAAATGGAGAAAGAAGTTGGGGTCCTAGATTTGAGTCCTAAATTTCTTAAAATTAAAATATTCCTATTTCTAAAAAAAATAGTGCATATAAATTTGATGACTTTATTTTTCTATACAATTAAGTAACACAACTAATTTAATAGTTGTGATTTGTGAATAGTAAAGTATAATAATTTTGTAAAAAATAAAGCAAATCCTCAAAAGTGTACCATTTTCATATAGTTGTATGTTTCGTCAATCTTTCTTTTGTATAACCGCCTATTTATATAAGTTATCGCTGAGTTTAATTATCATTATTTATATGGTATTCATTCTCTATTGTTGCAAATAGTTTTTTTATACTATTGATAATTTTTTAATTTTGAAACAATTAGGTGCAATAGTGTAATAGTTGTAACCACGGTTACTATTGTTTAGTTTCTCTATTGCAGCTTGTTAATAATTTTTATCGTTGTTGATTAATTTTTTTATTTTAGAAATAATAAAAAACATTTGTTTCACAGTTATAACTAAATGCCACTTTTGGAAAAATTCCGTACATCTATTTTTTATAAATTTTTTTGTGTAAATACACTTATATTATTAATTACAATAAAAAATCTCTACTCAATCTAGGGTAACAAATTTAGTGATAAGCATGTAAAAAAAAAGGCATCCATAGAAAAAACTTTGATTTCTACTACTTATTGATAGTCTAACCTATAAACCAAATCTAATGGTGTCCACGAAAACAAAATCGTTGTGACAAAATGAGAAGATAAAGTTAATTTGAATATACCATAAGTATCCAAATACTAAAAAACAAAATATTGAAGGAAGTTTGCAATTTGTTGAACTTAAAGTGTAGTATTTAGTCGTCAATGAACTGTGAACTGCCTTTGTAAAAGTCTGACTTCCCAACTCCACCAAATACACGCTTTATCATTATACAAAGTTACAAAATGTTACAGTAATACTTAATAAAGTGGAAGATGGAAAGTGGTCTACCAATACTCCGTAATAACAACAACAACAACCGCCGCATTCATTTTTAAAAATTTGACGTTCTAACTGAATTATTAAAATTAATAAAATATTTATTATATTATTAAAATGACTTATTTATTATTTATATTTTATATAAAAATTCACTTTCTTTTTAATTACTATTTATAATTAATTATCTCCCTCCTAATTAATACAATGGTAAATTAGAAAAAATATGATAAAAAATGTATTGATATTCTAAAATGTCAAACTTTTAAAAAAATAAAAAAAGCTACAACGTCAAACTTTTAAAAATAGAGGGAGTAATACTTAATAAAGTGAAAGATGGAAAGTGGACTACGAGTATTTTTAACCCCATAATAACAAGGACAAAAGAATAGATATTTTCATGACAATACTCCCTCCAGTTTCAAAAATTAGTCGCTTTTAGACTTTTCATCAAAATTAATAAATATTTAATACTCCACTAAAATGACTAATATATCATTGATGAAATTCTCTTTCTTCTTAATTATCATTTTATAAGTTCATCAATACATATACTCTTTCCTAATTAATACAATGATGAATTAGATAAAAAAAGTTTAAAAACTGTATTAATATTTAAAAATAATAAATAAAAAAATTAAGATAAAATCTTTAAAGCGACTAATTTTTAAATTTTATTCTATATAATTCGATTGCTTCTTTAGTATCCGTCCCATTATAATTGCATAATTGGTATTTGAACTTTTCAATTTTTCTCTTTTAGATATTATAATATGTCAATGGTCAAGAAATAAATATGCAATTTCAATAGGTTAGCCAGTGAAAGAGTATTTGAGTTATAAGACATGAAAAAATAATTTACCTCTTAAAACTACATTTCATGAACTATAAGTGGTGACTTTCTTCAAAAAAAACTAGACATGTTCAATGAGTGGGCTGAGTCGGGGTTCGAACTAGGCCAAGAAAAAAATGGCTATGCACAGGCCCAACCCAACCCACATCTATAATATACGGGCATGGGCTGGGCCAAGCTTTGACTTAGAAGCTTATTCCTAAATCCGACCCAACCCGCCCATCAAATTAATATTAGTTTCTTTATTTTTGGTAAAAAAAATAATATTTTACTAAGCCATGAAATTGAATTATATTTTTTTTGGTAAAACAAGGAAAGGTAGAACAAAATAAAGAAAAAATTACAAGGTATGAGGAGCACAGCCTGCTCTAGGCAATGTAATCCCGCAGTTGTCATTGCTCGAAAGAGTGATCAAAGATGGAGTTGAGTTTTTTTTTTTATAAAATTGAATTATAGCTAAATAAAAAGGGATAATATTGGTGTTTCATCCAAATTTTCTTAAACATTTTTTTAGTTTTAACGTATTATATTAATTCAATATATATATATTATTATATAAATATATAAATAAAAATATAAAACATATTCGAGCAAGCCAGGACCGGACTTGTATTTTTACACAAAATTTAAGCCCGACAGATAATATTTTTGAGCTTTTGAGGGCTTAGATCGAATCGGGCCAATGGTAACGTTTCCTTGTCCAAGCCCGACCTATGAGAGTCGGGTCTAGACGGACTGAATGAGCCACAAACTACTTAAATAGGTCTAGAGAAATCAGGAGTGATTAGAAATGGTCCTAGAGAATGGGCTAGGAAGAGCCTGAAGGGGGGGCCATTGGGCTAAAAATGACCAAGTCTTACCAAAAAAAACTGCAAAAAGGCTATAACTTTATTATTGCTTTACATCGCCCAAAACAATTATAAACAATTGTTCAACAGTAATAACAAAATACCTCGAATTGGTGTTTAATGTACAAAATCATTTGTAAATAAAGTTTCCAAATTCCTACACGATAGAATCTAATGCGTGATACTATATTTGAGAATTTTCCCACTTGAAAATAACCAATTCCATATTAATTGGAATGCACAAAAAATTCCGGTGTTTTGAAAACCGTACCTACAAGGCCGGTGCGACTAGTTTTACCGCAAATAGGTCATGGATACAGTACGGATTAATTTAAAAAGGGCTATGGTGGCACGCAAAAGACTTAGAAAGTGTTGCATTGAAAGTTTCTATTACGGGCTGAAATGATCTATAATAATTCTAGAGCCATTCTAACCGACTTAGCTTAATGATTTAGAAGTATTAGGCAGAAATATACTTAGAATATGCCGAATTATTTATTTTTTATATGTAAATTAATATTTTTAAATAACATATATTCTTTTAAAAATAAAAAAACCGATAAAACTACTAATTATACAGATAGTGCCAGAAATACCGTGTACTAAAATCTTGACGGGTATGATGTCTGGTACGGTTTTGATAACATAAAAAAAATTCTATTCTTTTAGCAGAATCAAAATGTTAAAGATGATGAATCCAATAAGAAAATAGATTGTGTCAATGTTTTCATAATCAATCATTTGATCAAAATATCTTTTGACAAATTTCTTCATGTATTGTGTTTTCCTTTCCAAACAATTGCCATATCCAGCAACACATTACAAATACTTGCTGATTGCAATTTTCAATCATCTACACCGATTCTCAAGGCTCCTTATCAATCATCATGTTTTGATATAAAATCTCCGACATCTCAAACTGATACATAAATTATCAAATAGCATATTTTGATAAAATCTCCATTCACAAAACAAAGGTGTCATCCGAATTCGAGTCACTCTAAAAATCGTAGATCATAATGTGTTACTCATTCAACATTGCGGTTTACTTGAATAGAACACGCTCTAAAATGTTTCCAAGTGATACCATTTACAGCAATGCTACTTTCTACCACCATTGCTCTATCTATATAGAGAAAAGTAAGAAAGAGTGAAAATTCATAATGTATACTTTTTAAATTTTTCACTCCCTACTGCTTTTCCATGCAACACCTTTCATAATTTCTATTGTCAAATTTATATAAAGTGGCTGTCTTTTTTTTTCATTTTATTTAACTAGTCTAATGTTTATGTAATGCTGGCTCTATGAATTTAATGTCTCAAATCTTTATTAAATAAAGTGTAAAGATTTTCGTACCATATGTGTTCATTGTGTTGTTTAAGTAAGATTTAAGAGTAATTAGGAGTATAATATGTAAGAAGTTAGACAGTAATAAATGTGAACAACCATATCTGTTTTATGTTTATGAGCAACATAGAAAAGAAAACAAACACATAAAATGCAGTCCATATGTCTTTGTCAACAAAAACATATACTATTAAATTAAATACAAACACTTAAAATTAATAACTCAACAGATTAGTAGAGGCCATTGATTCACCACAATATCCCACACCTCAAACACAGCAACTGACTATAAAAGTTGACGAATGTTTGACGCTTTTTGGCTCCTGTCATATCTGATCATTAATCCAACCGGATATGCTGTCCTCAGAACTAATTTGCAAATCCTGCACAACATAACACAGATTTAGTGCCCATATAACCGGCTCGATCATTAGTAATAAATTGGTCAATGACCAAGTCCAGAAGAACAAAAATCAACTCGACCAGTCGCATCGGCCAGGGGCAATTCAGTAGTTGGATTATAAGTGAGGCTTACTGGAAGGAGCGAATATGGTGGAGTGCCCAGCTCCAGGACGTCAAGGTCCTCTATCCCAACATTATTGCTAGTATTATTTCCAGTCACTTCATTTGAAATGTGTCCAATGCTAGAGTAAGATACATTGTTTTTTCCTGAGCCATTAAGAATAACAGGTGTAGAATTGAACATATTATTGCTCAATAAAGAGACATCAATCCCATTGAAATCAGAGGTCTCTTCGGCCTGTGATTCACCAGCTAGCCATGCTGCTGGATATTCCATCTCAGCTTCAATCCTAGGACCAATAAAAGCCTTTTCCTGTTGACACAAACAAACTATCAAGGATCAAAGGAAGAAAAGAGCAGAAAAAGCAGAATTCACATCATAAGCTAAGTAGTTAAAACAGCTATTTCAGTTATTTCCAGATTCCAGTTAATTTCAGTTAATTAAATAGCAGCCAGAAATAGTGTAATTGCTTTATGGTATTTTAGTAATAGCTAAGGTTTAATAGGATAGAAAAGGCAATGGGATGAGGGCTGACATCAGCAGATTCCTTCTTATCATCATTATACTAGATTGTTAGAGATATTTTGGCAATTTGTATGAGTCATTGTCCTGACCGTTATTAGTAGTATCTTTATATTCCGTAAGGCTGTAATTATCATTATGCTATAAATGAAAATATCTACTTTTCCTTTTATTTTCCTGTATTTCTATTTTTGTCTATCATCTTCTTCTTTAAAACCCTAGTCCTTCTTTTCTTTATCTGTTACTGCAAATTCTAGAGCTGATATTTCGAGCTAGTTAGGGAATACCTAACAACTGGTATCAGAGCGGCGATTCTCCGGCCATTCATGGTTAGAAAAGTTATTGCTAAAAGATTAATGGAATCCCTAGAAGAGCAAGTTAAAGCACTAACTGAAAGGTTGAACAAAAGAGGTGAGAGAAATGCCGAGCTATTTGAAAGGCTGGATGACAACCAGACCAAGTTAGAGAAAAATATCATGGGAGTGAGAGACGATGTCGCTGATATAAGGGGAGATATAAAAAGGCTCACTGATGCTGTAATGAACCTCACCAAGGCACAAAACCTAGAAAAACAACCTGAAATACCAGCACACTCTCAAACCTTAACCAGATCTCCCAGTGACCTCATTAACCCACCCAACCATGGAAACCAAGGCCAGTCTCAGCCCAGACCCTCATTCATCTCACCCACCTTCACAGATCCGCCTCTCAACCCACCAAATCAGACCTACACCTCTCAAAATACCACCAGTAACCTTCAAGTTCAACCTTTAACATTCAAAACACTACAAACCCGCAAGTGACTTTGTTCAACCCCTAAACCTTACAACCCATTCCCCAGATCTCCACAAATAACCCTCAAAACAGAGCTAGTTCCTCACAGCAACACACCCCCAGTCTGCTTTTCATATAAACAGACCTTAACCCCAACCATACCCTTATCCACCTAGACCCCCATTCTTTCACAACCCAGACCCAGAAGCTAGTTGGCTAGGCCCTACTACAGATGGCCCCTACCATAGAGTCCCATATATACAGAAGCTTTTACCCAGGTGTGAGCTACCAAGCTTCAATGGAGATGAGGTAGAGCTATGGACCAGCAAATGCTCGAGGTACTTTCAATTTTTTGAGGTCCCTGAAGACAGAAAGGTGGAGTTGGCTGGTTTATATATGAGTGGAAAGGCAGAATGTTGGTTCAGAAATTGGATTCCATATAATTTTGGGATACAGTGGAATGATTTCAGAAGAGAAGTGGAGAAAAGATTTTAAAACACAGAAATTACTAAAGTAGTAGAGAGAATGGAACAACTCAGGAAAACTACTACTGTTTTACAGTATCAGGAGCAATTTAAAGAGGCCAAGAATAAGCTAGAAAGGATTCACCATGAGCTCACCCCTGAATACTATGTGAAGTGCTTTGTGGTAGGGCTCAAACCTGAGTTAAGAGCAGCAGTTAGAGCTCAAGAGCCTGCTGATCTATTTATAGCTATAAAACAAGCTTAAATATTAAGAAACAGTAGTCAAGAACTTGGTAGAAGTTATGAAGCCTAAACCTACCTTCAAACCCAACTCCTTCTCTAATCCTTGGACCCAAACCTCTAACACCCTTAAAACTACACCTCATTACCAAAAACAACCAGAAAATAAACCCACCCCCAACACAACCACCTATAAAAGGATACCTGGAGCCTGCTGGAAATGTGGAGACAAATATCAACCAGGCCATTAATGTAAAAAGTTGTTGGCTATGGCAGTAGAGGAAGAAATGGAAGGAGAAGGGCCTGAAATTGGTGAAGAATTGGAGGAAAACATAGAGGAGCAGTAGGGTGATGACAATGCATAGGAGCATATGCAGTTGTCTATCAATGCCTTGGATGGAGGTCTCACAGATACCACCATGAAACTTAGAGGTATACTCAATAAGAAACCTGTGATGATATGGATTGATAGTGGTTAAACACATAGTTTCATTGATTCTAGGCTAGCTAGTGAAGCCAAATTACCCTTAATACCTGTCAAACCCTCCTCTGTAACTATAGCAGATGGTAGACAATTGTTAGTAACCTCTAAGTGTCGGGACTGCAATTGGACTATGAATAGCACTAAGTTTTAGTTTACCTAAGAGTATTGGAGTTAGGGGACTATGACTTGATTTTAGGAGTGGATTGGATGAGGCATCACTCCCCGGTTACCTTTGATTTTGGAGAAAATAGGTTACTAGTGCATAAGGAAGGGAAGCAGATTGAACTAAAAGGGATGAAGGAGGCAATGGCCCTTAAAATGATGTCTTTGAAGTCAATTAACAAGATGATTAGTAAGGGATGGACGGGAGTGACTAGTAGACTGTTGGTGATGGTAGCTACTCCTGAAATTCATAGCCACAAACCTGAAATACAAACTGAAAATACTAGCTAAAGGCAAAAGCCTAGCCAACCTATCCAAACCCTACTTAAAAAATACAACCACCTATTCGAAACACCTACTTCTCTACCACCCCAAAGAAGCCATGACCATGCCATTCCTCTAAAACCAAACACACAACCCATTAACACTAGGCCCTATAGATATTCACACTATCAAAAGGATGAGACTGAAAGGTTAGTGGAAGAGATGCTTAGAGATGGTGTGATCAGGCCAAGTACTAGTCCCTTCGCATCTTCTGTGTTGTTAGTAAAGAAGAAAGATGGCACCTGGAGATTTTGTGTGGATTTCAGGGAGATTAATAAGGCTACTGTGAAGGATAAGTTTCCAATGCCAGTTATACAAGAACTCATTGATGAACTACATGGGGCTGCAATCTTTAGTAAGATTGATCTAAGGGTAGGTTACCATCAAATCAGAATGGGGGAATCTGATATACACAAAACAACATTTAAAACTCATTCCGGGCATTATGAGTTTCTAGTAATGCCCTTTGGCCTAACAAATGCCCCAGCCACCTTCCAAGCCCTTATGAACTCAATCTTCAAACCCCACCTTCAAAAATTTATCCTAGTCTTCTTTGATGATATCCTTATCTATAGCCCTAGCCTAAATGACCATTTACAACACCAGGAAATTGTATTTGGATTGTTAACAGAACACCAATTATATGCCAAACAGTCTAAGTGTGAGTTTTAGGTTAGACAAGTATCTTATCTGGGCCACATAATTTCTAAAGATGGGGTATCCACAGACCCTGCTAAGATTGCTGCCATGAAGGATTGGCCACTACCCAAGACCTTAAAAGGGTTAAGGGGATTCCTTGGCCTAACTGGATATTACAGAAGATTTGTCAAGGGTTATGGGGAAATTTGCAAACCCTTGACTGAAATGTTAGAAAAGGACCAATTCAAATGGTCAAGAGAAGGAGTGGAGGCCTTCAACAAGCTGAAACAACTTATGATACAAACACTAGTCCTAGCCCTACCTGATTTTTCACAGCCCTTTATAGTGGAGTGCGATGCCAGCCAACTAGGAATTGGGGCTGTCCTAATGCAAGGAAATAAAACCTTATGCTACCTATCCAATCCACTATGTCCAAGGAACCAAAAACTATCTTCCTATGAGAGGGAACTCTTAGCCTTGATTCACGCAGTGACCATATGGAGATCCTATTTAGAAGCAGCACCCTTCATTATAAGAACAGACCACTAAAGCCTAAAACACTTGCTAGAACAAAGACTTCACACAGTGGTACAATAGAAGGGAATTACCAAGCTACTTGGACTGCAATACATAATACAATATAAGAAAGGTACTGACAATTGAGTGGTAAATGCTCTATCAAGATAGTATGATGTAGAAAAGGGTAACTTATGGGCCATCTCAGCTACGGTACCTAATTGGATGTCTGAGGTTCAGAAGTCTTATGAAGGGGACGAGGAGACTACAAAATTAATAAGTGATTGGCCATTCACTCACAAGCTAGAGAAAACTATATCTTGAAGCAAGGAATTTTGTACTACAAACAAAGAATTCTAGTGGACAAGCAGGCTGGTTTGAGAGGCAGAATTATACAAGCCCTGCATGACTCTCCCATTGGGGGACATTCTGGTATTAGGGGCACACTTATAAGGGTCAAACAACATTTCTTTTGGCCAAAAATGAAGGAAGAGATGACCAAGTGGGTAACTGAATGTGAAAGCTGCCTTAGATGCAAATCAAAAAACTGTGCAATTCTAGGGTTGCTACAACCCCTACCTATCCCTGAGTCAGCTTGGCAAGATATATCAATGGATTTTGTGGAGGGGCTGCCTAAGTCATTAGGGTTTGATATCATACTAGTGATGATTGATAGATTAACTAAGCATGCTCATTTCATCCCCCTGACCCACCCCTACACAACAGCTACTGTATCACAAACTTTTCTCAACAACATATTCAAACTCCATGGGATGCCTAGAACTATAGTTTCTGACAGGGACAGAATTTTCAGAGGGCTTTTTTGGGGAGAGCTTATGAAACTATTAGGCACCAAGCTACTATTTAGCAGTGCCTACCACCCACAAACCGATGGCCAAACTGAGAGGCTAAATCAGTGTATGGAAAATTATTTGAGGAGCCTATGTTTTCAACAGCCTAAAAAATGGGCTAAATGGTTAAACTTGGCTGAATATTGGTACAATAGCTTACATCACAGTGCAATCAACATGACTCCCTTCCAGGCTTTATATGCGATTAAACCTAGGCTTCCAGTACTACCTAATTAGGCAACTACAGTTGCTGCAATTGAAGAGATGCTGGCCATAAGAGACGAGATGAATCTAAGATTAAGGGAAGCTCTAACTAAGGCACAGAATAGAATGAAGCAGGCAGCAAATAAGGAAAGGAGTTATAGGGAATTTCAGGAAGGAGAATGGGTGTTTTTAAAGCTACAACCCTATAGGCAAAAATCTATAGTTAACAGGAGAAATCAGAAATTATCAGCTAAATTTTATGGGCCCTTTCTAATTTTGAAAAAGATTAGGAAGGTAGCCTATAGGTTACAATTACCCGCCAAATCCAAAGTACATCCTGTGTTTCATGTTTCCCTACTCAAAAGGGAACCTGAGGCAACAACTACTACACTATCTACACTACCACCGCTAGAAGATGGCCTACTACCTCTAGAGCCAGCCAAGATAATCAACAGCAGATATGTGGAAATTGAAGACATGCCAGTTCAACAGCTACTCATTCAATGGAAAGGCCTACCCTCGATCGATGCAACATGGGAAGACAAGGACTACATCAGCAAACAGTTTCCAGAATTTTTTCATTCTTGGGGACAAGAATGTTCTGAAGGAGTGGGCATTATCAAGTATCAAAGAAAGAAAAGAGCAAAAAAAGTAGAATTCACATCATAAGCTAAGTAGTTAAACAGTTACTTCGGTTATTTCCAGATTTCAGTTAATTTCAATTAATTAAATAGCAGCCAGAAACAATGTAATTGCTTTATGGCATTTTAGTAATAGCTAAGGTTTAATAGGATAGAAAAGGCAATGGGATGAGGGCTGACATCAGCGGATTCCTTCTTATCATCATTGTACTAGATTGTTAGAGATATTTTGGCAGTTTATATGAGTAACTGTCCTAGCCTTTATCAGTAGTATCTTTATATTCCCTAAGGCTGTAATTATCACTATGCTATGAATGAAAATATCTACTTTTCCTTTTATTTCTCCTCTATTTCTATTTTTGTCTATCATGTTCTTCCTTAAAACCCTAGTCTGTCACTTCTTTATCCGTTCCTGCAAATTCTAGAGCTGATATTTCGAGCTAGTTAGGGAATACCTAACACAAACTTTGGTGAAATGAAAAATCACTAAATAGTAATCTAGAACAATTGTGCAACCATATACTAATCAAATCACATTTAGCAAAACATGAACAAATTGTATCAATTCTTGAACTCAACAAGGCTTGAACATGAGCCACTCATTGGTTTATGGACAATATGCATCAATAACTTATAAGTGAAAGGGCTATTTACCTCGAAAGGAGATTGCAATATGTTGTTGTCATATGCAGCATCATCAAAAGCATCAGAATCCTGGGGCCGTGGGGGATTCGGGGGATTTGGGTTAGGAGTCCTTGGACTAGTTTGAAATGCTAAAAGATCCAAACTTTCATCAATAGGAACATGAACATCATCAATGGCATCAATATGTTTCTGCTGTTGATAGAAAATCCTCGAAACAACGAACGCCCCTTCCTTTTCGTCTTCATCTCTCCCGAGATGGTACTGATGCATAACCCAATTGGATTTATCCGGCTTTATTCCCTTCTTTGAACTCTTATAAAGAACCATAATTTTCTTACACCCCTTATGCACTCCATTATCTATCACAAACTTAGTCCTCCCAGTCTTATGCCAGCGAACTGGCCCCTCATTCGAACCATCTCCGTTATAGACCTTTCTACGCTTCCTTTGACCCGTAGCATAAGCATTAGTGGTCCTATGAAAGAAATGGGCACTACTTCCATCTCTCTTCACACCTGGAAACAATAATAAGACAAGGTGATTAGAATCAGAAACTATTTAATTTCACAATGTGTGAAATTTTTTAGCTAATAATTTACCAGGAAGGTTTTCGGGGTGAGTATAGCAGATTCCTCCATCTTCGAGTATAGTAGGAATGAAATCATCGATAAATGCATGGGGTTTCGAGCCTCCAATGCCACATTTTGCTGCTAAGTGTTCTATGAGTTCTGCATCAGAAGGATCGAATTTAACACCAACAGGCAGACCTGGCCATTCATGACAAACCTGGAGAAAAAACGACCTGAAAGTAAGAATCTTTTCAAAGGATCAAACTTGAAAGCACAAACTCAATTGAGAGAAATGCAGAGAAATTGAAATTACATACATCAGTGTTGTCTATGAAATAGTGGCAATTAGGGCATTTGCGTTTAGCTCCAGAATCTTTAATTGGAAAAGCACAAGTTCGAGTTGGATTTTTCACTTTGCTTGCAATTGTTCTACCATCAATAAGCCAAGACCTGTAGATTGATGGTATCAGAATATGACCATCAATAATTTTCATATAGAAACAAAAATAGTTTAATACACTGAATCACATTGCTGAATAAATTTTTTCCGTTTGAAGAATGCACTACACAATCTAGTGTATTCACTAAAAAAGTATCTGCATTTCGTAGCTATTTGAACTTTAAGCTTAAAACAGAACTGACAGTACGATGAAATAGAGTGACATAATCACTTTACCAGAAATTGAAAATGTTACTAAAAAGGGTAAAAAAACTAAAACCAACATATGCGTCAGCATATTATGTTCTATCATCAACAGAAGCACAAGAGCAGCAAAATCAGCTAAAATAAGTATCAGATTCCCATTTTGAAAGCACCCAGAAAAAGAGGGAAAACCTTGAGATAACCATAATCCAAAATCGGAAATTTTAATCTTAAAAGTTTGATCCTTTTTGCTGGGTTCGTTAAGACCCAAGATATCAATGATCAAATAAAAGCAACAGAGAGATGATTTTGTTGAAATTAAAGCTAGTCAGTTAACTGATTTAATCCGATTTCCAGCATAGCGTCTCGATCACAACCTTACCTAGCCATGGTTAAACAGAGACGGAGAGAAACAAAGAAGAGTGTGTTATAAGCTTTATATTAGGACTCTCTTCTCCTCCTATCCACTTTCTTTCTCCACTATATTAAGTTAAATGTAGAGAGAGAAAGAGGGGTGGGCTTTCTGTCAGAAATGAGCGGGAAATTTAGCTTTGGCAAGGTTTGTAGAGGCTCGGATTCAGGTTCGGATTGAATTGATGCAGGTTGTTAATTGCCATGGGCCAAATTTGTTGACTTAACCTGAATCCGAGGCTGTAGGTTCGGCTGATGGGCCACTAATCAAGCTGCTTAGAACATGAGTTGGCAAATGTTAAGATTGTAAATAAATGGAAATTTGACTTGCCTGCCAAGCCAAATCACACAGAAATAGAATTTTGTAACATTCTGTTAATGTTAATGTTTTTTTTACCAAAAAAAAGTTAATGTTAATGTTTAGTTTAGTTGAAAAAAAAGTGTAGTGGTTTCTATCCCAATTATAAAATAATTGTACCACAGCTAAATATTTAGTAGGGATGTTTGATGTTAAAAAACCAAAAAAAATATTCTTAAATGGATTATATAAAGGGCATGGTTTTTTAATATACGAAAACTATGATTACATATTTTGCAATGTGAATTTTAAGGCTTTGAATTTTTTAAAGTTTAAATTCTTTAAATTTATATGTTTCAGTTAATATTAGTCATTCATTAAGTTTTAATGATTCAGATTTTATTGCATTATAAACCCCATAAATCACTAAAATTAAATTTGGACCATTAAATTTTAATGAAGAGTTAAAATTGACTGAAATATATAACTTTAGGGAGTTTAAACTTTTAGAGAATCCAAATCTCAACCTCATAGTGTTATAAATTTGAGCCAAATCACACGTCATATTCTTTTTATATTTTTCTTTTATATTAAGCCAATTAATTTTAAAAGGCAAGAGTATGATTTTTTAATTGTGAATTGAAATTAAATTCATTGTTAAAATTGAGTTAGATTGAAATTAATTTATTGAAACTGAACTAAATAAAAGATTTTACATTGGATTAAGTATATATTGAGATTATGAAAAATATATACTGAGATTAAATCAACTTAAATGAAAATAAAAAGGAAAAACTAGTGAATAGAGCATCAACGATGAAGTGGTGCGTGGTGGCGGCAACTTTGGGCAGAAAATGAAGGGATCCGAATGATATACATTCAATGGTCCAAATTTAGGTTTATTTCTATTTATTATTAACTTTTAAAATAAATATACAATTAGCTGTTTTTTCTGTTTTTTTGCAAAAAATTATTTCATTGTTTTTGTTGGTAATTACACCTTCTTGTGTTCATTGTAATTAGGCCTATTTTCTTATAAGACCTAAAAGAGTTATCTAATTCTATTAATGGTAGATGTATTATTATTTTTCAATGTAAACTCAATATATTTTTCTGTGATACTACGGTGACAAGGAAACATAGAGTTTGTTAAAAAAAATTTCATTGAAATTCTGCCCACCTTCATCAACATCCTGGCTCCGCCACTAACACAATAGACTACAGAAATAGCATTGCCAAAATTTATTAATAAATGGAGATTCTAATTTGAGGTTCAGTTAATACTAAAAATGTCAAAAATTTAATTTCAAGTGCTTAAAAGAGCCAAATTAAATTTCATTAAAAAAAAAGGAGCCAAATTAACATTTGCACTTGCACAGTTTATCCTTTTTGTTTCAAGTGTCAATATTATTTTCTTTATTTTTTATAACAAGGTATTTTTAATAATTCTTCATTATCGTTTTTTGTGTATAAAATCATAGTGCATGAACCTCTACCTTTTCATTTCAAGCATATTAAGAGTGAAACTAGTGTTGCGCGGCTTTCGGAGCCTTTGGAATTTTCCTGAAAATAACTTGGATATCTGAAATCGTGATAACACTTTCAGCTTGAAACTAATTTGGTGGTTCTCCAAAATTTTTCAATCGGATAAAATCAGTGTTAAATCAAGAACTTAAAATGGATTATCATTGTTAAGAAAAATGAACCAGCCGGTAAGCATTGCAAAAACAGCCTGCAGAAGACGTTGCCAATGCCAGGGTTTTATAAGCCTGAAACGAGTAGTTGCAACGGTTCGAAGATAAGCGTTGCAAAAAGCCATGTCCATTCGAGCATTCACAACGGTTCTAAACAGAAGCGTCCGAAAAGTCGTGTCCCTCATAGTAGTCACAACTGTTCAAAACCGAAGCGTTGCTAAAGGTTGTATCCACTCCAGCAGTAGTGACTGTTCTAAACAGAAGCAATGCGTAAGGTAGCTCCCAGACCCTCGTAAGCTTAGTATCGTAATAGAACTCGAACAAGTGCGCACTCCGTACTCTCCTGGCTTATTTGATGAAATATTATGATTGCATTGGTCAACTAGTTGATCCAATTACACTAAAATACCAACAATCCTCCCCCATTTTAGTGTGATTCATGATTAACTAAACAAAATAACAATAAATTTATAACAAACTTATGCATAAATGAAATATCGTGATGATTGAATTTCATCTTAGTACATTACACATTCCAAATATTCGAATACCAAAGGTTTCACTATGGATTGAACCTTTGTTATTCATCTCGAATACTCGAAGATAACACATAAGTCAATATTCTAACATGTTCTTACTTGACACTATCTTTTACTAGCCTTGTGTCCCTATCCTTCACAAGCATATCAAAGTCAAGTCCAAAAACATTTTGAAGCGGCTAAACTTCATGCTCATATAGGTAGCTCTCTTACTCTTGCACCTGCATATGCAATTTTTCAAAAGAGCTATTAATAAGTTAAACTTCAACTTCCTTTATTTTACAGGTCTAAACACACACCTTGGGATATTTTAATCAGTGTTTTCTAATCTCTAGATGTTAAGTTTTCCTCATTGAATTCAGCATCTAACTTTATATTAGATGGGAATTGGGTACCTCAACATGACAGATTTTAGATAGACTTTAATCGCATCCCCATAGCCGACTTGTACACAAGATTTCATCTTAACCTTTTGGTTAAATGATTGGCTAAATTACACTTAGTTTTTACAAACACAGATTCCATTATCGAATCAGCGATACAAGTCTATTTCTTTGACACCGAAGAGATAATACGTCCCCTAAAAAGGAATATCCACCCACTTGTGGAAAAACTATCTTCTTCATTAGAAATATAACTTGCATACAAATATCCTTAAAAAATCGAAGGAAATCCTGAATAAGTCAAGCCATAAATCGAAATGATTCATCCATTTTCATGTCATGTTGGACAAACTGACACAAAATCCTTAATGATTCATTATATAAATCACCTCATCCAATTCACCATTCAGGAATGTAGATTTTACATCCATTTGATGAATTACAAGGTTTTTCACATTAACTAACAAATTAAAAATTCTGTAAAAACAATTTCTCACATATTAGAAATTTTTCTAAAATTCATAAACTATATTCTATAATTTTTATGAATAAATTTACATAAAATAAATCAAATACTCACTTTTATGAACTCCAAAATATTCTAAAAAATTAACCATTAAATCCAAAAAATAGGAAAATGATAGGGTATGAAAAATTTTAGAGCAAAACGGCATTGTTTAGGGCCTTAAATTGCAAAAATACAAAATGGGCCATTAGAAACGCACCATGTGGCATTCTATTGATCAGTCAACTTTGACTTTTGACTGACACATGGCAGTCAACCATTGACCGGTCAACCCCAAAGGTTAAACCAAGGCCTCATCATATGCGACGTGGCATTGACCATAGTCAACTTCAAAATTACCACGTGGACAGAAGCTATTTTCGATAAGGACCAAAAACTGTTCTGGCCACTCTCCATAAAGTGTTACCATATCCAACAGTCTCATTTTTTCTGTGGTGACATTTTTTTTAATTTAAGCGTCGCAACAAATCATTGTCCCCACACAAAAAACCGTCACATTCAGAAACCGTCGCGAGAAATAGCTGTCGCAAATGAACCATCGCAACCTGATGGATTCTGCAATGGATTAAGTATCCCTTGCAAAATGCAAAAAATTGAATTCTAATTCCAAATCATTCCGAAAATGATTCCGGCCTCACCAGACCACCCCTAAGGTTTTTCAATGTCTTGAGTCCAATGGATTCATTCTTTTTACTAAAAAAACAAATAGAAACTCGCCATTACCCAAAATAAAGTGAAAAATGCAACCTTTTTGGTGAAAACTACGTTTTTATGCATGAAATCAAACATAATCGATTCAAATACGACTTTGAACATAAAAATTTCCAAATTTCTAGAATTTAAAGAATGAGAATACATATACAAAATACAGAAAATTATGTCAAAAATACCCGCTCTGAGCACCGATAACGAAAATCGATAGAGAAAGAATCAAATTGTGTACCTTTTCGGTGCTCGAGATCAAAGAATGCCATTATAACACTATTTGTATGCAAAAAATGAGATTGAATCATCGATATATTGAATATCCATAGATTTATACGACTTCTTCAACAGATTCTCCGTTCGTCATTTTCAAAAAAATTAGTTTCAATCTTTAAAACTAAGTAGACTTCAAAATGAATTAGTTTCAATATTTGTTGGGGAAATTCCTGAAAATAACTTAGATAATTATCTGAAGTCATGATAAAACTTTAAGATTGAAACTAATTTGGTGGTTCTACCAAATTTTTCAATAGGATAAAATCAAAGTTAAATCAAGAACTTAAAATGGATTATCGTTGTGAAGAAAAATGAACTAGCCTATAAGCATTGTAAAAATAGCTTGCAGAAGACATTCCCAATGCCAGGTTTTTATAAGCCTAAAACGAGTAGTTGCAACGGTTCAAAGATAAAGCATTGCAAAAAGTCATGTCCATTCGAGCAGTCACAACGGGTCTAAACAGAAGTGTTCAAAAAGTAGTATCCCTCAGAGCAGTCACCACTATTCAAAATAGAAGCATTACTAAAGGTTATATCCACTCCAGCAGTCACAACTATTCTAAATAGAAGCGATGCATAAGGTAGCTCCCAGACCCTCGTAAGCTTAGTATCGTAATAGAACTCGAACAAGCGCGCACTCCTCACTCTCCTGACTTGTTCGATGAAATATTATGATTGCATTGGTCAACTACATCCAATTACACTAAAATACCAATAAACACCTCATATCCTCGTATATGGCATGATATTGTCTACTTTGGGTCTAAGTGTTAGTGTGCTCTAGTTCATAGGTATTGGTTCTTAATAATGTATGATGATATGCATATACATTAATGGGTTAACTTCAAAAAAGTACCTTGTGGTTTCACTCATTTGCAAAAGGGGGCTTGAGGAATTTTTTTTTACAAAATGGGGTCTGTGGTTTTAAAAAATTTACAAAAAGGGGCCTATAGGTTCGAAATAGTGGTGTTATATTGAATATTTTTAACAATTTAATATTCTAATAATTTAACCTTATTATTTAAAAAATATACGTCATGATTTGAGTAATTTTTGGAAATTTTTTATTTTTAATAATTTTTTAAAGTTTGTTATCATAATTTAATTGAAAAAATATTTGCACTATTTAAAAAATTTTAAAAATTTTCACTGATGTGTATTGCATATTTAATAACCATCCTAAAAAACTTTAGATAAAAATAAACAATATTACCTATTTTTGTGATATAATTTAATATTGGAGATCCTTTATTTATAAATTTTTTGAAATCAGAGACCCTATTTTGCAAAAAAAAATTCCTCAGACCCCCTTTTACAAATGAGTGAAACCACAAGATACTTTTTTTTAAAGTTAACCCTACATTAATTGTGTCACAATAATGAAGGCAATGAACTTACTGCATTTATATCTTGTGCTATAATATGAGTAGGGTATCTACTGATTATAAATCATGATAATGTCCCAAGTCTATATGGTCATGGAAATGATTAGAACTAAAGACTTGTATGTTAGATGATTTATAGTAATGAGTTTACTGTTGTTGGAGATGTGAGCTCTGAGTTAGTTGAGCTGATGAATTTGATTTCTGAAAAGTCTAAGAAAAAGGGTAAGAAGGCAAAAGTTGCGGCTGAAAACGATGAAGAAGAGGGAGAAAAGGTTGCGAAGGTAGAGGATCCCTACGCGATTTCCAATTTTCGCATATCAGAGTCTCTAAAGGAGAAGCTGAAATCTAAAGGTATAGAGTCTTTGTTTGCGATTCAAGCTGGGACCTTCAATGATATTCTCGATGGCTGTGATATGGTTAGTAGAGCTAAAATTGGTCAGGGTAAAATGCTGGCTTTTGTATTGCTAATTTTGGAGTCTCTAACAAATGGACCTGCCAAATCATCAAGGAAGACAGGTTATGGGAGGCCTCCTAACATTTTGGTTCTTCTACCAACAAGGGAATTGGCCAATCAGGTCTTTGATGACTTTAAAGTTTATGGTAAGGCATTGGGATTCACTTCTTATGCTTTATATGGAGGAGCTTCATACCATCCTCAAGAGAATAACTTAAAGAGAGGAGTGGACATAGTTGTCAGAACACTAGGCCACATAAAGGATCACATAGAGAGGGGCAACATTGAGTTGAGTCATCTTAAGTTTCAGGTCCTTGACGAGGCTGATGAAATGTTGAGGATGGGCTTTGTTGAAGATGTCGAACTTATCCTTGGGAAAGTGGAAGACGTAACTAAGGTCCAGACACTTCTTTTTAGTGCCACCTTACCTTCATGGGTGAAACAGATTTCTACTAGGTTTCTCAAAGCATCCAAGAAAACCATAGATCTTGTTGGTAATGAGAAAATGAAGCGCACACAAGCGTGATGGGAGTTGTTATAAGTATGATTCCCAGATAACTAAAAGCCACTACTTTTTGAATGAGCTAGCAAACAGATTATGGGGAAGTAGGTGAAGGAGATTGTGGTGGAGTAGATTGTGGTGAAGGTGTCGAAGGAGAATGAAGGATAACCAACCTCACATCTCCAACAACTGTGTCACTTGGTAAGCAGATTATGAACATAGGATATGTCGGGTGACATGGGGCTGGACTGATCCATGCTAAGTAGCTCTTGATTATTCTCAGACTTAATTGCAACATACTACTAATATGGAATTAGGTGTGTTGTTGCGTATACCCAACGAGTCCTTAAATATTGGATTACTAGTACGTGTACGCCCGGTATATTTCATGAACATGTTATTAGTAGTGTTGTAGTTTAAGGATTGTCATTTCAGTTTGAGAAACTGAAAGACATCGCGCCGACGCTGATGAACTGTAATAGAGGGTGATAGTTATCATGCCTTGTTCATCAGTTAAATGTTGAGAGCAAAGGATTGTGAGATAACTATTCGGTTCAATATCTAGATTATAGACAAATGTATTCTGTCCCAATTTAATTTGAAACAATTATAAATTTGATAAATTGAATTGTTTAAGGAATTAAATGTATGAATTTAATTATTAAATATATTTGATTTGAAATCAATTTATAATTAAATAAAATTCTAATTATAAAATTTGTAAATAAAATTGTTTAAGGAATTAAATCTATAGGTTTAATTATTCAACATATTTTATTTGAAATTAATTTATAATTAATCCTAATTATAAAATTGGTAATTAGATTGTGTTTAAGGTATTAAGTCTAATTGATTTAATAATTAAATATATTTAATTAAAATGTCAAGTTATAAAGAGAATAAGAAATTATAAAGTTGGTAATTATATCGTATTTAAAGTATTAAGTCTAATTGATTCAATAATTAAATATATTTAATTAAAATACTAATTTATAAAGAGAATAGGAAATTATAAAGTTGTTACTTAGATTGTGTTTAAGGTTTTAAGTCTAATTGATTTAATAATTAAATATATTTAATTAAAATGCTAATTTATAAAATAAATGTGAGATTATAAAGTTGGTAAATTAAATTATTTAAGAATTAGATCTATGGATTAATTATTAAACATATTTGTTTCGAAATCAATTTATAATTAAATAAAATCCTAATTTGAATCTAATTCTTAGTAGGATTATATAAGACTAATTAAGCAAAAGAAAGATAGAGCTATACTGTATGAAAATAGTTCTATACCTAAAAGGGAGTTCTTGAGTTCTCCGTGTTCTTCGTCTCTTCGGCTAGCACAGGTCTCGATTCGAGATGGGTTCGTGCATGTGATATTGAAGGGCTTGCGCTTGTGAGCTTATCGCCTTCAACTCCTTTTAGAGACATTCCATGTGAGTTTTTAATGCTTTAATCTCACGTTTTAAAAATCATATATGGTATTCGAATAACGATCTTCGGTGGGTTTGAGAAATTCAATTATTTTTCCGCCTTTGTAATTAAATTTCGATGACAAATCCCTTCACTAAGTTCTCATGATTTTGCTCTTAGGCTGTAACCCTAAAATGCCCTATACCAATAAGGATATTGTCGACACGTATAAGCCTATGAATCTCCTCTTGTTAACCAATGTGGGACATTTGTTCGCACGCTAACAATCCTCCCCCCGAACAAAGTATCATCGAGCCTCCCCTCGACCTATCATCTATCCGTCCATTAACATATTTTTTCATCACACTCTAATGCATTGGAGGACACGCCTTACATAGATAGCTAATGGTTCACAGATAGCTAGTGGTCAACTGGGTGCACCATCTTTGTTCGACATTCCGAGAAATCATCCACATGGCTAACACTAGAGCATGGCTTTGATACCAGTTGGTAGCGGTTGGTAGAAGCACTTGAACACCTCATATCCCCACGTATGGTACGATATGTCCACTTTGGGCCTAAGCCCTCATGGTTTTGCTCTTAAACTTTAACCCCAAAAGGCCTCACACCAAGGGGGATATTATCCACACGTATAAGCCCATGAATATCTTTCTCGTTAACCAAAGTGAGACATTTTTTCGAACCTTAACAACTAGGTCTAATATTTATTTTCAAAAATTTTGATAGGTTGTATATCCAACATGTTTTTACATTCGTTTCTATATAATTGAGACCATGTTTTTAGACTTTTTAGGCGTTATTACTTCATTTTCCATTATTTCAGGTTTTCAGAGTGACTTGTAGAAAACATGCTAAATTCGGGCGAAAAAAAGCATTTCACCGAGATCATGATGCATGGAGTAGGAGCGACAACAAGTCCCAGTGATTCCAGAATATTCTAGAACATCAAGTCAATATTCTCCTCGAAGCGGGTTAAAGTCAGACCTGAAAATCACTATTCCAGACGAATTCTATTTAGATAAGTCCTATGAAGAAAGAAGTCTAATTTCTAATAAGTTCCTTCCTGAGAAATACTTGTTCAACGAGGATTCCTATTCAAGAAAAAGACTAATGAGGAAAAAACCTTATCAAGAAGCAACACAAGAAACTTAATTGGAGACTAATAGGGAAGCAAGAAGAGGCAGCAAACATCGCTATCAAAAGACCTCAAGGCCGAGTAGAGAAGACACACATCCATAGCATTAGCTAATCATAGTTTAGTTTTCTTTCATGTTCTTTAGTTTGTTACTTTATGATTTTGGTCTCTTTAAATTGTTTGTTTTGTTTTCGGATTCTTTACTGCTTTCAAACTTATTGTTTTCAATTCCTAGTTTAATTGTAAGTTAGTATATTTAGTTTTCAGTCTTTAGTTTTTGCAATTTGTCTCTTAAGTCTTTTTGTTATTCGCATGGTTTATTTTATGTTTCTTTATAATTATTTGTGCTTTAATTCAGTTATGTCTAGTTAAACTTTTAGGATTAAGGCCAAATTTAACTATGTAAATTCAGTTATGTCTAGTTATTTGAGGACCGCATATGAGTACCACAATCCGTAAAACGAACTATTATTTTTCGATTATAGATTAATGGGATATTTCTCTAAACATGCAAATTCTTTTTAACCCTATCCTAATTTAGCTTCTTAAGAGAAAATAGAGATCAACTTAACTTTAAATGTAAGCACCAATTATTATATCTACAACGAGCAGACGAAGATGACCGATGATTAATTCCTGACTTTTTCAATTCTCTTTTCAATAAAAGAATAAATGCTAACACCCATTTCTGTTCAATATTTTTGAGCTTATCGATAAAACAAATACATAAATGCAGTGTATAGTGTATACATTTCAGAACATCACTTGAATAAGAATAAAGTACAAACACTTAACAACAATGAGTAAATTAGTAGAGGCCATTGGTACACCACAATATCCCACGCCTCAAAACTTTTTCTGCTCTCAACCACAGCAACTGACTCTCTGGATATAAGTTGATCACTGTTTCTTATTCCCATTCCCTTGACGCTTTTCGGTTTCTATAATATTTGATCATTAATCCAACTGAATATGCTGTCCTGAGAACTTATTTGTAAATCCTGCACAACATTACACAAGTTAGTACCCATCTAGCTTATTTCAGGAAATAGTATTAGTTAGTGGAGCAAGTGAGGCTTACTGGAAGGAGGGAATATGGAGGAGTGCCCAGCTCCAGGTTGTCAAGGTCCTCTATCCCGTATCCAACATTTTTATTATTAGTATTATTTCCAGTTGAGTTCTGTTCAATGCTAGAGTAAGCCACATTGTTTTGTTCTGAGCCGTTAAGAAGAAAAGAGGAGTTGAACACACCATTGCTCAACAACGAGCCATCAATGCCATTGAAATCAGAGGTCTCTTCGGCCTGTGATTCACCAGCTAGCCATGCTGCCGGGTATTCCATCTCTTCTACAATCTTAGCACCAGATACAGCCGAATCCGAGGCTCCCACAATAACTTCCTTTCCCTGTTTACAAAAACAAACACTATTGGTGATGCTAAAATTCACATGAAATAATTGAATCAATTCTTGAACTCAACAAGACTCGAAAAAAATATGGATCAACAACTTATCAGTGAAATGGCCACTACCTCGAAAGGACATTGCAATATGTTGTTTTCATATGCAGCATCATCAAAAGCATCAGAATCCTGGGGCCGCGGGGGATTCGAGGGATTCGGGTTAGGAGTCCTTGGACTAGTTTGAAATGCTAAAAGATCCAAACTTTCACCAACAGGAACATCAACATCAACATCAACATGAACATTATCAATATGTTTCTGTTGCTGATAGAAAATCTTTGAAACAACAAACTCGCCTTCTTTTTCGTCTTCATCTCTCCCGAGATGGTACTGGTGCATAACCCAATTGGATTTATCCGGCTTTGTTCCCTTCTTTGAACTCTTATAAAGAACCATAATCTTCTTACGGCCCTTATGAACTCCATTATCTATCACAAACTTTGTCCTGCCAGTCTTATGCCAGCGAACTGGCCCCTCATTCGAACCATCTTCGTTATAAACCTTTCTACGCTTCCTTTGACCCGTAGCATAGGCATTAATGGTCCTATGAAAGAAATGGGTACTGCTTCCATCTTTCTTAACACCTGTAAACAAAAATTAGGCAATGTGATTAGATTATTAGAATCAGAAACTATTTCACAATGTGTGAAATTTTAGCTACTTAATTACCTGGAAGATTTTGGGGATGGGTATAGCAGATTCCTCCATCTTCAAGTACAGTAGGAATAAAATCATTGACAAATGCGTGGGGTTTAGAGCCTCCAATGCCACATTTTGCAGCTAAGTGTTCAATGAGTTCCGCATCTGAAGGATCGAATTTTACACCAACAGGCAGGCCTGGCCATTCATGGTAAACCTGGAGAAAAAACGACCCGAAAGTAAGAATCTTTAGGCAATCAAAGTTCAATTTGGAGAAATGCAGGAAAACTGAAAGTACATACATCAGTGTTGTCTATGAAATAATGGCAATTGGGGCATTTGCGTTTAGGTCCAGAGTCTTTGATTTGAAGAGCACAAGTTCGAGTCAGATTTTTCACTTTGCTTGCAATTGTTTTACCATCAATAAGCCAAGACCTGCAGGTTTATGGTATCAGAATATAACCATCAATAATTTTTATACAGAAACAAAATTAATTTAATACACTGAATAATTTTTTTCCATTTGAAGAATGGACTACAAAACCTAGTGTATTCACTTAAAAAGTATCTGCATTTTTTAGGTATTTGAAATTTAAGCTTAAAACAGAACAGACAGTACAATGAAATAGAGTGACATAATCCCTTCATCAAAAATTGAAAATGTTACCAAAAAGGGTAAAAAAAACAAAACCAACATATGCGTCAGCGAATCATTTTGTTCTATCATCAACAGAAGCACAAGAGCACCAAAATCAGCTAAAATAAATATTAGATTCCCATTTGAAAAGAACCCAGAAAAAGAGGGAAAACCTTGTGATAACCATAATAAAAAAAATCGGAAATTTTAATCTTAAAGTTAGATCCTTTTCCCTGGGTTCGTTAAGACCCAATATTTCAATGATCAAATTGAAGCATCAAAGAAATGATTTTGTTGAAATTGAAGCTAATCAATTGACTAATTTAATCCGATTTCCAGCATAGCATCTCGATCACAACCTTACCTAGCCATAGTTAAACAGAGACCGAGAGAAATAAAGAAGAGTGTGTTATAAGCTTTATATCCACTTTCTTTCTCAACTAGAGTAAGTCAAGTGTAGAGAGAAAAAGAGGGGTGGGCTTTCTGTCGGAAATGAGCGGGAAATTTAGGCCTGGCCAGGTTTGTAGAGACTCGGATTGGAATGAAGCAGGTTGTAATGGGTCCAAATGAAGCCGAAGCTGTAGGGTCGGGTACAGAACCACCAACTATGCTGGTTCGGAAACGAGTTTGGATACGTTGAAATTGTAAATAAATGGAAATTTGACTTGGGTAGCAAGCCAATTACATAGAATTAGGATTTAAGAACATTATTCTATCAACTCTGTGTACTATGAAATCTAGCATTTTTGCCAAATATTTATAACCAATTGACATTAGGTGAGAGCAAATGTCAGTGCAATTCAAAAATTGGACCGAAGTAGTAAAATTATAAAAATAAAAATCGAATCGAATCGAATCATATCCGATTTGGTTCGGCTATAACCGAATTGCTCAAATTTTATAGTTTACAAATTAATATATAATATATTTTTTTTTAGTTTTAGACTTATATAAGAGAGATTTAAAATAACTTTATTTGATATGTGTTAAATTTGTAAACTTTAGAATTTATATTTACTAACAACAATTATAAAAATTGCTACATGTGATATCGCATGAATTACTTAATGAGTTGTATTCATAATTCTCAGTAGTGATTACCTAAATTCAAATTCCTTAATGGTTATTACGTGCTATTTACTAATTAGTATGTTATATACCGTAAATGTAATTAGGATTTCAGATATAATATAATATATATTTAAATATAATATTTATTAATTAATTTGTTTAGTTTAGTTCAGTTTTATTCAGTTTGTGTTATAAAAACCAAAACTGATCCAAAATCCGATTTTAAAAAATTTAAGAAATCAAAAGCAAACCGAAATAAATTAGATGCAGTTCAGTTTAGTTTTTCTATTCAGTTTTGATTTGTGTTTTGATTTCGGTTTGAATCTGCACACCCCTAATTGATTATCCCTCCATTCCATTTTAAGCGACTCTTTAGTCTTTTTATTTTGTTCCATTTTATTTGTCACTTTAGATTGTCAATGCATTTTCTTATCATTTTTCACTAATTTACCCTTGTATTAATCAAGAGAGAGACTTTGTATTGATGGAATTATTACTCCCTCCATCTATAAAATATTGTTCATTTAACCGAATCATCAAAACTAATGAAAAATTCATTACACAACAAAAATAACTAATTTATCCTTTACTAAATTCTTTTATTTTTAATTACTCACTTATAATTTTAACAATACATAATCTCTCTCATAGTTAATACAAGGGCAAATTAGAGAAAAAAATTATACAAAAATGCATTAATAATCTAAAAGGATAACCAATAAAATGGTTAAAGAGATAATAATTTCTAGATGGAGGAAGTATATATTGGTAATTAAGAAGAAATAGACTTTTGGTACTAAAAAGCAAGGGGTAAAGTAGTTTTTTTTTTAAAACAAGGGGTAAAGTAGTTAATTCAATATTATAATACTCCCTCCGTCTACTTCTAGAAAATGGTCGTTTTAATTAATTCACACTTTTTAAGATAACAATTACTCCCTCCATCTTTTTTTACTTGTCTTCTAACACATTTCACGCTTTTTAAGGAATCAATTAATTAAGACATAAAAGTATTATTATACCCTCTAACTAATGTTTAGTTTTCCACTCCGTTGCAATTAATGATAATGGGACAAATGATGGTATAATTGGAAAAATAATCCAAAAAGTGCCTGGATATTTGAGAATGATAAGTAAAAAAATATTTGAAAAAGTGGGTAGAATGCCTATTTTAAAAAGATGGAAGGAGTAACTGATTGATGTAATTTACTTATTTACCCTTTAATCAATGCTTTACTCCATTCTCAAAGCTTTTCATTAATGGTTACAACAAAAAAAACATATTCCCAACTGTTGTAACTAATAAGGGATGGATTGAAAGAATGTGATAAAAAGCACATAAGAAATAGAAAATGACAACTAAAAAGAGATGTGAAAAAATGTGTAAAACGACCACTATTTCTAGATGGAGAGAGTAATTGATTTATTGGTATTGTTGAAAAATTCTAAAACGCCATTTAAATTGGAACGGAGGGAATATAATACAAACTTCTCTAACAGTTGTCTTATATTTTTTTTAAAAGTTTTAACACTTGTTGAAGTGTTTGGCATATAGAGATATATTTGGTATATGATGGACTTGTGCATAAATAAAAGGCTTTTGAAATAAGCTTTAATTTTGATTCAGAAGGAACTTGTAGCAAGTATGGATATATGGCAAGCTAATCGGGCCTATGACAGTAATAGATTGAACATTGTAGAGATCAAATTTCATTGTATATATGGCAATTACATATTTATCATGAGTTACTCTGTTCGTTTGAGTTTTTTTGTCTTTCACCTGACCTATTGAGAACATTGGGCACAAGGAGCTTATACCACGTTACATAATTCATAAAAAGAATATCCATTACGTACTACTATAAGCAGTATTTCATTTGATACTTTGGTTATATATTTTGTTAATTTTAGACCCATGTGCAACTGGTCGTTGTAGTATAGTGGTAAGTATTTCCGCCTGTCACGCGGACGACCCGGGTTCGATCCCCGGCAACGGCGTTTTTTCCCTTTTCAATTCGCTATTTTTGCTTCTCCATCGGGAACAGCTTTACTGTGATGACTTCAATCTGTAAAATCAACGAATTCCTCAAACATTGCCCCAAAACTCTTAGCTGTAATTACTAAATACGACAAACTGAATGTTTTTACATCATTATTTTTCACAAAAAAAACAGACAAAAAATCGATATATCCCTTTAATTTCTTCAATTAATCAGTTGCTCTGCAAATTGCAATTCCATGGCCCACACACATCACAATCAGCCGCCCCCTTCAGGAAATTTTCCATCAAAATTCCAACTTTTATAAACATATCAAATCATTGATTTGGTCAGATAAAGAATCAAAACCCATAAAAAGGTAGGCTACTAATTTATTCTGATTCATGATTATCAACAGGACCCGTTGAATACACCTTATTATACAATAACCATTCATTCATTTACATGGCAAATTAAAGAGACATCAGTACACTACATGTAGGTAACTGAACTTCACATTTTTTCTTATCTAGCTGTATTTCCTATTCTTCTTTTTTTTTAAGGCTAGTGTTTATTTTGCCTACATTACCTATCAGTAACACTGTTTAAAGCAGAAAAAGAAACCTCTAGGTTTGTCCTTGACAGGTTCTGCCATTAAAGAACTCGTCCCGGGGGATTCAGGAGGCAATACAGCATTCTCTGAAGTGAATATCCTAGAGGGTATAGCTGGCTCGATCGGCGAAACAGTCGAAAGATACCTCAGGAGCATCTGTATTATCTGGCTGAAATTCGGCCGTGCATTTGGATCTTCTTGCCAGCATGATGTCACTATCGTCGCCAAATCCTCGGGAAGGTTATCGGCACTAGGTCTCACATTCTAAAACAAAAAAATAAATAAAAAATCGTGAATAGATGTACGAGAAGGCAATATGTGATCTGTTCAATTCATAGAATGGTTTACCTTAAAAGCGGCAGCATATGCTGCCTGTAAATTGGACATGCCTTCGAAAGGCAATTTATTGTGAATGAGTTCCCACAAGACAATTGCAAAGCTGTAAGCATCCACCTTGTGATTGTAATGCTTTTTCTCCCCGTGTCTTAATGTAACCGTGCTGTAAAGCTGTGTAAAAACGTAAAATTTCATGCTAAAGCAAGAAAATTTTGATTTATAAAGCTTTGAAATGATCTGGGTAAAGCACCTCGGGAGCCATCCAACGATAAGTTCCAGTCTCAGCAGTCATCATCTCTGTCAACGACTCTTCCCTAGCTAGACCAAAATCAGCAAGTTTAACTGTTTTATGGTCTGCAGTCAATATTAAATTCTCTGCCATTCAATAAGACACCAGTTAGTTGGAAATCGGACGTAATACTTAATTCAAAGTTTCAAGCCTAAGTGTGATTTAGACAAAGACACTAAGTCGAATAACAGATATACGCCATAATGCAAACAATGAGAAGAACCAAGAAAAATTGAACTTCATGCGCAATATCGAAATTTCACCTTTATTTGGGAATAAGTGGAACTGGTATAGAAGCATACGGTATACAATTTTAATCAGCGAATATTGTTACGACCTATAAAAAATTTTTCAAAAATATGTTTTATATTGTAGATACAATGTGGAAATTATTTAAATTATTGAACAATTGGAAAAAGAATCAAGAAAACAGTAAAATCTATTGATTAAAGACAATTTAGCTCAGTGGAGTGAAGAAGCAAGACCCAATTAGTCCATCACATCAACTCAGCTCATGACTCATTGGTAATGTCCAAATTCATGGCCCAAATTGGTCTTTAATCTGAAAACCTATTTCATAATCGTTTCACTTGTGCTCGGAAAATGAACAGCCATAGCAGGAAGTATATAGAACAAAATGTTCATATTTTGTTTAAAATTTTGATTGCTTAGATTGTCAATTAGAAAGCATAGAATAAAATGTTCACATTTTGTCTAAAATTTGGACTAGCTGTCTTTCTTACTTAGTTATCTAACTAAGGTTAAAGACAAAAGCCTATAATTCTGTCATTCATATATAATTCACAAAAGGAAAAATAATAGGAAGTTGAAAGTCTTACCAGGTTTTAAGTCGCGATGAATAATACCATGGGAGTGTATGCATTCCATAGCACGCGCTATATCAAGCGCAAAACCAATAGCCACAGGCATTTCCAGGCATCTTGGCCGAATATTCAGCAGGTATTTACGCAAGGTCTCACCCACAAGAAGCTCAGTTACTATCACCATTACAGGTTCCTTGCAAGCACCAATGAACTGCTCATACAAACCCAATTAGATCACTTCAATCATTAAACCTAAATGTCTAATTACCGAGTCAGTGAAAATGGCATTTTAATCTTTTTCATACATGGAAATTAAATGCTAACCTTTACTAGGTTTTTGTGTTGAACTCTAGATAACATTGCAACCTCTCTGGCAAACCTGGCTTCCCTCTTGGCAATGTCTTCTGGGGTTTCCCCTTTTTGAACAACTTTGATAGCAACATTTTGGTTCTTATACCTACCAATCACAAAATTAGCACCAGATTTCAAAAATTGACTTAAAAAAGCTGAATTAGTATATAAATCTGAGAACTTTCTGTTACAAAATGAATCAAAGCAAAGAGAGGAAAAAGGGGGGAAACAGTTAAGACTCACTTTCCCTCATATACTTTAGCACGAGCACCTTCACCAATCTTAGGTCCAACAAAGATAAGTTTAGGATCAATCAACCACTTATCATCTAAATTGATCTCAGAAGAATAAAACCCATCACTAGATCCCATCTCTTTTTTATAGTCCATATCAGCAATTTGGAAGTCGCATGTATTGAGTTGAAAAAAAGGAGGGGCCTTTCTTCTAGTAATAAAAGAAGCAGAGTAGAGTCGAATAATTAAAAGAGAGAGAGAGATAGAAATGCCCCATATTGCACCCCAAAATCAGGGCTTGCAGATCCAGAAAGATTAACATTTGCCTCTGTTTAGGAGGCAAAGAACAAAACCCCACATGTTTGAGAGAATAAGAACAATTAAAAAAGGAACAATGGATAAAGTAGCAGAATTGGTGAATTGAGAAATGAAGAAGAAGAAGAATTAAAAAGGAAATGACCCAGGTTTACATTTGAGTGAAAGAAAACACTAAAAAGATTCACTTTTTTTATTGAATCGAAGAAATTCTCTCTCTGAAGGCCCGTGAAAGTGCTGTGTTGCTTTGATCTGCAGAGAACAGTATTGGCCTTTTATTATACAAAAAAGAGAGTTGTTTTTATTTATTTTTTTAATAATACACATTTACAAACGAATATAGATTACAGATGATAATATGATAGAGCAGATGAATTTATTCAATACTTTTATTTTTATTTTTTTATGTTTGAATTATGATTATGTCTTTTCTATACTTTAGTTCTATAATGTTGGACACTTGTACTTATAATGAAATCGTATGCTTCTTTTCGTCTTCTGTTTTTCATCTTATCATAAAATTCTTTGTGCTCAAATTTGTCTTCACTAATTGGAATTTCATTTAATAATGAATATTGTATTAAAATTACTCTATTACATATGTGTAGAAGGTTTTAAAATAGGAGCATATAGACTATACACTTGTATCGTGGAAGAAAACCTGAGTTTTCGTTTGTTGAGGGGATTGAAGAATATATTTGACATTGAAAGAGAATAAATCTAAAATTATAAAAAAAATCATTTTATCTTATAATATATTATATATTAGAATTCACCATCTATATATATTATTAATACAAGGTGTAGTTCAGTTGACTAAGCATACTGAGCAAGTCAGAGGAGAACAAGGTTCAAATCCCACTAAATACATTTATTGGGAGGAGTGAGGAGCTTAACTGTTACTAAGCTCCAAATAAAATTATTTCAATGAAGATATTTATAAATATTATAAAAAAATACATGAATCATACATAGGTTATTATAAAAAAAACACACAATATTAAGGAATTTTTTTTGAAAATAAATGGTTTTTATAATATGTTTTTAATGTTCCCTAATAAATATAAATAGTTTTTACCAAAACTAAGTTTTTTGAAAAGAAAATTACATAAATGCACTTATATCATAAATCGTGGATATAATTTTGAACATGTAACTTCTAGAGTTACAAATTCTTTTTACCAAAACTAAATTGTCTTAAATATAGTTATGACATTTGATCAGCAAAATCTTTGATATTATTATAATTACATAATTAATTTTTATAAAATGGAGCTAGGGATCTGGATCTAATTTTTAGACTCGATCTAGATTCATAATTTTTTTATGAATCCGGATCTGGATTTTTCGGGTATGAAAATTTGAGATCCACACTCTATAAATCGAATATAGCTCGATGAATTCGGACCAAATCTAAAATTCATTGCCATCTTTATAACTGGTAATTAGACAAGCATGTCCCCATGAAAACCTCCTTCAAACTCTTCCAGATTACGTCTTTTTATATTTAATTTTTGTTCCAAAGCGTTATACCACATGATATCTTTGAGCACAAATCTTTTTCTCTTGTATGTCTTAATAATACTCATGAGCAAAATCATTCAATAACTTGTACTCTTCATCATATAACACAATATCATATTAAATGTATAATTCCGACAAGAAAGTGTCGCTATCAAGTTGTGAAAGACAGAAAATTAGGTTGGAATATTTTGATATGTAAAAAAAGTCATATGTAGTGGACCTCAAAAGGACTGCAACTTGAGGGTAAAATAATTGGACCAGATATAATTAGGTAAATGTTAGTCGTAGGAAAATTAATTAATTAAAGATGCACGAAATTCACGACACCGTTACCATATACTTTGTAATGGTCAATTTTTTTTTAAATGGCTCCGATAAATTACAATAATAATAAAAATAAAGAAAATTTTATTTCACTTTATTTGAATGTGAACTCGAACATGTAACTTCTAAAATAATAAATTCAAGTCTTTACTATTAATCATCATTATTATGTTAAATATTATTTATTGATAATTTTAAATTCACATATGCCATAATTTTTGTTTCAAATACATTTTCAATTTAAAAATGTGTGAATAAAACTCCATATTTATATTTATGATCCCGGATTTTTTTTATTCTAGTAAACTAGTACTATATATACCTGATAAATGTAATTTTTTTTCCTTATTTTTTTCGATTTTCTCTTTGTATGCTTTTCATTTTTCCTGACTACAAACTAATTATGTGTCAAAACTAAATAAGATATATAGAATGTGACACAAATGTTATGAATGAGTGATTTACCTCCCAAAAGGATGGCAAGGCATACATAAAAGTATATATAAAAAATTGGGGAAGAAATTTAGTAGTATTATTAGGTGAGAAGAGATGTCGGTGAAGAGGAGAAAGAAAAATAGGCAACCGAGCCAATCATATTTCGGGAGATTTAAAAAATTCATTGATGTTCTAAGACTTGTTTGTTTTGTTGTCCTTTCAACGAATAAATAACTTGATTCTCTACTTTTCCTCATTGTCGTGATTCAACACTTTGCTCCTCTCGTCAATATATTTGAATGTTTTTTCGTCGGTAGTCCCACTTGTGTTATCTCAGTAGCCGCCGATGAGTTTTTCATGGATAGAGCTACTTTTGTTTGGGTCCCTCTCACAAATATAAATATACTAGTGATACTCCAATACGAGTGTCCTCTTGTTCTTAATGGCTCGTAGATAGTTTAAGATTTGATTTTGTTAAAATTTAACTAGAACTCGATTCGAGTATGAAATTAGCTCGAAATATTGATAAATTAAATCAAATTTTTTAAAATTCGGCTCGAAATCTCACATACATATTTATATAATTTTTTCTAACGTATTATATAATTACCAATTTTTAATATAAGTTATTATATATATAATCTGATTAAAATAATGAGCTTGATTTTGAGCTAAGGGTTCTAATGCTATTCTAATTAATAATTTGAAGTGTCGGTTTGAGTCTAACCTAAATCTCAAAGTTGAGCCACTTAATTGTTGTTTGCATATTTCTTCTTAACCCAAATCTATGATTTGTTACTTTTGTGGGGATCCCATAAATGAATAATTGTTATCTGCATATCTTATTTTATTCATGACTTAGGCGATGGGAGCAAATGAATTCTATCAAATATTTTGTGCTTGAAATGGATAAAAAAATGAATTTATAATTATTTGAATTGGAATTTCACGAAATTCATCATGTTATAACCAAATCCCACCAAAATAGGTGGAATTTACAAATCCTCATTTTATGAGAGTAAAATCCATAAAATTAACTCAGTTCTGTATTTTTTTTATATGTTATGCCAAGCATTGGAATTTATTTCTAAATGAATTTCAGCTTTTGAGTTCATTTGTTCCAATCATGCCGTTAGTTTTAATTTTTTCGGAAACTAGATTTGAATTTTATTATGTCAAAACATTGTATTTGGAAAATAATATTCAAGAATTTGATTTGAGAAAAGGAGGCTCGTTTAGGCCCGCAACCAGACATTCGGTCTCGATTCGGCTTATTAACTTCCCTACTCACGTATCCAACACGTGTTGCTAACTGAATTACATATTTTAAATTGTATTTAAAACATCCTTTTTAAAGGAGTTTAAATTATTTTATGTTTAAAATTTTTAAATCTTGTAAGTAAAACGATTTCAATTGAAATAAATTCCTAACAAAAAATGTTTCGAAACTGAACTAGTAGTAGTAATAGCTCATCATTAGCTTTGCATACGAGTCAATTCCAAACTCTTATAATTTTATTTTGAGACAGTTAAACCTATGCATACAAAATGTTTTCAAGAAAGGGCGTTTCATTTTTTGTTTGGAAAAATTCAAAAGTGAATAAAAAAAAAATCTCAATGTTGCCAACTGAACACACATATGCAACATCGGTCCAATTCACTCTTTAAGAAATCTCAATAAAACATTTGTCAACATCCATACCATTTTACTCTTTAAGACATCTCAATACAAAATTTGTCAACATCCATACCATTTTAGCCTCCCTATAAGCCGACAAAAAATGATTGTTTCAAGTAATAAGCAGCTTGGTATACATTAAGTAAGATCTTGAGTTCGAGTCTTAGTGAATGCAGAAAATCATTATTGAAAGACTCACCCACCACAGCTAGATGCGCAATCCGGGCCAAATCTGAATGTAGTAGGCGTAAAGTTCCGGTGAACCATACGGACAAAAAAAAAAAAAAAACTCCCTATGAGCGGAATTTGTATTGAAAATTTCAAAATTACCCTCCAGAGTTCAGTCCACAGCTCAATATAATGTCTAGTTTGACTATAAAAAAATTTGATTGTCACAAGATTTAAATAAATTCATAAAACAGCAAAAATTTTCAAACTCAATAGAAGATCGCCGTTACTCTCTCCATCCTTGCATTTCATCTACGCTTATACAAACAAGGTTTCAACTCGGGCCATTCAATTGCTTTTCTCTTTGAACCTTGCTTCTCCTCCAAATACATCTACATAAATGAACACCATCATTATTCATTATAACATAACCAATCTCGTTAATCCACTAAATTAACTCACCTTCTTTTGGAAGAACAGAAGAATAAACATTTTATTCGAGAAATCCTGCACGTAACGTTTTGTATCAGTACTATCGACTCACAGAAATGAGTTTACGAAGAAGTTTAGTTGTTTTCAACCTCAAGCATTGGCGAAAATCCAAGATTCCTAACGGCCTTTGAAAATTTATTCGGGTCTGCACCACCAGTTTTTGGGTCAAATCTGCTCTTTACCTCTGCTATCAATAGCCAACCACTGCAAAAACAAATGTCATAAAATGTACTGGAAAATGGTATTCTTAAAACTCTAAAACAAACCTCGGCTTTAGCACTCTATGTGCTTCCTCCAGGTAATTAGGGAAGTTAGTTCCCATCAATGAAAGGCAAAAGACAGCAACATCCACAGATGAATCTTCAAGGGGTGTCTGCCAACAATTACCGGTATATGATTATCTATAGAGAATATTTAAAGGAAACAAAAATAAAATATTGATCTTATAGCGATTTATTATAATCTTATTCATACGTTTGCCATATCACAAGCAACAACTGCAGGGCCGTTGGATACGAGATCAAATGAAAAGACTTTGTTCTTGACACTTTTTGCAAGGCGTGCATCTCCTGGATTTACATAAAGAAAGAATAAAATGAGAGGACTGCCATAGAACAATAAGTGATTACGTGCTATTAGTGACTGATTCCTATAAAACCTTAAAACCAAGAAATCTCACCACAGCCAAAATCAGCTACAACTAAAGAAGAAGAGCGTTCTTTTAGCCATTTTGTGATTGTATTTACAGGCTGTTCAGGCCAATGTGACATTTGTTCTTGGTACCCTGCATGATACTGGCCACGTAAGTGAAAAGTAAAAGTCAAGATACAGATTACAATACAAAAATGGAAAAAACTATTAGTTCTACGTAGACAAAATATATCTTAAGAAAGCATTAAAGGCTTCTTGTATAGCAAAACGAACAAGATATATCAAGAAAAAAAATGTATACAAGACTTGCATATCATTAATCAAGGGCAACAGTGTTTTTCTAACCGAAACAAATGTGAAGTTTGCAACAGAAAACTTCAGTTTGCATTGTAATCTCACAGAGAGACTAAAAGTGAGTGAAAAAAGAAACATAAAGACAACATTATTTCTGATATAATTTTACTTAACATTGAGCGAATGGGAAACAATCTCACTGCCTTCAACCGTACTATTTGAGCTAATCTCAATTCGTGCTTTTCAAGACTCTATGTCTATTGTGCGCTACATACTTGGACTCCTCGATTTTCATGTAATTGATAATCTGGACAAACATATATTCTCTTATCACAACAAAAATAAGTACCTTATGCATATGTTAGGGGACTTGGATATGTTCTAATTAAAATTGTCACGGTCACCGTTAGAAAGCATATTTTTGAATGATTGCAGAAACATGACCAATTTATATAAAAGGCGGTGTGCATAACTATAATCAATTAAAGCAGAGTGATTACACAAATAGTGAAGCTTCACTATTACAGCAAGTAAACTAGCAGAAAAGGTGAGATATGGAAGAAAACATACCATATCAAACAAGGATGGGTCGTCCTTGAAATAGTTAAGAGCATCTTCTCCACTGACAAAAGGGAAGGGAAAAAATCACATTATAAAGATTTGTGCCACAAAGCTATCAATTTCACAAAGCAACCATGGTTTAGAGAAAATAGCAGCGAACACGCAAAACACAAAGAGAACAAATAAGAAAGGAAAAGCCAGTTGAAGAAAACATTATTGGGCAAGGTTTAGTTGAAATTCCAGAATGGAAAAAGTAAAGAAGGAGATTACGTGCAGGTATAGAGCTTTTCATTGAGCATACGAAAATGGCCGCCGGATAACCTAGCTCGCATCTGCACATATATCAATCCAATTAGACAAAACCTCAACTTGAATTACAATAATGAAAAGCGATGCAGAGAAAAAGAGGACCTTATCGAGGAAAGACGATGATTTGGATGGCCAAGAAGAAGCGGAAGGGGGATTAGAGGGTTGAGATTCGCCATGATTGGCGGCGCAATTAGGAGGTTTGGATTTGGTATTATTGGATCTCTTCCGTTTCCTGCTCTTGCCTTCCTTCATTGCTTTGAATTGCCTCTCTCTGCTAATTTGATCCTAGGCTTCAACAATGATGAACCCCACACAGAACAAGATGTATTTTTAGGAGATTAGACCTGGGCATGACCCCATAGCCCGTCTAAGCCCTCCTTATGGAAAAATTTTTGTTTGTTCATTTGCTTCGTTTTATATAACCGTTATCTTTTTAATGCTCGTGTTATATATTTTTACTCATTTTGTGCTATGCAATTTATTAGTTATTGGGGTTATCTATGGCAGAAATTATTTTAGTAAAATTATAGTTAATATGATTTAAAAGATTGAAAGAGTAATGCATTATATAGCACATATACTAAATAGATAAAGTGTGTGGTAATTAAAGAGATTAAATAGAAAATTTGAGAATACGGCATGCCCAAAAATGTCTATTTGCTGCAAATTGAATTATAAGTGTTTACTGGGGTTAATAATGTTAGAAATTAAGAGATAAGATAATAAACTTTAATTAGGGGATTATTGTGATTTGGGTGAAATTTCTAGGGAGTACTCATGATGCATTTTGTTATATATGATTCCTTATTTTTAGCAAGTGTTATTTAGTTTGTGTTTGACCACTTACCCGTTATTAGACATAACTGGCTAATTTTATGGCTCTACTTTTCATAACCTCGTGTTAGAAGCGGCTTCAATATCATCAAACTTATTCATTTAGCTACAACATATTATACTAACCAGCCACATCCCACCGTCAACATTACAAAAACCGTGTTGCACAACAATTTGACATTTGCATCTAAACAAGATATAATAAACTAATACAAGCCACAAATTAATACTCACTCTGCTAATCCCGAAAACCATAACTTAATGAATAGAGCCTACACATATTACATGTTCATGTTGATGTTCATTGAAAGCCGTAAAGGACCTTTCGAAAAGCATATCCTTTCAAATTAACTACTACAATACCAAAGGAAAACTATCAAACATGATTAAATAAATTAAGTAGTTCGTGAAGCAGAACTAGTTGTTTAGTTGGAGGAGAGGACACATAGTCTGTATAACAGTGAGCCCCAGGGGAAGAATAGCTGCAATGACCGAGAGGGTTGTCCATGGATTATTGAAATAATTTTTCTTTAAATCCCTCTTCCATTCATACACATACGTTGACTTCCACTTGATCCAATACTTTTTGCAGTGTGCATTCAGATCGTCAACTATATCCGAGTAACAAAATTCAGGATGCACGTCAATAGATCTACCAATCTCGTTGATTAAATTGGCTGCAGCTTTGTCATCCTCGAGAAAATTCTGTAAGATACCGATTTTAACCAATATCCGAACATCCTCCGTACCATCAATAAAATTGTCCATAATTGTAATCTAATCAGCGGCGTAGCGATTGTTATGTTGGAACAGCTCCAAGGCCAAAAGATTCGCAAAGTATCTCGAGGTATTGTGACCGATTCCGAACGTTGGAACTTCAAAGTCGAAATTTAATTTTAGCATTCGGTGCGTAGTTGGGACTGAATTTGATTCCAGCTCGATGGAGTTGCGAACAGAGTGTGAAGAACCGGGGTCTGGATATTTTTTTTCGAAAAACCAGGTTTTATGCAGAGGGTGTATGTGGAACCCGGAGCCTTCCTAACCGTTGTATAACACATTCTCAACCGCAAGCTGTCGAGAAGGTGCTCTTCTTTGTCCCAACAAAACGGAATTGCATCCACTTTAGGTAATGACAGCCCGGCGGGTTCTCTTACAATGTAGCCCGTCAGGAAATCCACTGACGGTATGTCACAACCGACCCCAGAATCTACGAGTTTCTGGAGATAATAGAAAGGAATTTGACTCTCGAGCAGAAGCAAATCTGAATTAACATTGTTCCATTTCCCGCTGTACATGCCATATTGTAGGCTTAATAAGAACTCCACCAGGAAAGCTCCATCTATCATCATTATCTTCACAAGGTTGTCGCTGGGAGTCTCGGATGGATTTATTCCATAATCTCCGCGAAGTTTATCTTCGCAATCTTTAACAATTTTAACTAAAGCCTCGATCTTAACTGAATAATTTTGAATATAATTTAGAGCAAACCTTTTCTTAAAGGCTTCGCAATTCAGGTTGACCTTGATGCACTGGGCCAACGGAAATCACGCGAGGCTTGTATGCTTCTGGATTCCGCCGTTTTGTTCCGGGGAACTCTCAGCTTATTAAGGTTCACATCTGCTGCAAAATTGGTGATGCTTTTCAGCTCCCCTTCTATGGACTGTGCCAAACCACCGTACATGCTACTTGCTGCTTCAACATTGTCCATCTTGCAACTTGCAAACACAATTTCACATTTGTTATTTCAGCAAATTTTACTCACTCGAACTCAAATTATTTACAACACATTATCAATGACAGTATTATGTACTCGATCTTACACCAAGAAAAATAAATCATTATTATCTTAGGTACATTATGTTCATAATAAGAAAAACACCAAGAAGAAATAAACACAGTAAAAACAATAAAAACACACACCTTGTGCAGAAGTAGCCTGGGCTGGGGAACGAAGTTACCTATAAAATTCAGCGAGGGAAGGAGGATGCTATGGAAGTGGAAGGAGAAGTTCAATTGGATGCAGTAGAAGAATGCATTATGTCCTGTGAATTTCCACCACTAAGAAAAGTCTTTGCCTTGTCCTCCTCTGTACTCATTTATTTTCTCCTGAGCAAGTAAATGTACAAGGAGAAAACCCTTATGCTTATTGTCCTTTCAAATAAATGTAAGAGAGATTATTTTTTATTCTCCAAACCCGGTTTTTGAGGATATACAGTATATTTACTCAAAACATCTTCTCCATATTAGATTTTCTTAGAAATAATATTATTTACTATTATTATTATTATATTAACTTTTTTTTACATCTTTTCATTTTTAATTATTATATTACAAATAATAAGATAAAACATAAAAATGTATATTTATCAAGCATTCATTTCTTAAAATGAGGTTCCCTAAATACGAAATATACTATATGAGGAATGGAATGGTTTATGTTGTCCGACACCATTTGTATTATATTAAGCATTTGTAATTTTTTTGACTGATTTTGTTACTTACGAAAATGTGTTATTTAGCGATTCAGCAATGATGGTGAGATTCGTCATTGTGTTTTCTAATATTATACCAATGAGCCACATCGAACCGTCACAACTGGACAACATTACAAAAACCCGTGTTGCGCAACAATGTGGCAGTTACACCTCGATAAGATACAATAAACTAATACAAGCCACTACTTATCACTCACTCTACGAATCCCAAAAACCATAATGAAATAAATAAAGTTTACACATGTTTCATGTTCATGTTGATGTTCATTGAAAGCCGCAAAGAACCTTTCGGGGATCCAACTGCCCGCTGCAATAACTCGACGACACAGTCGAGAGCTCTTGATGGCCTCTCCATTCTTCAAAAGGCTTCAAGATTATAGGCGTTTCAATGGCAGCTGAATCCACTCGTACCATTGTTTTATAGTCCTCGCCCCCCAAATCTCGAATCGCCTTCCCCTTTTTGTCCCAAGGATTCCACACAACTGCATCACACATGCCATCCTTACGCAACACAAAGGTTCGCTTTTTCTCGTGGTCTATGACAGCAATCTTCGAAGGGGTGCTCAAATATATTCTATTGATCTAATTCACAACACACATACTTCAACAAATATATATTAAATGTTTTCAAGTATAAAATGTAATACCTCAGCGTCGAACGTGATCGCATCAGCTTGCTCGGTGAATCTTTCTCTACGATTTAAATTATCGAAATAATCGAGTGTCTCCAAGCCCTCAACTCGCACTTCACTGCAATTTAAATAGCCTTTCAGAAAATGATAAGAAATGCAATGTCTTTCAATTGGATCCACGAAAAACAACCGAAAAAAGCAAAAACCTGATATCTGATACAGTTAAGTAGTTACACAGGGCGAAAGTAAAAGAGAAGGCCTTGTTATCGGTATTTCTCACACGAGGAGTCAAAGTGAGCTTCCCTTGACTAAGAGTTATTCTTAGCCGCAACTCAAAGCTGCAAGACACCACATAGTTAACAACTATTACATAAAGTTTCAATTTTTATTTTGTATGGTTCGGTAATTTGCAGGCATACCTACGTGGCCAAGCTTTTAAACCCTCTTCGGTGGACTTCAAGATAAGATCCACTGATGACTGGTTGTTTGATGTAGGCAAAGGTGAAGGATTGCTATCCAAAGACCATAATCTGTTCCTTGCAAATCCATGTTGCTCCAGCGAACTGAGATTTCCAAACTAAATCAACAAGGTTGAATCAGAATTCAAAATCTTGGGAATTTACAAAAGTGAAGTATATACTGTTTGATTCCTCACACAAACCTGTGGAAAGCAGACGGGTATGCCGCCTCTCATGGCTTTAGGCACTTTCCAAACAGCCTGATAAGATTGCCAAAAAGGGCTTGATGTAAGAGTCAACTTATTAGTTAGCATATAAACAACTCAATTAGCCGTGTTCTGAACCATTACAGAGACTAAATCACAAATGAATTCGGTAAGAGCAATTTGCCATTCATCTATTGAATAAAAACACCATCCAAAGATAGCTAAAAGGAATTAAGAAAATCACCTTGCTGCTCATAAAAAGCAACTCTTCTCTGCGTTCGTTCTTCCAGGAAACAACTTGCCCGCCATATAGAAGCACCTGGAAACAGTTGGATTAAAATTGAAATAAATCACTCTTTCAGACAACTCTCTTCTCTACTGTAAATTCAATTGATATCTGGATGATCCATGTCAACACAAGGATAAATTTAACTTTAACTTGCACTCAAAATTATCTATAAACAGGAATTATTCTATAAGTTGAAATTACTCCCAAATTCTGCATCAAATGTCAAAAAATCTGAGAAGAAAAGGGGAAATAATGAGAAGGAAGAACCTCGGCAGAAGAACCAGAAGGGTCAGTCAAGATAATCCTAGGAAAACCATCAGAATCATGAACAACATTGAAAGGCATTAGGCTTCTAGCAATAGGGTTCACTTTCCCTTTCTGAAAAAACACCACAAACCCAAAAAAATTGATTAGTCAGAAGAAAAAAAATCAAACCCACATGAGAAATTACAAAATTAAATGAAGAAAACAGAAAAAGGAACGAACTATGCAGGTGTTGGATCAAAATGAAGAGTGTGAGAGGGCTAAAGTAGGAGGAACAAGGCAAGAATTATTACAAGTGCATGACAACTAGTAGTGTGTGTATATATAGAAAGAGAAGGGGGGGCTGTGTGGAAGAATTGAAGAAGACAAAGGTATCAAAGCATGCTTTTTTAAGGTCATAGGATGCTCTTGTCTCTTTCACAATGCCTACTCCATCTCTGCCTCCTCCTGCTACCTTCTCCTCTCTGTCTTTTTCATTTGTTCTTCTCATTTACTTTTCAGGATTCTTTAAGTTTTATCTGAGCTTTCATTTTGTATATTTGTTTTTAAATAGGTAATAGGGGATAAGTATTTGAAATTGATTTGCAAGATTATTTTGGTTCTAAATTTAGTTTTGATACCGTCGTTTCTATGCAATTGTTACGTATAAATTAGACCGGGCTGAGCTTTCCGTCAGGTCCAACCGAGCCTACTCCTATAACTTGGGTTTTAGATACTTATTCTCTTACTAAACATGACTTTAATACAGTAAAAGTTTAAAATTTAATGGGTCAGACTTAATTTTTATATAAATACTTAAATCCAATAATCATAATCATAATATTATTTATTATATATTATATTTAATAATTAATTTAAATTTTTATATTTCATAATATTGGACTTTTAAATTTAACTTTAATAAGTTTTATTATATATTGAGGAATTCAAGTAAATAACGTAATTATATATAAATTATAGATATACTTGTATAGAATTTTATTGTATTATTTTTATTTAATTGAAAAAATTAACTGGATCATAGGTTTGGAAATGACCTTGTAGGTCTGAGTTCGACCAAAGCTTGAAGTTTTAAAGTGAGTTTAATCGGATTTAGATTGATAACTAAAATTCTAGCAAATCCTAACTCGATAAACAAGTCTAGTGTAACCAGTGTTTTAAAACTCCCCGCCTAGCTTCGCTTAGGCCCCGCCTAGGCTCTATTTTGGGGCTCACCGCCCGACTTTTTATTCCTCGGGTGCTATCAGGTGCTTGGCCGACATATTGCCGCCTAGGCACCGCCTAGTCCGATTTTCCGCCTAGGCACCGTCTAATCCTATTTTTTCTGCAACTTTTAAGATACCGATACTTATAATAATTATAGTTCAATTTTTTCAGTTAAAAAAGATAGCTCAATTGATAAAGCTAATGTACAACAAAATATTATCACCTTACAATTTTTATTTTGAATCTTAAATCGAGAAATAGTAAGTTATAAACAAAAAAAAAATTAGTGAGGATATTTGTTTACAAGGAATTGATTTTAATGTTAATGTGTTTTTATGTAAGAATTAACTAAAACTTATGTTTTCATCTACTAAACTATATTTTGTAAAATAACATTATATTATAATTTATTTTTTAAGTTAAATTTATACTTTTATCTATTAATAATTATAAAAAATAAAAAAATTACAAATCCGCGCGCTGCCCAGGCCCCACCTAAGCATTTGAAGTTCTGACCGTCCGACTAGCGCCTAATACTTTTTAAAACATCTAATGTATCCTTAAGAAAATAATTCTTAAAGCCATTTAGAAAAAAAACAGAGTTAGACAAATAAATACCACTTGATTCATAAAAATATGTTACATGCAGTTTTAAGACAGTTTAACATTGGGATTATTTATTAAGCTGCTGCTGAAATAAATTATTTTCACAAATTTTGAATAGAATATATATTTTAGCTTTAAACAATACATTTTAGTCATTCACATTAACTAATAATAAACTGTCCGACTTATTTTTTATAAAATTAAATGTGCTACTTATAAAAAAAATTTAAAAATAAAACTTTTAAAATAAATAACTTTGAAAAATAATCCCAAACGATTGTTTTTCAAGGTTAAAAATGTTCCATAGAGAAAAGTTTTTTGGATTAAAGCTTGTGTTTGAAAATTGCCAAACTTACACATATCATTACACTAATGAAAATTTTAGAAAACAGTTTCTATATAATGTCATCTAGTGTCATAAATTGACAATGTAAACATTAAAAAAAAGAGACATGCAAAATAATTATTATTTATTCATTTTAATTTATGGCAATGTCACACATTTTCCGCAATTTGTAATAATAATAAAGGAATAATGGGTTTTTTTGAGAGAGAATCCTTATCCTGCCAGTCCATTTCACTCGGACCAACTACCGCTTGTACTCTATTTTTTTTTATTACATTCGCCATAGATTAATATTTTAACTATATTCTGAAATTTAAACTTTAATTTTCGTCACAAAAATAATTCAAACCTTGACTTCAAACCCAATTTCAAGAAAAATCCTAACCCCTTTTTTCTCTCTTGATATTTATTCAATTTTTTTTTAATTTCTGGTTGAGAAGAAAAAGAAAAGTTTTAATTTTCTTTTTTTTTTATTTTATGAATTTATAATATTTTTTTTAATAATTCATTGCTATTATTTTTAGTTTCAACAACAAGATTATCTTCTTCAATCATGGATTCAAAGCTACATATCTCAATCTTGATAGTTTATCATTAGAATGAACTTAATCTGTCTTTAGATAAGATACTTGCATAATCTCTCACAGTAGACATCCAGATTTATCTTCTTTATATAAGATCGTTCTATACATTTAGATTTATCTCCTTTATATAAGATCGTTCTAGACATCCAGATTTATCTCCTTTATGTAAGATCGTTCTAGATCTGCAGCAACGGTTGATGTTATGGCGTACGCAATAGCTCTTATGGTTGTGGGTCGAAAACGTTAGTTGCGATTAAGAAAATATAGGTCATAACGTTCTTTTACTGTTTTTATTTTTAGTAAGTCTTGTCATATGGCTTATTTGTCTTGTGTAAAAGTAAGTTTAGCATGTTTGTTTGATAGTGTCTGTTCGGTGTTTTAACTCCAGTTTTATGTTTAAAGTGCTTTATGAATTGTCTATACTAATCGATCTGCGAATCATGTTGCACAATTATTAGCTAGAGCAGTTAATTTTTCGACATATAAAAAAATTTATTCACCTTTAATTAAAATTATTATTATCTCTAATTTAATCTAATTTAATTTAATTTAATATAATAGATTATATTTTTAAATAAAAAAACCCACTACTTAGGTCATTATTACAATAACAAACTTGTCTCTAATTTTACTTTACAGAACACTGATTGAGTGATTGTATACTCTTGATAAGCTCAATAATAATTTCATGAAAATATTTTAAATTAATATTTTCTGAAATTCTTTTTTTCCTATGAAAAACATTATACTAAATAATGTACTTTTGAAATAATATGAACCATACCTTTTATTTTCATTTATATTTTCATATAAAAGTTTATGATGGCTACTTTTACAGCTATGGACTTCGCCCAATCAAGTAAATATAAATTCTTAATTTATTAAGATTTTGGTCCACTTGTACAATGTTTTGATATGTGACGGTGACTACAGATAAATTTCACATAAAATAATTATAATTTTATTTTACCTCTTTTTTATATATGATATTTTAGTATCAGTCATTTTCACTTAAAGAAAGAAATATTTATATATTTAGCATACAGCTGTAAAATCAGCTGTTTTACTGTCTTCATTCATGCGATAGATAAAAGATTATCACTATACCCCTTTTTCTTTTAAAAAAAAATAATGCATCATAAAATAAATTATTTCGCAGATATAAATCAATTATTGTTGTATTTATTATTTTTATTTTATTATGGTTGCTATCAAATATATATTGTGTAAGCTTATAAATTATTAGTATAATAAAAAGTTCAAACGCCCCTTAAATTTAGTATGTTTTGTTATATGTCACCTCAATTTTAGGGGGTAAAGTGAATCAACTTTTAGGTGAATTACTCTACCTCTAAAGTTGGCAAAATTGATACAGTTTGCACCCTCACTGCCACGTGTTAGTTTCTGATTGATTTGACTTTTCAAAGATGTCATTTTTTATATTTTTCTCCCTCCAATTAGAAGTTGAAACGTGGCATTGAGGGGAGATAAACCGTATAGTTTTGCCAAATTTAGGGGATAAAGTGATTCACTTGAAAGTTGAGAGCGATATGTGATAAAACGTGCTAAGTTTGAGAGTCAATGAATGCGTTAAGCGAAATAAAAAAGGGTTCACTTGGTGATATACTTTTCCCTATTTTTTCTTTAAAGAGAACAAGTGTAGTACCCGTGTAATGCACGGATAGGTCATTTGTAATAAGTATATCAATGATAAGTAAGTCCAAACTTTAAAAAATCTGTTTTGTAGTACATATTTTATTTCATTAAAGTAGGCACTGGCTGTATTATTCAACATGTCAAATAACGATATTATACATCTATTCCTATAAAACCAAAATAACGCATAAAAGTTCAAAATCAACGTATATTTAAATTAAAAGTACAGTTATATTTTATAATTTTTATATTGATTCGTTTCAACTTTCAAGTATGTAAAATAGATATTTTGCATTCAGCTGAAAAAAGAGTAACATGTATGAATCCATAATGACAAATATTAAAGTATAAACTTTTATCTTGATAGCTTCCGCGCTTATCAAACTCGTGTAGTCTTTCATTTTTACTATATGTGCTTTGATATAAATAGTGATTGCGAAAAATGGCCACAATTCATAAGTGTATAACAATAACTATAATTCACCATAATTAATTATTTCCTCATAAAAAGTAGTTATTGCTATTAATCATTATCATTTTTCTAAATTAAACCTATTCAGGAAATATATTAAAATCAATTTCCTAAAATTCCGATTGAAGAAGCATTGATTTAAATTTATGAAAAAAATATTCAATTTAATAATTATTGTAGACGGCAATAAAATCTGCATATATAAATAAAGCTCTTATATGTCAACAATAATTTAATTAATGATCTATATATGTAAAAGGTATAAGGATAAATTTTTTTAAAAGGTATAAGTATAAAAGAGTGTTTTAGGACTTAATTGCTTATATATATATATATATATATATATATATATATATATATATATATATATATATATATATATATATATATATATAAGAATAAAATTACATTTAATCAAATTTTCACTGTTATCAAAACCGTACCGTACTAGTAGGTTCAACCGGCTTTACTGCGAATCGATCATGGCTACGGTACGGTATACCTTACAATCGGTTTTTGGAAAAAACTCGAAAAACCCGGGTTTAATTAGAAAAAACTGGTAAACCAACGAACTATAGTTCAAATCCGTTTTTTCAAAACGCATATTGGAACACACAGAGACGTTACAAAAGATCATGAAAGCGTTGCAATAGCTACTGAAAACCTTAAATAATATATATTCATTTAAAAATAAAAAATCGATAAAACCATTAATTATACTGTAATACCACATACCATTAATTTTACCGATATAGTATCCAATCCGGTATTAATAACATTTTAAATTTCCACGACAATTGATTACTTAAATTTTTTTTCCCGGTACCTTACAAATAATGGCCCCAAGCTTTCAAAAACAGCTGTTGGTTTTTAATGTAGTTATTGTTTTGTTATAACAAACTGAAATTCATTGTAAATTACAATTTTATGAAACTATTTTGTAGTCTAAAAATTACTCTATATTTTCTCAATAATTAAACGTGATACTAAAGCCCTTCAATTTATGCAATAAAAACTTTATTGATTTCACATTTTTAAGTATAATTAGTTATATTTCTGAAGTTTTAAAATTGGATCTGAATTCAGGCTATATTTTTATGATAGAGATAAACGAAAAATATTAATTATTTGTGATTGAAGCTTAAAAGATTTAAATACTGGCAATAATTAAGATGTTGGTGATGTTGAAATGAAGTGACTTTAGATGAACTATGTACCATTAATTCTGTTTGTAGCTACATAATATAATAATAATAATAATAATAATAATAATAATAATAATAATTAATGGATAATGTTAGGTATAAGAAAAAGATAATAAAACAAAAGATAATGTTTACGTAGACAAGAGAAATTTTGAATAATGTTTTGGATTAAATATAGTAAGTAGTAATGAGCAGGACATATGAATTTCAGACCACAAACAAATGTATAAAAAATTTGAGAATGATGTTCTTTGAAAGAGATATATAAAATAAAAGCTTTGAAAACCGATTCGCCACGTTAAGCCCTGTATGGTTTTGGTTTATCTGATACTGCCCTGCTGGTCTTGCCTGAAAAGTCATGTTTTCTTGAACTATAATTTAATTTAAATTACTTTAGTTCAGTTTAATTCAGTTTTTTTCAGTTCAGTTATGCGTAGTTATAAATTTATACTAAAATAAGTTCAGTTCAGCTCACTTCAATTCAATTTAGTTTACTTCAGTTCAATTATGCTTAGTTATAAATTTACACTGAAATAGATTTACTGTACTTCACTTCAGTTCTGAAGTTGTTTCTATAATTGATAACTTTTTTCTTCAAAACATCTAAAATCAATCATATCTTAAACTAATCTTTGCTAAAAAAAAAAAGCAGACTTCATACTTATGTCTTAAACAATTATGAGCACATTTGAAATAGTCATAACTAATTGAAAACTTGAAACTATTATTTGATATCCAAAACGTCCACTTATACAATTTTCAGATCTCTTTAGCATAAAAGGAAAATAAATGTTTCACTCAATCATTTTGTTAAATATTGTTTGTCTCACCCATTGTTTTTACATATTGCATTTTTCTTGTGTGGATTATTAAACAAATATTGTCGCTCATACTATAACTAAGATGTATCTTGGAAATCTTATCTGTGAATTTAAGTGCCCTTAATTTTGAATTTTCAATGAAGATTCTTCCCCTAAAATAGTATTGTTTGCAACATTCATCTTTTAAACAAATAAAAATTTTCTCTGTAGTAATTGATTTAGTTTTAAACAAGCATTCTAAGCCGATATTTTTTTTAGAAATTCTTGAATTGGAAATCAGTAGAAAAATAAGAGAATGTGTTTATGTTAATGTAGCTAATTATGATTTAGATTCTCTTAAATTCAAAATTTGTAAAGTTGAAATAATTTCGACTATTAATTAAATATAAACGGTTGAGATTACTTTACTTTAATTAATTATACAGAAAACTTTTATTTAAAATGATATTGCAATTGCATAAGTTCCGATATTTAAATATTGACGAAAAAAAATGTAATGGTTTTAGTTTAGGGTTATATTGTGTGATTGTAGTAGCAGTATTGTAAAAGCAATATATTCTGCATTGCATTGGAAGTGAACGGTTCTGATGGTGCCACCTCTTTATTCCTTAATAAAAAAGAAAATTCAGTCTCTTAGACCGTACCAAATATCAATGTTTATATATCAATCTATTTGGATAGGTGAGTTTTATGTTATTACTTTGTTTTTTACGAGTCCTCATGCCATTTGATTAAAATTTAAAAGCCATGAAAGATAAAGTATAGTTATTCTTGTAAAAAAGAAAGTAATAATAGAAAAATTACATTTTTAATTCACTTTAATTCAATACTTATTAATACTACATACATATAAATTTATACTGAATTAAATATTTATCAATTTAATTCAGTTTAACACTGCTATTTCATTATCTATATAAGTATTAGTTATTAGCCGTATATAGAAGATTAATAAGATGGAGGACAACTTAGTGAAATATAAAATTTTATCCTTTTAATTTTATTAATACCAATCTAATATTTTTTAAATTTCACCACAAAAACTTATTTCTTTTAATTATAATATTTTAACTTTTGAATTCGCCTTTTATATGAATAACAACTCTCTCCCTCCTAATTAATTTAGTTTTTGCAACTTAAAAACGAATATATCTCACAAGTTGTTAATTTTTTCGACACGAGCTTTTAGAATATTTTGTTCGTCTTATTTTTATCTTTAAAACAAAATCCACATTAAATATTTTTTGAGCAAAATTTTTTTTCGCATCTTATACCAATTTTACCAATGTTTCGTAAATTCTTATACCTGGTATAAGAGTGGTATAATGTCTTTATAGCATCAGTTTCCCCTTTATTTCCAAGTAGATAACAAAAAATATTGGCAACATTGTTCTCTTTAAAGCAAAAAAAACTCTTATATCTGGTATAAAGGTGATAAAAAACCGGTATAAGACTGTGGATTTTTTTTTGCTAACAAAATATTCAATATGGATTTCGTTTTAAAGATAAAAATAAAAAGAATAAAATATTCTAAAGGCTCATATCGAAAAAGTTAAAGGTTTGTGAGATATAGCCATTTTAAGTTGTGAAAATCAAATTAAATATTAGAGAGAAGGTTATGGTAAAGAGAAAAACAATAACCTTAAAAGTGGTAGACAGTTAAAGAAAAAGAAAGTTAGATATATATACTCCCTCCATCTTTTTTTGGTTGTGTTCTAACACATTTCACATCTTTTAAGGAATCAATTAATTAAGACAGAAAAATATTATTTTATCCTTTAATTAATGTTTAGTTTTTCACTCTATTGCAATTAATGATTATGGGACAAATGAGGGTATAATTGGAAAACTAATCCAGAAAGTGCCTAGATATTTGATAATGCTAAGTAAAAAAATATTTAAAAAAATGGCTAGAATGCCTATTTTAAAAAGATTAAAGGAGTAAAAAATATTTTATAAAGATGGTATTTCTTTGTATTTTGGGCGAAACCGAGATTGGTTTTGCAGCCCATGTAACTACCCGAAGCCCACATATAACCTGAGCCCATTTATTTCCTTTTTTATGGGATTTATGATAATGAGGCACTTTTCCAAATTAATTATAAATTTATTAAAATATTTATAAGATTATCATGCTTGTTGAATATACGTAATTTCTTTTTTTTCAATTCTATTTATAAAATTGTCATATTGCTTTTTTCCCCTTAGTTTTCATTTATCCCGCAAACCATTTATTTTTTCGACATGTTGCTGTAGAGTTTTTTGTTCGTCTTATTTTTATCTTTGAAACGACACCCACTGTGACTTTTCGTCATTTTTTTATCCAATAGACTTTCTATAGATCATCTATAGATATCCAATAGATCACTGGAAATTTCGTTGTATCCATTGTTATGCGGTTACTTTATAAACTGCTACCACTGAGACAATTGCTAATATTTTACGGGTATAATTTATGAGTCATCTACTTTTTAAAATTGAAAATTCATGTGTTATTTAAAAGTCTTATAGTTTCACTGATTTCTATTGGACTTCTATTAGATATCTATTGGATATTTGACAGTTAAAAAAAACTCGATAAAAGTATATCATCATGTATCTACTTTTAAAGATAAAAAAGAGACGAATAAAAAACTCTAAAGCGGCATGTCGAAAAATGAACGGTTTGAAAGATATAAGCAAAACAAATCAAAAAATTAAAAAAGAAAATAGAAGTGACGTGTACTGGATGGGATATATGTGAGTGGTTGTAATTATTTTATAAGCATAATATATTTGAAATTATTTTATACTTTTTATGATATTTGACCTAAATTACTTTAATTTTTTATGTATTTATATAAAAAATCTTTTTTTTATAATAGATTATTTTTTTGTTTCCACTGTTTGTGTATAATAGATTATTTGTTGTATTAGTATATGCTTATTAGAAACTTTTTTTTTTATGCTTGGGGATAAATTTTACCTTTCCAAAATCCAATACCAACGGAATTTGGGCCGACATTTCCATACAATTTCATTATATCAATGAGGTAGACAGAATATGAAGAATTACCAATTAAAATTTGTTCGATAAATGATATATATATTAACAAATTTTACCTTTAACGACGGAAATATATTCGCCATTATAGGATTTGATGTTCATATATTTAATTATAGTGCCGAAATTCGGTTGGCAAGTATATTATGAACAAAATTTTTCCATTTTCCAGGGTCAACTGGCCACCATGACCCCCTTTGGACCCGTCCAGTGGACATGACACTAAATTCTTAATTACACTTGTGTTTCAAAAATATCAAAATAGCTAATAGAAAAGGTAGCACGAACATATTGATCACATGAAACTTTACATACTTGAAAGCTTTTGAGGGAAAAAATCATGTAGATAAAATCAATGGCTGGTATCGATGAAACAAAAAAAAATAGTTTTTAGGATTTGTTTTGCGTATTATGACATGATATATAAAGTATAATAAACTATTCACACTATCATACAACACAATAACTATACTATGTTTTAGGTATTTTTTGATTTTGTCTTGTTGGTAGGGAGAGGATGAAATACAGTGTGACAAGTCAAGTAAATTAGCTGCCTATCCTTGACAATTTAAATTCCATAAATTTTGGGTTGATAGTTAGTATGATTCACTTTGTGAACGAACTACAGCATTCTCTAAATCAATGAAATAGAAAGAACTCAAGTTTGAATACTGTTAACAATGTATTACAAGGCCTGAAAGTTGCCCTCACAAGGATCAGCGGAAATCTAGAAAAATTTATTGCCCGGCACGTTGGACTGATACCAGCCTCGTTTCTAGGAACACGTGAAGGAATTAGGGACAGAGGTCTTACCTGACGCTCTCTTTTTATGCACAGTGATCAATTCTATAAATACATGCAGAAATTCATTACTCCAGGTTACATTCTCTCCAATCACTCAATATGATTTATACAATCATCCTCTATACTCTCTCCCGTGCTTCCCATTTTGTGCGAAAAAGCCTTTCATATCCCCCGACTTTTAACTGCACCGCCGTCTTCTACCTTTCCTTGGCTTCTTTTCCTTTCTCCAAGAAAACAAAATAAATCGATCTTTGCATCTATATATGAAAATCAAAACAAAATTCTACGCATCAAATAAACAATCAATTTATCCATATGGAAACAATCCTACCCAGTTTATACAACTTCCATCAAACATAAAAAAAAAATAAGAAATTGTAACTTTAAACGCATCATTGTTCCAATTAGTCCAAAACCTAATGTACCTCAGGCCGAGCTGAAGGGGAAGGATAAACACAATACAAAGCCAATTTCAAAGTATTAAGCAACTCATCCCAATAGCAGAAGCATCCTTCATTAATTCCAATTCAAAAACTTCATTAGCTTATTCTTCTTTAACAGTAGAAGCAACCCACAGTGGCAAATCAACACCGTTCAGCGTCTCTCCAAGTGACCTTCAGCATCTCTAGGAGAAAAAGAATCTTTCGATTCGTCTATTGATTTTGATTTCCCTTGATGCGCGATTAAACCCTGAATTACGCGTTGAAATTCGCTGAAGTTTGGCAAACGCCTTTCCATCGATTTTTTTTTGCAATTTCTCAACTTGGTTAAAGTCACAGCTGAATAATTCTTACAAAAGCCTTCATCTTTCACGTACCCACTCTACCTCTTTCCTCTTTCAATCCCTAATTTTCCTCTGCAGAATTTTTGTTCTGTTTTTTAACTTAATCTTCCCACTCTACTGATCTCTGTATCTTCACTTCAATTTCCCAATTTAAAATCTCCAGCTTTTGAATTCCGTGATTCTGTTTTGTAGCGGGATTGGACTCCGGTTCTTTCGGTGCACTGATGTTATTTAGCGGTTCGTGTAGCTGCGACTCATTGTGTTTGGTGATTCGAACTTAGGGTTTTGATTTATTTCGTGTTTAATTTGATTTTGCTTGATTTCTGGGTTTTGGGTTAGCTTAATGACTGAGTTTGATCGAGCTGACGGAGGAAAGGCCAAATCCGGACGACGGCAATTACGCCGGAGACACGGAGGAGCGATGAGGCTTGATTGGAGGAGAGGTGAGCGGAGAAGCGATTGATGGATTTTGGGTAAGTACAGAGGATTTTGCAATTGGTATGGCTCAATAATTAATGTCACGAGTTTGTTTGACTTTTCCATCCATTACACCTCACGGCGCGTGTACCACACGATCTAAAGTGCGATTGGTGTAGATTAAATAAAGTAATACGGAGATGCACTTTTTTTAGTTGAAATAGTTTATAAGTGTACTTGAAAATTGAGGGGTATGAAAGACGTTTTTACTTAAATTGAGGGGTATGAAAAAGCATTTGTCCTATCAATTAATTTTTTAATAAAACATCCGAACTAGGTTAATACTATCGATATCCAAAATAATAAAAGCTCGAACTCATGTATTATTAATAAGAAACGAAAAGCTCATAGGAATTCAAAGATGCAAAATTAAAGGTTTTTTTGACTGCAGTCAGAGCTGCTGTCTCGAAAAATTTTATTTATAAAGTTTTAACAACATATTTCGACATTGTCAAAAGATTTTGACTTTTATTACTAATTAAAGGTCATATGAGAAATTATTTACTATTAATTTTCAGAACCTTTCAAAACAACATCTTAGAAAAATTTGAAAATGGAGGTTTTCGGAAAAACAATGTGGAAAAATAATTCCAAACTAGCCATAAGTGAACTGACAATTTGCCTGGCCACAATAATCGTGAAAAATATATTTGAAACACAACGAAGGAAATGGTGTCCCAACATATATAGTAGATCCGCTTAGGTTTCCATGGCAAGCTAAAGCATCGGCAAAGCGGTTTCCCTGTCTATAGATGTGTGTTATAGTAATACGCATCAAATCCATGTGACGGAGGCATGTTAACCAAGGAGCTTGAATCAACCAGGTGGGATTTCAAAATATTAACAACATACACGGAATCGCACTTGATCCAAAGGTTGGTCCAACTGTCGCCCCAAGTTTTCTGAATCGCAAAAATGGCTGATTTCAACACAAGGAATGAGTAGTTACTGTCCAGCGGAAAAGCAAAGCAACCTATGATGTAACGAACCGAAATTTTTAAAAATTTGCTTATAATAAATTACTATAGTATTAAAATATCATGAAAATTATTTTTATTGTTATTATTGTTATTGGATATAAGACAAGAGGAAATAAGAGTTAATTAAGTAAGAGGGATGAAATGAGCATTTAATTATTTGTCCAAGGACAATATTGAAAAAAAAATAAAACAAAAATAAATACACATTCCAGCCTCTTCATTTCCTTATCTCATTTCTTCATTTCCTTCTCCATTCTTCCTCTCTTTAATCAAATTTTCTATAATCCAAAAACTTCCGATTTCTTCGATTCAACTTCGAATTCTTGTTAGAAATCGATCCTTAAGCCCTCTATCATCATCAATTTCAGTGAATCAAGACTAGAAGAGAAGGATTTCAGATTTTAAGATTCGGATGAATAGTAATCCGAATTTGAGGTGAGTGATTTTTGGTGAGTGATTTTTGGTGAAATTAAAGCTTAATTAGTAGAATTCATGGTAGATTAAGCATATTTATGGTATTAGGAAGTTTATTTATATAATATCTTGATAGAATTATATATGGCTGTTGTAGAGGAAGCTATTGCAAGTAAATCAAAGGCAAAAGGGGTAGAAGAGAGCTAGAAAGAGCATAGAAAAAGGTTTGTGTCTCGAATTTCGATTTCTCGATTTTTCAGAAAATTTTCCAGATTGTATACCTGTTTTGTTTTAATGTTTTCTCTCGTTATATAAATCCGATTTGAACGATTCTTGATTTTATTGATATCTACAGAAAGTAAGAAACATATGTTCAGAAGAAACCTTATTGAATTTCGTTCGTTTTCAATGTGAAATTTTCGTTTGAAGTTGAGTCACGAAATCTGTTTTCGGAAAATCTCAGCTTGGTACATTGTTTAGTATTTTGATCATAACTTTGGTTATACAATTTGGATTTCTGTGATTCTGGTGGTTTTGGAAAGCTGAGACATGTGGCTAATTATGTTTAGAAGAAAGTTCTTCGATTGGGTGATGTTTTCATAGTGAAAAATGCAGGGGAAGTCAGGTTACGAAACCTGAAAAATTCTGGAAAGTATGAATATTGATTTTATTGAGTTTTAATTGAAGTTTGATGCTTAAAAATTTGGGATTTTGATTTCTTAATTACTGAAGTTATGTTGAATTATGATTGATGGTTTATACTGGAATTTTTAAGATGTTACTTTGATTTGTTGCCCTTATTAAACGAGTAGAATACGGGTCAGGGTAGATTGGCGCCAATAAAGGGGGGTACAGTACTGTACAAACAATTGAAGCTTTGGCTTCGGGCTTTGGCCGATATTATGATATATATGTATTGATATTGAAGTTTCTGCTTCGGGCTTGACCGATATGTTGATTTTGAAGCTTCGGCTTTGGGCTTGACCGATATATTGATTTTGAAGCTTCGGCTTCGGGCTTGTCCGCTCCCGTATCCATTTTACCGTTATTCAAGACTTGTTTACTTTGGGCAATATGTGGTTAAAGTGTTTGAAAAAAAAAATTTGGATACAAATTTGATTGTACTTTGAAAGGATTACTATATAAGTTTTGTGATTTGGTTTCATAAAGTTGGTTAATTTGTTTTTGACTAATGAACAATCTTGGTTTCTATTTTAAAGTGTTAAAAATGTTCAAAGTTATTGTATTTCTTTTATGAGCACCACTAAGCAAATTGCTTAGCTTGTAGTTTTTTTCTACACGTAGGTGGAGAACTTGTAGATAGCTTGGACTAAAGTGGAATAAGTGGATCAGCTTGAAGAGCAAATAAGGAAAGACTCGAGGTGGATATGTATTTTAATGTAATATTATGGTTTGTAGAATAATGGCATATACTAGATAGTGTGAGAAATATAAAGTGGTATTGAGGAATATTTGGAGAATAAAGTGGTATTGAGAAATATTTGGAGTTGGAAACATTATATTTGTATTTGTACATATTAAATCTACAAGTATTGAATTTTAAATAATGGAGTAGAGTTATTTATTGGGTGTTTATAGTTACCGTGGCACTCCCTATAGGGGGTGTTACATTTGTTGGTATCAAAGCCAGGATTAGGCGATTCTAGGACTAGTATGTACATGCCATTTAAGATATAAATATGTTATGTTAGTTGATTGATCCACTTTGGTCCAATTTTCAAGAATAAGAATGGCTAGTAGTCACATCCAGAGTACGGTCTGTATTAGATAAGGGGATGAACAAAGACACGAACCTCCACCAGTTCATGGCTTTCCTGAACAACCTACTCCAGTACAAGCTGCTTTACTTCAGCATATGACTACTGAAGTAATCACACAAGTACTACGAAACATACAAATCCCTCAAGTTCCTGTAGTACCTCACATTGAAAGAAGAGAGGAGAGAACTCCTCTTGAAAGAATCAAGAAGCTTTCGGTTGATGATTTCAAAGGGGATACAGTGAATCCTGCAATTGCAGAAGATTGGCTTGATCATACTAAATGGTGTATGACTAGGCTTCATTTTACAGATGAAGAGAGATTAGACTGTGTACAAGGTCTACTCAAAGAACAAGCTAGGAGGTGGTGGGATAATATTGTGAGAGAAAGGCAACCTGGAGAAATCACTTGGGGCCTTTTCTTGGAACAATTTGATAAGAAGTACGTTAGTGAATGATTTAAAGATGAGCAGAGGAAATTGTTCTTGTCTTTGAGACAGGGACGAATGACTGTATCAGAATATGAAGTTCAATTCCTCAAACTCGAGAGGTATGCTCGTGATATCGTTGGCAGTGAAGTAAGGCGATGTAAGAGATTCGAGGATGGGCTGAATGACGAAATTAGAGTGCATTTACTTACACAAAGGATTAGGGTGTTCAATGACTTGGTTGATGCTGCTACGGGCATTGAGAAGATCAATTCAGATAGACAACAAAGAATGGCAAAAAGGTCTAGATTTCAAAAGGGATCGCAGGGTCTAGCTAGTTTAGAATCTCCAAGTAAGAAGCAGAAGGGAACATCAGAACAAACACAATCTCATTTCAGAGGGTTTTCACTGAGACAAACCATAAGTACGGGGTTAGCGGTTAGTGTACCTTCAAGTTGAGGCAGAGGAAATATTCCACAATGTTCTAATTGTGGAAGGATGCATACAGGGGAATGTTAGGGAAAAGGTAGAGTCTGCTTTAAATGTGGCTCAAGGGAACATTTGATTGCAAATTGTCCTCAAAGACAGATAAGTACATCTACACCTATAATAGTTCCTACTCCTACAATGCAAGGTGGAAGAGGAAGGGGAAGAGGAAATGCTAGTGAGACAAGTGGACATAATGTGGCTCAACAAGCACCGCGGAGTGGTAGACCGGGAGGAATGGCGTGAAGTTATGCAATCCAAGGGCCTGAGACTCGAGAATCTACTGATGTTATAGTCGGTAAATTTTCATTCTTTAATCATGATATTTATGCTTTGATAGATCCCGGTTCATCTCATTCATATATATGTACTGCATTAGCACAAGAGAAAGGGTTGCATGTAGAAGAATTAGTAGAAAATATTGAAGTGACTAATCCTTTAGGACACAGTGTGATAGTAAGCAAAGTGTATATGAATTGCCCTATTATGATTCAACATCAACTTTTCTATGCAAATTTAATTGAGTTACCTTTCCGAGATTATGATGTTATCTTGGGAATGGATTGGTTATCGGAACATCGAGCTGTAGTGGATTGCAAAAACAAAAGAATGTCACTTCAAGTTTTCGATGGAGAAGAAATAGTTATCATGGGGGAAAGATCAGATTATCTCTGTAACATAATTTCTTTTATGAAGACTAAAAGGCTAGTTAGAAAGGGATGTCAGGCCTACCTAATCTTCGCTCCAGAATTGAAGGAAGGTGAGTTAGAATTGCAGAATATTCCTATAGTATGTGATTTTCCCGATGTATTTCCAGAAGAACTACCGGGGTTGCCATCAAAAAGAGAGGTAGAATTCGCAATTGATGTATTACCGGGTACCGCACCAATATCCAAAGCACCATACAGAATGACGCCTGCTGAACTGAAAGAGTTGAAGATTCAGTTGCAAGAATTGTTAGACAAAGGATTCATACGCCCGAGTATATCCCCGTGGGGTGCACCAGTGTTGTTTGTTAAGAAGAAAGATGGGTCGCTCCGATTATGTATTGATTACCGGGAGTTGAATAAATTGACAGTCAAAAACAAGTATCCATTGCCAAGGATTGAAGACTTATTTGATCAACTCAAGGGTGCCAAATACTTCTCCAAGATTGATTTGAGATCGGGCTACTATCAGATGAGAGTGAAAGATGATGACATTGTAAAGACGGCTTTCCGAACCAGATATGGGCACTATGAATTTTTGGTGATGCCATTTGGTCTAACTAATGCACCAGCAGCATTTATGGACCTTATGAACCGTGTCTTTTACTTATATTTAGACAGGTTTGTAGTGGTTTTCATTGATGACATTTTGGTGTATTCTAAGTCACGGGAAGAGCATGATCAACATTTGAGGATAGTCTTCCAAACTTTAAGGAAAAATAAATTGTATGCCAAACTTAGCAAATGTGAGTTTAGGCTTGAAGAAGTTTCTTTCTTAGGCCATGTTGTTTCTGCCGAAGGAATTAAAGTGGATCCTAAGAAGATAGAAGCAGTTGTAGAATGGAAACCACCAAAGAACCCTACGGAAGTCAGAAGTTTCCTTGGCTTAGCAGGGTATTATAGAAGATTTGTGAAGGGATTTTCAGTCATTGCTGCCCCATTGACAAAACTACTTCAAAAGAATGCAAAATTTGAGTGGAATCACAAGTGTTAAGAAAGTTTTGAGAAATTGAAGGCGATGTTAACAAAAGCACCCATCCTTACCCAACCAAAGCCTGGAAAGGATTTTGTAATCTATAGTGATGCTTCTCATAGTGGTCTTGGGTGTGTTTTGATGCAAGAAGGAAAAGTGATTGCCTATGCTTCCAGGCAATTGAAGAATCATAAAAGGAATTATCCTACTCATGATTTGGAAATGGCTGCAATAGTCTTTGCCTTAAAAATTTGGCGACACTATCTTTATGGAGAAAAATGTTATATTTATACAGATCACAAAACTTTGAAATATTTGCCAACACAGAAAGAGTTGAATTTAAGGCAAAGAAGGTGGATGGAATTTATTAAAGATTACGATTGTCTTATTGATTACCATCCAGGAAAGGCTAATGTAGTGGCAGATGCTCTTAGTAGAAAGACAATGATGGCACTAAGGGCTATGAATACGGGGTTAACTCTTACCAGTAGTGGAGCCTTAATTGCAGAATTGAAAATTCAACCTGTACTACTACAACAGGTTAAGCAAGCACAAAATGAAGATGATGACTTTAAGGTCATTCGAGCAAGGACACAAGTGGGTATCGTAGACAACTATATAGTTCGAGAAGATGAGTGTCTATATTTTAAAGATAGACTATGTGTGCCAAACAATGAAGAATTAAAGAAGAATATCTTACAAGAGGCGCATAGTAGTCCTTATGCGATGCATCCAGGAGCAAAAAAGATGTACCAAAATTTGAAGAGCCATTATTGGTGGAATGGAATGAAGAAAGACATTACAAACTATGTTGCTCAATGTCTAACTTGTCAACAGGTGAAAGCCGAACATCAAGTTCCTTCTGGATTGTTGCAACCAATAACAATTCCAAAATGGAAATGAGAAAGGATCACAATGGACTTCATGACATCTTTACCACTTACACAGAAGAAACATGATGCAATGTGGGTTGTTGTAGATAGATTGACAAAGTCTGCCCATTTTCTTCGAGTTAGGATGTATTATTCACTTGATAGGTTGGCTCAGTTATATGTAGATTAGATAGTAAGGCTACACGGAGTGCCTATTTCAATCATTTCTGACCGAGATCCAAGATTTACTTCGAGATTTTGGAAGAAGTTGAAAGAAGCCTTAGGTAGCAAACTTCATTTCAGTACTTCATTTCATCCTCAAACAGATGGTCAATCTGAAAGAGTAATTCAGGTGTTGGAAGACATGATGAGAAGTTGTATCATTGAATTTGAAGGAAGTTGGGATAAGTATTTGTCCCTCATGGAGTTTGCCTATAATAACATCTATCAGTCAAGCATACAAATGGCGCCATATAAAGCATTGTATGGAAGAAAATGTCGAACTCCATTATATTGGACCGAACTTAGTGAAAACAAGATTGTGGGAGTGGATTTAATTCAGGAGACAAAGGAGAAGGTAAAACTTATTTAAGAGAGATTGAAGGCTGCATCGGATAGACAAAAGTCTTACGCTGATCTAAAAAGAAAAGACATTACTTATGAAGTGGGGGATAAAGTATTTCTCAAAGTATCTCCTTGGAAGAAAGTCCTGCGATTTGGCAAGAAAGGCAAGCTCAGTCCGAGATTCATTGGCCCATATGAGGTTATAGAGAAGGTTGGACCGATAGCTTATCGGTTAGCACTACCCCCGATGCTCGACAAAATTTATAATGTGTTCCATGTGTCGATGTTAAGGAGATACAGATCAGAATGAAGAAAGACATTACAAACTATGTTGCTCAATGTCTAACTTGTCAACAGGTGAAAGCCGAACATCAAGTTCCTTCTAGATTGTTGCAACCAATAACAATTCCAAAATGGAAATGAGAAAGGATCACAATGGACTTCATGACATCTTTACCACTTACACAGAAGAAACATGATGCAATGTGGGTTGTTGTAGATAGATTGACAAAGTCTGCCCATTTTCTTCGAGTTAGGATGTATTATTCACTTGATAGGTTGGCTCAGTTATATGTAGATTAGATAGTAAGGCTACACGGAGTGCCTATTTCAATCATTTCTGACCGAGATCCAAGATTTACTTCGAGATTTTGGAAGAAGTTGAAAGAAGCCTTAGGTAGCAAACTTCATTTCAGTACTTCATTTCATCCTCAAACAGATGGTCAATCTGAAAGAGTAATTCAGGTGTTGGAAGACATGATGAGAAGTTGTATCATTGAATTTGAAGGAAGTTGGGATAAGTATTTGTCCCTTATGGAGTTTGCCTATAATAACATCTATCAGTCAAGCATACAAATGGCGCCATATAAAGCATTGTATGGAAGAAAATGTCGAACTCCATTATATTGGACCGAACTTAGTGAAAACAAGATTGTGGGAGTGGATTTAATTCAGGAGACAAAGGAGAAGGTAAAACTTATTTAAGAGAGATTGAAGGCTGCATCGGATAGACAAAAGTCTTACGCTGATCTAAAAAGAAAAGACATTACTTATGAAGTGGGGGATAAAGTATTTCTCAAAGTATCTCCTTGGAAGAAAGTCCTGCGATTTGGCAAGAAAGGCAAGCTCAGTCCGAGATTCATTGGCCCATATGAGGTTATAGAGAAGGTTGGACCGATAGCTTATCGGTTAGCACTATCCCCGATGCTCGACAAAATTTATAATGTGTTACATGTGTCGATGTTAAGGAGATACAGATCAGAATGAAGAAAGACATTACAAACTATGTTGCTCAATGTCTAACTTGTCAACAGGTGAAAGCCGAACATCAAGTTCCTTCTGGATTGTTGCAACCAATAACAATTCCAAAATGGAAATGAGAAAGGATCACAATGGACTTCATGACATCTTTACCACTTACACAGAAGAAACATGATGCAATATGGGTTGTTGTAGATAGATTGACAAAGTCTGCCCATTTTCTTCGAGTTAGGATGTATTATTCACTTGATAGGTTGGCTCAGTTATATGTAGATTAGATAGTAAGGCTACACGGAGTGCCTATTTCAATCATTTCTGACCGAGATCCAAGATTTACTTCGAGATTTTGGAAGAAGTTGAAAGAAGCCTTAGGTAGCAAACTTCATTTCAGTACTTCATTTCATCCTCAAACAGATGGTCAATCTGAAAGAGTAATTCAGGTGTTGGAAGACATGATGAGAAGTTGTATCATTGAATTTGAAGGAAGTTGGGATAAGTATTTGTCCCTTATGGAGTTTGCCTATAATAACATCTATCAGTCAAGCATACAAATGGCGCCATATAAAGCATTGTATGGAAGAAAATGTCGAACTCCATTATATTGGACCGAACTTAGTGAAAACAAGATTGTGGGAGTGGATTTAATTCAGGAGACAAAGGAGAAGGTAAAACTTATTTAAGAGAGATTGAAGGCTGCATCGGATAGACAAAAGTCTTACGCTGATCTAAAAAGAAAAGACATTACTTATGAAGTGGGGGATAAAGTATTTCTCAAAGTATCTCCTTGGAAGTAAGTCCTGCGATTTGGCAAGAAAGGCAAGCTCAGTCCGAGATTCATTGGCCCATATGAGGTTATAGAGAAGGTTGGACCGATAGCTTATCGGTTAGCACTACCCCCGATGCTTGACAAAATTTATAATGTGTTACATGTGTCGATGTTAAGGAGATACAGATCAGAATGAAGAAAGACATTACAAACTATGTTGCTCAATGTCTAACTTGTCAACAGGTGAAAGCCGAACATCAAGTTCCTTCTGGATTGTTGCAACCAATAACAATTCCAAAATGGAAATGAGAAAGGATCACAATGGACTTCATGACATCTTTACCACTTACACAGAAGAAACATGATGCAATGTGGGTTGTTGTAGATAGATTGACAAAGTCTGCCCATTTTCTTCGAGTTAGGATGTATTATTCACTTGATAGGTTGGCTCAGTTATATGTAGATTAGATAGTAAGGCTACACGGAGTGCCTATTTCAATCATTTCTGACCGAGATCCAAGATTTACTTCGAGATTTTGGAAGAAGTTGAAAGAAGCCTTAGGTAGCAAACTTCATTTCAGTACTTCATTTCATCCTCAAACAGATGGTCAATCTGAAAGAGTAATTTAGGTGTTGGAAGACATGATGAGAAGTTGTATCATTGAATTTGAAGGAAGTTGGGATAAGTATTTGTCCCTCATGGAGTTTGCCTATAATAACATCTATCAGTCAAGCATACAAATGGCGCCATATAAAGCATTGTATGGAAGAAAATGTCGAACTCCATTATATTGGACCGAACTTAGTGAAAACAAGATTGGGAGTGGATTTAATTCAGGAGACAAAGGAGAAGGTAAAACTTATTTAAGAGAGATTGAAGGCTGCATCGGATAGACAAAAGTCTTACGCTGATCTAAAAAGAAAAGACATTACTTATGAAGTGGGGGATAAAGTATTTCTCAAAGTATCTCCTTGGAAGAAAGTCCTGCGATTTGGCAAGAAAGGCAAGCTCAGTCCGAGATTCATTGGCCCATATAAGGTTATAGAGAAGGTTGGACCGATAGCTTATCGGTTAGCACTACCCCCGATGCTCGACAAAATTTATAATGTGTTCCATGTGTCGATGTTAAGGAGATACAGATCAGATCCATCACATATCTTATCTCCTGATGTCGTAGAAATCGAACCCGACCTGACGTATGAAGAGGAACCGGTACAAATCTTGGCGAGAGAAGTTAAACAATTGAGAAACAAGTCTATTCCTTTGGTAAAAGTACTTTGGAGGAATCATAAGGTTGAAGAAGCAACTTGGGAACCGGAGGATACAATGAAAACTCAATATCCGCAACTGTTTTAAGGTAATTTTCGGGACGAAAATTCATAAGAGCGGGAGAATTGTAACGAACCAAAATTTCTAAAAATTTGTTTATAATAAATTACTATGGTATTAAAATATCATGGAAATTATTTTTATTGTTATTATTGTTATTGGATATAAGACATGAGGAAATAAGAGTTAATTAAGTAAGAGGGATGAAATGAGCATTTAATTATTTGTCCAAGGGCAATATTGAAAAAAAAAATAAAAATAAATACACATTCCAGCCTCTTCATTTTCTTATCTCATTTCTTCATTTCCTTCTCCATTCTTCCTCTCTTTAATCAAATTTTCTATAATCCAAATACTTCCGATTTCTTCGATTCAACTTCGAATTCTTGTTAGAAATCGATCCTTAAGCCCTCTATCATCATTAATTTCAGTGAATCAAGACTAGAAGAGGAGGATTTCAGATTTTAAGATTCGGATGAATAGTAATCCGAATTTGAGGTGGGTGATTTTTGGTGAAATTAAAGCTTAATTAGTAGAATTCATGGTAGATTAAGCATATTTATGGTATTAGGAAGTTTATTTATATAATATCTTGATAGAATTATATATGGCTATTGTAGAGGAAGCTATTGCAAGTAAATCAAAGGCAAAAGGGGTAGAAGAGAGCTAGAAAGAGCATAGAAAAAGGTTTGTGTCTCAAATTTCGATTTCTCGATTTTTCGGAAAATTTTCCAGATTGTATACCTGTTTTGTTTTAATGTTTTCTCTCGTTATATAAATCCAATTTGAACGATTCTTGATTTTATTGATATCCACAGAAAGTAATGAACATATGTTCAGAAGAAACCTTATTGAATTTCGTTCGTTTTCAATGTGAAATTTTCTTTTGAAGTTGAGTCACGAAATCTGTTTTCGGAAAATCTCAGCTTGGTATACTGTTTAGTCTTTTGATCATAACTTTGGTTATACAATTTGGATTTCTGTGATTCTAGTGGTTTTGGAAAGCTGAGACATGTGGCTAATTATGTTTAGAAGAAAGTTCTTCGAGTTGGTGATGTTTTCATAGTGAAAAATGCAGGGGAAGTCAGGTTACGAAACCTGGAAAATTCTGGAAAGTATGAATATTGATTTTATTGAGTTTTAATTGAAGTATGATGCTTAAAAATTTGGGATTTTGATTTCTTAATTACTGAAGTTATGTTGAATTATGATTGATGGTTTATACTGGAATTTTTAAGATGTTACTTTGATTTGTTGCCCATATTAAACGAGTAGAATACGGGTCAGGGTAGATTGGCGCCAATAAAGGGGGGTACAGTACTGTACAAACAATTGAAGCTTTGGCTTCGGGCTTTGGCCGATATTATGATATATATGTATTGATATTGAAGTTTCGGCTTCGGGCTTGACCGATATGTTGATTTTGAAGCTTCGGCTTCGGGCTTGACCTATATATTGATTTTGAAGCTTCGGCTTCGGGCTTGTCCGCTCCCGTATCCATTTTACCGTTATTCAAGACTTGTTTACTTTGGGCAATATGTGGTTAAAGTTTTTGGAAAAAAAATTTGGATACAAATTTGATTGTACTTTGAAAGGATTACTATATAAGTTTTGTGATTTGGTTCCATAAAGTTGGTTAATTTGTTTTTGACTAATGAACAATCTTGGTTTCTATTTTAAAGTGTTAAAAATGTTCAAAGTTATTGTATTTCTTTTATAGGCACCACTAAGCAAATTGCTTAGCGTGTAGTTTTTTTTCTTCTCGTAGGTGGAGAACTTGTAGATAGCTTGGACCAAAGTGGAATAAGTGGATCAGCTTGAAGAGCAAATAAGGAAAGACTCGAGGTGGATATGTATTTTAATGTAATATTATGGTTTGTAGAATAATGACATATACTAGATAGTGTGAGAAATATAAAGTGGTATTGAGGAATATTTGGAGAATAAAGTGGCATTGAGAAATATTTGGAGTTGGAAACATTATATTTGTATTTGCACATATTAAATCTACAAGTATTGAATTTCAAATAATGGAGTAGAGTTATTTATTGGGTGTTTATAGTTACCGTGACACTCCCTATAGGGGGGTGTTACATATGACTTTACCGAAAGAATCCCGAAAGCCCCTTCCACATCCGGTTGAACCCAGACATCCAACTATCGATGCATCAAAACTGACTGAAATTATTTGAGGAGCTTTTGGTAATATCGAAATATGTTGGTGTTTAATTGAAAAAGAAGAACAAGCTAAACAAAGAATAATGAATTCTCATCATGAAGAAGAAGAAGAAACAGACGAGTAGCTAGGGAGAAGTCTGATCATTTTATTGATAATTAGCATAACATTATATAGCAAAATAATATAAAACTAATCAGTTATTAAGTAGGCAAATATCTTTCAAATAAAACAAACTAAAGATTAACTTAAAGACCTAGTAAACTACTATTGAATTATTCTAAATCAAATATAGAGACTTGGTCAAATATTTCAACACTCCTCCTTTGATCAAGGTCTGTTGATTCAATTCTTAGAAATTTATGGAGTCCTTCTCTCCATATTGAATGGTCCCTCTCACCATCCAACATGTCGATGCCCTTTCTCATCGACTTTTGAATACTGGAGCCATTCTCTCCAATTTGAATGATGCCCTTCTCACTATTCGACTAAAAAAGATAGTCTTCTTCCTTTTCAATTGTTTTGGCTTGATTTGCAATTGCTGGTTTTTCTTGCGTTCTACAAGTCTTTGACAAGTGACCGAATCTTTTGCACTTTAGCAAACATTGCAAGAAATCTCACAATCTGTGACAAGTGAAATTGTCACAAAAAATCAAAAAATTGTCACAGAAAGTATATACGTGACAATAAATTGTTGTAATGTAAAACTGAGTCACAAAAAGTTTTGGTTGTCACGTATATTGAAATGTAATAATAAAATCACCTATCACTGAAATTGTCATTGTTTGTGACAAAAAATTCTTGTCACGTTTTTTACATTTATTACAACATTTGTTGTAACGAAAAATAAAATTACTTGTCACGAATAGATTAAATTGCCACGTATTATGTGACAAATTTAGTTGGAACTATATGACAACTTTAATTTGTCGTCACAAAAAGAACTGTTTGTGATGCTTTTTTGTTGTCACATAATATACAATTGAGTAACACTATTTTTATTGTAACATATGCTTATTTGTTACAAGTTTTGTCATCTCACAATTTATTTATGGTTACAATACTTGCTTGTCAACATAAAAAATCTGTAACAATTTTAATTATAAGAAATTTATAGGTTACTGTCATTTTCATTACACGTTATATAATTTGTGACATTTAAATTTTACGATTGCATGACATATTGTGTCACATATGAAAATTTAGAAAACCAAATATTATAACGAATATGTAAAAGTGGCAATAAATATACAATTATATTTAAATATTAATTATTTACATTATATTTCTTAAATTAAATAACATTAAATATAAAACACTAAAAAGTAATGTATTAAAATAAATTCAGAACAAAAATGAAATATAATTTCATTTACATAAAGCTTTATTTCACATCTCCACTGTAGATCAATTGAGGAGTAAAACTGTGATCCAGAGCAAAACTATCCATCAAAGCAACAAATTCTCATATCATAACCATACCATTGCACCAATAGCTAGCCTTAACTCCTAGAGGACCATTCTCCATGTATTATTATTATGAAAGCGAACAATACCAATTTACTAAAATTAAGGACATCAATGTTCCAACATGTATAGGAATCAAACAAAACCACTATCAATAAGCTTGAACTTCTTTTGGTAGTTGATACAATAGACATCAACACACTTACACTAAGAAGACAATTCAAATATTTAAGCAATAGCTTTGCCAACAATATTGGTTATTCAAAAAAGTTGAAGTACAATTACCGTTAGGTTTTTAATCTCTAAAATATCAATAACATGGGTGCCACCGAAAGGACAGCTGGGAAAGTTTCCTAACATCGCAGTACGGGGAGTGTTTCCCTGAAATAGATGCATACAAAGGCTAAAAAACTACATACTTGTAGTCATACAAAGCTAAACATAGAGACAACTGAGATCGGATCATGACTCATTATGTTTACATTTGTGTTTAATTCATTTTTAAAGTAGATGAAAGCTTTGAATTAGGACCTTGATAATGAAAGAAAATTATTGTTTAAGGGGAAATCTCTACTCAATCTGTAGAGATAGAAATAATTGATATATATATTGAATTAGGTTTGCAAATATCAATTACAATTTAACTGTAAATAGGTAACTACATAAATACATTAATATAGGCATTTACAATGTATAATACATTAATTACAATTTAATCGTAAATAGGTAACTACATAAATACATAAATACATTATTTGCTGATTGAGACCAAAAGCATAATGAAAGCAAGCAAATCCAAAGCATAGGATGAGAAAAAAAAACCTTCAAACAAAATTATTGTCCAAATAATGAAACCTCAATTTCAGTAAAAGGATACCGGATATGAGAACCTAAATGAATCAATAGATTCAACAAATTGCTACTCAATTAAAACAAAGTAAAGAATAACATGGCTAAAGATAAGAATTAGATAATCAAATGTACTAATTTGACTTTTTTAAAAAGCTCTAAACAAAAAATTGAATGCAAACCTTCCAATAACGTTGACGCGGTAAAGAAACTATTGTAAAGAAGCAAGGAAATAGTAAGCCATATAAAGGGAAATTAAGATAGAAAAATTGTGTAAAAAGGAGGAAAAATAAAAGGAGGGAAACTGGTAATACTAATCAGGAAAAGAGTTGAAAAATAACAATGAGGCTACATAGGAATTAGAAGAAAATGCAAATAAAATTGGTTTAAAAATAGAAATATAATATGTTACAATTAAATTTAAAATGATGAGCTTTAATATTAATATATGTATATTATTTCCAGTTTTGTTGTATTGGAACCAATATACTATTGGCAACAAAATTTTTCATATTCTCCAAATATTTTTTGAAACCATAATTTATAAATTTTAAGCTACAATAAATTATGTTGTATCATAAAGATTAACAATTACTCCAATTATATTTATTGTCACAACAAATAAATTAAATGCAACAATATTTTTCATGTTATCACATAAATAATTTTTTGTGGCTATCAAAAGTTTGTTGTTTATATTCTGAATTTTATGTTACGACTTGAGTTATAACATAAAAAATTAGTTACAAGTTAAAAATTATCACAAAAATTTTTTGTCAAATAATTTGGAACAAAATTTTATGTTATCACACAAATAGTTTTGTGACAATAAAAATTCATTGTAACATATTCTAAATTTTATATTACAACTTAAGTTGTTACTAAAAAGGATAAGTGACACGTGTTAAAATCGTCACAAAATTATTTGTTTCAAGCCAAATTCTTTTATCACAATTCTAAGTAATTATATGCATCAAGATTTTATGTTGTCATACAAATAATTTTCGTGACAACAAGAAATTGCTTCTTACATATTAACAAAAAAATCAGTAACAAGTATATAAAAATTGTCACAATAACAACTATTATTTGTGATAATATTATCAATAATTTTCCAAATACTAATTCAGTGACAATAAAAAATTTACTGTAACAAATTATAGACTTTCTGTTACTAACAATTTTCGTGACAGTTAGATACTTGTCACATATAGTGTGATTTCTTGTAGTGAAAAAGGTTTTCCTTTATGCCAACAATCACTTTCTTCGTGACCATGATTTCCACAATGACTGCATTTGACATTTTTCCTCTTTCCTTTTGAAGTTATTGTGTAAAAAGCTCCTTCAACACTCCCTTCTTCTCTCATAAACCTTCTCTCCTCCTGTCCTTGCAAAGCATTCATAAAAAATGTCAAACTAATTGTTGACATGTCTTTAGTATTTTTCAATAAGGAAATTGTTGCTTCAAACCTTTTAGGTATAGTTACAAGAATTTTTTGAATCAATCTAGAGTCGGGAAATTCAGAATTGAGTAATTTTATTCTGTTTGCGATTCCAATCAATTTGTTCAAGTAATCCTTTAATGATTCAGAGTCTTTCATCTTTTGAAGCTCAAACTCTCTAATCAGATTGTGAATTTGCATTCCTTTAATCCTTTCATCTCCTTCAAACTCCTCCTTCAAGAAATTTCAGATTTCATGAGCTGATTTTTTCGTCACGATTCTCATAAAAATTTCTGGCGAGATGGAAGCAAATAACGTAGCCCTTGTCTTTGACTTTCTCGATTTCTTCTCCTTGTGATTCTTGATCTGCACCATAGTTGGATTCGCATGTAATGGAGGAACTTCGTAGTCCTCCTCAACAGCTTCCCAGAGACCGTTTGCCTCCAGATGAGCTTCCATTCTTGCTGCCCAGACATGATATCCTTCTTCATTGAAGACAGGTGGTGCTAGTGCAGTAAATAGAGTTTCAGTTGAATCCATAAGAGAAGAATGAAATTAATTAATTTTAGGTCCGTTAAGAAGAGGGCTCTAATTACTAGTGTTGGTGTTTAATTGAAAAAGAAGAAGCTAAATAAAGAATAATAAATTCTCATCACGAAGAAGAAGAAACACACAAATAGCTAGGAAGAAGTCTAATCATTTTACTGATAATTAGCATAACATTATATAACAAAATAATATAAAACTAATCAACTATTAAATAAGCAAATATCTTTCAAATAAAATAAACTAAAGATTAACTTAAATACCAGGTAAATTACTATTGAATTATTATAAATCAAATTTAGAGACTTTGTCAAATATTTCAACACAAAGTGTGAGTATTTTAAAATATCCCCGCTCCACATTCGAATTCAACCGTACCAAAGCAAAGCCGATCAGTCTTTCTGATCAAGGGACCAACCGTACCAAGGCCAAATATTATTATTATTATTATTATTATTATTATTATTATTATTATTATTATTATTATTATTATTATTATTATTATTATTATCTGGCACTAGATTTCACGATTAATTTAGTAGAGATTATATATTTATTCAATAATGTGTTTCGTATCAATCCAGAAATTGAATTCTTTCAATAAAGGTTGTAAAGTATAAACACACTTACTAAAGATTTGCGGCTTTGGAGATGAATCTATCCCTTTTATTAAAAAAAAGTACAATATAGATATACATTTTTTTATTTATATCGAAATAATCTTGTTCTCCCCGCCTCTCCCAACAAATGTATTTAGTAGAATAGAAACATTTCTTTCCTTTCACTTGCTTAGCCTGCATTACCAATTGAGCCAAAGAGTTCAATAGATACACATTAATTTAATAATTGATAATGGTTACAAGAACTTGCACCTTTGGCATTGCTACCTTCACTAAGCGTTTCCTAACCTCTGGTAATTTTTAATTTATACCTGCTCATTTGATCCTTGCCTACTCCAATTGAACCAAAGTACAGCATCCTATATATATATAAAACTCTTGCATAGCGATGGTAAAACTAAGTAAATTACAACAAAAACAAAAAGAACTACTTAAATCCAATGGCACCAATTGGGATACTAATTGCAGTTTTTTCCATTGTTCTCTTCCTTTTGTTTATCTGGTCAAATAAGAATTCTGTAGTAATCAATTGGCCCTTGTTAGGAATGATTCCAGGCCTTGCTTGGAACATTTCTCGAGTCCACGATTTTGTAACCGATGTTCTGTTACTAAACGGAGGGACTTTTATGTTCAAAGGCCCTTCGTTTACTGGTCTTGATTTTGTGCTTACTTCTGATCCCAAGAACGTCAATCACATTCTAAGCAAAAATTTCTCCAATTACACAAAAGGGAAAGAACATAAAGAGATACTAGAACCGCTAGGTGATGGCATTCTTGCTGTTGATTCCGATATGTGGAAAATACAAAGGCGAATAGTTCAATCTTTGTTTCACAACAAGAGATTTAAAGAAGCTTCTGAGAGAATTTTGATTCAAAAAATATCAAATGGGTTGTTACCGGTTCTCGAATACCTTTCGAAATTAGGCAATGTGGTTGATTTACAAGACATAATGCAGAGATTAACGTTTGATAACATATGTATGCTTGTAACGGGATTTGATCCGAAATGTCTTACAGTTGAATTCCCTGAGGTTGCAATTGAGAAAGCTTTTCATGGCATAGAAGAAGCCGGGCTTTACCAGCATTTGGTTCCTTCGAGTATTTGGAAATTGCAGAGGTTTCTTCAGGTTGGGAAAGAGAGAAGTTTCCGTACAGCTTGGAAAATTCTTGATGATTTTGTTAAACACCATATTATTACAAAACGAAAACAAGTAAACCAGTTCGAAACAGATGACTTCGATGTGCTTGCGTACTTCTTGTCTGAAACTGAAGAATACAGCATCGATACTAAATCAGACAAATTTCTAACCGATATGGCGTTTAATCTCCTTTCGGCAGGGAGAGACACAATAGCTGCGGCTCTTGTTTGGTTTTTTTGGGCGGTCAGCACAAATCCGTCAGTGGAGAAAAATATTTACAAGGAAATGAAAACAAAGTTAGCGACGGAAATAAACGTCAGAAAATTCGCTGGGTTCAATTTCGGAGAGCTCAATAAGCTTACTTATCTTCACGCAGTTATACGTGAAGTGTTCAGGCTTTATCCGACCGTTCCTTTCGATAACATAATGTCGATTGAAGAAGACGTTCTTCCGAGCGGGATTAAAATTCCCCAAAATCAGAAGCTTGTATATGTGCCATATGCGATGGGAAGGATGGAAGAAATTTGGGGGAAAGATTGCTTGGAATTTAGGCCAGAAAGATGGATAGCAAAAAATGGAGAAATTGTTAATTTTCAGACTTACAATTTTATAGCATTTAATACTGGACCGAGAAGTTGTTTAGGAAAGAACATAACATTTTTTTTCAAATGAAAGCAATCGCGGCCACGTTTATATGGAATTTTTGCTTTGAAGTCGTTCGAAGTTGTCCAGCTAAACCAAGCCCTTCCATTGTGCTTTACATGAAAGATGGTTTGGATGTTAGGGTATTTAAGCGACATGGTTGTTGTAATTGACACACTTGATGAACAGGAAATGTACTTTGTTTCTGGGAGCATAATGTGTTGATGTGCAGTCCATTGAATTTTGATTGTTTGTGTTATGATTATGTGATGGTGACTATATAGAAATTTCACATAGAACAATAATTTTTTTCTTCCTCTTTGTATATATATGATACTTTAATCTTCATTATTTTCACCTCAAACAAGAACTATTTTTTTTTAAGTATTAGCATCATAGTTGTTAAATCGAGATTTGAATCGATAATCGAAATGCAAATTTTAAGACTTGAGAATCGTGAATAGAATCGAATCATCAGATTTGGTTCAACTTCATAAAATTATAAAAACAAAATATTAAACATGTTCAACTTCATAATTATTAATTTTTCTAGTACTATTAAACTAAACATATGCAAACTAAACTAATTAAATAAAATTTATGTAACTCAGATTAAATAATCCATTAAGTATTATATTATATTATATATATGATATATTATATTAAGTATTTAGTACTAATATACAGCTTTATAAATGTTATTAAACTCTAAAAAATTCATATGGAAATTAATACTGTGTTTAACATATAAACTTATAAAAAAATTAAAATTGAGATTTCAAGTATCATTAAAGCACTTGAAAAACCGTGCATGTCATATAGGTGAATGGGTTGATTTGGCTAGTAAAATAGATTTATTATTATTATTATTATTATTATTATTATTATTATTATTGTTAATTGTGTAATTCATTAATTAAAAGTAAATGCACAGATAATCGTGTAATGTCTTTTACTCTTCTCTAACCTTCGGAGCCTCCATAGAAAAATAGGTAAATTTAAAAAAAATGTCTTGTGGTTTAATCGTTTTGTAAAAAGATCATTGTAGAATTTTTTTTTAAAATGGTGCATGTGGTTTCAAAAGTTAGTAAAAATATGCTTCTCAAAATTTTGAAACCACATTTGGAATGGTAATCTCAGTTATATCAATAAATTCAACATTCTTATATTTAAACTATATTATTTATGAATTATTTATCAAGATTTGAGTAAATTTCAGAAAATTTTTATTTTATTATGATTTTTAAAAGTTATCGTCAATTTTTAATTATTTGTACTTCTCAAAAAATTCTAAAATTTATCACTAATATGTATTGTATTTTTATAAATAAAGCCGCAAAATTTCACTTTAAATGGGACAAGATTACCCTTTCAAATGTGATTTCAAAATTTTGAGAAGCATGTTTTTGCTAACTTTGGAAACCATAAACACCATTTTGAAAAAATAAATTTCACAAGGACCTTTTTATAAAACGATCAAATCACATGACATATTTTTGAAGTTTATAAAAAAAACAGAGTATACTAGTTAGAAAAGATAAGAAAGGTGTCATTTAATGAAAAACTTCTGGTGGCTAGATAAGGTTAAAGCTCACATCGTCTTTTAAGTATATGCTCATTATTTTCATTCTCTCATTGTTTTCTTTCTTTTCTCTGATTGCGTTAATGAATCGGTGGAACCATCGGTTCGTACGACTCACCCTCAATTCAGGATAGATTTTAATTCACCCCATAAATTCAAATCTATTTAGGGGTGAATTGAATCGAATCGTATCATTCGAGTTGCGAATCGTACGATTTTGATAATTATGATTAGCATAGAGATGTAAGATCAAAGGTTTTACTGTCTTTCATTCATGCGAATACAAAGATGAGAAATAAAATGTGTTATTAATTTGACATTTTGTTTATTTGTTTATTTTCACTCACACACAAACAAAAGAAAACATGTGTTAACAAATGTTGCGACTTGGGACCACAATTTGATTTGAAAGAATTATATAGTTATTATTAGGATTGAAATCTTACATCGTTCTTTATGTATTTATTAGGAGTTGATAGTTAAATTGAACATGCATAAGAGGTATGATAGAAATTAAAAATTTTGTCCATGTCCCTAGGAACTCCTATTAGTTGCATATAAATTAAATAAAGCCTTAACTAAATAATTTTCTACCTAGATTAGCATGCTAAAGGACTAGGCATACCATAATTTTAAATTATATTTTAGCATATTTATTTTATACTAAGCATGTTATAACTCTAAGTTATAACTTAAGCATAAAATAAACTAAGCATGCAAAAATAACCTAAGCATAATTATTAAGTCTAAAAACACTTAAAGAAAAAGACTTAATAATTAAAAGAGAAAGAAAAAGAACTTACCAGTTGAAGCGTGCTTTTGCAGAACCTTCTTGCACAAGCCTCCAATCGTAGGATAGCCTCTAGCAGTATCCACACGAACCCCACCAACCAAAACCTCCCCATGAGGAAGAACTAAGAAGCCTCGAGTAGTTGCTAGACCTCTCTAGAAGCCTCACCCAAAAATATAAACTAGCAGTCCCCGAATAAATTCAGGCTCCACAAAAATAACTTGCTCAATTATCCGAGAGATTAATTATCTCGTTTAGGATTTATGCTTTGAGCTTGGTACAATTTGAAAGGAAAGGGAATAGCCTATATATAGGCTTGAGGGAACAAAATTGTTCCCCCTTATTGGATGTGGGATGGGAGTAATTAATTACTCCCATCCCTTCACATAGTGTGTACACGCTGCGTGCACAAGTCAACATGGGCTGCGCATGTGCAGCCCATTTTCATGGACTGTCGTGAGCAATGCCCAACATTGCTCATACACTTTTCGGTGCACTCCCGCGCACTCGAGTCTATACAAAATATTTTTATACTTTCGGTCCAATTAAACTCGCCAATGCAAAATTCCCCTTTTAATTCTTTTTCAAATATTTATTTTCTGACCCGAATAAATTAGTCACCAGTCAAAATAAATTTCTTGATCAAACCAAAATTGATCTAATCAATTATAATTTATTTATGACTCTAATTAATTAGTTACCGGTCAAAATAAATACTTTGGTTTATCCAAAATTAATCTAATCAAATTTAACCAATTAAATAATAATCCAATTATTATTTAAGTTATATATTTTGTAATAGAATAAATCTATTAGTTCTTTACTTAGTCCGATGAAGGTCCAATGTGTGTGACCTTATAGGATCCCGAAGTATTGAGCTGTTAAGGCTTAACCAACCCTTGTTCTAATGGAACCATTGGCTCGATGCTCTAGACCGTAAATAGAACTCGATCACCTTAAACGACTGTAGTACGCCTCTAGCAATGGTCTACCATCCCCCATTACTCGGAATGTCATTTATGCTTATGACTTAATCTCGGTTAATGCAATAGTTATCCAGTGCGATAAATTCCTTCCATTCTTTAATATTAGTACCATCTGGTTTATTTGGTTCGGTTAAAGTTTTAACCCACTAATAGCGAGGTTGCTCCAAGCTATCCCAGTTATTTACTTGTTACCGAAGTATATTGCCTTTTACCATAGTGTGTTTTACTAGAAACCATTTCTATCAAACACATACTTTGATCAGAGGTTTATGACAATCATCACTTTAACAAATGGTCAAGTACAACTCCTTAATATATCCGGAGCGATGGATTCTTTCCGACTACTTAGCCTACCAACGTGCTGTTATCACTATACCCGTAATCACCCGTAGCACCCTAAATTAATGAGTGCATAGTAATGACCCAAAGTATAGCAATAGTACCACACAAGGTAGCTAGCATCTCAAGTATGAGGACATTCGCAAAGCTTATTGCATGAAGATAAACACTAACACATTGATATATATACCAAGTGTTTATCTTGCTCCGGTCTCCAATATATCTCCCAGATATATCCATGTGTCAAACTTAAGGCACCACCTTTAGTCTTTAGGAGATTAACTGCTTGGACCCTTTCCAAGAAAGTTGACCACATGCTAGTCTTTCCGTTTCATCAATATCCTTTCTTGATGAAACTATGACTAGGGATAGTTTAGACATAATCATAATTGCACATGAAGTAGGTTCCACCAAATATAGTCCAACTATAATTTCTCTGACTTCATGCTATGATATGTCAAGGACTTTTGCATACATCAATGAATATATATTTAACCAGCTTTAATATATATATATATATATATATATATATATATATATATATATATATATATATAAACGAAAGATTAAATGCCTTTATTGATTAAACAAATCGTTCATACTATTACATAATTAAGATATACCGCTCTAATTGCCTTAAGGGCATACATCATATCCAACAGTATCCACTGAGTTTGTATATAAATAGGGTCCTGAAGGCCTTAACTTGAACGACGCATTTTAAAGCCGTGAGGTTGGCTCTGAAGGCGCCAAAGCGGATAGTATCGTTCAAGCTATTTATAGCACGATCGCGATGAGGGGATGTGTTAGGATTGAAATCCCACATCGCTCTCCGTGTATCCACTGAGCTTGACGCGTTTTAAAGCCGTGAGATTGGCCCCGAATGCGCCAAAGCAGACAGTATCGTTCAAGCTGTTTATAACAATTATTTTCTTGCATGAAGTATATTTTTTTAGAGAGATACCAATTCAGTAAAAAGTTCATAGTGCGTTCATTTGTTATGGAGATCTTATTTATGGTAAAGTTTTTTATTTTGCCATTATAATGGGCGGGCTGCGCTGGATTCTCGTCGGGCTCGATCGTGCCAACAATAATACTCAACCCAGAAAGCAACAAAGAAGAAAATAAAACTCAGTTTTCTTACATATGTTTTCAGATTTACGTTTCTGGGCAATTATTTTGTTAAAGCTACATTATTTCCAATCATATATTTGCAATGAAATGCCTCTCCAATCGCTTTTGTTTATATATATATATATATATATATATATATATATATATATATATTCGGGTCGATCCGGACTTGGATTTTTATATAAAAATTAAACCCAATTTAATATATGTTCGGACTTATGCAGGCTCGGATTTGAGCGGGTTTACATTAAATTATGTGTGTCCAAGCTTAACCCATTAACGTTGGGCCGGGGCGGGTTAGGTGGGCTATTGATCATTTGAACAGGTTTTATTATAGTCATTGCCATTCAATTATTTTGAAGGACAAAGTATAGTTATTTTGTCAAAAACACAATCGCAACAGAAAACCCTATTGAATAATTAGTGAACAATTTTATTTTTGAAATGTGATTTTTTTTTTCAAATTTGGATTTGAACCTGATTTTAGAGAACTTTATGAAATATTATGGGATTTTTATAAAATAGGCTATATTCATGAAAATAATTGGGCAAAATTGAAAATTATTTATACTTTATAGTAAAACAATTCTCACAATCTACAAGACATGCTATTAACATGTTTTTTATCCATATTTTTTATTTATTTCTTAAACCGTTCATTTTTTTACTGTTTTAAAATATTGTTCGTCTCTTTTTTTATACATCTTTGAAACAACATCCACTTTGATATTTTAGTTCCAAAATTTTTTAGAACTATCACATATCTAGTAGAAATACCATAGAAATCAGTAAAATTAGAAGAACTTGAAATAAAAATACTAGACAGATTTTTAATAGATCAAAACTTTAAAATAGACTTGTACATATGTCTAATATCGACTTCAAAATAGAGTTTCTGATAGATTTCTAGCATATCAATAATAATTGTTTAGTAGATTAGAACGAACTTCAAATAGATTTCTAACATATATTCGTAACAAATATCTAGTAGAAGTTTACTAGATTTCATAAAGTATAAAGCAATAAGATACTCCTGCTAAGATATATATTAGATTTTCTATAGATTTCTATTAGATGTCTATTAGATTTTTATTCAATGTCTCGTAATTAAAAATAACAAAAGTATACAAATCTATTAGATGTTATTATTTATAAAATATTCATTGTAAAAAAAGATATAGATATATTTATAATTTATAAAATCATCATGTACACATGTAGTTATATCGGCTTAAAATCATGGATAATACATGAACTTTGTTCCTACTAACATAATGGTACATGAATTTCAAAACTTGACATAAAGGTACACAAACTTCATTCTTTACTAACATAAAGGTCAAAATTACCTTTAACCAATAAAATGACCTTTGACTAAATTATTAATGGATAAATCTTAATTATATCACCTAATTCTTAATTTTTTTATATTTTTCTTCTCCCAATTTTGACCTTATATCAAAATTAATTAATTCCTTTTTTTCCCTTTCCTCTTTCGTTTTCATTATACTAATATTCTCATGCCACCTTTTATATTCCAAAATTGAAAAAAATACCAAATTTTAACTTTCCTATTCTCATTTACCAAACATGAAAATTATTTTTTAATATTTTGTATTTACAATATACATAATTCACTTTTCTTGTCTCTTCCAATTCCTTCCTAATTCCATTTGGTGCAAGCCATGGTCAGGACCAGAATCAAGAACAACAAGAAGAAGAATGTCTTTGGGACTTGCGGCCAAAGTTTTTCACAGATGTAATCTCAATCTCAGTGCCAACGGCTTCAACGAGATTCGCTGACATTGTGAACGTTGCCTTTTTTTACGGATTCAATTTTCTCACCCTCAACTGTAGCATGCAAAACGGTTTGAACGATGAAATCTCCGATAGTCTCCATTTTTTGTAGTTTCTGTTCTTTCTCCGCCAGTAAAAAACGATTATATGAAATGGAGAGAGCAATGAAAAAATAAAGTTAATTTTGTGTTTTTTTGTAAATTTTTCAACATAAAAGGTATTATGAGAATATTAAAAAAAAGAGAAGAAACGAAAAAGGAATGAATAAATAAGAGGAAATTATCTAATTTTGATATAAGGGAAATTAGGTTACACAAAAGGATGGGAAAAAAAATAAGGAAATTAATTAATTTCGATATAAGGGTAATTAGGTGAAATGATTAAAATTACCTGTCAAATAATAAGTCAAAGGTCGTTTTGTTGGTCAAAGGCAATTTTGACCTTTATGTTAGTTAAGAATAAAGTTTATGTGCCTATATGTCAGGTTTCAAAGTCCATATACCATTATGTTAGTAAAGTTAAAGTTCGTATACTTTCAACGATTTTAAGCCAGTATATATCTATTAAATATATGTTAAATGCCATTTGATTCCATAAAAAAATTGTCAAAATTAATATCTTCTTTTTTTTGGTAAAAAGTGGAGGTCAGCTAGAAAAATAAGGCTAAATTGGAACGAGGTAAAAGCCCTTCCCCAAAATTAACCTTACCAAAACTAGTTGAGCTCAAAAGATATTTATGTCAAAATTAATATCTACTAGTTTATAAAGTTCGAAAATATCAAAGTAGATATTATTTTGAAGATAAAATAAGACGTACAAAAAACTTTAAAGTGACATGTCAAAAAAATTAATGATTTAAAAGATAAATGAAAAATAAAAAAAGAATCAAACGAAAAAGCATGCATAATTTTATAGATAGAATTAAAAGAATTTAAGAAATATTTAACAATCATGTCTATTGCATAAATATTACACTAAGTTAAGGTATGAACAATCATGATAAATAACCAAATATTATTATAACAAAACGATTAAACAAATACATATATCTTGTCTCTATCTAAAGTCATGCAAGTTGATGAACCTTGCGCCCCAAGGAGGGCGATACCAATTGAATGACTAATTAATTAGTTTATACTTTAACAATAATGGTTACAAGAACTTGCAATTTTGGCATTGCTTCCTTCATTAACCGTTTTCCAACCTCTTGTAATTTTTTAATCATTGCTGCTCATTTGATATTTGCCTACTCTAATTGAACCAAATTACAACGTACTATATAAAGCTCATGTATAGCAATGGTAAAACCAAGTGAGTTACAAACAAAAACAAAAAGGACTAATTCAATATGGCACCAATTGGGATTCTAATTGCAGTTTTTTCCATTGTTCTTTTCCTTTGTATTATTTGGCCAAAAAGGAATTCTGCAGTAATCAATTGGCCTGTGTTAGGGATGATTCCAGGCCTTGCTCGGAACAAATCTCGAGTCCATGATTTTATGACGGATATTCTGTTACAAAATGGAGGAACTTTTACGTTCAAAGGCCCTTGGTTTAGTGGTATGAATTTTGTAATTACATCTGATCCCAAGAATGTCAATTACGTTCTAAGCAGAAATTTCTCCAATTTCATAAAAGGTAAAGAACATAAAGAGATATTAGAACCTCTAGGTGATGGCATTCTTGCTGCTGATTCCGATATGTGGAAAAATCAAAGGCGAATCGTTCAATCTTTGTTTCACGACAAGAGATTCAAAGCCGCTTCTGAGAGAATTTTGAATCACAAGATATCAAATGGGTTGTTCCCAGTACTTGAACACGTGTCAAAATCAGGCAATGCGGTAGATTTACAGGACATAGTGCAGAGACTAACGTTTGATAATATATGTATACTTTTAACAGGATTCGACCCCAAATGTCTTACAGTTGAATTCCCTCAGGTTGCAATTGAGAAAGCTTTTCATGACATGGAAGAAACCGGGTTTCGCCGGCATTTGGTTCCTTCAAGTATTTGGAAATTGCAGAAATTTCTTCAAATTGGGAAAGAGAAAACATCACTTACAGCTTGGAAAATTCTTGATGATTTTGTTATCCACCATATTACTACAAAACGAAAGCAAGTAAACCAGTTGGAAGCAGATGATTTCAATGTGCTTGCGTACTTCTTGTCTGAAACAAAGGAGGACAGTGTCGATACTAAATCAGACAAATTTCTAACGGATATGGCGTTTAATCTCCTTGCAGCCGGGAGAGACACAATAGCTGCTGCTCTTGTTTGGTTTTTTTGGGAGGTCGGCACAAATCCATCCGTGGAGAAAAAGATTTACAACGAAATGAAAACAAATTTAACGACGGAGGGACACAATGGGAATTTAGCATTGTTCAATTTCGAAGAGCTCAATAGGCTTACTTATTGTGATGCGGTTATATGTGAGGTGCTGAGGCTTTATCCAACTGTTCCTTTCGATAACATAATGTCGATTGAGGAAGATGTTCTTCCGAGCGGGTTTACAGTTCGTCGAAACCAAAAGCTTATATATGTGCCATACGCGATGGGAAGGATGGAAGAAATTTGGGGGAAAGATTGCTTGGAATTTAAGCCTGAAAGATGGATAGGAAAAAATGGAGAAATTATTAATGTTCCGTCCTATAAGTTTATAGCATTTAATACTGGACCGAGAAGCTGTTTGGGAAAGAACATGACATTTATTAAAATGAAAGCAATCGCGACCGCGTTTTTGTGGAACTATTCATTTGAAGTAGTTCGAAGTTTTCCGGCTAAACCAACAATTTCAATTGTGCTTTACATGAAAGATGGTTTGGATGTTAAGGTATCTAAGCGACATGTTTCGTAAAATGATACACATGACGAACAGGCAATGTACCTTGTTTTCCTCGGAATAATGTATTAATGATCTGTAGTGTGTTTGTGTCAATGCACGAATAGATTTGGTGTTTCTTACTAGTTTTTTACTACGTAGAAAATATAATAATATACTCACGTTTTTTTTTAAAAATTTTTGGAGCTTCAATGTTATTTTTTGTGCGCTCTTCTTAAGACTGTAACAATTTGGTATAATATGAATTATTGTCCTTCTCCATCAGAGTAGATAATTGAAGAAATAATATATATATTTGGAATTGAACAGTAATTTGGATATATGATAGCCTTGGTACTTTTCTTCAATGGATTAAAAAGGTTTATTTTTTTAATTGGTTGTTATATTTGTTTTATTATTTTTAATTGTATAAGCCAAAATATTATAAATATATAAAAATTCATAGTTTTTTATCAGCCAATCAGAATTTCAAAATTCATAGTCATTGAAAACGTACGAACACATGTAATAAAATTGTATTAACAAATATATATATATATATATATATATATATATATATATATATATATATATATATATATATATATATATATTTGGAATTGAACAGTAATTTGGATATATGATAGCCTTGGTACTTTTCTTCAATGGATTAAAAAGGTTTATTTTTTTAATTGGTTGTTATATTTGTTTTATTATTTTTAATTGTATAAGCCAAAATATTATAAATATATAAAAATTCATAGTTTTTTTATCAGCCAATCAGAATTTCAAAATTCATAGTCATTGAAAACGTACGAACACATGTAATAAAATTGTATTAACAAATATATATATATATATATATATATATATATATATATATATATATATATATATATATATATATATGAAAGCTATAGATGTTGGATCAAATGGTTCTATAACATGGTATTATTTGCACCAGTGTTATCAAAATTGTACCGTACCAGCTGGTTTGATCAGTTCAACCGCGAACCGGTCAAGGCTACGGTACGGTTCAACTTAAAACGGTTTTGTAAAAAAGTCGATGGCGACATCCAGAAAGTGTTGCAAAGTGTTGAAATAGACTCAGAAAATGTCGCAAAAGATCCAACAAGCGTTTCAATAGCCACTAGAGACAACAGAAGTGTTCCAAAACCCCTCTGGAAACACGAAGAAGAGCTGTAAAAGATCGAGATAGCGTTGCAATAACCACTAGAAACCCCAAGCCGTTGCCGGGGAACCAAAATAAATTTACATCTATTGAGTTGATGCGATAATTTGGTTGGGAAAAGGCTCTGCTAGCTAGGGTTTAGGGCTTTGCCCGCGTGAATTCTTTTCTTTCTCGTCTGCCAGCCACCATGGCCCCCAGCGATCCACCTCCTAAAGTTTCGGTAACCTGCGACTTTGCCATTGCTAATCTTTTTAGCAGAGATAGTTATCTCAAGGCCGCACAAACTGTTGTATCTTCTCCTAACCCTAACCCGCTAAAGAACTCTCTCTTTTATGCGGCTGTTGTCAATAATGATTCCTCATCACCTCCAATTGGAAACTCTAATCAGAAGGCTGTTTCTGCAATAATCTTCGACCATTGCAACGGTTATAAGGCAGTGAAAATTCTGACAAAATTTTACAAGGATCCAATATCTTCTTGTCAACATTCTGTTATTGTAAGATTGTCTTTTACGAAAGGCAATAAGCCATGGAAACATGCTGATATCAAGCAAAAATTAAATTCCATATGGAATAGGAACATGGACTGGAAGCTAATATCCTTGGGAAAGAGTTTTTACCACATTATTATGCCTTCGGAAGAGGCTTTACAGAAAATTTGGACCACAAGTAGTCTAAATCTAAAACCAGGAATCATGCGATTCTCAGTTTGGAAAGCAGGTTTCGACCCTACTATGCATAAGCAAACTAACACTCAGGTTTGGATTCATTTTCTCAATTTACCTTGGGAATTTTGGGATCACATGATTCTTTCTAGTGTTGTGTAGAGGATCGGAGTTCATATTTACTTTGATTGCAATATTGAAGGAGAATTTGGGCACTATACTCGAATTTTGGTTGACATAGATCTCTCAAAACCTATTCTGGATCAGGTTTGTGTTGATTTCGCGGAAAATAATTTTTGAGTGTCTATTGAATACGAGAACATACCTGCCTTATGCTATATTTGCCACTCAATTGGACATTCTACAGTTGATTGCAGACATAACGTAGCGCAAAAACCAAAGGTTCAATAATTTACGAAGTAAAGGCCTGAGAAAAATCAGCCTGTTGTTCATAGACAGGCTAGGAAGGAGCGACCCAACTTGGAGCTTTTGACTAGAAGCAAGCTGAGGCAGCGGAATTCAGAAGAGAGCTCTAAGGTACCAACAGGAAATATTAAGGAGATTGAAGCAGTGATTACCGATGAGATTGAGGTCGCGGCTGTTGCGGTGATTGAGGTTATGACTAATGAGGTGTTTGATAAAGAGCCAGAAATTTCTGTCTCTTCTAATAATTTGGAAATAGTTAACTTAGCTGTGGATCCCAGAGATAAGGAAACTAAAATTCGTAAGCCGATTGATGGCCATATTACTGAAGTTTCAGATGATTCCAATCAATTCATGAATGCTTCAGATGAGTTAATCAAGAGGGCTTTGAATCAGATTACTCACAACCTGAGAAAGGTGTCCTGGGCTTTTGGGCGGACTCTGCAGAACGTGAGGAGGCAAAAATGAAAAACAAGGTCAAGCAGATGACGCTTGTTAGGCAAGGTTTTTCCTTCACTTCTTGCGATGACAGTTTTCGGTGTGAGATGGAGGAGGGAGACAATATCCAACTTCCAAGGAAACCAAGGCTATCGATCACGCCAAAGAACAAGCCAAACGAGAGCGCAAGGAGCAAGCTAAACGGGAGCACAAACCTCCACAAAAGTTTTCTCCTTGTTGATTGTTTTTATTTCTGCTGTAATGGCTGTTTTTTTTCCTCTTCTATTGTATTTTTTCTTTTTCTTCTTTAATTAAATGAGCCTAGGAGAGGGTTTTTAACGGCAGTGTTGTATTGCGAAACCTCCGCTTGCCTTTTCCCTCTTACTAGGTAACCTTTACTTAAAAACCACTAAAAGCCCCAAATAATATGTATTCTTTTAAAAATATAAACTAGTAAACCATTAATTATATCAGTAATACTACATACCATTAACTTCACCAGTCAGGCCCGTTACCTTCTTTGGGGCTTATGGGCGAGATAAAAATTGAGGCCCTATTAATGAGTAAAAATTCAAAAATGTAATATATGATATTATCTTTCTATTACAACAGAGATCAAACAAAAACTTTAAATTTCATATTATAAAGTAGAAAGTAACATTATAACTAAAAATAATATCGTAGTGATAAAATAAAACGATGTCTATGAGCGTTCCTAGATGCAATAACCAATTCAGATATTTAACCGAAATATCAGTTGAAATAATAGAGAAACATACAATTTTTTATGTGGATGAAAGAAGAAATGAAGAATTATTTATAGGTACTAAAGAGATTGAATGAGCGTAAAATTTGGAGAGTAATAGCATCGGTAAGGAAGATTAATGCCCTTGATTTTCTATTTTCAAGTTTAGAAAGAAACGTTAAAGAGATAATGATGGTGATAATGGAGATATGAGAAGTTAATGAGATATTTAATACTTATTTTTTATTTAATAATTCAAACAAAGCAAAACCATATTTGTAATTAACTAATCACTTTAAATTTAATAGTATTTTATTTTTGATGTTTCTTTAACAAAAGAAGGATTTAATTAATTTAAACTTTAATTAAGTAAAAATAGATTAATAATCACTAAAAATGTGCGACTTTTTTCGTTGGCCCCCAGCAGACTCCCCTATTGCCCTGGCCTAAGGACGGTCCTGTCACCAATATAATGCCCGGTCTGATATTGATAACATTGATTTGCACGCTTTTCAAGCCTAAAAACCATTCGTTTGGAGGAATGTTGTAAAGATTAATAGTATTAAACTATGGGTAATGCTATCACGTAATATAAAACACAATAAAAGAATGACTTACTTAGGCCATGTTATTTTTAATTGATAAGTAGGTATACTGAACTGAACTAAATTGATTGGTACTGAACTAAATTAAATGGTACTAAACTGAACTGAACTGTTCTGAAACTGAAATTGAACTGAATGGTACTGAAACTGAAAATACTGAAACAGAACAATACTAAAATTGAATTATAATTAATAATATTTTTAAAATATGAAAATTTATAACACTATAATTAAATATACCATTATAAATTACTATTATATATTATTATAAACATTATCATTAATAACACTTTAAATAATATTATATATTCTAATAAATTTATTTATTGTTACATATAATAATAATAATAATAATAATAATAATAATAATAATAATAATGAAATATACTATTATAAATTACTATTACTAATATTATATATTATATTTTATTGCAATTATTGTTATGAATATTATCTTACTATTTTAATTATTATCAATATTTATAAAATATTACTATTTTTATTTATTTATTTTTAGTCCTACAAAACTATTCATCGTAAAGATAATAATTAATAATTTTAAAAATATTATTGTTGGTTACTTTTTCTTTATTGTTATTTGTGATTACTAATATTAATTACTAGTATTTGTATAATGTATAAATAGAAATAAACTTGAAATTGAAATTGAAATGATGTTATCATTAATATTCATTGGTTTTTATTATTTATGAATAATAATATAAATTAATAATATTGATATAATGTATAAACTAAAACTTAATATTGAATGTTGAATCCTGAACGCTGAATGGTGAATACTGGATACTGAAACTGAACTGAACTGAATGGAATGATATTAAACTGAACTGAACTGAATAGAACAGAAAATAAGTTGAAAAGAAGAGGGCCTTAGTACTTAGAAAATCAGGAGACATTAGATATTTGGAGCCTATGAGGTTACTTGGTTTTCATAAAACTCAGGTTCAACGAAGGATTTACCCTACTTGTATGCTCACTCAAGTTACTAAGCCCAATACTTTAGAGGCCCAGATTCTCTACACTATGCTAATACCTTAAAGATTTGAGCTTGAGACATTAGATCTTTGAGAAATTTATTAGCTCAACTTGAGACATTAGACATTAGCTTAGATTTTACAAACCATTAAAATTTCTTTTGAGAAGTACAATTTTTTTTTAAATAAAAAATGTAATGATAACTTTTAAAAATTATAATAAAATGATAAACTTCAAAAAATTACTCAAATTTTGATGCATAATTCTTAAATAATATGGTTAGATTATAGAAATGTTGATCTTCTGTAGCGTTGTTATTTTCAATGAAAAATATTTTTTTCCTTTTTTGCTAACTTTTGAAACCAAATACATCATTTTACAGAAATAAATTGCAGAAAAATCCTTTTGCAAAACAGTCAAACCACGTAACATGTTTTTTAAGTTTACCCTAGACATTAACAATAATGGTTATAAGAACTTGCACTTTTGGCATTGTTTCCTTCATCAACCGTTTCCCAACCTCTTGTAATTTTTTAAACATTGCGTCTCATTTGATCGTTGCCTACTCTAATTCAACCAAATTACAACGTACTATATATATAAAGCTCATGTATAGCAATGGTAAAACCAAACGACAATACAACAATTACACAAAAGGACTAATTCAATGGCACCGATTGAGATTCTAATTGCAGTTTTTTCCTTTGTTCTCTTCCTTTGTATTATTGGGCCAAAAAGGAATTTTGTAGCAATCAATTGGCCTGTGTTAGGGATGATTCCAGGCCTTGCTTGGAACAAATCTCGAGTCCACGACTTTATGACAGATATTCTGATTCAAAATGGAGGAACTATTTTGTTCAAAGGCCCTTGGTTTGGTGGTATGGATTTTGTAATGACTTCCGATCCCAAGAATGTTAATTACATTCTAAACAAAAAATTCTCCAATTTCATAAAAGGCAAAGAATATAAAGAGATATTAGAAGCTCTAGGTGATGGCATTCTTGCTGTTGATTCCGATATGTGGAAAACGCAAAGGCGAATTATTCAATCTTTGTTTCATGACAAGAGGTTCAAAGAAGCTTCTGAAAGAATTTTGAATCACAAGATAACAAATGGGTTGTTCCCAGTTCTTGAACACGTCTCGAAATTAGGCAATGCGGTAGACTTACAAGACATCTTGCAGAGACTAACGTTTGATAACATATGTATACTTTTAACAGGATTCGATCCGAAATGTCTTACAGTTGAATTCCCTCAGGTTGCAATTGAGAAAGCTTTTCATGACATGGAAGAAACTGGGTTTCGCCGGAATTTGATCCCTTTTTGGAAATTGCAGAGATTTCTTCAGATTGGGAAAGAGAAAACTACACTTACAGCTTGGAAAATTCTTGATGATTTTGTTATCCACCATATTACTACCAAACGAAAGCAAGTAAACCAGTTTGAAGTAGATGATTTCAATGTGCTTGCGTACTTCTTGTCTGAAACAGAAGAGTACAATATCGATACTAAATCAGACAAATTTCTAACTGACATGACATTAAATCTCCTTGCAGCTGGGAGAGACACAATAGCTGCAGCTCTTGTTTGGTTTTTTTGGGCGGTCGGTACAAATCCGTCGGTGGAGAAAAAAATTTACAACGAAATGAAAACAAATCTAACGACGGAAGGAAACGAGGGGAAATTGGCATTATTCAATTTCGAAGAGCTCAATAAGCTTACTTATCTTGACGCAGTTATATGTGAGGTGCTAAGGCTTTATCCAACCATTCCTTTCGATAACATAACGGCAGTTGAAGAAGACGTTCTTCCGAGCGGGTTTAAAATACCTAGAAATCAGAAGATTGTATATGTGCCATATGCGATGGGAAGGACGGAAGAAATTTGGGGGAAGGATTGCTTGGAATTTAGGCCTGAAAGATGGATTGGAAAATATGGAGAAACTGTTAATGTTCCGTCGTATAAGTTTATAGCATTTAATACTGGACCGAGAAGTTGTTTGGGAAAGAACATGACATTTATTAAAATGAAAGCAATCGCAACGGCATTTATGTGGAATTATTCATTTGAAGTAGTTCGATGTTTTCCGGCTAAACCAAACTTTTCTATAGTGCTTTACATGAAAGATGGTTTGGATGTTAAGGTATCTAAGCGACGTGTTTCTTGAAAACGACGACAATTAATGTACTTTGTTTTCGGGAGAAGAATAATTGGTTATGATCTTCAATGTCAATAAACGAAGTAATTTTGTTCTTCTTGTACTGGATTTTTTACTTAGAAGAAAATATAATGTTATTGTAATTGTACCGCACATCAAACTGATAAAAATATTGATACATTGTTGATGTCACAGTCCCAAAGCCAGGTGTTCTGTAAGACAAGAAAACGGTCATGCAGGCCTAGCCGGGCTGCCGGCGAAGCTTCTCTGATGCCTAAGTCAGTAATCCAGTGAAGGAAATGAGAATGGAAATGAAGGTGAGAATGAATTACCTCATACTGTTTGGCAGAGACCTTTTTTATAGTTGGATTCTAGGATCATAGAGTGTAACAGCCTATGCCACGCGTGATTCTCTAGTAGGGCAGGATTTCCCTTTTTTCCCTTATGTGTAACTAGTCCTGTTTGTCGGGCGGGCAGAGCCGGGTCCGGGTCGGGCCTAATCAGGCTTCTGACTAAAACCATCAACCCAAGTCCGGCCCGGTCTGCACTTTAAAACTTCGGGCTCGGGCAGGGCTTAGAGGTCATTTCCAAGCCCTGCTTAAAGTCTATAAATAGTTTCTTTCAAATTTGTCGGTATACTAAAAGGGTAAAATCAGACAAATGTCATACAAATATATCTAAATCTTAGATATAACCATATTATTTAGTTGAATAATTTAATAAATAGATAGAAATATTGTGCAAATTCAATGGATTAAAATATAAAAATCTAAAATAATTATTAAATATACTATATAGATATTTAATAAATATAATTATTACTCACTGGGCCAGGCTCGGGTATTTATATAAAAATTAAGCCCAACCCATAAAACATCGGGCTTTAGCGGGATCGAGCTCGGGCCGGGCGTTAGCGGGCTCGAGCTTGGGACGGGCTTTAAGAAAATTTGAGAGTCCAAGGCCGACCCATTTGAGCGGGCTTGGGCAGGGCCGGGCGGGTACCCCGGCCCATGAACAGGTGTATGTGTAACTGCCTCCCAGCAATGAGTTATTTGGGGCTTTTAGGCGTAACGGGCTTTTGAGGCCCATATGCATGTGTTATCAGTTGTATTACTTGTTCAACCGAGGTTTAAGCAATATATTTATCGAACTTTTAATTTTTTTAAATAAATTTAGATGTAAGTATACATCAATATCAATATATTTATAATATAAGTATAAAATATGTGATTATTAAATTTTATACCGATACGTTTTTGTCAAATGTATTTTGGACTATCAGTTTGCTCATAGTCTTATTTTGAACCGACTATATATGCTCGTGATTCTTTTATACCCTTTTGTAATGTACTATACCAAATTAGTGATAATATAAATTTTATAAGTTGAATTGAATGGTACGGAGAAAATATAATGATATGCTCATGTTTTTTTTTTAAATTGAGGAGCCTCATCATATTGGATTATTGAATTAATTTCAAATCATGTCCTCATCCACAATAGTAGTAGATAACTAAAAAAATAGTTTCTATTTTGAACTGAAATATAATTCGGGTAATAAAATTTTATTAGTGAATAAAGTTGATGCAAATGATCAAGAAACGGAGAACTAACTATAATCTTTATAATTCTTCCTGATTAAAAGAAAAGAGTCACTCAATTCTTTACAATTTTTCTAAATTGAGAAGAGGAGAGCCTTCTAATAACCCTAAATTCTTCTAGATCTAAAGAAAATTAGGAAAACAAATCCGAAGCTAATTTTATTCATCAACAAAAAAATTGAATATTTCTTTTACATTATGCCTTTTAATAGGCTAAATATTCTAAACATATTAAAACTCCTAAATAACTAAACTTCTTATCTAATTAAAATATTAAATAAAAGAAAAGATAACTTCACAAAATCTAATAAAATCCTACTAAAGGTAAACTACCTAAATAAAACAAAAACAATTAATAAAAAATATTAATTTTCGGAATTATTGAATATCCCTAAATTTCAGGCCTTTGGAGTTTGAATTTGACCAAAATAGAATCAGGCTCATGGCATAACCATGAGTCCTTCTCAGTGGCATGTTTTCACCCAAAAAAACACTTCTGAATCGTCTAAATCAGAGCATTAAAACGAACAACACATATGACCCGAAACATAGCTTCGTACCTTTCCATTTTATTACCTCATTTTGCATCATTCTCCCTAGGTTAAAGTAAATTCATCGTCGAATTTTTATCATACGAGGCATAACTTTTTCCACAATAGCCACATAACAAAAATCAGTGGAAAAATCAATGTTTAAAAACACTGAAACACCAACAAAAAAAATGAACATGTATTAGCCGAAGCTTGGACATTAGGAAGTACAAATACAAAAGTAACGAGCTTATCTGGTACAACTTCAATTTCATTGTGAGCACGGGATTTTGCAGTCCTTCTCGCTAGACGATAATGACGTGTTCTCGATTTTCTTCCTCATAATAAAAATTCTCTGGAGTTTTTATTGCCATATAAAATTCCCCGGCGAATTTTATTTCTCGTAAGAATTCAGTTCGGCGTGTCCGATAGCGCATCTGGTAGGAGCTTGAATCGATGATTTGCACCCAAAATTTAACTAATCTCAAAATATCCATTAAAATATTATTAAAATTCAAAAAGACGCCTTTTGACCCTGTGAGCACGGGATTTTGCAGTCCCTCTCGCGAGACGATGATGACGTGTACCCGATTTCAATACCTTAAAATAAAAGTTCTCTTCAGAATTTTTATTACCAAAATAATATTCCTTGTGAATTTTATAATTGGTAGAATCCAGTTCGGCGTGGCCGATAACGCGTTCGGTAGGAGCTTGAACCGATGATTTACACCCAAATTAAATAATGTCCATTAAAATATTGTTAAGAGCCATAAAGATGCCTTTTTCCACTAATAAACCACTTTTCCCGACTTTTTAGGCTTTTTAACCCGTTGTTTGTCAGTATGCTGGAGAATGATGTCGCCACCGACATCATTCATGCCGCCAGCGGCATCACCATACCGCCGGTGGCATGATCCATACCGCCGGCGACATCATCATGCCGCCGGCGATATGGCACGAAAATGGGTCCTCCACAGACAGCCCGTCGGCCACTTTCGGTGGAATAAGTCAAAAAGGTCTCGAAAAATACCCCAATTTGCCTATAAAAGGCACCCAAAAACTGCATTTGGGGAGGTGGGGGGACTGAAATTGTGGAATAAAGGAGCTAAATTGGGCAATTAAGAGCTGAAATCGAGAGTAGATTTTAGTGAGATAAGAACTAGAAAAGGCAGGAAAAAGGATTTTAATCCACTTTTCCCGGTTTTTCTTCTTCGAACTCTCTGATTGTGAGCTTAAATCGGTGGGTCTTTGGGTTAAATCAACTGAATAGAATTTAGAGACCTAAAACCTTTAAATTAACAATCAAATTATCGTTCCAAGCTCCCCGGAGGCGTTATTGTTCAGTTCACGAAGAGTTGGATTCACTACCCCGAGGTGAAAATCCTGAGTCTCATAGCTCTTAGGCTTTATTATTATTGTTTTGCACTATTTTTTTTGTTGATTTGTATTTGCTTTAAGTTTTCGGTTATTTTAACTGCAAACCGCTGCTGCTGCGAGAAATTAAAGTCGCCGGAGACATGTGATATTGCCGACTGTATCACCCATGTCGCGAGAGACATCGTGGATACGGCCGTTAGCGTCGCATTCCCCGGAGATCTCGTTTTCTCACGGAAACCCTTTTTTTTAGGTACTCAGAAAGCCCTATGCCTGTCTGCATGCTGATGTCGCCCATGACATAATCGATGTCGCCGGCGGCATCATTCATGCCGCCAGCGACATCACCTATGTCATCGGCGGCATCAGATGCCCGACGGCGGCATGGCTTTCTGAACAGCAGTATTGCCTTCGTTTGTTTCCCAATTAATTTATTTTCTGAAGGTAGGACCTATAGTGCAACGATGGAGGTTCAAAACCTCCTGAAAACAGACCCGCCCCTCGATGAGTGGTATATTCACTTGTAATCTGATTAAAGCAACGACCGAATCTAAAATTTGGATAAAAATGGAATTTCCCCGCAAACGCCATTCAAATCTCGTTTTAGCCATCCAATCGGGCTTTATGATGTTATAAATAAAATATGCCATATCTGTGTCAACTATCCTCTGCAGGTAGATGTATATCGGACATTCGGGTATTACATCTGTTACGTAGAAAATGTACAGGACTGAAAAATCTTGTAATAATTCTATTTTCCGCACTTATTTTTCCTTACATTTGTAAATGTTTTATTTATCGCTTCAATTGCTTGATAAACGCGAAAACCACAAAATAACTGAAAATACGAATAAATAGGGTGGATTAAACCGATTAAGAAAGAATGAAGTATCCTAACTTGGCCTAATGAAAAGTACATAACATCATCCGAACTCGGAATCTCTACTTAAGGTATGGTCCAACCACCCGGTGGGAAAATCGTACCGAAAATTTCCCGGTTGAGCTGAACCGGGTGGCGACTCTATTCTAAGTACGGGGTTTCGATCTCGTATCTTTTAAGCATTACAATACACAAAATCATTTTCTTTTCAACCACATCACACTCGTCTCCCCGACGCACAAAAAGCGGGCCCGCCCGACAGGGCCCGGCCCTGCGCTGCAGCCGCATTAACAGCCGTCCGCTCACAGTGGCGACTCTGCTGGGGACTTTCTTTAAACTTGAACCTTCTTTCATAGTTTAAAAGACTTTGATGATGTATTGAAATCATTGGCCAAATTAAAACTTCATTCTTTTCTTATGACGCCTTGTCCTCACGTGTGTAGATAGTTCGGTAATTTTAGGTACCCTATTTTACCCGAGAAGCTCACAAAGTATCACTCATGCCCTGTTGGAATTGAGGATGCCTAGTGGGTGGATCACTCGTTTTAACCAACACGTAAACTCCTATGACCACGCCCATTCGGGTAGTGATTGAGTAAACGTGGAATCAAGGTAAACGGGAACCTTCTACATCAATAACCCTATACCAAAGCCGCGTTAGAAAAAAAAAAAGCCTTAGCACATCTTTCCCCTTAGGATTACCCAAAATAAATAAAATAATTGGGACGCGCTACTTTCGCCATTACCGGTGAAGTAGCCAAACTCCATCCTACCAAAGAGGTGTTACGCGGGAGTCAAAAGGTTGGAACAGGGTCGATTCGCATGCTAAGTGCTCTATGATCATACACCCCCATGCATCGGCTTTAAGAGCCGAAAATAAATCAACTTACCCTTATCACTTCCACCCGTGGAAGAGGTTTAGCAACATGTGTGGGACTTCTCTTGTACCTCCGTTGCGTCACCACATATCGCTATGTATGACGTGAAGTACACACGTCTCATATATGTTGGAGGGATAAGCCATCACATCATCTCTAACCACATCTACGTGCAGCCATGCGCACTACACGTCACTCCCAGGGCATAGAAAGGCATACATACATACCATTCATACCATTTACAACCCATTCATGGTCTGATCCGCGACTCGTGATTCTAAGTAGCCTTCCTCTTGAACCGAGACTTTCACAGCCAACCATGTCTCTTCCCCATGATGACAACCGTACCTCATCGAGAGGACAAGCTAGCCTTCCCTCCACCGCAGGGGCAACAGCTCACCCGCCGTCTCTTGGATCGGAGATCACCGCTGCTATCATTCAGTTTCTGAACTCCGATCAGTTTAGAAACATCATTCATGAGATAGTATATGTATCCGTCAAAAAGGTCCTAGAAAGTCAGGACTTCGACCAGGTCATGCAATCTCCGGGCATGACACCTGATGGCAGTACACTCTGGCAATCACCGCCAACCGCTTACCCTGGACAAAGAGAAGGGGCCCAGAGTCCAATTCTTCCACCATTCTTTAACACCTTACCAACTTTGGTCACCCCATCACAGTTTAAAATTCCCGCTGCCCCGATGCTTCCTCAATACGACCAAGTCATGCAACACAACGTTGAAGACTTCTTACGTCAATTGACGATAGCAGACTGCTCTCAAGAGGGAAGGGTCCAATCAGAGAAAGACCAGTTCTTTCAATACACTGAATCACCCACACCCACACCTCAAATCGTGATGGACCAAGAAACCTATCAGAAGTCGGCACCTGTTGCCATTATTCGGCCAAACAACGGTCTTAAGTGTAGAACCAATCCGTGGAAACTGCCACTTAATGTAATCTTCACCGGGTTGAAGGAAGCTGGGATTCTTAAACCTCTTCACGAATTCAATCCCCCCATGAGAGAAGAAGGAAAAGGCTTTTGCAGATATCACATGTTATCAGGTCATAACACCAACCAGTGCAAAGCTTTGGTCCGTACCATCCAACGACTGGTGGATGAAAAGAAGATTACCGACCCTGAAAGGGCATCCTACCCTATACCAGAGTCTGGCAATCGGACACGGATGATTAATCCCGGCTTTTCCAAACAACGGAAAGCTCCTCAAGATCTCATCAAGGCCATCTACTCAAATGGTGGGGGAAAATCACGCTCTGACGGTGAGGACGAAGAATCCCGATTTGCAATCCTTGGAGTTCAGACCTTTTAGCTCCAGGAGCCACTTCCATTTTTCTTACTTATGATTGTGTCTGTACCCTTTGATCAGCGTCTCCATATGAGCATACGTGCGACGCTTTCAGTGTGTAAGATATTTTTTATTAAATGGAATTAAATTGAGTACATTATGTGGTAATCAAATCCAATAATTTAAACCCTGTCAAACACATGAGGGATAATAAAGTGCTTAAAGACCATGATAGTGCTTTTGCTCAATAATCGATTTGTTGAAACGCCATGGGTCCCTTCTAGAATTGACTCAACGGCCCTACATCGGTACACCTTCAAGCCACCAAAGAAGTATCAATCAGTCCCCCGAAATAGAGAATCAAGGCTTACACCCAACGGAGCCCAGCCTCCATCAAACAAACGTCGTAGCCAAAATCTCAGACCAACATCACCACCAAGAACACGACCAAATTTGAAGAGAAACACCTCTTCACCCGGTACAAATCAACCCCATCAAACCCTTCGGCTAACAAAGGTCAGGGGGCAGCCACTTCCAAGGACACCAAGTCTAAAGGCAAACACCTTCATCCCACAAGCCACGAAGACGATTGTGCAACCAATGTCGCAATTGGCTTACCAAATGAACCAACAAGGCAAACAACCACTACAAAGGCACCAAACAAAAGGTCCTTAAGCCGAACATCACTTGTTCACGACCCATCGCCCCTAACACAGAATACGAGTTTAGGCCTAAAAGGACTCTGCAGACCCCGAATTGAAGGAGCAATCAAAATAGCGATCAGGACGACAATCAAACCAATCGATGAAGCTTTGGAGTAAGTACCAAAAACTCCCGCAAACTAAACGGCTTGCAACAAGGTCAGCCAAAAGCTCCCGACGTAACTTTGAAGGTCAGAATGAACTGGGTGATCCAGGCAAAAATCGAACGGGCACCAAGGAACTTGGAGAATCTGCAAAAGCACAACTATGCGCACAAAAGCAAATCAGATATCCTATGCCCTTTCCAAGAGTCATAGACCCAGCACTGAAAAGTTTGAGACCTTCCGGTACTAAGGTTAAGTTCAGATCAGATTGAAGAGACCATCGTATGATTGGAAATGGCACCAAATAAGCGAGGCTGTTAGAGTCATGAGCGTAGACAAGAAGCGAATTCATCGATCTAGTCGACCAAGACAAGCTTAAGCATTATCAGGTCCAAACAAAAGAAGTAAATCAGAAAAAGCGGCACACTAAAAAAATATATATACAATAATCGCCCGCTTGTCGGTCTTCTATTGACTGGGTAAAAATTAGGGTTACACCCGACGGTCGGTACCCTGCAAACTGGCTGTACAAAAATTAGGGGATAAGTCAATAACGCCTGTTGAACTAAAAACCCGAAAAGGGCGGTTCAGACGAAAATTAGGGCACGAGAGAAAAACAATAAGATGTTAACTTGAAAACCTGTAAAGGCTGGTTAACACCAGGGGTCCCATTAATGGAAATGATTGCCAACATCTTGTACTCAAATTAAGTTCACTCGATAAAAGGGTCTTTCATATTGGAACATCTGTGCTTGTGATTATGTGAATGCCTGGCAATCGAAGGATGGAAACATCACAAGTAAGCTTAATCGAAGACACTACGCGCTCAAAGGTCGGAATAAATCTGTTAGGGCGAAAACCCGAAAGGATAGTCCATGCAAACCATGGGGTCAAATTGGAGCCCAAAATCTGCGTTCCCCAGGCTTTGCGGAAAACCCCACAGCTTTTGGTTATGGGTTGCCATGACGGAAACGGACGGAAGGGTCAAAAACAGGTTGCTGGAAGATTGAAGCCGCCGGCGATATAAGTGATACCGTCGGCGATATGAGTCATACCGCCGGCAATGTATTTGATGCCGCCGGCGATATAGGATCAATTTGGACGACTTGGGTCATGCTGCCGGCGGCATAGGGTCAACTTTCTGGGCGGCATCAGAAGCATTTCTGCCATTTCAAACCTGTACAAAAACTGTAAACAATCCTATGCTACATTCCCCATGACTTGTTAAAACAACAATTCATTTTTATGAAAGCCCGAAGGCGCAAATTGCTCATATTGTACCAAATCATCATGACAAAATCAAATTATCGAAACCCCAATGTATCAGAGGTACAAACAAGAACAAGGCAAAACAAAAAGGGAAAAGTAAAACTAAGCATGTCCGCCACTACCGGCTGGACGTGATGAAACGTCATCGGGACTTGCGAACCAATCGTCAACATCGTCTGCTTCTCTTCCCTCCGTCATGGGAACACTACTAGACTCCTCAGCCGCGGTAAATGCACGTCGGCCGGCAGACTTCTTGACCCCCCTACGACTGGTACCCCCAGGGTGCGCACGGTCCAGATTCTGTTTACTTCTCTGTTCTTGAGCGGTGGCCGCCAGCTGTCCCTCGAGATCGCTCACGCGGCGCTGTAAAGCTGCAGTCTCCTCCTCATACCGTCGCCGGGCTGCATCAGCATTAGACAAAGAAAGGGCTAAAAAATCCTGCAAACCGGAGAAAATATCAGCCTTGCATATCATGCATAACATCCATACATATATCCCATCTTAACATGTGCATAAAATACCTGAACAAGAAGCGATTGCCCAATGAGGGTATCCCGGAGAACAAAATTGTTCTCCGCCAGCTGCTCCACATGACTCCGCGCCATCTAGAAAATCCAAAAAGCATACCCTTAGACACCCACTTCTAAGACTTAATAAGAAAATAATTATTAGGACTTACGTAGGTTGTATTTTCGGGCATAAAAATCGGGGCTTGCTGGCTCGAGCCAACATTCCTATGAGTGAATTCGCCTCGGGAGTTCATCAACAGGAAGGTGGTTTCCAACGGATTAACCAATCTCCCCTCCACGAAGTTTATGCCCTCCGACGCACCATAATGTCGGGTCCCACTTTGGTTATCACGGCCCCTCTTTCTAGCGGGTTCCTGCAGAACGTAAAAGTCACACGTCAATAACGTCCCTAAACGACTTCAAAATCATACACACAAACACAATCATACCCCGAAAGAACGATGTTCCCCCTGGGACGTCGGCACACTCCCGCCAGCTACACCCGCACCTACCTCATCCTCCCCCTCAGGGTCGACCGCAACATCCCCTTCCAACGCTTCATCCTCATCATCATCCTCCTCCTCAACGTCCATAATGCCTTTTAGGCGCCTCTTTTCGTCCTCCAATCGTTGCTCATTGTGATACTCAATTGTATCGTTGCTATGGATGCGAGGACACACAGGGAGTAGGCGCTGAAAAAGCTGCTCAGAGAGGCCAGGAACGCTAGGGATCACACGGCCATTTCCTTCAATGTAATCAGCTTTGTCGGCCTCGGCAGAAATCACCAAATGAGGCCACCACAAGCCCCGCGGAGGATCGGCAGGCACCGGTCTAGCTGCAACCGGAAGGGACCTCCAACCCCGGACGCGCTCGCCCAGATACCACTGCTGAGACAGTGGGCACTCAATAACGAACCGGCGGTCATCCACCTCTCTCCGCACCCGTGCAACCTCGGCCAAATTCTCCACCCCATCGAACGGGTCCAAGACGAGCTACATCAAAACAACCAACATAAGTCCATAGACCAAATAAATAAATTTTTTTAAAAAAAAAAAAAAAAAAAAATTTGCGTACCGAACTCAATCGCGCGCTTCTGAGGACCTCCCTATACAGCGTAGGATACTTGGCCTTCCCACCGATGCACCCGCACCAGCGGGCAAGGAAATGAGAGTCCGGTGGCACAACCGTCTTAAACTCCATCGGCGGAAGGATCTGATGCTCGAATGCCCAAGCCTGCACAAATAACGATCGATCAATTCAAAGGACGTCATAAGAACACATGTTATCAAGGGAAATATTTCAAAAAAAAAAAAAAAAATCTATACCTGGAGTAGCAGATGGCAAAGGCGAAGGGCTTTTTCATTCTTCCGGGCTCCCACGTCTAGCCCATGGTACAATTGGGCCAAGATGGCCCTCGGCCAATTCTTCCCCCTGATTCCCGGCACATCTTCCACCGCGGTTATGAGTATGTAGTTGATCTTACTCCCCGAGATTGGGAAGAACAGCACGGTGAGTAGTGAGATCACAAAGGAACGGATACATGCCTCCCTTTCCTCCTCAGGCACCACATCCACCTGGGTCCAATAACGGTACAACGCACCATAGGACAGCCGCCCAGAAACGGGCTTCATTCTGAACAACTCCTTTACCCGCCTCACCACGGGCCTCTCAACATGGTACTTGTCCATGTAGACGTCAAAATGGATAACCTCATCCGTCCAAGGAAGGCCGGTCATGGCTACCACATCAGAAGGGGTAATTGTAACTTCCCCAAAGGGGAGATGGAAGGTGTGGGTAGTCTCGGACCACCTTTCAGTCAAGGCCGTTACTGAAGAATGAGGTAGCTTAGGCATCAACATAGGCATGATTCGAGCCAAATCCCCAAACCCCGTCTCGTTAATCGCGAGTGCAAGCTCGGGATCATTCTCTGAAATATGATGCCACCACTCGCCGATGGTGCCAATCCCTCCTGTGTAAGTCAGTTCGTATGGCTGCAAAATCGAAAGCAAAATGGATCAATTCTGTGCATTTCTGTCAAAAAGGCTGCTGATGTCGCCTCTAATAGAAGCGATATCGCCGGCGGCATGGCTCAAATCGCCGGCGACATAAGCTTCAACGGAAGCGACATCAGACTCCCATAAAGCCTTTGACAAAGGCTGATGTCGCCAGCAACAACACTGATGCCGCCAGCGGCATCACTCATGCCGCCAGCGGCATCACTCTACGCGGGCAGAACCTGCTTTCTCCCTAAATCGCACCCACCGTGCCAAAAATCACAAAAATCCCAAATCAATCGAACCACAAGGCAAAAATCGATTCTAAAAGCATACAATATGACTGATATATTCCGCTCTAAGCCCAAATCAATCGAACAACAAAGCAAAAATCGAACCTATCATAACATGTTTACAAATCTGAGACCAAATCACATCAAATTCGAAAAGAAGTAATTCAAGTTTTGTTGCGAAATTACCTGGATATAAGAGAGGTGTTTCTCCTTCTCCGGAGTCAGATTTGTGATAGGAGAGTTAATGCCATAGCCGTACATTTTGGCCGTCTCCTTCAGACCGTATGCAGTAGGAACGGAAAGGATTTTCAGTCCCTCAACGGAAGAATAGGGCAGTCTCTCCCTAGCCTTGGATTTACCCCTAAAAGCCTTGCTAATTCTCTTCATAATTTAAAAAAAAACAAGTAAATTGGAGAAGAGATGAAGAGAGATGCGGTTTTGAGAAAGAATGGGAAGAAGAGAGTTCCAATCTCTTTTTAAACTGCCGCGCGGGATTCGAGGAGTTTTAATTAATCTGAAACTGTCCCTCCATGCCGCCGGCGACATCACTCAAGCCGCCGGCGACATCGCCTCATTTAGTTCAAATTTTGAAATTATCTGACCAGTCAAAGCTGCCATGTGGCATCCATACCAGCGGCAACATCACCCCATGCCGCCGGCGACATCACTCAAACCGCCAGAAACATCAACTCATGCCGCCGGCAATGTTGCCCCTCCAAACTAGATTTTCAAAACAAGCCCAACCGAAGGGCGATCTCTTCAAAACGAGCCCAACCAAAGGGCGCTCTCTTTAAAGCGAAACGTCCGACCAAAGGACAATCACTATACGAAGTGACAAGCCCGACCGAAGGGCAAGCTCCCCACGAACTGAGTCCGACCATGGGACGAACAGTTGACAAAGCGTAAGCCCGACCAAGGGGCAAACAATCAATGAACTGTAAGTCCAACCGAAGGACAAGCATCGAACCAAAATACAAAAGCCCAACCAAAGGGCGATCTCATCAAAATGAGCCCAACCGAAGGGCAACCTCTGCAGAGTGAAAGTCCGACCAAAGGACAAGCCCAACCGAAGGGCGATCACTTCAGAATGAAAGCCCAACCGAAGGGCAACCTCTCCAGGACAAAAGCCCAACCGAAGGGCAACCTCTCCAGGATGAAAGCCCAACCGAAGGGCAGTCTCTTCAAACAAAACCAACCGAAGGGCGATCTCATCAAAATGAGCCCGACCAAAGGGCGATCACTTCAGAAACGAAAGCCCAATCGAAGGGTGATCTCAACAGAACAAGCCCAACAGAAGGGCAATCTCTTCAAAGTGAAAGTCCGACCAAAGGACAATCGCTATACCAAACACGAGCCCAATCGAAGGGCAATCTCAACAGAACAAGCCCAACCGAAGGGCGATCACTTCAGAACGAAAGCCCAACCGAAGGGCAATCTCAATAGAACAAGCCCAACCGAAGGGCGATCACAACAGAACAAGCCCGACCGAAGGGCGATCTCTTTAAACGAGCCCGATCGAAGGGCAATCTCTTCAAACCAACCCAACCGAAGGGCGATCTCTTCAGAATGAAAGCCCAACCGAAGGGCAACCTCCTCAGAATGAAAGCCCAACCGAAGGGCAATCTCTTCAGAACGAAAGCCCAACCTAAGGGCGACCTCTTTAAAGTGAAACGTCCGACCAAAGGACAATCACTATATGAAGTGACAAGCCCGACCGAAAGGCAAACTCCCCACGAACTGTAAGTCCTACCAAGGGATGAACAGTAGACAAAGTATAAGTCCAACCAAAGAACAAACAGTCAACAAAGCGTGAGCCCGACCAAGGGACGAACAGTCGACGAAGCGTAAGCCCGACCAAGGGGCAAACAATCAACGAACTGTAAGTCCAACCGAAGGACAATCACTGTACCAAATAAGAGCCCGACCGAGGGGCAAACCTCTTTATTCAAAGCAGAAGTCCGACCAAGGGACAAATTCTCTACGAGGCACAAGTCCGACCAAGGGACAAATTCTCTACGAGACACAAGTCCGACCAAGGGACAAATTCTCTACGAGGCACAAGCCCGATCAAGGGACAAATTCTCTACGAGACACAAGTCCGACCAAGGGATAAATTCTCTACGAGGCACAAGTCTGACCAAGGGACAAATTCTCTACGAGGCACAAGTCCGACCAAGGGACAAATTCTCTACGAGGCACAAGTCCGACCAAGGGATAAATTCTCTACGAGGCACAAGTCCGACCAAGGGATAAATTCTCTACGAGGCATAAGTCCGACCAAGGGATAAATTCTCTACGAAGCACAAGTCCGACCAAGGGACAAATTCTCTACGAAGCACAAGTCCGACCAAGGGATAAATTCTCTACGAGGCACAAGTCCGACCAAGGGACAAATTCTCTACGAGGCATAAGTCCGACCAAGGGATAAATTCTCTATGAAGCACAAGTCCGACCAAGGGACAAATTCTCTACGAAGCACAAGTCCGACCAAGGGATAAATTCTCTGCGAAGCACAAGTCCGACCAAGGGACAAATTCTCTACGAAGCACAAGTCCGACCAAGGGACAAATTCTCTACGAAGCACAAGTCCGACCAAGGGACAAATTCTCTACGAAGCACAAGTCCGATAAAGGGATAAATTCTCTACGAAGCACAAGTCCGACCAAGGGACAAATTCTCTACGAAGCACAAGTCCGACCAAGGGACAAATTCTCTACGAAGCACAAGTCCGACCAAGGGATGAACCGTCAACAAAGCGTAAGTCCGACCAAGGGACGAACAATCGACAAAGCCTAAGTCCGACCAAGGGACGAACAGTCGATAAAGCGTAAGTCTGACCAAGGTACGAACAAATGACAAAGCGTAAGTCCGACCAAGGGGCAAACAATCGCAGAGCATAAGTCCGACCAAGGGACAAACCATCGACAGAGCGTAAGTCCGACCAAGGGACAAACAAACGACAAAGCGTATGTCCGACCAAAGGACAAACGAACGACAAAGCTTAAGTCCGACCAAGGGACAAACGATCAACAAAGCGTAAGTCCGACTAAGGGATGAATAGTCGACAAAGCATAAGTCCGACCAAGGGACAAACCAGTCATCCTTCAGGTATCGTTCCTATCCCTTGCTCTTTTGTGTGATCATACTGACCTGTGTCAGCAGTGATCTCCCGAGGGGCAGCCTGTGAGCACGGGATTTTGCAGTCCCTCTCGCGAGACGATGATGACGTGTACCCGATTTCAATACCTCAAAATAAAAGTTCTCTTCAGAATTTTTATTACCAAAATAATATTCCTTGTGAATTTTATAATTGGTAGAATCCAGTTCGGCGTGGCCGATAACGCGTTCGGTAGGAGCTTGAACCGATGATTTACACCCAAATTAAATAATGTCCATTAAAATATTGTTAAGAGCCATAAAGATGCCTTTTTCCACTAATAAACCACTTTTCCCGACTTTTTAGGCTTTTTAACCCGTTGTTTGTCAGTATGCTGGAGAATGATGTCGCCATCGACATCATTCATGCCGCCGGCGGCATCACCATACCGCCGGCGGCATGATCCATACCGCCGGCGACATCATCATGCCGCCGGCGATATGGCACGAAAATGGGTCCTCCACAGACAGCCTGTCGGCCACTTTCGGTGGAATAAGTCAAAAAGGTCTCGAAAAATACCCTAATTTGCCTATAAAAGGCACCCAAAAACTGCATTTGAGGAGGTGGGGGGACTGAAATTGTGGAAGAAAGGAGCTAAATTGGGCAATTAAGAGCTGAAATCGAGAGTAGATTTTAGTGAGATAAGAACTAGAAAAGGCAGGAAAAAGGATTCTAATCCACTTTTCCCGGTTTTTCTTCTTCGAACTCTCTGATTGTGAGCTTAAATCGGTGGGTCTTTGGGTTAAATCAACTGAATAGAATTTAGAGACCTAAAACCTTTAAATTAACAATCAAATTATCGTTCCAAGCTCCCCGGAGGCGTTATTGTTCAGTTCACGAAGAGTTGGATTCACTACCCCGAGGTGAAAATCCTGAGTCTCATAGCTCTTCGGCTTTATTATTATTGTTTTGCACTATTTTTTTTGTTGATTTGTATTTGCTTTAAGTTTTCGGTTATTTTAACTGCAAACCGCTGCTGCTGCGAGAAATTGAAGTCGCCGGAGACATGTGATGTTGCCGACTGTATCACCCATGTCGCGAGAGACATCGTGGATACGGCCGTTAGCGTCGCATTCCCCGGAGATCTCGTTTTCTCACGGAAACCCTTTTTTTTACGGTACTCAGAAAGCCCTGTGCCTGTCTGCATGCTGATGTCGCCCATGACATAATCGATGTCGCCGGCGGCATCATTCATGCCGCCAGCGACATCACCTATGTCATCGGCGGCATCAGATGCCCGACGGCGGCATGGCTTTCTGAACAGCAGTATTGCCTTCGTTTGTTTCCCAATTAATTTATTTTCTGAAGGTAGGACCTATAGTGCAACGATGGAGGTTCAAAACCTCCTGAAAACAGACCCGCCCCTCGATGAGTGGTATATTCACTTGTAATCTGATTAAAGCAACGACCGAATCTAAAATTTGGATAAAAATGGAATTTCCCCGCAAACGCCATTCAAATCTCGTTTTAGCCATCCAATCGGGCTTTATGATGTTATAAATAAAATATGCCATATCTGTGTCAACTATCCTCTGCAGGTAGATGTATATCGGACATTCGGGTATTACATCTGTTACGTAGAAAATGTACAGGACTGAAAAATCTTGTAATAATTCTATTTTCCGCACTTATTTTTCCTTACATTTGTAAATGTTTTATTTATCGCTTCAATTGCTTGATAAACGCGAAAACCATAAAATAACTGAAAATACGAATAAATAGGGTGGATTAAACCGATTAAGAAAGAATGAAGTATCCTAACTTGGCCTAATGAAAAGTACATAACATCATCCGAACTCGGAATCTCTACTTAAGGTATGGTCCAACCACCCGGTGGGAAAATCGTACCGAAAATTTCCCGGTTGAGCTGAACCGGGTGGCGACTCTATTCTAAGTACGGGGTTTCGATCTCGTATCTTTTAAGCATTACAATACACAAAATCATTTTCTTTTCAACCACATCACACTCGTCTCCCCGACGCACAAAAAGCGGGCCCGCCCGACAGGGCCCGGCCCCGCGCCGCAGCCGCATTAACAGCCGTCCGCTGACTGACCCCTTTGGCAGCTTTTTGGGCTTATGGGCCGGCCAGCAGTCAGCCTGCAGGAAGCTGATGCCGCCGACGGTATCGCTCATGCCGCCAGCGGTATCACCATATCGCTGACGACATGGCCAATTCGGGCTTCTGCAGAATGCTTTCTTCTTCTTCCTTGGGCAGTCTCTTTTTTGCCATTTTAGTGAAAATGACTGAAAGGTCTCGAGGACCACCCATATTTGCCTATAAAAAACACAATTTAGGGTTTCAAAAGGGAGAATAACAACAATAGATATAAAAAATTTTAACCTGTAGTTTTAGAGTGAGAAAGCTCACTTTTAGAGAGATAAGGGGGAGAAAAGGTAAGGAAAGGGATTCTAATCCATTTTTCTTGGTTTATCTTCTTTGATTCTCTTAGTTACAACTTAAAATCAGTAGAATTTAGGATTAAAATCAACTTAATAGGAATTTAGAGACTTAAACTCTTAAATTTACTACCAAAATCACCATTTCAAGCTCCCCAGAGGTGTTCCTTGGTTCACGAAGAGGTGGTTTCACGGCCCCGAGGTAAAAATTCTGAGCCTCATTGCTCTTTAGCATTATTCTTGCTCATTTTTGCTGTTGTTTGCTGTTAGTGCTTTTTTTGGGGTTTTTGATCATTTTACCTACTGCTGCTGCAAGAAGCTGAAGCCGCCGGGGGCGTTTGATGTCGCTAGCAGTATCAACCATGCCGCTAGCGGCATCGTTGATACCGCTTACGACATCACTTCCTCCAGTGACCTCATCTTCTTATAGGACCCTTTGTTTATGGTATCCAGAAAATCATGTAACCTGCCTGTCTGACTGACACTGCTAGTGATATCACTGATGTCGCCGGCAGTATCAATCATGCCGCCGGCGACATGACTTTCTGGACAACTGGTTTCTTTTTGTTTATTCTTTGGACCTAGTTATGTTCCCGAAGCTAAGGTGTACAGTGCAACGACGAAGGTCCAAAACCTTCTAAAAACAGACCCCACCTTATACCATGTGGCATTTTCACTAATAATCCGGTTAAAACAACAATCGAGTCTAAAATTTGGTTAAAACGGAATTTTCTCGCAAATGCCGTTCAAATCTCATTTTTAACCATCCAACCAGGCTTTCTAACATAACAAATGAATATGCCATGTTCACGCTAATTCGGGTCTTGTTTTGTCTTCTAACTATGCATGCTAAGTGATACACCTTGTACGACGTGTCATATCTGTGCTAACCGTATTCTACAGGTAGATTTAGGTTAGATGGATGTTACACCATCGGGTATTTTATTTATCGTATAGAAAATGTATAGAATTTGAAAGCCCTATAATAATTTCAATTTCTGCATTTATTTTTGGATGACTGTAATAATTTATTTATCACTTCGATTGCTTGATAAACGCCAAAAAACACATTAAACCGAAAACACCAATAAATAGAGTGAATTAAAACCGATTAAGAAAGAATGAATATTTTAACTTGGCCTAATGAAAAATAGATAACATCATCCGAACTCGAAATCTCTACTTAAGGTATGGTCTACCACCTGGTGGGAAAATCATACCAAAATTTCCTGGTTGAGCTGAACCGGGTGGCAACTCTAGTTTAAGTACGGGATTTTGATCTCGTATCCTTCAACACCTAAATTGGACTTAAATTCAACATCTACTTCAATATCTCCATCGCACTAAAATAAGGGTCAATCCCTCGACACCCTTCACAGCACCTGTTACTTTTCAGCCCCCTTCGCGGGTGGGAAAAAGGTTATCCGCTCACAGTCATCTTCAATTTCTTTGGCGAGCACTTGAATAAAATTTGATTTCTTAACAAACATCATGTTTTCCTCAATATCATGTCCATCGTCAAACAAAGAAGATAAAGAGAAAACTGGAAACTCTTCTTCGCACCCTTTTTAATTATCAGGCTTTTATTGTTCTGCTGAAGTGAAGAAATTCTTAGTGCGCTCAAAGATAAAGCGATAAATATTGGATCTTTCATTGTGTTGAACCTTTCTATGAAGCAGTCATAGACGACCCAATATTAAATGATACACATCCATATCCACAACACTACACCATATTTCGTCTTTATATTTTGACTCGACGGAAAAAGACACTAGCACACACTTATTTACTATTTCACACTCCTGGACTTACGCAAAGACAACTTGCATGCATTTGGATTTGTTTCAAACCAGTTTTCGATGATATAATGTTGTCACACTACCCATTGTAATCTTAACTTTACATACCTTCCCTTTTACAACACAAGTTGACTCAAAAAATATTATTCCTCATCATTAACAAAAAAAAATTTACTTTTATTTTCAACCATCTTCCAAAAAAAAAATAAAATACAAACTAAAGGAAAACTGAAAATCTAAACATAGATACGATCTTCACTACAACAAAAGCTTAGGATTCAAATACTCTTCGTCCATAGTGAGAAAGAGGCTCCGGTACCAACTAATCCAATGCAAGTAATTAAGAAACGGGGAACCAACTATCATTTTTACAGTTCTTCCAGATTGAAAGAGAAAATCCACTCAAATATTTACAATTCTTTCAGATTAGAAAGAAGAGAGCCTTCTAATAACCCTAAATTCTTCTAGATTCAAAGAAAATTAGGAAAACAAAGTCGAAGCTAATTTTATTCATAAAAAATTGAATATTTCTTTTACATCTATGCCTTTTAATAGGCTTAATATTCTAAACATATTAAAATTTCTAAACAACTAAAACTCATAAATAACTAAACTTCATATCTAATAAAAATATTAACTAAAAGAAACGATAATTTAACAAAATCTAATGAAATCATAATAAAGGTAAACTACCTAAATAAAATAAAAACAATTAACAAAATAAATATATTAAATTTTGGAATTATTGAAAAACCCTTGAGCCAATAGCATCAGGCTCATGATGTAACCTTAAATTCTTTTCAGTAGTCTGTTTTTATCCAAAAAATACTCCTAAATTATTTAAATCAAAGCATCTAACTAAACAATACATATGATCCGAAATACAATTTCGTATCTTTCCGTTTTATTTCTTCATTATGCATCAAAAGTTATTAGTATTAAGAATAATAAAATAATTACAATTTGATGAATTGATTTCACAGTATGATACATGGCCAATTCACCCGCTCAATTGTACTTTTTATGATTTCATAAGGCGGAATGATTTCTAATACTCCAGCATGTGCAGTTTTATCTTAAACATATCTAAATTTTGTAGTGGATTTTTAAGTATCTAAATTTATTAAAGGTGAGCCTTTGTACTACCTCAATATCATTCGCCCTAGTTGCAATCTGGAGAGTGTATTACACTCGCTGACAATGTAGAAATTCGGAAAAGTCAAATCAATTAGTGAATGACATGTGACATTGACTATCAAATTTTGAAATAATCCTTGACAAAACTTTTTTTAAGTCTCTGTAATTTAAATTCAACCAAAAAACACTAAAAATTTGGAAAAGTGATATGTGGCATAAACTAACAAAATTTCAAAAAAATATGACAAAACTTCTTTTAAGTCTCTGTAATTTTAATTCAACCAAAATTACCATCTTTTACAATTGATTTAAAAAAACCTTGACAAAATTTATTTAAGTTACTAAAACTTTTATTATATGATAAAAATAAATTTAGTGCAGAAATTTTTTTAAAAATGTTTATAGAGGGCCAGAAAATTTGAAAATACGTTTTGGGGCCCGGCTTCGTAAAAAATCAAAAAATCACAAAAAATTATGAAATTTCCGGAAAATAAAGAAAATAAATTTGGTGCAATAATTTTTTAGAAAATGTTTCCGAAAGGGCCTGAAATGTGAATACGTTTCCAGGCTCGGTTTGGTAAAAAATTAAAAAATTTCAAAAAATTATGAAATATTCGGAAAATAAAGAAAATAAATTTGGTGCAAGAATTTTTCAGAAAATATTTCTAGAAGGGCCCAAAAATGTGAAAATACGTTTCGGGGCATGGTTTCGTAAAAAATCAAAAAATCCCAAAAAATTATAAAATTTACAGAAAATAACGAAAATAAATTTGGTGCATGAATTTTTCAGAAAATGTTTCTGAAAGGGCCCGAAAATGTGAAAATACGTTTTGTGCCACCGTTTCATAAAAAATCGAAAAATCCCAAAAAATTATGAAATGTCCAAAAAATGAAGAAAATAGATTCGATGCTAGAATTTTTCAGAAAATGTTTTTGGAAGGGCCCAAAAATGAGAAAATAAGTTTCGGGGCCCGGTTTCGTAAAAAATCAAAAAATCCCAAAAAATTATGAAATATCTGAAAAAATAAAGAAAATAAATTTGGTGCAAGAATTTTTCAGAAAATATTTCCGGAAGGGCCTGAAAATGTGAAAATAAGTTTCGGGGCCCGGTTTCGTAAAAAATCGAAAAATCCTAAAAAATTATGAAATATCCGGAAAATAAAGAAAATAAATTTGGTGCAAGAATTTTTCAGAAAATGTTTTCGGAATGGCACAAAATGTGAAAATACGTTTTGGGCCCGATTTTGTAAGAAATCGAAAAATCCCAAAAAGTTATGAAATGTTAAAAAATAAAGAAAATAAATTTGGTGCAAGAATTTTTCAGAAAATGTGAGCTTTCCAAACACACCCTAAAGGAGGAAGAGGGTCATTTTGCAATTAGAAAAATATTTAGGGATTTTTTAAGGTGTTTTTTTTAATTAATTATTGAATTTATATAAATTTTTTACTCATTTTTAGGTCAAACACGCGCCCCCTTGGTCAAAAGGGACACCTCACCTGCCACGTTAGCAACAGGTAGCACGGAGGCTCACTTTTGACAAGTTCAGGTACCTCGGAGGACCACTTCAAATTTTGGGTATGTCTAAGGTAAAAGTGCGCAAATTGGGATATTAGAGAGCATTCGGCCTTTTCGTAACGGTTAGAGTTCGAACCGTGAAAGGATTTCCCAAATGAAGCATAGAATAATGCTGGTTAGAAGCTGTAACTACGTAAATCCAAAGACTTCCTAAGGACCAGTTTGGGATGGCTTTCCCAAACTGCTTTCCCGAAAAGTTCAATTTTCAAGTTTTGCCAAGTAGCTGTCACAAAAAGTTCTAAAAATCAATAGTAAACAATTCATAATTAATTAATATTAAAAGTCAAAATATTTTATCTAATGTCAAAATATCTTGTTCTATTAAAAGTTTTTAAATGGAGCTTTTCTTGACAGCAGCTCTGACAGCAATACCAAATAGGCTCTAAATCAAGCCTTTAACAAGGCATGCAATGGACCTTTTATGATGTTGGGAGACAATAAAAAAGGCCTAATACATAACCAGCCCCCCTGAAGCTTGTCCCTATTAGTCCCTCGCCCCCTGAACTTTCAAAAGGTTCTCTTAACCCCCTAAACTTATCTAAAGTGTATCTCATAACCCCCTAGAGCTCACTCGACCAGTCTTATTATGGAGAGTATAATACAGTCTTCCAACATATACAAATTTAAAAAGTCAAAGCCACATAAAAACTGACGTGTAAAAATTTCAACTCATCGTCTCTAATTAACTTTAACCTAACTTTCATCCCCTTCTTCCAACCTTCATCTTCTACAACCTCAACCATTTCATCTTTAACCTCATAATCAACATAATAAAATCAAATTTCTTAAATCTATGGTTCCAATCATGGCCACAAGCAAACGCCCCCATCGTTAAAACATTAAAACACAGAAAGCACAATCTCTCACGAGTTTCATTTTACTCGATAATTTCATCTTGATAAGCTCATTTTCCTGTCCCTATTAGCTGACATAATGTTAACTCAATTCATGGGTAGCACTCAGAATCAAACTACCTGTAACACCCTCTATAGGGAGCGCCACAGTAATTATAAATACCCAATAAACAACTCTACTCCACTATATAAGGTTCAATACTTATAGATTTAATATGTGCAAATACAAATATAATGTTTCAAAATCCAAATTATTCTCCAAATGCTAATTATTCTCCAAATATTTCTCAATACCACTTTACATTTCTCACACTATCTAGTACATGCCATTATTCTACAAACCATAATATTTCATTAAAATACAAATCCACATCGAGTCTTTCCTTATTTGCTCTTCAAGTTGATCCACTTATACCACTTTAGTCCAAGCTATATACAAATCTTCACTTACGTGTAGAAAAACAACTATACGCTAAACAATTTGCTTAGTGGTGTCCATAAAAGAAATACAACAACTTTGAACATTTTTAACATTTTAAAATAGAAACAAAGTAAATTCATAAGTCAAAAACAAATTAAACGACTTTATAAAACCAAACACAAAACTTATATTATAAACCTTTCAAAGTATAATCAAATTTATTCCCAATTTTTCCAAACACTTTAACCATATATTGCCCAAAGTAAACAAGTCCTGAATAACGGTAAAATGGATACGGGAGCGGACAAGCCTGAAGCCGAAGCCGAAGCTTCAATATCAATGTATCGGTCAAGCCCGAAGCCGAAGCTTCAAAATCAATATATCGGTCAAGCCCGAAGCCGAAGCTTCAAAATCAATATATCGGTCAAGCCCGAAGCCGAAGCTTCAAAATCAATATATCGGTCAAGCCGAAGCCGAAGCTTCAATATCAATATATATATAGGCCAAAGCCCGAAGCCAAAGCTTCAATTGTTTGTATAGTACTGTACCCCATTTATTGGTGCCAATCTACCCTAACCCGTATTATACTCGTTTAATAAGGGCAATAAATCAAAGTAACATCTTAAAAATTCCAGTATAAACCATCAATCATAATTCAACATAACTTCAGTAATCAAGAAATTCAAATCCTAAATTTTAAAGCATCAAACTTCAATTAAAACACAATAAAATCAACATTCATATTTTCCAAAAATTTTCCAGGTTCCGTAACCTGACTTCCCTTGCATTTTTCACTATTAAAACTTCATCCAATCGAAGAACTTTCTTCTAAACATAATTAGCTACATGTCTCAGCTTTCGAAATCCACTAGAATCAGAGAAATCCAACTTGTATAACCAAAGTTATGATCAAAATACTAAACAGTGTACAAAGCTGAGATTTTCCGAAATACAGATTTCGTGACTCAACTTCAAACGAATATTTCACATTGAAAACAAACGAAATTTAACAAGGTTTCTTCTGAACATATATTCCTTACTTTCGGTAGATATCAATAGAATTAAGAATCATTCAAATCGGATTTTTATAACAAGAGAAAACATTAAAACAAAACAGGGATACAATCTGGAAAATTTTCCAAAAAACCGATAAATCAAAATTTGAGACACAAACCTTTTTCTAAGCTCTTTCTAGCTCTCTTCTACCTCTTTTGCCTTTGATTTGCTTACACTAGCTTCCTCTACAACAGCCATATATAATTCTATCAAGATATTGTATAAATAAACTTCCTAATACCATAAATATGCTTAATCTACCATGAATTCTACTAGTTAAGCTTTAATTTCATCAAAAATACTCACCTCAAATTCAAGTTACTATTCATCCGAATCTTAACATCTGAAATCCTCCTCTTATAGTCTTGATTGACTGAAATTGATGATGATAGAGGGCTTAAGGATCGATTTCTAACAAGAATTTGAAGTTAAATTGAAGAAATCGGAAGTTTTTAGGTTAAGGGAATTTTTGGATTTTGGATAAAGATGGAGTAGGAGTTAATGATAATGGAGGAGAAGAAGAAGTATCTGAGTATATAATTTTATTTTATTTTATTTTATTTCCAATAATGCCCTTGAACAAATAATTAAATACCCAATTCATCCCACTTACTTATTTAACTCTTATTTCCTCATGTCTTATATCCAATAACAATAATAATAACTACAAAAATAATTTTCATGATATTTTAATACCATAGTAATTTATTATAAGAAAATTTTAGAATTTCGGTTCGTTACAATTATCCCCCTCTTATGAATTTTCGTCCTCGAAAATTACCTGAAAATAGTTGCGGATATTGAGTTTTCATTGTATCCTCCGGTTCTCAAGTTGCTTCTTCAACCTTATGATTTTTCCAAAGTACTTTTACCAAAGGAATAGACATTTTTCTTAATTGTTTAACCTCTCTTGCTAAGATTTGTACTGGTTCCTCTTCATACGTCAAGTCGGGTTCGATTTCTACGACATTAGAAGATAAGATATATGATGGATCTGATCTGTATCTCCTTAACATCGAAACGTGGAACACATTATGAATTTTGTCGAGTGTCGAGGGTAGTGCCAACCGATAAGCTACTAGTCCAACCTCCTCTATAACCTCATATGGGCCAATGAATCTTGGACTGAGCTTGCCTTTCTTGCCAAATCACAGGACTTTCTTCTAAGGAGATACTTTGAGAAATACTTTATCCCCAACTTCATAAGTAATTTCTTTTCTTTTTAGATAAGCATAAGACTTTTGTCTATCCGATGCAACCTTCAATCTTTCTTGAATAAGCTTTACCTTCTCTTTTGTCTCTTGAATCAAATCCACTCCCACAATCTTGTTTTCACTAAGCTCGGTCCAATATAATGGAGTTTGACATTTTCATCCATACAATGCTTCATATGGCGCCATTTGTATGCTTGTCTGATAGCTGTTATTACAGGAAAACTCCATGAGGGACAAATACTTATCCCAACTCCCCTCAAATTCAATGATACAACTTCTCATCATGTCTTTTAACACCTGAATTACTCTTTTAGATTGACCATCTGTTTGAGGATGAAATGAAGTTTACTACCTAAGGCTTCTTATAACTTCTTCCAAAATCTCGAAGTAAATCTTGGATCTCGGTCAAAAATAATTGAAATAGGCGCTCCGTGTAGTCACACTATCTCATCTATATATAACTGAGCCAACCTATCAAGTGAATAATCCATCCTAACTGGAAGAAAGAGGGCAGACTTTGTCAATCTATCTACAACAACCCACACTGCATCATGTTTCTTCTGTGTAAGTGGTAAAGACGTCACAAAGTCCGTTGTGATTCTTTCCCATTTCCATTCTGGAATTGTTATAGGTTGCAACAATCCAGAAGGAACTTGATGTTTTGCTTTCACCTATTGACAAGTTAGACATTGAGCAACATAGTTAGTAATGTCTTTCTTCATTCCATTCCACCAATAATGGCTCTTCAAATTTTGGTACATCTTATTTGCTCCTGGATGCATTGCATAAGGACTACTATGCGCCTCATGTAAAACATTCTTCTTTAATTCTTCATTGTTTGGCACACATAGTCTATCTTTAAAATATAGATACCCATCTTCTCGAACCATATAGTTGTCTACGATACCTACTTGTGTCCGTGCTCGAATAACCTTGAAGTCGACATCTTCATTTTATGCTTGCTTAACATGTTGTAGTAGTATAGGTTGAATCTTCAATTCTGCAATTAAGGCTGCACTACTGGTACGAGCTAACCCCGTATTTATAGCCTTTAGTGCCATCATTGTCTGTTTGCTGATAGCATCTGCCAGTATATTAGCCTTTCCTGGATGGTAATCAATAAGACAATCGTAATCTTTAATGAATTCCATCCACCTTCTCTGCCTTAAATTCAACTCCTTCTGTGTTGGCAAATATGTCAAGCTTTTGTGATTTGTGTAAATATAACATTTTTCTCCATAAAGATAGTGTCGCCAAATTTTCAAGGCAAAGACTATTGCAGCCATTTCCAAATCATGTGTAGGATAATTCCTTTCATGATTCTTCAATTGCCTGGAAGCATAGGCAATCACTTTCCCTTCTTGCATTAAAACACACCCAAGACCACTATGCAAAGCATCACTATAGATGATAAAAGCTTTTCCAGGCTCTGGTTAGGTAAGGATGGGTGCTTTTATCAACATCGCCTTCAAATTCTCAAAACTTTCTTGGCACTTATCATTCCACTCAAATTTTGCATTCTTTTGAAGTAGTTTCATCAGCGGGGCAGCAATGACTAAAAATCCCTTCACAAATCTTCAATAATACCCTGCTAAGCCAAGGAAACTTCTGACTTCCGCAGGGTTCTTTGGTGGTTTCCATTCAACAACTGCTTCTATCTTTTTAGGATCCACTTTAATTCCTTCTGCAGAAACAACATGCCCTAAGAAAGAAACTTCTTCAAGCCAAAACTCACATTTGCTAAGTTTGGCATACAATTTTTTTTCTGCCAAAGTTTGGAAGACTATCCGCAAATGTTGATCATGCTCTTCCCGTGACTTAGAATACACTAAAATATCATCAATGAAAACCACTACAAACCTGTCTAAATATAAATAAAAGACACAGTTCATAAGGTCCATAAATGTTGCTGGTGCATTAGTTAGACCAAATGGCATCACCAAAAATTCATAGTGCCCATATCTGGTTTTGAAAGCCGTCTTTACAATATCATCATCTTTCACTCTCATCTGATAGTAGCCTGATCTCAAATCAATCTTGGAGAAGTATTTGGCACCCTTGAGTTGATCAAATAAGTCTTCAATCCTTGGCAATGGATACTTGTTCTTCACTGTCAATTTATTCAACTCCCGGTAATCAATACATAATCGTAGCGACCCATCTTTCTTCTTAACAAACAACACTGTTGCACCCCATGGTGATATACTCGGGCGTATAAATCCTTTGTCTAACAATTCTTGCAACTGAATCTTCAACTCTTTCAATTCCGCAGGCGCCATTCTGTATGGTGCTTTAGATGCTGGTGCGGTACCCGGCAATACATCAATTGCGAATTCTACCTCTCTTTTTTGTGGCAACCCCGGTAGTTCTTCTGGAAATACATCACGAAAATCACATACTGTAGGAATATTCTACAATTCTAACTCACCTTTCTTTGATTCTAGAGTGAAGATTAGGTAGGCCTGACATCCCTTCCTAACCAGCTTTTTAGTCTTCATAAAAGAAATTATGTTACAGAGATAATCTGATCTTTCCCCTACGATAACTATTTCTTCTCCATCAGAAACTTGAAGTGACATTCTTTTATTTTTACAATCCACCACAGCTCGATGTTCCGATAACCAATCCATTCCCAAGATAACATCGTAATCTCGGAAAGGTAACTCAATTAAATTTGCAAGGAAAAGTTGATGTTGAATCATAATAGGGTAATTCATATACACTTTGTTTACTATCACACTGTGTCCTAAAGGATTAGTCACTTCAATATTTTCTCCTGATTCTTCTACATGCAACCCTTTCTCTTATGCTAATGTAGTACATATATATGAATGAGATGAACCGGGATCTAACAAAGCATAAACATCGTGATTAAGGAATGAAAATTTAGCGATAATAACTTTAGTAGATTCCCAAGTCTCAGGTCCTCGGATTGTATAACTTCGCGCCATTCCTCCCAGTCTACCACTCTACAGTGCTTGTTGAGCCACATCATGCCCACTTGAACCACTAGCATTTCCTCTTCCCCTTCCTCTTCCACCTTGCATTGTAGGAGTAGGAACTATTGTAGGTGTAGATGTACTAATCTGTCTTTGAGGACAATTTGCAATCAAATGTTCTCTTGAGCCACATTTAAAGCAGACTCTACCTTTTCCCCAACATTCCCCTGTATGCATCCTTCCACAATTAGAATATTGTGGAATATTTCCTCTACCTCAACCTGAAGGTACACTAGCCGCTGACCCCGTACTTATGGTTTATCTCGGTGAAAACCCTCTGAAATGGGATTGTGTTTGTTCTGATGTTCCCTTCTGTTTCTTACTTAGAGATTTTGAACTAACTGGGCCCTGCGATCCTTTTTGAAATCTAGACCTTTTAGCCATTCTTTATTTCCTATCTGAATTGATCTTCTCAATGCCCGTAGCAGCGTCAACTAAGTCATTGAACACCCTAATCCTTTGTGCAAGTAAATGCACTCTAATTTCATTATTCAGCCCATCCTTGAATCTCTTACATTACTTTACTTTATTGTCAACGATATCACGAGCATACCTCTCGAGTTTGAGGAATTGAATTTCATATTCTGAAATAGTCATTCGTCCCTGTCTCAAAGACAAGAACAATTTCCTTTGATCATCTTTGAATCATTCACTAACGTACTTCTTGTCAAATTTTTCCAAGAAAAGGCCCCAAGTGATTTCTCCGGGGGGCCTTTCTCTCACAATATTATCCCACCACCTCCTAGCTTATTCTTTGAGTAGACCTTGCACACAATCTAGTCTCTCTTCATCTGTAAAATGAAGCCTAGTCATACACCATTTAGTATGATCAAGCCAATCTTCTACAATTATAGGATTCACTGTATCCCCTTTGAAGTCATCAGCCGGAAGCTTTTTAATTCTTTCAAGAGGAGTTCTCTCCTCTCTTCTTTCAACATGAGATACTATAGGAACTTGGGGGATTTGTATGTTTCAAAGTACTTGTGTGATTACTTCAGTAGTCATATGCTGAAGTATAGCAGCTTGTGCTGGAGTAGGTTGCTCGGGAAGGCCATGAACTGGTGGAGGTTCACGCCTTTGTTCATCCCCTTGTCTAACACAGACTGTACTCTCAGCATCCTCTTCCTCATTCTAACTGTGACTACTACTAGCCATAACTTATTCCTGAAAATTGGACCAAAGTGGATCAAACAACTAACATAGCATATTTATATCCTAAATGGCATGTACATCCTAGTCCTAGAATCGCCTAAACCTCGCTCTAATACCAATAAATGTAACACCCCCTATACGGAGCACCACAGTAACTATAAACAGCCAATAAACGACTCTACTCCACTATATAAGGTTCAATACTTATAGATTTAGTATGTGCAAATACAAATATAATATTTCAAACTCCAAATTATTCTCCAAATGCTAATTATTCTCCAAATATTTCTCAATGTCACTTTACATTTCCCGCACTATCTAGTACATGCCATTATTCTACAAACCAAAATATTTCATTAAAATACAAATCCACCTCGATTCTTTCCTCATTTGCTCTTCAAGTTGATCCACTTATACCACTTTGGTCCAAGCTATCTGCAAATCTCCACCTACATGTAGAAAAACAACTACATGCTAAGCAATTTGCTTAGTGGTGTCCATAAAAGAAATACAACCACTTTGAACATTTTTAACATTTTAAAATAGAAACAAAGTAAATTCATAAGTCAAAAATAAATTAAACGACTTTATAAAACCAAACACAAAACTTATATTATAAACCTTTCAAAGTATAATCAAATTTATTCCCAATTTTTCCAAACACTTTAACCATATATTGCCCAAAGTAAACAAGTCCTGAATATCGGTAAAATGGATACCGGAGCGGACAAGCCCGAAGATGAAGCCGAAGCTTCAATATCACTGTATCGGTCAAGCCCGAAGCCGAAGCTTCAAAATCAATATAACGGTCAAGCCCGAAGCCGAAGCTTCAAAATCAATATATCAGTCAAGCCCGAAGCCAAAGCTTCAATATCAATATCAATATATATATATATATATATATATATATATCATAATATCGGCCAAAGCCCGAAGCCAAAGCTTCAATTGTTTATACAGTACTGTACCCCCCTTTATTGGCGCCAATCTACCCTGACTCGTATTCTACTCGTTTAATAAGGGCAATAAATCAAAGTAACATCTTGAACATTCCAGTATAAACCATCAATCATAATTCAACATAACTTCAATAATCAAGAAATTCAAATCCTAAATTTTAAAGCATCAAACTTTAATTAAAACACAATAAAATCAACATTCATATTTTCCAGAATTTTTCCAGGTTCCGTAACCTGAATTCCCTTTCATTTTTCACTATTTAAACTTCATCCAATCGAAGAAATTTCTTCTAAAAATAATTATCCACATGTCTCAGCTTTCCAAATCCCCTAGAATCATAGAAATCCAAATTGTATAACCAAAGTTATGATCAAAATAGTAAACCGTGTGCAAAGCTGAGATTTTCCCAAAAACATATTTCATGACTCAAATTCAAACGAAAATTTCACATTGAAAACGAACGAAATTCAACAAGGTTTCTTCTGAACATATATTTCTTACTTTCTGTAGATATCAATAAAATCAAGAATCATTCAAATCGGATTTATATACCAAGAGAAAACATTAAAAAAAAGGGATACAATCTGGAAAATTTTCTGAAAAACCGATAAATCAAAATTTGAGACACAAACCTTTTTCTAAGCTCTTTCTAGCTCTCTTCTACCTCTTTTGCCTTTGATTTGCTTGCACTAGCTTCCTCTACAACAACCATATATAATTCTATCAAGATATTGTATAAATAAACTTCCTAATACCATAAATATGCTTAATCTACCATGAATTCTACTAATTAAGCTTTAATTGCGTCAAAAATCACTCACCTCAAATTCGGGTTACCATTCATCCGAATCTTAACATCTGAAATCCTCCTCTTATAGTCTTAATTGACTGAAATTGATGACGATAGAGGGCTTAAGGATCGATTTCTAACAAGAATTTGAAGTTGAATCGAAGAAATCGGAAGTTTTTAGGTTATGGAAATTTTTGGATTTTGGATAAAGATGAAGGAGTAGGAGTTAATGATAATGGAGGTGAAGAAGAAGTATCTGAGTATATGATTTTATTTTTATTTTTTTTTTCAATTTCCAATAATGCCCTTGAACAAATAATTAAATACCCAATTCATCTCTCTTACTTAATTAACTCGTATTTCCTATGTCTTATATCCAATAGCAATAATAATAACTACAAAAATAATTTTCATGATATTTTAATACCATAGTAATTTATTATAAGCAAATTTTGAAATTTCGGTTCGTTACACTACCATTGCGAATTTCAATGTGTTTGTTTTTATATTATGAATGAAAATCTAATTGTCGATTGCTAAGTTGAGCTAACATCATGATTTAAGTAATAACAAATCCAATTAATTTTGATTATTATGATTCTATTATTAAGAGAATTGCAAGGCACAGTGTCAGGTTTAAAAATGAATAAAGATTAAAGAACAAACCCCCTCAAAATTGAGTAAAAGAATGCAATTACTGATAACAAAACTCAAATTCATTAACCACCCATCTTCGACACCCGTAACCATATCCTAAAGCTGCAATTTTTACTAATAATAACGAATTAAAGTACAAAAATTAGCCACACCCATAACCAAAGATTGATTCCTTGAGATGTTTGTTAATATTTTAGTGTAATTGGATCAACTAGTTTGATCAATGCGACCGTGACATTTCACCGAACAAGTATGGAGAGTGCGGAGTGCACACTTGTTCGGGTTCTGTTTACGATTTAGGGAGTCCGGGGGCAGCGCCCCCGGGTGCGGGGTCCAAGGGGCAGCGCCCCTAGTGGGGTCTAGGGGAGGTGAGTATTGTGATCTAGTATATTTTCAATCTACTGGTATAATACATCAAACCACAGCTCTCTATACACCACAACAAAATGGTGTGGCGGAAAGGAAGAATAGAACCTTGAAAGAAACGGTTAATTCTTTGTTGTCCTATTCAGGTTTAAGTGAAGGATTCTGGGGTGAGGCTATGCTAATGGCATGTTATTTATTAAATATAATTCCTAATAAAAGGAATAAAATTACCCCCTATGAATGTCGGTTTAAAAAGCCACCAAAGTTGAGTTTTCTAAGAGTTTGAGGTTGTAGAGCAGTGGTAAGAATCACTAAACCGAAAAGACAAAACTTGGGTTGAAAGAGGTGTAGATTGTATCTTCATTGGGTATGCAGAGCATTCCCATGCATATAGGTTCTATGTAATAGAATCTAATGACTATATATCTGTAAACTCGGTTGTAGAGTCAAGAGATGTTGTTTTTGATGAAGATAGATTTACATCTATATCTAGACCAAAAGACATGATTCAGAATTCATGTAGTGAGAACCTTGTTCATTCTGAAAGTTTATCTGGTAGAAATGTTTCCTTGCCTGGACCATCTAGGAAAAGTACTAGAGTTAGATGACTTTCATCTTTATTTAGTTGAAGGATCAAGGGATGAGGTTAAGAATCAGTATCAATATTGTTTTATTGTTGAAGAGGATCCAAAAACGTTTAACGAAGCTATGGCTTCAAGAGATGTTGGATTCTGGAAAGAAGCGATCCAGGATGAGATGGACTCTATCATGCACAATAATACATGGGAATTGGCTGATTTACCACCCGGATGTAAACCACTAGGAAATAGGTGGATCTTCAAAAGGAAAATGAAAGTGGATAGTACTATAGATAATTATAAAGCCAGATTGGTTATCCAAGGCTTTAGGCAAAAAGAAGGAATTGACTTCTTTGATACTTATGCTCCTGTTGCGAGGACTTCTGCTATTAGGTTATTGATAGCCCTGGCAACTATACACAACCTTATAATTCATCAAATGGATGTTAAAACTACATTCCTAAATGGTGAATTAGATGAGGAAATTTGTATGAAACAACCGGAAGGGTTTGTTGTGTCAGGCTATGAAAACAAGGTATGTAAGTTGAAGAAATCCTTATATGGATTGAAATAAGCACCGAAAGCTTGGCATAAAAAATTTGATGATGTGGTTTTGCCTAACGGTTTTCATATCAACCAAGCAGACAAATGTATATATAGCAAGTTTGATCTTTTTGGTAAAGGAGTTATGATTTGCTTATACGTGGATGACATGTTGATTTTTGGTACCGACCAAAATCATGTTAATGAAACGAAGAAATTCTTGTCATCTAGTTTTAAAATGATGGATTTGGGGGAGGCTGAGGTGATTCTTGGTATACGAATTAAGTAGAAGAACAATGTTATTTCAATCTCCCAATCTCATTATATTGAGAAGATTTTGAATAAATTCAATTTCAAGGATTGTTCTCCAGTTAGCACTCCCTTAGATCCTTATGTTAAGCTTCTGCCTAATAAAGGTGTTGTAGTATCTCAACTTGAATACTTGAGAGCCATTGGTAGTCTTATGTATGCCATGATTAACACTAGGCCCAATATAGCCTTTGCTGTTGGAAAACTTAGTAGGTATACTAGTAATCCTAGTTCACATCATTGGCAAGCTTTAAGCCGAGTATTCAAGTACTTAAAAGGAACCAAGGATTATGGTTTGACCTATACTGGATTTCCTTCAGTTTTTGAGGGTTATTCAGATGCAAGTTATATATCCAATGAAGAAGATAGTTCTTCCACAAGTGGATGGGTATTCTTTCTTGGGGGAGGCGCTATCTCTTGGGCTTCGAAGAAACAGACTTGTATAGCTGATTCAATAATGGAATTTGAATTTGTTGCATTAGAAGGTTCTGGTAAAGAAGCTGAATGGCTCAGAGATCTCGTTTATGATATTCCATTATGGCCTAATCCAATATCGCCTATATCTATTAGGTGTGATAGTGAAGCTGCCTTGGCCAATGCTTACAGGCAAGTATATAAGGGCAGGTCTAGACATTTAAGTGTTAGACATAGCATGATTCGAGAATGCATCATGCAAGGTGTCATATCACTAGAGTTTGTAAAAACTGAGCAAAATTTAGCCGATCATTTAACTAAAGGGTTAAGTAGAGATCTTATGCACAAATCGGCTATGGGGATGGGATTAAAGTCCATCTGAAATCTCTCATGTTGAGATACCCAATTCCCATCTAATATCACATTAGATGTAGAATTCAATGTGGAAATTGTAACATTTAGAGATTGGAACACATTAGTAACATCATCCCAAGGTATGTGTTCAGACCTGCAAGATAAAGGAGGTTGAAGTTTATCTTCTTAATAGTTCTTTGAAAAATTGCATATGCAGGTGCAAGAGTAAAAGAACTACCTATGTGAGCATGAAGTTTAGCCGCTTCAAGAAGCTTGGACTTGGCTTTGATATGCTTATGAAGGATAAGGACACAAGGCTAGTAAAAGATAGTGTCAAGTTAGAACTTTTAAAATTTTGACTTATGTGTATATTTTCTTCATGTATTCATAATGAATAACTAAGGTTCAATCCATAGTGACACCTTGGTATTCGAATATGGAATGTGTAATATATTAAGATGAAATTTAATTGTCACGATATTTCAATTATGTATAAGTTTGTTGTTTGTTGTGATTTTGTTTAGTTAATCAAGGATTACACTAAAATGGGGGAGGATTGTTAATATTTTAGTGTAATTGGATCAACTAGTTTGACCAATGCGATCGTGACATTTCACCAAACAAGTATGGACACTAGTACAAAAATGGCTTTTCCAGACGGTTATTTTTGGCTTTTCTGGATGGTTCTGAATCGTCCACAAAGCCTGCGACGCGAATGATTAGGGCTTATTAGGGACAGTTTAGAATCGTCTAGAATAAGGAGCAGTGCGGACAGTTCTTTCTCAGAACCGTCCGCAAAAGTGCATGGAATTACATATAACACTGACCAATGCGGATTATTTTTTTATAAATAACCGTCCATATTGGTCTTTATTCCAGACGGTTTATTTGACATAACCTTCCCTAAAGTCCATTTTTATTGAAATTAATTTTTTTGCTGCCATTTTATACTGTAATTAATTTCATATAATTTTGGATTGAAGGGAGCCATCATATATCAGTTATTAACTAATATACCAGTTATTAAGCATCTATCTTATACAACAAGAGAAGCAGCAAATAACATCAGTGTAACTATATTCCAATTTATACCACCTGTAAAACTACAAACACCTCATATGTTGATATAAAGTTATACAAAATCAGGCATTGTAGTGTTCAACAAAACAAGTCCTTGTTGAAGGCAATAAAATTTCCTAAGTTCAAATAGAATGACTATAAGCACACTTGAAATGATTTTCCATTTCAAATGCCGAGTTGAAAATATAGAAACACCCACTAAGCTAAGGTTTACAGTTAAAACATTTCATCTGCACAAGACCAGACATATCTCTAATCGATGAATAAATATGTAAACTAGAAATGAGATTCAAACATAAGGGAGCAACATTAAAATATATAATACAATAAAATATGGGAACTTACATCTATACTAATATGTAATGCATAATAATGAAAATTGAACAAACAAGAATAACTTTGAATCAGCCAATCAAAAGTGGGTAGTGCTTAATCAGAAGAAAAGAAACCCAAAAGACAATCTGAATGATAAAAACCAAAATTAGAATTTCTCCTTGACCCAAATCTCAAATGATAATAATGATGAGCAAATTACCTTTCTTAGCTTGAGGAAGAGTCCTACCAGTAGAAGCATGGGATTCAAAAACAAAATCTGGATCCAAGGCATGACCAAAAACACAAGTCAAAATTAAATTCCAAAACAAAGTCAATTGACAAACTATATCCACATGACCAGGATTAAGAAGATGTTGTATGTGTTCCGGGGATCTGGGCTGCTGGAAATATATCCATATGACCATGATCAATATTAATATTCTCACCAAATCTGATCAATGGGCATAAAAAACAGAAATCAGGATGGATCAAATCAATGAGAATAAGAACAATTTCATATGAAAACTACACATAAAAGAAAATAAAATTTTGTGAGAATAAATGATATCATATACTTCCTTTCTTTTATTCTATGACAAACAGACACTCTTATACTTGTGAATGTGCTTCTTCTGCCATTTTAGGAGCAACACTCTCATATACTTCAATCAAGTCTACCTTCAATTAGAGCTTGGAATAAGATATCCGAACACAAAATAGATGAAAGCTTCAATTTAAAAAGCTAACTCAAACAAACATGATCAAACTAAGAATTGCCCAAAATTAAACCCTTGAAACTAAAAAGATGGGCATAAATTTTGACTCATGAAGCTACTGAGCTAATAGAAAGTAATACCACTACTCTAAATGCAAAAATTTTCATTAATCATACAATTCTTCATTATCCGCAACAAATTTAGAAGACTAAAATAGCCAGGGGGAAAACAAATAGAAATTAGATTTAAGAACAAGTACAACTGGTGAAATTTCTCCAGAATAAACAAATTAACGTCATGTAATCCAAAAATACATGGTAATCATCATTTATAACAAAAAGGAAGAAGTCACAATTTATTTTCTCGGGAGCCAACTAGAGAAAAGAATAGAGTAAAAACATCGATTGAAAACAGTATATTTAAAACTAAAAATTGAAAGGAACCCTAGCTTAATTGAGAAAGAAGAACTTACTGTTTTAAGTGAAAAGTGCGACGGAGGAGATGGCAGAGGCAGCAGAAATAGAGACAATGCGAGGATTCGACAACGACAGAGGAAACAGAGATGACGAGAGGATACGGCAGGGACGTCGGAGACGACGACGGAGGAGGTGCGATTTCGAGGCCTTGTGGTTTCTAGGGAGGTGGCAGATTTCGATTTTGATAGAGGTGAGGTGAGATGAGTTTCGGGAAAAATAGATTTAGGGTAAAATATACCGTTGGTATTAGTTGTATCAATCCGGACGGTTGTATGTTTAGAACCGTCCGGAATGATAAAAAGAAGCAATACGGATGGTTGTAATTAAGGAACCGTCCGCATTGCTTTAAGCAAAAAATGGAATACTAGCTTCGCATTTTTTTAAATACATTTTCGGATGGTTTTGGGCTTAACCGTCCGCAAAAGTGCGTCCCTAAAAGCCATTTCTGTACTAGTGGAAGAGTGCGGAGTGCACACTTGTTCGGGTTCTGTTTACGATTTGGGGGGTCTGAGGGCAGCACCCCCGGGTGCGAAGTCCAAGGGGCGGCAGCCCCTGGCGTGGTCTAGGGGCAGCGCCCCTGGCAGGGTCCTGGGGCAGAAAATAAATTTTTGTCCGAAATAGTGTGTCTGTTGGACACAACTGAATCTCGGAATAAACATGTCCTTTGGACATGGCTACTACCCCAAACAACATGTCTGTTGTCGTTTTGGCTATTTATTTCACCAAAACGATATTGGCAAGATACAGAAAAATTCGGTTGAAATTTCACTGCAAATAAAAGTCTTGTTCTTGATTCTTTTTCTGATTTTATTTGATTGAAAATTTGGTAAATCGGCCAAATAAATTTTAATCTGACAGCGTTTTCGCGACTTCAGAAATATCCAAGTAATCCCCGATTTCCAACAATGTTTATAGGCAAAATTGAAAGGTTTTTTGGTGGTAGAGAGTTAAGCATGGTATACTTGAAAAACATGATTGATATATGATGGGAATTATGAGAGTTAAGCATGGAGAACTCAAGGGGTTCAAGGAGTCGGGCAACATGGCGGAGATTGAAAGAACGATGACTAGCGTCGGCGAATACATAATCAATTTCAGGTGGACGAAGAAGAAGAGATTGGAGGAATTTTGGTATTGAAAGAAGCATTAGAGTTGAAGGGAAGCATTGCAGAGAAAGGAGAATGAAAAATGAAATAAAGAATGAGAGGGAAAAATTAGCCATGGCTGAAGAGTTGAAGAAATGGTACTGAGATAGTGAAAAAAAAGTAACGGGTGAAGATGAGAGAAAGGGATGATGACATGGCGATATTTTTCATCATTTTTCTTTACAAAATTCAATTCACTTGCTCAAAAAGTCAAATAGAGAAAATTCATTGTGCATTTCAGCATTAAGGGATTATTTAATGAATTTTAAACAAGTTTAATGGAGCGAGATGACCTTTTAAAAGTTTAGAGGGATGAAGGGTAATTAGGGATAAGATTAGGAGGCTGGTGATATATTAGGCCTAAAAAAATAAACGCTTAATGCATCAGCAACATCCTGAATTTGTCCCCAAAATCCCGCTACTTTCATGAGCTTTAGAAGTATCCTCGCAACTACCTCAACTTTAAAAAAATGCACCATTTTGCTCTTGAATGCCACGTGTTAGCTTTTGGTTGGTTTGACTTTTTAAATACATCATTTTTTAAGTTTTTCCCTCTTCAATCAAAAGCTGACATGTGGCATTTAGGAAGTAAAATGGTGTACTTTTTAAAAGTTAAGGTAGCTGTGGGAACACTTTTAAAGTTCAAAACGACAATAAAATTTTAGGGACAAATTAAAGATATTACTAATGCATTAGGTCAAAAATAAATAAAACAAAAAAGTTGTTAGTGACATTTCTTGTTACGTCCACACTCGAGGATAAATTTTATTAAGCAACAATATTTGTAAAATTATACCAAAGCCTTTATCTCCTTAAAAAAATGTGCTCCTAGGTATATATATGAAAAATGAATTACGAAGAAAAAATGAATTGATAAATTGTAAATTGTATTATTTAATTGTAAACAATCAACTATATTTACAGGTATTTATAGGTGTATAACTACTTGTTTACCAAGAATAATAAATACATACAAATATAAATGGTAATCTAATTATTATAAAATCATAACCATATATGTAGTTTACTTGTTGAGCATATTACTTGATCATCAAGTCCTTAATACTCCCCCTTTAGTTGGCGAGTGAATGTTGTGAAGTTCCAACTTGTCTCGCAAAAGAATGAACTATTCTTTTCCCAATGCTTTTGTAAATACATTAGCCAATTGACATTGTGTCGGAATGTAAGATGGACTAATCAATCCGTAGTCAGGTACAATGTGGTAGTCAATCTCTATATGTTTAGTGTGTTCATGAAACACAGGGTTGACAGCAATATGTAGTGCTGCTTGGTTGTCACAGTAGAGTGGCGTTGCATTTTTGGTCGAGACTTTCAAGTCGTGCAAGATATATCATAACCATGTCAATTCTAAGCAAGTGTTTGCCATTGCTCTATACTCGACTTCTGCTGATGATCGTGAGACATTGATCTGCTTTTTTGATTTCCAAGACATTAATGAATTGCCAAGGAATATGTAATATCGTGTGATAGATCTACGTGTGCTACGACATCTTCCCCAATTTGAGTCACAAAAAGCTTTCAATCTAAGATAATTATTTGTAGGTATTGATAAACCTTGTCCAGGAGTACCTTTGATGTACTCCAAGACACAAATGGCTGCGTTCCAGTGAGGCTTTCATGGTGATTGCATGAACTAACTCAATGTTCATACTGAGTAAACTATATCGGGTCTTGTAATAGCAAGATAAATTAGTCTACCAACCATTCATCTGTATTTAGTTGGATTGTCAAGCAAGTCACCATCTTCAGAATTTAACTTTGAGTGTTTCTCCAACGAAAATTTTTCAGGTTTTGAGCTAGTAAGTCCAGCATATGCCAAAATATCTAATGCATATTTTCGTTAGGACATAAAGATTCCATTTTTCGACTGAGAAAACTCTATGCCAAGAAAATATTTAAGTTGGCCTAGATCCTTAATCCAAAAATGTCAAAGTAAGGATTCTTTGAGAACCTTGATTTCATGATCATTATTACATGTTAGGAGAATATCGTCCACACATAGAAGGATGACAGTATAAGATGAACCAACCAATTTAGTGAAGAGATTGTGTAACACCCCTTTTATTGAGAGTGCTACAGTAACTATAAATACCCAATAAACAACTCTACTCCACTATATAAAGTTCAATACTGATAGATTACATATGTACAAATACAAATATAAAATTTCTAACTCTAAATTATTCTCCAAATATTTCCAACTCCAAATTATTCTCCAAATATTTCTCAATGCCACTTTACATTTCTCACACTATCTAGTACATGCCATTATTCTACAAACCATAATATTACATTAAAATACAAATCCACCTCGAGTCTTTCCTTATTTGCTCTCCGAGTTGATCCACTTATACCACTTTGGTCTAAGCTATCTACAATCTTCAGTATCTACGTGAAGAAAATAAACTACACACTAAGCAATTTGCTAAGCAATTTGCTTAGTGGTGTACATAGAAGAAATACAACAACTTTGAACATTTTTAACACTTTAAAATAGAAACCAAGTATGTTCATAAGTCAAAAATAAATTTAAACTTCTTTATAAAACCAAAACACAAAACTTATATTATAAATCTTTCAAAGTACAATCAGATTTATATCCAATTATTCCAAACACATTAACCATATATTGCCCAAAGTAAACAAATCATGAATAACGGTAAAATGGATACAGGAGCGGACAAGCCCGAAGCCGAAGCTTCAATATCAATATATCGGTCAAGCCCGAAGCCGTAGCTTCAAAATCAATGTATCGGTCAAGCCCGAAGCCGAAGCTTCAAAATCAATATATCGGTCAAGACCGAAGCCAAAGCTTCAATATCAATATATATTTATCAAAATATTGGCCAAAGCCCGAAGCCAAAGCTTCAATTGTTTGTATAGTACTGTACCCCCCTTTATTGGCGCCAATCTACCCTGACCCGTATTCTACTCGTTTAATAAGGGCAATAAATCAAAGTAACATCTTAAAAATTTCAATACAAACCATCAAACATAATTCAACATAACTTTAGTAATTAAGAGATTCAAATACTAAATTTAAAAGCATCAAACTTCAATTAAAACACAATAAAATAAACCTTCATATTTTTGAGAAATTTCTAGATTATGTGACCTGAATTCCCTTCCATTTTTGACTATCAAAACATCACTCAATCGAAGAAGTTTCTTCTAAACATAATTAGCCACATGTCGCAGCTTTCCAAATCCACCAGAATCACAGAAATCCAAATTGTATAACAAAAGTTATGATCAAAATACTAAACAGTGTACAAAGCTGAGACTTTCCGAAAACAGATTTCGTTACTCAACTTCAAATAAAAATTTCACATTGAAAATGAACGAAATTCAACAAGGTTTCTTCTGAAAATATATTTCTTACTTTCCGTAGATATCAATAGAGTCAAGAATCATTCAAATCAGATTTATATAACAAGAGAAAACATTAAAATAAAATAGGGATACAAATCTGGAAATTTTTCCAAAAAACCGAGAAATCGAAATTTGAGACACAAACCTTTTTTTTAAGCCCTTTCTAGCTCTCTTCTACCTCTTTTGCCTTTGGTTTGCTTGCACTAGCTTCCTCTACAACAGCCATATATAATTCTATCAAGATATTGTATAAATAAACTTCCTAATACCATAAATATACTTAATCTACCATGAATTCTACTAATTAAAGCTTTAATTTCATCAAAAATCACTCACCTCAAATTTGGGTTACTATTCATCTGAATCTTAAAATCTGACATCCTCCTCTTCTAGTCTTGATTCACAGAAATTGATGATGATAGAGGGCTCAAGGATCGAATTCTAACAAGAATTTGAAGTTGAATCGAAGAAATCAGAAGTTTTTAGATTAGGGAAATTTTGGATAAAGGTATAAGGAAATGGAGAAGAAGATGAAATGGAGAAGGAAGAAAGGATACGTATAGATTTATGATAGGTTTTTTTTTAAATTTCCAATAATGCCCTTGAACAAATAATTAAATACCCAATTCATCCCTCTTACTTAATTAACTCTTATTTCCTCATGTCTTATATCCAATAACAATAATAATAACTACAAAAATAATTTCCATGATATTTTAATACCATAGTAATTTATCATAAGTAAATTTTAAAATTTCGGTTCGTTACAATTCTCCCCCTCTTATGAATTTTCGTCCTAAAAAATTACCTGAAAACAATTGCGGATATTGAGTTTTCATTGTATCCTCTGGTTCCCAAGTTGCTTCTTCAACCTTATAATTCTTCCAAAGTACTTTTACCAAAGGAATAGACTTGTTTCTCAATTGTTTAACCTCTCTCGCCAAGATTTGTACCGGTTCCTCTGCATATTTTAGGTCGGGTTCAATTTCCAAGACATCAGGAGATAAGATATGTGATGGATTAGATTTGTATCTCCTTAACATTGATACATGGAACACATTATGAATTTTGTCGAGCATCGAGGGTAGTGCCAACCGATAAGCTACCGGTCCAACCTTCTCTATAACCTCATCTGGGCCAATGAATCTTGGACTGAGCTTGCCTTTCTTGCAAAATCGCAGGACTTTCTTCCAAGGAGATACTTTGAGAAATACTTTATCCCCAACTTCATAAGTAATGTCTTTTCTTTTTAGCTCAGCATAAGATTTTTGTCTATCCGATGCAGCCTTCAATCTCTCTTGAATAAGTTTTACCTTCTCCTTTGTCTCTTGAATCAAATCCACCCCCACAATCTTGTTTTCACTAAGTTTGGTCCAATATAGTGGAGTTTGACATTTTCTTCCATACAATGCTTCATATGGAGCCTTATGTATGCTTGACTGATAGCTGTTACTGTAAGAAAACACCATGAGGGACAAATACTTATCCCAACTTCCTTCAAATTCAATGATACAACTTCTCATCATGTCTGCCAACACTTGAATTACTCTTTCAGATTGACCATCTATTTGAGGATGAAATGAAGTACTAAAACGAAGTTTACTACCTAAGGCTTCTTGCAACTTCTTCAAAAATCTCGAAGTAAATCTTGGATCTCGGTCAGAAATGATTTAAATAAGCACTCTGTGTAGCCTTACTATCTCATCTACATATAACTGAGCCAACCTATCAAGTGAATAATCCATCCTAACTGGAAGAAAGTGGGCAGACTTTGTCAATCTATCTACAATAACCCACACTACATCATGTTTCTTCTGTGTAAGTGGTAAAGATGTCACGAAGTCCATTGTAATTCTTTCCCATTTCCATTCTGGAATTGTTATAGGTTGCAACAATCCAGAAGGAACTTGATGTCCTGCTTTCACCTGTTGACAAGTTAGACTTTGAGCAATATAGTTAGTAATGTCTTTCTTCATTCCATTCCACCAATAATGGCTCTTCAAATTTTGGTACATCTTGTTTGCTCCTGGATGCATCGCATAAGGACTACTATGCACCTCATGTAAAATATTTTTCTTTAATTCTTCATTGTTTGGCACACATAGTCTATCTTTAAAATATAGACATCCATCTTCTCAAACCATATAGTTATCTACGATACCCACTTGTATCCTTGCTCGAATGACCTTGAAGTCATCATCTTCATTTTATGCTTGCTTAACCTGTTATAGTAGTACAGGTTGAATCTTTAATTCTGCAATTAAGGCACCACCACTGGTAAGAGCTAACCCCGTATTCATAGCCCTTAGTGACATCATTTTCTTTATACTGAGAGCATCTGCCACTATATTAGCCTTTCCTAGATGGTAATCAATAAGACAATCATAATCTTTATGAATTCTATTCACCTTCTATGCCTTAAATTCAACTTCTTCTGTGTTGGCAAATATTTCAAGCTTTTGTGATCTGTATAAATATAACATTTTTCTCCATAAAGATAGTGTCGCTAAATTTTCAAGGCAAAGATTATTGCAACCATTTCCAAATCATGAGTAGGATAATTCCTTTCATGATTCTTCAATTGCCTAGAAGCATAGGCAATCACTTTCCCTTCTTGCATTAAAATACACCCAAGACCACTATACAAAGCATCACTATAGATTACAAAGTCTTTTCCAGGCTCTGGTTGGGTAAGGATGGGTGCTTTTGTTAACATCGCCTTCAATTTCTCAAAACTTTCTTGGCACTTGTCATTCCACTCAAATTTTGCATTCTTTTAAAGTAGTTTCATCAGCGGGGTAGCAATGACTGAAAATGCCTTCACAAATCTTCTATAATACCCTACTAAACCAAGGAAACTTCTGACTTCCGTAGGGTTCTTTGGTGGTTTCCATTCTATAACTTCTTCTATCTTTTTAGGATCCACTTTAATTCCTTCTGCAGACACAATATGGCCTAAGAAAGAAACTTGTTTAAGCCAAAACTCACATTTGCTAAGTTTGGTATATAATTTATTTTCCCTCAAAGTTTGGAAGACTATCCACAAATGTTGATCATGCTCTTCCCGTGACTTAGAATACACCAAAATGTCATCAATGAAAACCACTGCAAACTTGTCTAAATATAAGTAAAAGACACGGTTCATGAGGTCCATAAATGCTACTGGTGCATTAGTAAGACCAAATGGCATCACCAAAAATTCATAGTGCCCATATCTAGTTCGGAAAGCCGTCTTTGCAATATCATCATCTTTCACTCTCATCTAATAGTAGCCTGATCTCAAATCAATCTTGGAGAAGTATTTGGCACCCTTGAGTTGATCAAATAAGTCTTCAATCCTTGGCAATGTATACTTATTCTTCACTGTCAATTTATTCAACTCCCGATAATCAATACATAATCAGAGCGACCAATCTTTCTACTTAACAAACAACACTGGTGCACCCTACGAGGATATACTTGGGCGTATGAATCCTTTGTCTAACAATTCTTGTAACTGGATCTTCAATTCTTTTAGGTCAGTAGGAGCCATTCTGTATGGTGCTTTGGATACTGGTACGGTACCCGACAATACATCAATTGCGAATTCTACCTCTCCTTCTGGTGGCAACCCCGGTAGTTTTTCTGGAAATACATCAGAAAAATCATATACCGTAGGAATATTCTAAAATTCTAACTCACCTTTCTTCGATTCTAGAGTAAAGATTAGGTAGGCCTGACATCCCTTCCTAACCAGCCTTTTAGTCTTCATCATAGAAATTATGTTATAGAGGTAATCTGATCTTTCACCCACGATAACTATTTCTTCTCCATCAGAAACTTAAAGTGACATTCTTTTATTTTTGTAATCCACCATAGCTCGATGTTCCGATAACCAATCCATTCCCAAGATAACATCATAATCTCGGAAAGGTAACTCAATCCAATTTTCAAGGACAAGTTGATGTTGAATCATAATAGGGCAATTCATATACACTTTGTTTACTATCACACTGTATCCTATAGGATTAGTCACTTCAATATTTTCTCCTAATTCTTCTACATGCAACCCTTTCTCTTGTGCTAATGCGGTACATATATATGAATGAGATGAACCGGGATCTATCAAAGTATAAACATCGTGATTAAAGAATGAAAATTTACCCACAATAACTTCAGTAGATTCCCGAGTCTCAGGCCCTCGGATTACATAACTTCATGCCATTCCTCCCGGTCTACCACTCTGCGGTGCTTGTTAAGCCACATCATGCCCACTTGAACCACTAGCATTTCCTCTTACCTTTCCTCTTCCACCTTTCATTGTAGGAGTAAGAACTACTGTAGGTGCAGATGTACTTATCTATCTTTGAGGACAATTTGCAATCAAATGTTCTCTCGAGCCATATTTAAAGCAGACTCTACCTTTTCCCCAACATTCCCCTATATGCATCCTTCCATGATTAGAACATTGTGGAATATTTCCTCTGCCTCGACCTGAAGGTACACTAGCCGCTGACCTCGTACTTATGGTTTGTCTCGGTGAAAACCCTCTTAAATGAGATTGTTTGTTCTAATGTTCCCTTCCATTTCTTACTTGGAGATTCTAAACTAGCTGGACCATGCGATTCCTTTTGAAATCCAGACCTTTTTACCATTCTTTGTTATCTATCTGAATTGATCTTCTCAATGCCTATAGTAGCACCAACTAAGTCAATGAACACTCTAATCCTTTGCGTAAGTAAATGCACTCTAATTTCATCATTTAGCCCATCTTCGAATCTCTTACATCGCTTTACTTCACTGTCAACGATATCACGAGCATACCTCTTGAGTTTGAGGAATTGAACTTTATATTCTGATACAGTCATTCATCCCTGTCTCAAAGACAAGAACAATTTCCTTTGCTCATCTTTGAATCATTCACTAACGTACTTCTTGTTAAATTATTCTAAGAAAAGACCCCGAGTGATTTCTCCGGCTCGCCTTTCTCTCATAATGTTATCCCATCACCTCCTTGCTTGTTCTTTGAGTAGACCTTGCACACAGTCTAATCTCTCTTCATCTGTAAAATGAAGCCTAGTCATACACCATTTAGTATGATCAAGCCAATCTTCTGCAAATGCAAGATTCACTGTTTCCCCTTTGAAGTCATCAGTCAGAAGCTTCTTGATTCTTTCAAGAGGAGTTCTCTCCTCTCTTCTTCCAACATGAGGTACTATAGGAACTTGTGGGATTGGTATGTTTCAAAGTACTTGTGTAATTACTTCAGTAGTCATATGCTAAAGTAAAGTAGCTTGTGTTAGAGTAGGTTATTCGGGAAAGCCATGAACTGGTGGAGGTTCACATCTTTGTTCATCCCCTTGCCCATTACGGACTGTACTCTCAGCATCCTCTTCCTCATTCTGGTTGTGACTACTACTAGCCATTACTTATTCCTGAAAATTGGACCAAAGTGGATCAAACAAGTAACATAACATATTTATATCCTAAATGGCATGTGCATACTAATCCTAGAATCGCCTAAACCTCGCTCTGATACCAACAAGTGTAACACCCCCTTTATTGAGTGTCCCACAGTAACTATAAACACCCAATAAACAACTCTACTCCTCTATATAAAGTTCAATACTTATAGATTACATATGTACAAATACAAATATAATGTTTCCAACTCTAAATTATTCTCCAAATATTTCCAACTCCAAATTATTCTCCAAATATTTCTCAATGCCACTTTACATTTCTCACACTATCTAGTACATGTCACTGTTCTACAAACCATAATATTACATTAAAATACAAATCCACCTCAAGTCTTTCCTTATTTGCTCTTAGAGCTGATCCGCTTATACCACTTTGGTCCAAGCTATCTACAATCTTCAGTATCTGTGTGTAGAAAATAAACTACACGCTAAGCAATTTGCCAAGTGGTGTACATAAAAGAAATACAATAACTTTGAACATTTTTAACACTTTAAAATAGAAACCAAGTATGTTCATAACTCAAAAACAAATTTAAACTTCTTTATAAAACCAAAACACAAAACTTATATTATAAATCTTTCAAAGTACAATCAAATTTATATCCAATTTTTCCAAACACATTAACCATATATTGCCCAAAGTAAACAAGTCATGAATAATGGTAAAATGGATACGGGAGCGGACAAGCCCGAAGTCGAAGCTTTAATATCAATATATCGGTCAAGCCCGAAGCCGTAGCTTCAAAATCAATATATCGGTCAAGCCCGAAGCCGAATCTTCAAAATCAATATATCGGTCAAGCCCAAAGCTGAACCTTCAATATCAATATATATTTATCAGAATATCAGCCAAAGCCCGAAGCCAAAGCTTTAATTGTTTGTACAGTACTGTACCCCCCTTTATTATCGCCAATCTACCCTGACCCGTATTCTACTCGTTTAATAAGGGCAATAAATTAAAGTAACATCTTAAAAATTCCAATAGAAACCATAAAACATAATTCAACATAACTTCAGTAATTAAGAGATTCAAATCCTAAATTTTAAAGCATCAAACTTTAATTAAAACACAATAAAATCAATATTCATATTTTTCAGAAATTTCCAAATTCTATGATCTGACTTCCCTTGAATTTTTCACTATTAAAACATCACCCAATCGAAGATGTTTCTTCTAAACATAATTAGCCACATGTCTCAGCTTTGCAAAGCCACAAGAATCACAGAAATCCAAATTTCATAACCAAAGTTATGATCAAAATACTAAACAGTGTATAAAGTTGAGATTTTCCGAAAACAGATTTCATGACTCAACTTCAAATGAAAATTTCACATTGAAAACGAATGAAATTCAACAAGGTTTCTTCTGAAAATATATTTCCTACTTTCTCGAGATATCAATAGAATCAAGAATCATTTAAATTGGATTTATATAACAAGAAAAAACATTAAAAGAAAACAGGGATACAAATCTAGAAATTTTTCCGAAAAACCGTGAAATCGAAATTTGAGACACAAACCTTTTTTTCTAAGCTCTTTCTAGCTCTCTTCTACCTCTTTTGCCTTTGATTTGCTTGCACTAGCTTCCTCTACAACAACCATATATAATTCTATCAAGATATTGTATAAATAAACTTCCTAATACCATAAATATGCTTAATCTACCATGAATTCTACTAATTAAAGCTTTAGTTTCATCAAAAATCACTCACCTCAAATTCGGGTTACTATTCATCTAAATCTTAAAATCTAAAATCCTCCTCTTCTAGTCTTGATTCACGGAAATTGATGATGATAGAGGGCTTAAGGATCAATTTCTAACAAGAATTTGAAGTTGAATCGAAGAAATCGGAAGTTTTTAGATTAGGGAAATTTTGGATAAAGGTATAAGGAAATGGAGAAGAAGATGAAATGGAGAAGGAAGAAAGGATACGTATAGATTTATGATAGGTTTTTTTTTTGAATTTCCAATAATGTCCTTGAACAAATAATTAAATGCCCAATTCATCCCTCTTACTTAATTAACTCTTATTTCCTCATGTCTTATATCCAATAACAATAATAATAACTACAAAAATAATTTCCATAATATTTTAATGCCATAGTAATTTATTATAAGTAAATATTAAAATTTCGGTTCGTTACAGATTGTAGTCAGGATTTTTGATAGCCATATTGTTGAATAACATGAGAAAAAGTGCTAACCAATTTCTAGATGCCAGTTTCAATCCATATAAAGATTTATTGAGCCAACACACCTAATTCTCCCTATATCTGTGAAGTCCGGGAGGAAGTTCCATGTAAACAACTTCATGTAAGTCACCATACAAAAATACATTTGGACATCTAATTGGTATGTGAACCAACTACGAGCAGCGGCGATAGTCAAGAGACACCGTAATGTAGTAAGCTTGGCAGTTGGAGAAAATGTTTCATGATAATCAAGACCCTCAATTTGTGTATATCCTTTGGCAACTAGTCGCGCCTTGTAGCGCTCAATACTCCCATCATAATTGTATTTGATCTTATAGACCCATTGACATCTAATAGGCTTATGACCTGCAGGAAGTGACACAATGCTCCAAGTATTATTCTATTCTAATTCATTCTAAAGCCATGGCTTTTTTCTAGTGAGGATCAAGGTTTGCTTGTTCATAAGAAGTGGGTTCTTTTGGAACTGTGATGTTAGAAAAAAAGTGCGTTGTCTAGGTGAAAATTTTGAATATGATAAAAAGTGAGAAAGGGAATATTTTATACCTTTAGAGGACATTGGAACGACGATGGACTGATTGGCTTGAGTAGGAACAAAGTAGTCTTTATGCCCAACTGAAGCTTGACAATTTCGGAAAGATTATCGAATCAAAGGTGGAGAAGGAAGATGATTTTTGGGAAGACTGACAGGATATGACAGATCAACAGGTTACGACTGGTCAATATGGTGTGACTGATCAAAGTTATGAGGTTGATTGATAGGATGTGACTCAGTTGAGGGCAAATAACTTTCTATGTTTGGCTCATTATTAAGATTTAGTGAAGGAGAAAGATCAAGAGCTAAATTTGGCAAAAGTGGAGATGTAGGTGAAGGATGATGATGCTGATATGGGAATATAGTTTTATGAAAAATAACATCTCGACTGATCAAGAAAGTGGAAGAAACAATGTCATATAACTTGTAGCCTTTATGAGTAGATGGATAACCAACAAAGATGCATTGATGAGCTCTAGGGTCAAATTTTTGTTTAGGCTGTACAATGGTGGAATAACATAGACACCTAAATACTCGCAGATGGTCAAATGAGGGAAGCTTATTATGCAAAAGCTCATAGGGAGTTTTGCCAGAAAGAAGAAGTGTAGGTAACCTATTAATAAGGTGTACAGCACTGAGAACGCTTTCTCCCCAAAATTGAAGTGATAGTCCTGATTGGAACAACAAGGAACGAGTGACAATAGTAATATGACGGTGTTTACGTTCAACAACTCCATTTTGTTAGGGTGTGTAAACACATGTGAACTGAGACTCGATACCTTTTGCTTCAAAAAATTGGCGCATGGAAATGAATTCAAGACCATTATCAGATCGAATCTTTTTAACAGATTCATCAAAATTGCGTAGATACAAAGGTAATGAATGATTTGAGAAAACCTTATGTTTCAGACTTTTGTTGCATAAGAAAAATCCATGTACAACGTGAAAAATCATCGACAATTGCAAAAAAATATTTGACATTGGAATGGGTTGCAATTTTATGTGGTCCCCCAATGTCGCAGTGTATAAGTTCAAAAGGAGAATTTGTTTTTGTCGAACTAGGTAGGAAAGGAAGCCTAGATTGTTTAGCCATAGGAAAAATGCTACAGTTATTGTGAAATGACATTTTATTATTGGACGAAAGTAATGAAGCCATTTTTAAGCATTTTGATGATTGATGTCCAAGACTCATATACCATATATCGAAAGAATGAAAAGTTTGAGAGGAGTTTAGTACCAAAATGGAAGGTGACATGTAAAAGTACCACCTCGTTGCTCACCCGAACCAATCATCCTCCCCGTAACCAAGTCATGCAAGATACAACTATCAGGTAAAAGAATAATACGACAAGTGACAGATTTGGTCAATTTACTAGCGAAAATAAGATTCAAATTAAAGGATGGAACACAAAACGCTTGTTCTAACCGTATATCATGATTAAATTGAACACTGTTTGTGAATGTGATAGGAGCGGTAACCGTTGGGTAAATTTACTGAGGTGATTGAAGGTGTATGTTTTTGTGTGAAATATTTAGGATCCTAAATGATTTGGTCAGTGGCGCCACTGTCAAGAATCCATGGATTTGCAAAAATAGAACTAATTGATGCATTAAAAGAAAATAGATCTGATGCATTAGCACATATGCCGTTATTACCAGGATTATTGATATGTAGTACAGCCGTGGATTGGTTTTGAACGACAACATCAACGGAGTCTTTAGCGGTTGTGCTTTTACTTTTACCTTCCATGGGGATTGAATGAAAAATACGAGCGCAAGACTGAAATTTTGAGTCACCGGAAACGATGCTCTGGTACCATGTGAAAAATGAATTATGAAGAAAAAATGAATTGATAAATTGTAAAATATATTATTGAGTTGTAAACAATCAACTACATTTACAGGTATTTATAGGGGTATAACTACTTGTTCAAAAGGTATTATGAAAAAGGGATTTAAATATCCAGTAACATTTAAGTGAAATCCTATAAAGTCCAGCGCCTAATTGATTATTGATTACTTTTATAAATAATTTTGAAAATCATTAGTTGTTTGATTGAAATTTATGTTTTCCCGCTTTAATTTGCTAGCTAAAGTAACTAACACTGCTCTTCAATATAATCCCCATGTTTTAATTGTTTGATTAACAAAAGATTGCAACCATAAACCAAAAGAGAGATGATAGTGAAATAAAGATAGTACGTTTGTTAATTTCATTTTAGACTTTGTATTTGTATTTATCATGACTCGTCATCAATAGCGTCTTGTGATTTAAGGTTCAACCATATTAAATCAATAATCAAAATTTGTTAAATACTAATGTTTTAATACTTTGATATTCAATATGTGGACATAATACATGTTTGCTTCCTGAATTTGATAGTTTTTGCCAAAAGACGCCCCTGAACCTGAACTTGTTGCTACTAACACTCTGAACTTTGTAAAAGTGCATCAGTTTTCTTCGTGAACGTCATATGTCATTTTCTAGTTAGAGAGTAAAAAACCGAACATGACATATTTGAAAAAACAAACCAATCAAAAGCTGACATGTAGTATTCATGGGTAAACTGATGTATTTTTACCAAGTTCAAGGGGCTCATAGGAATTTTAAGTAAAAGTTTAAAACAACAGCTGGCAAAAAGCGTAAAGTTGAGGGGCCAAAACATGCATTATGCTTTAAACATATAATATAAGTTATATTACATCAGTTGAGGCCCATATGCTTGTGTTATCGGTTGTATTAATTGTTCAACCGAGGCTTAATCAATAGATTTATCGAACTATTAATTTTTAAAAAAAAGTTAAATGTAAGTATACATAAATATTAATATATTTATAATATAGATATAAAATATATTATTCTTTTTTTATATTAATATGTTTTTGTCAAATGTATTTTAGACTATCATTTTGCCCATTAGTCTTATTCTGATCTAGCTATACTTGTGATTCTTTTAAACTCTTTTGTAATGTACAGTACCAGAGCTATTGATGATATAAAGTTTTATAAATTGAAATAATACCGAAAAAATATAATGACATGCTCACGTTTTTTCTTAAATTTGATGGGCCTCAATGTATTGGGTTATTGAATTAATTTCAAATCATGTCCTCCTCTATCGTACTAGTAGATAACTAAAGAAATAAAATCTATTTCGAAGTGGGGTAATAAAATTTTACTAATAATACATAATGTTAATACTTTGTAATCTAAAATTCAGATTCAAATAAAAATAGATATTATAACATAATAACCATATAAACTCATGAAAGAATGAGTCACTAATTTTCTAGTAAATTAAATTTAGTCTGTATCAAACCATATTCAATAAATTACAATAAAAAAGTAAATAAATTTGATTTATAGGTATATGAACATGACACATTTAAAGAATAAAGTTGTGAACTTAAGAATTTTAAACACAATGAACTATATAAAAAATTTATATTTATCCAATATAATTTTTATGAAATAGTTTAATGTTAATTTGACTAAAAATAATTTAGAAATTAAAAATGCTATTTCATTGTATTAAAAAATCGAAATCATACTTTAAAAATTTAATTGAAAAAATAATTTTTTAAAAATATTTTGTTAAATCGGTTTAAGTAATAAATTAAAGAAATAGTTATACTTATTACTGTTTTTCCAAATTAAAATGTATTTCATTTGAAACAATTTAAAATGTAATCTTATAGAAATATAAAGTGAATAATATAAAACAAATTTGGTGAAGCAACTTGATAAATCATATGATGTAGAGGTGAGAGGTTCTAAATTCAACATACTCTTAATAAAAAAATTAATTTTCAAAATATTAACATGATCAAACTGTTGGAAAACAATTATCCGGAAGAAAACTCAACTCAAGCATTCGGACAAGGTTTTGAAGAAAACAAACTCCTAAGTCCAAGAAAACAACATCCAGATGAAGTTTCTAAGAAAACAAGCTCCTAAGTCCAAAGGAGATCGCATCTAGAAGGGACCACATCTGGAAGTGGGTTTGATAAAATAAAAGACACAATTCACAAGACAAGAGATAAGACAAAAGATAATATTCAAATATTAACTTTCCCTCCAAAGATATCTAAAGTCAAACTTGCTTTTTTGGCCTCGAAAAAGCAAAAAGTTGTAGCCTACACAATTTCAGCAAAAGACAAAAAGAGATTGACACGGAGAGAGAAAAGAGCAACCACCTTTTTAACCTAGACCAATAGCAAGGTGCTTGGAGCTCACAAGGAGACAAACTTTGTATTGAAGCTTCTAGAGCGCTAAAAGTTAAAGAAACGACTTCTGACATTTTAGGTGCACCAATCCCTACAAAAGTTAACGGGATATTTATTGAGTCTAACGGAAGGATCAAAGGGTTAGGTTGTACCAACAGTACATATCTGATCAACGGTGAAGATTCAAATCTACTCAACGGCTACATTTATGATCCAAGCCTATAAAAGGGAAGCTTCACCAATTGAAAAGATGCTGGTTGATTTGAAAAGGCTAACACATTATGAAATCTGCTCTTCGATCAGTAATCAAAATCTCTACAAGAACTAGTCCGTTAAAATCTATTTCTAAGAATTCTCAAGTCAAGTTAATAACTTGAACAATAAAAAAACCAACCTTTCTTCAAGATAAATGTTGTAAAATCTCATACTTGGGGTAAGTATTGAGATTGGGGACTTAGCTTGAACTAGGAAGAGTTTGAGTGGTATATCTCTGAGTGAAAAGGACTTAGCCAAGCTAGGTGTTAGCTGTGGTGGTATATCCTACACCCGGAAGAGAAGGAACCTCCGGAGATAACTTGTACAGGTTTGATTTCTGCCCGTGAAAGAAATCGCCATCACTAGTGGATTTAAGCTCAGAGGAGGAAACTCCAAGGACTTGACGTAGGCATGGCTCAACTAGTATAAAATGACTGTGTTTGATTTTTCTTGCTTTAATCTTTTACTTTAAGTGCATTTTCAACTAAACATTTGCATTATCTAGATCTTACCTCAGTAAGCTTCTAGTTCATCTCTTGCACGCTACACAAAGACTTTTTAAAGTCTAAAGTTCCGCGAAAAGGGTCATTCACCCCCTTTGACCCAAGCTAATACTCACAAAGGGACCGATAAGTGGTATCAAAGCAAGTGCTCATAACTAGAGATTTAACAATCTCGAGTTAAAGGTCCAACTTGATTTCAAAAATCAAAATAAATTATCACGATAGTAACTCACAACTTCTCATTGAGGGTATGTCTGTAACCAGTCCCCCGCTCCTCACCGGTGAGCACTACATGTTCTGAAAAAACTGGATGAAGAATTTCATTCAGGCATAAAGCATGCTAGCATGGATGGCCATCAAGGATGGTCCATATATCCCTACCTATGAGGTTAATGGTATTACAACCAGAAAACCATCTAACTAATGGGATGATAATGATAATAAAAAGTTGCGTGAAAAATGCAAATGCTATTAACGTGCTTCATTGTGCTTTGGGTGTAGTTGAGTTTAACAGAATCTCAGGCTATGAAACAATTCAGGAAATTTGGCAAAAACTTAAAGTGACTTATGAAGGAACCAACAAGGTTCAGGAAGCCAAGATTGATCACCTCTTGCAAAAATTAGAAAACTTCAAGATGGAAAAAAAAGTCAATCAGTAGCATGAATACCAGATATACTAATCTGGTAAATGAGATGAAGAGACTAGGAAAGGAGATCATAAAAGATGAAATGGTGAAGAAGATTCTCCGAAGCCTCACCAAGGAATGGGATAACAAGAAAATAGCCATTGAGGAAGCTCATGACCTGAAATTTTATGGTTATGACAAACTTAATGGAAACCTATTGACTCAAGAGCTATCCCTGGAAAGATACAGTCAACAAGAAAAGAATCCTGAAGAGAAAAGGAAGAATTGCTCTCAAGGTAGACTCCTACGGAATAGAATCTCAACCTAAATCTCCTTATAAAAATGAAGAGATGGCTATGCTGGCCAGACAAATCAAAAGATTCCTAAGGAAGGAAGAAAAGGGTCAAGGCGAAGCTTCAGAAGGTTTGACTCTAGAAAAAGGAAGGAAAACAACTCCAAGAAGGACATAAAAAGAAAAGGTCCGGATAATAAGAAGGATCAAGAGAAGAAGATGGTCTATTTCAAATGTGGTGAGAAAGGACACAACAAAGCAAAATGTCCTAAGCTCAAAAAGGAGAAGAGGTACAAGAAAAAGGCAATGGTGGCCACATGGAGCAATAGCGAGGAAAGCAGTAGCTCATCATCCGAATAAGGTTTTGAAGAAAACATACTCCTAAGGCCAAGAAGACAACATCCAGATAAAGTTTCCAAGAAAACAAACTCCTAAGTCTAAGAAGACTGCATCCAGAAGGGACTACATCTAGAAGTGGGTCCGACAAAGTAAAAGACACAATTCACAAGACAAGAGATAAGATAAAAGGGAATATTCAAATATTAACTTTCCCTCCAAAGATGTTGGAAGTCAAACTTGCCTTTTTGGCCTTGAAAAAGCTAAAAGTTGCAACTTACACTATTTCAGCAAAAGACAAAAAGAGACTGACACGGAGAGAGAAAAAGGCAACAACATTTTAACCTAGACCAATAGCAAGACGTGTAGAGCTCATAAGGAGACAAACTTCGCATTGAATTTTGTAGAAAAACAACTTATGACATTTTAGGTTCACCAATCCCTGCAAAAGATAACGGGACATTTACTGGGTCTAATGGAAAGATCAAAGGCTCTGGTTGCCCTAACACATATCTGATCAACAGTGAAAACTCAAATCTACTCAACGGCTACATGTATAATCCAAGCCTATAAATGGGTAGCTTCACCAATTGAGAGGATGCTAGTTGGTTTGAGAAAGTAACACATTGTGAAATCTGCTCTTCGATTAGTAATCAAAATTCCTCTAAGAACTAATCCCTCAAAATTTGTTTGCAAGAATTCTCAGGTCAAGTTAATAACTTGAAGAATTCAAAAGCCAATCTTTGTCAAGATAAACGCTGTAAAATATCATACTTGGGGTAAGTATTGAGATTGAGGACTTAACATGAACTAGGAAGAGTTTGAGTGGTATATCCCTGAGTGAAAAAGACTTAGCCAAACTAGGTGTTAACAGTGGTGGTATATCCTACATCTGGAAGAGAAGGAACCTCTAGAGATAACTTGTACAAGCTTGATTTCTGCCCGTGAAAGAAAACACCATCACTAGTGGATTTAAGCTCGGAGGAGGAAATTCCGGGGACTGGACGTAGGCAAGGCCAGGCCAAACCAGTATAAAACAACTGTGTTTGATTTTCTTTGCTTTAATCTTTTATTTTAAGTGCATTTTTAATTAACATTTGCATTATCCGGATCTTATCTCGGTAAGCTTCCGGTTCATCTCTTGTACGCTATACAAAGACTTTTTAAAGTCTAAAATTCCGTGAAAGTGATCATTCACCCCCTCTGACTCGAGTTAATATTCACAAAGGACCAACACAAACTAATAATGGGTTAACTGGATGATTTTCAAAATAAACATGGTCAATTATTTTTCAAAATATTAACATGGTCATTTATTTTTCGTGAATTAGGGCGGTGAGTATTTCGTATGATAATGAGCATTTGATGTTTGTGACTTTATGTTTATATGGATTAGAGAAGGCGATAGATTTTGCATCTATCCATATTCTTTTATTTAAATTCATTTTATAGGATTCATATCCTTTTATTTTCAAATCCATTGGATTTAGATTGGATTTTCATTTGGATAGGATATTCACTTGGACTTGAATTTGGTTTATTCATACAAAATCTAATTATTTTGAGTAATCTATTTTGGTCTATTTATATTATATTTATTTTCTTTATTTTCCATAACTTTTTGGGACTTTTCATTTTTTTACGAAAGCGGTCCCTGAAACGTATTTTCACATTTTTTAGCCATTCCAATAATATTTTCTCAAATTTTCTTGCACTGCATTTATTTTCTTTACTTTCTGAATTTTCCATAACTTTTTGAGAGTTTTTATTTTTTTACAAAATTGGTCCCTGAAACGTATTTTTACATTTTTGAGCCCTTCCAAAAATATTTTTTGAAAATTTTTTGCACCAAATTTTTTTTCTCAATTTTCCAGATTTTCCATAATTTTTTGGGATTTTTTCGATTTTTTACGAAACTGGTCCATAAAACGTATTTTCACATTGAGCCATTCCAAAAACATTTTTTACAAATTTCTTGCACCACATTTATTTTTTCTATTTTTCGGATTTCCCATAATTTTTTGGGATTTTTTCGATTTTTCACGAAACCGGTCCCTGGAACATATTTTCACATTTTCAGGCGGTTGCAAAAACATTTTCTGAAAATTTCTTGCACCATATTTATTTTCTCTATTTTTCGAATTTTTCATAATTTTTTGGAATTTTTTGATTTTTTACGAAACCGATCCCTAAAACGTATTTTCACATTTTCAGGCCACTCGAAAACATTTTCTAAAAATTTCTTGCACCACATTTATTTTCTTCATTTTATGGATTTTCCATAATTTTTTGAGATTTTTTGATTTTTTACGAAACCGGTCCTTGAAATGTATTTACACGTTTCCAAGCCATTCCATAAATATTTTTTGAAAATTTTCTGCAGCATATTTATTTTCTTTATTTTTCGGATTTTTAATAATTTTTTGGGATTTTTCATTTTTTACGAAACCGGTCCCCGAAGCGTATTTTCACATTTTGGAGCTATTCCAGAAACATTTTCTGAAAATTTCTTGCACCATATTTAGTTTCTTTATTTTCCAGATTTTTCATAATTTTTTGGGGTTTTTCAATTTTTTATGAAACCGGTCACTGAAACGTATTTTCACATTTCCGAGCCATTCCATAAATATTTTTTGAAAATTTCTTGCATCACATTTATTTTCTTTATTTTCTGGATTTTCCGTAATTTTTTAGGAGTTTTTGATTTTTTACTAAACCGGACCCAGAACTTATTTTCACATTTCCGGTCCCTTTCAAAAATATTTTCTGAAAATTTCTTGCACCACATTTATTTTCTTTATTTTCTGAATTTTTCATAATTTTTTGGGATTTTTCAATTTTTTACAAAATCGGGCCTCGGAACGTATTTTCACATTTGGGATAGAACTTGAGTATACCAGCACTGATTTTATTTAAATAGAGATATTTAAACGTGGGCTAATCAGGAATCATTTAAGCAACACAGCTCAATTGCATCATTTGGGCTAAAAATTTATTGTCTATTTAAAATCCATATCCAAATCCATATCGTAAGATATGGATAAGGTTATAAAAATTTCAAATCCATTGGATATGGAGCGGATATAGATTTGTCCATTAAAAATAGATTTTGAATGAATTTATCTATATCCTCTCTATATCCAATCCATTGCCATCCCTAATATAAATAATAGTTTTTTAATCGTTTGTACCGTACTAAATTCTTTACATATTTAGTTACCAAAAAAAAATTCTTTACATATTTAGCAATACCTTACCATTCTTTTGTTTTTTTACGAATTGTTATTTACCACCGCCTTTTTCTTAAAAAAGGCCTTATTATTATCAATTTTGCCCTTAAAAAATCAACCATTATTTACTTTAATCATCAATATTATCACCCACCTCTATTAATAAACGAGGATAAATATTAGAAAATTAATAAAAATGAGCATGAAACCTGATTCTGTTTCTATTTTTTTAATTTTAATTTTAATTTTTTAAATGTTTTTTATTAAAAAATTAAGTAGTTATCCGAATCTATTTCTATTTCTATTTTTTTAATTTTCATTTTTTTAAATATTTTCTTAATGAAAAACTAAATAGTTACACGGTTTTATATCTATTTTTTAATTTTTAATTTTTTAAAATATTTTCTTAATAAAAAACTAATAGTTAGTTTCCCAATTTTGTTTTTTATTTTTTTTTATTTTAATTTTTTATGCTTTAAATGTTTTATTAGTAAAAAACTAAATCAATTATATTTTTTTATATTACATAAATAATAAAAAAATAATCAGAATGTAAATCATGGAAATTTATCATATGAAAATCGCTAATATAGTTAAATAATAATTTATATATTAATAGTAAGTAGATTTTTTTATGAATAATAGTAAGTGGATTTATGTTGGTATTAGGCTTGTGAAGCAGATTTTACAATGATATCTTCAAAATAAAATTATTATGACATAAAAAATGCAATTTTGATTTTAATCATCAAAATTAGTGGGGTGGTTAGTTTCTTTTTTTCTATTTAAATAAAAAATAATATTAATCCTAAGTAAATAAGGAATGCTTTATACAAGTAATTAGAAAAATAAAAAGGAAAGATCAGTCCAACCTAAACAGTAAAAATAAAATGAGATATTTATTAATTTCCTATATTTTCTCATTAATTAATGTTAAAAGGGTGGTTAAATTTATGATTAAATTAAATAAGGGGTGTTTTTTAAGGACAAAATTAACAATAACAAAAATATTTTTTTAAAAAGGACGGTAAATAACAATATCTTACCATAATATAATCATTTAGATAGGCTATAGATAATTTGACCTTGTACCAAGATCAAGCTAGAATTTTTTTGGAATTGACATTTCAACGGCCAATAGTAAAATATATAACATTTAATAAAAGCTGTTATTCTTTTTCATCTAATTAAAATTATATTATTGATAAAAACAAGCTAGAATTTAATTGGAATTGACATTTCAACAGCCTAAAAAAGTGAAAACGACAATAGAAATTAAAAGTTGATATTCTTTTCCATCTAAAGTATGTTATGTTATGTTCTCTGTTAAGAGTTCAATTGAATTAATATGTAACCATTAAAATTTGTTGGATATAATTAAATTGAACTTATTGAAATTTATGAATTCTAATCTAATTTAACCTCTAATTAATAAAAGTTTAAATATTTATATAATTATAATAATAATGATAATAAACATATAATGCATTGATGGTGGTGAAGTCTTTGTCTAGTGGTTAAAGCTGAACTTGTGGCCTCTAGAGGTCACAGGGGGTGAGTGTAGATTTTTCTTTCTATTAATGTAAGCGCAGTTGCATAAATTAAAAAACAGATGGTGAATGTTGTGGTAACTATTTTTTTGTACAATAAAAGTTATTTTACATTTCATCACCAATGAATTAGTGGAGTGAAATTCAGTCCGATAGTGATTGTGATAAAGTAAGCTAAAAACAAAGTTATCATAGAATTTCCCACAATAGATAATGCAGAATGATAATAATGTTAATTTTTTTATATACAGATAATAATAATAATGATGAATGTTTTAGGTTAGTAGTAATGGTCTCAAGAAGTTTCATGTTTGAGCCACATTTAAAGAATTTTTCTTTGTATTTATTAAATAAGCGCAATTGTAATGTTAATGCTGAATTAATATTATATATCTATTTAATTATATCAATACATATATTATTATTATTATTATTATTATTATTATTATTATTATTATAAATATTAGTGCACATTATTATTACATCGTGATTAATGTTAATACTTATAAAAAATAATGGAAGTGATTAATAGTGATTATTAAAAAAATAATGGAATTAATTGTTACTAATAATAATAACTAGTGTATTGCCCGTACGATGCACGGATGAGTCATTTGTAATAAATATATCAATGATAAGTTTATTTTGTAATATACTCCCTCCATCTTTTTAAAATAGACATTCTAGCTACTTTTCAAATATTTTTTTTACTTGTCATTCTCAAATATCTATGCACTGTTTAAATTATTTTTTCAATTATACCCCCATTTGACCTATTATCATTCATTGCAATGAAGTGGAAAACTAAACATTTATTCGGGGTAAAATAATATTTTTATGCCTTAATTAATTGATTTCTTAAAAAGTGTGAAATGTGTTTGAAGACAAGTAAAAAAAGATGGAGGGAGTATATATATGTGTGTGTGTCTTTTAAAAGGTATAGAGGTAAAGAAGTCATTTAGGACTTAACAAGTAGAAGAAGTAATGTATTTAATTAAATATGAGCAAAACTGACCTAGTTTGAAATCATTTAGGGTTTGGGCGGGCATCGCGGGCCAACATGCTTATGCCTAGGTCTAAGCATGTGTTGCTCGCAAAACTCGAGGTACCTTGATTTTTTGGACTTTGAGCGTTGTCCAAATCATTTAGGATAAAGGCGCGGCCCGATCTGAAACCGCCATGATCCGACTAATAAATCGGATGGGCTTGGATTTAATGTAAAAATCCAAACCCGGCCAGTCCGACCAGAATATTATAAATATGTTAAATAATTCAATAATTATTAATTTATTATATATAATTTCAATATAACACATTTAAATTTCACTTTATGTTTAAAAAATATAGATGTTAAATTTAATATGGTTATTTACATGGAAATTTCATTTGAGAATTTTCATGAGATTTTCTTACTACTGTGAATTTCTAATGAGTGAAGTATATTCACTTTAAAATTTTGATTTGTTACTAAATCACATCAGTTGTAGAGGAATGCCTACATTTTATTTTTACTTTCTGAAGGTATTGTCCATGCACCGCAAGGTGTACCAGTATTTGTATCAAGTTAGTTAAAAGTATTTGGTAAAAAAAAATTACAAGAAAAACTATTCAATAGGCCTATGGGCGGACTTGGGTTTTAATTATTTTAAAGAGCCCGGTCTAGCTAAAGCCCAATTTTAAATTTTTATTAGTTGAACTGGACTTAGGTTATTAAATTTTTAGTTAGGCATTCGCCCGGCCCAGCCTGACTAGCTAAAAGAAGTAGATCAAGATAAGATGCTCCTCTTTTTGTTGTGGTAGAATGAGCCCATGCCCAGTTATAGTGGTGCTAAAAGAAGTAGATTACGATAAGATGCTCTGTTGGATCATAAACTTGATCCAAGTTAAAAATTCAAGAAACTCAAATCAAATAAAAATAAGTTCAAGCCCACAAATCCTAATTGTAGTAAATTATTTAGATATTTTTAAGTATATAGATTTTATTTTGTGTATGGAAAATGTATGATATGTTAAAAAGTTGGTTTAGGTCTGATGTATGGTTAGAAAGTGTGAAATGTGGAGAGTTAGTTGGAATTTGTGATAAGTAAGTGTGAGATGTGGAAAGTTAGTTGAAAGTTGGGGTTAGTAATGTGTTAGTTGTAAAATGTGGTTAGTATTTTGTGGTTGTATTATTTAGGTGAATTGGCTAATATATAAGCCTTGTATTAGGATACATATTCACCTATTAATAGGTGAGTGTTTAGTAGTGTTTAGTTGTTTATTCATGAACAAAAATAAGAACTTCTTTAGAGAGAAAAGAAGTAAAGAAGTGAGTTGTAGTTTTGTATTTTGAGTGAGAGTGTTCTTGTAATATCTTTGAGTTTAATAAAAGTTATTCATTTGAGTGTTTTAACTCCAATAAAGTGGTATAAGTACTAGGTTGAAAGCTCGAGTCCTCCTCCCAAAAATAATTTTTTCCGAGTGCGAAAAAAATCAAGTTGAAAGTGCCCCGGCGTTCCAATAGCCAAAAAAACCCCAGAAAGTGTCGCAATAGCCCCTGTACGTCTAGAAAATCTATTTGAGTAAGATGGTGAATAACGTGGCATCCTTTCAAGTTCCAACACTCAACAACAACAACAACTATGACAATTGGAGTATCAAGATGAAGGCTCTACTCGGTGCGCATGATGTTTGGGATATCGTAGAGAAAGGTTTCAAGGAGTCCGAAAATGAAGCCTCTCTCACGCCAGATCAAGCTACAACTTTGAAGGATTTCTGAAAGAGAGACAAGAAAGCTCTCTTCCTCATCTATCAAGCATTAGATGATGAAGGTTTTGAAAAGATTTCAAGTGCAACTTCCGCCAAGCAAGCATAGGAGAAGCTACAAACCTTTTACGAAGGAGTTGAAAAGGTGAAGAAGGTCTGTCTCCAAACACTAAGAGGTGAGTTTGAATCCTTACACATAAAACCATCCGAGTTTATCTCCGATTACTTGTAGCAGTCATTTCTAATCAATTGAAAAGAAACGGTGAGAAGTTAGAAGATGTAAGAATAATAGAGAAGATACTCCGCTCGTTGGATCATAAATTTGAGCACATCGTGGTAATGATTGAAGAAACCAAAGACTTAGAGGAGATTACGATTGAAGAACTCCAAGGATCACTACAAGCCTATGAAGAAAAGCATAAGAAGAAGCAAGGTATCTCTGAGCAACTCCTCAAGTTACAACTCAAAGATACGAGTGAAGGCCAAGGCAATGGTAGAAACAACCATGGCAGAGGCAGCGGTAGAGGTCAAGGCCGTGCATGAGGAGGAAGCTATGGTCGTGGACGGAGTTGGAATTAAAACAACAATTCCAACAATAACTACGAGAAAGGAAAAAGCTCCATGCAAGGTCGCGGAAAAGGAAATTCGAACGCGAGGTATGACAAATCTCAAGTCCGATGCTATAATTGTCAAAAGTTTAGGCATTACGCTTTAGAATGTAGAGCTCGTAATGATCAAGTTGAAGAGAAGGCAAATTTCATGGAGGAGAAGATTGAGGAGAAAGAAACACTATTATTAGCGTACAACAACAACAGTGGTCATCAAGACAATACATGGTATCTTGACACCGGTGGAAACAACCACATGTGTGAAAAAAGAAGCTTATTTGTGGAGCTGACTGAAGAAGTAAGTGGTGATGTCTCATTTAGAGATGACAGCAAGATATCGGTGAAGGGGAAAGGTAACATCCTCTTTTCGTGCTAAAGATGGTAGCCACCAATTAATTGCAAATGTCTACTATGTGCCTAATATGAAGTGCAACATTCCTAGTTTAGGCCAACTCTTAGAAAAAGGCTATAATATTCACATGAAAGATTGTAGTCTTTTTATAAGAGATGGCAATGGAAATCTAATTGCCAAAGTATGAATGTCAAAGAATAGAATGTTTCCTTTAAACATTCAACACGATGTTGCGAAATGTTTAAAGGTATGTTACAAAGACGCATCGTGGCTATGGCATCTTCGATTTGGTCATCTCAACTTTGGAGGATTGGAGCTGTTATCCAAGAATGAAATGGTTGAAGGCTTACCATGTATCAATAATCCTTATCAATTGTGTGAAGGATGTCTACAAGGGAAGCAATTCAGAAGGAGCTTTCCAAAGGAGTCAGACTCTAGAGCCAAGAAGCCCCTCGAGCTCATCCATAATGACGTGTGTGGTCCTATCAAGCCAAGTTCTCTCATGAATAGTTACTACTTTCTTCTTTTCATTAATGATTACTCAATAAAAATATGGGCATATTTCTTAAAGCAGAAATCTGAAGTCTTTGGAGTGTTTTAGAAGTTCAAAGCAGTAGTTGAAAAGAAGAGTGGTCATAAATCAATGCCATGAGATCTGATCGAGGAGGAGAATTCATATCCAAGGCATTCAATGAATTTTGTCAAACATATGGAATCCATCATCCTTTAATAGTTCCTAGATCCCCCCAACAAAATGGAGTGGTAGAAAGGAAGAATAGAACAATCCTCGACATGGCTCGAAGTATGCTCAAAAGTAAGAAACTACCCAAGGAGTTTTGGGCGGAAGCAGTTTCATGTGCAGTCTACCTATTAAATTGCTCTCCTACAAGAAGTGTGTAAAGAAAGACACCACAAGAAGTATGGAGTGGAAGAAAGCCCAGAATTTCCCACCTTCGAGTCTTCGGGGAGTGTAGCCCATGTTCATGTACCGGTTAAGAATTGAACTAAACTTGATGATAAAAGCAAAAGTTTCCTTTTCATTAGTTATGACTCAAGCTCAAAAGGCTACAAGCTATACAATCTGAATGACAAGAAATTTATGATCAGCCGAGATGTGATATTTAATGAAGAAAGAAAATGGAACTTTGATTTTCAAATGGGGGACTTCAATTTTTTCCCGTTTGAGGAAGATAAGCAGACAAAGCCTGAGCAACCAAGAGAAGTTTAGCATGACCTCACAACTCCACCAACTTCTCCTACTCATAGAGATAGGCCATCATCATCATCTCCATCCTCAAGTGGGACTGAAGATGAAAGAGAAGTGCATCATACGAGAAGCCTTCGAGAACTCTATGAGGTGACCGAATAACTAGACAGTCTTACATTATTTTGTCTATTTATTAATTGTGAGCCAGTGACATTTTAAGAAGCTATATAAGAGAAAAAGTGGAGAAACGCAATGGACGAAGAAATCAAGGCCATTGAGAAGAATGATACATGGGAACTCACTTCACTTAACAAAGGATACAAGGCAATAGGTGTCAAATGGGTGTACAAAATATAGCAGAATTCCAAGGTAGAGATCGAAAGACACAAGGCAAGGCTTGTTGCAAACGGCTATTTTCAAAAGGCTGGAATTGAATACGATGAGGTATTTGCTCCAGTTGCTTGATTGGAAATTGTTAGACTAATCATATCTTTAGCACCTTAAAACAAGTGGAGAATTCATAAAATGGATGTAAAATCAGCGTTCCTAAATGGAGTTCTTGAAGATGAAGTTTACATTCAACAACCACCAGGTTATGAAGTCAAAGGCCATGAAGACAAGGTGTTGAAATTGAAGAAGGCTCTTTAAGGGCTAAAACAAGCACCAAGGGCATGGAATAGCAGAATTGACAAGTACTTCTGAGAAAATGGCTTCAACAGATGCCCCTTTGAGCACACTTTGTACATTAAGATCAAAGATGGAGATATTTTGATCGTGTGCCTCTATGTTGATGATTTGATATTCACTGAAAGCAACCAAAGAATGTTCGATGAATTCAAGAAAGTGATGATGAAGGAGTTCGAGATGACAGACATGGGGCTCATGGCGTACTACCTCGGCATAAAATTAAAGCAGTAAAAGGATGGAATTTTCATTTTAGAAGAAAGCTATACCCATGAGATCTTGAAAAAGTTCAAGATGTAGAATTGTAAGCCGATAATCACACCAGTGGAGTACGGGATAAATATGTCCAAACATGAAGAAGGTGAGAGTGTAGATCCAACACTTTTCAAAAGTTTGGTTAGAAGTCTATGCTATCTTACCTATACGAGGCCAGATATCCTTCATGCAGTCGAGTTAGTTAGCCGCTACATGGAATCACCAACAACTACCCATTTCAAAGCTACTAAGAGAATTCTTCGCTATTTAAAAGGTACAATCAATTTTGGCTTGTTCTATTCGGTCTCTAATGATTACAAACTTGTTAGATATAGCGACAACAATTGGGGTGGAGACGTAGATAACCGAAGGAGCAATAGTGGATTTGTGTTTTTCATGGGAGATACTACTTTCACATGGATGTCAAAGAAACAACCAACTATAACTTTGTCTGCATGTAAAGCTGAATATGTTGCAGCAACCTTGTGTGTTTGTCATGCAATTTGGCTCAGAAATTTATTGAAGGAGATCAGCTTAACCCAAGAAGAGACGACTGAGATCCGTATTGACAACAAGTCAGCTATTGCCTTAGCAAAGAATCTTGTATTCCATGATCGAAGCTAGCACATCGACATTCGCTACCATTACATAAGAGAGTGTGTTGCAAGAAAGGAAGTACAAGTTGAACATATCAAGACACAAGATCAAGTTGCGGATATCTTTACTAAACCACTGACAAGTGAAAACTTCATCAGACTGAGAAGTTCACTTGGGATGGCAAGATCAAGTTTAAGGGGGGGGGGGGGGGGGGGGGGTTGGATCAGAAACTTGATCCAAGTTAAAAACTCAAGAAACCCAAACCAAATAAAAATGAGTCCAAGCCCACAAATCCAAATTGTAGTAAATTATTTAGATATTTTTAAGTATGTAGATTTTATTTTGTATATGGAAAATGTATGATGTGTTAAAAAGTTGGGTTAGATTTGATGTATGGTTAGAAAGTGTGAAATGTAGAGAGTTAGTTGGAATTTGTGGTAAGTGTGAGATGTGGAAAATTAGTTGAAAGTTGTGGTTAATAATGTGTTAGTTATAAAATGTGGTTAGTATCTTGTGGTTATATTATTTAGGTGACTTGGCTAATTTATAAGCCTTGTATTAGGATACATATTCATCTATAAATATGTGAGTGTTTAGTTGTTTATGCATCAACAAAAAAAAAATTTCTTTAGAGAGAATAGAAGTAAAGAAGTCAGTTGTAGTTTTGTATTTTGAGTGAAAGTATTCTTGTAATATCTTTGAGTTTAATAAAAATTATTCATTTGAGTGTTTTAATTCCAACATGTTCCTTTTTTTATTGTGGTAGAATGAGAAAATTGAAAAATGGAAGATGAAGAAAATGGGCCCCATGTATTTGTATCTTAATGAAATGGTGGCCCATGTATTCATATCAACTTCTTTGGGGCTTTTACAAATAGGAAGATACTCCACAAAATAATTTGGGGCAGATATCAAATAGATATATAATAGAAGTTCAATAGAAATCTGTAAAATTAAAAGATTTTTGATATAAAATACTGAATAGATTTTTAATAGATCATAACTTTAAAATAGACTTTTACAGATGTTTAAATATCAACTTCAAACTAGATTTTCTAATAGAAATCTAGTAGATGTCCGACAGATTTTCGATCGATAGATGTCCAAAGGATGTCTTGTAGATGTCTAATAAATTAGAAAACACAAGTTAAACAACTAATTGATCTCATAAACACAACAAACAAAGAAAAAGAGACGAAACAAGAGATCAATTACAAAACAGTCATTACCAAAATAATCTCTTCAACTTTTGAAAGTTCACTCGTAACTCAAATCTATACAGTCAATTTGCCCAAATTCCACAATTGAATCGAAATAAGTTAAATAACACATGAATGTCCAATGGGAAAAGGTAGAAGACTCCTAAATTATACCTTAAAAAATTAGCAATGGTCTCAGCGGTAGCAGTTTATAAAGTTATCGCATAATGATGGGTACAACAAAATTTCCAGTGATCTATTGGATATCTACCAGTGATCTATTGGATAAAAAATGTTGAAAAAGTCACGGTGGATATCACTTGAAAGATAAAAATAAGACGAACAAAAAAATCTAAAGCGGCATATCGAAAAAATAAACGGTCTAAGAGATAAATGAAAAATAAGAAAAAAAAATTAAAAGAACAAACAACATGACAATTGTGTAAATAGAATTGAAAAAAATAAGAAGTTAAGAAATAATTAACAAGCTTAATAATCTTGTAAATATTTTAATAAATCTATAATTAATTTAAAAAAAAAGTGACCCATCACGACAAATCGTGTTGTTCTTTTTAAAGTATTTGTTGCATGATTTCGTTCAATAACAGTAAAACTTAATGAAGTTAAAAAAATTGTCCTCGCATCTATCAATAGTAAAAAGAAAAATTTTCATTATTTTACTTTTTATTTAAAAAAATTATCGGATTTATAATAATAATAAAAAAAATCTCATCTCATCTTATCCGTATGTAGACTCGAACATGTGACCTTTAAAATTATAATTTCAAAACTCAACCATTGGGCTAAAACCTTTCCCACTTATTATTTTACTATTTAAGTACTCTTTTAATTCATGAATCATCACAATTCCCCGCATTTTCATATTCACCATTTCCCGTAGCCTTCATGAACTATCAGTATAAAGACTTAATGAACTATCTCTGGTGACAATCGACAATGACAGTTCAGATAATCAATGTTCGGTATAAAGATTTTATTGATGAATGAAATTTTTAAAATGATAATCATATTAATTTAATAATATATGTATATGTCAAAGATTGATATTTTTAATAGTTTATCAATGACACATTAAGTGTATTGTGAAAAATTGTGGCAAAGGTTTGGTGTAGTGTTTGAACTTTAAAGTTGTGATTCTGGACAGGTTCGAGTCAACATACGGGCGGGGTGAAAGGTTTTTCTTTGTTATTATTGTAAGCCTAATGAGACAAATTTTTTCTTTTAAAAAAAAGTGTGCTGTAAAAAATTTATGCACTTATTTATATTTTTTAAGGGTACGTCCATATTTTAATTTCCGCTCAAGGCTCCGACAATTTTCCGAAAATTGGTCAATTACCAACCATCTAACTTACCTCATTTTTAAAATTCATACGATTCTTGTTAGTCTTGCCATTTTGATCCTATATATAAATTTCAACTTAAATTATATAAATAGTTTGAATTAAAAGAAGCCTCTGCGTAATGAATTGCTAGAAAGGGACCAATTTTCACTCTATAAAAGTCTACCATTGTCTTGTTACAAAAACACAAAGTGATCCTCTCGAAAAAGAAAACAAAACTCAAATTAAGGAATGGCAATACTCCTGTATTACTATGCAGGAGCAATTTTCTTCACTATTTCGGTCTGGATTTTCCGGCCAAGTAGATGGAAAAAATCCGGCTTTAAATTACCAGCAGTAATTCGGAAAATTCCAGGCTTTTCACCTAATTTATACCATTTTCATGATATGACTACTCATCTTCTTCGAGAAAACGGAGGCACATTTCGGTTCCAAGGTCCTTGGTTTAGCGGCATGGATTTTCTCATGACTTGTGACCCTATCAATCTTAATCACTTCCTTAACACGAATTTCGCAAACTACCACAAAGACGACAAGTTTAGGGACATGTTCGAACCTTTGAGAGATGGAATTCTAGCAGCAGATTCGGATAATTGGAGGAAACAAAGGAGGATTGTTCACTCTTTGTTTCATGACAAGCGGTTCAAATCTGCGGTAGAACGAATTATCAAGCAAAAGATATCAAATGGCCTTTTTGCAGTTCTTGAAAATGCTTTGAAACAGGGAAATGTGGTTGATTTACAAGACATATTTCAGAGATTAACATTTGATAATATATGTTTTCTTCTATTAGGTTTCGATCCGAATTGTCTTTCTATTGATTTTCCGCAGGTTGCTACTGAGACGGCTTTTGATCAAATGCAGGTTGCTGTTCTTTACCGTCATATTATGCCTTCAATCATTTGGAAATTGCAGAGGTTTCTTCAGATTGGGAAAGAGAAAAGTTTCAGAAAAGCGTGGAAAATTATTGACGAATTTGTAGCGGAACACATCACAAAAGAGCGAGAGAAAATATTTCGTCGGAAAAATCAGTCGGAAACTGACAATGACGATTTTAATGTTCTAACATACTTCTTGACTAGTTCGGCAGATGAACAACATGACATCCAAATTAAATCTGACAGGTTTCTCTCAGACATGGCTTTTAATCTGTTGACAGCTGGGAGAGACACGATATCTTCTTCTCTTGTTTGGTTTTTCTGGGTTGTCGGAACACATCCTTCCATAGAGAAAAGGATATTGGAAGAAATGAAAGCAAATTTACCGACGGTAGAAAACGGTCAGAAATTGTCAATTTTCAATTTTGAAGACTTAAGCAAGCTAGTTTATCTTCACGCGGTTATATGTGAGGTGTTAAGGTTGTATCCAAGTCTTCCTTTCAATCATATTGTATCGATTGATGAAGATACTCTTCCCAGTGGTCACAAGGTCCCGAAAAACCTGATGGTACTGTATTCGCTATATTCAACTGGAAGGATGAAAAAAATTTGGGGTGAAGATTGCCTCGAATTTAAGCCGGAAAGATGGATTTCGGAGGAAGGTGAAATTGTTCATGTTCCGTCAAATAAGTTCGTAGCATTTAATACAGGACCGAGGAGTTGTTTAGGGAAGAATTTGTCGTTTAATCAGATCAAGGGAATTGCAACGGCTATTTTGTGGAATTATAGTGTTCAAGTGGTTCAGAATTGTCCAGCTCAACCAAGTGCTTCTGTTGTGCTTTACATGAAAAATGGTTTGAAAATTCGAGTTTCTAAAAGATTTGCTTCTTCATAAGTTAAAACTTTGTCAAATAAATTCTACTATTTTTCATTAATTTGTTTATCTCTAGATTTGTAATGAAAGTTTCGTGCTTTTTGTAAACTTTGATTTATACATTTATATATACTTGCTTGAAATTAAATATGTGTAAATATAGAATAAATTACATCTTATAATAGAATTTCTGTAAAATTTTATCTTGTTGTTGTTGAGAATTTAAGAACCGCTAGACATAAATTACTATTGACTATATAAAAAATCTCACTATGCTCTAATTTAAGACAAATTACTTATGGAAAACTGAAATCGATTTACTTTTTTTTTATTAATTATCCTTAATGCATTTGGAGTAAAATATTTCATAGGTAAACTATGTGGATTTAAATACGTTGTCCCTTGTTGAGTGGTAATTAAAAAAAGAAAAAGAAAAAGAGGCATGACTGTAGAGGGTTTTTTGAAAAAGTGCACAGTAAAATTACTGTGCATAATTCGGCTATACGCGTTTTAAATCTTCTATAAATAGAGGAGGTTTTGCTCATTTTAAGAGCAGAGCAAAAGTGAAAAACACAGATTAAGAGTATTATCTATGCAGAAAAACTTAGGAAAATGGTTCCTAAGTGTTGGGTAAGAGAGAAAATAGTGAGGTTTTGAAAAACACTTGAGTGCCACTATTTTGTAATCTCTTGGTGTACCTACTATTATTTTATAGTAGAGAATTATTCGGAGTTTGTCCCGTGATGTTTTCCTAATTTATATGGGGTTTCCACGTAAAAATCTGCGTGTCTTTTATTCTGCTGCTACTATTTTTCTCGTAATCTATTATTGGGCCTAACATCCCTAATTGTGTGACCCCTTCCATATGATCTCTCATTCAGATTTTGACACGCGTTAGACATGTAGGAGAGAGAAATAAAAAAATAAGAAAGAAAAGTTGAAAATAAAAAATTAAGTAATAAAAAATAATACATGTCAAAATCTGAATGAGGGACATAAAAGAGGACACATAATTGAGGATATCAGATTTGAATCCAAACTATGCATGCATTTTATTTATGGTGATATGAATCATAAATTGACTATGAATATGTGTTAGCAAACTATCAGCTTTATTTATTTACAGTTTCAGTAAATGAAGTTACACTTAAAGTAGGGAATAAATATATTATTGGTCTTGTTACTAATTGTGAAAATGATATAAATTAGAGGGTCACAAATAAAATGTACCCAAATGATAAATTTGTAATTATTTTCATTCCTTATTGTGATAGCTGCAGTGAAGTAGATTTGGAAAAACTTGAGACGTAAGGAATTGATAAAAATAATTGTTGAGAAATTTCCTAAGTGCATTAGAATCGTATGGTGTATTTGTTGATTTTACAACAAAGAAGAGTAGACAACAAATATGAGAATGGGAGGATTTAATTTACCATTTCCTACAATAGTTTCTATATACTTATTTGTTATGTTTGTTTTATCAAAGATAGACCACCCCACTATGGATATTTCTCTAGTTTATTTATTACTAATTTATTGCGAATGTGCGTGTTATTTTGATTGGAATTCCACATTCAAACTAAGGCTTTGTTCCTTTGAACTAAAATAAAATAAATTGAATTTAATTGAATTAATTTAAATTGTATATTAATAATTGAAATAATAATAATATTAAATAATATTGATTGTAAATAATAATAAAATTAATAATAATAATCCAATAAACATAATAGATACTAGTTTTAATAACAAAATTTAAAAGTATCAATTAATTACTAATAATAAAAATAATAGTACTAAATGATATTAATTAATTTTAATATGTTATAATAAATAATTATAAATAATAATAAAATTAATAATACTAATAAACCACAATCAAATAGGATTTTATTTTCTTACTATTTTTTGCTTTAAGAAGAATCCTAATTAAAATAAAATATCAAGTCAAATCAATTAGAAAAATTATGATGAAAATCAATTAAAAAAATTAGGATTTGATTATAAGAAAAATTAATGTTATTAATTATTGTTGTATATATCTCCTTTAGATTGTAGTACCTACTAAAGGTTTGAACATGGTATTGAAAAAAAAAATATACATTACATCCATTTACCATATACCAATTTTTTTTGAATAGATAATTATTAATTTAAAAATTAAAAATTAAAAATAATAATATTGAATATTATAATTATAATTAACAAAAATTTAAATATATTAGTAATAATTATTATTACAATAATTTTAATAATTATTATTTATAATATAATTGTTATAAATATAATAATTTGATATTATTGATTTCATAAACTTTATATTATAATAATATAGTTATTATTATTTATATTATTTAAGTATCTATTTTTTTTATAGTAATGCTTTTATTACTAATAATTATTATATGCAATAGTATTAATTAGAATAATTATAATTAAATTAGAATGGTTTTGTTTGTAGTAATAATAATATTAAAGTCTGAATTGAATTAAACTAAATTGGATTGAATTGAGTGGACTTAAATTGAATTGAATGGACCTTAGCTAAACTTAGCCTAACTATAGTCCAAAAGAACAGGGCCTAATGGGACCCATTGACCTCGCTGTTTTGTTAAAAATTAGTATATATAGATATAAATTAAGAATGGATATCATGAAAATTATTATTTGGACACCATCTATATATATAAAAGAAGAGAAGTCCTAAATTACCTTTTTACTCCTCCACCTTTAAAAAAATAGTAACATTTTATTATTAAATTTATTTTATTTTATTACCATATATATACACTATTATTATAGAAATTGGTTAATATATCTGTAACAATGGAAATTAAAATTGGTTAATATTCATACTAATCATAAAAATACTAAAAATATAACACATATTGATTACAAAATTAATTAAAATAATAATGATAACAACAACAATAATAATAATAATAATAAAAGTAAAATATTTGATAAGTAAAAAGTATATAGAGTCACAGTAAGGAGTCACATTAATTCTTACAGAGTCACATAAATAATACTATAATAATGGTCTCATAATAATGGTTAATATTATTCAAAAATATTACTATAATAATGGTATTTTGAATGCATCTGACTTAGATTACTTTTCAGTGCTGCGGTTAGCGTAGACACATCTTATAGAGCTATATTAATATTACTATGTTAATGGTATTTTTTAATAAATAAAATTAAAATAACAAATCTATATATTAAAATAATAAAATTATATTTCAGTTATGTTAATAATAATAATCATAATAATACCAAATATAAAATTAAAATAATAATAATAATAATAATAACAATAATAATAATAATAATAATAATAATAAAATATTTGATGAGAAAAAAAGAGTCACATTAATTCTTAAATAAGATTATAATCAATAGTTATATGTATTAAATTTTAATTTTTTGTTCAATTGTTATGAAATTTTTTTACAAGTTGATTCTTTTTTTTATCAATGTGAATATTTGATATGTTATTGCTAACTTTTTCAATTATATATTGACATATAAGAGCTTTCTTTACTTTAATTGATTTTATACTATATATGAACAAATTTTATTACCATCTACAATAATTATTAAATTTGATATTTTTTCATAAATTTAAATCAGAATGTTATGAATCTGATTTTAATATATTTCTCGAACATGTTTGATTTAGAAAAATGATAATGATTAATAACAATAACTAATTTTTATAAGGAAATAATTAATTAGGGTGAATTATAGAAACAAATCAAAATAATATATATTCTAAATCTATTTATTTAAAATTTAATTTATTTTTCTTGATTTTATTTAATTCTGTTAGTTATAATCCTATTTAAGAATAAATTTGAATTTCATAGCGGTACTTACTTCTTCTTATTTAAGAATCTATGTGACTCCTTTTTCCTCGTCAAATTTTGACAGGAAAACACGTCGAAGCAGAAACATAATTCGGTGGATGATATCAACCCACTTAGGGTGCAACTGAAGATGGATGTTATATGCGATATAAATCCAACTAAGATGCAATGGACACTCAAAGTACGTGTTTTCCGCCTTTGGACCATTCCGGAATGAAATAAATCAAATGCAATATTTACTATTGAAATGGTTTTGCAAGACGAAAAGGTACGTTAATAAATTATTTGTAATTGAGTATTAAAAAATTTATCACTAAATGTTTAATAAAATTGCACAACTAACAAAAAATTCTACTCTTTTTGATGTTTTGTAATATTGCAACAGGGTGATCGCATTCAAGCGATGATAACAAAAACTAATATTCCTAAGTTTATTGATAATCTTCAAGAACTAAAGGTGTATAATATGAGAAACTTCATTATCAACCAGAATATCAAAACATAAGCCAAAAACAAATGAATGGAGGGCAACATTTTCATCGAGGATGATCATTCGGGAGGTCAGTGACCAAAATTTTAGTTTGAATTTATTCGAATTAGTCCCTTATACAGAATTGCTTGATCCAAACAAAGTCAATGAAGATGTTCTATTCGGTCTGTATACATTTTTTATTATGATTTTAATTTTAATTTTAATTTTATATTTTAAACTATAATTGGTTAATATTCATACTAATCATAACAATACCAAAATATAAAATTAAAATAAAATTAAAATTAAAATAACAACAACAACAATAGTAATAATAAAATATTTAATGAGAAAAAGGGTCACATTAGCTCTTATAGAGTCACATTAATTATAAATTATAAACTTGTTTAAAAATAAATTATATATGTCATAAAATCCATATATTTAATTAATTGCTAATTAAAGTTTAAAATATGAAATTTTTTATTAAATAGGATTATAATCAATAGAATTATATTTTGGTATTGATTATTATGGATATTTACCAATTTTAAATACCATTTTTATAGAAACAAATCAAAGTAAACATACAACCAATTAAAGCAATAATTACACAGTAAAATAAATTCATAACTGCTGATAAGAATTATATTGCAAAATTGTTATAGTAATTAATGATTATTTAACCTTTAAAATAATATATAAACGAACATATATAAGGAAAACTCATCAAAATAGTTAATATTTTACTTATACTATAAATTCTAACTAATTAAAATTTGTTGATTATAATCCTATTTAAAAATTAATGTGACTCTTATTTTCTCATCAAATATTTGACAAGGCATCATAATATAACTGTAAAAAAGTATAAATTATAGTCTTGTTTAAGAAAAAAATTTAAATTTTATGATCGTACTTACTCCTATAGTGGAATATTTTACATTATTTGGCCAACTAATATATCTCCTAAATCTATTTATTTTAAATTTAATTTGTTTTTTTATTATATTTAATTTTATTAGTTATAATCCTATTTAAGAAAAGTTTGAATTTCATAACAGTAGTTACTTCTCCTTATTTAAAAATCAGTGTAACTCTTTTTTCCTCATCAAATTTTGATAGGAAGTCACAAGATAATTGTAGAAAAGTATAGTATTCATTATGTTGAAGCAGAAACATAATTCGGTGGATGATATCGACCCAATTAGGGTGCAACTGAAGACAGATGTTCATTTTGTTTTGATTACTTGGCTTTTCACAGGTAAACATTGTGCATCTAAAATTTGGGTTTCAATTGTTCAATTAATATATTTGAAGTATTTCGATATTAAAATTGTAAAATTAAACATTCAAATTGGTTTCACAGATATAAGCTTCAAGTTCGTGTAATGGATGGTACAAGGTTTATTTCTTTACTAATTTGGGACCGTGAAGCACAACAACTGATTGAAAAAACTGTAAATGAATTGAGGGATACAGTAATTGAGGTACATAGTTTTTCCATGTTAATAATATATCTTCTTTGAATTTCAATTAATTTTAGTTTTTTCTCCATTAATAATGTTTTAAACATCATTTATTACTTTTTGTCTTTTGAAATTATATTAGATGTGTGTTGCACTTGGTGAAACACCTATACTAATTGAACTGGAGAACATTATAGAAAGAGAAATTATGTTCAAACTTTCAGCTAAGAGCAACAATATTATTGCACATGATGAAGTGTTCACGGTCATTAAACTTATAGAGAATGAGCAAATTCTGAAACAATATAATCTTTTTCTCCCTCAAAATTGAATAACTGTAAGTTTAATTTAATTTTATATGTAACTTCAAATTAGTACGTTGTATTATTTGCATTTTAGTTCATGTATAACTTTGAAATTTTTTACAATAGTATCCAAATTTGATGTTGACCAATTTCCAAATGCAAATGAAAATTTCAAGGTACTTTTAACATTTATATTATAAGTACAAATAATTCATTATCTACTATAACTTGAATTAGATCTTTTATTTATTTATTTATTTTTGTTTGGCAGGATTTGATGCCAGAAAATGAGGTCAATTCTCCTGTCACACTTGTAAAGATACGAAATAAAACTCCGACACCGTAATATTGATAGATGAAGATAATGCACAACTTTCGAGCAATCGAGCAAAATGGATGGGGATTAAGAAGGAGAAGAATAATTGATGTGTATTTCTTTTTAAATAAACATTAGTATTTGTTGAATCATTGTCAAACTTGGCAGAACTATTATTTAGTGTCATATATTACTAGTGTAGTACCCGTTCGATGCACGGATAGGTCAAAACAGACACATTTAATACTCTCTATATAGTAAAAATAAAAATAGAAAATATTAAATCTAAAAGAATATATTATATTGTGGATCAAATTAAATTACAGAAAACCTCTTTATATACAACATTTAAAGCTTCATTTATGACTTATCCATTAGCACCATGGACTGGAATTTTCAAACCCTCTCTTTGTCACTCGCGATAAAGCTACATAAAGTTGTCCATGCATGAACACGGGTATTCTAAGAAATAATCGTACATGAGAAAGCGATTGTCCTTGACTTTTGTTGATAGTCGTGATAAATGACAGTGGAAGTGGAAACTGCTCTTTATGAAATTTGAAAGGAAATCGTACAACAAACGGTGTTAACGTCATTCTGGTGATGAACACTTTTTCTCCGGCCTTATTTCCTGGTAGAATCTTTGCTTCAATGACTCGATCTTCTAGTCTAGTGTAGTACCCCGTGCAATTCACGCATAGGTCATTTGTAATAAGTGTGTGTATATATATATATATATATATATATATATATTGCGAAATAAACTTATCACTGACTATACGATATTTGCAGTTTCAAGCGATTGTCTTTGACTTTTATTGATAGTCATGGAAAATGACAGTGCAAGTGATGATTGCATTCTATGAAATTTGAAAGGTACTCGTGCATTAAATGAAGTTAATGTCATTCTGGGATTAATACTTTTACTAAGTAGTATCACTGATACACCCTCCTTCAAAGTGATTGAGTGATTTAGAATGTCTGAAGATTTGATGCACGGATAGGTCATTTGTAATCAGTATATAAATGATAAATTTATTTTGTAATCTATATATATTTTTTAAAAAAACAGTTTTAAGAGATATATTAGTTAATAGATATACTTAATAGATAATTATAAAATTTGAATTCACTTGATAAATTAATTAAAAAAATTCCATTATTATCCGTAAGAAGGAGTAATTACAATTATAAAATTCAAATTTTTCTTAAATAGGATGATATTTTATACTTTTCTGCAGTTATCTTATAATTTGATGTCAAATATCTGATGAGAAAAAAAGAGTCACATTTAATTAAAAATATTCCAATATTATCTATAAGAAAGAGTAATTACTATTATAAAATTCAAACTTTTCTTAAATAGGATTGTAACCTTGATTTAAATTCTAATAACTAAGGAAAGTCTGGATTAATCCAGAGTTTAGATGCATGCCAAGTAAGTATATTACAAATGCCATGTTTGGATTAATTTTTTTGTTAGTTATGTAATACTCAATGACAAATAATTGTTTAACATACCTTTTCGTGTTGCAAAACCATTTCAATAGTAAATATTGATTTTGGTTTATTGCGTTCGGGAATGGTCCAAAGGCGGAGAACACGTTATTTGAGGGTCCATACCATCTTGGTTGGATTTATATCAGATATAAAATCCGTCTTCAGTTTCACCATGATTGGGTCAATATCATCCACCGAATTATATTTCTGCTTCAACATAATAAGCACTTCTAATTTTCTGCATGGAGAAATATTAACAAAAAATTAACAGCAACATAAATACTAATTAAAATTTGTGTTGATTAAAAGGAAACCATAAATTAGAATAACATAATAGGTGTAGAGTGAAAAGATATTGACGCAGCCTGTACAAAGAATTTCTACCTACTCAGACCGAGAAGAGAAGAGAAGCGATGGATTGGCATTTTTTGCTCGCTTCGAAAACAAATTATAAATAACTCCAAACTCGTTTCTCTCTTATAGATTTAGGAGATATGCTCAATGGATAAACCATAATTATATAAAACAATAATTCAAATAATATATTAAAATTTTTTCCGGATACAAATTTATATGATGGAATATTAAGTGATTGCGTGTGATGAAGGAGCAAACTCTTTTCCAGTGCGTATAATTTTATCTGTTTGTTAAACTATGCTTTTATCTGTTTGTTATACATTATATGTGAGCTATTCATATCTGTTTGTTATATATTATTTATCTGTTTCATACGGCTAATTATCTATACAAACCTATTTATACGTTATCTCCTTTTTTTTTGACATTTGATATAATTAGAAGATAAATTAGTTGGATTATATATCAAGAAGTTAACTTGACTACAAAAATACTTTTTTACATAATAAAAAATTATATAGGAAATTCAAACTCGACGAAGTCTCCTATTCTTATTTGGAATTAATTAAGTAATTAATCAAAATATATAATTGGGAATCTTAAATTGGAGTATTTGGTATTAAACATTAATATCAAATCCCAAATCCTGATATAATTAGGAGAAAAAGTCCAATTATATTAATTATAAGTACTTTCTCATCTCGTTCTTGCCTATAAAATAGAAGACTTCATGCAGAGAATTAAAGTGTTGTTTTAACTCAACTTCATTTACTCTCATCAATTAAGTTCAAGTAAATTTTTTTATGACTTTTAGAATTTTAAAATTTTAATAATAAAATGTTTAAGGGCAAAAAAGTCTTTTAAAACTTCTTTACTTTTATATATAGATAGATTTACTTTGTATTGTTGGATTATTTTATTTTAAACATATGTTATTTCTTCTTATTTCTACCTTTTCAACTTTTTTTTAAATTTTGCAATTCCTATATTATTTTCTCTAAAGTGAAAAAAAACATTATTGATTGATTATTTATAAGCCTATTGAAGAAAAAATTTAAATTTTATAATTGTATTTTCCATTATTATCACAATAAATATTTAATAAAATCGCATCAAAATTAAATGTTGAAAAATAGATTTAGGAATCAAATTTATAAAAATAGATTTTGGATAATAATGGAATATTTTTAATTATTTGATCAACTAATATATCCCGTACATATGTTTTAAGAATTTAATTTGTTGTTCTTTATTTTATTTAATTTTATTCTATTGATTACAATACTATTTAAGAATTAATGTGCCTCTTTTTTCTTTATTAAATATTTGACATGGAATCACAAGATAACTGCAAAAAAGTATAAATTATAATCCTATTCAAGAAAAAATTTAAATTTTATAACAGTACTTACTCATTCTTATGGATAATATGGATAAATAATTAAAAATATTTTATTATTACCACAATAAATATTTAATAAAATCGCAATGAATTAAATTTTAAAAGATAGATTAGTAATTAATGTGACTCTTTTTTTATCAAATATTTAATATAAAATCACAAGATAACTGTAGAAAATTTTAAATTATAATCCTATTTAAGAAAAAAATTGAATTTTATAATAGTGCTTACTATTATATTGTAATATTTTAAATTATTAGGTCAACTAATATATCTCATAAATCTGTTTATTTAAAATTTAATTTATTGTTATTGATTTTATTTAATTTTGTTAGTTATAATCCTATTTAAGAAAAAATTTGAATTTTGTAATAGTACTTACTCCTTCTTATTTAAGATTTAGTGTGACTCTTTTTTTCCTCATCAAATATTGGCAAAAAAGTATAAATTATAATCCTATTTCAGAAAATATTGAATTTTATAATAGTTCTTACTCCTTTTTATGGATAATAATTTTGTAATAGTAACTCTTTCTTATAGAAGATAATGGATTATTTTTATTTATTTGATCAAGTGAATTCAAATTTCATAATTACCGTTTAAGTATATGAACTAATATATTTCCTAAATCTATTTTCTTAAAATTTAAAATATTTTTAATGATTTTATTTAATTCTATTTTATTGATTATAATCCTATTTAAGAAAAGTTTAAAATTTAATTTAGTTTTTTTATATAAAGATATTATCTTGTCAATTATTTACACTAAATATTTGAATGAAAAATGCCTATAACTCAAGAAGAATTTCTTATTCTTCCTCTTTTTTATCCCATTCTCTCTTTAAACTGCTCAAGGTTCTTTAAAAAAAGATAACTCTTGCCCTTTTCTCTTGATGATGATGGGCAAGTAACAGATGAAGCTGCAAAATGTTGTAGATAAAAATTTTCACAATTTAATTTGATACACGATATAAAATATTTTTTAGCTTCAATATTTTCTATTTTCTTTAATATATATATATATATATATATATATATATATATATATATATACTTATTACTAATATACTTATTACAAATGACCTATCCGTGCATCACACGAGTAATACACTAGTATAAATAATAAAACTTCTCATTCACCTTAAAGAAATATAAATTATTTAGAAATTCTTAACCTTTTTGCTCTCGGTCCTCCGGTTGAGCTATGTCAGAGAAACCAAACTTAACCATTTCTTCTCTTACTCTTTCCAGTTGGCCTCCATCTTTTATCAAAAAAAAAAGAAAGAAATTCTAACAATTATCTAGGTAAAATATCATAAATTAGATATTTTATTGATTGATTTGAAGTTATATTTACTGCTTGGCAATCAAAATATTCCTTATTATTCGTGACTTTTTATTTCGATCAAAGTTTAAATTTATATTATTATATAATATCTTTTAATTTAAATATATATGTATATTGAACACCATAATAAAAAAACAGTTAGGTGAGCGATCCAGGTCGGATCTGGACGTAGTTAGAGCAAAGCTCCGGTGAACCAGATGGACAACCTAAAAAAATTATTTTCTAGGCATTGGAATCAAATTAGAATATTTTATTTTACTTTCAAAAAGTTGAAAAGTAAATATAAGAAAAAAAAATATATACTGAACTTTATGTGATTGATATTATAATATAGGAATGGAGGAAAAGTAATTAATATTTGTAATCAGATAAATTTTAATATACTGATAATTATTTTACTTTTAGACATCATATATTTTGTTAAAGTATTTCATTAAAATAATCATATTCTAAACTTAGTCCCGTTTTTTTATTGTTCTCTAGTAGCTAATGTATCAAGTGAAATTTACTCCTTCTATTTTCAAAAGTTTGACACTCTAATCAAATTATCAAAACTAATAAAATAATTATTACACTGTGAAAATGACTAATTTATCCTTTATATTTTATATAAGAATTCTCTTTCTTCTAAAAAACTACTCATAATCAATTACCATCCTCTTAATTAATATAAGGATAAATTATGAAAATTATAATAAAAAATGTATTAAAATTCGAAAATATCAAATTTTTAAAAAAATAAAAAAACTAAAACAACATAGGAGTTTCTATCCATATATTTAGCTTATATTGGAAACTGAACTCTTCAGCTTTTTTTATTTAGAGAAATATAAGAATGAATGAAAAATAACGGAAAGAGTGAATCGAACAAAGGTGGTACTACCATAATGAAAACTAAATGTCAATTTCGCTGTATTAGCAAGCAACCATTTTCTTTTTTGGGCTTCATATTGGGCTGGTTGTATTTGTACCGGGCTTCATAGGCCTGTACGTTTCTATACGGGGCTTTTATAAAGTACTTAAACCATAAAATAGCGAAAAACTTAAAAATATTTTACTTTTAATTTTATAAATATCAATTCAATATTTTTTAAATTCCATCATAAAAATAAAAATTATATTTATTTTAATTATTTATACTTTTTTTAATTATAAACTCTACCAGTATAAAATTTTATAATTAAGAAACAATATAAATAATTAAAAAAATACAGTATTTATGATGTTTAAAAAATAGTAAATTAATAATTATAAAATTGAAGGCAAAAATATTATATTTAACTAATTTCTCCTCTATTATTATTATTAGTCTTGCCGTCAATTGATTATTATGACTATTATTATTGTTACTTTATTTAATACATAAATATAAAATATTTACATTCTTATAAGACCCATCACGGATTTAACTATTTCTTCAAACCATTGGGTAGGGGAACAATTATAAGTGTCCCTATGTAATTAAATGATTATTTTTAATTTAAAATTCAAAGATATAAGTCATATTCTTTTTAATTTCTAAAAGTTAAATTAAATTGAACTGAATTAAATTGAACTGAACTTATTTCAGTATAAATTTATAACTACGCATAATTAAACTGAACTAAACTGAACTAAACTGAACTGTAGTCGAAAAGAACAGGGCCTTATTTCGTCATGAGACCCCAAATGTAGATTTTCAGGTCAAATACATACATTGCCTTCTGATGTAACACAAAGAACACGTGAATAGATGCTAAATTCCGTCGATCATGCAGGATACCAAAAAGTAATAATATCGAGATCTATTAATACCGCGGTATGCCAAAAATTTATTTTGAGTCTAAACTTTGTTGATCATATACATGATGGTAAAAAATAGTGTTCTTGAAATCCTTTAACGAAATCCATTGACCCCGCAACATCAATAAATTTCGACCCTTCTTAAAATCCTAGAATTCACAACTTCTAAGGAAATTAGAAAAAATAACAAGAAACATCATTTTTATTCAAAAAATCATCATCATCATAAACTGAATAAATCGGTTACATTTGGCCTTTATATAAGCTAATCATTCTAATTCCAACAAAACTCCTAAAAAAAATTCTTATCTAACAAAAAAAAATAATGCTAATAAAACTCATAAATAATTAAAACTTCCAGAAAGATAAATTCATATCTAAACAAAAATATAAAATCCTAATAAAACTAAACTTCTTATATAAAACAAAATTTACTAAACAAATATTAAATTTACGAATTATCATAAATTCCAATTTCAAACACTAAACAATTGAATTCGACAAAAATAAGGTAGGGTTCATGGTATAACCTGAGTTATGTTTAGTGGCTTGTTTCCACCTGAAATAGACACTAAAATCTTTCAAATCGGATCATCCAGCCTGAAGAACACATATGAACCTGTCACAATTTCATCCCTTTGCATATCATAGCATCGTCCAACATACTTTTTATAGGCTAATTATTCCAATTCTAATAAAACTTTTTAAAAAATAAATTCCTATCTAACAAAAATAATAATGATAATGAAAATCCTAAATAACTAAAACTCCCAAAAAGATAAATTCCTATCTAACCAAAAACATAAAATCCTAATAAAACTAAACTTCCTATATAAAATAAAATTAACTAATATTAAATTTCGGAATTATCATAAATCCTGATTTTCATTCACTAAACAACCGAATTTGACAAAAAATAAGGCGAGACTCATGGTATAACCATGAGTTATATGTAGTGGCTCAACTGATACAGTGGAAGAAAATGAAAAAAGGATAAACAATCGAAATCCATTGAAATCACAACCTCAATGGAATTCGACTCTTCAAACAACCTTAGAAATCGCAACTTTAAAGATAGTTAGACTTCTAGAGACCCTAGAAATCGCAACCTCCGAAAGAATTTAGAAAAATATTAAGACACATCTTATTGAGTAAAAATCATCATAGTATAAAAACCTGAATAATCCTATTACATCAAAGCCTTTATATAACAATTATTCTAAAAATAATAAAAGTACTTTAACTACAGTCCTAAACTGTATTACTAAATAGTTAAAACTAAATAGGAAAGAAATAAAACGAAATGACAATCCTTATCAATTTAGGATACTTATTATAAATACATTTCAAATAAGATAAATATTAATTAATAAGATAATTCTATCCATAATAATAAATTGATTCCAAATTGAATTGTAGAACCAGTTAACTGCATCATTCTCATCAAGTTAAACAAAATTCATCCTCGATTTTTCTTGTGATGAATAGAAGACAAAAAAAACTAAACTTTTTTTTAATTATTTTACTTTTTAATTTTTCTACTAATTTTTTATCAAACTTTTTTTCTTATCATCTTTATTTAGCTTTATGACAAAAAAAAAATTAAAGGATAATTACAATTCCCACTGATGCAATATTGCAAGTCTCCCCCTCTTAGACAATCTTGATAATAGTACTTCAAATATCGTTAGGCCATGAGAATACAATATGCAGGTCTCCCCATCTTCGACTACTTCAAATGTCTTTAGGCCATGATAATGCAATACTGTGGGCTTTCTCCTCTACGACAATCTTGATTATCGTTAGGCTCTGATACCAACTGATGCAGTGGAAGAAAACGAAAAAGGATAAACAATCGAAACCCATTGAAATCGCAACCTCAATGGAATTCGGCTCTTCTAAAAACCTTAGAAATCGCACCTCTAAGATAGTTAGGCTTCTAAAGACTCTAGAAATCACAACCCCTTAAAGAATTTTAAAAAATAATAAGACGCATCTTATTCAATAAAAATCATCATAAAATTAAATAATCCTATGGGTATTTGTCATAATTGTACAATATTTCCAAAATATTTACACTCTTACCATGTAATCTAATCATTTCTCAACTAAAACATCTTTTCCTAAATATTTACATAATTACGTTCTATTTATATAGTATCAGTTCCTGCTCATCCTCCTCTTTCTCCCTCTCCTTCTCCTTCTTCTTCGTTTTTGATTTCTTGCTCGTTCTATGCGTTCTTGATCCTCACGCGACTGTCTCATCGTCGATTCCTCCCTATGATGATAAATTGTATGATAGAAAAATCGGCAGTGAAGAGAATTGAAATAAAGATCGGAAACAAAGTTGATTGGTGTGTGTCTGCATAAGAAAAGTAACAGATCCGGAAGAGAATGAAAGAAAATCAATTAAGGTATTAATTTTGTTTGATTAGCTCATATATTTTGTGAGATTTACAAAGAAATTGAATTGAAAAAAGAGGTTGAAGCAAAACGTTGAGCCATACAAGTTCTGAATTGCATTCTTTGGTTGATGTTTTAATTGCATTCAATTATAAGGATTCTAATAAATGAGATTGAAAATTAGTTTAATGAGGCTAATGTGTTTAGATTAGACTTTTTGTGTTTGTGGACATTTTTTCATGGCATGAAACTAAAAAATAAGGTTTTGTTTTGTTGAAATTGAAGTACACACCATGTGTTTGATAAAATGTCAATGTAGTTATTTTGATATCAATGGCTAATTTAATTAGGCTGCTAGTGGAGCAAGCAATTTTGGTGTTGAAAGGTGTACTTGTATTCTAAATTAAGGATCAGATCGTTGTTTATTAGTGACCTGAATTATAGTCATGTTAACCTTAGGCATCTATTGAATATCTATTGGACATCTATTATATATTATTGGATTGTAGTCTAATTTTGGTATTAAGCAAATAAAAAATTCCTCAATGAGTGTTTGTTAATGGTATGCTTCTGACTTAAATGAAAGAATGCCATAATTCTAATTATTCTCTCTTAGCGTCTTCGGTTATGTGCTAATTATGCTAATCTGATGGAATTTATATTCCAGGAAGGTGGTGGAGTTGAGTGATGTAGATAGGGAAAAAGATTGTGCGGTTGATTTCTTATCTCTGTCAATGCACACTGTACTAAGGGATCCTGAGGCCTATCCCTCTCCTTGTATTTACGCTCATGTATTTCTCTACTTATGTTGCTCTTTTCCAATATTTCTGTCTATTGGTGTCCTATAGATATCATATAGATTGCCTTTTTATTTTTCTTGTTTCTAATAGTGTTAGGTAAATCCATCGATTGACCGTTTGGTATCTATCACTATTAACGGGGATGAGTTTTCTATTAATTTAGATAAGAGATAATGTACCTGTATTGTGTTTCAGATGGACGAGCTTCCATGAGTGCGTGCTCTTGCTCACAACAAGAAGTTTCACTTGTCTACTTGGATGATAACTTTATGTTGTTCTTTTTTATTGTTTCTATCTATTGGTGTCCTATAGATATCTTATAGATTGTCATTTTTATTTTTCTTGTTTGTAATGGTGTCAGGTAAATCCATCGACAGGCCGTTTGGTATTTGTCACCAATAATCGGGATGAGTTTTTTGCTGATTTGGATAACAGAACATGTACCTGTAATGTGTTTCAGATGGATGAGCTTCCATGCGCATGCTCTAGTCTAGTTGTTCAACATGTAGTTCTTCCTCTCGATGTTAAGCCTAAAGTAGGCATATTGAGAAAAGAAAGGTACCGTCCCGCATGGGAGAGATCCAAGTCTTCTGTGAAATGCAGTGTTTGTAGAAGAATTGGTCATAATAAATAATCTTGTCGGGGTAAGAAATATTTTTTTTTGTCTTTGTTATGAGTTTGAAATAGCTATTTGATATTTGACCTCTGTATACTATAATTTTGAATAAATAATTGAACATTGGTGTATCTTTCTTTCCATTTTATTGAATAATGATCATTTTTAGTTGCTGTTTCTTTTTTTTTAATTTGTTTGAATTAAGTGGTATGCTTTTGCTGTCTACTAATAAATCATGTCTATAGGATGTCTATAGGATATTTAATGCTTTTCTATAGGATTTCTATAGGCATTGTGTATGATCCCCGCTGATTATTAGTGTATTATTTTGATTCTTGAAAGTTTTTCTAACTTTATATTTCATATGTTCGACATATCTGATATCTACTTTAAGTGTCATACTTTTTCAATTGAATTGCGAAACAAATATTGTATTATGGTAGAAGAAGACAATATCATAACTATTAAAACTCAACTATGTTCAAACATACATCAGTTCCAATAACTTAGATCCCTAATTATACAAGATTTCCTGAATTCAAGCATAATCGATCATCAAATCTATCTCTATTGACCGTCTATTGTATTGATATACTGCTTGTGGTTGTCAAGTTTGTTTTCTAGATATTCCATTCCATGCCTGTATAAGCTCAAAGCTAGCCAATCATGTTTTGTAGATTTGGCTATGAAGCTGATCTGAGATTGTTTCTGCTCAACTACAGATCCTGACAATGGATTAAAAATAAGTAAGAACCAATAGAAATCCAATAGAGACCCAATAGACATTCTATATACATCCAATATACATGACAAAGAGCTGAAATTCATTGCAACCATGTAAAGAAACCTATTCAGCAGTGGAAATACAATATTCAGTTTATCAGGCGAATGCCTTTGTGTACCTAGGATGAGCCTTTTTTTAATAAAGTTAAAACTAGAAAGTATGGTCCTAACTGATTTAGTGGTTGCCTTAAGAGAAGCCACATCAGAGTTCATCACATTGAAATTTTTCTCATCTACACTAGACATCAAACACATTCACACTCAAAACCTTTGAGACCAATATACTGTAATTTAGAAGTGTTTTCTGGCTTAGGTAAGTAAAATAAACAGTAAAGCAAAAAGGGAAGAGTTAACGTGATAGGTCGCTTATGCAGTGCACCAACAAATGTATGACCTTAGATGAACAATAATTACATTTCATTCACAAAGCAACTATAGTCCTCACTGATCTTCAATTTCATTGAGCAATTTAATGGAAAAAATTGAAAGATTAACAAACTCTAACTAGATAAAAACACACTGCAACTATAGTTGAGCTAACATACTGTAAACAAAAGAATCTTACAAGACAAACCAACAGCCGCAACATAGACTGGGCAAGCTTGACAAATCAATGAAACTCTATCCGAGCCTAACAAAAAGAATAATACAATTCACACTTCCCTCAACTATAGAACTGTAACGAACCGAAATTTCTAAAAATTTGCTTATAATAAATTACTATGGTATTAAAATATCATGGAAATTATTTTTGTAGTTATTATTATTGTTATTGGATATAAGACATGAGGAAATAAGAGTTAATTAAGTAAGAGGGATGAATTAGGCATTTAATTATTTGTCCGATGGCAATATTGGAAATTGAATAAAAAAAACAAATACATTACAACCTCTTCTCTTCTTCTCCATCATTTCTTCATTTCCTTCTCCTCCATTTCTTCCTATCCCTTATCAAATTCTCCCTAATCCAAAAACTTCCGATTTCTTCAATTCAACTTCGAATTCTTGTTAGAATCGATCCTTAAGCCCTCTATCATCATCAATTTCAGTCAATCAAGACTATAAGAGGAGGATTTCAGATGTTAAAATTCAGATGAATAGTAACCCGAATTTGAGGTGAGTGATTTTTGGTGAAATTAAAGCTTAATTAGTAGAATTCATGGTAGATTAAGCATATTTATGGTATTAGGAAGTTTATTTATACAATATATTGATAGAATTATATATGGCTGTTGTAGAGGAAGCTAGTGCAAGCAAATCAAAGGCAAAAGAGGTAGAAGAGAGCTAAAAAGAGCTTAGAAAAAAGTTTGCGTCCCGAATTTCGATTTATCGGTTTTTCGGAAAATTTCTAGATTTGTATCCCTGTTTTGTTTTAATGTTTTCTCTTGTTATATAAATCTGATTTGAATGATTATTGATTCTATTGATATCTACAGAAAGTAAGGAATATATGTTCAGGAGAAACCTTGTTGAATTTCTTTCGTTTACAATGTGAAATTTTCGTTTGAAGTTGAGTCATGAAATCTGTTTTTAGAAAATCTCAGCTTTGTACACTGTTTAGTATTTTGAGCATAACTTTGGTTATACAATTTGGATTTTTGTGATTCTAGTGGCTTTGAAAACCTGAGACATGTGTCTAATTATGTTTAGAAGAAAATTCTTCGATTGGATGATGTTTTAATAGTGAAAAATGCAGGGGAAGTCAGGTTACGAAACTTGGAAAAATTCTGCAAAGTTTGAATATTGATTTTATTGAGTTTTAATTGAAGTTTTATGCTTAAAAATTTGGGATTTGGATTTCTTAATTTCTGAAGTTATGTTGAATTATGATTGATGGTTTATACTGAAATTTTTAAGATGTTACTTTGATTTATTGCCCTTATTAAACGAGTAGAATACGGGTCGGGGTAGATTGGCGCCAATAAAGGGGGTACAGTACTGTACAAACAATTGAAGCTTTAGCTTTGGGCTTTGGCCGATATTATGATATATATATATTTATATATATATTGATATTGAAGCTTCGGCTTTGGGCTTGACCGATATATTGATTTTGAAGCTTCGGCTTCGGGCTTGACCGATATATTGATTTTGAAGCTTCGGCTTCGGGCTTGTCCGCTCCCGTATCCATTTTACCATTATTCAGGACTTGTTTACTTTGGGCAATATGTGGTTAAAGTGTTTGGAAAAAAATTGGATATAAATTTGATTGTACTTTGAAAGGATTACTATATAAGTTTTGTGATTTGGTTCCATAAAGTTGGTTAATTTATTTTTGACTTATAAATATACTTTGTTTCTATTTTAAAAAATGTTCAAAGTTATTGTATTTCTTTTATGGACACCACTAAGCAAATTGCTTAGCGTGTAGTTGTTTTTCTACACGTAGGTGGAGAACTTGTAGATAGCTTAGACCAAAGTGGTATAAGTGTATCAGCTTGAAGAACAAATAAGAAAAGACTCGAGGTAGATTTATCTTTTAATGAAATATTATGGTTTGTAGAATAATGACATGTACTAGATAGTGTGAGAAATGTAAAGTGGCATTGAGAAATATTTGGAGAATAATTTGGAGTTTGAAACATTATATTTGTACATATTAAATCTATAAGTATTGAACTCTATATAGCAGAATAGAGTTGTTTATTGAGTGATTATAGTACCTGTGGCACTCCCTATAGGGGGTGTTACAAGAACCTGACAAGAAATTAATATGTAAGAACCAATAGATTTCCAACAGACATCCAATATAAATCCTATAGACATCCAATATAAATCAAATACTCATTGATCATACTTCATTCAGACATTTCTACAAACACTTCATGTGCACAATTGCAAGACATAATTTGGAATAGAATCAAAGGAACACAATTACTCCTCTCAACAACAGCTCTATGTAAAGCAAAAGATTCATCAAATAGAGCTATCACAGGTATTATCTAAGCCCCACAGGAGATTTTCAATCAATCTAAATCATTGCAACTCACTTAATGGCTAGAATCAATCATGGCAGAATCAAACACTAAAGAATCGATGAGGCGAAGAGCCTTACAGTAGTTTCTGGTCTCGGCTTTGGCATGAAAGCGAGTTAAAGAAGAAATCGAGCAGAAGAAGAAAAAAATGAAACCTGGAGCATCCATGCAAATCGAAGAGGGAGAAGGAGATTTGAATCCGTATCCATTTTTTGCTCTGAAATCGAGAGTTGTAAAGGGAAAGGTAAATCGAGAGTTGTAGAGGGAGAGGTTGAGGAAGCATCGATGATATATTAATTTGCTTAGAATGTATTTATGGGAATATTTTCCCTTATTTTATATGTTTGTGTTGTTATTATTTATTAGGTCTAAATTATTTTTTTTTTATCTATTTATGTAAAATGTCCTATTTCTATTACATCAAAGCCTTTATATAAGCAATTATTCTTAAAATAATAAAAATACAATATAACTAAAGTCCTTAATAGTCTGGACTACTTATAGATAAAACTTAAATAGGATAGATATAAAACAAAATGAAAATCCTTATCAATCTAGGATACTTATTATAAATACATTCCAAATAAGATAAACATATTAACTAATAAGATAATTCTATCCATAACAAGAAATTGATTCCATGTCGAATTGTAGAACCAATTAACTTGTAATCTGCGTCACTCATAACTTGTCTCTAACTGTTTTTTACTACCCTAAACATTCTAATTTTTTTTCTCTTCAATTATAAGCTGACACATAGTATTGAGGGAGGATAAACTATATCGTTTTTACCAACTTCAAAAATAAAGTATTACACTTAAAAGTTTGAAGTCACTAAAGATGATTAGAGCAAAGTTTAGGGGTAATGTATAAATTTGGCCAAATTCTTATTTTGGTGGGACATTGGTCCACTAACTAAAGGGCAGTAAAGATGACCATGATTAAATAAGGGAGAAGTTATTTGTCTTATTCTCTTTGTTTCTTAAACTTTATTTTTTAGTATTTTTACTCAAAGGATTTTTTTTTATTTTTCATTCCCTATATTTACATTTTTTAAAAATAATAATATTTTATTATTATTAAATTAATTTTTTATATTATTTTTATTTTAATTATTTAATAAAATAATTAAAAAATAGAAAGTAAAAATAAATAATGATATAATATTCATCCCCTAAAATAGGGTTTGCTATATATAGGGATTTTATTTTAAAGATATACCATATAGGGAATGGTTGGATTCAACTATTCCCTATATCCATTTCCTGTTTTAGGATAGGGAGTGATTAGATTTGCTCAGGGGAGTTAGGATTTCTGCATCTCACCTTTAGGTGTGTTTGGAAAGCTCTCTTACGAGGGAATTCATTTCAATTGAATTCATTTTGCCAAATTCTCTTGTTTGAAACAAAAAAATATCGATAGAATTCAAATCATGCAAGATTTGAATTCTTTTGAATGTAAGGAATCGAAATCTTATCAAAAGTTGCATGATTTTGATAGAATTCATTTAAGCTAAGCTTTTGGATATTATTTTTACCATATTATCCTTCACATGTTTTTTTATTTTAAAGAGTGAAATTACTTGTATATATAATTTTGAAAAAATATTAAATAAATTTAATACCAATCAATTAAATTCTCTAATATGAATGAAGGTTCCAAATAAAAAATTTATTTAAAGAAATCAATTCATTTGAATTTCATCAATTCAATTCTTTTCCATTTTATAAAGATATATGTGTGAATGTAATTCAAAGTAACACACGTGTAATGAAAATTCTTTTTACACGTTAAACGGATCTCCGTTTATCTATAATTTCCCGTAATGTAGAAAAATTGTAAATATATGAAGAGATCATTCATTTAAATGAGGTCTAGTCAACTTCTAATTGGATCCATGTGAAAAAAAGTACTCAAATTTATTACTAACTTGTTATTAGGTGGATTGGCAGGCACAATAAATCGGTATTAAATCACTGTATTAAAAATTCCCAGCCAAACATCGCTATTTTGAAGCCTAATGTCCCATTTTTCATTTCTAGGCTATCAAGCGCTCGATTGATTTACTGCTGTTTAAGTATTGTCTAATCTAATTTTTTCTGTCTAGACGGAGTATAATTTTGATTTTTTATGATACAATTATTTATAATAATTATAGTTTACCAACAAAAAACAGTTTAGTTGGTAAAATAAAAGTACATGAAAGTGTCATCACAATAAAATTATCATTTTGAGTCTCAAACCAAAAAATAATATACTATATGCCACTTATAAAGAGGTCTATACCGTTTAATTAACACTCAATAAATTTTAAAACATAATCTAAATTATATTTTTTTATATTTTATATTATTATAATTTTCTTTTTAGTTAAATTTATATCTTTATATATATAAAATAGGTACTTTAAAGCTTTAGCTTTTTAAAACATTCCTATAAATAATATCAACCCGGGATCAGTTAACAACTCCAAAAATACTAGTCTCTCCACAGCAGAAAAATGACGTCAGCTTTTTATGTCGGAGTCTTTGTAGCAATTATTTCCATAGTTGTTCTTTGTTTTTGGTGGTCTGAAAGAAACTCAAACCACATCAACTGGCCTGTTTTTGGCATAATTCCATCGCTTATTGTCAACATACCTAAAATCCATGATTTCTTGACTCATATTCTTCGTGAAAATGGAGGAACTTTTCACATCAAAGGTCCTCGCTTTATTGGCGTCGATTTTCTATCTACTTGCGATCCAACCAATCTTACCTATCTCCTCAACACCAACTTCGCCAATTATCAAAAAGGCGAGCACTTTAGGGACATGTTAGAACCTTTGCGCGATGGAATTCTCGCTTCTGATGGCGATGATTGGAGAAATCAAAGGCGGACTGTTCTCAGACCTTGTTTCACGACAAGAGGTTCAAGTCTGCTGTCGAAAACATTGTCAGTCAAAAGATATCAAATGGCCTTGTCTCAGTTCTCGAATATGCTTAAAAACTGGGAAGTGTGGTTGATTTACAAGATATAATGCAGAGATTAACATTTGATAATATATGTGTTCTTATTCTAGGATTCGATCCAAATTGTCTTTCTATAGAGGAGGCAAGTAAGGGGCAGCCTAAGATTGTGACGAGCCCAATGGATAAGAATGAGTCGCAGAAGAGTGAGGAGTGCATGGTGCAATCTACCTCGTGGAAAGATAAGGCATGCCTGATTCGGCTTCACAATATATCTCATATTCGAAATATATATGATTTATTATGTGAGCGTGGTTTTAATGTTGAATTTGCCGCTCCTGTTGGTGGGGAGTGCGTGATTGTCTCCTTTATCACAGGAGATGCGATGAGTAATTTTGTTAGTCATGAATGGAAGGTTCTCAGCCACCTTATGTTTTCGGTTGAGCGTCTGGCGGGGAATTTTATTCCCTCCGAGTGTGTCATGTATCTTGATCTCATGGGTATTCCACCAACTATTATATGTGAATCATTAGTTCGCAGCCTTGTTGGGAGATTTGGTCGGCTGGTGGCTATGGAGTGCAACTTGGAACGGCCGGATCGATTGGATGTGATTTCTTGTTTAGTGTCAGTTCCTATAGGTACTATGAGCCGCAATCTGAAGTTAGCAATGGGGGAGAGGGAGATTACGATTTACACTTCTATGCGTCAGGCCGTTAGCTGTCCGAGGTGTCAGGAGGATTACTCTAGCTCGGAGGACGAGTCGGATGAGGGTTCAATGGCGGACAGGATATCTGAAGAAGTGGCTATATCGGAGGAAGATTGTGACACGAGAATGCTGCGGGATAACGGTATTTTGGAAAATTCTACCTTACGGGAGCCAGACGGTAATGAGAGTGCGAACTCGGCAGCTAGAGGAAACTCGGAGACTGGCAGAATGTCTGGATCATCGGGGCCAGACGTGGCAAATAGAAATAGGGTGATAATGAATGCCCAGCTTACAGAACCGCGCGAGAATGAGGCTAGAATGGTCGTTAAAGTGGGTGAGATGCTGGGGCTGTTTCAGGAGCAACATGTGGGGCAAATTGTGCAGGTACTGGAAGAGCCAAGAGTTTGAATAGCCCGTCTGAATCGAGGTTTGGTACACGTTTCTTTATGTCAGTAAACCTTCTTTCTTGGAACTGTCGTGGGGGGCTCACGAATGGAGCAAATCAATTTTTTGTTCGTTCGTGTGTCCGCAAATGGTCCTTGCATGTTGTTGTGTTAGTGGAGACGAAGGTGTCGGATATATCAGAGATGATTGTGAGGAAATTATGGGGCCATAACGATTTTTCATATTATTGTGTTTCTGCTCAAGGTTTGTCGGGAGGGATAATTGTGTCATGGAACTCTAAAGTAGTTAGGGGTACAGTTAGAGCGGTTGGTGTAAGATGGTGTATTCTGAGCTCGGTCGTGAATCAGGTTGAGATCGATATTGTATGCTTATATGGGCCAGTCACAGCCGTTGAGAGGAATCAATTATGGGTTGAATTGCTGCCCCTTATTCGGGATGTTGGTAATGTATTGTTATGTGGTGACTTTAATGAAATTCTTCATTATTCGGAAAGAGCGGGTAGGAATGGGAGTGTTTCTAATTCTATGATAAGATTCCAAGAATTTGTGAATGCGAGTGCGTTGTATGATGTTCCTTTAGTTGGAAGGGACTATACGTGGAGTAACAGTCAGTCCTTTTCGAGGATCGATCGAGTGTTGGTCGCAGGTGGTCTATTAGATAGCTGACCGAATTTACAACTCATGACGGTAGACTCAACCCTATCGGATCACTTACCCATTATTTTCCAGTCGCATACTTTGAGGAGACAGGGAAGGAGAGTAGATAGATCGCTAAACTGTTGGTGGGATGTTGATACTTTTTTGCCATTTATCACTAGTAAGTGGCGTTCTATTTGTGGTACGGCTGGGTGTAAGAATAGAGATGTCGATTACAAGCTGCGAAAATTATGGGGATTTATCCGTCCTTGGCATTCGTCTAATTTTGGTCAATTGGATAGTAGATTGAAATCATTGGAAGCCCGGGTTTTAGAGTTGACTGACTCTAGTATGGGTCGGCCTTTGGATGCTTCAACCATGTCTGAATTACAAAACGTGAAAACTACATTGTTTTAGGTTAGACGAAACCAAGAAAAAATTCGGCACCAACAGTCAAGAGTGAAGTGGACTTTATTGGGTGATGACAATACTGCATTTTTTCACCGCATCGCTTCGGCTAGGTTCAGAGGTAATCGGATTTCACAGTTGGAAATTGGTGGGAGAGTCACTAACGATCCTATAGAGATCACAGCTACGATTCGAAACTACTATTTGAACCTGTTTTCGGAAACTACAGCTATTCCGTTTGAGTTGGAAAGACTAAAGTTCAGAACGGTCGATGCATCGGAGAATTGTCGCCTAGTTGAACCATTCTCAGAAGCCGAGATATGGGATGCAGTTTGTTCCTGTAATGAGGGGAAGGCGCCTGGACCTGATGGATTTAATTTTTTCTTTTACAAACGATTTTGGGGTGAACTGAAGCCTGAGCTAATAGACCTATTTGCGAAGTTTCATGCGACGGGACGGCTGCCGAATGCTATTAAATCGTCATATACAGTCCTAATTCCTAAGGTACCAGGTTCTTCTTCGTTGAATAATTTTAGACCGATTGCCTTGATCCATGGTATATATAAAATTGTGTCTAAGGTGCTGGCTAAAAGACTGCAACCATTGCTACCTAAATTGATATCAGAAAATCAATTTGCTTTCATTAAAGGTCGTAATATTCATGAATGTTCGTTCATAGCCTCGGAGATTATCCATTCGGTTCATAGGAATCGTCAACCATGCTTGGCTATTAAGTTAGACTTCCATAAGGCTTATGATTGTGTTTCATGGAACTATATGAATGCGGTTTTTAGACAAATGGGTTTTGAGGAAAGATGGGTTCAATGGCTTGACAACTGTAGAAGAAATTCGGTCACTTCAATTCTGATCAATGGGACGCCGTCGGAACCAATTAAATTAGCTAGGGGGGTTAAACAAGGTGATCCTATTTCCCCGTTTCTTTTTATTCTGGCGAGTGAGGGACTGAAACTAATGTTTGAGGAGAGTATTCAAATTGGCCTTTTACCGGGCTTTCGGGTTGACGGATCAGAGAAGGACATGTCTATCCTGCAATTTGCTGATGATACGCTATGCCTTTTACCGGCCGATGAGTCTCTATTACCCGTTTTTGTTAGAATTTTGCTATGTTTTGAGTTGATTTCAGGCCTGAAAGTCAATTTTAATAAGAGCTCTATTATGGGTATTCATATACAAGAGACGGTCGTTTCATCTTGTGCAGGAGTCCTGGGATGTCGAGTGGAGAACTTTCCGATTACCTATCTGGGAACCCCTCTCAGCGTTAGGCGTGTTCCCGTTTCCGCTTGGAAACCATTGATAAGCAAGTTTCAGAGTCGATTAGCGAGTTAGAAAGGACAATGTTTATCCTATGCGGGACGAATGGTGCTTGTGAAATCGGTATTATCATCTCTTCCAATCTTTTTGTTATCATTGAATAAAATGCCAGGAGCGGTAATTACGAAACTTGAGCAGCTGATGCGGAATTTTTTGTGGAAGGGTGATTCAAATACTACGGGCATTAGTAAGGTTAGTTGGGCGACGATTGTCCTACCCAAAAATCTTGGGGGCCTCTACATTAGGAACTTAAAGTTGGTTAATTGTAGTTTGTTGATGAAGTGGGTATGGAAGGTTAGGAGTGCTGATCATGGGTCATTATGGTACGAGATTTGCGTTAGACGATACGGGTTTGATTCATGGTGGTCCATTGGAAACTATGATTCATCTACATTGTCACATACTTGGAGAGGAATTATAGCATGTTGTATTAGAGGTGGGGAGTGGTGGGAATTTTTTAGGTCGAGCATTCGGGTTGCTATTGGAAGTGGGGAAAATTGCTCATTCTGGCATGACAACTGGACGGTGAATTCAGAGTTGGCGGTCTTGTTCCCTGACCTATACCGGTTGTGTAATAGGAAATCGTGTTCAGTGGCCGAGGGGTGTCATTATCTTTTCGGGTCATCGGCCTTTTTACGGCCTTTTTGGAAACGGAACTTAAGGATTTCAGGACAGGAGAGAGGTGCGGAACTTCGAAATTGGATCGGTATAAGCTGTCCGAGCTTGTTTCTAGAGGGTGACAACGAGTTGGGGCAGGGTCAATGGCAGCCTATCTTTTCAGGGACGGCTGATAGGTTTATGTGGGAGGTGGGGGAGAAGAAGGAGTACACGACAAGCTCCTTTTGTATGGGCTACTATAGTTCGCCAAAATGGCCAAAGTCGAGGCTCGAATTTTCTGTAATATGGGAGGCATGTGTGACCCCTAAAGTTTGCTTCTTTGGGTGGCTTGTTTTTCATGGAAGATTACCAACAAAAATGTTCCTTTTCCTCCCGGGCTGCCAATCTATAACGGACGGTCAATGCCCATTTTATGATTTGGAGGAGACTATGGATCACGCCCTGCTCCATTGCAGTAACAGCTATAAGGTGTGGACGCAGGTGATGAGATTGCTCGGTATCTCGATGCCTATACCGTGGAAGGCGGTGGATTTTCTAGCCATGTGGCGCGGCTTCTTTGCTGATGGAAGGGGTAGAGAATTCGGAACGGCGCTATGGTTCTTAATTGCTTGGGCACTATGGAAACGAAGGAATAAATTTGTTTTCGAAGGCAGGATCGGCTCAGAAGACATTATTGGATTATGCATTCATTTATGTTGGTTCATCTTTAAAACTAGGAGGCGGGATGTTAATTTTGTTACTTCTGATGTATTTATTTTCCCGAACTTGCTACTCTCGTGTAATTGATTTACTCATGTTCTCGCCTTGAGACCGTGAGTTGATTTTTATTTAATAAAAGAGGGGTAGGTGTTTTGTAGGTAAGCGGGGAAACCAGCCTAGCTGGGGACTCCGCCCCGAAATTTTCACCTGCTCCAAACTTTTAGCCTTTGAAGGGACACAATGTTCCTTCGGGGTTTTTCAAAAAAAAACAATTTTCGGTTTCGAAGGGCTAAACAAGCTAGTTTATCTTCATGCAGTTATATGTGAGGTTTTGAGGCTGTATCCAAGTCTCCCTATCAATCACATAGTTTCAATTAATGAAGATACTCTTCCCAGCGGTCATCCAATTCCGAAAAATCAGATGATTTTGTATTCTTTATATTCTACTGGAAGAATGGAGGAAATTTGGGGTAAAGATTGCCTCGAAATTAAGCCAGAAAGATGGATATCAAAAAAGGGGGAATTGCTTCATGTTCCGTCAAATAAGTTCATAGCATTTAACACGGGGCCAAGGAGTTGTTTGGGGAAGAATCTAACATTTATACAAATGAAAGCAATTGCAACAACTATTATGTGGAATTATAGAGTTGAAGTGGCCCAACATTATCCCGCTCAACCTGGCTCGTCTGTTGTGATTTACATGAGACATGGTTTGAAGGTTCCAGTTTCTAAAAGATTTACATCTTAGGACACCTTTACTAGATTTGGTGTTAGTTCAACTCTAGGCATGTATTCGATTATGAAGTTAAGCCTAATGCTTTATGCTAATAAAAATTTATTTCTTCATTGAATATAACTTTTTTTTAACTGTAGCCGTCATTCTTCGTGTAAAGTTGAGTTTAATCAGGAAAAACTGTGATCCTATTCCACATATAAATACAATGAAATTGACCATCTTCATCCCACAAGCTCAACATGCCTTCAAGTCATAATCCTTTTGAATGTGTAATTTATATAAGTAATTAAGTGCCATATACTGTGTGTTTTATTGATATATGATGTAATGCCACATATAAATATCAATTATTGCGGAAACTATTAGCAAACTAAAACTGCTGTAAAAGAAAGCTGGTGGTGTAATTTTAGTGTTTCCTCTTTATTTTATTTTAGCAGTAGCTTTAGTTTGCTAATAGTTTCCGCAATAATTGGTATCAGAGCGTTGGTTTTAGGAAAAATTAGTATGCTCTGTGCGCTGTAGGTGTACTACAGTCGGCACATCAGAAAGTTTTTTCTAATTTTCGGGTCTGTTGTCTAGTTGGCATTTAGCAAATTTAAAATTATTATTAAAATAATCTTTCGGTAAAATCTAGAATAATAATAGTATACTATCTCGAGTAACTGGAAAAATTCTGTCACCAAGCGATAAGAGCCTAAGGAAATTGGTATTTAACTGAGACCGTTTGTGACTCGACCAATTACCTGAGAATTTTTCTAGAACTTGAGTAATATTATTATTTGTGATTTTACGGTTTGAGCTGAAATGGAAGAAGAAAATCCATTCAGAAAGATATCCACTTCAAATGCTTCTTCAAGTATTCTTCAGAGGGCCGCTGGAGTAAATTCCAGATTGGTGGTGGAAATTTTTGATGGAAGTGGCCATTTCGGCATGTGGCAAAGTGATGTTCTAGACGCATTATTTCAACAAGGTCTAGATATTGCCGTTGAAGGAAAGAAACCTCTGCTAGAAAACTGATGACGACATTGGAGGAGAAGTTCTTGAAAAAGATCAGTTAGAACAAGCTTCACATGAAGAAAAGGCTATTCCGATTCACTTACATTCCTGGTATCACAATCAACGATCATATCACCAGCTTCAATCAACTAGTTGCTGATTTGTTGAACCTAGATGTGACATTTAAAGATGAGGATCTTGCCTTAACGTTGTTGGGATCTCTTTCGGAGGAGTTTGAGTTCCTCGAAACAACTCTACTCCATAGGAAGGCTGCTGTAACTCTCAATGAAGTTTGTGGAGCTTTGTACAGCTATGAATTAAGGAGGAAGGAGAAAAGGGACAGCTCAAATGGAGCTACCGAGACTTTGATTATTAGAGGACGCCAGGGGAACCAGGCGAAAGGAATGAAGCAATGATCAAAGACAAAATCCAAATTGGGGAAAGATGAATGCGCCTTTTGTCGTGAAAAGGGGCATTGGAAGAAAGATTATCCTAAGCGGAAAAAGAAAGGCCAATCTGACAAGGAAAAGACTCTTGCAGTAGCTGAGTATGACGGTAACTCAGATTGTTCACTTGCTCTTTCGGCTTCTACCAACTCTTCTAGTGTTTGGCTTCTTGATTCAGGATGCAGTTATCACATATGTCCTAATCGAGAATGGTTCTATGATTTTAAAGAACTAGAAGATGGTGTTGTCTACACAGCAAATAATTCCCCTATCACCATACATGGGGTTGGTTCCATTCAGTTGAAAAACCAAGATGGATCAATCAGAACATTAAAGGAAGTTCGCTACGTGCCAGATTTATCAAAGAATCTCATTTCTGTGGGAGCCCTAGAAGAAAAGGGTTTCAAAGTTCAAGCAGAAAATGGAGTAATGAAGATCATTTCTGGTGCATTGGTGGTGTTGAAGGGAGTTCGAAAGAATAACAGGTTGTACCACTATCAAGGTACTATTGTTATTGGAACTACAGCAGTGGCTTCTAATGATGAGAAAGAATTGGAAGCATCCAGAGTATGGCATATGCGCTTGGGGCATGTTGGTGAAAAATCCTTGAATCTTCTTGTAAAACAAGGATTATTGAAAGATGTCCAGGCTTGCAAATTGGACTTTTGTGAGCATTGTGTCAAAGGGAAAAAGACAAGGGTGAAATTTGGAACTGCGATCCATGATACTAAAGGTATTCTGGACTATGTTCACTCTGATGTGTGGGGGCCTTCCAAGATGGCATCACTTGGAGGGAAGCACTACTATTCCACCTTCGTTGATGATTTTTCCCAGCGAATTTGGGTGTATACTATAAAGACTAAGGATGAAGTGCTCGGAATTTTCCTTAAGTGGAAAAATATGATGGAAACTCAGACGGGTCGAAAGATCAAGCATCTCCAAACAGATAATGGTGGAGAGTACAAGAGTGATCCATTTAAGAAAGCCTGTGATGATAGCGGCATTGTCAGGCACTTCACAGTCAGGCATACACCACAATAAAATGGAGTGGCTGAACGCATGAACAGAACCTTACTGAAGAAAGTTTGATGTATCTTGTCCAATGCTGGGTTGGTAAGCAGTTTTGGGCTGAAGCTATCACATATGCAAGCCATCTCATCAATCGCCTACCATCTAGTGCTATTGATGGTAAAACACCAGTCGAGAAATGGTCTGGGAAACCTGCTACTGACTATGATTCCTTCCGTGTGTTTGGTTCCACTGCTATTATCATGTGAAGGAATCAAAGTTGGATCCTCGTGCAAAGAAAGCAATTTTCTTGGGGATCGCATCGGGAGTAAAAGGGTATCGTCTTTGGTGCCTAGAGACCAAGAAGACGATCATCAGCAGGGATGTTACCTTTGATGAATCTACCATGTTAAGAAAGGTAACAATAGAACAAACAGATGGTACTCCGAAACAGGTGGTGTTTGAAAGGCAGATAGTTAGTCCAACAAATGATGAAGATGTAGAAACTCCAATGGTAGATGAGGAGTCTGATGAGGAAGAGGTTCAAACCGAAGAACCTCCACAGCAACTTGAACCAATTGCATTGAGAAAGCCAAAAAGAACAGTAAGAAAGCCTGCTCGCTATGTTGATATGGTGGCTTTTGCATCTCCAATTGCAAATGATGACATCCCTACCACTTACAAAGAAGCAGTCAAAAGTTCAGAAGAAGATAAGTAGAGGAATGCCATGATTGAAGAAATGCAACCCTTTTAGAAGAATCAGACATGGAAGTTAGCTAATCTTCCAAAGGGAAAGAAGGCAATTGGGTGCAAATGGGTCTATGCAAAGAAAGATGGATTTCCTAACGAGTCTAATGTTCGCTACATAGCAAGGTTGGTAGCTAAAGGGTACGCTCAGACGGAGGGAGTTGATTACAATGAAGTGTTTTCTCCAGTGGTGAAACACTCTTCCATCCGTATTTTATTGGCTTTGGTAGCACAGTTAGATCTGGAGCTGGTTCAAATGGATGTAAAAACAGCGTTTTTACATGGAGACTTGGAGGAGGAAATCTATATGGTTCAGCCTGAAGGATTCAAAGTTGCTGGAAAAGAGAACATGGTTTGTAAACTTGAAAAATCATTGTACGGATTAAAGCAATCTCCGAGGCAGTGGTACAAGCGATTTGACAAGTTTATGTTGAGGCAGAAGTACACAAGAAGCAAATATGATCATTGTGTGTATTTGCGCAAGCTGCAAGATGGATCTTATATATATCTTCTTCTTTATGTTGATGATTTGCTGATAGCTTCCAAGAAGCAAGAGGAAATTGAGAAGTTAAAATCTCAATTAAATGAGGAATTCGAAATGAAGGATCTTGGCGAAGCAAAGAAGATTCTTGGCATGGAGATAAGCAGAGATAGGAATGTCGGAAGACTTTTTTTTGACTCAGAAGGAATATCTGGGAAGGGTATTGAAGCGTTTTGGCATAAATAAGTAGTCAAAACCTGTTAGTACACCACTTGCTTCTCATTTCAAGCTTAGTGCAGCATTATCTCCAAAAGCTGCAGCAGAGAAAGCATATATGTCAAAAGTACCATATGCAAGTGCTATTGGTAGCTTAATGTATGCTATGGTGTGTACAAGGCCCTACATTTCACATGCAGTTGGGGTCGTGAGTAGGTATATGCATAATCCTGGAAAGGAACATTGGCAAGCTGTGAAATGGATTTTACGGTATATTCTGAACACCATGGATGTTGGATTGGTATATCAGCAGGATAAAGGCGGTCAACATGTAGTTGGATATTGTGATTCCAACTATGTTGGTGATCTAGATAAACGTCGATCAACTACTGGTTATGGGTTCACCTTGGCAAAAGCACCAGTATGTTGGAGGTCTACATTACAGTCGACAGTTGCCTTGTCTACGACCGAAGCAGAATATATAGCATGTACAGAGGCTGTAAAGGAGGCAATCTGGCTTCAAGGGTTGCTCGGTGAATTGGGTATTCAACAGAAGCACATAAAGGTGCACTGCGATAGTCAGAGTGCTATCATGTTAGCAAAGAATCAAGTTTACCACGCAAGGATGAAGCATATCGATATTCGTTACCACTTCATACGAGAGGTTCTCGAAGAAGGTGGAGTTTGTAATCCAGAAGATTCAGACCACAGAGAATCCAGCTGATATGTTGACAAAGGCAGTAAACCCAATCAAATTTCAATATTGTTTGGATTTGATCAATACTGTCAAAACTTAAAGATTGCATTAGAAGATACTACACAAGATAAGAGATTGAAGATGTGGAACTTGTCAAGGTGGAGATTTGTGGGATTACCAAGTCCCACATTGGCAAAGTGAATAAAAAAGAAAAATGGGAATTGTCCTACATTGCCAATTATAAGGCATAGAGGCTGATTTTGTAGTATAAAAAAGGCCTATGGCCTTAGTTGAAATTATACCAACAAAGCCTTTCTCATCTCTAAGGCATTTGTTCTTCTTATTCCTCTTTGCCAATGTGGGACTTGGTAATCCCACACTTGCCTAGATCAATCAACTAAGCTCGAAAATTTTATTAAATGTGAAATAAAAAAGATAAAAGAAACAAAATTAAGTAAACCGAAGCAGGCTTCAGCCACTTATGTTATGCAAAAAAGCATCCAAGCAAAAATTGGGAATGCAATCCCACCAATCAATCAACATCGGGAACATTCCTACCGTAATTTGCTAACTTATCCGCTACTTGGTTACCCTCACGGTAAATATGAGTTGTCATCACCCTCGTCGACTTTAAAAGCGTGAGACATTCTGCCCATTCCGTGCAAATAGTCCAAGGCACCATCATGCTCGGATTTGAAAACTAATGTACCACATAAGCGGAGTCACTCTCTAGCCAAACATTAAACCATCCTCTATGAAAGGAATCTGAAAAAATATATATACTAATATGAAAGGAATCTGAACAAATCTTAAGATAGAGATAGTACCGAACGGATTTCAAAATATTTATGGCGCCTAACTTAACTGCATTAGTGGTTGTGGCAAATATTGCATATCTTCAGGCTTCTTAAAGATGGGAACAAGTAGGCGTAGGATATATTGGGACTCATAATTAAGTTGGATATTGTCCTATTAGTATGGTTGAATAGTACTCCATCCACATTTTTTTACCTGTACAAGTTTCACGTTTCACGTTTCGTAATAAACTAATTAATTAAGTGTATAAAAATACTATTCTCTTTGTTTTTTTAATAACTGTCGCTTTTGAAAGAGAATTTTATTCTTAAATAAGTGTCACTTTAAGGATTACAATGCATTTATGTCCACCTTTTTTCCCTTTTTACCTTTATTTACACCTTTATTGTAAAAAATGAAAAAAATTGAAGAGTTAGCTTTAAGGGTATAATAGTATTTTTATTGCCCTAAATAATGAAACATTGGTACGTGAGAGAGTGTCAAAAGATACAGTTATTAAAAAACAGAGGGAGTAGTTTATTCTTGTAGTTTAATCAATGCTTTAAATTTTCAACCAAATGTAATTACAAATATAGTGGTAAAGTTGGAAGGATAATGAAAAAAATACCTAGAAAAAGGAGTAAATGCAAGTATTTTGACAAATAAATTTTAGGCCAGAATGTCTATTTTAATAAGATGAAAGGAGTAATAGCTAAAAAAAATTTAAAATTTGTATGGTATAAATTAGTCTGGACTACAAAATTTGTACGGCACGTGTTGATGGTATCAAAATTTATCTCTTTTAACATGTTCATTTCAGATCTGCAAAGCTGGTTAGTGCTATTGTGTTATGGTTTGTGAAGCTTTAATTACGTGGAATGGAGCTTAACTAAATATAGATTGCGAAGTTGTTGATTTTTGAATTTTGTTTTACATTTTTCAATTGTTCTTGTGACATGTTTAGTATATCTGAAATATGTTGAAATTTTGTTATTTTCTTTAGGTCGCCTGTCTGGTTCACCGGAGCTTTACTTTAACTACGTCCAGATCCGACCCGAGTCGCGCACCTGGCTGTCGTGGGTGAGTCTCCCAATAAGGATTTTTTACATTCACTAGGACTCGAACTAAAGACATTAATTAAGTGATATCAAGTCGCTTACCACTTAAACCAACCCTTATTAATTGAAATTTTGTTATTTTGGTTGTATTGGAAGATTTTATTTGATTCGCCTGTTCAATACTAATGTATGAGTCAAACTCTCAAAATGTTTACGTTATATTTCAATATTTATGGAATATATCTTTTATTAAAGAAACTCATTAATCTATTGATTTAATAGATTTCTAGATTATGTTAAAAAAAAGAATTGCAAGACTCTTCCTTGTGAAAAAAATCATACACTAATCCTTCTACGTCTCTCACTAAATTTCTGACATATGAAAAGTAGGATTTGAAAACTCTAAAATAATAGTAAAAAAAATCACTGTTATCAATACCAGATTGAGTATTATACCGATAAAATTAATGGTATGTGGTATTATCCGTATAACCGATATAATTAGTGGTTTATCGGTTTTTTTAAAGAATGTATATTATTTAGGAATTCAAGTGTTTATTGTAACGCTTTTTGGGTCTTTTGCAACGTTTATTTGTGTTGCGACGGTTTTGTAACGCTTTTGCATGTTTCCTATGGCTATTGTGACAGTCTTTTGCAACGCTTTCTGAGTCTTTCGCGACATTTATTGGGTCTTTTGCAACTATTTCTTAGTGTCGCCATTGCCTTTTTTAAAATACCATTTTAAAGTTGAACCGCGCCGTAGGCATGACGGATTCATGGTAAAGCCAGCCAAACCAACCGGTACAGTGCGGTTTTGATAACATTGATAAAAACTATCACATGTTGAAAAAGGGAAACCAATTTAGGAATAACAGAAGATATTAGTATTCTTATTATTGTTTGCATAGAAAAGAACTTGTTTTCTGCTGTGATTCTTTTTTTTATGATTATGAATTTTTGTAAAGGCTAGGTATTAAACCTAAGACCTCCCACCACTATGTTGAGTGGTGTACTAATTGGACTACACCTAATTGGTCATTCATGTGATTCAAGTGTTCCCTTCGTTGTTTTTTTTAGTAATAAGCAGCTTTTTTGCCAACATATTTATTTTTGGTTTTGGAATATCTTTAGACGATAACAAGAATGCGGACATGTTTCGTTTCTAATTGGCTATTAGTTTTAACCCTTCTTTGCTGCGAGAATTTTTTGCAGTGTTATCAAAACCATACTATATTGCCCATTTTGATCGGTTTTATCGGAAACGGCCTTGGCTAGGGTATTGTTTAACTTAAAAATGGCTATGGCGACACGAACACAACAAGAAAACAGCAAATTACCGACGGTAAAATCCCTCAGCAAACACCTCAAAATCCGTCGGAAGGCACTTCCTGACGACCTTAATGTCGTTTGCATGCTGGCAGAAAGTGCTGACTCCGTTGCTGACAGTTCCTTGTCAGAATTTACTGACGGGTTTTCTGATGGCTTTGCGTCATAAAAGACTGACACTCTAGCTGCAGTTTTCATCTGAGTCTGTCAACGGATGTTCAGACGGACAATCCGTCAGGAAATACATTTTTCCTCTGCAACCATTTTACTCTTTTATTCATAGATACACAAATTTAAACATAATTTTCTCATTTCACTGATTAAATGATCAAATTTGAACGCATTTAATATCTAAAAATACATTCATTACATTTATCAAATATATACAATAGTCTATGTTAAAGTAGCTATACAAATGACATAATTCCATGCTAATCTAACGAAAGAAGCTAGCATATATATAATAACATAAGTTAATACTTAAAAATTAAAAAAAAATTCAACTTTAATGTATCCATCTTCTATACCTTCACAATCCAAAATCAAGTCCAATTAATTTGCAAGTTATATTGCATCCAAACCTGCAAAGAATAATGGATGGTAATTTTAAATCATTAATTGACAAATCATTAAGTAACATCGTACTAAATTTGGACAATATAGAAACTACCTATTGTTAAAACCATCCAAATTGCAACAATCATCTTAAGTTATTCTATCTAAATGCTCACCAACAAGTTATAAGTATAATCACAAATAGTCAAGTGGTCATCATATTAAATGAATTAACAAAAAGTCAGGATGCACATGATTACAATAAGAAAGCCAGCTTCTAATATTTTCAAAAGGGAGGAATCCAATCTTCATTCAGTCAAGATAAACAACATGAGGCAAAGAATTCATGACAAAGTACTTGGTATTTTAAGCCACGCACCTCAAGCCTTAGTTTAAGCAAAATTTCACGAAATTCAAAGATGGGTAAAAGGTCTTAAAAAGGAAAGAATGGAGAAGAGTGTAAGCTAATTTTAATATTCACAATGATAAAAAAATAATTTTTGTACCTGGTTAGTGATACGTTGTATCATCTGGTAAATATTATTTTATGCCTCAGAATCATCTCCACTATCAGTTTCGAATTTCGATTCATTCACAACTGATGCAGCGGAATCAATCACAAGATAAGAAAATAACTCTATTGTTCATAATTCTTCTAGACTGTAAACAAAAGAGGGTTCTAAGAACCCTAAATTCTTCAAGATTTAGAGTAATTAGGAGAAATAGCCGCAACAATTTTATTCAATCAAAACTGCCGAATTGTCTATTAAACACGCCTACAAGTAAGGTCTAGGGGCTAGGGTTAAAACCCTAGAAAAAAAAGAAAAGCAGACAAACTTTTAGAAAATTGCAATTAAGTCCATGAAAATAAAAAACGCAAAATTAAGGGCCTAAACGGCAAAATTAGGGCCCAATTGGGTGGGGCTCATGATTTCTATGAGTGTTGCTCATTGGGCAGTTTTTGATTAGAAAAGTGTCCTGAAACGTCGAAATCCGACCCAAAAAGCCCAAAAGAATAGTAACCGAGCTAGCCACTTTTATCAATTTTCTCCAAGTACACCAACGCTCTCTCATCTACATCATCCTCCCCTGGCTGGAAAGAATTCGCCCTCGCATCGTCATCATCTGAAGTATCACCAGTGAAAGGAATGAGATGCTTAACGTTAAACACGTCAGCAGTGCGAATATGGCTCGACAGCTTCAAACGATATGCATTCGGGTTAATCTTTTCAATGATCTCCACTGGACCGATCTTCTTTGCTGAAAGTTTATTGTACTCTCCCACTGAAAAATGCTCCTTTGTCAAAACAACCCAAACAAAATCACCCACATCAAACTCTACATGTCTGCGCTTCCTATCAGCATCTTCCTTATATTTTGCGTTGGCTCTCAACAGATTTTCCCTCACAGCTTCATGAACACTGCAAAGACTGTTTACAAATTCTTCAGCCTTGCCATGATGATGAATCTGGTTAGGTACAAGTAACAAATCCAGGGGACTGTAAGGAAGTACAGAATATACGACAGCAAATGGACTAAATCCAGTACTCCAATTAACTGCATGATTATGAGCAAATTCAGCTCGACTGAGCTTCATATCCTAACTCTTCACGTGCTCGCCAACCAAACTCTGCAACATATTACCCAAAGAGTGATTGACCACTTCCGTTTGTCCATCGGTCTGGGGGTGATAAGCACTACCGAAGTTCAACTGTGTGTTCACCATCTTCCACAAACTGCGCCAAAAGTGACTAAGAAAGCATGTATCTCGATCTGACACAATTGACTTCGGTAAACCATGCAGTTTGTAAACCTCTCTGAAGTACAATTCAGCAACTTTAACAGCATCTGTAGTTTTCTTACATGGAATAAAGTGCACCATCTTCAAAAAACGATCAACCACCATAAAAATAGAATCATTACCTCATTAAGTACGAGGCAAGCCAAGCACAAAGTCCATGCTCACATCCTCCCAAGGACCAAAAGGAACAGGTAGTGGTCTATATAACCCGACATTTGTGGCAGCTCCCTTAGACACTTGCAGATTCTGCAACGCTGTACAAACTTGTCAACTTCCTTTCGTATAGACGGCCAAAAATAAGCCGATTGCACTAACTGTAAGGTCTTATCTCTCCCCACATGACCTTCACCATGTATCTCTTGGATAATTTTCAACCGCAAGCTACAATAAGGAATGCAATATTGATTCCCTTTGAATAGGAAACCATTCTACAATATAAACTCGGTCCTCTCTCCGGACGACACCCTCCTCAACACCATAGCAAAATACGGGTTAGTGTAATAAAGATTAGTAAGGGATTCAAAACCAGGTACCTCAACTGCTAAATGAGTCATTAAAACTCGTTTTCTGCTCAGTGCATCTGCTACTTTATTAGTGACTCCGGACCTGTGTTTCACCACAAAAGTGAATTGCTGTAGATAAGCAACCCATGAGGCATGCTATGCAGAAAATTTGTCCTGACCATAAAGATGCTTCAAGGCCTCATGGTTTATAAATAGTACAAACTTCCTCTGAAACAAATAATGTCTCCAATGTTTGATGGCCTGCACGATAGTATAAAACTCCATGTCATACGTGCTATACCTCATTTTGGCTCCTGTTAACTTCTCACTGAAGTATGCGATTGACCTACGATTTTGACCCAATATAGCTCCAATTCCAATATTTGACGCATCACAATGCAACTCAAAAGGCTGATGAAAATCCGGTAGGACAATTATCGGGGTTGTCGTCAGCCGGTGCTTTATCTCTTAGAATGCCTTATCTACGACGGCTGTCCACTCAAATCTCCCATTCTACTTAATGCAGTCAGTAATAAGGGCCATATTACTACTGAAATGAGGAATAAACCTCCTATAAAAAGATGCCAGCCCATGAAAACTATGCACTTCTATGACCATCCGTGGTTGAGGCCAAGCTCGAACTGCCTCTATTTTGGACTCATCAACCTTCAAACCTTGATCAAAAATTGTATATCCCAAGAACAGCACACTTCGGGACATAAATAGGCACTTCTTAGGAGCTGCATAAAACCTCTCCTTCCTCAAAACAAACAGTACTTCTCTCAAATGGGTTAAATGCAAATTAGGCTCATCACTAAAAATCAGAATATCATCAAAGTACACAACAACACATCGCCCAATAAAAGGTCGTAACACCTGATTTATAACTCTCATAAAAGTGCTAGGGGCATTTGACAACCCGAAAGGCATAACCATCCACTCAAACAACCCTTCTTTAGTCTTAAAGGTAGTTTTCCACTCATCACCAGGTCTAATACAAATCTGATGATAACCACTCTTCAAATCAAGTTTAGTAAACACAACAGCAAACTTAGTTGGTCTAATAAATCACTTAAATGAGGGATAGGGAAGTGATACCTGACTGTGATCTTGTTCATGGCTCGACTATCAACATACATCCTCCATGTGCCATCCTTTTTAGGAATCAACAAAGCGGTACTGCACATGGACTCAAGCTCTCCCGAATGAAATCCTTCGCCAACAACTCCTTAACTTGCCTCCGCAACTCCTCATGCTCTATCTGGCTCATTTTATAATGGGGTCTATTAGGCAAAATAGCCCCAGGCTCTAAGTCAATCTGATGTTGGATGTCTCGCAATGGGGGTAACTCATCCGGTAGTTCGGCTGGAAAGATATCTTAAAACTCTTTTAATAAGGGCTTTACTAACTCAGGTATTACAACCACCTCTTCTTTTACTGCTCGCACCCCCACTAAATACACCACCCCAGTCTTCTTCATCTCCACTTCAAACTGTTGACGCGTTAACATATTACTTCCACTACTCTTCTCCTCCCTTTTGGGCAACAATGTTATCTTTGTTCCATTCCATAAGAAACTATAAGAGTTAGTAGTTCCATTATGGTTAACCCCCTATCAAACTGCCAAGGCCTACCCAGTAAGAGATGACATGCATCTATATCAACCACATCACACCACACCACACCTCATCCTTATACTTCTCACCCATGGAGAAAGGAACTAATACCCGTTTATTCATCGAAACCTCCCCTTCTTGCTTCAACCAAGCCAGTTTGTAAGGACTTAGATGCTTTTTTATGGGCAACTCTTCCTTTCGCACCGCCTCCAAGGAGATAATATTCTCACAACTACCTACATCAATCATGTACTTATAGACCTTCCCTTTTATGGTGCAAGTGGATTGGAAGATATTATTCTGCAACCATTGTTTATCATTCGCACGTGGGGTTAGGAAAGATTATTGCACGACCAAGGCTGTCCCTACATCACCTTCTTCTACAATCTCTTCATTCACCTCTTTATCTCCCTCATCAACGTTATCTTCACCCACTCCATCCTTTCACATTTCATGATCAGTTATCATAGCCCTCTTTTCTGAGACCCGGCAGTTTATAGCCTTATGCCCAATCTGACCACACTTAAAACACCTCAGTTGACTATGATTCGAATTAGGGTTTTCTACCACTAGTGAAACCTCCTTGTCGCCTACTATTTCCATGCTCTTAAACCCTCCACTGCTGCTACTACCTCATTTCAAAACATTCACAACTATAGAATGAGTTCTGTATTCTAAACGAAGAGCCCTTTGCTGAGCCTCCGATATAGTAAGTGGATCAAAGTCATTAACAGCTTCTCGCAACTGTTCACATAACCCCCTAATATACCTCGACACTAGTTGCTCTTTTGTGTCATATATATCATTTCGTGCCACCAACTGATAGAGCTCTATTGTGTATTCTTCAATAGAACGCCCTCCCTGTTTGAGGTTTTGCATCCTCTGATACATAAGACGCTAAAAATTGTAGGGTAGGAACATGGCTCTCAACTGTTTCTTCATCTTCTCCTACGTCATAATCTTAGACTTACCCATGCAAACCCTAGTGTTCTTAACCTGCACCCACCAAGCCATTGCTCTATCTCTCAATCACTAATTGCACCTGCTTATTCTCTAAAACTCCCTTAAATTCCAGAACTTCTTCTAGTGCCGCCAGCCAATCGAGAAACTCTTCAGGTTGAAGGGTTCCGCTAAATTCTGGATTCTAAATCTGCAGGCCAGCCTCCCGACGTCGATTCTCAGTGGCTCACTCTCGGTGATGACCACCATACTCAAATCGTCACTCCTCATCACTTTCCTCCCCTAGGGTTTCATAGTGAGGTCGTTCATTGATGATACGCACCCCTCTACGCTCATTATTGATCCCATCAAGTCTCGCATCTAATGCCTCTATCCTGGACATTACCTTATCGACAAAAGTCCCCATCCTCTGATCAACAACCTCTGCAACCCGGCGCCTTTCTTCATCTTCAGCAATCTCGGCCACACTTCGTTCTTTTCTTGGTGGTGCCATAGTATGTGAAGGCTCTGATACCAACTGATACAACGAAATCAATCACAAGATAAGAAAATAACTCTTTTGTTTATAATTCTTCTAGGCTGTAAACAAAAGAGGGTTCTAAGAATCCTAAATTCTTCAAGATTTAGAGTAATTAGGAGAAATAGCCGCAACTAATTTTATTCAATCAAAACTGCCGAATTGTCTATCAAACACGCCTATAAATAAGGTCTATGGGCTAGGGTTAAAACTCTAGAAAAAAAAGAAAAGCACACAAACTTTTAAAAAATTGTAATTAAGTCCTTAAAAATAGAAAAACGCAAAATTAAGGGCCTAAACGGCAAAATTAGGGCCCGATAGGGTGGGGCTCATGATTGCCATGAGCGTTGCTCGTTGGGCCGTTTTTGATCAGAAAAGTGTCCTGAAACGTCGAAATTCGACCCAAAAAGCCTAAAGGAATAGTAACTGAGCTAGCCACTTTTATCAATTTTCTCCAAGTACACCAACGCTCTCTCATCTACATCAACAACAAAGTCCTCGTCGTCTTCTAACAAGTAATGAAATTCAACATTTGGGTCAGCAAGATTAGTTACATAGTTGTCAAGCCGCTATGCGCTAGGGAGGGGCTAGGCACGCCTCTGAGATACGCTAGGCACAGAAAATTTGCAAAATATATTTTCTTGAAAAGTGAAGTTAAATGCAATAACAATACTAGAAAAAGAACTAAGAGAATTGTTAGATTTACATATGTATGTAAAATTTACATATTGCATTGGGATTATCTAGCCTTGAGTTAATCTAGCCTTAATAGAAATTAAATTAGGAATATCTAGCCTTGAATTATTATTAAAACTCTTACAAATAGATGGACAACACATATTAAAGTAAGTTCAAGCCTTGAAAAATAAAAGTGTCTCTGAGGCGCACCTGAGGCGCACGAGGTGCAACCAAAAGGCGTGCTTAGGTGCACAAGGCGCGTGCCTGAGGTACACTACCTCGCCTACGTTAGGCGTAGGACCCTGAGCCTTGTGTGAGGTGCACCTTTAACAACTATTATAATTATAATTTACTTGTACTACCAAACTGCAATTCAAGGTTCTCATACAAGTATTATTTCTTTATGATTAATTATAATTTACTTGTACTAACAAACTGCAAGTCAAGTTATTCTGCTTTGGTTGTATATATTTTTATATCTATATTTCAATATAGTTTGATTGCAATTCAAGGTTCTCATTCAATTTCCAATTGTTACACGAAGAAACATGTGACAATGAATATTAAATTGCAGAACATAACATTTAATTAATCGAAATTAAAACTAAAGAGAAACAACAAATAGAAAAAATGAAATGAAAAAAATAGAAGATAAACCTGTAAATCCAAGAAACCCCATTTGAAGTTGAGATGTAGACATCTAGATTTTGAAGCAACAATTTGACCTTTCAATGAGTTCTTTAGCTAAGAAACAACTCTTTGGTGACTCTTGCTGAAATTAAACAGAAAAACACACACATATATACCTGTTAGAGAGAATATAAGTGAAACAATATTACTTTGGACATATATCAAAGTAAGTTTTAAATTTTTATAGACACAGTACCTACATCAAATAGAAGAAGTGAAATTAAGGGTTGAACTAAAACTAAATAAAAAAGTGTAATAAGTTTGTGTGACAAACTGTCTCATAAATCTAACATGAATGCATCAACCAAAACCTGGAGATCATAAGGAACAAGAACAACATTCTAGTGTATATTACACAAGGAAAGTTTAGAAAAAGAAAAAAATAAATAAAAAAATACAGTTCAATCAGTGGCAGAGCCAAAACTACATTAGAGGGGGAGCAGAATTATATTGAAAAAAAAATATGTTTAAAGAAGTATCAAATTTTTTATACCAAACATCCTTCAAACTCATATCTGTTCCTGAATAAGGTGTTCTCAGGTAATTATGCACTTTGGGTTGACAAGGACATATTGTTACCATATTTGCCTTTATATATGGTCTTGTATGTTAATATCAAAGTTGTGAATAGGTTTATGTAATTCCGGGATTAAGAACCATATTAGGATCAGTATCTAAATTCTCATACTGTAAGTTTGAGGTGGTTGTTTAACTTTAAAATCTCTAAGCAATTTTGTCCAAAATATTTGCACATTTCAATAATATGCATAACCTATGAAAGTGAATATAGCCCAATTTTATAGTCAAACACAATTCTATATTCTATTAGGAAAACTTTATTGAACTCATAATGTGATACTAATTGCAAAAAAAAGTTTTATATACTTGTAAACTAGGAGCAAGTGCGTTAAGAACCACAAATATATATAAACTTATTCAGATATTCCAATTTTAATAATGGTCTCGAGTCCTATTCCATCACCACAATTATCACTTTTTAACTTTCATTTTCTTTTATCTTGGATTCAAAATGATGAGAAGAAATGCAATTCTATTCTATATTATCTTTCAAGTTTGTTACTGCAACTAAAACTTCAATTTATTCATCTTCCAAAACTAAAAATTGATAAATTACATATTGTGTCCTCAAATCCAGTCAATGAACACAAGTTTAATTTTCAGCATTATAATATATAAAAACTTTTAAATTAAACTAAACAACTAAACAAACAAAGTGAAATACAGTTGTACAGAAGGCAAGAAAAAACAGAAAGTCCCAAAATTCATATCAATTGTTAAGTAAACAAGTAGAATTGATATTTGAAAATCAAGAAATGGATATATTACCTGGAAACTTTATTTTATGGATGAAAATATAGGCAAAAGATCTGTGATCTGTTGAAACTTGAAAAGTAAAATGAAAGGTGCCGTCGGAGATGAATTCCGAAGCTTGGTTGCTGATTGCGGCCTGCAGACAATCACGATTTGAAAAGGAGCAACAATGTTTGCGTAAAGTAGAATGTTACGTGAGGAGCAGCATACACAAAATTCAGCCTATTTGATTACAGTATCCAAAACTACCTTGTTTGCTCTTTAAAATCAAGCGCAGAATGATGTCGTTTATATATAATTAGGTTTACAAAATTAGAAGAAAGCAGAGAATGAAGGACTCTGCAGAAGACGAGTTTCAGGCAAGAATTAAGCTCGCCCGGACCAGCCGCATCGGCTGCGTTCAGGGTGTATTCATTCAAAAAAAAGGCAAGAATTAAGCTGAGGCGGTAGATGTCGGTGAGAGTACGCGAGTAGCGGTGAGTTCGTTGTTAGGTAGTATATCACAGTTAGAATTGCTTCTATACAGAACAGAAAAAAACCCTAATCACAAAGCAGAGACTGTGAAAATAGAAACCACTTAAATACGGTTTGCACAAACATAAATAGAACAAATTAGAGAACACACAACTTACCCGAGAAAGGGAGTTGAGGAATTAGTTTTCACCGGCCGGAGAGTAAGAGGTTTGGAGGGATATGGGGCTGAGGTCTATTTGCCGGCGGGAGAGGAACGCGATTTCAGAAGGGATTTGGGATTTTGAACACTAGGGTTTACGTGAGAGAGAGGGAGGGGGGTTTTTAGAGCCATTTAATTTAATATGGGTTGTGTACGTTATGTATTTCATATTAAAAATAATAAATATTTTATATTATTTTACTAAAACACAGTCCTGACTTTATTAGTTGTCCGTCAACCCCGTCAGTCGTAAATTATATTGGAGGGAAACATTCCCGCAATTATTTCGATGGTAATTTCTTTTCCGTCAGGAAATCCGTCAACATATATTGACAGATACTTACTGATGGCTAATGCGTCGGTTATCCTGACGGATAGCTGTCCGTCAGACATTTCCTTAGCATTTTGCATTTTTCTTGTAGTGGAAGCGTTGCAAAAGACCCATAAAGCATTGCAAAACACCGGTTTGATGTCTGATAAAACCACTAATTATAACAGTAATACCGCGTACCAAAATCTTCACCAATATGACGTCCTGTACGATTTTGATAACATTGCTTTTTTGGTCCGCACAAAATAATCGAATCTAATCACCAGCACTGACTAGTTATACTTTTTATATATGTTTATTTATAAAACTTTATTTTCATTAGTTGAGGGCATTATAAAACTTTATTAATATTCTTATCTTAAGTATGTACACACATGATTCAAATATGTTATCCCCAAATTGGTGTCTCATTCCATGTCCGAATTCATTATTTGACACATGTTTATTTTTATTTTTATTTTATTTTTTTAGTTGATCTCTTCTACAAATGTGCTACATGTCATATAACAAATGAAGGGTTATAGAAGGAGACACAAATTTGGGGACATCCAATTTGAATCTGTATCGAATGAAACAACTAAGGAGTAATGTGCTGACTAAGATTAAATACATTTTATGGTGATTTATGATAAATTTCATTCAATATTTGTGGTATACAAAACTTAACTTAGTTTGAGAACTCGAAAGGATTCTATAATACCTTTTAGTTGCGACAACAACAAGCCAAGCTACAATTTTCGGGTAAAATATTGTAACGGTCAAAGCCTGCCTCATGTGAAAACTTGAAAATGTAGCTTTTTCCATTCATCTTTATTAAATTCATTTGAGTCTTGTAATAATATATCGTTGAAAAGCTCTAGAGCAGAGAATATGCAATGCCGCGTTTCAAGTTATCCAATCAAAGCTTTTCAATAAATCTAAACCTAAAATTTAAATCATTGATGGTAAATATATCAAATTTTAAAAAATCATTAACGTCTGCCTGTACGGATTCAAATCTGCTGTCCCCAAATTAGTTTCTCCTTCTATGTCTCTCCATTCAGTATTTGACATGTAGCATATTTGTAGGAAACATAAACTGAAAAGAAACGAAAATAATAATAAAAACAGACATGTTTCAAATAATGAATGAGCGATATGAAAGGGGACACCAATTTGGGGACAACATATTCGAATCCATTTGAGACTATATAATCTCTCCTTTTGCAACAATATTCTGGAAGAAAAACTCGAAGTTTTCATCCTATTTTACTAAAATTTTTAGCAATATATTCTCTACTTTTACGTATGTAGTTGCCAAATTTAGGTTCGAGTGAAATTTCTCTTCACATGGTTGAGTTCCCCGAGGTTTGCAGTTATATTATGTTAGACAAATTTATTGACAGCAGTCTTTTCAGAAAATTAAGTTTCAGAATTCCGCTATGGATAAGGTTTATGAATATTACTACTAATATTTTTACCACAATACATTCTTTTTTTTGTATTGTAATATTTATCTATCTTAAAATACATTCATCTTTATAAATAATTAATGGACTTACACCTCAAGATTAAGGTGGTTTGTTGTTGAACATGCCAAAAATATTAAAGTCTTAATCTCAAATATTGGAGTTTTCAGGGTCATTTTGGTGAAAAGGCATACATAAACACACACATATATATTACCAAAATAATTTGTGCACTGTTCCACTATTTTCCATTAGAACCATAATATTTTTATCAACTAGAGTTAATGAAATTAATAAGTAATTAGAAACGCGATGGGAGGATCAAACCAGGGAAACTGTTTAATACGAATACCTGCTTTTAAACTTTATGGGATGTACCGCTTTTTTGTCATTAATTATCTAAATTACTTACATTATTTAGAAATGTGTTCATTCACCACATTCTTAGAAAATAATACGAAAAGTGTAAGGTTTTAGGTTCAATCTACAAAATTAGTAAAAAAATGTCCTTTTATTTCTGAAAAAAAAAGAAGAAAAGTGGTCATATGGATTGTTTTTATATGATGCACTTGATTTTGGTTTATCTTTTTTTGAATTTTGATAAAATTAAATATTATGGACTATGGATTATTTAAATAATAATAATATAATAATACAGATACTTTTGATTATATATTAAAATTCTTATTCTTATACTAAAAATAATGATTTTAAATGTGACCCATGTGTTAAATAAAAAGAGTTGCAAAAATGTAAATGAATGTCGCAAATGTACATAAAAGAGTTCCAAACAAATGTGGCAAAAGCAGGAAAAGATGTTGCAAATGCGAAATAAAATGTAATATAAAAGAGTTGCCTTTTGTATGAAATGGTGTTGCAAATACACAATAAAGTGTACAACATAAGTGTTGCAAAAGGATAAAGTTTATATTTTTCACCAACGGCCTTTAACCTTGACTGCAGAGGGGTTTTTTGCAACACCTAAAAACGTGTTGCATATGTCGCAAAAGCCTTTTGCAACACTTTTGGAATGGAGGCAAAATTTGTTGCAGGAGAATCTCTTTGCAAGGTGAGAGCAACAAACTTGTTTTTTTTATAAATGTTGCAAAAACATCTTCGCAACATTATTTTAGTTCTTCATGCAGCATTTCTATATAAACATAAGATATTAATGTTCTTAGTAGACCCCATCGTGGATTTAACTATTTCTTCAAACCATTAGATAGGAGAACAATTAAAAGTGTCCATATGTAATCAAAAGATTATTTTGGAATTCAATGATGAGTTATAAACTTATACCTATTTGGTTTGTCATACCCCAAATGTAGATTTCTAGGCCAAATACATACATTGACCCCCCAACTTGTTCTCTAACCGTTTTTTGCTACCCCAAATTTTCTGATTTTTTTTCTCTCCAATAATCATAAGCTAACACATGGCATTGAGGGTTCAAACTGTATCAGTTTTGCCAACTTCAAAGATGAAGTGTCACACTTACAAAGTTCAGAGTAACTAAAGACGATTAAAGCTAAATTTAGGGGTCACGTATACATTTGGAGAAATTCTTATATTCGTGGGACATTGGTCCACCTACTAAAAGGCAGCAAAGATAAGCATGATTAGATAGAAGAGAAGTTGTTTGTCTTATTCACTGTGGCTCCATACCTTTTCTAATAGGGGAATCAGGATATCTCACCTGTAGTGAATTTGAATATATACAAAGTATCTATAATCTAAAGATATATGTATTAATGTAACTCAAAGTAACATAACTCCAAATAATTATTAGGTGGATGGGAAAAAAAATTAGTCAAATTTATTACTAATTATTATTAGGTGGATTGGCTGGCATCATAAATAATGCAGAGATTAACGTTTGATAATATATGTGTTCTTATTCTAGGATTCGATCCAAATTGTCTTTATGTTGATTTCCCGGAGGTTGAAATTGAGAAAGCTTTTTATGATATGGAGGAGGCCGTGCTTTTTCAGCAATTTCTTCCATCTCCTATTTGGAAATTGGAGAGGTTTCTTCAGATTGGGAAAGAGAAAAGTTTCAGAAAGGGATGGAAGATCATTGATAAATTTGTGGCTGAAATCATTTCAAAAGAGCGAGAGAAATTAAGTCGTCAGGAAAACCAATCAGAAAGAGATAGTGATGATTTCAGTGTACTAACACACTTATTGACTAGTTCTGTAGATCAAGAAAATGGAATCGAGATGAACTCCGACAAATTTCTCATTGACTTGGCTTTTAATATGTTGTCAGCCGGGAGAGACACGATAGCTGCGGCTCTTGTTTGGTTTTTCTGGCTTGTCGGAACTCATCCTTATGTAGAGGAAAAAATATTGGAAGAGATGGAGGCAAATTTAGCAAGGGAAAATTCGAGTCTGAAATCAACATTTTTTGGTTTCGAAGAGCTAAACAGGCTAGTTTATCTTCACGCAGTAGTATGTGAGGTTTTGAGGTTGTATTCCAGTGTTCCTATCAATCACATAGTTTCAATCAATGAAGATACTCTTCCTAGCGGTCACCGAATTCTGAAAAATCAGATGATTTTGTATTCTTTATATTCTACTAGAAGAATGGAGGATATTTGGAGTACAGATTGCCTGGAATTTAAGCCGGAAAGATGGATATCGAAAAAGGGGGAGTTGGTTCGTGTTCTGTCAAATAATTTTATAGCATTTAATACGGGACCAAGGAGCTGTTTGGGAAAGAATTTAACATTTATACAAATGAGATCAATTGCAACAGCTATTATGTGGAATTATAGAGTTGCAGTGGCCTAACAATATCCGACTCAACCTGGCTCCTCTGCCGTGATTTACATGAGACATGGCTTAAAGGTTCGAGTTTCTAAAAGATTCACATCGTAGGACACTTTTATTGGATTTGGTGTTAGTTCAACTCTAGGTATGTATTCGTAGTTATAATCATATAAGTTCTCTCAAGTAAGAAGGCGATGAAAAACCCTAGGAAAGGCCATTCCGGCCGATTCTAATTTTCGCCCTCTTCCAGCGACCGTGCCCTCTCTATCTTCAATATGGATGCATCCTATCTCTCTTTCTACTGCAAGAATAATGTTAATACCGGTGCCCACAAACAATTTCCTGTTTTGGAAATCAAGAAAAACCCTAGCTCCAAACCGCAAAAGAAATCCTATGCGGCTGTGATCAATGGAAAGGTTTTGCTCTCTTCCACTGAAAATTCATCTAAAAAGATGGTTGTACCGATCGTATCAGATGCTAGAGACGGATTCAAAGCCATCAAGATATCAGAGGAATTTTACGAAGACCGATTATCAATCTGTCAACATTTCGCAATCGGCAGATTAACTCTTACTAAAGGGGATTCTCCTTAGAAACATGCAGATATCAAGCTTAAGCTGAATTCTATACGGAATCGGAAGATGGATTGTAAGTTAATATCCTTGGGAAAGGGATTTTACCACATAATCATGGCAACGGCTGAGGCTTTACAGAAGGTTTGGTCTACAGGGAACCTAAACCTAAAACCAGGGATTATGGCTAGATTTCATAAACAAACTTCTTATCAAGTTTGGATTCGTTTATTCAACATCCTATGGGAGTTTTGGGATTGTAGGCTGCTCTCAAGTGTAGCACGAATCATTGGAGTCCCCATCTATTTGGATCATAACACAATCGAAGGTGAGTTTGGCCACTATGCTAGAATTCTTGTGGATATTGATTTGTTGAAACCAGTTATGGACCACGTCAGGGTAGATACCGTTGAAAAATTTTTTTGGGTGGGAGCGGAATATGAAAGCATTCTAGATTTTTGTTTGACATGCCAACCGATTGGTCACACTGTAGATAATTGCAGAAGGAACCAGCTTCAGGAAAAGCAACCTAGGAATCGAAAGAGCAATCCCAAGGTTGGGGTAAGGTAGAAGGGTGCTCAAACTAATCCTGAGAACTCAGAACGAGCAGATCCAGGTTCAACTCAGATTATTAAAGAAAGTACGAAGGTTTGGAATAGAAAGTCCATCTCGAATGATACTCGAGTCAATGGCAATCCCAAGAGATCAAAGTCACCAACCGGCAATCGCGACTTGGAGATTGATGCAATGGTTACTGAGGTAATTGATGCAGTGGCTATTACGGTGATCGAGGCTGCGGCAAGAAGGTAGGAAATTCTGACTCCGTGGAGATAGTTAACTTAATTGTGGATCTCGGAGATAAGGAGACAGGAGTTCAAAAGCCGATTGATGGTCCTATTACTGAAGTATCAGATGATTCCAGTCATTCTACAAAAGCCTCAGATGAGATTGACCAAGAGGGCTTTGAATCGGATTACTCACAACCTGAGAAAGGTGTCCCAGGCTCTTGGGCTGATTTTACGGAACGAGAAGAGACAAAATTGAAAGCCAAGTAGTTGACGCCAGTTATACAAAGTTTTTTGTCCGCTTCCTGCGATGATAGTTATCGGTGTGAGATAGAGGAGGGGGATAATATCCGACTGCCAAGGAAGCCAAGGGTTTCGGTCGCTGCTAAAGAACGAGCTAAGCTTGAGCAAGAGCAAGCTAAACAGGAGCACAAGGAGCAATCCAAACGGGAGCATAAACCTCCATTAAAATTTACTCCATAGTTGATAGATCTTTTTTTTTTCCGTAATGGCTGTATGATTTTTTATTTCTTTTTTTGTACTTTTCCTTTTTTCTTTTTAATAAAACAGCCTAGGGGAGGGTTTTTAATGGTGGTAGAGCGTTGCAAAACCTTCTCTTACCTTTTCCCTCTCACTTGGTAACCTTTTATATTAAAAAAAAACTCTAGGCATGTATTCAATTATGAAGTTGAGGCTAATGCTTTGTGCTAATAAAAATTTATTTCTTCATTGAATGTAACTTTTTTTTAACTGTAGTCGTCATTCTTCATATAAAGTTGTGTTTAATCAAGAAAAACTCTTATCCTATTCCACGTATAAATACAATGAAATTGACCATTTTCATCTCACAAGCTCAACATGCCTTCAAGTCATAATCCTTTTGAATGTATAATTTATGTAAGTAATTTTTTTATTTGAATTTACCCAGCGAGAGGGAAAAGGTAAGCGGGCAGCCCCACTGCCGTTAAAAACCTCCTCTATACTCGTTTTATTGAAGAAATGAAAAAATACAAAAAAACAAAAAGTCAAATAGCCATAACGGCAAAAAACAAAAAACTATCAACTAGGAGAAAACTTCTGTGGAGGTTTGTGCTCCCGTTTAGCTAGCTCCCTGCGCTCTCGTTTGACCTATTCTTTAACGGTGACTGATACCCTTTATTTCCTTGGGAGTTTGATATTGTGTCCCTCATCCATCTTACGCCAAAAATCTATCATCGCAGGAAGAGAACAAAAAACCTTGCTAACAGGTGTAAACTGCTTGTCCTTGTTTTTCATTTTTGCCTTTTCTCATTGAGCAGAATCCGCCCAAGGGCCTGGGACTCCTTTCTCATGTTGTGAATAATCTGAATCAAAGTCCTCTTGTTCAAACTCATCCGAAGCATTCGTGAAGTGATTTAAATTATCAGAAACTTCGGTAATAAGGCCATCAATCTGCTTATGAACTTCAATATCCTTATCTACAAGATCCACAATTAAGTTAATTGTCCCAAAAAGTATCAATTAGATCATTCCCTAATTCAGAACTCTGAGGATTAGCCAACTTTAGAACAGAATCAGAATTTCTTGGCTACTTTTTAAAAACCTCGTTAGCCGTAGCCTCAATCACCATAGTAGCTGCAGCCTCAAATGCCTCAATAACCACTGCCTCAATATCAACTCTGTTAACATTTGAAATAGAGGTAGTCCTAGATGCCATAAGTTTATCCACCTGCCTAGAGGCAGCTGGAACCTGCTTACTGCTCGATTTTCCCTCTTGTAGCTTAACCACCGTGCCATCCGTCTTATTCTCAACCTCAACGATAGATTTCTAATTCCTTTTCCAGACTTTGTTACTCTGGTTTCTCTCTATCTCAATTGAAACCATTTTACCTTGTAGCCCTTATTTGTAATTTTTCATACTATCCTTCTCACCCTTTGATACATCAACAACTGCATTGTATTGGCGACAGTACTCACACCAAGAATGGCTAATATTTGGGCAAATTTTACAGAAAGGCGGAATATTTTCATATTCCAGATCAGTCCAGATTTGTTTACCTTCTTTTTCAAATCCAATTATGGTTGGCAACATGGTCATCAAATCAACATCTACAAGAACCCTAGCAAAGTGACCATAACACTATTAAGAGTTGCCCTATCCAACCTAGAAAATTCCCCAATTCCCTTTGCAATATAGGCTAGAATAGAGGCATTCTTGTATTCCCATGGTAGCCTATGTAGACGGACCCAAACCAACACCTTACTTTTCTTTTGATCTCTTGGATCAAAATTTGGCTGCCATGGTTAAAGGCAAAAAATCCCTAGTTTGAGACTAGTGTAGTCCCCTGTAGCCAGACTTTTTGTTTCAAAGCCTATGAGCTAAGCATAACATGATAGTACCCCTTGCCAAGAGATATCAGATTCTAGGGTTCCATTAATCTCTAAATCATACTTAGGGTCTCTTTTAAAGCAGGAAGTTTGTACGGAGCATCTCCCTTCTGAGGAATCAAGCAACCAATCAATGAATTAGAACACAACGCAATACGCTTATTAAGTGGAGCCTGAGGAATCGTAACTGAGGTATAACCTCCTTTCACCATGATTGTGGCAACATCAATAACTAGAGCGATTGGATCGACATTCAAAATAGCTACCTATATGATACTTATAAAACTAGGTTTAGAGTTTTGTTTTTCATTGATTGGAGGGACTGGTTAGCGGGAACAAGAGGGTTTGTCCTGACGAGAATAACAGAATTGTAGGTAAGAGGCGTCCATGGTGTTCGAAACACCAAGAATGATCGGTTAGACCGCATCGGAGCGGCCAGAATAGTGGCGGATTGAAACAATTAAGCGTCCATCAAAACCCTCTCTCCTATTGCTTTATTTGATGAAACAATCGTTTAAAAGTTCAGTGTATCTATGCAAGTGTATGCATGAAGTCATTCGAAATAATAATTATTAAGAAGTGATTTATGTAAGTAATTAAGAGCCATATATTATGTGTTTTATATTGATATATGATGTGGGTTTGATAGTTTCTTTACTGGGGGGTCTGCTAGGGTTTGGCAATGAGAACCCTAGTTTTCAGTCTTGAATTTTTCGGCAGAACTTCTTGATTTTTCGGGTCATCATCTCGCTTCCCTCACTATAGATGCATCTTACCTTTCTTTTTATAGAAAAACAAAACCTCCGGCTAACTCACAAGTTTTTATTTCAGAACCTAAAAAATCTAACCCTAATCCACAAAAGAGCTCTCTTTCTTATTCGATAGTAACCACTCAAGGATCTTCTTGCTCTATAACCGAGAAGGCTTCGAAGAAGGCTACCATCTCGGATGCCCGTGATGGATATAAAGTAATTAAAGTTCCTACAGAACTCTATAAGAAACGTCTATCATTATGCCAGTTTTTTGCAATTGGCAGATTATCTCTTGCGAAAGGGGACAAACCCTGGAAACACGCTGATGTTAAGCTCAAACTGAATACAATATGGAATCGAAAGATGGATTGGAAGCTTATTTCCTTGGGGAAGGGATTTTATCACATTATTATGCCTTCAGCCGAGGCTTTGCAGAAGATTTGGTCCACAGGAAATCTAAACCTAAAACTAGGAATTATGAGGTTTTCAGTTTAGAAAGCTGGTTTTGATCTAGCTAAGCACAAATAAACTACTACCCAGGTATGGATTCATTTATTTAATTTGCCTTGGGAGTTTTGGGACCGTAGATTGCTTTCCAGTGTTGCGCAGGGTGTTGGGGTTCCTATCCGCTTTGATCGCAATACTATTGAAGGGGAATTTGGGCACTACACTCGAATATTGGTTGATATTGATTTAACAAAACCTATTATGGATCAGATTCATGTAGATATGGCAGGAAATATTTTTGGGTGTCTTTAGAATATGAATATATTCCTGCTTTATGCTCCAGTTGCCTGTCAATTGGACATTTAGCAGTTGATTGCAGGCATAAAATTGTGCAAAAACCATATGTGTAGAAAAGGCTCGAGGTAAATCTCCCTATTGTTCAATGACAGGCAGGGAAAGAGTGACCAAACTTGGAGCTTTTCAAGAGAAGCAAACCTAGGTAGCAAGATTTGGAAGAGAGAGTCAAATCACCAGCACCAATAGGCAATTGTGAAGGCAGCCTGGAGGTTGACGCATTGATTTCGGAGGCAATTGATGCCGCGGCTAATACAATGATTGAGGCTGTGACTAATGCAGTTTTTGACAAGGAGGCAGTTGATCTCGGAAAGAAGGAAGCCGATGTTCATAAGCTAATTGATGGCCATATTACCGAAGTTTTAGACTATTCCAATCATTCCACGAACACCTCAGGCGAGGTGGACTAAGAAAGCTATGAATCGGACTACTCACAACCTGAGAAAGGTGTCCTGGGCTCTTGGCTGGATTCTGCGAAACCCGAAGAGGCAAAAATGAAAGCCACGCAGCTGTCGCTTGTTGGGAGAAGTTTTTCGTTTGCTACCTGCGATGACAGTTTTCGGATGGAAGAGGGAGACAATATTCAACTACCAAGGAAACTAAGGATTTCGGTCACCGCCAAAGAATGGGGCAAGCAAGAGCGTAAGGAGCAAGCGAAACGGGAGCGTAAACCTCCAAAAAAGTTTTCTCCTTAGTTGATAGATTTTGTTGTTGCCGTAATGGCTGTTTGGATTTGTTTTTTTTCTCTTTTCTTGTTTTCTTCTTTTTTCTTCAATAAAAAGAGCCTACGGAAGGGTTTTTAGTGGCAGTGGGATGTTGCGAAACCACCACTTGCCTTTTCCCTCTCACTAGGTTATTCAAAAAAATATTGATATATGATGTAATGCCAATATATAGTTAGTAAGAATTCATCAAAACAAAGTTAATAAGGGTCAGTTCGGCAATGCTTTTTAAGCTGCTGTCAAATTAAATTGCTCTCACAAACTTTTAATAGAACTAAATATTTTGGCTTTGAACAGCACATTTTGATCTTTCATACTAATTAATTAGGAATTCTCTGATTTATTTTTTCCCGAAATCAATACTGCAACTTTCGAAAAAAGCTTGAAAATAGAGCTTTTCAGTAAAGCTGCTGAAAAAAGCTGCAAAAACTCACAACAAACTGGCTCTTACCCACCAACCAACCAACTAAGCCTTAAATCCCACGCTAGGTGGGTCGGCTATATGGATCTTCCGACGCCATGAAGCTCTATCAAAAGCCAAATTTTCGTCCATACTGAGCAAACGCATATCCTTAGAAATAGTTTCTCTCCAACTAATCTTAATATGAAAAAATCGTTGATAAGTTTAAATATAAGTGTGTGTATAATATGAAACGAATCCAAAAAAAATGTTAAGATAGAGATAGTACTGAACGGATTTCAAAATGTTTATAGCGCCTGACTTAACTGCATTAGTAGTTGTCGCTAATAGTATTGCATATCTCCGGGCTTCTGAAAAATGGAAACACAAGTAGGGCATAGCATATTAATTTCGAGCAAGCGGACAAACGATTGAAACTTTATATTGGGACTCATAATTAAGTTGGACATGGTACTATCATTATTGTTGAATGCTACTCGGTTCCATAAACTACTCGCTTTAAGGCTTTTTATAAAAACTAATAAAAATTTAATGTAACAATAAAATAACTAATATATTCTGAATAAAATTAGAATTTATACAGCATCAATTAGTCTGGACTACAAATAAAAGGACTTCGCATGTGGCATGCTTAATAAATTGGTACACCACTCAGTGTTAGTGGTGGGCGGTCATAGGTTGAATACTTAGCCTCTTAAAAAAAGGACTTCGCATGTGGCACGCTTAATCAAGACATAGTATTTGCAAGGACACAACAATAACAAACTCATAATTAACTGCCTCAATTCCTCTCATCCGTTCACTCTTCTTTTTGAACGAAGAAGATGTAGTTTAGAGCGTTTATTTTCTTTTCCTCCATTAAACTTTTTTTGCATCTTACATGTTTTCGTTTCATTATTTTTGTTTATTATGTGTAATAATTTGCATTTGATATTTTTATTAAGTTTGTATTACGCGATTGTATTTCTCAATTGTGGTTTCATTGCTACATAATACAACTTTGATAGTATTGCTACATATTATGATTTTGAAATATGTTCCCGAGAAAGACACATGTTGATGTTATCAATATTTATCTTTTTAAATAAGATCGTTTCAGATCTGCAAAGATGGTTAGTGTTATGGTTGCGAATCTTCAATTATGTCAAATGAAGCTTAACTAAATATAGGTTTCAAAGTTGTTAACTTTTGAATTTTGTTTATATTATTCAATTGTTGTTGTGACATGTTTAGTCTATCTGAAATATGGTGAAATTTTGTTATGTTGAATGTGTCTGAAGATTTTATTTGATTCGCCTGCAACTGTCAAAATGTGTACATTATATTTCAATATTTATGGAATATATCTTTTTATTAAAGAAACTCATTAATCGATTGATTTAATAGATGTCTAGATTTTGTTAAAAAAAAGAATTGCAAGACTCTTCCTTGTGGAAAAAAATCATACACTTATCCTTCTACGTCTCTCATTAAATTTCTCACATATAACGTGTTTATTTGAAAGAAAATATGAAAAGTAGGATTTGAAAAATGTAAAATAATAATAAAAACATCAATACCGGATCGGGCACTATACCGGTGAAGTTAATGGTATGTTGTATTATTGGTATAACCTATAATTAGTGGTTTACCGGTTTTTTATTTTTAAAGAATATATATTATTTAGGAATTTAAGGGTTTATTGCAACGTTTTCTGGATATTTTGCAACTTCTAATTGTGTTGCCAGGGGTTTTGGAATGGTTTTGAGTGTTTCCGGTGCATAGGCGGAGCCAGGGGATAGCGGGGGTGGTCGGCCACCCACCCTGTGTTGCCGGAAAACGTAAACCCCCATATAGATATTGCTACCGCGCCTGCTCTCTATACAGTTGCCGCCGCCTGCAAAATTATATCTTTCCAACTGAAACTCATCTTCTACCTCTAATTCATTCTTATTTTTTCAGCCCCAATCACCAACACGACGTCATTTCGATTTTAAATGTTGAAGTCAAACAACGACGTCGTTTAGGTGTTTAAGGAATTAGGTTAAGAAATATGCCAAAATGCATTTTGCTTTTCTGCAATTAAGCTATTTAAACCACAACGATTTCAACACCGCTGTATTGCAAAACTCACCCCATCATTGCCTCTACCTCCTCTAATAATTGTCACCAGCCGCGGCATGAAGCTTCAAACGCCGGCAGTCTACAACCGAGCTCAAACGCCTCTGCCTCCTTATTTTGCCTTTTATTTTCTTTCCAAAAATTAGAAATTTCCAGTTACTTATTCAACTGATTTTAAGCTAATTAAACATTGATTATATTCTACTTTGTAACTTGATAAATATTTTGAAATTGGATGCTCTGTTTTAGAGTTCATGTGCCTCTGTGTGTTTTCTTATTGTTTAGTTGTTTTGATTTTGTTTTCAAGTTCTTCAAAGTGTTTTTTTAAAACCCCTAAAGGAACAATTTGTCCCTTCAAAGGAGAAAAGTTTGGAATGGGTGAAAATTTCGGGGCGAACGTCCCATCGAGGTTGGTGTATCCGCTCACCTACAAAACACCTATCCCTCTTTTATTAATAATAGTGTTGGTCCCAAGATGAGAACAACACCCATCAATTACAGGAAAGCAAAATGTTTGGATTGTTCACAACATCACAAGCCAAAAATCCTTGGCTCCTACGTTTACATTTGAACACAAAACAACAATAGTAAACGCATGAGAAAATATGGTCTTCCGAGAGTAATACCCCATCAAACACATAGCGGTTACGTCGCTTCCAAATAGACGATGCAACAAAGAACCATAGAGATGTTGTAAACTCCAAGCTCGGTCCCCTCTTAAGTTAGAGCCATGGCGAACCCTAGAGCTATCTTTCCCTCCTGCCGTCGCCCCTAACCCGATCACCACCTCTCCCTCTACCGATCAGCCCCCAATCACCACCAACACAATCCCCTTCACCTTGCTAATCATTCCACAAAAAACCCTAGAACTGCAATCAATCCAAGCTACCCAAATCGACCGTCTGAATCTGATCGGAATCAGAATCGAATCTATTTTGAGAACTTTCCGAATGGCTATAACGCTGAGGCTATGAAACGTGTGTTTAAGAAGTATGGTGTTTCAGGGAACGTGTACGTTGCGAAGAAGCGGAACGCTCGCAATTTGAATTTTGGATTTGTATCCATTGATGATTCATTACCGCTACATGAGGCTATCTATCATTTAAACAAGATCATAATTGGAATCATCCGGCTTCGGGCATATAAGGCAAGGTTTTCGATCCAAGCGGCTACCCATTAGTACAAAAAGGGCCAATATGGTCGCACCTTTCCAGTCAGTTTATGAAAAAACCGTTTGGAAAAGTATTTTAAAAAACGCGGAGGAGACATTACGGACAGTTAAAAGTTAATAACTGTCCGTATTGTCCGATGGTAAATGTAAATAGAATAATACAGATAGTTATTGACTTTAACCGTCTGAATTGTGCAAGCAAAAATACTTATTTCGGACCGTTAAAAGTAAATAACCGTCCATATTGTGGTGCGATAGTAAAATTGGCAATTCGGATGGTTATTTACTTTTAACCTTCTGAATTGTGGCAGAGTAATTACGTATTTCGGACGGTTAAAAAGAAAAAACTGTCCGAATTAAGTTAAAATCACAGCTTTTACAATAACCTTCTCACCCACCCCCGCGCCACTCTAAATCTCAAAACCCTACGCCTGAAAACCTCCCATCGTGTTGCTCCCCCACCGTCTATCTCACCCTCATTCCGCCGTCTCCCGCCGCCATCTCACTCACCGTCCTTCCCTGTCCATCTCGAACTCGTAAAACCCCTGCACCTCAAAACCTGCCCTCGTCTTGCTCCATCGCCATCTCCCACTACCTTTCCTTTTCGCTACTGTCTCTCCGCCCCCAAACCCCCCTCAAAATCTGTTTAATTAGAGGTTAGTATTTCAGATTTAAACTTCCTTTCTTAAATTCGAGATCCATACCTTTATTGTTTTTTTATTTCTTGTAATTACAGGAAAAAGCATTTGATGTTCCCCTATTGTTAACCATTCACTAAGACATTGTAAAACATCATTGGTAAGTTAAAGCTATTTTTGTGCTCATGTCTCATAGTAGCGCATCTTAGGTTGTTGGATAATAAGCACTTTTTAAGTTATAAGTTGGGTGATGAAGTGTTTCATGAGTTATGAGCTTTTGCTTATAGCTTATTTCGGAGCAGCTTATAAACATTGAAGAGTTACAAAAAAAGGACATACATAATCTCATTTAGGGTTACCTTTATAAGCACTTAAAATTGACTTAAAAGTAAAAAAAATACAAATCCTCCTTTTAGTTGTTAAACATATTCTGCAACTTGCAAACTATATAAGTTAGTTCTACTTCAATAGCTCCTGCAATATCCCCATCAATAAGGCAACTCAACATATGAAACAAAATTATGTAAATTACAAGCACTTGTAAATGTTTATATAAAAGAAAGAAACAAAACCTTGAAGTATCGGTAGGAGCCATAACAATAGCAAAGGCCTCGGGTACCATTGCCTTAATACATTGTGTAACACCCCCTATATTGGGAGCGCCACAGTAACTATAATCACCCATTAAATAACTCTACTACACTATATAAGGTTCAATACTTATAGATTTAATATGTATATTACAAATATAATGTTTCAAACTCTAAATTATTCTCCAAATATTTCTCAATGCCACTTTACATTTCTCACACTATCTAATACATACCATTATTCTACAAACCATAATATTACATTAAATTACAAATCCACCTCGAGTCTTTCCTTATATGCTCTTCAAGCTGATCCACTTATACCACTTTGGTCCAAGCTATCTACAATCTTCAGTATCTGCGTGTAGAAAATAAACTACATGCTAAGCAATTTGCTAAGCAATTTGCTTAGTGGTGTAATTAAAAAAAACACAACAACTTTGAACATTTTTAACACTATAAAATAGAAACCAAGATTGTTCCTAAGCCAAAAACAAATTTAAACAACTTTATAAAACCAAAACACAAAACTTATATTATAAACCTTTCAAAGTACAATGAAATTTATATCCAATTTTTTTTCCAAACACATCAACCATATATTGCCCAAAGTAAACAAGTCCTGAATAATGGTAAAATGGATACGGGAGCGGATAAGCCCAAAGCCGAAGCTTCAATATCAATGTATCGATCAAGCCCAAAGCCGAAGCTTCAAAATCAATATATTGGTCAAGCCCAAAGCCGAAGCTTCAAAATCAATATATCGGTCAAGCCCGAAGCCGAAGCTTCAATATCAATATATATATATATCATAATATCGGCCAAAGCCCGAAGCCAAAGCTTCAATTGTTTGTACAGTACTGTACCCCCCTTTATTGGCGCCAATCTACCCTGACCTGTATTCTACTCGTTTGATAAGGGCAATAAATCAAAGTAACATCTTAAAAATTCCAGTATAAACCATCAATCATAATTCAACATAACTTCATAAATTAGGAATTTTAAATCGTATATTTTTAAGAATCAAACTACAATTAAAACTCAGTAAAATCAATATTCATACTTTCCAAAATTTTTCCAGGTTTCATAACCTGACTTCCCCTGCATTTTTCACTATTAAAAGATCACCTAATCGAAGAACTTTCTTCTAAACATAATTAGACACATGTCTCAGCTTTCCAAAGCCACGGAATCATAGAAATCCAAACTTTATAACCAAAGTTATGATCAAAATACTAAACAGTGTACCAAGCTGAGATTTTCAGAAAATAGATTTCGTGACTCAACTTCAAACGAAAATTTCACATTGAAAATGACTGGAATTCAATAAGGTTTCTTCTGAATATATATTTCTTACTTTCTGTAGATATCAATGGAATCAAGAATTGTTCAAATCGGATTTATATAATGAGAGAAAATATTAAAAAAAACAGGTATGCAATCTGGAAAATTTTTCGAAAAACCGAGAAATCGAAACTCGAGACACAAACCTTTTTCTAAGCTCTTTCTAGCTCTCTTCTACCTCTTTTGCCTTTGATTTGCTTGCACTAGCTTCCTCTATAATAGCCATATGTAATTCTATCAAGATATTGTATAAATAAACTTCGTAATACCATAAATATGCTTAATCTACCATCAATTCTACTAATTAAGCTTTAATTTCACCAAAAATCACTCACCTCAAATTCGGGTTACTATTCATCTGAATCTTAAAATATGAAATCCTCCTCTTCTAGTCTTGATTCACTAAAATTGATGATGATAGAGGGCTTTATGATCGATTTCTAACAAGAATTTGAAGTTGAATCGAAGAAATCAGAAGTTTTTAGATTAGGGAAAAATTTAGTTAAGGGATAGGAAGAAATGGAGGAAATGATGAAGGTGAAGGTTAGAAGAAGCTGGATGGTAAGGTATGTATTTTGTTTTTTTTAATTTCCAATAATGCCCTTGAACAAATAATTAAATGCCCAATTCATCCCTCTTACTTAATTAACTCTTATTTCCTCATGCCTTATATCCAATAACAATAATAATAATAAAAATAATTTTCATGATATTTTAATACTATAGTAATTTATTATAAGCAAATTTTAGAATTTCGGTTCGTTAATATTCTCCCCCTCTTACGAATTTTTATCCCGAAAATTCCCTGAAAACAATTGTGGATATTGAGTTTTCATTGTATCCTCCGGTTTCCAAGTTGCTTCTTCAACCTTATGATTCCTCCAAAGTACTTTTACCAAAGGAATAGACTTGTTTCTCAATTGTTTAACTTCTCTCGCTAAGATTTGTACCGGTTCCTCTTCATACGTCAGGTCGAGTTCGATTTCTATGACATCAGGAGATAAGATATGTGATGGATCTGATCTGTATCTCCTTAACATTGACACATGGAACACATTATGAATTTTGTCGAGTGTCGGGGGTAGTGCCAACCGATAAGCTACCGGTCCAACCTTCTCTATAACCTCATATGGGCCAACGAATCTCGGACTGAGCTTGCCTTTCTTGCCAAATCGTAGGACTTTCTTCCAAGGAGATACTTTGAGAAATGCTTTATCCCCCACTTCATAAGTAATATCTTTTCTTTTTAGATCAATATAAGACTTTTGTCTATCCAATGCAGCCTTCGATCTCTCTTGAATAAGTTTTACCTTCTCCTTTGTCTCCTAAATCAAATCCACTCCCACAATCTTATTTTCACTAAGCTCGGTCTAATGTAATGGAGTTTGACATTTTCTTCCATACAAAGCTTCATATGGTGCCATTTTTATGCTTGACTGATAGCTGTTATTGTAGGAAAACTCCATAAGGGACAAATACTTATTCCAACTTCCTTCAAATTCAATGATACAACTTCTCATCATGTCTTCCAACACCTGAATTACTCTTTCAGATTGACCATCTGTTTGTGGATGAAATGAAGTACTAAAATGAAGTTTACTACCTAAGGCTTCTTGTAACTTCTTCCAAAATCTTGAAGTAAATCTTGGATCTCGGTCAAAAATGATTGAAATAGGCACTCCGTATAGCCTTACTATCTCATCTACATATAACTGAGCCAACCTATCAAGTGAATAATCCATCCTAACCGGAAGAAAGTGGGCAGACTTTGTCAATCTATCTATAACAACCCACACTACATCATGTTTTTTCTGTGTAAGTGGTAAAGATGTCACAAAGTCCATTGTGATTCTTTCCCATTTCCATTCTAGAATTGTTATAGGTTACAACAATCCAGAAGGAACTTGATGTTCTACTTTCACCTGTTGACAAGTTAGACATTGAGGAATATAGTTAGTAATGTCTTTCTTCATTCCATTCCACCAATAATGGCTCTTCAAATTTTGGTACATCTTGTTTGCTCCTGGATGCATCGCATTATGACTACTATGCGCCTCTTGTAAGATATTCTTCTAAAATTCTTCATTGTTTGGCACACATAGTGTATCTTTAAAATATAGACACCCATCTTCTTGAACCATATAGTTGTCTACGATACCCACTTGTGTCCTTGCTCGAATGATCTTGAAGTCACCATCTTCATTTTGTGCTTGCTTAACCTGTTGTAGTAGTACAGGTTAAATCTTCAATTCTGCAATTAAGGATCCACTACTGGTAAAAGCTAACCCTATATTCATAGCCTTTAGTGCCATCATTGTCTTTCTGCAGAGAGCATCTGCCACTACATTAGCCTTTCCTGGATGGTAATCAATAAGATAATTGTAATCTTTAATGAATTCCATCCACCTTCTTTACCATAAATTCAACTCCTTCTATGTTGGTAAATATTTCAAGCTCTTGTGATCTGTATAAATATAACATTTTTCTCCATAACGATAATGTCGCCAAATTATCAAGGCAAAGACTATTGCAGCCATTTCCAAATCATGAGTAGGATAATTCCTTTCATGATTCTTCAGTTGCCTAGAAGCATAGGCAATCAGTTTCCCTTCTTGCATCAAAACACACCCAAGGCAACTATGTGAAGCATCACTATAGATTACAAAATCTTTTCCAGGCTCTGGTTGGGTAAGGATGGGTGCTTCTATTAACATTGCCTTTAATTTCTTAAAACTTTCTTGGCACTTTTCATTCCACTCAAATTTTGAATTCTTTTGAAGTAGTTTAGTCAGCGGGGCAGTAATGACAGAAAGTCCCTTCACAAATCTTCGATAATACCCCGCTAAACCAAGGAAACTTCTGACTTCCGTAGGGTTCTTTAGTGGTTTCCATTCTACAACTGCTTCTATCTTCTTAGGATCCACTTTAATTCCTTCTGCAGAAACAACATGGCCTAAGAAAGAAACTTCTTCAAGCCAAAACTCACATTTGCTAAGTTTGGCATACAATTTATTTTCCCTCAAAGTTTGGAAAACTATCCGTAAATGTTGATCATGCTCTTCCCGTGACTTAGAATACACTAAAATATCATCAATGAAAACCACTGCAAACCTGTCTAAATATAAATAAAAGACACGGTTCATAAGGTCCATAAATGCTGCAGGTGCATTAGTTAGACAAAATGGCATCACTAAAAATTCATAGTGCCCATATCTGGTTTGGAAAGCTGTCTTTCCAATATCATCATCTTTCACTCTCATCTGATAGTAACCCGATGTCAAATCAATCTTGGAGAAGTATTTGGCACCCTTGAGTTGATCAAATAAGTCTTCAATCCTTGGTAATGGATACTTGATCTTGACTGTCAATTTATTCAACTCCCAGTAATCAATACATAATCAGAGCGACCCATCTTTCTTCTTAACAAACAACACTGGTGCACCCCACAGGGATATACTTGGGCATATGAATCCTTTATTTAACAATTCTTGCATTTGAATCTTCAACTCTTTCAATTCAGCAGGTGCCATTCTGTATGGTGCTTTGCATACTGGTACGGTAACCGGTAATACATCAATTGAATCATATACCGTAGGAATATTCTGCAATTCTAACTCACCTTTCTTTAATTGTAGAGCGAAGATTAGTTAGGCCTGACATCCCTTCCTAACTAATCTTTTAGTCTTCATAAAAGAAATTATGTTACAGAGGTAATCTAATCTTTCACCCACGATAACTATTTCTTCTCCATCAGAAACTTGAAGTGACATTCTTTTGTTTTTGCAATCCACCATAGCTCGATGTTTCGATAACAAATCAATTCCCAAGATAACATCGTAATCTCAAAAAGGTAACTCAATTAAATTTGCATGGAAAAGTTGATATTGAATCATAATAGGGCAATTTATATACACTTTGTTTACTATCACACTGTGTCCTAAAGGATTAGTCACTTCAATATTTTCTCCTAAGTCTTCTACATGCAACCCTTTCTCTTATACTAATGCAGTACATATATATGAATGAGATAAACCGGGATCTATCAAAGCATAAACATCCTGATTAAAGAATGAAAATTTACCGATAATAACTTCTGTAGATTCCTGAGTCTCGGGCCCTTAGATTTCATAACTTCGCACCATTCCTCCCAGTCTAGCACTCTGCGGTGCTTATTGAGCCATATCATGCCCACTTGAACCACTAGCATTTCCTCTTCCCCTTCCTCTTCGACCTTGAATTGTAGGAGTAGGAACTACTGCAGGCGCAGATGTACTTATCTGTCTTTGAGGACAATTTACAATCAAATGTTCCATTGAGCCATATTTAAAGCTGACTCAACCTTTTCCCCAACATTCCCCTGTATGCATCCTTCCATAATTAGAATATTGTGAAATATTTCTGCCTCTACCTGAAGGTACACTAGCCGCTGACCCCGCACTTATAGTTTGTCTCGGTGAAAACCCTCTGAAATAAGATTGTGTTTGTTCTGATGTTCCCTTCTGTTTCTTACTTGGAGATTCTAAACTAACTAGACCCTATGATCCCTTTTGAAATCCAAACCTTTTAGACATTCTTTGTTGTCTATCTGAATTGATCTTGTCAATGCCTATAGCAGCATTAACCAAGTCATTGAACACTCTAATCTTCTGTGCAAGTGAATGCACTCTAATTTCTTCATTCAACCCATCCTCGAATCTCTCATATCGTTTTACTTCACTGTCAATGATATCACGAGCATACCTCTCGAGTTTGAGGAATTGAACTTTATATTTTGATACAGTCATTTGTCCCTGTCTCAAAGATAAGAACATTTTCCTCTGCTCATCCTTGAATCGTTCACTAATGTACTTCTTGTCAAATTGTTCTAAGAAAAGACCCCAAGTGATTTCTCCGGCTCGCCTTTCTCTCATAATATTATCCTACTACCTCCTAGCTTGTTCTTTGAGTAGACCTTGCACATAATCTAGTCTCTCTTCATCTGTAAAATGAAACCTAGTCATACACCATTTAGTATGATCAAGCCAATCTTCTGGAAATGCAGGATTCACTGTGTCCCCTTCAAAGTCATCAATCGGAAGCTTCCTGATTCTTTCAAGAGGAGTTCTCTCCTCTCATCTTTCAACATGAGGTACTATAGGAACTTGAGGGATTTGTATATTTCAAAGTACTTGTGTGATTACTTTAGTAGTCATATACTGAAGTAAAGAAGCTTCTGCTGGAGTAGGTTGTTCAGGAAAGCCATGAATTGGTGGAGGTTCACGTCTTTGTTCATCCCCACGCCCAATACAGACTGTACTCTCAGCATCCTCTTCCTCATTCTGGTTATGACTACTACTAGCCATTACTTATTCCTAAAAATTGGACCAAAGTGGAACAAACAACTAACATAACATATTTATATCCTAAATGACATGTACATACTAGTCCTAGAATCGCCTAAACCTCAGCTCCGATACCAACAAATGTAACACCCCACTATATTGGGAGTGCTATAGTAACTATAATCACCCATTAAACAACTCTACTCCACCATATAAGGTTCAATACTTATAAATTTAATATGTACAATTACAAATATAATGTTTCAAACTCCAAATTATTCTCAAAATATTTCTCAATGCCACTTTACATTTCTCACACTATCTAATACATGCCATTATTCTACAAACCATAATATTACATTAAATTACAAATCCACATCGAGTCTTTCCTTATATGCTCTTCAAGCTGATCCACTTATACCACTTTGGTCCAACCTATCTACAATCTTCAGTAACTGCGTGTAGAAAATAAACTACACGCTAAGCAATTTGCTAAGCAATTAGCTTAGTGGTGTGCATAAAAGAAATACAACAACTTTGAACGTTTTTAACACTTTAAAATAGAAACCAAGATTGTTCATAAGTCAAAAACAAATTTAAACAACTTTATAAAACCAAAACACAAAACTTTTAATATAAACCTTTCAAAGTACAATCAAATTTATATCCAATTTTTTTTCCAAACACATTAACCATATATTGCCCAAAGTAAACAAGTCCTGAATAACGGTAAAATGGATACGGGAGTGAACAAGCCCCGAAGCCGAAGCTGTAATATCAATGTATCGGTCAAGCCCGAAGCTAAAGCTTCAAAATCAATATATCGGTCAAGCCTGAAGCCGAAGCTTCAAAATCAATATATCTGCCAAGCCTGAAGCCGAAGCTTCAATATCAATATATATATATATATATATATATATATATATATATATATATATATATATATATCATAATATCGGCCAAAGCCCGAAGCCAAAGCCTCAATTGTTTGTACAATACTATACCCCCCTTTATTAGCGCCAATCTACCCTGTCCCGTATTCTACTCATTTAATAAGGGCAATAAATCAAAGTAACATCTCAAAAATTCCAGTATAAACCATCAATCATAATTTAACATAACTTCAGAAATTAGGAATTTCAAATCCTAAATTTTTAAGCATCAAACTTCAATTAAAACTTAATAAAATCAATATTCATACTTTCCACAATTTTTTCAGGTTTAATAACCTTACTTCCCCTGCATCTTTCACTATTAAAACATCACCCAATCGAAGAACTTTCTTCTAAACATAATTAGACACATATCTTAGCTTTCCAAAGCCACCGGAAATCCAAATTTTATAACCAAAGTTATGCAAGCTGAGATTTTCCAAAAATAGATTTCGTGACTCAACTTCAAACAAAAATTTCACATTGAAAATGAATGAAATTCAATAAGGTTTCTTCTGAACATATATTCCTTACTTTCTGTAGATATCAATAGAATCGAGAATTGATCAAATCGAATTTATATAACAAGAGAAAACATTAAAAAAACAGGTATACAATCTGGAAAATTTTTCGAAAAACTGAGAAATCGAAATTCGAGACACAAACCTTTTTCTAAGCTCTTTCTAGCTCTCTTCTAGAAGTTTTTAGATTAGGGAAAAATTTAGTTAAGTGATAGGATGAAATGGAGGAAATGATGAAGGAGAAGGTTAGAAGAAGCTGGATGGTAAGGTATGTATTTTGTTTTTTTTTTTTAATTTCCAATAATGCCATTGAACAAATAATTAAATGCCCAATTCATGCCTCTTACTTAATTAACTCTTATTTCCTCATGCCTTATATCCAATAACAATAATAACAATAAAAATAATTTCCATGATATTTTAATACCATAGTAATTTATTATAAGTAAATTTTGGAATTTCGATTCGTTACTCATTGCATAGAGCATAGCATAGAAAATGATTAAAATTAGTAAATTTTAATAGTGTTCTATTCTCATATGAACCAAATGATATTGAGTAATAACCTTATATGAGTATTGTGTATGCAAATCTATTGATGACATGAAACAACTTTGATATGGATGAGTCTGAAAACAAATATTAGTCCAAATAGTAAGTTGAGTGCACGAAAGCATACTATATGTTGAAGATCTACTTCATCATTAGCTTTGCTGTTGCCCCATTAACTTTGAAAAGGTCATTGTAGGCTCCACTAGCTTTATTATTATAACTTTATTATACCTAGCTTAACATGTATGACTATAGTTTAATTAGATGTGCTTCTCTTAGATATATTATCTAGATATTGGACCAGAGGTCGATGTATATGAAATGGCCTTCTATTAAGTACTTGCAAGGTGTTAATGAGTTCGTTGCCACTGCTGTTGAGCACAAGTTGAAAATTAGGCTTCATATTCGGTGTCCTTATTACGATTGGTATAACACAAGGATTATATAGAGCATAGATTTATTGAAAAATCACTTAATTCGTCGGGGATTCACGGAAAATTATACAAGGTGGACCTGGAATGGTGAAGTGTTAGATATTGCAGAGAGCTCAACTACTCCAGTTATTGAGACAGTAGTTGATTCTTTTTTTGGAGATGAAGATATGGGAGATGAAGAAGATAGAATTGATGAAATGTTGCATGATGTAGAAGATAACTTCACGGAGAATCCCAATATGTTTGAAAGTATTCTCACAGCATCAAAGACAGAGCTATTTTTGGGTTCTGTTAAATAAACAACACTATCGATCATCCTCATATTATTCAATTTGAAGACAAGGCACAATAAGACCGATGAATATTATAAGGATTTGTTAGAAGTGTTGGTAGATATGTTTCCTGATGAGAACACACTCCCGAATAACTTATACAAGGCAAAGAAACTCATGTGCCCTATGGGCTTGGAGTATGAGAGGATTCATGCATGTGTAAAAGATTGTATCTTGTTTCAAAATGAGTATGTAAATCTAGAAGCTTGTTCGAGGTGTGGTTCTAGTCGGTACAAGAAAAAAGATTCAGGTACAAAAAAGAAACGTGCACCAGCAAAGGTATTATGGTACCTTCCAATTATACCGTGATTTAAATGTCTTTTCTCAGGTGAAAGAACTACACAGCTCTTGAGATGGCATTACAATGCTAAGAAGGACGATAACCTTGTGAGGCATCCTGCTGATTCTCCCCAATGGAGAAGAATCGATGATAGGTTCCCAGAATTCGGTAGTGATTCTCAAAACTTACGTCTTGGTCTATGTACGGGTGGGATGAATCCATTTGGAACTTTAAGTTCCCAATTCAGCACCTGGCCTGTTATTCTAACTATATACAATTTGCCACTATAGTTGTGTATAAAATGCAAGTACCTTATGTTATCACTTCTCATCTCGGGCCAAAATAACCCGGTAATGACATTGATGTTTATCTCGCTCCTTTAATTGATGATTTAAAGTTGCTTTAGGAAAAAGGCATGACGGTGTTCGATGCATGTAGTAGATCTTATTTTACCCTTCGTGCCATGGTCTTCTATACTATAAATGACTTTCTAGATTAATGAAATTTGTCTGGATATGCAGTGAAGGGGAAAAAACATGTCCAATTTGTGAGGATGATATGGAATCGATTCATCTACAAAACTGCAAGAAACATGTATTTATGAATCATCGAAGGTTTCTCCCTACAACTCATCCTTTTTGAAAGAAAAGGAAAGCTTCTAATGAAGAGATGGAGTCGAGTAAGGTGCGAGTGCCTTTGATAGGAATATAGGTTTATGAGAGGGTCAAAGACATTACAATAGAGTATGGTAAACCTTATAAGGGTAAGACTGACGGTGGATATAAGAAGAGGTCAATCTTTTGGGATCTACCATATTGGAGAGATTTGGAGGTAAGGCATTGCCTTGATGTCATGCATATTGAAAAAAACGTCTATGATGCTATTGTTAGAACACTTCTAAACATGCCTGGGAAAACAAAGGATGGTTTAAATGCTAGAGAAGACATGCTTGCAATGGCCAGAAAAGAGTTAGCTCCAGATTATCGAGGCAAGCGCGTTTACCTTCCACCAGCTTGGTACACTTTATCTAAAGCAGAAAAAACCAGCTTCTATGAGTCTTTACGTAGTTTAAAAGTACCTTTATGTTATTGTTCAAATTTTAGGTTGATTGTTTCCATGAGTGACTTGAAACTAGTAGGTATGAAATCACATGACAGTCATGTTCTTATGCAAAACTTCTTACCAGCCGCACTTTGAGGGATTTTACCAAGTAAAGTTAGGTATACTATCACCCGATTGTGCATGTTTTTTAACACTATTAGCAGCAAGATCATTGACCTAGAGAAGTTACAAAATGTGCAGAACGATGTTATTCAAACACTATATGCACTTGAAATATATTTTTCGCCATCATTTTTCAACATAATGCCTCATCTTGTGGTACATTTGGTTCTTGAAATTAAATGGTGGGGTCCCATTTACTTAAGGTATATGTATCCTTTTGAATGAGTAATGGGAATGCTAAAAGGGATGGTAATGAATCTGTCAATACCAGAAGCTAGTATTGTCCAAAGATATGTGTTTGAAGAAGTTGTTTCATGATGTTTAGAGTGCCTTTCAAATGTTAAAATAGTTAGATTGCCTAAATCTTGACATTTTGATAGGCTTATAGGCAAGGGTACTATTAGCACTAAATATTTATGTATCGACCCATCGATGTTGCGTAAGGCAGAATTGTATGTGCTTTAAAGTCTCTCAGAAGTTCATCCATGCATTGAAGAACAAATTTTAATTCTAAGAGATGAAAATCCTGATAAAATGAAGTCGAGTTGACTCTTATGCATGACCAATCGTTCTTAGCATGGTTCAAGGAACGGGTGATATCTGAACTAAGCAATAATCCTAAATTATCCCCGACATTGAGATGGGTAGCATATGGATGTAATAGTGTTGTCAAACTTATGAAGGGTATGACATCAATGGTTTTTCCTTTTACATGAGGCGACAAGATGAAAAATTCACAATGCAGAACAGCGGGGTTTCAGTTTTTGTATTATCACCGAAATATGTAAGCAAAAAGAACAAAATAATGGTCGAAAAGAGGAGGATGTTTTATGGATTCATTGATAATATATTAGAGTTGCATTATACGGAAAAAAAGAAGATTGCTTTGTTCCAATGCCAATGGGTTGATAGTCTTCACAGCATCATGAACAATGAACATGATTTCTTAAGACTAGTCAACTTAAACAAACTTGGCCATCAAGAAGATCCATTTATTTTGGCTTCTCAAGCAAAACAAGTTTTTTACATGTCTGATCCTGTAGATAAGAGGTTCTCAATATCGTTTACTTTTTTATTTCTTTGATTGTCTAATTAATATGGTATGCCTGCAGGTACATCATGGAAACACCAACATCTCAAAATAGCAAGAGATCAAGAGGCCTATCAAAGGGAATGGACCCTAAATTCAATGGCCAAAGATATATTATATGGGATGATCTTGGCAGCCCAGGTGGTAAATGGGCTGATAATTTTATGAAACACATCGGACAACTTGGAAGATATAGGGTTTCCATTACTTACAGGACATGGTTTAAGGTTCCTTGTTCCCTTAAAGATATGCTATGGCAAGATATGAAGGTAAATAATTAATATAAGTTACATAAAATTTTAGATTCAAATGAGATGATCATTTAAAATAAATAAACTTGACTTAAGTTTTTTTTGTGTGACAGGAACAATTCCGACTTGAAGATGATAGGAGATCTTTTATTTTGCAAAAGATTGATAAAATATGGCGTCGGCAAAAATCAGAATGGAATAGAGAGTTCATTGTAAATGGAAATCCTAAGGGCAAGCCATTACCATATGAAACGGGCAGATGTACAAAGGTGGAGTAGGATACGTTTGTAAAACATCAAACTAGCGAAGAGCAACTGGTAAATTAAATATTAATACTTACAACTAGACACTTTAAATTGTGTTATACTAACATTTGACAATGCTATATACACATGTAGGAGAAAAACAGGAAGGCGGCGGAGAGCAAGAAATAAGATACGGGTGTTCCTCATACCATGGGCTCTCGGTCATATGGAAAAAATCAAGTATTATGGGGGAATCGAGGTGATTATATGAAGTTAATGGGCATAGATCATACTACTGCTGCTCCTCGCGAGCTAAGTTCTACAAACTACGTGCTTGGAAGAACTATAATTGATGGACAGGGAAATAGGGTGATTCCCGATGAAGCAACAAGAATCGTGCACAGTGCAATTGTGAGTTAATAATAATAATAATAATAATAGTGTTTATCATTATCACATTTATCTTTTGCGGGTTTAAGTGTTTTTATTATTTGATATATATATGCGAATTTGTAGATGGATTTGCAAGAGAAGGCTAAGCATGGTGATTTCACCCCAATCAGGACTAACTCTTGCCTTAATGAAGTGCTTCAAAAAAAGAACATTCAGGCCATACACGTGGAATAAGTTCTCAAATTGGCTATTCTAAAGTGTATGGATCCTCAACAGAGTATCGAAATAAATATGTGCCAGATATAGCTGAAACTGATGAGATGATCGAGTGGCGTGTGAAAGAGGGTGTGAAAGCTGAAGTTCAGGGAGTTTATGAGGTATACAATAAACTGAAACTATTTACGGGTGTTTGTGTAATTCTTTTATTCAAATTGACTGACATAATGATTTATTGACATTTCTTGTAGGAACTTAGATCGTTGAAAGAGAGTATGGGTATTCTAAGTTTAACGAATTCCAATAATGTTGATGTCTCCACTGCTTCAAAAGGGGACAGTCAATCAAGAATCGTATCGTGGATCATCTTGCTGACCTAAAGGTAAATAATTATGTCCATATTACAACAATTCTCAACCATTGTCATCTATGTGGTTAAAATATTGAACAATTACTGTAAAAATAATTTTGTTATTTCATAGGCACCTACCAAATGCAACTTACTCTTAAGTATTAATGGAAATATGGTGAAAGTTGCGGATGGGGTTGCCTATCCTAACAGGCGTATTATGCACGGAACTTTCGTTCTGATAGAAAATGTGAGCATTTGTATAGACTCGATTGAACAGATGTACACCAAGGAGAACTTTCCTTTTCCAACTGATGATTTTGATACTCTCGAGAGAGCGGCAACTTCTTTTATGCAATGGCCAAGGAATCTTGTAATACTTAAAGAGGCGAGTGACTCAAACTATATATGCATATATGTCTTATTTAGCATTCTCAGTATGTGATTAATTACAGTAAAACATCTGTGTAGGGTGGGAAGACGATTTCTTCCTTTTATAATTCTGCCATTAAAATCCCAAAAAATCCAAATCCCAGAAATCCAATTCCTATAAAAATAAATCCCTAAAATCTAATTCCCTAAAAACTAAATCCCCAAAATCCAAAATTCTAAATTAAAAAAAACCATTTGCCAAGCAACCCATTCCCGAAAATCCAAGTGCCAATAAACCCAATATAAAAAATGCAATGCAATTTAGTTTTAGATGTGGATTATTACGCGACACGATGCGGTCGAAGAATGATTTCAAACAAATTATCATTCTACATACCAATAAAGCTTTAATCCATGCTAACAACACTAATGGAGGTATTTTGATTTTCCCATCCGCTATAAAGGAGTTGCTTGATGGAGAAAAGATTGAATCAAATATCATTGAGATCTATTTGTTGTAAGTTATATACTCGGGTTGTTTTACTTAGTTTAATGTGTTTAAATATGGTTGATATATCTTTCTTTCCCATTTTGATTGACTTTAATTTACTTTAAGTTGGTTTTTGTATATTTTTACAGTGCACTGATATATAGTTATAAGGAAGCGAGCAAATTTGGATTTGTGAATCCAACTTTGGTATCTCAAGCAATGTGGGCAAGCAAAAGCAAAGATTATTCCTCATTATACCTAACTTATACTATATCAGAGAATAGATCAAAGAGATTCAAATTCTTGCCATATAATGAAAGGTACTGATTCCTCTTCATTTGTGTTGTCAGTGGTACACTAAGTTATAAATTGTAACGATTTGCAATATAATGATCATTGGACTCTTTTGGTCATTTGTATAAGAAAGAGAGAGGTGTACATATATGATCCTCTTTGGCGCCTGACACCAGACCAATATCTTCTTATTAAGCCATATTTGGATAAGTTACATATTTTTACTTTCATCATACGATTTATTTTGTACACTTTGATTTATTCTAATATTAAAAGTAATGATTTATTGGTATATATAGAGCATTGTTGTCGTGCTATGTGGATGTGGAAAGTTCAAAGCTGATGAGTGCCAGAGCAACAACCTTTAACTATATCCAAAGACTAGTAAGATTGTTATCCACTTTCTTGTCATGTTTAGACATTGCAATATTGCACTTGTCACTTTGTTTAATACAATTGGTATTTTGAGTGTGCAAAGCAACTCGGGTCAATTGAGTGCGGATATTATGTTATGCGGTTCATGTATGATATACTTCTGAATCATGGTGATGCAGAATATTTATTGAAGGTATACTTAAATTATGTATAGTTTATTTAGAATTGAACTTTTATTGTGGCATATATGTATTTTTCGAATGAAAATTTTGGCATATACGTGACTTTTAATTTTATAATGCATATAGGAAAATGAATATGATATCTTACATTAATAATTATTACCATATTTTTGTTATCTGCAGTCTTATGTAAGAAGCATTACTTACACACAGTGCGAGATAGATGAAGTTTTGGACATTTTTGCAACTCATATGTTAGCAAGTCTATTAAATTTTAAGTGTAGTTAGTTGGAGTACGTATTTTGTTTATTACCTAGCTTTTAAGGTTTTAAATTTCTTATAGGTAGCTAATAGGCTTGAAAATTGATAGTATTTTGGCATATTGTACATAGGTAGCTACGCTTTTTAAGTGTTTGCTTTGGAGAGATCATTATTGTTTTTAGAGAAATATGAAGTTGAGTTTGGAATATAATCGATTATTGTTTTTTATATTGGTTCTGCTATTTAGTTTTGGGTTTACTGGAAATCGATTGTATTATATTGGGTTTACAAGAACTGCTGCTATTTATTGGTTCAGTGAATATGCAGAATTGAAAAACACTGAAAAAAATTCCTGTTATTTCGGACGGTTGTTTCCAAGAACCGTCCAAAATAGGTTGCGTACCGCCAAAAAAATCATGTCATTTTAAACAATTGTTTACAAGAACTGTCCAAAATAGTTAATGTTTAGGCGGCCATTTTATCAGTGTATTGTGGAAGATTCTTCTTAAAAAACCATTCGCAATGATCCTTATTACGAATGGTTTAAAATCGTCCGCAATAAGACCAATCATTCGCATTGCGACCTTTACGGACGGTTTGAAACTGTCCGAATAGGCCTAAAATAACCGTTCACAATGACCTTTTTTATACTAGTGACCATGCAGAATAGGGTACCAGAAAGAAGAGGTGCAATTCAGCCCCCAGTTTGTAGGTCATTTATCGGTTCCCCGAGGGATGAACGATCGTATGCTAATGTGGTTATCCCAGAAAAAAGACCTAATGGTGGCGATGTGGAGGCAGATCTTGAGATCACGAGTTGGGTGCCTCTTAGTTGTTTATATACGGTATGGAGTGTTAACAAGATTCTGACATTATTTGAGACCCTGCATTGTGTGAAAAGCGTGGCTATGGCAGGAGAGAATAAGGTTATTATTATTTTTCAGGCTATAAATGTTGTTAAGCCATTCATTGATGGTGTTTGGAAAAAGTTTGATGACATTCTTGAATCGGTGAAACCATATGACTTAGATTTTGTGCCGAGTGGCTGCCTAATGTATGCAGATTTTATAGGTTTACCACCGACTATCATTATAGATGGATGGTCGAGGAAGTTAGCAAGCCAATTTAGGTTGGTTGTTTCTCTTAATTATGATTGATTATGCCCAAATCACGTGGATGTGGTATCTTGCCTCGTATATGCTAGTCGAAGCATGAGCAATAAGGAAATTGAGGTTTGTTTTAGTGATAAGCGATATAGGCTAGAGATTTCTTTTAGACAAGCTATTTCTTGTTATGATGGTGTTGGTTCGAAAGAAGAGGAGTTCACTGATGAGGAAGTGGAAAGAGAGGAGGAGGAAGTGGAAAGGGAGGTAGTGCCTCGGAGAGATATAGAACCTGTAGATCGTAATCCGGAAGACTCTTGTAGTGTAATTTCAGAGACTAGAGGTAAAGGTTCAGGTGCACAGACTAATGCTCCTATATCCGTTGGTGAGGTTGCAGTTGGGTCGGTTTTATCGAGTCTGGACATCGCTAACATTAATAGGATGTTATTGTTGAGGAATGATGTGGAGGTGGATGAAAATCTACCGATTTTTCTTACAGGACAAAAATTGGGATTATTTCGACGACAGTAAAGGGCGCATATCATGGACATCTTGGATGCATGTAGACCAATGTGAGTAGTTTTTGGCTGCTATTTTTGAGGTTAATAGTCATTTTTTATGTCGTTGTCTTTTATGTGTTGGAATTGTAGAGGGGGTGTACGTAACAGGGTAAAGCAATCTTTTGTTAAGTCATGCATTAGAAGATGGGTTACAGTTTTTTAGTTTGTCTGAAATTAAGACCGGTGATGTATCAGCTCAGGATGTTTGCAAATTTTGGGGTCATAACGATTTTTGTTTCAAATGTATTCCAGCAAATGGTCTTTTTGGTGGGTTAGTAATTTCGAAGAATCTTACCTCAATTCAGGCTACCTTGTTACGGTCGAGTGATAGATGGCTTCATATACATTTCATGGGTTCTCATCTTGATGTCAATGCGGTATTTGTATATGGTTCCACTAATTCTATCGAGAGAAGGGAGATGTGGGCCGAACTTAGTCATTTTTCAGATGTTATTTTATGTGGTGATTTTAATGAGAATTTAAACAGTGAAGAACGATCTAGTGGAAGGATGACGTTTGCTATGATGGATTTTAAGGGCTTTGTGAATGATTGTGAACTTTATGATTTACCTTTGAATGGGCGTGATTATACATGGTCGAATAGTATGGCTTTTTCAAGAATTGATAGAGTTTTGGTTAGCGGTGATGTGGTAGACCTTTGGCCGAATCTGAATTTATCAACTGTAGACTCGGCATTGTCAGACCATTTTCTGTTATTATTTAGGTCTCGGGTAGTTTCAAGTAGAGGCCCAAGGCCGTTCTGCACATTAAATTCTTAGTGGGAAAATGGGAATTTTTTGCCATTTGTTCGGCCAAATGGAGAACTATATGTGGTGCTATTTCGAATGGGGATATTAATAAAAAAAACTATATTGGTTAAAGGACTATATTCGGCCATGGCACGTGTCTAATTTCTGTAACTTAGAGAAGAAAATTTTAGAGTTAGAATTGAAAATTATTGGACTGACCTCAAGCTCAATAGCTCGTCTGATTGACATCTCGGAGGGCTCGATTTTGGTAAGAACTCGACAAGAGCTGTTTGAGGCCAGGCGGTTGTTAGAGAGCATACGACATCAGCAGTCATGTATTGATTGGACGTTGCTAAGGGATGACAACACAAAAAATTTTCATAGGGTTGCATCGGGGAGGGCGAGGTCGAATTAGATATTGCACTTAGAAGTAAATGGAACACTTGTTCATGAACCGCACGTGATTGAGGAGATTGTTTGGGATTTTTATGGCCGATTGTTTATAGAAATGGTAACAGCCCCCTTTTCCTTTGATAAGCTGATTTTTAACCATGTTGATGAAGAAGCAAATGCTCGACTTGTGGCTCCATTTAGTGAAGAGGAGGTGTGGGCGGTAGTGAACTCATGTAATGAAAATAAGGCTCCGGGGCCGGATGGTTTTAATTTTTATTTTTACAAGAGATTCTGGCATGAAATCAAAGGGGAGGTAATGCTACTCTTTGATCACGTCCATAACTTTGAAACCGTTCCTGACAATATCAAGACTTCCTTTACGGTACTCATTCCCAAAATTCTGGGTACATCTTCATTGAATAATTTTAGACCGATTGCATTGATTCATGGGATATACAAGTTGTTGGCAAAGACATTGTCTGTACAATTGCAGCCCTTGTTACCACTTCTTATTTCAAAAAATTAGTTTGGTTTTGTCAAAGGTAGAAGCATTCATGAGTTTTCCTTTATCGCGTCTGGTATTATTCATTCTATTCATAAAAACCGCCAATCATGTTTTGTGTTAAAGTTAGATTTTGAGAAAACTTATGATAGTATTTCTTGGAATTACATTGATAAGGTTTTAGGGAGTATGGGTTTTGATCGGAAGTGGATCTCGTGGCTGAGGAACTACCGCTTAAATTCATCAACCTCGATTTTAATTAATGGTTCTCCAACTAATCTGATTAGTATTGGCCGAGGTGTGAAGCAAGGTGATCCATTGTCTCTGTCGATATTCGTATTAGAGGTGGAAAGGCTGAAACGCCTGATTGAGGCTACAGTTCGGGAAGGGATTATCCCGGGGTTTTGCCTTCATGGTTCAATGGTTTATTTGTCCATTCTTCAATTTAAGGATGATACCTTGTGCTTTATTCCAGCAATAGAATCACCCCTTATGGAATTTATTAGAGTCTTACGTTCTTTCGAGTTGATATCGGGTCTTCGGATAAATTTCCATAAGTCATCTATATGGGGAACAAATTTAGAACCATCCCGGCAGCAATTATGTGCGGATTTGGTGGGTTGTAAGGCGGAGACTTTTCCAATAAAATACTTGGGTGTTCCCCTTGGTTTTAAAAGGGTTCCGGTGTCGTGTTGGAACCCTTTAGTGATGAAATTTCAGTCACGGTTAGCAATGTGGAAAGGAAATTGCTTATCTTACGCCGGAAGGTTGGTACTTATTAAATCGATTCTTTCTTCCCTACCAATTTATTTAATGTCTCTTTTTAAGATTCATGGTGTCATTAATGATAAAATGACTAGTTTGATGAGGAATTTTTTGTGGAAAGGAGATGCGGCCATGCGAGGCTTATGCAAAGTGAGTTGGGCTACGATGTGCCTCTCAAAAAAAATTAGGGTGTTTGGGAATTAGAGATTTGAAGGTGGTGGATTGTAGTTTATTATTTAAGTGGCTTTGAAAGCTACGGGTTGGGGAAGTGAGCTCGTTATGGTTTGATTGTTGTGCAAAACTGTACGGTTTTTTGTCTTAGCATGGGGTAAAGTTTTCAGCTCCTTCTCATTTGTCTTATATTTGGAAAGGAATTATCAAGTGTTGCGTGGAAAATGGGCTAGCTTGGGACATTTTCTCGCTAAATATTAGGGTAAAAGTGGGTAATGGTAAAGATGGCCTATTTTGGCATGATATAAGGGTAGCGGAATTGCCGTTGGCAATGGCTTTTCCAGATTTGTTCGTGCAATGTAATTGCAAGTTTATTACGATAGATGAGGCCTATTTGAGTTAAGTAGGGCAGGATGTTTTTCGTAGGCCTTTTTAGAAGAGAAGCTTAAGGTGTGCTGCGCAAGATCGCTGTAGGCTGATGTTGGGAAGAATTAAGGAGGCAAACCCAAATTGCTTTATGAGGACTGATGGGGCTGATGTGGTTGATTGGCCACAACCGGTATTTTCTACGTTGAGTGACATCTTTTCTTGGGCGATGGGTGAAAGAAAAGATTTCTTGGCCGGGGCTTTTTTCGATGCTTATTATAGGGATTCAAGATGGCGGGTACCCCAAGCTGATTTTCCTTAATTTGGTCTTCGTGTATTCTGCCTAAGGTCAAATTTTTCGGGTGGTTAGTGTGTCACGAATGCTTACCAATGACAGATTTTTTGCTTCGTCGTGGGTGTTTGGCGATGTTGGAAAATAAATGCCCTTTTTGTAGACAATGGACCATGCATTATTTCATTGTAGTGAAAGTTCGAAGCATTGGAAATATTTGTTTAGATGGCTAAATATTCATGTGCTGATTCCGAGGAAAGGTGATGCGTTTTTAAGTCTGTGGAATTCTTATTTTACCCCAGGGGTGACCAGCGAGTTTGCTACATCAGTTTGGTTTGTGGTTGCTTGGGCTATTTGGAAGAGAAGAAACCATTTTCTGTTCGAGGGTGTCCTCTCGCAGTTAGACCCGTATAACTATAGCTTAAATTTATGTTGGTTTCTTTTCAAATGTAATCGTAGAAGGCTGGGTTTTGTTTTGTCGGATCTTTTTTGTAACCCGAGTCTATTACTCGCATAGGGCTGTAATTCTTTGTTGTTGATCTTAGCTTGAGATTAACACTTTATATTAATAAAAGAGGGGTAGGTGTTTTGTAGGTAAGCGGAAGTGTCAACCTAGTTGGGAGGTCCGCCCCAAAATTTTCACCTGCCCCAACCTTTTTCTCTCCGGGGGAACACACTGTTCCGCCGGGAGGTTTTCGAAAAAAATGCAAAAAGTCTACCCCCTTCCGCGGAACCACGAGGTTAATGCCAAGGAGGCCAAATAGCTGCCTCCAAATATTGTAAATCCCCATGCATGCAATGAAATAACGCGTGGTCCATCGACTCAACTTCTTCGCAAAAAGGACATATGGAGTCCATAATATTTTAGTTCTTCGAAGAGTTGAAACTGAAACTTGTACATTGAATTGGAAAAAGTTAATAATTGAAGTCTTAGTTACAGACTTGAATTGGAATACAACAATTGACGGAATGTTTTTCTTGCATATGAATTGTTTGATGAAATACCGGAGAGAGATGTGTTTGCCAAAAACGAAATGATTGAAGCTTTTTGTGTTTTTGTGGTTACTTAACCCACTTCACTTTACTGATAGAGCTATATATATTTTTTTGCTTGTTAGGGAATAGGAATACATTATTAAATTGATTTTAATGAAAGTTATCCGAATGGAACTATGATTCAATGTGAAATTGTGTAGTATTCAGTTTTGTAGGTTTGTTAAATGCTAAAATATTTTGGATCGAAAGTCCTAGAGTTCCGAATGATAGTATTTTAGTTGAAGAATCACCAAAAAACAAAGTTTACGTAATGATATTTTCGAGATTGATCGTAATGAATAGAACTTTTTTTTTGAAAAACCCTCGGAGGACGTTCTGTCCCTCCAAAAGAAAAAAGTTTGGGGCGGGTGAAAATTTCGGGACGGAAGTCCCAACTATGTTGATGCCTCCGCTTACCTACAAAACACCCACCTCTCTTTTTATTAATATAAAGTGTTGATCACAGGATGAGATCAACAACAAAATTACAGCCCTACGCTATAAAAAGTGTCCGGATTACAAAAAAGATCCTAGTAAACAAAGCTAAGCCCTCTATGTTTACGTTTGAAAAGAAACAAACATAAATTTAAACTATAAAGAAGAGGATCTTGCCGTGGGAGAACCCCTTCAAACACGTAACGGTTTCTTCTTTTCCAAATAGACTAAGTGTTAGATATACTATATGTTATTGTAATTTACACATGTATATAGGACTGTAATTATAATTGTGCAAATCTCTCTTTACTATATACACAACTATCTCTGACTCAGTTGAGTAGAGAATTCCCAAACCCTAAACCTATCTTGGTATCAGAGCGACATATACAACGTGAGAAATCTATTTCTGATGATGTAAACAGCCCAACAGCCCACCACACTATGAAATCTAATCCTGGAAACAGCCGAGGCCGAGGTCATGGTCGAGGACAGCCTCGCCAACAACCCTTTGACCCGACTTTCCCTTATCGACAGCCCTTCTAGTATGCTAGACAGCTGCACACTGCTGGTCCTCGGCCTAGTCGCCAATCCTTCCAAGCACCTCTTGATATTTCGAGCTTCCGATGTCACAATTGTCAGGGTCACGGACACATGGCATGACAATGTCCCACACCGAGGTCCTCCCCGTACCGAAACCCTTCACCTGCAGCTCATTACACGTCAATTAATCAAACCGATGCCCCTTGGCTTATGGACAGTGGAGCAACTCGCCATCTTGCATCGGACTTGGGAACCCTTAGTCTCCATTCTGAATATGCTGGTCCAGAAGAGGTCACTTTAGGTAACGGCTCTTCCCTCCCTATTAAACACATTAGTTCGTCTGTTATTCCTACTTCACCTACATCATTAAAACTAGCCAATGTTTTGCATGTTCCTGATTCCAATTCCAATCTAATTTCTATTAGTGCTCTAACCAATTCTAATGATGTTTTTATTGAGTTTTTTGATAAATATTTTGTTGCGAAGGACCTCAATTCCAAACAGGTGATCCTTAGAGGCCTGAATAAGAACGGTCTTTATGCTCTTCCATCGGATGCTAGTCTCCTAGCTCATTGTCATCTCAGCTCCTTGTCTACTTGGCATGATCGTCTCGGTCACCCGTCCTCTCCCGTAGTTAGTCGTATTTTACGTAGTCAGCAGATTCAGTTTGTGTCTATAAAGGAGCCTTAAACTCCATTTTTTCAAGTTGTGCGGTTAGTAAGAGTCACAAGTTATCTTTTTCCTTGTCAGAGTCGGTAGTGTCTGCACCTCTTGAATTAATTTGTTCAAATTTATGGGGACCCACTTTAGTTGAATCATTCGATGGTTTTTCCTATTACTTATGGTTTTATGTTGCCTATAGTAAATATAGTTGGATTTACTTTTTACATTACAAATCCGAAGTTCTGAGCACTTTCATTAAGTTTCGTTCTGTTGTTGAGAAATTCTTTGGCTGTCCCATTAAAATTTTCCAATCTGATGGTGGTGGTGAATACATTGCTATAAGTAAATATTTTTCCAACAATGGTATTCATCACCGCATGACATGTCCATATACACCGGAACAAAATGGTTCAGCTGAACGCAAGCATTATCATATTATCGAAACAGGTTTGGCATTATTACACCTTGCTAATTTACCAATGAAATTCTAGACATATGCCTTTGATACTGCCACTTATTTCATAAATCGGATGCCTATTCCCTCGTTCTCGAATTTGTCTCCCTTTTATAAATTATTTCGTTCCAAACCTGATTATGCATCTCTTTGAGTATTTGGTTGTCTCTGTTATCCATGGTTGCGTCCTTACAATACGCACAAGCTGAATTATCGATCCCGTAAGTGTATTTTTTTGGGATATAGCAAAAACCAAAAAGGTTATCGTTGCTATGATCCTATCACCTCCAAGTTCTTTATCTCACGTCATGTTGTCTTTGATGAACAGGTGTTCCTATTTACTGATCCCAGTGCTATAGTTGCTCCTCTGTCCCCTGTACCTACGGCTAATCTGCCCACAATGATCATACAGCCCATGACAGCCCCTGTTTGCCCAGTTTCTGTCCCCGTAACAGATACCCGGCCCCTCTCTTTGCCTACCCGAACCCCACACCCTTGGCTGCATATCCCAACCCCTTCGCTGCCCATCCTAACATCTACCATAGATCAGCCTACTGCCTCATCCATTCCACTCCCTTAATCCCCTTCAGTAATAGACCCACCCATTTCTTTAAGTGTTGACCTCTCTCAGTATAAACCGCGCCAATCCCAAAAAACTCCTCGACCTCTGAAATCGCCCCCTCCACCTAAAACCATGCAAATGAGACAATCCTCAGGCACCTTACCCAAATCAAAACCTAAATCATACAATGCCATGTTAGTTCTGTTGACCCCATATTGTTACACTGAGGCATCGAAGTATAGTTGTTGGAAATAAGCGATGGTAGAAGAATACAATGCTCTAATTGCAAATGGGACTTGGGAATTGGTACCACAATCTCAAGCAGCAAATGTTGTGGGATGCAAATGGGTTTACAAAACCAAATTGAACCCGGATGGTAGTGTAGAACGATACAAGTCTCGGTTAGTTGCAAAGGGCTTTCACCAACGACCTGGCTTGGATTATCATGACACTTTCAGTCCAGTGGTAAAACCAGCAACCATTCGGCTTCTCATGTCACTCGCAGTCTCCTATAGTTGGTCTTTATCCTATTTGGACGTCTTGAATGCCTTTTTACATGGCGACCTAGATGAACCGGAATTTATGACCCAGCCAACCGGCTTTGTTGATATGGATCGATCATCCTTTGTGTGCCGCCTTAGGAAGTCAATTTATGGTCTTAAACAATCGCCAAGAATGTGGCATCGTCGCCTCACTATGGTTCTCCTTGAATTTGGGTTTTCAGCTTCTAAAGCTGATGTCTCCTTGTATCATTGGCGCAAAGGATCTGCAATTTTATTTTGCCTTATCTATGTTGGTGATATTTTGGTCTTGAGCAATAATACTAGTGCTGAAACACAGCTGATCAGCTTCCTTCAGTCTCGGTTTGCGATAAAGAACTTGGGCTCAGCCAAATATTTTCTCGATATTAAACTGATCCGTAGCAAGGGGCAATTGTTTCTTAATCAACATAAATATGCACAGGACATACTCAAACGGGCCAACATGACCGAATTAAAAGGAGTATCCACTCCAGCTAGCCCTGCCACATGACTCCAGGCTAACGACAGTCCCTCATTCGCCGATGTCACTTTGTATCGCAGCTTGGTTGAGGGGCTGCAATATCTTACCATAACCAGGCTAGACTTAGCCTTCTCAGTTCGCAAGGTCGTGCAATTTATGCATTGTCCAACCGAAGCCCATTGGCAGGCGCTCAAGCAAATCCTTCGCTATATTCAGTCCACCCCAACCCATGGCTTGTGCTACACTCCTCAATGTTCCACCACGTTACAAGCCTTTTTGGACTCTGATTAGGCTGGTGACCCAGAGGACAGATGCTCTGTAACAGGTTTTACAATATATCATGGCACGAATCTCATCTCTTAGGCAGCCCGTAAACAAAAGACTGTCTCACGTTCGTCAACCGAAGCGGAATATAGGGCTTTGGCAGCAGCTAGTTCTGAATTATCCTGGCTTGGGATGTTGTTACATGATGTTAATTTCCCATTGACGGCTACTCCTATGTTTTGGTGTGATAAACTCAGCGCTACGTATCTCACTGCAAACCCGGTGTTTCACAACCTGACTAAACACCTTGAATTGGACTTCCATTTTGTTTGGGAACGTATGTCAAATAAATAGCTTCATGTCCACTACATCTCTATTGATGACCAAGTTGCCGATATTTTTACCAAACTGTTGTCCCATTCCCGGTTTGCCAAGTTACGTGACAAGTTGGCCGTGGTTTCTAACCCGCCTCAACTTGTGGGGGGATGTTAGATATACTATATGTTATTGTAATTTACATATGTATATAGGACTGTAAATGTAATTGTGTAAATCTCTCTTTACTATATATACAACTATCTCTGACTCAGTTGAGTAGAGAATTCCCAAACCCTAAACCTATCTCCAAGCAACAACAAACGAAACTGAAGTAGCAAACTCACGAAACTCTCCTCGCTTAAAATACGAACGCCACAATCGCAGGAAGACACTACCGGATCTCGGGATCACAACTTGAATATTTAGCTGCCGAAACAATCAACTCCAATGCCTCGAGCTCTCCATGCAATGAAATAACAAATGATCTGTCGTCTCCACCTCCGTACAAAAAGGGCATTTATTTTCTAAGAACACTGCACATCCACGCCTCAACAAAAAATCAATAGTTGGTAAGCACTCACGAAACGCTAGCCACCCAAAAAATTGGACTCTAGGCTGAATAGAAGAGGACCATATCAACGAAAAATCAACTTGGGTATTCCGCCATCTTGGGTCTCGAAAATAAGCTTCAAAGAATGCCCTTGATGAAAAACATTTCGGCTGTCCAACTCCCTACGAGAAAGTATCACGCGACAAAGAGAATACCGAGTGCGGCCAATCAGTTACGTTATCTCCATTATGCCCCAAATTAAAAATACTCGGGAAAACATTATTAATTTTTACCCTTAACAACCTACGTGTTTCTTGAGCTGCAAAGCATAAGCTCCTCTTCCAAAATGGCCTCCGAAAAGCATCTCTCCCCATAATGCTCGAACACCCCATTTCAATCGAAGCGAACTTCCGATTACAACACGCGTAAAGATCCGGAAAAACACCCACCAACGGAAAATCCTCAACCCAAATATCATGCCAAAATAGGCCGTCTTTACCATTACCCTCCTTAACCCTAATGTTCAAAGAAAAAACATTCCACAGTAAACCATCTCCCATACAACACGAGATAACTCTTTTCCAAATATGCGATACTCGGGTAGGAGCTGAAAATTTTACATCGTACCACGACGAAAAGCCGTACGGTTTAGCGCAACATTCAAACCACAATGAATTTGCATTTCCAACACGCAACTTCCAAAGGCACTTAAATAGTAAACTAGTGTTCACCACCTTTAGATTTCTAATACCCAACCCTCCCAATTCTTTTGGGAGACACATATTAACCCAACTCACTTTGCATATTACTAAACTATCTGTAGTTTTGATGGTAATGTATAACACTGTATATGAAAAAAAAATTCTATAGAACTGCCGCCCACACTTTTATTGAGTTCTAGCTCTGCCACTGTTCCGGTGGCTATTGTGACGCGTATTGAGTTTTTTTGCAATGCTTTCTGAGTCTTTTGTGAGTCTTTGCAACTCTTTCTTAATGTCGCCATAGCTTTTTTAAAATACCGTTTTAAGTTGAACCACACCGTAGGCATGACCAGTTCACAGTAAAACCGGTCGAACCAACCAGTACAGTACAGTTTTGATAACACTGATAAAAACTATCATATGTCGAAAAAGGGAAACTAATTTAGGAATAACAGAAGTTATTAATATTCTTGTTATTTTTGGAATGGAAAAGAACTTGTTTTCTGCATTCATGTGAAATTTTTTTTTTGATAATTATGAATTTTTCTAGAGGTTATGTATTGAACCTAGGACCTCCCATCGCTATATTGAGTGGTGTACCAATTGCACTACACCTAATTAGCCATTCATGTGATTCAAGTGATCCCTTCGTTGTTTTTTTAGTAATCGGAAACTTTTTGCCAGCAAATTTGTTTTTGGTTTTGGAATATCTTTAAAGGATAACAAGAATGTAGACGTGTTCCGTTTTTAATTGGCTATGATTTTTAACCCTTCTTATTGGTAAGAATTTTTTGTAGTGTTATCAAAATCATACCATATTGCGAGGTTCGATTGATTTTATTGGAAATTGCCCTTGGCTACGATATGGTTTAACTTGAAAACGGTTATGACAACACGAAGAAGCGTTGCAAAAGATCTATAAAGCGTTGTAAAAGATCCATAAAGCATTGCAAAACAGTAGTATGATGTCTGATAAACCACTAATTATACCGATAATACCGTATACCAAAATTTTTATCAATATTACGTTTGGTACAGTTTTAATAACATTGTTTTTTGGTCCGCGCAAAATTGTCAAATCTAATAACTAACATTGACTAATTATACTTTTTATATACGTTTATTTTCATTGGTTAAGGGCATTATAAAACTTTATTAGTATTCTTATTAATATTCTTATAACGAAGGTGGTTAGGATTCTCTCCTAAACTCTAGTCGTTTAGATGACTACTTTTATCGGCGTTTTAGCCGGCCATTTTGACAAGGGGATAACAGCTCCTTCATCGATTGTTGCCAACACAACAGAAGGTTCGTTCCCTCGCAACTCCTCCTTCGGATCGTTAAGGAGCAGGCGGCTAGGGCTCTCATGTAATCCCTAGCCGCTCAAGTTTTTTCTTATTACCGGCGACGTTCTGAAAGTTCACCCATTCCCTCACAACTCCTCCTTCAGATCCTTAAGGAGCAGGCGGCTAGGGCTCTCATCTAATCCCTAGCCGCTCAGGTTTTTTCTTCTTACTAGAGACGTTTCAGCAGTTCATCAAGGAGGGTGCAGGTGCCCCTCCCTTTCAGACAGCCTTTGCCATTGTTTGCCATTGGTGGTTCCTCGTTGCCTGCGATGCGCAGGTGGTGCTTGTTTGCTCACCAGACTCACTAGGTGGTTCCTTTTGTTGCTGGTCTTGTCTCGGGCAATAGTGATTGCAAATTATCCTTCAATAGTTGCAATTCGTTTAGCTGCAGCCCCTCGCATGAGTTGGACAGTTTCTGACATGCTGAAGCTTCGGTTCCTCATTGAGCAGCTGCAACGGCTCTCCTTGGATGGTACTACTTCAAGACCTTACCTTGAAGTGGTTTTGATTATCGGCTTGGATCTTTAGCTAGCGTGGATACAACTTTATTCGCCGGGATCATTACACCACACTCTATTGTAATTGCTTTTTATTAACATCTTTGTGATGTTTTATTTTTGTTTTCCTTTTTTTTTATTTCTTTGCTACTTTTTCCATTTTAATAAATAGAGCCGGTTTTTGCCATGCTCAGCTTTCAATTAAGAAAAGTACGTACATGCATGATTCCAACATCTTGTCTCTAAATCGGTGTCTTATTCCATGTCCCCATCCATTATTTGACACATGTCTGTTTTTATTATTTTTGTAGTTTTTTAGTTTTTCTCTCCAACAAATATGCTACATCTCAAACAGTAAATGGAGGATCATGAAAGGGGACACCAATTTGGGGACAGCAGATTTGAATACGTATTGATGAAACAACTAAGGAATAATGTGCTTACTAATATTAAATACGTTTTATGGTGATTTATGATAAATTTCATTCAATATTTGTATTGTACACAATTTAACTTGCAAAACTATCAGTTTGAGAACTCGAAAGGATTCTATAATACTTTTTAGTTGCGACACCAACAAGCCAAACTACAATTTTCGGGTAAAATATTGTAACGGTCAAAGCCTGCCTCATGTGAAAACTTGAAACTGTAGCTTTTCCCATTCATCGTTATTAAATTCATTTGAGTCTTGTAATAATATATCGTTGAAAAACTCTCCGAGCATATAATGCAATGCCACATTTCAAGTTATCCAATCAAAGCTTTTCGATAAATCTAAAGCTAAAATTTAAATCATTGATGGTAAATATATCATATTTTAAAAAAACATCAACGTCTGCTTGTACGGATTCAAATCTCATGTCCCCAAATTGGTTTCTCCTTCTATGTCCCTCCATTCATTATTTGACATGTATCATATTTGTAGGAAACATAAACTGAAAAGAAAAGAAAATAATAATAAAAACAGACACGTTTCAAATAATGAAGGAGGTACATGAAAGAGGACACCAATTTAGACTACATGAATCCATTTGAGACTATATAATCTTTCCTTTTGCAACAATATTCTGGAAGAAAAACTCCAACTTTTCGTCCTATTTTGCTCAAATTTTTAGCAATATATTCTCTACTTTTACGTATGTAGCTGCTAATTTAGGTTGGAGTGAAATTTCTCTTCACATGGTTGAGTTCCCCGAGGTTTGCAATTATATTATGTTAGACAAATTTATTCACAGCAGTCTTTTAAGAAAATTAAGTTTCAGATTTCCGCTACGGATAAGGTTTAGGAATATTACTAATATTTTTACTAAAGTACAATCTTTTTTTTACTGTAATATGTATATATCTTAAAATACATTCATCTTTATAAATAATTAATGGACTTACACCTCAAGATTAAGGTGGTTTGGTGTTGAACACGCCAAAAATATTAAAGTCTTAATCTCAAATATTAGAGTTTTGAGGATCATTAAACACTACGCCATAGATGGCCTGCTGCAACCCAAGCAAAAGGTTTGCTTAAAGGGGTAAAAAAGTTGCCACAAAAGAAGAGCAAACTTTTTGAAAAAAAAGCATAGTTTCTTCGCCCTTGCCTAAAGTCCTTTAGGCAACCATCTCTGGCAACCCGGGAAAGTGTATCCTAAGCTCTCTATGGCAACGCTTTTACTCTCATAGGCGACCCATTCTTGGGGTTGCCACTAACATCAGAACATTACGGTTAACGGCGTTTTATTTTCATAGGCAAACTTTTTTTGACTCAATTGCAACTCTTTATTTATAATGGGTTGGTTGTATGTGCAACCCATTTGAACACATTTGCTACTGCTTTTGTAACGCTTTGATTTACAATTGCTACACATTTGATAATTAGTGCAACCTTTATTTAGTGCATAAGCAACGCCTGTTTTTTTTATTTGAAGGCTGAGTACCGGAACCCGGCCTCTATTTATTAAAAGGAAAAAAAGAAAATACAGAAAAGGAGAAGAAAAAGAAAAAAATCAAAAAAAAACAAAAAAACGAAACATCTCTTTGTGAAGGAGATTAGTATCCTAGCTTATGACCACGCTGAACTTGCTCCCTAGTAGCAATCACTAGTCCTTTCTTTTTCTTGACTGAAAATGGATTCCAATCGAAACCGGTGCTATTGGAGGCATTATCAACAGGGTAACCTGTGCTATTGGAGGCCCTATCAACAAGAGAGTCATTAGAGGATTGTAGAGTCCGCCCTTCTAGAGACTTACCATGTTGTAAACAAACCTCCAAATTGATCCCATCAAGATTAAGACCATCCAAGGATTGAAAAGCATTTGCTGTTGATACTACTACAACATTTTTATTCCTCTCCTCCAAATCTAGTTGTCTCGGTTTACTACGTTGGAAGAGTGCCAAATTGGGCTGGTTATGTAGAACAAGTGCGTCCGCATTAATATTTTCAGAGCCATCATCGCTTTCTTCACAATCATCCGCCCAAGAGTTGGTCCTATTTTCCCTTCTTATCGGGCTTTCCTCAACCTGTATTTCTCTAACTTTCGGCCAATAAAAAACCTCATTAGCCGCAGCTTCAATCACCGCAATAGCCGCAGCCTCAATTGCCTCGGTAGCCGCTGCGTCGATCTCCAGACTAACTTCACGATTCTTGGTTGGTAAAACCGACTTAGTTCTATCAGAACTGCCGTTGATATTAGTTGTAGCATTCGAAATAGAATTGTAATTCTTTCTATGAGACTGAGTAGAAATTGGGTCAGCTTGTTCAGAGTTTTCAAGGTTAGATTGAGCACCCTTCAAAATTGTCCCAACCTTCGGAATGCTTTTTCGATTCCCGGGTTGCTTTTCCTGAAGCTGGTTCCTTCTGCAATTAGCTACAGTGTGACCTATAGATTGGCATGTCAAATAAAAATTTGGAATATTTTCATATTCTACTCTCAGCTAAAATATTTTTTGAACAGTATAACCCTAACCTGGTCCATAATCGGTTTCGACAAATCAATATCTACTAGAATTCTAGCATAATGGCCAAACTCACCTTCTATGGTGTTATGATCAAATCAAATAGGAACCCCAGCTCCCTGCACAACAGAGGATAATAATCGATGATCCTAGAACGATCCCAGAAATCCCGAAGGAGTTTAAACAATTTTATCCATACCTGAGTTATGGTCTATTTGTGCATTGTAGGATCAAAGCCAGCCTTCCAAATTGAAAATCTCATCATCCCAAGCTTGAGATTAAGGTTACCCATAGCCCAAATCTTCTGTAAAGCCTTTGCAGAAGGCATGATTATATGATAAAATCCCCTTCCTAAAGAAATTAATTTCTAGTTGATATTCCAATTCCATAATGAATTGAGTTTGGTTTTGAGGTCAGCATGCTTCCATGGAGTATCCCCTTTAACAAGAGTCAATCTCCCAATAACCGAAAATTGGGAGAAGGCAATTCGCTCCTTGTAAAATTCATACAGAACCTTGATTGATTTGTAGCCATCTCCAGCGTCGGAGATAGTGATGGTGGCCTTATTATCGGCCTATTGAACTGCAATAGTAGTTAAGATCTCATGGTTAACCACGGAGGCATAAGAAAGGGGTTTGTTTTGGGGAGAATCGGATTTAGGGTTTGGTTTCTTTGAATCTGAGACAAATAATTATTTTTTGTCTTTGCTGTTACAGTAAAAAGAAAGGTAAGAGGCATCCATGGAAAAGGAAGGGCCGGAGAAGACAAGATCGGCCGAAAAATCAAGGTCTAGGGGCTGCCAGCTCAAACCCTAGCCATAGAGAGTCCTTTTGCGTCTGATAGATCATCTAAGTAGATGAGAATAAGCAAAGATCCATAAGCAAAGCCTGTTATTATAGTTTTTTTACAATGAAATGAATCAAAGTTTTACCTAAAATTATACAAATTAATAGTCAATATTCAAACATAATCCTTTATACATAAAGTAGTTGAAACTACAAATACAAATAAAAGAGTACATGAATAAGATAGACACATCTTTCACACTTGAAGCTCCATTGAGTGTCTAGAAAGACAATTCTTCACTCTCACTTGAAACTTCACAATCATCCATTTTAGTCGTAATAAATCCATCTTCTACTTCACCTTTAAGTTTATAGTTTCCTCCACTTTCAAGTTGACACTTTCCTCCACTTCCATTATCAAATGTTCTTTGATTGTTGCTATCAATTGTTCGACATCTCTTGATAGCAGACTACAAAATTAAAATAATCACAATGAAGATACATACAATAAACTAACATAAAGAATAATAAAGAACATGATAAATAACATGGCTTATCATAAAAAAAATATTAATTCTACTGCTAATATTGAACACTCAGTTCATCTCCACCGAACAACATCATGGCAAATAACTTTAAATTAAGTGATAATGTACATAATGAACATTAAACAAAGTGATAACATTAATTAGTTTACTAGTCCTGATTAACAAACAAAAGAATGTCATATGATGAACATGAAAATCATTGATCAAGAGAAAAAAACCAAAGAATCAGCACAATAAGGTTTTGTTGTACCATAATAAAAATATAGCCTCTAAAAATTCACAAATACAAGAAAAAACAAAAAAGATGGCCCTTCACCCTGCGTGAGGCGCGCCTAGGCACGCACATGAGGTACGTTACCTTGCCTAAGGTTTGCGGAGACGCTGAATTCCTCACCCTGCCTGAGTCGCACCTATGTACATGCCCGAGGTACGCTACCTCGCCTAACGTATACTGAGGCGCTGGACCCTTCACCCTGAGTGAGGCGCTCCCGAGGCGTGCCTTTAACAGCTATGTCCAACCACCTCGTGAATATCTATCAACTTGTGAAGTTGTAGAACTAACTTTCTAACCGTATCATCATTTCCAAGGATAATAATGGTAAGATAAGAAAGTCCCTCCCTCTCAGCTCGACCCACAATAAGACTCAAATAGATTGAAGTGTATAAAAATCTACAATAGAAAAATGATAAGCCAGTAAACATTTTGGAAGAAAAATAGAGATGAACATAAGCTACACAGACCTGGATGTTATAACCTCATCGAGACATAACCCCAGTGATTGTGTTGAGAACACCAGGAGAATCATTCACAAGTATGGATACCGTATGTGATTGAAGTCCGCTAGACTGAATTGAGAACATCAAAGGAAATATGTAGTCAATATGAGAATGAAAGGTTAGATCACTATAGCATGTGATATCCGCTTAAAAATACTTACAGCATAAAATAATTACATTACCACTTCCAATTTAAGTTATAGAAAACAAAGCCAACAAATATTTATTTTCTTTTATACTAGAGCATGTGATGTTCAGTCATTGAAAGTAACATGATAATGAAAAATGAAGCAATCTAGAAGCCGATCACTTTGAATGTGTCTTATATCTTCATCATAGAGAACTCCCCAATCAGCATCAAGAACTTGATGCATAGAGAAGTCATCATAAGTGATGCAGCGAAATCAATCACAAGACAATAAAATAACTCCATTGTTCACAATTCTTCCAGACTATAAATAAAAGAGGGTTCTAAGAACCCTAAATTCTTCAAGATTTAGAGTAATTAAGAGAAATAGCCGCAGCCAATATTATTCAAACAAAACTGCCGAATTGTTTGTCAAACACGCCTATAAATAAGGTCTAAAGGCTAGGGTTAAAACCCTAAAAAAAAGAAAAGCACACAAACTTTTAAAAATTTGCAATTAAGTCCCTGAAAATAGAAAAATGCAAAATTTAGGCCTAAACGGCGAAATTAGGGCCCGATAGGGCAGGGCACATGAATGAGCATTGCTTGTTTGGCTGTTTCTGATCAGAAAAGTGTCTTAAAATGTCGAAATCCAACCTAAAAAGCCAAAAGGAATAATAACCGAACTAGCCACTTTTATCAATTTTCTCCAAGTACACCAACGCTCTCTCCTTTACATCATCCTCCCCTGGCTGGAAAGAATTTGCCCTCGAATCATCATCATCTGAAGTATCACCAGTGAAAGAAATGAGATGCTTAATGTTAAACACGTCAGCAAAGCGAATGCGACTCGACAGCTTCAAATGATATGCATTCAGGTTAATCTTTTCAATGATCTCCACTGGACCGATCTTCTTTGCTGAAAGTTTGTTGTACTCTCCCGCTGAAAAATGCTCCTTTGTCAAAATAGCAAAAACAAAATCACCCACATCAAACTCCGTATGTCTGCGCTTCCTATTAGCATCTTCTTTATATTTTGAGTTGGCTTTCAACAGATTTTCTCTCACAGCTTCATGGACACTGCAAAGACTGTTTACAAATTTTTCAGCCTTGCCATGATGATGAATCTGGTCAGGTACAGGTAGCAAATCTAGGGGACTACTAGGAAGTACAAAATAAACGATAGCAAATGGACTACATCTAGTACTCCGATTAACTGCATGATTATGAGCAAATTTAGCCTGACTGAGCTTCATATCCCAACTCTTCATGTGCTCCCCAACCAAACTCCGCAACATTTTACCCAAAGAGCGATTGACCACTTCCGTTTGTCCATCGGTCTGGGGGTGTTAGGCACTACTGAAGTTTAACTGTGTGTTCACCATCTTCCATAAACTGCGCCAAAAGTGACTAAGAAAGCGCGTATCTCGATCTGACATAATTGACTTCAGCAAACCATGCAATTTGTAAACCTCTCTGAAGTACAATTGAGTAACTTTAACAGCATCGGTAGTTTTCTTACACGGAACAAAGTGCACCATCTTTGAAAAACGATCAACCACCATAAAAATTGAATCATTACCTCACTGAGTATGAGGCAATCCAAGCACAAAGTCCATGCTAACATCCTTCCAAGGACCAGAAGGAACAAGTAGTGGTCTATATAACCCGGCATTTGTGGCAGCTCCCTTAGACACTTGGCAGATTCTACAACGCTGTACAAACTTGTCAACTTCCTTTCGGATAGACGGCAAAAAATAAGCCTATTGCACTAACTGTAACGTCCTATCTCTACCCACATGACCTTCACCATGTATCTCTTGGATAATTTTCAACCTCAAGCTACAATCCGGAAGGCACAACTGATTCCCTTTGAATAGGAAACCATTCTACAACACAAACTCGGTCCTCTCTCCGGACGACACCCTTCTCAATACCACAGCAAAATACGGGTCAGTGCAATAAAGAATAGTAAGGGATTCAAAACCAAGTACCTCAACTGCTAAATGAGTCATTAATACTCGTTTTCTGCTCAATGCATCTGCTACTTTATTAGTGACTCCAGACTTGTGCTTCACCACAAAAGTGAATTTCTATAGATAAGCAACCCATAAGGCATGCCGTGTAGAAACTTTGTCCTGACCATGAAGATGCTTCAAGCCCTCATGGTCCGTAAATAGTACAAACTCCCTCTGAAACAAATAATGTCTCTAATGTTTGATTGCCTGCATGATAGCATAAAACTCCACGTCATAAGTGCTATACCTCATTTTGGCTCCTGTTAACTTCTCACTGAAGTATGCGATTAGCCTCCGATTTGGACTCAACACCGCTCTAATTCCAATCTTTGACGCATCACAATGCAACTCAAAAGGCTGATGAAAATTCGGTAAGACAAGGATTGGGACCGTCATCAGCCGGTGCTTTATCTCTTGGAACGCCTTATCTGCATCATCTGTCCACTCAAATCTCCCATTCTGCTCAATGCAGTTAGTAATAGGGGCCATAATACTACTAAAATAAGGAATAAACATCATGTAAAAAGATGCCAGCCCTTGAAAACTATGCACTTCTGTGACCTTCCGCGGTTGAGGCCAAGCTCAAACTGCCTCTATTTTTGACTCAACAACCTTCGGACCTTGATTAGAAATTACATATCCCAAGAATAGCATACTTCAGAATGTAAATAGGCACTTCTTAGGAGCTGTATAAAACCTCTCATTCCTCAAAACGGACAACACTTCTCTCAAATGGGTTAAATGCAAATTAGGCTCATTGCTAAAAATCAGAATATCATCAAAGTACACAATAACACATCGCCCAATAAAAGGTCTCAACACCTGATTCATAACTCTCATAAAAGTGCTAGGGGCATTTGACAACCCAAAAGGCATAACCATCCATTCAAACAACCCTTCTCTAGTCTTAAAGGCAATTTTCCACTCATCACTAGGTCTAATACGAATCTGATGATAACCACTATTAAAATCAAGTTTAGTAAACACAACAGCACCACTAAGTTGGTCTAACAAATCATCCAAACGAGGGACAGCAAAGCGATACTTGACTGTGATCTTATTGATGGCCTGACAATCAACACAGATCCTCCATGTGCCATCCTTTTTAGGAATCAACGAAGCAGGTACTACATATGGACTCAAGCTCTCTCGTATGAAAGCCTTCACCAATAACTCCTCAACTTATCTCTGCAACTCTTCATGCTCTACCGGGCTCATTCTATAATGGGGTCTATTAGCCAAAATAGCCCCATGCTCTAAGTCAATCTGATGTTGGATGTCTCACAATGGAGGTAACTCATCCGGTAGTTCGACTGGAAAGTCATCCTGAAACTCTTTCAACAAGGGCTTTACTAACTTATGGATTACAACCACCTCTTCTTTTACAGCTCGCACCCCTACTAAATACACCACCCCAGTCTTCTTCATCTCCACTTTAAACTGTCGACGGGTTAACATATTACTTTCACTACTCTTCTCCTCCTTTTTGGGCAGTAATGTTATCTTCGTTCCATTCCACAAGAAACTATAAGGGTTAGCAGTTCCATTGTGGTTAACCCCCCTATCAAACTGCCAAGGCCTACCCAGTAAGAGATGACATGCATCCATATCAACCACATTACACCACACCTCATCCTTATACTTCTCACCCATCGAGAAAGGAACTAATACCCATTTATTCACCTAAATCTCCCCTCCATGCTTCAACCGAGCTAGTTTGTAAGGACTTAGATGTTTTTCTATGGGCAACTCTAGCTTCTGCACCGCCTCCAAGGAGATAATTTTCTCACAACTACCCGCATCAATCATGTACTTACAGACCTTCCCTTTTATGGTGCAAGTGGATTGGAAGATATTATTTCGCAATCACTGTTCATCATTCGTACGTGGGGTTAGGAAAGATCGTCGCACGACCAAGGCTGTCCCTACATCACCATCTACCATAACTACATCACCATCTACCACAATCTCTTCATTTAACTCTTCATCTTCCTCTTCAACACTATCTTCACCCACTCCATCCTTTCCTATGTTACGATCATTTATCAGAGACTTCTTTTCTGAGACCTGGTAGTTTACAACCCTATGCCAAATTTGACCACACTTAAAACACCTCAGTTGACTACGATTCAGATTAGGGTTTTTTGTCGCTGGGGAAACCTCCTTATTACCTACTGTTTCCATACTCTTAAACCCTCCACTGCCGCTACTACATCCTTTCAAAACATTCACAACTATAGAATGAGTTCTCTTTTCTAAATGGAGAGTCCTTTGGTGAGCCTCCAATACAGTAAGTGGATTAAAGTCATTAATCGCTTCTCGTAACTATTCACGTAACCCCCCAATATACCTCGACACTAATTGTTCTTCTGTGTCATACATATCATTCCACCACCAACTGATAAAACTCCATCGTATATTCTTCGATAGAACACCCTCCCTGTTTGAGGTTTTGCAATCTCTGATATATAAGACACTAAAAATTGTAGGGTAGGAATGTGACTCTTAAATGTTTCTTCGTCTTCTCCCACATCACAATCTTAGACTTACCCATGCAAACCCTAGTGTTCTTGACTGCACCCACCAAGCCATCGCTCTATCTCTCAATCGAGTTGCCACTAGTTGCACCTACTTATTCTTCGAAACTCCCTTGAATTCCAGAACTTCTTCTACTATCGCCAGCCAATCGAGAAACTCTTTAGGTTCAAGGGTTCCTCTAAATTCTGGAATCTCAATCCGTAAGCCAGCCTCCTAACGTCGATCCTCAGGGGCTCGCTCTCGACTACGACCACCATACTCAGATCGCCACTCCTTATCACTTTCCTCCCCTAGGGTTTCATCGTGAGGTCGTTTGTTGATGATACGCACCCCTCTGCGCTCGTTATTGATCCTATCAAGTCTCGCATCTAATGCCTCTAGCCTGGACATTACTTGCTCGAGAAAAGTCCCCATCCTCTGATCAATAACCTCTTCCACTCGGCGCCTTTCTTCGTCTTCAGCAATGTCGGCCACACTATGGTCTTTTCTTGGTGGTGCCATAGTATGTGAAGGCTTTGGTACCAACTGATGCAGCGAAATCAATCACAAGATAAGAAAATAACTCTATTGTTCTCAATTCTTCCAGACTGTAAACAAAAGAGGGTTCTAAGAACCCTAAATTCTTCAAGATTTAGAGTAATCAGGAGTAATAGCCACAGCCAATATTATTCAATCAAAACTGCCGAATTATCTGTCAAACACGCCTATAAATAAGGACTAGAGGCTAGGGTTAAAATCCTAGAAAAAAAAAGAAAAGCACACAAACTTTAAAAAATTGCAATTAAGTCCCTAAAAATAGAAAAACACAAAATTAAGGGCCTAAATGGTGAAATTAGGGCCCCGATAGGGTGGGGCTCATGGGCTATGAGTGTTGCTCATTGGGCCATTTCTAATCAGAAAAGAGTCCTGAAACATCGAAATCCGACCCAAAAGCCAAAAGGAATAGTAACCGAACTAGCCACTTTTATCAATTTTTTCCAAGTACACCAACACTCTCTCCTCTACATCAATAAGGCTCCAGGATATATGTCACCCTTCAATTGAAAAGGCATAAACAGGTAGTACGGCTTTAATAATGTAATGATATGATGCATAATTACAACACATACACAAGCTAAAAGAGAAAACTAAATCAAATACAAAATTAACATACAGATTTAGCCACACATGTGATTTAGCATCTAAGTATCAAGTAAACCATTTTTACTTTGAGGAGAAACAGGGGAGAAAATCTAGAACCAAAGGCAAGGAATTGTTCATTAAAATTCTTCTCGAGTTCAATAATGCAGTGCCCAAGGTCAAATGATCAGACATAGGAGAAAAATAAAAAAGCTTCGATCATAGTTAATTTCCCCATAAAATGGTTACTAATAACTAATCAAAATTTGAATATTTGTTAATTGACCTCACCAATCTAATGTTTTCCTCCAGGTTTTGATCAGATTCTACCCACCATTTGACTAAGCATTATATCATACTGCGGGTCTCGTTCTTCAAGGATTTTTTTAGAGTTAACTCTCGAAGGATCATTAGCTTTACCCAAAGAATATGCACAAAAACAACTTCAAAGCAAAATGGATTTAGGAAAACCCCTTCTTTATAAGATTCTTAAACAATATATACATGTAACAGGTCAAAACCAAAACAAAAACAAAAGTTCATTACATCTTCTACCCCAATAAGTAGCAAACATAAATGTAAATGTCGTAGTATCAACAATTTTAATGTTTGTAATACACCAATTTTGATCCATTCACAAGCCACAAAATTATCTAGCATACCAATACTTTATTCTATTGCAAAAAATCTTCAATTTTGAATGAAGATTAATGTCAATGGTTGATATTTAATCTCTCACTCTGACATTATAAGAAACCGAACAAACCCCTAGACCATCGATGTCAGGTAAAAACACATGAGCTTCACCGTTAATTAAAGATATAGAAGGCAAAAATGAATCTCTGAATCAATCGAACTTATGAACTTGAAAAATGTACCAATTACAGAGGAAAATTGAAAATAACCAGAACCAAGAGTATTTTGAATGTCGTATTGGGCGGTAGTTCTCGAGATATCCACCTTTTCTTTGATAGCCATGGGAGACCTAGGGTTCTGGACGATCTTGGGTGTAGGAGATGGATCGGCAACTCGGATTTTACCAGATGCTCAACGGAATGCCTGACCCATGCCCATCCCAAAACCGAATTATTACAATGGAGAGGAGAAGAGACACGATGGTGAGATGAGACACGAATGTAGTGTTTCAAAATTTTGATGGCTTGTTAGTTATTATTAGAAATATGTATCTGATTAAAAGAGAAGGAGGAATAGAAATAAGATGAATGTATAGCCTTTTTCTAATCTGTACATTCAATACTAGAAAACAAGCACTATTTATAGCTAAATAATAGAAGCTAACGGACAATTACATAATGGAAGAATAAATGAGGAATAGTGGACATCAAGTAACGTTTTTACATTACTTTTCAACACTCCCCCTTTGATTCCATTATTGCGAATGGGACACTGTCTCGTTAAAAACCTTATCAAAGAAAAATCCAGTGGGACAAAAACTTTGGTTAAGGGAAAAAGAGTACAGTGTTTACTCTCCCTGTTCGCAAGAATGTTGAAGATCCTTGAGACGGCGCATTCCAATATTGTAAACCAACCTCTTGAAAGTTGCAGAAGGTAATGCTTTGGAGAAAAAGTCTGCTAAATTGTTGCAAGAGCAAATTTGTTGAATGTTTATTTCACCATTCTTTTCAAGGTCATGAGTAAAGAAGAATTTTGGTGAAATGTGTTTAATTCTGTCTCCTTTAATGTAACCATCCTTCAGTTGAGCGATACAAGCAGCATTGTCTTCATATATTGTCGTCGAATCATCTTTAGTCGTTGATTTTCCACATACATCTCGAATATGTTTTGTTAATGATCTTAACTAAACACATTCATGACTAGCCTTATGGATTACTATTAATTCCACATGATTTAAGGAAGTAGCGGTGATAGTTTACTTTGTTGATCGCCAAGATATAGCCATGCTTCCATATGTGAATAAATAAATCGTTTGAGACCGAGCTTTATGTGGGTCAGATAAATAACCCGCATCTGCATATCCAACTAATTCAGGCTTATTTTCATATGAATAAAACAAACCCAGGTCAATTATTCCTCGAAGATAATGCATTATATGTTTAATTCCATTCCAACGTCTTCGAGTTGGTGCTGAGCTATATCTTGATAATAAATTAATAGCAAATGTAATATCAGGCCTTGTATTGTTAGCAAGATACATTAATGCACCTTTTGCACTGAGATATGGTACTTCAGGACCAAGAATATCTTCATTATCTTCTCAAGAATTAAATGGGTCATTTTTCACATCAAGCGATCGTACAACCAATGGTTTGCTGAATGGATGTGCTTTGCCTATATTAAATCGTTTCAATACCTTTAGAGTATAATTTGATTGATGTACCAAAATTCCATTATCTAGATGCTGAATTTGTAAACCGACAGAAAACTTTGTTTTTCCAAGATCTTTCTTCTCAAATTCTCTTTTCAAGAAAACTATGTCTTTTGGAAAATCTTCAGGAGTTTCGATGATATTCAAATCATCACCATAAATTGAGATGATGGTGAATTCAGATCCTGTATTCTTTATGAAAACATATGGACAAATAGGATCATTCATGTAACCGTTTTTCAATAAATATTCATTGAGGCGATTATACCATATGCGGCCAGACTACTTTAATCCATATAGAGATCTCTGCAACTTTATTGAATAAATTTCTCTTTTACCATATTTTTCTAGTAACTTCAATACTTTGGGGATTTTCATATAAATGTTGTTATCAAGCGAACCATATAAGTAAGCTATAACAACATCCATTAAATGAATTTGCAAATTTTGTTGAACCGCCAAACTGATAAGATAATGAAATGTTATCGCATCTATTACCGGAGAATATGTCTCTTCATAATCGATTTCGGGTCTTCGGGAAAAACCCTGTGCAACAAGCCTCGCTCTATATCTCACAACACCATTTTTCTCATCTCTCTTTCTTACAAAAACCCATTTATACCCCATGGGTTTTATACCTTTTGGTGTTCGAACAACTGGGCCAAAAATTTGCATTTTTCAGGAGAATTCAATTCTGCTTGAATTGCATCCTTCCACTTTGGCCAATCATTTCTTATTTGACATTGAGAAACAGATTGTGGTTCGTGATCCATATTTTCATTTTTAATGTTCATTGCAACATTATATACAAAAATAGGGTCTATAGCCAATTTATCTCAATTCCATCTTTTTCCACACTGATATAATTTATTTGTATTTCTTCGCTTTCAACAACTTCATATGTTTTCACTACATGTGCTTGCACTTCTTTAGCAAGTGTATTATACTAGTATTTTTATCCTCATTTTGAATATTCGTATTCTCGACATTTTTCCTTTTTCAAGGATTTTTATCCTTTGACCCAATTGGTCTTCCATGCTTCAAGCATGACAAAGACTTATTGTTAGTATGTTCTTTAGGAATTTCAATATGAATTGGAGCATTTACAGCTAGTATATGCGACTTTGTTACACGTTTTGGATCAGCAAGTGCATCAGGTACCTGATTGTCTAAAGTTTGAAGATGGATTATCTTTTGAACTTCTAGTTTTGAATCCTTTGATTTAGGATCCGAATGAGAAATAGATGAAGTATTCCATGTTATTGACTTTTCCAAAATTAGACTTTTCTTTTCTCCCCCAAATTTTGAAAAATTGTATTCATCAAAATGACAATCCGTGAACCACGCAGTAAACATATCTCCTATTAATGGCTCAAGATATTTAATAATTTAAAGGGATTCATAGCCAACATAAATCCCTAACCTCGTTTGAGGACCCATTTTTGTTCGTTGTCGTGGAGATATTTGCATGTATATGACAGAACCAAAAACTCTTAGATGAGAAATATCAGGCTCATTACCAAACGCTAATTGAAGGGAGGAATAATCATGATTGCTTGTTGGTCTTAAACATATAAAAGCTCCTGCATGCAATATTGCATATCCCCATACTGAAGTAGGAAGATTTATTTGCATTATTAATGGTCGAGCAATCAATTGTAAATGTTTAATAAGTGATTCTGCCAGACCATTTTGAGTATAAACATATCCCAATCGACATACAAAAATCATTGAAAGTCTGAGAGGTAAATTCTCAAGCATTGACAGCATGAATTGATTTGATTGTATAATCAAGAAATTGTGCTTATAATCTAATTATTTGAGCCAATAATCAAGCAAAAGCAAGATTTCGTGATGATAGTAGGCATGCATGTGACCATCTCATTGAGGCAACAATTAAAATCATGAAATATCTGAATGGTCCACATGGTGGGTGAATTGGTCCACATTTATCATATTGTATGTATTCTAAAAATGCTAGAGACCCAGTTCCAACCTTACTACAAGAAGGTTTTATTATCAATTTTCCTTGTGAACAAGCATTACAAAATAATTCAGTATTTAGGAAGAACTTCTGGTTCTATAATGGATGTCCTTGTGCATTATTTATAATTTTTCTCATCATTATCGACCCAGGATGTGTTGGAAAAACGGGGATTACTTGGACGATTCGGAAGTCACGAATACACTGTCAGATTGAAATTTATTTGGTCGGTTCACCGAACTTTCAATCGGATAAAATCAGATACTGAATCAAGAACAAGAATTAAATTTGCTGTGAAAATAATCAATCAAAAAATTTTCGCATGTGCCAATTTCGGTTTTGGTCATATATATAGCCAAAATGTCAATAGACATGTCTAAAAGACAAGTCATTTCGGGTAGCAGCTATGTCTAAAAGACATGCTTTTTCGGGTCTAAAGTTCATTTTTTTGATGAATTTTTCAAAGGATGAGATCTGCTAGGAATAAAAAAAATTTGAGCTAACCTGGCAGCTCGACCCCAGCCCGGGGCGTCACCCCGGGACCCCTCAAATAGTAACAGAACCAGTCGATCCAATTACAATAAAATACTAACAAGATGTCCCAGTTGATTGTGCCATATTTTGTATGTATTTGTATCTATAAACTTCTGGTTTATAGTTAAATTAGTCTCAACCACATCTATAAAAGTGTAGTACAAACCAGATGGAAGAATATAAAATTTTTCCAATAGACATTTCTTTCCTTGGACTATGTTAGTAACATAAAGACATTCGTTATTGCCTTCACTCATAGTCTCAATATAATATCCATTGCTGCGAATATCCTCAAAACTCAATAAAACCCTATGGAAATTTGGGGAAAGTAATGCATTACTTATTGTAATTTTTGTTCCCCTTGGTAAAGTAATATGAGCTCTTCCGGAGCCTTCTATTATATTTGTATTACCAGATATTGTGGTGACTGATGTTTTACCAATACTCAAATTAGAAAAATACTTCTTCTCTTTAAAAATTATATGGGTAGTGGCATTGTCTACAATGCATAAAAGTGCTTCATTCGCTTTGAAGTCATTAGATACTCGAAAAGAATTCACAGTCTTCATAAAAAAAAGACAACATATTATTATTATTATTATTATTATTATAAAGCAGAAATATTACAATATGAAAAAAAACACTCAAAACATCACATAAATACGTACTACTCATTATAGCAAAAACTTCACTCACTATTGCAAACACTCAAACATCACTCATAATTATTATATGAAAAAAACTATTATGAAAAAAAATCACTCATTATTTGTAGTATCCTTTTCAACAGTACATGGGAATGAAAAGATCAGCCATATCTAAATGACTGATATCAAGAGGTTCATCACTATCTAAAATGCAATTTGTTTCTATTTCAGTGCTGTTCTTTAGTGACGCTTGATATAAATTCACCAAATGTTTTGCAGTTCGACAAGTACGCGCCCAATGACCCGCCATACCACAATAGTAGCACTCAGTTTCAGTGTTCTTAATATTTTTCTTTTTATTGAATTTTTCATTGTTATTTTTCTACTTTTGGTTGTTGTTATTGTTTTTCCACTTCGGGTGGGAATTGCTACCCCGATTATTTCCAGGACCACGACCATGCTTGTGACCACGACTATTTCTGACGCCACGTCCATGACCACATCCACGATTATTAAAATTGTCATTATTATATATCATAGTATTCACTTCAGGAAATGCTTGAGACCCAATGGGACGTGATTCATGGTCTTTCAATAAAAGTTCATTATTCTGCTCAGACATGAGAAGGCTGGTAATTAAGTCACTATATTTTGTAAAGCCCTTTTCTTTATATTGTTGTTGTAAAACCATGTTATTTGAATGAAAAGTAGAGAATGTTTTCTCTAAGAGGTCATTATCGGTGATTTTTTCACCATATAATTTTAGTGTGGATGTGATTATAAAAACAGCAGAATTATATTCGCCCACAGATTTGTAATCCTATAAGCGCAGAGTCATCCACTCAGAACGGGCTTTTGGTAGCGAGACCAATTTCAGGTGGTCATATCAATCCTTTAAATCTTTCCAAATATCTGCAGGATCTTTGACTGTCAAATATTCAGATTTTAGTCCCTCATCGAGGTGACGGCGAAGGAAAATCATAGCCTTGGCTTTTTCCTGAACCATTGCATCATTCTCCTCCAATATAGTTTTGCCAAGACCCATAGAATCCAAATATATTTCGGCATCCAGTACCCATGAGAGATAATTCTTTCCGATGACATCAAGTGCCACAAAACCAATATTCGCAAGTTTTGACATATCTATATTACGAGGGTAAAAAAACTTTGATTAAAACAAAGCAATAATCTTATAGAAAATAAAATGAAACACACCTTACCGAATAACAGTGAGTGATCCTCGGAAAGAGCAACTTCGTGCTGATAACGTATTAGAAATATGTATTTAATTAAAAGAAAAGGAGGAATAGAAATAAGATGTATGTATTGGGTCAATTTTCTTTGTACTTGCGATCCAACCAATATTACCTATCTCCTCAACACCAACTTCGCCAATTATCAAAAAGGCGAGCACTTTAGGGACATGTTAGAACCTTTAGGTGACGGAATTCCAGCTGCTGATGGCGATGATTGGAGAAATCAAAGGCGGACTGCTCAGACCTTGTTTCACGACAAGAGGTTCAAGTCTGATGTCAAAAAAATTGTCAGTCAAAAGATATCAAATGGTCTTTTCTCGGTTCTCGAAAATTCTTTTAAACATGGAATTGTGGTTGATTTACAAGATATAATGAAGAGATTAACGTTTGATAATATATGTGTTCTTATTTTAGGATTCAATCCAAATTGTCTTTCTGTTGATTTCCCGCAGGTTGAAATTGCTAAAGCTTTTCATGATACGGAGGAGGCCGTGCTTTTTCGGCAATTTCTTCCATCTCCATTTTGGAAAGTGAGAGGTTTCTTCAGATTGGGAAAGAGAAAAGTTCCAGAAAGGGACGGAATATCATTGATAAATTCGTGGCTGAAATTATGACAAGAGAGCGAGAGAAATTAAGTCGTCAGGGAAACCAATCGGAAAGAGAGAGTGATATATTTAGTGTACTAACACACTTCTTGACTAGTTCTGCAGATGAAGAAAATGGAATCGAGATTAAGTCCGACAAATTTCTCATTGACTTGGCTTTTAATTTGCTGACAGCTGGGAGAGACACGATAGCTGCGGCTCTTGTTTGGTTTTTCTGGCTTGTCGGAACTCATCCTTCAGTAGAGGAAAAAATATTGGAAGAGATGGAAGCAAATTTAGCGAGGGAAAATGTGGGTCTGAAATCAACAATTTTCGGTTTCGGGAGCTAAACAAGCTAGTTTATCTTCATGCAGTTATATGTGAGGTTTTGAGGTTGTATCCAAGTCTTCCTTTCAATCAAGTAGTTTCAATTAATGAAGATACTCTTCCCAGCCGTCATCGAATTCCGAATAATCAGATGATTTTGTATTCTTTATATTCTACTGGAAGAATTGAGGAAATTTGGGGTAAAGATTGCCTCGAATTTAAGCCGGAAAGATGGATTTCAAAAAATGGGGAGTTGCTTCATGTTCCGTCAAATAAGTTTATAGCATTTAATACCCGACCAAGGAGTTGTTTGGGGAAGAATCTAACATTTATACAAATGAAAGCAATTGCAACAGCTATTATGTGGAATTATAGAGTTGAAGTGGTCCAACATTATCCGGTTAAACCTGGCTCTTCTGTTGTGATTTACATGAGACATGGTTTGAAGGTTCGAGTTTCTAAAAGATTTACATCTTAGGACACTTGAGGTCTATGAATGAAGAAAGTTTTAATTAGTGGTTTATAAAATCATAATGCTTTTGTGCTAATAAAAATTTATTTCTTTATTTCTTTATTGAATATAACTTTTTTTAACTGTACTCGTCGTTCTTCCAATAAAGTTGAGTTTTTTTTAAGTAAAGGTTACCTAGTGAGAGTAAAAAGGCAAACGGAGGTTTCACAACACCCCACCGCCATTAAAAACCCTCTCCTATGCTCGTTTTTTTAAAGGAAAACAAGAAAAAAATACAATAGAAGGGGAAAAAAACAAACAGCCATTACAGCAAAATAAAAAAAGTAAAAAAATATCAACAAGGAGAAAACTTATGTGGAGGTTTGCGCTCCCGTTTAGCTTCCTCCCTGCGCTCTCGCTTGGCCTGTTCTATATCCTTGGGAGTTGGATATCGTCCCCCTCCTCCATCGCTCACCGAAAACTGCCATCGCAGGAAGCGAAGGAAAAATCTTGCCTAACAGGCATCAACTGCTTGACCTTGTTTTTCATTTTTGCCTCTTCACGTTCCGTAGAGTCCGCTCAAGAGCCCGAGACACCTTTCTCGTGTTGTGAGTAATCTTATTCAAAGCTCTCATGGTCAACCTCATCCGAAGGATTCGTGAATTGATTGGAATCATTTGAAGCTTCGGTAATATGGCCATCAATCGGCTTACGGACTTCAGTTTCCTTATCTCTCAGATCAACCACTAAGTTAATTGTCTCCAAAGAAATAGCAGAAGCAGAATTTTCCGGATCCTTATCAAACACCTCATTAGTCGCAGCCTCAATCGCCTCGGTAACCACTGCTTCAATCTCCTCAATATTGCCTGCCCTCTCTTCCAAATTCCCCTGCATCGGCTTGCTTCTGTTCAAAAGCTTCAAGTTTGGTCTCTTCTTCCCAGCCTGTCTATGAACAATAGGCTGATTTTTCCCAGGCCTTTTCTTTGCAAATTTTTGAACCTGTAGTTTTTGCGCCACTTTATGCCTGTAATCAACTACGAAATGTCCAATTGACTGAAAAATGGAGCATAAGGCAGGTATGTTCTCGTATTCATTAGACACCCAAAAAATATTTTCCGCAATATCAATACGGACCTGATTCATAATAGGTTTTGAGAGATCTATATCAACACGGACCAAATTCACCTTCAATAGTATTGCAATCAAAGCGAATTGGTACTCCAATCCCATGTGCAACACTGGAAAGAAGCCTGCGATCCCAATTTTTCAAGGTAAATTGAGAAAATGAATACAAACCTGTGCGTTAGTTTGCTTGTGCGTAGTAGGGTCGAAACCCACTTTCCAAACTGAGAATCGCATAATTCCTGGTTTGAAATTTAGACTGCCGGTGGTCCAAATTTTCTGTAAAGCCTCCGCCGAAGGCATAATGATGTGGCAAAACCCCTTTCCGAAAGATATCAACATGTTTCTACGGCTTATCGCCTTTCATAAGAGACAATCTCCCGATAATAGAGTGTTGACAAGAAGATATGCGATCTTTGTAAAATTCCATTGGAATTTTCACCGCCTTGTATAAAGTTGAGTTTAATCGAGAAAAACTCTTATCCTATTCAACGTATAAATACAATGAAATTGACCATCTTCATCTCACAAGCTCAACATGCCTTCAAGTCATAATCCTTTTGAATGTATAATTTATATAAGTAATTAAGAGCCATATAACGTGTGTTTTATATTTATATATGACGTAATGCCAATATATAGTTAGTAAGAACTCATCAAAATAAAGTTAATTAATATGGAAAATTCGTTAATAAGTTTATAGCGCCTAACTTAACTGCGTAGTGATTTTATAATTATAAGTGTGTGTATATATAATATGAAAGGAATCCAAAAAATCTTAAGATATAGATAGTACTGAACTGATTTCAAAATATTTATGGCGCCTAACTTAACTGCATTAGTGGTTGTAGCTAATATTGCATATTTTCATGGGAACAAGCAGGGCATAGCATATTAATTTTGAGCAAGCGGACAATTGATTGAAACTTTATATTAGGACTCATAATTAAGTTGGATATGGTCGTATCAGTATTGTTGAATACTGCTCCCTACCAGTGGCGGTGCCAGTTCCCAAATCAGGGTGGGGCTGTCCATTGGCGATTGACAACCATAAATTTTGATTGATAAATAAAATCAGTTTGATATTAGAAAATGTAATACTTACTATTTAATTTCATGAAAATAAAATACAAATAATAAAGTATCAAATAAATATGCGATTAGAAAAGCTCTGCTAGGGTTTGATCTTTTTTCAAACCCTTCTAGCTCCCAATGGCCGCCGTCATGGCTACCGGCCCTTCTGCTGTCCCAAAACCGTCGGATCTTTATGACGGCAATATAGCCGGCCTCTTCATCCGGGAAAGCTTCATCAATGCCACAACTAAGGGTTCAACAATTGAAAACCCTAACCCTAACTTGCGGAATTCAGTTGATGGCAAACCTAGTTTTGTAAATATCATTAAGGGGAAGGACAATAATTCAGTTATTGCTGCTGTTGCGGTGGCAGAGGTCTCCACAAAAGGGGGGTATACATTGATCAAGATTCCGCAAGAACTCCTTGATAAGCAGATTGCGATGTGCTTAAACTTGCTGATAGGTTGGCTTATTATACAACGAGGTGATTCACTGTACAAGTTGTCAGTTTTGAAAGAAACCTTAGCCTCAATTTGGGGATTGAAGGTGAGATGACGCTTAATTTCATTGGGTAAGGGATTCTATCACATCTTTCTTGGCTCTAATGAATTGAAACAAAAAATCTTGATGAAGGGGACCATAGGCTTGAAGCTTGGAACTTTTCGAGTTGAACCATGGCAATTGGATTTTAATCCGGATGACTAAAAGATTTCTAAAGCTCCTGTTTGGGTCAAGTTGCGTGGTTTACAAAAGGAATATTTTGATGCGGCTATTTTAGTATGTATTGAGAAGGGTATAGGTGGATTCTCAAGGGTGGATAAAAGTACGCTTGAAGGAGACTTTGGTCACTTTGTTAGGATCTTGATCGATGTTGATCTTGCCAGTATTTTACCAACTACATTGGGTGTTGAAAAAGAAGGAAAAAAGATTGGGGTCGATGTGGAATATGAAAATGTTCTTGACTTTTGCAAGATTTGTTCTTCAATAGGGCATTCTTGGAGGGATTGCCGCCATAATAAGCAGGCAAATGACAAGAAGGTGCATGCCACAGTTTCCAAACTAAAGGAAAGAAAAGTGATTGGGAAACAGATTCCGGCAGCCCCTAGGCTAGTTGATAAATCTGTGGTACCTAGGGCTGCCCCTATTGCGAAGGCTGATAGAGTTGAGATTGAGGGAGTGGTTACTAAGGGATTGAGGTTGTAGCTATTGCGGTGATTGCGGCTGCGGCTAATGAGGTGTTTTAAAAGGAGCCGAAAAATTATGGTTCCACTCAAGAGTTGGCTAATCCTCAGAGTTTTGAATTGGGGATTGCTCTTCCGGAGACATTTGAGATGAGGAATGACCTAATTAATACTTTAGAGGCAGTTAACTTAGTTGTTGATCCCAAAGATAGGGAATCGAAAGTTCGTAAGCCTATTGATGTTAATATTATCGAAGTATCTAATGATGCTTTGGATGAGGTTGAAAAAGAAGACTTTGAATCATATTATTCACAACCTGAGAGAGGTGTCCCAAGTTCTTGGATGGATTCTACGGAATAAGAAGAGGTAAAAATGAAAAGCAAGACCAAGCAGTTTTTTTTTTTTGAAAAACCCTTGGAGAGACAGTGTATCTCTCCAACGGCTAAAAGATTGGAATGGGTGAAAATTTTGGGGCAGAGTACCCAACTAGGTTGGTTCCTCTGCTTACCTACAAAACACCCACCCCGCTTTTATTAATAATGGTTCTCGAAACAAGAACCAAAAGTACATCAAAGTTACATAATAAGAATCCTCGGGTTCGTAAACAAATCAGAAACCGAAAGGCTAACGTTGCGCTTATAGGAATGAAAAAGAAACCAACAAAAATTGATACTCGCAATTAAAATATCCCCATCGTCAGTTTCATCTCGAAAAATCTTCTTGTTGCGGCGCTTCCAGAGATTCCATGATATAATGAACCAGAGAGACCTACCAAATTCACGGGAGATTCCAGGTTTGAAGAATGTGCACCATAACAAAAGGAAGTTGTAACTATCATTCGGCATCACAACCTGAATATCCAGCCACCGGAATGCATCTCTCCAAATCTGATAATTCGCGTGACATAAAAAGAGGCTATGTTCCAAAGATTCGGGTAGTGGACAGAACGGACAACCGGCGCTAGTTAACATACGATATCCCCTCTGGAAAAGGAACTCACGTGTCGGTAACCTATTGTGAAAGACCAACCAGCCAAAAAATTTTATCTTGGGGAGCATGTGGGAGGACCAAATGAGTGTAAAGTCTCTCAATGGATTCGGCCATAATCGTTGTTGATAATATCCATGATAAAAGGACGCTGCTGAATATTTTTTCTGAACTCCAATGTCCCATAGGAAGCAATCTCTTCTCAGGAAGAAGGTGGGGCTGTTTACGGTTTCCTGGTCTTGGAAGAGCGTTGGGCATGAAATTGATATCCAGGTTTTCAGTTCATTGCATCGTTGTTGGTTCGTAATGCGGAGGCTTCTTTTCCAAAAGGGGCGGGTTTGGGAATGATTGGAAAAAATATGACTGCACCCTTCGAAAATGGTTGAGAATTTCCTGTTGCAAATCACAAATAAGTCGGGGAAGAGTGATTTGATTGGAGTGTTCGAGGTCCAATTATCGTGCCAGAACAACCCGTTTTGACCATCTCCCACTTGAACACGCACCTGTGATGAGAAGAAGGACCAAATTCTCTCCTTTTTAAAGCAACATTTTATAATTCCACGCCATAATGGAGAAATAAGCTTGGAGTCGAGAAGAGTCATTTCATGCCACGAACTAATCCCGTAACGCCGAACACAGTACATTGACCACAAGGAGTCATCATTGCGGTCTCCCATTTTCCAAATCCATTTAAAGAGTAGGCTGGAGTTAACAAGATTTAGATCCCGAATTGCCAATCCCCCAAGGTGATATGGTAAATTGATCGTAACCCAGCTTACTTTGCATATGCCATTGATCGAAGAGTCGCCTCGCCACAAAAAATTGCGCATTAATTGATTTAGTGAAGAAGATACAGAGCAAGGCATGTAGAAGATTGACATTAAATAAATGGGGAGGGAAGAAAGTACCGTTTTGATAAGCATGGTGCGTCCAGCATATGATAGACAATTTCCTTTCCAATTTGCCAAACGAGACTTGAACTTGGCGATCAAAGGATCCCAATCGGAGATATGTGGCTGTTTAATACATAGTGGTGTACCTAAGTATTTTATCGGAAAGTTGTCCACTCGGCATCCCAATTGAGCTGCATAGGAGGCCAAGGAGGCTTCATTGACGTGGATTCCCATAATCGCACTCTTGTGGTAGTTGATACGGAATCCTGAGATTAGTTCGAAACACCTTAGGATCCGAATGAAACTGGGAATTATGGATTCTTCTGCTGGAAGGAAGCAAATCCTATCATCAGCGAACCGTAACAAAGAGATATCTGGAAGGGATTCCTCCAAACGAAATCCAGGTAGAACGCCTATTTGAATGCTACGATCTATAAGCTGTTTTAGGCCCTCCACTGCTAACACAAAAATAAATGGCGATAAAGGGTCTCCTTGTTTGACCCCCCTTCGGATGTGAATAGGAGGGCTTGGTGAGCCATTAATTAGAATCAAAGTAGTGGATTTTTTCCTGCTATTTGACAACCATGAAATCCATTTCTGATCAAAACCCATCCTTTGGAGAACCGAGTCAATATAGGTCCAAGAAATGCTATCAAAAGCTTTGTGAAAGTCTAGTTTCAGCACCACACATGGTTTCCTTTTAATGTGGAGGTCATGAATTACCTCGGAAGCCACAAAAGAACACTTATGAATGCTTCTACCTTTGATGAAAGCAAACTGGTTGTTTGAGATAAGAGACGGTAGAACAGCCTGAAGACGAATCGATAGCAATTTCGCAACAATTTTATAGATACCATGGATGAGCGAGATAGGTCTAAAGTTGTTCAGAGAACAAGAACCTGGGATTTTAGGTATTAGCACCGTGAAGGATGTCTTGACCGAATCAGGTAGCTGAGATGTAGCATAAAAACGATCCAAAACTTGCAGTAATTCGGGTTTTAAGTCATCCCAGAACCTTTTGTAGAAGAAAAAATTGAAGCCATCTGGTCCCGGTGCTTTATTCTCCCCACACGCACATATACTGTTCCAAATTTCCTCATCCCGAAAAGGGGCGATAAGAGCTGCGTTTTGTTGCAAAGTAACAGTGTTGAAACGTAACTTTCTAAGAGAGAATGGCGTTATAGGGGCAGCCTTGAATAATTGGGCGTAATAGCTGCAAATAGTATCTGAAATGACCTTCAAGTCCGTAACAATTACTCCCTCGATGTCCAGTTGCGATATACGGTTGTTGCGAGATCGGGCTGAAGCGGTACGGTGGAAAAACGATGTATTATTATCACCCAATAGCGTCCAATTCACCCTTGATTGTTGGTGCCGTAATTTTTCCAAAGAAGCCCTCTTTTCCTGAAGGTGGGAGCGATTACGATTTAGTACTGAATTTTGAGTTGAGGTGAGCGGTCGAGGAACACTACTCGATGTAAGGGCCAATATAGTATCCTCTAAATCACCAATCTTTCTCTGTAGGTTTCCAAAATTTTCCGAGTGCCAAGGGCTGATTGCACGACCCAACTTTGTCAATTTATAAGATAGGTCTTTGTGAGCATAGGATTGACAAATGAGGTGCCATTTATTACGAATGAAAGGCACAAAATCTGCCATATCCCACCACATGTTTAACGATCTAAAGGGTCTTGGGCTGGCTGAGTGAGCAACGAAGGAGCGTAATAAAATCGGTAAATGATCGGATAGGGTGGTGTCCACCGTTGATATAGATAAGTTAGGCCATAACTGCAGTAACCCATTCGAGGCTAGAACACGATCAATACGAGAGAATGAAACTCTATTAGACCAAGTATAATCACGGCCGTGTAGGGGTAGATCATGGAGTTCAGATTGCAATACAAAGTCTTGAAAAGCCGACATGGAAGGGTAGGAGCGATCGTTTGCCCTTTCCGACACATGTAATACCTCATTAAAATCACCACAAATCAAGATCATCTAAAAGTCTCGAATAATCAGGATAAGTTCCTGCCATAAATCATATCTATCCATATGATTTGTTGGGGCGTATAGACTAAGAACGTGCAAATCTTGCTGCTGAAGGGGAAATTTAACTAACACCCATCGGGAAGTAGACTGGAGAACCGAAACCGAAAGCAACGAGGAGTTCCAAGAAAATAGGATGCCACCCAAAAGACCATTAGAGGGGATATGGTGATAAGCAAAGTCATTGTGCCCCCAGAACCGTTTTACCACTTGCTCAGAGATACTTTCTATCTTTGTTTCTAACATGACAAAAAATTGGAGATTGTGTTTACGAATGCAAGAAGAGACAAATTGCTGCTTTGCCCTGTTATTAACACCTCCTCTACAATTCCAACATAAAAAATCCATCGACATAATAGAAGAAAATAAATACCTTGATGAATGTGAACTAATCAGTTCACCAAATTATCCATAGCTGTCAGAACAGCTTGCTTATTTTTCTCCGAGAATATTCCTAGTTTTTTCCCCATTTCCATAGTCAGCTCTTTTTCGAGGGTCGGAGATGTCCTTGACTGAGATAAAATGATCACCCGATTCATATTAGAAATGTCAGGTCCTGACGAAGCTGAAGTAACAGGCTGGTTGGCTTCCGTCTGTGGGTTGACTAGCCTTACAGGTTGTTCGGCCTCCATTAAAACTTCATGTATAGCTGGGTTTGATTCCGGGACAACACTCAAATTATCATTTGATTGATTTGGGAGGGGGATAATTCGGAGATCCGGGCTAATATAATCTGCAGTTTCCACTTCCTGGCAGCCGGAACTACGCGAGTCGTTGGAAGTGTCAAAAGAAGCATCGGATGGGATATCGGACGGGGCATCGGAAATTTCGGAATCATCATCTTGGTAATGTTCACAGCCAACACCTTGTCTTAGATTAGTGTGAATGAGCACTTCTTTAGTATTCACCAACAGTTTGAAGGAGCGATTGGTTGTCCCAAAGGGGACCGAAACCAGACAGGAAACCACATCCAGACGATCCGGGAAATCAAAATTGAAGTCTACAGAAATAACACGGCCAAAGGAGCTCGCTAAGTGTCTGATCAGCTCCTCTCGAATCAGAGTGGGGGGAATTCCCATAAAGTCCAGGTACATGATGCATTCTGTCGGTATAAAATCAGCCGGCAACAACTGCACATCCTTAAAAATATGCAGCATGACCTTCCATTCACCACCTACAAAATTTTTCATAGCCAGTATTGAATTAAACGAGATAATAACATTATCCTTGCCTACAGGGGCAGCAAAAGAAACATCAAAACCACGTTCATGCAATAAATCAAAGGTGAGCCGAATATTCGAGATATTGATTAGAGTGACTAAGCATGACTTTTCTTTCCAAGGGGCCACATTTGTAATAAAATCATGGCCCCTGGGTGAGTTCGCTGAGATTGAATTATGAGTGGCAAAAGAAGCCTCGTTTGGAACTTGTGATTCTGCCACAACTTTGGCATACGATCTGTCTCCACGTAGTGATTCCCGGAAATTAACCCGTCGTTTAGGTATCTGGCCTGCTGATTTCTTGGGCTGATATTGTCGAGATGTTGGAGCTGCAGCCGAGTTCGTGAACTTGGCCTTGAAAGCGCGCACACGAATAATTCCAATGCTCACTGAGTTTAACCTGTGGAGTATTTCCTGAACAGACAGAGAGTCATCTACCGTAATGAAGCCGAAGTTAAGGTTCCTGACATTCTTTTTCCTAGCTACATAAACACGTCCCGAAATTCCATGCTTCTTGAAGACCCTGCTCATAGAATCTGCTCTATAGGAATTTGGGAAATTTTCAAAATAGAATCTGGTGGGGGCGGGTTCGGGGTTGGGGTTTGAGCGGTGGTTGAGAGCAGCCGCATTGGGGTAAGGATTAAGGTTATGGTTTCGGCGGTGAGTCACGGCGGGCTGGCGCCTATGACGATGGACAGCAGCCAGGCGATGGTGGCGGTAGGGTATGAAGAGGTTGGCTTGGCGAGGTTCAGAAGTCCGATGGGTACGGTTGGCGGGGAAGGAACGAGGGTTGGATCGGTTGTAGTGATGGCTGTCGGCGAAGGGGGGTTTGAAACGGTTGTAGTGATGGCGGTGGCTGTCGGCGAAGGGGGGGTTGGATCGGTTGTAGTGGCGGCTGAGGTGGTTTGCGGTGTAGGAGGGGGTGCGGCGGTGGAGGCTAGGGTTTTTCTCCATAGGGCTGCGGCTGTAATCTGATTGCTGCAACCTTTAGGAAGGCTTTGCGATCAAATAGGTGGGCAATATTTGAGTCTGCAGGAGTGGGAGCAGTAGAGGAGGTGATCGGAGCCGCCGTAGGAAGCGCCAGCGATAAGCAGAACGGCGACAAAGGGTGCGAATATGGCTTGGGGTTTGGTAGCACAATTCCACCAGAGAAGGGATAGTACGCTGACCACGATAACACGAAATAAACACTAGTAGAAACAACCACAATCTGATGACGATAATGACAACAAGTAGTTGAAACCCAAATTAGCGAAATAGGGGTTTGAGATCGAAACCAATATAAAGCAAACCAATGGCCAATAAATCCATGGCGAAGAAGACAATATGTAGGTGCTAGATAGCGATATGTAACGGAGAACTGAAATCCGGCGATAGATAAAAATTATGAAGGAGAGATCGCATAACCAAATCTGAAACTGAGTTGTCAAAACCTGATGCAATCGCAGTGGTAGTGGAAGAAATCAGAGAGGATTAGCGGCGATGAGAGGTGGGAGGCTGCTCCGGCATGATGGTGGCTAGGAGGGAGGATGCTGAAGGCGGCAGGCGGCTAGAGAGAGGATTAGGGTTTTTTTGGCGAGTCCATATTTTTTGTCTATTTCTTTCTCATTTTCACTAGAAAGACTCGTGTTGGTTTGTGGGGGCAGTCGGTCGAACCCGGGGTGTTATAGTTTGGTATCAGAGCCAGCTCTCTCCCAGTACGGTGTGGTTCGGGGACGAACCAGGCGGAAGCTGGTGGGCCTGTAGCGACCCGGTCCTAAGAGGGGTGGCGCCGGGGTAGAAGACCTGAGCAAAGAGCGGCCATGAAGGATGACAATGGGGACAGGAATGAACCGAATCCACACCCGAAAGAGAGAGTTTCGAGATTGTGCTGGTATGGGACAGCAGAATTGAGAACGGTTAAGGATTTCGAGGTTATAATGGTATGGGACAAGACCAAGCAGTTGACACGTGTTAGGCAAGGTTTTTTGTTCTCTTCCTATTATGACAGTTTTTAGCGTAAGATGGATGAGGGAGACAATATCTAACTCCCAAGAAAACAAACGGTATCGGCTGCTGCTAAAGAGCAGGCCAAACGAGAGCGCATGGAATTAGTTAAACGGGAGCGCAAACCTCCACAGAAGTCTTCTCCTAGTTGATAGTTTTTTGTTTTCTGCCGTTATGGTTGTTTGACTTTTTTTACTTTTTTCTTTTTTAATAAAACGAGCCCATGGGAGGGTTTTTAACGGCGGTGGAGCTGCCCGCTTGCCATTTCCCTCTCACTAGGTAAATTCAATTAAAAAAAATAAAAGGGTGGCAAAGGCTTGGCCTAGTGGTTGAGCTGTGAAGCTGTGATCCTAGAGGTCGCAGATTCGAGCCCACACTCGGGCGGGGTGGGATAAGGGATTTTCTTTATTATTATTGCAAGCTCATATGACGCAAATTTTTAAAAAAAATTAAAAAAATAAAGTATCAAATAAATAGTTAGTAGCTAAATAACTATTTTTTGCCGATACTGTGAGAGAAATCACTAAGGCCCTGTTCTTTTCAACTTATTTTCAATTCAGTTTTAGTAATTAGTATTCAGTATTCAGTAATCAGTAATCAACATTTAATATTCAGTATTCAGTCAATAATCAGTATTCAGTTTATTTCATTTTATACATTATATAAATGTTATTAATTAATATTATTAATAACATATAATAACAAAGAAAAATTTCTAATACTAATATTTTCAAAATTATAAGTGATTATTTTTACCATTTTTGTAAAAACCTTCCGGAGAAATAGATGATTATTTTTACCATGAATATTTTTAAGATAAATAAAAGTAATAATATTTTGTAAATATTGATAAAAGTTAAAATAATAAAAAATTATACGATTACAATCTAATTGAAAAACAATACAATCATTGCAATACATAGTTTTGCTATTACCTTTTAATTCAATCTTCGCCCGTGCTATCATTTTTATTATCCTCGTCGACATATTGATTATTGCTTTGTTTTGTTTCCCAAATTTGTAGTGCAATGAAAGTTCGGACTAAAATATAATATTAATAATAATAATAATAATTGCAATGAATTAAAATATAATAATACTATAAATTTATAATGGTAAATTTAATTATTAATATTATTATTATACGTAATAATTGATTTTATTATAATATATAAATATTATTTGAAGTATTATTAATTATTTTTTAATATATATTAATATTTAAAATATTATTATTTATATTATTAATTATTTTCAGTTTTAGTTCAGTATTTTCAGTTTCTGTATCATTTAATTTTAGTTTAATTTCAATATTTTTCAGTTTCAGTATCATTCAGTTCAGTACATCTACTTATAAGTTGAAAACAACAGAGCCTAAAACATCCATTCAATGAAATAAAAATGAAAAATGTATTAATATATTAATCTATTAACACATAAAAGTACAAGTTAGTATATGTGTTGAATCTATTGACAGAATTATAATACACAAGATGAAAACAAAACATTTTTACTTTTCTAATTAATAACTAAAATGCAAAAAGAAATGCTAAAACAAAAGGAAACCTTTTTTTCTTTTTAACATGGATTCACAACAGTGGACCCATAAACTGTCCTTTCTTTGTTCAAGCTTCATTTCCCTTTCATTACCAATTTACGCCATTCTTTCCTCTAGAGTTCTTGGGTGGGGATTCGACTCAAAATTAAGGCGAATTTTGAACTTTTCGGTCGCTAGGGTGGGGCTGGAATACCACCACACCCCTCACTGTCGCTGCCCCTGCATCCTTCATATTTTTTTACTTGTCTTTCTATAAATTTCATGTTTCTTAAACTAATTAATTAAGGATATGAAAATACTTGTTTACCCTTATAGTTTAATTAATGCTATAACTTGTCAACCCAATGTAATTAATAGTATAGGGGTAGAGTTGGAAGAATAATGAAAAAATACTTAAAAAGTATAAATGACAAGTATTTTGGCAAACCAATTTTAAGTCAAAATGTCTACTTTAAAAAGATGTAGGGAGTAATAACTACAAATAAAATTTAGAATTTTTACGGCTTAAATTAGGCCATGTTCTCTTTGACTACAATTCAGTTCAGTTAAGACCCCTTCAGTTCAGTTCAGTCCACTTCAGCTCAGTTCAGCCATGCATAGTTATAAATTTATACTGAAATAAGTTTAGTTTAGTTCAGCTCATTTCACTTCAGCCAACTTCAATTCAGTTTAATTCAATTCATAAAATTAATGTCCAAAAGAACATGCACTTAGTTTGACAAATAAAAGGATTTCGCACGCTTAATGTCCAAAAGAACATGGACTTAGTTTGACAAATAAAAGGATTTCGCACGCTTAATCAAGACACAGGTATTTATAAGGAAACAACAATAACAAACTCATAATTAAGTGCTTCAATTCCTCTCATCTATTCACCCTTCTTTTGGAACGAAGAAGATGTTGTTTAGAGCGTCTATATTCTGTTCCTCCATTATTTTTTTTGCATGACTCTACTTTGTGGAAAAAAATCATATACTTATCCTTCCGTCTCTCATTAAATTTCTGACATATGACGTTTTTTTTAAGAAAGAAAGGGCCAGGAATAAAAGGGGTAGGCCAACATTACATCCTCAATGATCACCTCATATATTAGCTCACCTGCAGGAAGCATACAGGATGGACCACCACGGGGGACGCCCCCCCCCCCCCCCCCCCAATCTATGTATATTAATAAAAATAAAAATACAACCTAAATCTGAAGGTGAGATCAAAGAAGAGTCATTACAAGAAAGTAATAAATTAGAAAAATTAAAAACATCCGACACTACAAAATTAAGATGCCGCCTCCTATACTTAAAAACAAACCAAGGCTAATCGATTCCCTTACGGCGATGAGGGCTTTTCTTGTTCCCCATGAGATCTCTTGCTTCTTGTTCTTTGTTCGTTTTGGATTTTCTTGGATTCATCATGGACGATTCTTTCCTCTCTTTCTACTGCAAGAGCTGCAATAAATCAGCCGCAACTTAAATACACTCAGTAAAAACCATGGAGAGAATCCCTAACCCTTCCTACCCTCACCACACTGCCGTCCACAGCCGCAATGCCGCCCATCGCCACCATCAACCTTTTACCCACAACCATCACCAGAAACATGTCGTCCACCCCTCTCGCCTCTTCCCTAACCCTAAAAATCGCCAGCAACCTAGGAATCGGATGCATCAGGGAGACTGCCATACCGATTTGCAGCCCCAACGCATGATCTATTTTGAAAACTTCCCAAATGCTTACGATTCTGATTCTATGAGCAGGATCTTTAAGAAATATGGTATTACAGGTCGGATTTACGTAGCAAAAAGGAAGAACTCCAGGAACCTGAATTTCGATTTCATAACTGTCAATGACTCTTTGCCAATTCACGAAATCCTATACAGGTTAAACTCGATTTGTATTGGAATAATTTGATTACGCGCGTTTAGGGAAAAGTACACTCGCCCGGCTATTCCACCTTCAACACATGGTCGTTACCAGATTTCCGCCGCAACTCAAACTCGGAAGCGTAGTTCGGCCTTTCATGACTCTCTCAGAGGGGAGAGATTGTATACAAACGTGGTTGCAGAGCAGAAGGCCTCTACTATCAAATCCATCCCTCAAGAACAAGGAATTTCGTCAAACAAGGCTACTATACCTAGGGGCCATGATCTTATTGTAGAATTGGGCCCTTGGAAAGATAAGTTGTGCTTAGCCTCTCTGATCAATATTTCAAATATTCGTTACCCTTTCGAATTATCACATGATCGGGGTTTTGATATTGCTTTTACTACTCCCACAGGTAGCGATAATGTTATTGTATCATTTAATTCAGTGAATGCAATGCATGATTTTGTACGTGGTAACTGGAAGATTATGCAACATATCTTCAAGAAGGTGGATTATTTGTCAGCTGACTTTCTTCCAAAGGAATGCATCATGTATGTTGATTTTATTGGTATCCCGCCCATACTGACTAGTGAAGCTCTGATTCGCCAACTGGCTGCTTCTTTTGGCTGCATTGTTTTGATTGACTTTGACTTCAACAGATCGAACAATTTAGACATTGTCTCGTGCCTCATTTCGGTTCCTCTCAGAACCATAAATCGCTCTTTCAAACTCTGTGTGGGCTCAATGGGAGTGGTGATTCATACTAATCTCAGGCAAGGTGTCGGATGTGAACATTGCCATGATCACGATTCTGAAAATTCTAGCGAACCCAGTGACACTTCCAATGAGCCTGATAGTTCAGGGGAATCAAACAATTCAGATGGTCAAAAGACAAATGTTGAAAACTACTCTGATCTACAAATTTGCCTAATCCCTAGTAATTCTGACACAACCTTAAGCGCAGTCCCTGAGACTAACGAACCATGGGCGAAAATCTCTGTAGAACCCGAACCTGTCCGCCAAGCAGCATCTCCACAACCAGCCATACCCTAATAAATTGCAAACTCTGTCTTTTTAGGTTCGGATATCTTGAATATGAACCGCATCATCATCCTCTCCCATACCAAGCAACACCTAGCAGGGAAAAGGAGCTGAATATAGAATTGGGTACAAAAAGGGTCTATTCAAAGCCCATCATGACTCGATAGTAATGGAAGCAATGGATAAATTAGCGGACTGATTGGTTTTCTCTTGCTTAAGGTATTTTTATTCCAGTTATGTCTTTAGCCTTTTTATGTTGGAATTGTCGAGGAGGCATTAGAAGTGGATCTAAACAATAATTTATGTTATCATGTGTCTGAAAACATGAGTTAAAATTCTTTATCATGCTTGAGACGAAACTTGATGCTGTATTCGATCATATGATTCGTCGGTTCTAGGGTCATAATGATTTTGTTTATCATTTTATTCCATCTATTGGTCTTTTGGGTTGCATTTTACTCTCTTAGAACTCAGCCCTTTTAAAGGGAAAGGTCCTTCGCTCTACTTCGAGATAGGTTCTGATTGAATTTTCTTTACAACAACTGATTTTCCATGTCCTGTGGTTATATGCTCTAAACAATCACACAGATAGGTGCTTACTATAGGGAGAAATTATTCCTGTCATTCGTGAGCTCCAAAAGGTATTAATATGTGGGGATTTCAATGAAGTTTTGCATCCTTCGGAAAGGGCTGGTGGTATTTTTGCTCCTTCTATATCTGCTTTTCAAGACTTTATATTGGAAGGTGAACTTCAAGACCTTCCTCTACAGGGCCGAGATTATACTTGGCATAACAGAGTATCCTACTCTCGCATTGATAGGGTTCTAGCCTCGGGTAATATTCTAGATTTATGGCCGACTATGACCATTTCGACAATTGACACCACTCAGTCAGACCACCTACCTATTTTGTTTCGTTCGAGTATCAATTTATTGGGGACATGACCAAGACCATTTAGAGCTCTAAATTTATGGTGGGACAAGGCAGATTTTCTGCCATTTATTCGAAATGCTTGGCAATCCATTTGTCAATCTCACATCTATAGGGACATTTCTTTCAAATTATCCAAGCTCAGTTTGGCCATTCGCCCATGGCACCTAGAGAACTTCGGGGATCTAGACCAAAAAATTTCAAAATTAGAGAAAAAGATTCTGGCACTCACATCCAGCAACGCTACTCGACTTTTGAATTCATCATAGAATACCGATCTAAATCTTCTCCGCTACTTACTTTATGAAAAACGAGCGAGTGTTAAAAACCTCAGGCATCAACAATCTCGGATCAAATGGACACTATTAGGGGATAACAATACTTCCTTTTTCCACCGTATGGCATCAGATCATTTCCGTACCAACCAAATCACCCAACTTGACATCAATGGAGTAATTGTCTCAGACCCAGCTGATATTTCTAACGCTATTTGCTCATTTTTCGAGCGTCTATTTAGGGTAAATCATGAGGTTCCGTTCTGTCTAAGAAAACTATAGTTCAATACCGTCACCACCCACCAAAACACTGTTCTAACAGCCCCGTTCTCGATTAGTGAAGTTTGGTCTAGTATCAGCACATGTGGAGAAAATAAAGCGCCAGGTCCCGATGGTTTCAACTTCTTCTTCTACAAATGTTTCTGGGAGGACTTAAAACCTGAACTTTTGGGTATTTTTGATTGTTTTCATACCACTTCTCGGCTGCCTGACTCTATAAAAACATCTTTTACTGTGCTACTTCCCAATGTTCTAGGATCATGTTCTTTGATCAATTTTAGACCGATTGCTCTTATTCATGGGGTTTACAAGATTATTGCAAAGTTGCTATCATCTCACCTCCAAGCTGTTCTCCATTCATTGATATCGAGTAATCAATTCGCATTTATTAAAGGTAGAAGTATCCACGAATGCTCTTTCCTAGCTTTCGAGGTTATACACACCCTTTATGCCCATCAAAAACCCAGCCTGGTTTTAAAATTGGATTTTCATAAGGCTTTTGACAGTATCTCATGGAAGTATATCGATTTGGTCCTTATCAAAATGGGTTTTGATCATAAATGGATATCTTGGCTGTCGAATTGTAGGAAAAATTCCTCAACATCTGTTTTGATAAATGGGAAACCAAGTGCACCTATTTCCATCAAGAGAGGCATAAATAAGGGGATCCCCTATCTCCGTTTATTTTTGTGGTCGCTATCAAAGGGCTGAAAAAACTCATAGAAATTAGTACTCGGGAAGGTGTGTTATCGGGAATTCGGCTGGATGAATCCTTACCTGATATCTCACTTTTACAGTTTGTAGACGATATAATTTGCTTTCTCTCGGTAGATGTGGCAATCATTCCTATCTTCAAACATCTTTTATAGTGCTTTGAGTTTATTTTTGAGCTTCATATTAACTACCATAAGAGTGCATTAATGGGTATCCATGTACCTGATAGTTTGCTTGCTTCTTATACGCCTTTATTCGGATGCCGTATAGATAAATTTCTGATTAAATATCTTGGTGTTCCACTATGCTTAAAGCAGCCTACCGTCTCATCCTGGGAGCCTCTGATTGCAAAATTCAAGTTTTGTCTAAGTAATTGGATGGGTAGTTGTTTATCTTACGCAGGCAGAACCACACTCATCAAATCGGTACTCTCTTCACTTCTACTTTATTTATTATCCCTTTTTAGAATGCCAGTTTTGGTAATCTTAACCTTAAATTGTTTGATGCATAATTTTTTATGGCGAGGTGACTCCAATGCAAGTGGTTTGTCTAAAGTGGATCTCCATTCGGGATCTTCGCCTTGTCAATGCCAGCCTACTCTTAAAGTGAATCTGGAAATTGCGTGTTCGCAATGATAACTCCCTTTGGTTTGTGTACTGCGGCCAACGCTATAGAGTGTGATCATGGCATGACATGGTTTTATTAGAGCTCAAAGATATTTCGCCACTATAGAGGGGAATCCTAAAATGCTGCTTCAAGAATGCTAAATATTGGAACTTTTTCTCCTCTCAGACACGGGTCCGGGTGGGGAATGGACTTGCAATTTCATTTTGGCATGACAACTGGACTTCAAACACCCCATTAAAATCCCTTTTCTCAAATTTATACATCTTTTACAACAGAAAACACACTTCTATTCAGGAGGGGTGTGCTTTCTTATTCATATCTCGTTCATTTGGTGGACCCTTTTAGAAAAGGAATTTATGAATTACGGGGCAGCAATGATGTAGTGAATTAAAGGCATGGATTTCGGCTTTAAGTTCGCATCTTTTTCAGAATTCGGCTACTACTTCACATCCCACCTTTCCAGGGAATGAAGAGAGAATTATTTGGGTGATTGAGAGAAATAGTGATTATTGGGCAGCCTCATTCTTTCAGGGTTATTACCAATTTCCTCAATGGTCCCCCTTGCGAAAGATTTCAATCTGATATGGAGCACCTGCTTGCTGCCTAAAATTAAATTCTTTGGCTGGCTACTTTTTCATGGGCGCTTACCCACCCGAGCATTTCTGTGGAGTCGCGGGTGCTAGTCCATCTCTAACGATACCTGCACATTTTGCGATTTCTCAGAAAATATAGATCATTATCTTTTCTTGTGCTAGGCTAGCCAGAGAATATGGTGTGATGCATTCCAATGGTTGGGCATCTCGTTGGTTATGCCTCAAAGGGGGTACGAATTTCTTCTCCTATGGAGATCTCATTTTAAGCGGGGTAACCATCGAGATTTTAGGACCTTGTTATGGCTCACTATAGCTTGGAGCATATGGAAACGATGTAATAAATTCATCTTCGAGGGCGCTATTGACAACGGAGATTTCTTAGTTAGTAGCATCAATTTTTGTTGGTTTATTTTTAATACTCACAAATGCAACATTAGCCTCTCGATCTCGGATATTTTTATGAATCCTAGTTTGATGCTCATTTTGTAACTTTACATTTAGTTCTTCCTTTGAGAACCACCTCTATTATTTAATGAAAAGAGGGGTGGGTGTTTTGTAGGCAACCGAAAATGCCAACCTAGTTGGGACGTTTGCCCCAATATTTTCACCCGCCCCAACCTTTTTTCCTTCAGAGGGACACGATATTCCTCCGTGGGTTTTTCCAAAAAAGAGCCGTAATAAATCAACGCCGCATTCATCTGCAAACCCTAGAGTCGCATCTTCAAATTCAATTGTGGTGAAATCCGCGATCCCTATTCATGCTTCTAACTCTGATTTGGTGAATGGATCTGCTGCAAAATCAACAAAGCCTAACCCCAAAAGCCTCTCCTATAAGGCAGTCGTCAACCCGAATGGGGTTACTAAAAACCCTAATAATGCACGTAAAGAAAAGTTGATTTTAGCTAGCATTCTTGATGCTGGCAATGACTATAAGGCTGTCAAAATCCCCATAGAATTCTATAAAGGCCGGATTTCTTCTTGTCAACATTCGGCCATAGGAAGGTTAACTCTAGCTAAAGGGGATAAACCGTGGAAGCATACGGATATCAAGCTAAAACTTAATTCTTTATGGAACTGCAAGTTGGATTGGAAGCTCGTATCGCTGGGGAAAGGTTTTTATCACATCATCATGCCTTGGGCAGAGGCTCTTCAAAAGGTATGGTCCACTGGAAACTTGAATCTAAAGCCAGATATTATGTGATTTTCTATCTGAAGAGTAGGGCAAAGCATAAACAGACAATTGTGCAGGTCTGGATTCGTCCTTTTAATCTTCCTTAGGAGTTCTGGGATAGGAGACTTCTTTCAAGCGTAGCATAATCAATTGGAGTCTCGATCCGTTCTAATCATAATACAATCAAAGGAGAATTTGGTCACTATGCCAGAATCCTAGTCGATATTGATTTACCAAAATCGGTGATGGATCAAATTAGGGTTGATACGGTTGAGAAGATTTTCTAGCTTAATGTCGAGTATGAGAATATTCTGGCTTTCTATTCGACTTGTCAGTTTATTGGCCATTCCCCATCTAGTTGCAAAAGGAATAAAAAACAAGGTAGTTCTCGGATAAGCCGAATCTAGGGAAGGCTATTGCTGGCCGTAGCAAAAAAGCATCGGAGAATGTAGGGGAAAAGAGCATCACTATTCTAAAAAAAGACCCTGGCCAAAGGGATGGAAAAAAGGTACTCTCTTGGGCGGATCAACTTGATGAAAGTGATAGTGACACTGAGAGTATTTTTATGGAGACTTCCCCTATCGCTCTTAGAACTGGAAATATAGCTATTCAGGAACCGGTTCCTAAACCTGCCTTTGCAGATCAATCTATATCCTTGGAATCGGCTTTAGATTCTATTGAAGTTGAGAGAACTTCTCTATCTATTGTAGATAAATTGCAAATAATTCTGCCCTTGGTGGATGATGAACCCATTACCGACTCCAGTGTGCATCGGGTGAATCAGTCTGTTAATCTGATTGGGGAAAATATCACGGATTCTAGTAATCAACAGATTGATAAATCCAATAATCGGACTAAAATGGCAAAAACAGACTCCAATGTTCGAAGTTCTGCTTGAATTGAAACTAAAAAGAAAGAATCCAATGCCAAGGCACTAACAACTCCTAACGTCCAAGGAAAGAAGGTGCAGAAGTCTTCTCTTTAGCGATGATTAAAATCCTTTATTGGAATTGTAGGGGTATCGGTAATGAGGATACCCAGAGAGTTCTTGGTGATATGATTAAGGAGCATCGTCCATAGTTTTTATGTCTTGCTGAACCTATGGTTTTGTTTGCGGATACTAATCCTAGATTTTGGCGAATGATTGGTATCAAGATTGTGGCTAAAAATAATAAGCCATTGCTGTCCTTATGGTTGCTTCAGTCTGAATTATTCGCTGCCTTTACAATAATTGATTTAATCTCGGATCAGCTGATATCTTTCCATTTTTCGTTTATGGACAGTAATAATTACGTTGCATGTATTTATGCTAGTAATTCCTATTGCTTGAGACATTTTCTATATGTTGATCTTTTAAACTAGTTAAACTCTCTCTCTCAGGGAATTGGCTAATTCTTGGTGATTTTAATGTGGTTCTTGGTAGTCATAAAAGAAGGGGTAATTTACCTATTAATGTTTCCGATAGGGAATTTCGTGCATTCATTGATGGAGGAGAGCTAACGGAATTGAACACTGCCGGCCCTTTATTCACTTGGTGTAATGGCAGAAGAGGTGATCAGAGGGTAGAAAGTTGTATTGACTGGGCCTTGGGCTCCATGGATTTCTTCCCTTATTGGGATAATTTGGTATGTTCGGTGCTCCCTCGCAGTAAATCTGACCACCACCCCCTTCTCATTTCCTGATCCCGGGGTGTACCTCAGACTTTGAGATTCAGGTTCTAATCTATGTGGATTGACCATCCCTCCCTTCACCAGATTGTTTCTAATCATTGGAATGGGAATTTTCCTAATCTTCCCCCGTAATAGCTTCTTCAACTTAAATTGAAAACCTTACGTCCCATCTTGAGAAGATGGAATTGGGAGATTTTTAGACATCTTGATGTTAATATTTCCAATTGTAAAAATGATTTGGCGAGAGTGTAGCTAGAAATTTCTAGCAATGGTATTTCGATCGATATCCATAATGAGGAATTGAAGATCCAAGATACTTTGGACCCCCATCTCAAACGGAAGGAGATTTTTCTTAGGGAGAAAAGCCGTTCCAAATGGCTGTAGCTTGGGGATAGGAATTCAGCTTTCTTTCACCTAGTTACAAATTCAAAAAAGGCGCGTTCGGCCATTAATATTATGAATATTGATGGTGCTTTATCTTTAGATCAGGCCGCTATTTCTAATCATGCTGTGAATTACTACTCGGATCTATTCTCTTCAGCTAATCTGGACACTACAGATCTTAGGTACATTAGGCAGATCATTCCTAACTGAGTGACAGGTGGCGACAATTACGAGCTTGTTAGAAAACCTTTATTTGAGGAAATTCAAAATAGTGTTTTCTCAATGAAGGGAGTTAGTGCGCCAGGTCCTGACAGTTTTACCGGTATCTTTTTTCAGTATGTTTAGGATCTGTGGGCAAGTATGTTTGTAACATGGTCCAATGGTTCTTCCAGGTGGGTTATATTTCCCTAGGGCTGAATTTGAATTTGATGGTTCTTATACCTAAAAAGGAGGGGGCGTGAATATTGAAGATTTCAGGCCAATTGTTATGGGTTACTTCACTTTTAAATCATTACTAAAATTCTTCCTATAAGGCTAGCCGCTATTGCAGAGACTATTTTGTCCCCTAACCAATTTGGTTTTGTTTATAATAAAAATATTCATGAATGTATTTCTCTTGCTTCGAAAGGTGTAAACCTTCTTGGGAAGAAATGTTTTGGAGGTAATGTGGCCATGAAAATTGATATTAGGAAAGCCTTCGACACTATAGAATGGCCTTTTCTGCTTGAAGTGTTACGTTCATTTGGATTTTCCGAGCTTTTTATTAATTGGATTAAGGACATTTTATCGTCGGCTCGCATTTTGATCTTTACTCCCTCTGGGCTAAACGGTTATTTTTCCTGCTCTAGAGGAGTTTGAGAGGGGGATCCTTTATCTCCTATCCTATTCGGCCTAGTAGAGGACTTCTTTAGCAGGTATCTGACCCATTTGGTTCTTAGGGGTGACATTTCCCCTATGCGGTACACCCTCGAGGTTCCCATGCCTTCCCATTTACTATATAGGGATGATATTCTTCTTTTCTATAAAGCAACAGCTCAAAACATGCATAATATTAAAAAAGCGATCTTTTATTATGGCAGCATTTCTAGTCAAATAGTTAATTGGAGCAAAACGAAAGTGTACTTTGGTGATGCGGTTACCCCTCCCCGAAGGTTGGAACTTGCTTCTGGAACCAGTGTTCGCATTAGGTAGCTACCTTTTAAATACATAGGCCCTTTTCAGAGGCAAACCTCGGGCACTGCATCTTTGGCCCCTTCTGGACTCTACTTTGGCTAAATTTTCTCGTTGGAAAGGGAGTGTGCTCTCTCTGGTGGGAAGGCTAACTCTGATAAAATTGGTGATCACTGGAGCACTGGTGCACTCTTTTATTGTGTACAAATGGCTAGCTTCTTTGTTAAGAAAAGTTAATAGATCGGTGAGAAATTTCCTTTGGTCAGGTTGTATTGACGTGAAGAAATTAGTGGTTGTCCCTAGGTCATATTGCACGATGAATTTTGAGGAAGGGGGCCTTTGTTGGGGAAAATGGCTTAGGGAATTTTAAGTAAAAGATCTCTTTGTTATGATACCCTCCGTGGCTTTTTTAGTAAAGTGGGTTTGCTTAGACTGGTTACCAATTCATCTATTTAGAGTTCGGGTCATGTGGTTTTCTCTAAGCTTCGAGATAATGTTCTTTGGATCCCCGGTACCAATTCTGTCCTTAATTTTTAGAACTCAGAATCGCTTAGTCCGCCTATCTCGGATTAGCTTCAGCTTGGGACTTTGGAAAAACGTAATCTCAAGGTGCCTATCTCAAATTTCTGGCGTGGCAACTCATGGCAGAATTTACCTGAGCTACCGAACTCTACTGCAGAGCAGGTGTTAAATATTCAGCCTTATGATGATTTTGATATTTGCTTGTGGCAACCTAGAAGCATGGGCATTTTTTTAGTTAAGCTATTTTACAAATGGCTAGCTAGTGAAACGATGCAGTCTCAAACTTTCAAATTTATTTGGAGCTGTTATATTCCCCCATCTCATTCATTCTTATGTTGGAGAGCACTTCGTGGATACCTTCCTACTCGTGATGTGCTCTCTAAAAAAGGGATGGTCATTGTCTCTAAACGTGTTTTATGCAATAATTCTACAGAATCACTGCAACATCTTTTCTTGAATTATGTTTTTTCAAAACAATTATGGATGGGAATTAATTGTCTATTTCATAGGGACATCATCATCGACCATGACTCCTTATGGGCTCGCTTTGAATGGGTGGCAAAACAATAGTTCTCACCCCAAATTTCTACCTTATAGCACAGCTCGTGGGTGCACCTTTGTTGGATTATTTGGCACACTAGAAACGATTGCATCTTCAAGGAGAAGCGACCTAACATCCACCTTTGTTTGAGAAGTTTATGGGCTTCTATGTGCGAATTAAATAAATTTGAAAAGGGCTACATCAGAAATTCTACCGTGGAGCTGGCCATTCTTAATAATCTGAATATAATGCCTCGTCGTCCTAGAGTACTAAAAATTATCCCAGTTTGCTGGTCTCCACCGATAAGTGGATGGGTGAAAGTTAATATTGATGCCTCGGTTGTTGAAAACAAGGCTGGTCGTGGTGGGGTCTTTCGTGACTCTGAGGGCCATTTTATAGGATCCTTCATGCTGGGATTTGATACCTATCATGCATTTTTAGCTGAAATGAAAGCAATAATCATTGCCTTACAAATAGCAGCTAACCACGGGTGGAATCATTTGTGGCTTGAGAGCGATTCAACCTTTATTGTTCATACAGTTCTTACAAGAAATAGAAGAGTCCCTTGGCAAATTTTTCAAGACTGGAATAACTGCTTGCGCAATATGGAGAATCGACAGATCAAAGTGTCTCCTTCGGGGATGAAAATTAAGTGGCCGACTTATTAGCAAATTACGGTAGAGATAATGTTGATTTCAGATGGTGGGATAATATCCCTACCTTTTGCTTTGATGCTTATTTTCAAAATTTGAGTGGCCGAAGCATGTTTCAATTCACCTAACTCTAATGTATTTTTCCTTTCCTTTTAATAAAAGAGGGGTAGGGGTTTTGTAGGCAAGCAGAAGGGCCAACCTAGTTGGGTCTTCCACCCTAAAATTTTCCCCTGTCCCAACCTTTTTATCTTTGGAGGAACACGTCGTTCCTCTGAGGGTTTTTCAAAAAAAACAAACCAACACAAGTAAATGCTTGAGCCGAGAAGATCTTCTGAGCTCAACACCTCTTCGAACACAAATTTATTCCTTCTTTTCCATAGGGACCATGCTAGTACAAACCAATGAGACGTACCAAAAATCATGACCTATACCCATTGAGAAGTAGTCACGCCACATGAGCAAAACATCAGCCCCCAACAATGGCATGGTCACCGATATCCTAAATAATTTAAAAGCTTAGGCCCATACTTTCTAACTACACATGCAATGAAACAGGGCATGTTCCGTTGTTTCTTCCTCGTCACAAAACACACATTTGCCATCAAGAACGACTTGGCTAACACGATTAAAGAGGAATACTCTTGTAAGTAGTCTTCTATGTAATGCAAGCCAACTAAAAAATTATACTTTAGGAAGTAGGCACGCATCCCATACCAACATATAATCTATTCCTGGCTTAGGCCATTGAGGCATAGTATAAAAGCCTAAACAAAAGGTTGAGGTCAAGAACACCTTCTCATCTCCTAAATCCCATAAGAACCGATCCATAGCCCTAGAGAATATTATTGGACGTTGCTGCCCCCTACCTAAACCATCACCATCCTTTAAAAAAAGTAATGGACAACACTAAATAATCCAATTCTGAAGCTAAACACCTCTTTTTTGACTTGAAATCCTTAAATCTCTTTTCCAAAAGGGCCTCACGAACACTTTTTCCCCAAATACATAATAACAACCCTCTTGCGCCATGCAAAGTTTCCTATTACAAAGCTGATATAGATTAGGAAATAAAGTCTCCAATGCTACACTCATCGTCTAATGGTCGGGCCAAAAAGAACAATCCCCGTCATTTGCCACCTCCACTAGCACGTGTAATTTAAAAAATCCCAAAAAGCAACATTCCTAATATGACATGAAACAATCCCTCTCCATGTGTGCGATAGGTCCCTTCCCTCGTAATGTTCAAGTGACCACCACGACAAGAACCCATACCTTTTAACACAAATCTCATACCATAAGAACCCCTACTCCACATTTCTAAGTCTCCAAATCCATTTCAACAGTAAGCTATAATTGTTAAGTGTGTATTTTATATAGATATTATGTGCGTTTTAGGTTAGTTTCATGCATGTTTAGGTTTATTTTTAGTACAAATATTTGCATTTACATGAAAGTTGGATTTTATGTGCTTTTATTCATTTTATATTGTTTTCAAGCTCGTTTCGGGTGATTTGGAACATATGAAGAGGCTCAAAATCTTCACATACACATTTTGGAGGTTGGAATTGATGATATGGGGCAGAAACAAATACTCCCCGAATGCCTAAGAGGCCACTACTCGAATGCATGTGAATTTCGACACTTATCAATTTCAGTCGGGGGACAGTCGTTCATATTTTGGCAATAACTTTCTCATATGAGGTCGAATTGATGCAATTTTGAAGGCTATGGAAACTTAAGAGATTGGGATACAACTTTATATCTAATAAGGTTTTCCAAATTCGGACACTATCCTAGTCAAAATCTGATTCAAAGTTACTACTAATGTGAAGTAGTTTGTTTGTGGGCGGTCAACTGGTTTCAATCCGATTCAAAGTGTAAAAGCTTCTGAAATATTTGAGTATGTGTTCTAGTCATTATAGAAGTGTTTTAAGTGAATTATATATGGTTTAAAGTGGTGGAAAAGCAAAGGAAGTTTGTTATTTAAAAGTTGCACAGTTTCATAAGGAGTCCTAATTCTAATGGAACTCATATTGCTCCACTACTAAAGAGGATATAGGCAGCACGAATTAAGGGATTTTTTTGGAGAGTTTTTAGAGAGCTTTGGAGGCAGAAAACACTAATAATTTCGTGTATATTCAATTGGGGAACGAGCTTAAAGATTCAAGAGCAATCGAGCACAAGAATTGGACCAACTATTGTGTTTTATTATTCTTCTCTTCTACTCTTTCTATTGAGACATGTTTAAATTATCTTTAGAAATGATGTTTGCATTTGGTTTGTCTATGAACTAAGTCTATTTAGTTAGGGTAGATGGATCTTGATTGGTTATTATGTTATGAACATCTTTTCTTAGTTTATTTAATTCAGATTTTCTTCCACTTTGGGTTTTTATATATATTATGCTTAATGCATGTTATTGGTGGCCTATTAATAGCATGTTGTTAGTTTCTATTTAGATGGATCGATCAAATAGGGATGGAACTATATATATTAAACTTGATATGACCTTATCTCGTGGTTTTTCGATTTGTCGGGTTTTTCTAAGTACTTTATGCATTAGAGGTTTTATAAGTTACTTGGTTTAAGTTAGTTTATTGATATCTTTAATAGGTTTATCTATTTGATTTGAATTAGTAAATACTTTTAAGAAGATCACCAACCCTAGAAGAACGAATTAGATAACTAGAAGATGGGAATTCACAGTAATTAGTTAAGTGAAGTTGACCCCTAACTATCTCATCCAATTGTTTATCCCGTATTATTTGTGTATCATCTGTATCTAATAGTTATTTAGATTAGTTTATATAATTTTCACCTCAACTTCTTGATTCGACTAATCAGTAGGTAACTTTAGTAGACTTAGTACCTAAATATTAGTCCTCGTGGGACCGACTCATGCTTGTCGCGATATTAATTGATACAATAGTGTGCACTTGTTCTATTCGTAGGCACACACATTAATTTGCTAGTATAGTGGTGAGTATTCCCGCCTGTCACATGGATGATCCAGGTTCGATCCCTAGCAACGGCGCCTAAAACTTGATTGGCTGAAAATATAGCGAATTAATGTGTGTGCCTATGAATAGAGCAAGTGCACTCTATCTTATCAAGTAATATCGTGACAAGCACGAGTCGATCCCACGACGACTAATATTTAGGTACTAAGTCTACTAAAGTTACCTATTGGTTAGACGAATAAAGAAGTTGAGTTGAAAATTATCTAAACTAATCTAAACAGCTATTGGATACAGATGATACACAAATAATTCGGGATAAACAATTGGATGAGATAGTTAGGGGTCAACTTTACTTAACTAATTACTATGAATTCCCATCTTCTAGTTATCTAATTCGTTCTTCCTAGGGTTGTTGATCATCTCAAAAGTATATACTAATTCAAATCAAATAGATAAACCTATTAAAGTTATCAATAAACTAACTTAAACCAAGTAACTTATGAAACCTCTAATGCATAAAGTACTTAGAAAAACCAGATAAATCGGAAAACCATGAGATAAGGTCATATCAAGTTCAATATATATAGTTTCATCCCTATTTGATTGATCAATATAAATAGAAACTAACAACATGCTATCAATAAGCCACTAATAACAAGCATTACGCATAATATATATAAAAACCCAAAGTGGAAGAAAATCTGAATTAAATAAACTAAGAAAATAACATAATAACTAATCAAGATCCATCTACCCTAGCTAAAAAGATTTAGTTCATAGACAAACCAAATGCAAACATCATGTCTAAAGATAATTTAAACATGTCTCAATAAAAAGAGTAGAAGAAAAGAATAATAAAACACAAAAGTTGGTCGAATTCTTGTGCTCGATTGCTCTCGAATCTTCAAGCTCGTTCCCTAATTGAATATCCACAAAATTATTAGTGTTTTCTACCTCCAAAGCTCTCTAAAAACTCTCCAAAAAATCCCTTAATTTTTACTGCCTATATCCTCTTTAATAATGGAGCAATATGAGTTCTGTTAGAATTAGGACTCCTCATGAAACTGTACAACTTGTAAATAATAAACTTCCTTTGCTTTTCCAACACTCTGAACCAGATATTGTTCACTTAAAACACTTATGTAATGACTGGAACATGTGCTCAAATATTCTGGAAGCTTTAGACTTTGAATCAGATTGAAACTAGTTGACGGCACACAAACAGACTACTTCACATTAGCAGTAACTTCAAATCAGATTTTGACTAGGATAGAATCCGAATTTGGAAAACCTTACTAGATATAACATTGTATCCCAATCTCTTAAGTGTCTATAGCCTTTAGAATCGCATCAATCTGACCTTATATGAGAAAGTTATTGGCAAAATACGAAAGACTATCCAGACTGAAATTGATAAGTGTCGAAATCCACATGCATTCAAGGAGTGGCGTCTTAGGCCTCTGGAAGTATTTGGTTCTGCCCCATATCAACAATTCCAACCTCCAAAATGTGTATATGAAGATCCCGAGCTTCTTCATATGTTCCAAATCACCCAAAACGAGCCTAAAATCAATATAAAATGAATAAAAGCACATAAAATCTAACTTTCATTTAAATGCAATTATTTGTACTAAAAATAAACCTAAACATGCATGAAACTAACCAAAAACACACATAATATCTATATAAAATACACACTTAACAATAATCAACCAACTTAAAGTCTCTTATGAAAAGGCGACCTAAATTTTTAGGTAAAATATCGTATCCCAACTAATCTTACTAATACCCCTAGAGTTTGAGTCTCCCTTCCCCCAAAAATTTCTCATTAATTGCACAAGTTTGTCATTATCAGCCACAAGTAATTTGTTCAATAAGAGTAAATAGATCGGGAGAGATGACAATACCAATTTCATAAGTTCCACTAGACCAACATAAGATAAACATTGTCCTCTCCAACTTGAAAGGCGACTTTGGAACTTGCCAATCAATGCGTTCCAATAAGATAAAAGGATCAACTTAGAGCTGAGGGGAGTTCCAAGATAAGTAATCGGGAACTTCTCTACCTTACATACCAAAATCCCTGTGCATGATTGTAAAATTGATTCATGTACATGTGTTAGAAAGGAAAGTAAGCACTAATTTAGAATGAAATTTTATTAGGAAGGAAAGAATCAATTGATTTGGAAAGAAATTTGTTAATCATCAATTCCCAATCAAATATGAAAGATTGGAGGAAATAAATATTGAAGCCTCATTGAAGTCTCATTATTTCTTTTTAAAGTCTTTCCTTATGTAATGATTATTTATCTTGTATATGTCTTTATATTCTACTATAAAAGCCAGTGTACAGCTCTTGAAATAACACATGAAAAATAAAAAGCAATTCATCCATTTCTCTTATTTTTCATGTATGTAATTTAAAACATGGTATCCAAGCGTGTTCTGATCTTAGGACCATAAGGAGTGCTTATTACATACTAAGCGGAGGACTAGTAATTTCTTAGAAGAAAAAAATAGCAATGACAGCACAAGATCAAAGGAAATCACGCCAAGTCAGAAAAGGCAATGGCAGCCAAGGAAACTTTCATTAACCAAAAAAATTTTCATGGATTTTTTATTGTAGTGCCAAAGAAATTATGACTTTTGATTTCAATGATATCAAAGTTCAAACCAAACCCTAAAAAACATATGTTATGGCGGCAAATGGGGAAATAATAACTGTAAATGGTGCTGGGTCAATTGATATATCACCAACTTTAAAATTATAAAATTATCTCTGTATCCTATCACTATCACATAAATTGTTATCCATTAGTCATGTTACAAAAGAGCTCAATTGTACTGTACTAATGCACCCAACTTTCTATGTACTATAGGATATCAGGACGGGAAAAATTATTGGACTTGACATTGAATGCCAAACATTATACTATATGGATGAAGTTGCCTAGCATATTACTATTATGCTTGCCCATAGAATTGCAGATAGAGAAGCTTGGCTTTGGCACCGGAGATTAGGACATCCATCCATGGGTTATTTACATCTTCTATTCCCTAGGCTTTTTAATTCCAATGGTAAATTACATTGTGAAACATGTGTTATGGCCAAAGTCACCAAAAAACCTTTTGACCAAATAATACAAGAGTTGAATCACCATTTGACTTAGTTAATTCAGATGTATGGGGTCTATCACCTGTTGTGGGTGCCTTTGTATTTAGATATTTTCTCCTTTTTGTTGATGATTGTACGCATATGTCGTGGGTATTTTTCTTGAAAAACAAATCAGAAGTCATAGAGAAATTTATCCAATTTTACTCAATGATCCAAACCCAATTCAAAAGAACCATTCGAATACTACGATCTGATAATGGAGGGGAATTTGTCAATACACATATGAAATAATTTTTCCAAAAAAATGGGTTAGTTCATCAAACGTTTTTTCCACATACCCCTGAACAAAATGGTGTAGCCAAAAGGAAAAATAGAATCCTACTAGAAATGAACCGAGCATTTATCATTGAATCCAAAGTCCTTAAAATTTTTTGGCCAGAAGCATTAGCCACAGCCATATATTTACTCAATAGACTTCCAACCAAAACTCTCTACCTACAAACACCAGTCTAAACCCTAGCCAAACCGATATACCCCCACCTCTGACCCTTCAATCAAGAATTTTTGGTTGTTCAAATTTTGTCCAAATTCCCAAAACAGAGCAAACCAAACTTGACCCATGTGTAGAAAAATGTGTTTTTGTCGGATATGGAATTAATCAAAAAGGGGGAAGATGTTATAATCCTAAGACACATCATATGTACACCATGATGAATTGCAATTTCCTTGAAACTATATATTTTTACCAGACATAACTTAGTGGTCAGGGGGAAAGCAAAGATACAGACACACTTAGTTGGCTTCCTAAAATTGTAATTTTAGAAGAAGTGGAGATAAAAAAGGATAGTATTGTTGGGCATACTTTGGATACTTCTATAAAATCTGAGGAGCTTAATGTCTTAGAAAGTAATCATCCTGACCTGGTATCTGAGGTAAGAGAATCTGATTGTGAAACTTCTCCCATTTCTATTTTGACCAATCATGGTGAATATAAAGTTCTGAACATGTGATAGAACATGTGACTAAATAGGAGATAGATAGGGAGGAAGTATTTGCACTACCTCCAAGGCGTAACAGAGGAGTTCCTCCTGACAGATATTCCCTAAAGAAAGAAGCTAGGAGATCAAGATATCCAATAGCTAACATTACTAGGGGGGTCTGTCTACAAAGGCTAAAGCCTTCATTATAGGTTTATGTAAGGAAGAGATTCCAACCATAATTTAACATGCTTTGGCATCAAACAAGTGGACTAATGCAATGATGGATGAGATGAATGCCCTAAAAAACAATACATAGGAGAAATGTGCTCTACCCACTGGAAAGAAACCAGTTGGTTGCCACTGGGTCTTTACCGTGAAACATAAACTAGATGGCTTAGTTGAGAGATACAAAGCATGGTTGGTAGCAAAGGGATATATGCAGACCTATGGCATCGACTACTAAGAAACTTTCTCACCGTCGTAAAAATTGATATGATTAGGGTACTGTTCTTGGTAACAACAGATAAAGAATGACCACTTCATCAGTTTGATGTCAAGAATGCCCTTTTACGCGGAGACTTAAATGAAGAAGTCTATATGGAAGCTCCACCAGGTTTTTAAAAGGAATTCAAGAAAGGGGAAGTTTGTAGGCTGAAGAAACATCTCTATGGGATAAAGCAATCACCCAAAGCTTGGTTTGGGAGATTCACAGTAGCAATGAGAAAGTTTGGGTTCACACAAAGTAATTCCAACAATATTCTTTTCCTTAAACGAAGGGGTAAACTTGTAACCTATTTGATTATCTATGTTGATGACATAATCATTACATATGATGATGTAGAAGAAATTGTCAAGCTTCAAGAAAGCTTGTTCATAGAAGTTGAAATGAAAGACTTGGGAAGATTGAAGTACTTCCTTGGAATCGAAGTGCTAAGATCCAAATAAGGAATCTTCACATGTCAGAAAAAGTATATCTTGGATCTGCTAGCTGAAATGGGGATGCTTGACTGCAAACTGGTTGATATGCCCATAGTGGTAAATCATGGGCTTAAGATATAAAATGGAGTAGAAATAGCCGACAAAGAGAGATACCGATGATTGGTAGGAAAATTGATTTACCTATCACATACCGAACCAGATATTTCATATGTTGTTGGAGTAGTAAGCTAATTCATGCACCGACCTCAAACAAATCACAAGGAAGCTGTATGGTGGTTTGTAAGGTATCTCAAAGGAACAAACGAACATGGAGTTTTTTATAGGGCACATGGTCATATAAATATTTGAGGGTACACTGATGCTAACTGGCCAGGAAATCCAATAGATAGAAGATCAACCTCAGGCTATTTTACTTTTGTAGGAGTTAATTTAGTCACATGGAGAAGTAAGAAACAAAAGGTAGTTGCGTTGCCAAGTGCAGAGGCAGAATTTTGAGGAATAGCTCGAGGGTTAACGAAGATATTGTGGTTCCAAAAGCTACTAACCAAAATTAGTTTTCCACCATCAGAGGGCTATGAGATAATGTGTGATAATGAAGCAGCCATCCAAATCTCCAAACATCCGGTGCAACATGATCGAACAAAACATGTAGAGGTTGATCGATATTTCATCAAAGAAAAGATCAAAGCAGAAATTGTAAAACTACCCTTCATAAGATCCAAAGACCAATTAGCATATATTCTAACAAAGGTTGTAAATGGAAAGATGTTTAAAGAAGTGTTAGACAAGTTGTGCATTGGAGACCCCACTACTCAACTTGAGGGGGAGTGTTAGAGAGGAAAGAATGCATTAGTTTGGAATGAAATTTTGCTAGAAAGAATGAATCAATGGATTTGGAATGAGATTTGTTAGTCATTAATTCCCAATCAAATATGGAAGATTTGAGGAAACAATACGGAAGCCTCATTGAAGTCTCATTATTTCTTTGTAATGTCTTTTCCTTATTCAATGATTATTTACTTTGTATATGTCTTTGTATTTTACTTTAAAAGGTAGTGTAAAGCTCTTAAAATAACACACCAAAAATAAAAAGCAATTCCTCCATTTCTCTTGTCTCTATTTCTCTTATTTTTCAATTCTGTACTTTAAAACAACATGAATACCCATGATAGAACTTTTATTAAAATTAATTCTGAAACCAGAACTCAATTCGATTGAAAGAAAATATGAAAAGTAGAGGAGTTGAAAACTGTAAAATAGTAAAATAATAATAATAACTATCACATGTCGAAGAAAAAGAATAACATAATTTATTAGTATTCTTATTATTGTTTGAATGGAAAAGAATTTGTTTTCTCCGTTCATGTGATTCAACTAGTGTTTCCTTCGTTGTTTCTTTTAATAATAAGGGGCGTTTTGCCAACATATTTATTTTGGGTTTCGAAATATCTTTAGAAGATAACAAGAATGTAGACGTATTGGCTATGAGTCTTAACCCTTCTTTGCTGCTAGACTTTTTGGGTCCGCACAAAATTACCGAATTTGATCACTAACATTGACTATTTAATTTTTATATATGTTTATTTATAAAAATTTATTTTCATTAATTGAGGCCATTATAAAACTTTATTAATATTCTTATTTGAAGTATATACACGCAGGAGGATCACCATTCATTTAATGGGATTAAGGCAATGATTAGAAGACGTGGCACCCCAAATTAAGCTCTCTGGCGATTTTCTTTAGGGCAAAACCCTAAACCAATTCCGATCAATTTCTCCACTATTTTCTGACCACCATGGCCGTCGGTGTCTCTAAGTCGGCATCGCCCTCATCTCTGGATGACATCAACATAGCGTTGATGTTCAGCCGTGATGGTATCTTGCGAGCCACTACTGATCTTGGCAAAATAGTCGATTCCAATTTAGGGAAATCAAACCCTAATCCTAATCAATCCTCTTATACTGCTATTATAGAAGGAATCGCGACAACAACCATTGTCGACTCTACTGCCATGGCTTCTGTCGTGGTTGTCAATAAAGGTGGGTTCACTTCGATTAAAATTCCAAAGGCTTTGTATGAAAAATGAATTGCTTTGTGCTCAAATTCACTTATAGGGCATTTGGTTCTTCAAAAAGGGGATTCACCATATAAGCTTTATTCTTTAAAAGACGCTTTAACCAAGATTTGTTGAATTTCAGAATCTGGGCGCCTATTCTCCCTCGAAAAGGGATATTATCATATTCTTCTTGAATCGCAAACCACGAAGAATAAGGTTTTCAATAGAGGAATTCTTGGTCTCAAACCGGGAACTTTTAGGGTTCAAACTTAGCAACCAGACTTCAATCTAGCTGATTAGAAAACTACTAAGGCTCTTGTGTGGATTAAGCTGCATGGATTGCCTTGGGAATATTGGGACTCTTCCATATTGGCTTGTTTATCCAAAGGAATTGGAAATTTCACTAGGGTGGATCGAACTACCAACGAAGGGGATTTCAGGCACTATGTTCATTTTTATTGATGTAGATTTAATGAATACCTTACCTCTTACGGTGGGTGTAGAAAGAGAAGGAAATGAAATCTAGATCAATGTGGAGTATTAGAATATCCCTAAATTCTGTAAAATTTGCTCTACCATTGGACATGCTTGGCGTGATTGCAGACATAATAAGAAGGATGATAAAAAGGAGGAAGCCATATCTCCTAAACTGCAGGAAATTGAGAAATCGAATGGAGAAAAATTTAGGCTGCTCTTAGGCCAAAGAATGCGGTGGGCAAACCTACAGATTCTATCGTGGCACCGTTGTAATTGAGCAGGTGAAACAAAGGTTACGATCTGGCCTTGTTACGGTTACTAACACGATCAATAAAGTTCAGGATGAAGTCCAGGCTACTAAGGTGACTGAAAAGGAGTCGGTGGAAACTAATGAGATGGTCCAAGTTATGGTTAATCCTTAGATAACTGAGAAGGGGAATTACTTAATTGATACTTTGGAGATAATTAACCTAGTTATGGATATCAGAGAAAAGGAAATTTAAGTTCGTAAGCCGATTGATGGCCATATTACCAAAGTTTCTGATGATGTTAGTCAGCATTCAGATTCTAGCATTCCTATATCGAATAGTGGTACTAAGGATGTTAATCACTTCATAAATGCTTCTAATGAGGTTGAACAAGAGGACTTTGAATCAGATTATTCATAACCTGAGAGAGGTGTCCCGATCTCTTGGGCAGATTCTGCAGAATGAGAAGAGGCAAAAAGGAAAAACAAGGCCAAGCAGTTGACACCTACTAGGCAGGGTTTTTCGTTCTTTTCCTATGATGACAGTTTTTGGCATGAGATTGATAAGGGAGACAATATCCCACTCTTAAAAAAAACAAATGGTATTAGTTGCCTCCAAAGATTAGGCCAAGCGAGAGCGCATGGGAGCTAGCTAAATTGGAGCACAAACCTCCACAGAAGTTTTCTCCTTGTTGATAGTTTTATTTCTGCCATAATGGTTATTTGACATTTTTACCTTTTTGTATCTTTTCTTTACTTTTATTAATGAAACAAGCCTAGCAGATGGTTTTTAACGGCGGTGGATTGTTGCGAAACCTTTGCTTGCTTTTTCCCTCTAACTAGGTAACTTTCAATACAAAAGTATATACACGCAGGATTCAAATATATTGTCCTCAAATTGATGTCCCCATCTATATCCTCCATTCGTTATTTGACATGTGCCTGTTTTAATTATTATTTTATTTTTTTAAGTTTATCTCTCCTACAAATATGCTACATGTCAAACAATGAATGAAGGGACATGAAAGGGGACACCAATTTGGGGAAAGCATATTTGAATCTGTAAGAAGTACCGTTTTTTATCATTAATTATCTAAATACTTACATTATCTAGAAATGTGTCATTCACCACATTCTTAGAAAATAATACGAAAAGTGTGATGTTGTAGGATCAATCTACAAAATTAATAAAAAAATGTCCTTTATTTCTGAAAAAAAAGAGAAGTGGTCATTTGTGGTTAAAATATGAGTTACGCCATGTCGGTTTAGTATCAAGAATGGATTTGGATTCTTAAAGTTATTATGAAGTTCAGATTAAGTGTTACGGATTTGAATTTGTTATTTGTAGGGTTGATAATATACTAAATTTCAACCATTTTTTACGAAAGAAAAGCTATTTATAATGATATCGGAGTCAGATTCAGCTCAAATCAAAGGTGGACAGAATTGAGCCAAATCCTTATAAGTAGAATTTAGCACTGGATAATATGTTAAAACATGTATTTGGCTGGCAATTTTTCTAACAGGCATTTGGCTGGCAGTTTTTCAATACAGGGATCGCATCTCCTCCTTTGATGCGTCTATGTGTGGGCGGCTTTGGCGTATCCCTAGCCGTATAGGGCAGTGCCTCTCCGGGTAGTAGGGATCGCAAGTTCATCGGCTTGGATATTCAGGTTTGGTTTATCGGCTTGGATTTCGATTTGATCTAAGTCGACGATTGATTAATCATCTCAGCCTTCTTACCGGGAATGACTTTGGTGCATCACGGGGAACTTCTTTCCACCGATCATTTTTTTATAGATCCTTAGATCATTAGGATCACACTCTGTTGTGATTCGGACTTTTAGTCCATTATTTTTGCATTAGGATGCAAATCTTCTATTACATCCTTGTGATGTTTTTCTTTTCTTTTTTATTTTTTGGTTGTTGTTTTTTTTTTCTTTTAAATGAATTCTGCCAAACTCAACCTTTCAATTAAAAAAATATGTTAAAACATGTGCTTAATTATATGTAAAAATATCTGGTTTTCACGAAATTGGGATAATTTCTGACTTACAGACAACAAAGGGAACTTGCAAACAAATGGCACAGTTTGCTTTTCATTTTGGTGGAAAAACAAGGAGCTAGAAGGTGGCCATGCTTTGAAGCTGGTAAAGAAGGTGGCTGATATGATAGCCATCAGATGGGAGACAGTTGTTGACTTTTTGTACTTGCTCTTTTTGCCTTTAGCCTCTTATGGAAGACTATTATTTTGTGGGCAAGATTAAAGTTGATTTTCATATTTCTTTTACTCAACTTTTTGGACCAATGTGATGTATATATCCCCTACTTCTACTGGTGTATGAAATACACCTCTTTTGAATGCTAATTTCTGAAACTAATTCACCATTAACGGATTTTGTGTTTTATTCATTAACTATGTGTGAGTAGTTCATCAGCAAGTTGAGTTTGTCCCTAATAGGTAGTCTAAGGCTTCCTCCATATCAATGTATGTATTTATTGCTTGTATTTATTAGTGATTGTGTGTTTTAATGCTTATGTTTCATTAAGTTTTGGGTCCTAACTCATATTTAATTGCATTGATAAGTACCTAGGGGAGATTTAATATAATTGAACCACAAACACACACACACACACACAAATAAAGCATGATACCTAGGAAAGATTGCAATATGTTCTAAAGGTTTTAAGTTGTTTAAATGCTCAACAACACTTAATGCAAGGCCAATAACTTAAAAAGTACCTAGGGGAGACTTAAGTCAGTAACCTTAGATCAAAGTGATGCCTAGGGGTAAGCTTTGGGAATTTATGTTGAGAGACTTCAAATCCATGTTTTCCAGGAAAGTTATGCATGATGTGAATGGAGGAAAAGTTTAGATTGTTCTATGGGTAGGTGATTCATGTCCCTTTTATTATTGTTAATTTATATATTTCAACTCACAACTTCAGTTTTCATGCTATTGTAGTTTTACACAACATCACAACCTTCATTTTAAAGAAAACATTTTTAGCAACAATTTACTAGGGAAATGATGAATTGAGGCAGTCTACTCCTTATAGGAAAATGATACTCGTGCGTTCCCTATACACAACCCGACCCCAGTGAACTTGCTAGGTGGTACAATTTGGGTGCAACAAGTCCCCCCTTCATGTTGAATAATCTTCTGCTATAACAGATAAATATGCAACGGGATTAACATATTTACAAATATAAACAACCCTAATATGGAGATTGTCATGCTATATGGTTAAGGAGATTGTTGAAAAGTCCCAATTTTGTTCAAGAGGAAGCTACGGAATTGTTCGTTGAGAATAAATAGGAAATTGCATTGCCAAAGAATCCTATCTTTCATTAGAGGAGCAAACACATTGACACGAAGTATTATTACATCCGGGAGTGTGTCAATAATAAGGAAGTTGAATGACCTTACTTGAATAGGATCTGTTTTATGGGATCGTACCTCTGTATCCTTGATCGCCAAGGAGACCAGAACCTAAGTCTTCCTTTGAACAAAATTTGAATAGGGAGGGTGGCTAGGGTTCACTCCCAAACCCTAGCTGCCCAGATTTTCTCCACTGGCGTTTGGCCAGCGTTTCTAATAAGGCTGTTCGAACGTCTCTTTGTCGTTCAATAGGAGGGCGATTAGATGGCTTCCACTAGAGTTTTTCCTTTAAAAACTCTGGTGATTAGTCGGCTAGGGTTCTCCTAAATCCTAGCTGCCCTAATTTTCTCTACATGCGTTTGGCCAATGTTTTTATAAGGCTTCTCCTTTCGATAGTAAGGCAAATAGGAGGCTTCCACCGGTGTTTGGCCAGCTTTTTACAAATCGATTTTTTGATAGAAGGGTGATTGACGGCTAGGGTTAGGTTTGGCCGGCGTTTTGACTGGGGGTCGATGGTTTGTTTCTCAAATCTCTTCTATCAGCATTATTCTGGCATTCATTGGGTGCTTTGCTAGCTTTCACCAGCGGTTTGACCGATAGTTTTCAACAAAGGTACCCTGTTTTTCTATCTTTTGGCATTCAACGTCGCTTGCGGCGTTCCACAGGTGGTGCCTTTTCGGGCAATAGTGATTGCTCATCATCGTTACCGTTAATACTTATCATCTAAGCCTTTGTGGGATTGACTTTGGTGTACTACGGGAATCTTCTTCCCGCTGTTCACTTCTGCTATGTATCTTTAAATCATTAGGTTCACACTCAATTGTGATTGGGATCTTTGGTTCATTATTATTGCACTATGTTGCAATTAACTTTATTGTTACATCCTATTAGATTTTTTATTTTTCTTTTCTTTTTTTCTATTGTTGCTTTTTCTTTTCCTTTTTAATAAATGAAGCCGATTTTTTGCCGAGCTAAAAAAATAATAAGGAAGTTGAGTTGAAGAATGTTCGTCCAAAGACCAAGTTGCGGACATTTTCACAAATGGGTTAAAGTTTGTTGATTTTAGTAGATTGAGGTCGCTTCTGGGTGTTATGAAGACATAATTTAAAGATGGGGTATTGAAAGAATAAACTTATGTGCCATTAGTGATTATACAATGAATATGTTTGTTACAAAGGATTCATTGTATTATAAGTTACAAGTAACCCAAGGTTTCAAAAGTCATTAGCCTTTAGTGTCATTAGTAGCGTATTTACTTTTTATTTACTTTGGTAGATGAAGGGTCTTTTGTTTCAGTATAAGTATGTAATCATTTTCAAGTTTAATGATATACCAAAAATATCAAAATAATTCAGCCACTTATTTCTCTCTTGTAAAATACGCTCTCTTCATATTCTATCCCAACATCTCTACCACGAGTATAAAACTTACTTTTGTATGTAACCATACTGAAAGCTTCTTTTTTATTTGTTTAAATTGAAATGTTTCCATAGGAAAAGTTCTGATATAAGCTTTGATAGCTGCCGGTCAAGATTATTATGAGTAATATTCTTATGGATTTCTCTATAAAGAAACCATTTTTGTTCCACTTAGCTAATATTCTACCAAATGTTTCAGGTTTTAGTTGTACTTGTATTCAACTGAAGATGCAATATCATTTACATATATTTGAAAGGATGCTACGAAACAAATTTGTCAAAGTTTAGATTGTATCTGTTAGAATCACTACAAGAAAACAGATAATATATGACAACAATTTCACTGTCACTAAAATTATTGTCACAAAAGGCCTATTATCTGTTACAATAAAAATTTGATTGTCGAAGAAATTAGTTTAGTGAAATTTTATTGAAAAATTGTCACATATAATAGCTATTTTTGTGACAACTTTTTAAGATCGCACCTAATATTTTTCGTTACAACTTAGTTGTAACCTAAAATTTAGAAATTGTTACAATAAAAAAATTATTGTCACAAAAAATATATATGTGACAACAAAAAAATCTTGTTACAAATATTTTATTAATTTCGTGACAATAACTTTAACTTGAAATAAAAATTATTTCAGTTACAAGTAATAGTTGTAACTAAAAATATTTAATATGTGACAATAACTTTTTACTGTCACCATATATATATATATGTAACAATATAAAAAGCTTGTTGTAAAAAATATATAATTTTTATGACAATAGTTTTAACTTGAAACAATAAAATACTTTAGTTACAACTAAAGGTTGTAGCTAAAACTATTAAACATGTGACAACAAATTTTTTATTGACAGAAAAATAATATACATGACAACATAAAAAGCTTGTCGCAAAAAATATGTTACTTTTGTGACAATAAGTTGAACTTGAAACAAGAACTCTAGTGTTACAAGTAACAGTTGTAACAAAAAAATTCAATATGTGACAATATTTTTTTACTATCACAAAAACAATATACGTGACAACATAGAAAGCTTGTTGCAAAAAATATATTATTTTTGTGACAATAAATTTTACTTGAAACAAACAATACTTATGTTACAAGCAACAGTTATAACTAAAATTATTCAATATTTAACTAAGAATTTTTTATTATCACAAAAACTATATGTGTGACAATATAAAAAACTTGTTGCAAAAAATATGATAATTTTGTGACAATAAATTTAACTTGAAACAAAAAATTCTTCAATTACAAGTGATAGTTGTAACTAAAACTATTCAATACGTGACAACAAATTTTTTTATTGTCACAAAAACTATATGTGCGACAACATAAAAAGCTTGTTGCAAAATTTTTTTTGTTGTTGTTACAATAAGTTTAACTTGAAACAAAAAATAATTATGTTTTAAGTAAAGGTTGTAACTCAAACCATTCAATGCGTGATAATGAATTATACGTGATAATGTTCGACTATTTTCATCTAGTTTAATTTCTTGTATATTTATTAGTAAATATTGTCTATTGTGTTCAGGAATGAGCTATTGCATGTATTCAGATATTGGTATATATTTGCTTAGATGAATGTTGTTACTTTTCGTGATTTTGTCAATGCTAGTATTTTCTAATTAATTTAAGATCTCATTGCATTTAGCTTGCTATGTGGTTTAGCATTAAAAATATTTTCTTTTATTAGGTAAATATTGTAATTGTATATTGAAAATGATGGAGTATGTCGAAATTTATTTTAGCTGGTCGATCTTGTTTTTGCATCTTTCATTGCTTGTTTTGGGAAATACTATGTTTTGTGTTCATTTAAATTTGTTACTTTCTTTTTATTTTGCAAAAGTTAACGAACTGGATCTTTTCTTTTGCTTCGTTTATCATGTAGACAAGTCAAGTTATAAATATTAAGTATGGAAGAGTGTGTATATACATAGCTTTTCCTAGTTTATTACCCAAGCGCAGCAAGGGGTGTGTAGAACCGAACTAGAACCGAAATCGAATAAAAATAACTGAACTGAATTGAACTGAACTTATTTCGGTTCGGTTTTAGTTTTTAAAATTTTTAAAAATCGGGTTTTGGTTTTCGTAGCAAAAACTGAAATAAAACCAAACCGAACCAAATAAATTAATAAATATTATATTTTAATATATATTTATATAATATCTAATATCCTAGTCATATTCACGATATACAATGCACTAATTAGTAAACAATAATTACAAATATGAGATTTTAACTTAAGTAATTCTATTTAGGAAAAAATTATTTCCCTATACACCTTTAGAAATAGGACTCATTAAATAATTCATTATATATGCATGTCATACCACTTGAATTAATATATTTTGTGTATCAATATTTATATTTGTTATTGTAAATATTTATATTACCATCAATTTTAACACATATTAAGATAAAATTACTTTAAATCTCCCTCATATAAATTACAAATTATAAAGTTTGAGTGATTCGGTTATAACTGAACCAAATCGAATTTTAACGAAATTATATTCAGTTTGGTTTACACCGAACCGAACTATATTCGGTTCAGTTTCGATTCTTATTTTTTTACTGATCCGAGTTTCAGTTCGGGTCGGCTCAATCTTGATCCCATTTTTAAATCGAACTGACATTTGCTCACCCCTAAGCACAACCTGTTGAGAGTGAGGACCAAGAAAAGTACTAGCCACACATGGTTCCACATCTTTCCATTGCCTTCTGTGAAAGCATTTACTAAGTGTGTGAGATAGTGAGAGGGTAACTTTAACATGAGGCTTGACTCACTACACCAAATCTATTAATACGTGACAACAATTTACTTGTCACAAAGTTGTTGTCACAAAAAGCTATTATTTGTTACAATAAAATTTTTACCGTCACAAATATTAGTTTTTTGAAATTTTGATGTAAAATTGTCACATATATTAGATGTTTTGGGACAATTTCGTAAGATTGTAACTACTATTTTTCTGTTACAAATTAAGTTGTAACCTATAATTTTTTATTTGTTACAATAAATTTTTTACTGTCACATAAACTATTTATGTGACAACATAAAAAACTTGATACAAATATTTTATTAATTTATGACATTAAATTTAACTTGAAACAAAAAATACTTTTAGTTACAAATACAAGTTGTCCCTAAAAATAATCAATATGTGACAACAACTTTTTTTTGTCATAAAAATAATATATGTTACGATATAAAAAGTTTGTTGCAAATAATACATTAGCATAGTATCAATGCTTTGAAAGGTAAGTGTAACGTATAGGTAAATATAAGTAAACGGTGTTGTGAAATGTTGTAAAATATGTATAGGCAACGTATAATCAAGTCTTAGGTTATATGACAAGTTATAGAAAAGATATATTAATATTCTAAGAGAAGTTATAGGAAAGTTATATATTCTATGAGAAGTTATAAGAACAGGTATAGAAAATTCACGAGAAAATTAAAGGGTTTATAAAATGTTATAGAAAATGTATAAGAAATTTACATGAAAGATATATTATTGTTGTAAGTTACATCAAAAGTTATAAAAAATGTCTATGAAAGTTAAGTTTTGCCAAAAGCTAAGGAGAATATATAAAAAGTAAAAAAAATATATAGTTTATGTGAACATTATATAAAAGTTAAGGATTATATACTAAATTTATAATATAAGTCACAAAATTAAGTGTAGGTGATAAATTTCACATGAAAAAAATAAAATTTCAACACTATAATTGTTTAATTAGGATTATATGTAATAAATATATATCTATTTATTATTATTAATTATAGGTCAGGTGGGGCTTGGGTTTTATTACTAAAACCAAGCCCGTCATATTCTTTATTCGGGAATTTTGGGTTCGAGTCGGGCCTATTATCTAATTAGTTTGTTCAAACCCATCCCATGAACCATTAACCCTAAATCCCAAATTCCAGACCCTAAAACCCAAATTCCAATAATAAATATTTTCTTAAATATTAAAAATTGATATCATTTCTATCTATATTATATAACATTATTTAATATTATTAAAAAAATAAAATTAATAGTACAACATCCATAACTGTTAAAGAGATTAATATTCAATTTGTAATTAAGAAAAATATTTATACCTAACAAGTCGTAATTTTAAAAAATAATGGTGGAATTGGAATTCATATCATAATAATTAATAAGAGTACTATTTTTTAACAAGCTAAAAAGATGTGTATATTAAATATTTAACCTAGCGCCTAACCCGTGCAAACAAAACCCTCACTCTCTCCCAACTCATAGCCGCCACATCCAAATTCCTCTCTTTCTTGATCCAATCATCTTTGGTTAATTTTAGGATCATTGCAATGGCTCTCAATTTGTTTTCGCTGTTTTCTTCTCATCAACGTTTCTTTCCTCCGAGGCTGCTCTCTTCTCTACACTAGATATTAGTCCTACGCGTTATCCTAAAGCCATCTATAAGCATTACTTGTAAATTTGAATTATTTTTTTAATTTACTTTGAAATTCATTTTATTTATTGTTTCATTGGGGGGTTGGGTGTAGGATTTGAAGGAAGCGATCGTGAAGGGGCTAGAGTTTCTGTGGCGTATAAATTTGATGTTGAAATGGATAATCGTCTGTTTCCATTGAAGTTATTGGGATTATGTTGATTTGCCTACTTTTAGGGTTGAGGAAGAGGGATGGGTTAGGAGTGCTGATGAAGAGCATCCTATTGAGGCCAAAAATTGGTAATTAATCACTTTGTTTTGTTTCGTTGACATTTAATATGCTAGTCCTATTAGTCTCCTGTTGAGAATTTGTTTATTTGGGTTTAAATTTTCATTTTGTTTGGGTAATTTTTAGTATTAGTGGGAGTGAGACACTAATACGAAAAAACAAAGGGGAGCAAAAGTTCTCCTTCCTCAAATTCCACAAGTTCACACCGAACACGAATTGAATGAGGTCATAAAGACACTCTAAACGAGCAGGTTGACACTGCTAAATTTGAAAGAGAAGGTAAGTCATTTTTTATCCGATTAATTCAATGTGAAAGTTGTATTATAAGTCTGATGTATTTCTTTTATTTATTTGAGCTTTAGATTGAATGAGGCTCATTTGTTATAGTTTATGACAAATTTTGTTGTAGATGTAATTTGGGGATTTTCCCCACATATTTAGTTTTATAAAGAATGTATAATCATCTTCAATTGTAGTTTAAAACATGCACTTTCTTTTGGTTAAAGACTTGACAAATTATTGAAAAATGAAAACATAGTCAAAGTGTCATTCGCAATATCTTTTCTTGGCAAATCCTACGTCACAACTCATAATCCTCTAAATGAGATGCATATCATATGGATTGACAATAGAGAAGATATAAACAAATATATGAAAAGTCTATGTGTTAGAAGCCTCATTTATGGTTAAAAGAAACTGACAAAATCCAATTCTAAGTGAAATACGGCACAGTCAATCTTAGAAATAGAATGAAATTAACTATTTAAATATAACCACAGAGGTACTAAAGTTGTTGTGCATTAAAGTTATATAATAACTGGATAGTTTTTCAGATAAGAAGGTAGAGGATTTGGAGAGACTAGTACACTTAGTTGCTATATACAATCTTTGTCATCAGGTATGGTCCTAAATTTTTGTTATATGCTCAACTGTTCTAAAGTTGCTTAACATTAGCCGATATATAAACATCCATTATAGAGGTTAAGTGCATTAGAGCATATACTTTACTAGTTGTTGGCCATATTATTATCAAATAGCCCTTATTTTCATAGTTATCAAATCGAGATTCGAATAGAGAATCAAAATCTAAATTTTGTGAATCGAGAATCATGAATTGAATTGAATCGTAAGGTTCGAGTTTATAAAAACAAAATATAACATTTAAAATGTTTAACTTAAAGATACTATTGAATTTTAGTCTAGATATGCAAGTTTAGAATTTAAAGAGACTTATTTTCTACTTTTCCTAAATGAGAGACTAATTTCAAAGAAAAGTATAGATGCGATTCGCTTTAGTGCACAACTAGTCCACCACTTAGTCATTGCCGGTGGCAGCATGCTGATGGGTTCCTCCTTCATCCGACGACTAATTGGTGGAGGAATCGACTTTGGCAACCTTGAGTCAAATGTTAAATTTTATCTTTAAAATGATATGCTTCTACCATGCTTTAATTTATTATGGTTCATGATCGACTGAATTGGTAGAATCGTAAATCGTAGATTTAGGGTGATTTTAGATTCACTCCATAGATTCTAATCAATTTGGGGTTAAATCGAATTGAATCGTAAGATTCGTATCGAGAATCGTAAGATTCTGATAACTAGGCTTATTTTCTTTTTATCCATTTCTTGAATGAGAAAAGTTAATGCTAAAGTTTTAACTTCGTTATTATATGGATTCCTTTTAACATTTTGAATGTATTGGTAAGGCTCATAGTTGTCAAAAGTGCACAGCACAAATGCGAGCGCTTTTTTTCTAAAAAGTGCCCTACTTTGAATTTGTTTTTGTTTTTCTATCTATGTATCTTTTTCTTTCATTCTATATGTTGTTTCTAGTCCTCTTTTCATTTTTTTCTTCATTCTATATGTTGTTTTGAGTCATCTGTTCCTCTTTCTTTATATGTTCATCTCTTTCTTTAATTCTAGTTGATATTTTTAAGTCCCCTGTCAATTGTTTTGATTCTTTCAGTTTGGAGCTGTTGTTAGTTAGTTTTAGTTTTTGATTGATATTTAACACTTGTTAATTAATAGTTTTATACTTTTAGACTTTAGTTTTAATCTTTGATTGATATATGTTAAACTTGAATTGTTGTTAAATGTTCTGAAATTTCAGAAAATGAACTTGAATTGATTTAGTTTTAGTTTTAGTGTTTAAATGAAATATTTATAGGTTAATTTTTATAAGTTCTATAATTCTATAGTTTTAGTTTTAATTCTGATTAATTTACCTAGTGTGCTTTTTTCAATATATATCCAGAAACTTGGATGCTACAAGTGTCTAGTTCTGCTCAGGAGATGCCTTTAGGGATTGATTTTGCCAATGATCTGGAAATTATTAGTTTTTAAATTTGCAGCTAGTTCTTATTTTGCATATTTCAGAGAATGATACCTATTCTACCTATACTTACTCTTTGATTCGATTCGAGTGGACATCTGCTAAGTTCTTATAATACCTATTCTACCTATACTTCACATGGATGTACTTCACCTACTATGGAATGATTGTTGTTATTATGACTCTAAATCCTTGTGGCAACCTTTTTCTTCCTCCTGGAAGTTTTCAGTTCTTCTCACATCTCCTTATATATTTGTTGCTCCTATTTTCAGTTTAAGCTCGATCTTATAATTTGGTTCTTAAGATGACATAAAAAGAACTGAGAGAATTATTAAATGTTGAAAATGATAATGAACAGAAACAATTTAAATGTTGAACTAGAATTCTAAGTCCTTGCCAATTTTAGAATTTAAATCCTAGAATTTTATATAAATATTGTTGATTAATTACTAGAGTAAGCATTGAACCTCATTTCGATTTATGGATTAATATTTATCTTCTCCATTACCTCAATATCGCCTCAGGCTTCATTAGAATATAGTCCAATATTTTAAGTATTTAACATTTGCTGGCTAGTTGATTGTATAAAAGCGCTTAACATTATCAGCCAATGCACAATTAATGAATAATCACTTTACTTAAATTATTACTGATTTAGTTTTTATAAATACATTCGAGAGTTAGATTTCCAATTTGTCAAATCATTGGTAGTCTTGATTTTCCTTTTTTTTATAATTGACTTAGACTCGTTACAATTTCTACGTTTCATTTTTAAATTTTAGTTATGCCATTCATTAACCAATATAGAGCAAGTTAGAGTTCGAGTTTGTAAGATGATGATTGTTTTCCTTACATATATAGTTCCATATAGTTCCTAAATATATAATTTGATTCATGTTTTTTGGGTCTTTCAGTTGGTAAAGCTAATAGATTTTGAAGGTCCCAACACAGAGGCAAGAACTTGTCGATGCATTAGAACTTGATATTCTGTTGCACCAAGAAACCTATTGAAAGAAAATTCTGAAAGAGATGTTTAGTGAAACATGAAATTGAAAATTTCACCTCATAATGTATGCAAACAAAGGGATGTTATTGTTCATGAGTTCAATTGGTCTGTTTGCTATCATACTCAGCTTCAAAAGAACCAAGCTGCAGAGGCTGTTGCAGATATAAAGTTATTCTGCTTTTGTTTCTATGTTTTATTTGAAATTTGTTCAGCTTTAAGTGTACCGAGTGCATGATTATACAGTTATTTGTTAGTCTAGCTCTCCTAAATGAAAAAAACATACACAAAACTTATAAGGAGATCAGACCTTAATACCAGGTCTAGCATGTTGCCGTTTCTATTTGCTGACTTTGCTCCAATTGACAAAATGTAATTATCCAAACTCTAGTGCTTCTTAGTGGCAGAACCTAAGAACTGTGGTTATTTCATGAGCTCTTTTTTCGTTTACCATTGAATAGTATTGATATTCTAGATTGTTGGATTGAATGCTCATTGCTACCTAGATCATTAGTCTAAGGAACTTGTACCTAGAAGAGATTGAGTATGATGTGTAGAATGTCAATTAAGTGATATTCATGAGCTTATTGAAGGACATTAAAATTAATTCTTTTGAAATTAACGAAAATGTGAACTTGAGTGTTGTTAAGAGCAGATAAAGCAAAGCTAATGAATGGTCATGATTTGGGGAATCATCAAGATTATACACTTAAATCCCCTAAGATAGGTCTAGTAGTATGGACTCTTTTGGAAATTGAAGTATATATTGAGCCAAACCTAATTGAAATGTAAAGAATTTCCTAGAGTTTAACTAATTAATAGAGCTTGAATTTTTTTGATTGGCAACTTAAGCATCAATTTTCATATTTTCCTTAAATTATTTTATAACCTTTTTATCTTCTCTTTCCCCCATGGAATCATTGGATGGTCAGAGCATTATTCATCAACTTCTAACCCATTTTTTGATAGATTTAAAAAGAAAGAGTCACATGGGTTTGCCTTGAAAAAGGTCCACTAAACTTTAGTTGACTTGGAAAAAGACATTATATTTTTCCATGTTTAGTGGTGAATCTAAAGTGATTCGTATTAGGCTTTTTTATAAGGATCGAGTCATTTGAAGATAATATAATGAGATTTGAGATAGGCTTGGGTCAAAACTTTGTTTCACTTCACTTTCTTCATATTTCTTTGTGAAAATTCTTGTTTACCTTTCTTAGTTAAGGTATTGTTATATTCATAAATTTGTTATTGTGTTTTGAGAATTTGTGACAACATTTCTCTAAATTTTGAGTTCCCTTCAATCTAAAGTTGTAACTACAAATAGATAGTGAAAAAAAAGTTGTAACTGATGTAAAATATTGTCATGACATGTTATGTGACAATAAAAAGTTGTCACAATAGTATTTTGTAGTATAATATGTGACAATTCATTCTATTCGTGAAAATCAATTTTATGTGACATGAAAATTATTATCACTAAAATTACAATTTTTGTGACAACACGTTTGGAAATACTATCTGCAACGGAGTTATTAGCGACGATATCTTTGACACAATTTTTCTTGTCACGTATAGACTTGTGTGACAACTTGAAAACATTTTTGTAACATCAATTATTAACACAAATATTATAATACGTGACAACAGTATTATTTCTGACACAGAGTTCTTTTCAGTGACAACAATTTATGACAAGTAAATCGTTAGTCACAAAAAAATGTAATATATGTGACAACTTTATTGTCACAAATAATTTCTTGTGTGACAACTTTTTTATGTTGTAACGTAGTTTTAGTTTATTTTGATGTATTATATGTGACAATTAGTTTATTTGTGAGGACATTTTTTTCATTTTAGTTACACCAAATGTTGTCACAAAAAAATGTTGTCACAAAAATACTTCACTAATTGTGACAACATTTTGATGAAATATTATCTGCATCGGAGTTATTAGCGATGACACTGTGACAACTTATTATTGTCACATAATGTTAAATGTGACAACTTATTTTTCATGACTACATTTATTGTCAAAAAAGCTTGATTTCTTGTAGTGACTCTACCTATCTAGTCGCATGTTTGTATTCTCATAGTTGTCAAGGTGCTAGGCGCAGCCTAGGCGACAAGGGTCCAGGAGTGCCTCAAGGCGAGGCGCGTGTCTGAGGTATGCTAGGCGCAAAAATTTCAAAAAAATATTTGTTTGAAAAGCTAAGTTAAATGCAATAAAATTATATGATGACAAAATAGGTGTACCAACACAGCATATAAATGGAGAAACAATAGAGCTTTTATTATTAATCATAATTTCATTCTCTTTATTTAATCCTAATTATTTAATTAGAATTTTAGTTAAAAAGGAATTGGTAAGTCTGAAGGAATCAGAATCCTTATTACACTTACCAATTCCTTTTATCTATGTTTAATTTGTTCTTTAATTAAATCCCTGATAATATGAAACTTTCCTATTCTAATTCTCCATTAACGTAGAACTTTGATTATTAACCATAACTTCATTCTCTTTATTTATTCTTAATTATAAAAATCTATTTTTATTTTCTCTTTCTTGCTTTTAGTGTTGCTCATGACTTCTCACATATTCTCATTGTTATTAGGGATAAGTTATAGGTCATAGGAATAGGTAATGTGAAAATTATATTAAAATGTATATAACAAATAAATAAGAAAAGTATAGGGATCTTATGATTAGCTATAGAAAGGGTAATTGAAATTTTAGGAAAGATATATAAAGTTATAAGAAAATTATAGGTTGTTTTAAAAAAATTGTATAAAAGGAATACAAAAAGGCATAGGTTATTTAAAAGATTAAATAACAAGATTTAGAAAAGGCATAAAACTGCAATATGATAGTTATAAGTTAGGTTAAATTTCAAAAACATACACTGTAATTTCAGCCATTTTCAAAAAAGGGATCATAAAGTTTTTTATTTCGAAACGAGGACTATGGTTTCAAAAGTTAGCAAACAAATGAAAAAAAATCCTCAATTTGAAATTATGTTATGGAAAAAGGTAATCCTTTGAATTTAAATTTTGCAGGTTAGTTAATAAAAATATGATACACCTTAGTGATAAATGTTTAATTTTTTCTTAGAAGTTTAAGTATTTCTTTTATTAAAAGACGATAATAATTTTGAAAAAGCAGAACAAAATAAAAAATCTCCGAAATTTATTCAAATCTTGATATATAATTCATAAGTAATAAGGTTAAATTATAGAAATGTTGAATTAATTGAAATACGATTTGTTACATTAGATAAAAGACATTTTATAAATTTTTTCGGTTATGTGCTAACTTTTGAAACCATAGTCCTCATTTCGAAATCAAATATTTTATGATCCTCTTCTTGAAAATGGCCAAAACCACATGGTATGTTTTTTAAATTTACCCTATAAGTTATTTAGATAGTTATATAAAAGGTTAGGAGTACGAGAAAGTTATAAAGTTATTTAGATAGTTATATAAAAGGTTAGTTCTTCATTTGGCTCATCAATTGCTTATCTCAGATTAGGTTAGCTCTTTATATTATAATCTATGGTTTTCTTAAATTGGGGTCTTTTGAGTTAGGGTTCTATTCTCATTTCTAGGTCTCCACTACCGCCATCGATCTTCCCATCTCATTTTTTTGGTCGCTAATCGAAGCTTAACATTTTCATCTGAGACCGGCAAGGATTTGACCAAAGTGAGGAGACCTCAGGTTTTATTTGTTTCTTGTTTTCTTTTATTCAATTTTCTTTTGATTCCAGTGGTGTGGTTTTGATTTTCATTACATATTTTTCTGATGTTTCGTGAACTTTTTATGAAATTAACGGAAAATTGGCACAAGTTTTCTCTTCTCTCTGTATATGTCAAGAATTTTCTAGTGTGCTTATATTGTGCAAGTTATTGTAGCATATGATAGTATTTGAATATCTTAGCGATTTACAATCCAATGGCTTAGGTCTACCACATGAGGAATTATTGTCTGTGGAGCACCTGCAATTGCTATTGCGGCTGCCCTTTCTCTTACAGTGGAATTGTTTAACTTGAGGGCTTTTAAATAGGACTTCTATTCATGCTATTTTCCTTTTTAAGAAACTAGAGTACCTTGTTTTCAGGTAATTACCGCAAACTTTCTTGTTTGTTACTGCATTAATGCTTTGAATGGTGTTTTAAATTAGAATAGTTTTCTGTAGTGATGATTCTAGTGATGTCTAAGACTCGGGATTTTTTTTTAGGGGATTTTTAAATGCTATACTAACTTTGTGTTTTTGCTATACAGATTTTTAGAAAGATATAAAAAATAGAAAACTGGCTTTTACACCCCGTGAGAGAGAGTAACATAGTTATTTACTCTAAAATTGATCCCTTTATATAGAGTTTAAGACTTGGTTAATGGAAACATTTTCTTTGAAGTTGCAGGGTTGCTTTGATTATCCTCCTACTGTTTTTTCTTCTCTAGTGTGGCCCAACTAAAGCAAATTACAACTACTGATTAGTATATGGGTTAGCTTTCATTTTATCTGAAGTAGTTCCATGCACCAAGCTTGAAAACTTGTAGATGTTGTCTTTCTAGGAATATGATTCAGCTTCAGGAAGAGTTTTATTTAGGCTTAAAATTCTGATTAGGTTGAGCTATGAAATTGGGGATGCTCAATAAAGTAAATTTGCTTTTTTAAATGTGGCATAAAGTTTATTCAATTTTTCCTCTTTTCCAGTTTCTACAAAAGACCACTTCAATTTGTTTTCTTTTTAACATGGTGTGAACCTGATGTATTCAAATGCCTAACTTGTGTTTCTTGATATCTATTTTGGTGGTGCCTTTTAAGGCCTCTATTTGATGTCCAATCACTATTTAGCGTCCTTGTGGGGGGTTGATTTAATTGCCCTTTATCACTTATGGGATGCAAGCACATCAGAGTGTATAGGATATCGCAACTTTTGTATCTCCATTCTGAATAATGTTTTAGTTACTGACATCATATTATAGTTTGTGCTTGTCCTTTCTATATGCATTTATTATTGAAGCATGTATAATGTACTGAACCAGACCTTGCTAGATTTATTTCCCTTACAGATCGTCCTATAGCTTCTATTAGTTTCCATGCTCAAGGGGAACTTCTCGCGGTTGCATCAGGTCACAAGGTATTGAATCTGTCCTTTTATTACAGTTAGGGATGGCCATGAATATTCAATCCATTGAAACCCGTGTATCCATATCCATTTTATAGCATCCATATCCTACCTTTTTTAAATCCATTGGATTTGGATCGGATTTGGATCCAATAAAATTGATATGGATTGGATTTGGATCCGGATATGGATCCAACTAAATAAATAACTTAAAAGCCTTCAATTTCATAGTTTATGTATAGTTTATGCTCAAATGCTTTCAATAATTAATTACTTCAGTTTCTCGGTCACTCACCTTATCCCCATTTTAATTTGTTTCCAACTTCAGTTCTTTAGTTAGGCAATGAATTTTAGAGTAAACTTCAAAAACATGTCATGTGATTTGGTTGTTCTGCAAAAAGGTCCTTGTGGAATTTTTTGTTTCAAAATGATGCATGTGGTTTAAAAATTTAGAAAAAACATGCTTTTCAAAATTTTGAAACCATATTTGGAAGGGTAATCTCATTTATTTCAATAAATTCAATATTCTTATATTTCAACTATAATATTTGTGAATTATTTATCTAGATTTGAGTAAATTTCGGAAAATTTTCATTTTGTTATGATTTTTTAAAGTTATCGTAAATTTTCAATTAACATTAATATTTATACTTCTCAAAAAATTCTAAAATTTATCACTAATGTGTATTGTACTTTTAGAAACTAAGCTGCAAAATTGCACTTTAAAATGGACAAGATTACCCTTCTAAATGTGGTTTCAAAATTTTGAGAAGCAGGTTATTGCTAACCTTTGAAACCACAGACACTCTTTTGAAACAAAAAATTCTACACGGACCTTTTTGCAAAACGGGCAAACCATATGACATGTTTTTGAAGTTCACCCCGAAATTTATATGAAAATAAAGTTGAAGCTGAATTCATAACTAAGATCAAAGAACTGAAGTTTAAAGTTGAATTTTAAGGTTTGTCTTGTTTCTCTCTAACTAAAACAGTTATAATCTGTTACATTAAAAGAAATAAAATCTCAGGGATGTTTTTTTTTGAAAAACCCCCGGAGGAACGTTGTGTTCCTCTAAAGGAGAAAAGTTTGAAGAGGGTGGAAATTTCGGGGTGGACATCCCAACTAGGTTGGTGCATCCGCTTACCCACAAAACACCCATCCCTGTTTTCATTAAAATAAAAATATGGTGGTTCTCAAAGAAAGAACCCAAGTACCAATTACAACCCTTTACTAAATCCATGACATAGTCAACTACGGAATAACAGGCTCGGCATATTAACTAAATCTGAAACCCCAAAGCCCAACCCTTGCCCCTTAATCTTACAAGTAAACCAACACAAATACGTACACGAAAGGAGATGGTCCTCCATCAAAATTTATCCCTCAAACATAAACTTATTCCTTCTCTTCTAAACTGTCCATGAGATATAAATCAAAGTGCTATAATAAAGCCCATCTCTTTGCTCGGCCTGAAGAATGAATGCCATGACACTAAGAAGTTGTAACCCCGATCTTGGCATTATGAACTGAATACCAAACAATCCAAAGAGCTGCTCCAAACTTTATAACTGTCATCGCAATGAAATAGTGTATGATCGATCGACTCAACATCTTTGCAAAATGGACACTTTAAATCAGAAATGTTCAGGCATACCCTCTCAAAGAGAAATTTCTTCGTTGGCAGTTGGTCATGAAAAACCAACCAACCAAAGAACCTCACCTTTGGCAGCAAACATACCCGCCACACTATCATGAAATCTAAAATAAAGAACAAAAAGACCTTGTTGAGTATGATTTATCATTGACTGCACTCCAAATGAATATATCCTCATCAGCTCCAAAGGTCACCGGAATAAGCTGATTCACTGAGACTGGAAAGATAACTCCCGAGAAAAGATTCGGATTGGATATGGCAATCCACTGTCTAAGCGATACACATATATCTCGTATAGACATCCTTAATGAAAGTTTCTAGAATGGCCTAGCAAAAGTAGAGCTCTCAAATATCGCTTGAACCCCCTGCACAACAGAATAATGTTTCTGGTTACACCATCTAAAAATATCTAGGAACAGCTCCACTAATAGCCTATTTGCGATCCAATTATCAAACCAAAAGAAGCATCCCCTACCATTCCTAATGTTAACTTTCACATTCGATCGAAACACTTCCCACTCCCTATTGTTTATAATGCAATATACAACTATACCCTTCCAAATAAAAGACAATTTTCTCATCTCAAACCCCTCAATCGACTCCCATGACTCAAAGCCATATTTCTTCACACAAAAAATTAACCACATTGAGTTCCTATCTGCCTCCCTAATCTTCCAAATCCACTTGAATAAAATACTAAAATTCACTACCTTGAAGTTCTGGATATATAGACCTCCTAAATGTTTAGGTAATGATATCGTTTCCCAACTAACCTTACATAACCCTCTCGAGTTAGCATCCCCTTCCAAAAAAGTTTCTCATTAATTGATTAAGTTTGACACTAACCGAGTTGGGTAACTTATGCATCGATAATAGGTAAATAGGTAAAGAAGCAAGGGCCAATTTTAACAACACAACCCTCCCCCCATACAATAGACATTGCCCCTTCCAGCTCGAAAGATGATTCTGAAATTTGCTAATCAAAGGATCCTAAAGAGAAATAGGAATTTGTTTAAAGCTAAAGAGGGGAACCCACATAAGATATAGGAAACTTCTCAACCCAACACCCAATTAGATTCGTCTAAGAGTTTAAGAAAGACTCATCCACATTAATACTCAACATATAACTCTTATGAAAATTAATTCTAAGCCCTGGGATAACTTCAAAACAACACAATAAACGAATAAAGATAGGAATGAAAGACTTATCTACAGGAAGGAAGCACATTGTATCATTTGCAAATTGCAGCAAGGAAATATCAAACGATGAATCGTCAACTCAAAATCTAGGTAACAATCCCCCTCGGACAGCCGCATCAACAACCTATTTCAAGCCTTCAATTGCTAATAAAAATATATAAGGAGAGATAGGATCACCCTGTTTGACCCCTTTACTCAATGGAATTGGCTCTCCAAGCAAACCATTCACTAATATGGACGTTATAGAATTTGATCTATAATTAGCCGACCAATCAACCCATTTACCACTAAATCCCATCCTTTTACACACCATATCAATATACTCCCATGATACACTATCATAAGCTTTATGGAAGTCAAGTTTAAGAACTAAGGGTGATCGTTTCCTCATATGGAACAAGTGAAGCACTTTTGAAGCGATAAAGGAACACTCGTGAATGCTCCTACCCTTTATAAACCCAAACTAGTTCCCTGAGATCAACTCCAGTAGCAATGATTGAAGTCAATTAGCAACCACCTTCGATACCAGTTTATAAACACTATGAATGAGCACAATAGGCCTAAAGTTCTGTAGAGAGGATGACCTCAGAACTGTTGGAATCAGGACAGTAAATGATGACTTAATGGAGTCTGGAAGAAAGCCCATTGAATGAAAGAGCTTAAATAGATCAATGATGTCACTCTTCATCTCCTCCCAAAACCACTTATAAAAATAAAAATTAAAACCATCGGGTCCTGGTGATTTACCTGCATTACAAGAACACAAAGCCACCCATATTTCTCCCTCGCTGAACAGATCAACTAACCTCATATTCATATCCATATCTACCTGCCAAAAATCCAGTCCCTCTAAGGAGAACGGTACAATGCGCTTTGCCGAGAATAGATCCTTATAAAAATCTCTAATCTTAGAGGAAATCACAATAGGTTCGGTCACCAACACTTCATCCATCTCTAGAGCAAAAATCTATTACCATGGAACCCAGCTGAAGCCATTCTATGAAAAAAGGATGTATTTTCATCTCCAAGTAATGACCATGAAACCCTAGACTATTGATGTCTCACCTTTTCCAATCATAATCTATTCTCTAAAAGCCGACTCCTAGTCTCCTATAATTTGGCACCAGTAGATATATCAAGCGGTCTACTCATGCTGGAAGATGTTAGTTCAATAACCCTATTCTCCAACTCCTTGATTCTCTTCTCCATTCCACTAAAATTCTCCTTATGCCAGAATCTAATCAAATCCCATAACCATCCTAACTTGAAATCTAGGTCCCTCCCTCTCCATTTAACATTAATCATCTGCCATTTTTGTTTAATAAAATTCAAAAAACCTTCATGATCCCACCAAGGGTTCAGTGATCTAAAAGGTCGTGGTCCCCTATCTCCTTCCCCCTTCGATCTAAACAAAATAGGGAAGTGGTCCGAAATGGAAGACTCAAGAGTTGATACAATCATCAAAGGACACATATCAAGAATATCTCCCAAAACTAGAACCCTATCAATGCTTGAGAATGCCTGACTATTTGACCATGTATAATCTCTTCCACTTAAAGAACGGTAGTGTAAAACACAGTCATTGACAAAATCTCTGAATCTCACTATTGCAGCAGAATTTCCTCCCCTTGATCTCTCTGAACTGTTTAACACTTCATTAAAATCACAACATAAAATAACCTTTTGGAATCCGTGGATAATCGGTTCCAACTCCTCCCATAATGAGTATCACTCCAAGTAGCTCGTCGAACCATACACGCAAATGACATACAAATCAATATCCCTTTTTTCAACATGAAGAACATACCATCTATCACCTAAGTGCTCTATATCCCCTTTAACTAGAGCCGAATTCCAACAAACAATCAAGCTACCCGATGACCCTTGAGAAGGAACACAAAAATAGGAAATGTCATTGTGATTCCAAAACCTCCAAATCACCATATCTGAAACCCTACTCACTTTAGTTTCAATCAACATGAAAAATTGCATAGCCTGTTTACCAACATTATCACGTACCACAAACTGTTTGGCCCCATTGTTAAGGCCTCCGTGATAATTCCAACTGATAAAGCTTAACGACATTGATAAATATTAGACCTAGACCATCTTAAATCTCCCTGACACGACCTCTTACTTGACACCTCCAAAATGACTTCCCTATCCGATTCTCTAAATAGTCGAACCCCTTGACCAATTCTAAAAGTCAATAACTCCTCGCTCGGTCTCCCAACATCCCCCGCCGATCTAATTAAAATTCTATTTCTATTTGTAATATCCTGTCCCGATGAAACTGAAAAATCTATAATGGTGCCAGAATTCACTCTGCCCCTATTAACCACCACTAGTTCCTTATTCTGCCATTGCAACTCCTCACTACACTTCTTACCCCTATTAATCAGCCTAAATTCCTCTTCAACCACTACATTAATCGGTGTAATATTCATAGGATGAGCAACCATTTTCGGGATAAAAATCCTACTCATTTTCGTCCCTTCACCTATAAAATCACCACTTCCTTCCCTTTCCTCACCCTCCTTATCCTCTCCTAGATCCCCAAAAGGCATATTAGTTTTAGTATCCCCCCCTCCCGAGTCACTCTCACTCTCCATCTCTTCCATCTCACATTCCACACAGTGCTCACATCCCACCCCTTACCTAAACTTACAAAAGATCACACGCTCTTTTGTACCACAAACCACCTTTAGAGGCCTACCCTCTGAACCTAAAGGAACTGAAATTAAGCAAGAAACCATATCTAGCCTATCTGATCTTACAAAAGCTAGTTCCCTTACTAACGGTTCATATACAAGTATGGGAGGAATACCCATTAAGTCTAAGTATACTATACTTTCTAATGGCACCAAATCTATAGTAATAGGGCTGGCCTTATAAATAATATGGCTCATAATCTTCTAATCCCTATGCATAAACTTAACAAGAGCTTGTTCATTCAAAAAAGCTACTACGATATAATCACCTCCCACGGGAGCAGTAAATCAATTTCTAAATTTCTGTCGATTAATAGTTCATAAATTGTCTTAATATGAGGAATGTTCACTAAATTTACCAAGCATGATCTAACCTTCCATGGAGCCATTTTAATGACAATCTACACCTCATCCAAACCATGGTCCTGATTGCTTGATCTAGAAGTCACCTGTTCTCCAGACGCAGATTCTCTAAGTTGCACTGTCTTATTCTCCTTAGAAGATAATTTTTCCCCCATTGCATCCACTCTACCTTTAAAGCCATTCTTCTTAAGTTGTTTGGTCATAACCACTCTACTATATATTCTAGAATCACGTAAAGCCTCCCGAAATTCCTTTTCCTTACCTGGTCTTTACTTTCATTTTCTTTCAATTTGCGGCTGCACAAAAGTATTCAAAAACCTAGCCTTACAAGCTCACACCATAATCAAACCAATCCACACCTTGTTAAGTCTATACAGTGCATCATGAAGGGGGATCAATCCATCAATGGTGATGAATCCAAAATTCAGATTCTTCTTATTTCTACTCTTTGCAATGTAAACCCATCCTGACACTCCATATTTGTTAAAAACAGGCTTCATAGCCTCACCATCATAACTGTTTGGGCTATTCTCATAGTAAATCTTGTTAGGGTTCTAGTTAATGCGAAAAGGCTAATTAGGGTATTGGTTTGGGGCTAGCGACCTCTGTGATCAAAACTGAGGGAAAGGATGGTGGTTGAATTGGTTGATACGGTGGTGATTTACATCTCTCCTTGCTTTTTTAGGGGAGCTTTTATTTATTTTTATTCATTAAACGTATTTGATAGAAGCAGACTTGAGAACCATGTGCTGCAAGTGATAGTAATAAATGAAATAGGCACATAAATTTGATAGTGAATCCTTCCTTGGAAGTGCTTATTGGAGGTATACACGTTATATTACATATAGTATATATTAGCAGTCTTAATATCATAGTTTAATCCGGTGTTATTAAAAGCGCTAGGCGCCCTTTAGGCGTTACAGCCTCAAATTGTTCGAGGCGCCACCAGAGGTGCTTGCCTGAGCAAAATGAAGTGTATTTTTTAAAAATACTAATAAATATACATAATAGCATAAAAATGCACTTTGAAAAATAAATAACTCAATTTTTTTAACAAATAACAAAATTAATGTAAGAGCCCTTTATATGTTTATTGTGTTTAATGCTTGTTCTTATTTAGGATTCTAATTGGTATAAAATTTATAGAAATTGGATATTTCTATTATAGTGAGACTTCATTTTTCCATGTTTAATAAAATTTTCATTTTCTACAAGGAACGCTTTTTATATAAATTAGTAAAAACCTTATGCACATTTTTTTTATTGAGGCGTTCACCTCAGTACCTCAATCTTTGCCTGAGGCGCTTAGGTGATCGGCATATATTTGAAGGTGTGGGGCCTTCACACTGGTGAGGCGCTCCAGCAGTGCCTCAGCTGAGTGCCTCATCGCCTTTTGCTAACGCTATTTTAATCAAATTGCTATAACTTTTCCGCAGCCTGCAAACCAAAAAGATATTATAAAAATAAATATCATGTTGAAATTGATCGAAGTTACAGAATCATGGGTAATTAAATTTTGTATTACTGTATTATTGTTAGTTTAAACAGAACTAACAGGAAATAATTTATCTACAATATTGAACGTATATCATTGTTTGTGTATCAGTGCATGTGTTCTAGATCTGTTTTGGATCTGAATTTGTCAGATTGGGAGCAGATTTGTATAAAAATGGATTTAGGTTGGATTTATCCAAATCCGCTCCTTTACCATCCCTAATTACAGTAAGTCTTGCTTTAATTGTTTGTTCCTTTCCTTTTTATCCAGAGAAATTCTGTAATGTATCGTAAAATTGTCATTTTGTATCATTTTTCCAGTTGTACATAAGGCATTAGAATAAGAGAGGAGAGCCATCTTCACCAACCAGCATTTTGAAGACAAGGCGTTCTCTTCGAGCAAGACACTTTCACCCCATGCTGCCCCATTTCTCTTGACTGCTCAGATGAGTATCTATAATGATATTTACTCAAGTATTTACCCATTTATTATGTAGATTAGATGGAACTCAAATGAAAGTGCTACATTTTTCTCACTTGAGCATTTACACAACATTTTATACCGTTGTTTGAATTAATATGTTAATTTAAATATTTTATAAGAGGTATGCTTTTAAATATTAATCTTCAAGTTAATTTGTTCTAGAATGGTTGTTAAATATGTTTTTTTGGTTACCATTGAAACATTAAATAGTTTTTTCTTGTCATTATCATGATTGACCTATACATAAGTGGTTCTTTGAGTATAATTGGGTTATTGATGACTTTAAAACTACCTTTGTATTTTATGCTCCCTAGCGTAGTTTCATTTCCTCAGTAATAGAGTCTTTTGATATCTATTGGATAGCAGTGTTATTAAAAGTACTAGGCACCCTTGAGGATCTACAACCTCAAATTGTCGGAGGCGGGAGGCACCACCGTAGGCACTCGCCCAAGCGAAGTGAAGCGCTACTTGGTAAAAATACTAATAAATTTACATAATCGCCACATGCATACTTCAACATTAATTTAATACACTTTGACATGATCAAATCGTTATAACATGAACTGTGTATGCTTGGTCCAACATAGATGAATATTTTTCCCTTTACTTTTTTCTAGTTTTTCTTTTTCCTTTCTCTATTGCTTGTGTGTTGGTTAAGGTTGTTTATCATTAATACACATATTTATACTGGACTTTCAAGACACTGATACTGTAAGTTGTGATTTCAGCTATCGGTACCATATAGATGCTATTATTTTAATTAAATTGATGCTCATAATTGTGTTTCTAGTCTCATGAATATTCAAAAGGATTTGTATTGATTTGATGAACTTCATTTGTATGATGAATGATATACATATTTCTTTTGTCATGCATGACATTATTTAGATGTGTGTTTCTATCTTCTAACACGAAATCATGTCAATGAAATGAATATTATATATGCAATTTTGTTTCATTTGAAATTTTATCTTCTTGTATGATTAAACATGTCAATTTCCTGTCTTTATTGTTCATATGGTTATGCAAGAGATGAAATGATATCAATTTTTTTAGAAATCACTTAAGGATAAGGTGATTTACTGTTTCTTAGCAACTTCTCCTGATTAAATTCTAATCGAAGGATGTAGCTGATATCCTTGTGCTTTCTACGCATGTGTATAACTTATCTTCCTCTCTTTGGAGTTGGACATGAAATATTATGATGTTTATCTACCTAACACTCATGCCACTGATGGTAAAGTTATAGTAGAAAGTGCAGAAGCTACTCTTAAGTATGTACATTACAAACAAGTTCTTTTTTATTATATTTTTCACCTGAATGTAAAATTTTATAATCGCTAGTCTCTAGTATTTAATGTACATTATAAAGCACCCTCCTTTTTAGTTACTGAACATTGATTTCTGAAGTCTATTTGTTTTAATTGTTAATTATAAACTTTTCATGTGAGTATTATACATATATAATTATGTAATTTGGTTTTCTTTCTACAAAACTCCTTCATGGTTCATATTACTTTAGATAAAACATATACTTTTGTCATAAGGTTTGCTTTTGATAGATTAACCCTAAAATTTATCTTAGAGCCGACACTAATGTGCTACATTTGCATTACTCTAACATCATCTTCTTCCATTAATTAAACTAGACCTGCTTTTACATGCATTATCATTGATAGTCCCCTTCAATGATAAAAAAAAAGGTTGTAACTGATGTAAAATGTTGCGACTGTAAAAAGTTGTCACAAATAGTATTTTGTGACAACTAATAAAAGTTGTCATGCAATACATGACAAGAAAATTATTATCACGTATCGTATAATATATGACAATTCTATCTATTTATGACAATCAATTTTATGTGACAACAAAATTGTTGTCACAAAAATTGCAATTTTTGTGACAACAAATTTGGAAATATAATCAGTTACGAAGTTAGTTGCGATGATAACTTGTGACAACCATTCTTGTCACATATAGTTTTGTGTGACAGCGACAAAAAAATTTTTGACATCAATTATTATCACAAATATTATAATATGTTGCAACAATATTATTTGTGACAAGTAGTTTTCTTTTCAGTTACAACAAAAGAGTTGTAACTAATAAAAAGTAATGCGTCAAGAAAATTGATTTCACAAAAACATGTAATATATGTGACAATTTTATCGTCACAAATAATTTTTTGCGTGATGACTTTTTTTATATTGTCATGTAATTTTAGTTCATTTTGGTGTATTATATGTGACAAGTATCTTATTTGTGACAACAATATTTTTTTTCAGTTACAACTATTGTTGTCACAAAAAAACTAAATATTTGTGACGACATTTTTTTGCAAAAATGGACATATTATCTGTTACGGAGTTATTAGCGACGACCTTGAGACAGCTATTTATTGTCATATAATGTTATTTGTGACAACTTCTTGCCTTTCTGTGACAACATCTATTGTCACAAAAAGCTTGATTTGTTGTAGTGAATTAAGATAGAATAATATAAGCTATATGAAAGTGGGATATGATTTTGGTTGATGTAACTCTTAAGCTTAAGAGTGTGAATATACTATTGGTCCTAAGATGCTAGTAACGAGTGTATCCATTGACTTCAGTATCTGTTCTTTTTGGTTATATGGCTACAACTTCAAGATTTTAGAGCTCTAAAAACACCCAACTCAAACCAAAACACCTCAAAAGAAAACCTCCAAGCTCCATTTTTATTCTAAATGAACACTTTTGTTTATCTTTAGGTTTCTCTGATGAAAAGGCAACAACAACCACACGTAACACTTTTCATGGGTGTGGTCACTTCACCTCATCGTCTTTGCATTATCACTGCTTATTTTTTACAACAAAGTAGTCCTCTTTCTTTTTTAACATGGCTTGCATCTTATTTTTTGTTGAATTAAGTCATTTGCTTATACATACTTTTGTTTGTGTTGAGTTTAGTATCATATATAGATTTCACTAGTGTAGGTATTTTAGTATAATTAGATCAACTAGTTAACCAATGTGATTCTAATATTTAATCGAACAATTTGGGATAGTATGGAGTGCACACTTGTTCGAGCTCTATCACGATACTTAGATTATGAGGGTCCGGGAGCTACCTTTTGCAACGCTTCTGTTTATAACTGTTGCAACTACTGGAGAGGACAGAACCTTCAGCAACGCTTTTGTTTTAAACTGTGGCAACTGCTCAAACAAATACGACTTTTCACAATGCTTCTATTTTGAGCCGTTGCGACTGCTCGAAAGGACAGAACCTTTAGCAACGCTTCTATTTTGAACCATTACAACTGCTGGAAAGGAGATAACTGCAACACTTCTATTTTGAACCGTTGCGACTGCTCAATTACGGTTTATAAAACCTGACACTTGCAACGCTTATAGGCAATTCTTGCAATGCTTACGGGCTGATTCATTTTTTCTTCAAAACGATAATTCATTCTAAGTTCTTGATTTTTTCTCTAATTTTATCCGATTGAAAAATTTGGGAGAACCACCAAATTAGTTTCAATCTGAAAGTGTCATCACGACTTCAGAGATTATTCAAGTTATTTTTAGTAACTCCCCAACAAAGATTGAACCTAAATTTTTTAAAAATGATGAATAGAGAATCTATTGAAGATTTCATGGAAATCTATTTATATCTAAAATATATGTGATTCAATCATATTTTTTGCACATAAACGGTGTTATAACAGCATTCTTCAATCTCGGGCACCGAAAAGGTACACAATTTGATATGTTCTTATTCGACTTCCTTCATTGATATCAAAGCGAATATTTTTGCTATATTTTTATGTATTCTTTACGTAAATTCTCTTTCTCCTTATTCTGGAAATTCTGAAATTTTTGTTTGGAACTATTTTCCGCGAATTTTTTTATCGAATTTACGGTTAAAGTATGTAAAATGGTGAAAAAAATTATGTTTTTGGAGCGTTTTAGCCATGATTCTAAAATCTGGTCATTAATTGAACAAAATTTTGTATTTTTTATGTTGAAAATCACACTTGAATTGACTATGTTTGATTTCGAGCATTTTCACGTTGTTTTCACTAAAAAAGGTTGTGTCTTCGCATTATATTGGGTAAATGACAAGTTTCTATTCATTTTTTTTGGTAAAAAGAATGAATCCATTGGACTCTAGACATTGAAAAACCTTAGGAGTGGTCTGGTCAGAGGCCATAATTGTTTTTGGAATCAGAAATCATTTTTCTGCTTTTTGCAAGGGATTCTGAATCCGTTGCGGAATCCATTGCAGAATGAAAAATTGTGATTGTTTGTTTATGGCAACCATTTTTTTGACGGTTCATGGTTAATTGTGATGGTTTGTAGGTGATGATATTGATCTATTGCGATGCTTTGGAATAATGTCACAAGAAAGAATGTAACTGCTGGTTTAAGTGAAGCAGTTCTAGAAACGTTTTAGTAAAATTAGGTGTTGCCAAAAACTTTTATCCTTATACAACTTTAACCATCATCCATGTGGCATTGATTTAACCTTTTGTTTGGCCAGTCAATGGTTGACTACCACATGTCAGTCAAAAGTCAAAGTTAACTAGTTAACATAATACCATATGGTGGGTCCCTAATGGCCCCATATGTGTTTTTGCGATTTGAGGCCCTAAATAACATCTTTTTACTCCTATTTTTTTCCTACCCCGCCATTTTCATATTTTTTGAATTTAATGGTTATTTTTCTAGAATTTTTTGAGGTTCATAAAAGTGAGTATTATATTTATTTTATGTAAATAGATTCACAAAAACTATAAAAAGTGGTTATTGAATTTTATAAAAATTTCACATATGTTAGAAATTATTTTTACTAAAATTTTCATTTATGGATTATTTTGATAAACCTTGTAATTGATCAAATGAATGTAAGATCTGCATTCCTGAATGGCGAATTGGATGAGGAGATTTACATGAAGCAACTGTAAGGGTTTGTTATGTCATGTTGTGAAAATAAAGTATGCAAGATAAAGAAATTGCTATATGGACTAAAACAAGCACCAAAAGGGTGACTTCAAAAGTTTGATGATGTGGTTTTGTCTAGTGGTTTTGCTATAAACTAAGTAGGCAAGTGTGTATATAGAAAGTTTGATACTTCAGGTAAATGAGTTATAATTTTTTTATATATGGATGACATGTTTGTGAGCGGACGACATTTTGCGCAGCGGCTGCAGCATCGGGCCGGTTGGGCCGACCTCTAAAAGCGATGGGGGATGTGTGAGTGATGTGATTAGAAAATGGTTTTGCATATTTTAATGCTTAAAAGATACAAGATCATAATTCCGTACTTAAAACAGAGTTGCCACCTGGTTCAGCTCAATCGGGAAATTTTTGGTACGATTTTCCCACCGGGTGATTAGACCATACCTTAAATAGAGATTCTCAGTTCGAATGATGTTATCCATTTTTCATTAGGCCAAGTTAAGATACTTCATTTTTTTAATCGGTTTAATCCATCCCATGTATTTATGTTTTCAGTTATTTTGTTATTTTCACATTTATCAAGCAATTAAAGCGATGAATAAATATTTACAGCCATTCAAAAATAAGCGAAAAATAAAATTATTACAAGGCTTCCCAGTCCTATACATTTTTCTATGCAATAAATAAAATACCTGAATGTCTGACATACATCTACCTGCAGGAGATGGTTAGCACAGATATGACATTTTTATTTACAATATTATAAAGCCCGGTTGGATGGCAAAAATGAGATTTGAACGGTATTTGCGGGTAAATTCCATTTTTAACCAAATTTTAGATTCGATCATTACTTTAACCGGATTATAAGTGAATATGCCACACGTTATGGAGTAGGGTCTATTTTTGGATGGTTTAGGACCTCCTTTGTTGTATTGTATATCCTAGTTTTGGAAAATAAACTAGGTCGGAAACTAACGAAATAGAAATAGCTGTCCAGAAGGATTTTAAGCTACCAATCAAAGAGTTCAAAGAAGAAAAATAAAAAAAAAATGGATTAGAATCCTTTTTTTTCCTGCCTTATCTAATTCTTATCTCACTAAAATCTATTTTCTCATTATAACATTAAACTTCTATCCTTGGATGGTTCCCCTTTTCATTGCACCTCAAGGTGTGTTTTTATAGGTGAAATAGGGTAATTTTGTCGAAAGTGGCCGAAAGGCTGTCTGTGCAGGGACTCGCTTCAGGTCACACCGTTGGCGACATGGTGATGCCACCGGCGGTATGGATGATGATGCCACCAGTGACATGGTGATATCGCCAGCGGCATGGCTAATACAGCCAGTGGCATCAGCCTTTGGCATGCCAACAGCCAGCGGGCCTAGAAGCCTAAAAAGTCGCCAAAAGTGGTTAAAAGTGGGTTAAAAGGCATCTTTTTTTATTTTTAATGATATTTTAATGGGTATTTTTTAATTTGGGTGTAAATCATCGGTTCAAGCCCCCACTAGATGGGTTATTGGCCACGCCAAACTGAATTCTACCAAGTATAAAATTCATAAGGAATATTATATTGGTAATAAAAATTCTAAAGAGAACTTTTATTATAAGGCATTAAAATCAGGTACATGTCATCATCATCTCGCGAGAGGGATTGTAAAACTTTGTGCTCACAAGCTGCCCCTCGGGGGATCACTTCTACCACAGGTTAGTATGATCGCACGAAAGAGCAAGGGATAAGAATGATACCTGATGGATTACTGGTTTACCCCTTGTTCAAACTTTTGCTTCATGGAAATTGTTCCTTGGTCGGACTTGAGCTTTATGGAGATATTGCCCCTTGATCAGACTTATGCTTTACGAAGAGATTACCCCTCAATTGGGCTTATGCTTTATGGATAGATTGCCCCTTAGTCGCGCTTGTGCTTTATAAATTTGTTACCCTTTGGTCAGACTTGTGCTTTGTGGAGTGATTGTCCCTTGGTCAGGCTTGTGCTTCGCGGAGAGATTGCCCCTTGGTCGAGCTTGTGCTTTAAGGAGAGTTTGTCCTTTGGTCGGACTTATACTTTGTAGATTGGTTGTCCTTTGGTTGAACTTGTGCTTTATGCAGTTATTGGCCCTTGGTCGAACTTATGCTTCATAGAGAGATCACCCCTTGGTCGGGCTTGTGCTTCATGGAGAGATTGCCCCTTGGTCGGACTTGTGCTTCGTAGATTGGTTGCCCTTTGGTCGAACTTGTGCTTTATGAAGTGATCGCCCCTTGGTTAGGCTTGTGTTTTAAGGAGTGGTTGCCCTTTGGTCGGGCTTGTGCTTTGTGGGTAATGGAGTGTAGTTCTGGGAAGTCACGGCCAGAACCGAGATTTCACCGAGGATGGCTAAAAAACGCCATAGAGGAAGTTGATATCGCCGGTGACCTGGATGATGTCGTTGGCGATATGGAATTATACCATCGGTAGTATGAGTGCCACGTGGTAGGCTTGACTGGTCAGACAAGTTTAAAATTTGGATTGGAGGGGGCGATGTCACCGGCGGCATAAGTGATGTCACTGGCGGTATGGCATGATGTCGCCGGTGGCATGAATGCCACGTGGCAGTTTTGACTGGTCAAGCAATTTCAAAATTTGAATTAGATGGGGTGATGTCACCGGGCAGCATGAGTGATGTCATTAGCTGCATGGCGTGATGCTACCAACGGCATGGATTAGTAGTTTCATATAAGTTAAAACTTCTCGAATTCCGTGTGGTAGTTTAAAAGGAAGTAAAACACTCTTCCTTTCTCATCCTGTAGAAATCGTACCTACTTTTCCATTCTTCTCCAAATCTTTCATTTTCTCCGTCTTTCCAATTATGAAGAGGAATGCCAAGGCTTTTAGGGGAAAATCTGCTAAGGCTAGGAAGAATCTGCCTGATTCCTCCATCGAGGGGCTGAAAATTTTCTCAGTTCCTGTTGCTTATGGCCCAAGGGAGATAGCGAAGATGTATGGCTGTGGGATCAATTACCCCATCACTAATCTGACCCTAGAGAAGGAAAAACATCTCTGCTACTTCCAGGTAATCCCGCAATACCCGAATTTCTTCTTTTTGGGTTGAGTTTCAATTCAGCCTTAGGCTTGAAATTATGCCATGATAGGAGTTTATAAGCGTGAAATAGTTGATTACAAACTGATATTGCATACTTTAGGTTTAATTTTCACTGTTTTTAGGCTTATTGTTTGATTGATTGTGATTTTTTTGTGGTTTTGGCATGATGGGTATGATTTTAGGGAAAACAGGTTCTGCCCATAGGTAGTGATGTTGCCGGTGATATGAGTGATGTCGCTGACAGCATCAGACCTTGTAAAAAGGCCTAAGGAGGTCTGATGTTGCTTCTATTCAAAGCGATGTTGCTGACGACATCATCCATACCACCAGCGATATGGAGTGATGCCGCCGGTCACATCGCTTCTAGTACAAGCGACATCAGCAACTTTTTATCAAGTTCCAATGATGAGAAAATAAACAAGGGCTTATTTGTTTTGCTTTTGATTTTTGCAGCCACATGAACTGACTTCTACCGGAGGGATTGGCACCATCGATGAGTGATGGCACCATATTTTAGAGAAGGACCCTAAGCTTGTGCTTGCCATTAATGAGATGAGATTCGAGGATTTGGCTCGAATCATGCCAATGCTAATGCCTAATGTAACGAGGTTGGGATTTATCCTCGTTCGGCACTTAACAATCTTGCCACCGAGAGTTGTTAAGTAAGCCTTGATGTGTGTCGCGCAGTGGAATTGACACATTGTGTGACGTTAGCGGAGTGTTAGAAGGTTTAGGGATGCACTAGGACGTCTTGAGGTTTAGGAGAAGGCTAAGATTTGTATATGGAAGCTTTTATTACAAAGGAAGGCTTACAAGAAGTAGTGATGCTTACAAACTCAGCATGGTTACAAAATGAGGGGGAGATGGCTATTTATAGTAGTGCCACCTCCTCAACATGTGGTTACAATTTATTTGGAATATTCTAAGCATATTCTAGTAAATTATTGCCTAAAATATCCAGCTAGGTCGGTTGGAAGCTTCCTTGCATGATTTTGGAGCATTTGAGAGCTTTCTAGTCTGTCCAGGTCTTTTGGCAACGCTTTCCGAAACTTTCGTTGCCTTTTCTAGTCTGTTGCAACCATTTCCGGAGTTTGGTGATCCTTCTGGAAGCTTCTGACAAAATTAGCAACGGAATTGGGCCCTTGCATTCCGCTGGGCAGATTGGACTGGCCCATAACGTGATTTTTGCGGGCTGGGCTGCCATGAGGCCTATTTTCTCGCCAAATATGACCCAAGCTCGCATTTCTTTGGCCCATCTTCACATTTTCTCGCATAAGTCTTTGTCCAACACGCTCTAAACTTCCCTCGGTCTTTTCTAAGCACTTTTCCACTCGAGTGCCCTTGTCTTTTGCCGGAGTAGCGTGTCCTCTTCGATATTTTTTGCATGACTTCGCATGCCTTGTCTTGCCGAAATATTTGTGTGCAAATGCCCTCGCACAAGGGCAGCGGCATATCGCGGGGTAAGAATGGCGCCCCGTAACATCCTCCCCCACTCGATTTCGCGGCGTCCTCATCGCAAATGGAACTTTGTCATGTCTATGTCGGCGGTACTCCTTAGCGTCCCGCTTGTGACAATCACCACGCTTAACTTCGTGATGTTTCACAAGACTCATACTAGAGACTGTTTGCATCGATAGCTCTTTTCTTTCCAAGGGAATATAGAGTACTCTATTTCCATCATGCAACAATAATAATTCATGCCAAGGAACCATGATTTGGTGTACCTGGTCAAAGAATCCCAATCCTAATATCACCTTGTTGTCATCAATGGGCAGCACGGTGAAGTCTTGTTTTCCTTCCCACGTACCAATACGCACCGACACTTTCTTTGCTTCTCTTGTGATTGGCTTCTCTACCGAGTTCACAGCCTTGATAGCTCCTTCGCAACCTTTTATGTTTAGGCCAAGATGCTTGGCTTCATCAACATCCATGAAGTTGTTGCTCGCTCCCGTATCTAGCAACGCGGTAGTGGATTTGCCATTGATGTTTATTTTGACATACAATAGTCCTCCTTTTGGTTTAGAATTGCTCTTTTGCAGTAATTCTTGCAAAGCTTTGTAAAGTTGTGCCATTGGAGATAACTTCTCAATGTTATTTAGGAGTTGCAATGCGCTTATGCGATGGACTTCTTCCGGTTCTTCATCACTTCCGGCTTGCATCGCATTCAATGTTTGTTTGCTTGGACAGTCCCTTGTCCAATGTGGACCTTTACAATGGAAGCATGGTCTTGGAGGTTTAGAGCCGTACCTTTTAAATGCTTGTCGTTCTTCACTTCGGAAGATTTTGATGTGTTGCCTTCCTTGGGGTGATCTTTCTTTTGTGTGCGCTCCTCTCGCTCGCCATTGTCGGAGGAGTCCTTGTTTTTACCCTTCTTCGGGTTGAACACATAATCATCCATGTTTTCAACAATTACGATGGCTTCATCGAGGGTTGAGGGCTTTCCTCTATTAACTTCAGCCCTTGCATAACCCTTAAGGCCATCTTTGAAGTGAAAGAGAGCATCCTTGTCGGAGAGATCGTCGATCTCCAATATAAGTGTAGTAAACTCTTTGACATAGTCAAGAATACTACCATTTTGGCATAGGCGATGAAGCTTACCTCTTGCCTCCATCTCCGCATTATGGGGAAAAAGTGCTTGCGTAGCTTGGCCTTAAATTGCTCCCATGTGCTGATGGTGCAAACGCCTCTTTCTCGTTCAACATACTTCCTTCGCCACCATAGTTGTGCGGCATCTCAAAGGAATGTGGGGGCATTGGCAATCTTTGCATCGTCATGGTTTACTCCCATGGCATCGAAGTACTGGTCAAGACCAAACAGAAAATTTTCCACCATTGAAGCATTACGAGTACCATCGTACATCGCTGGTTTTGGAACTTTCAGCCCATGCGTCAAGGGGCTGGCTATAACAGTAGTTGAAGCGGGGCTTTCGGGACAACGGTGGAAGCGTACCTTGCGTTGAAGCTCATGAATTTCAGATTGCATTGCAGTATTCTTTGCCTCTAATGCTTTGTTCTTTTCCTCCAATGCTTCCATCTTTTCAAGAATGAAAGAGCGAAGGTCATCCATGCGGCTTTGCGTCACGCTAGCGATGCCTTCATTTTCTTTGAAGAATCTATCTTGGTGATCTGATATGGTTTCAAGAGTGGCTTTGACATCAGCCATGCTCGTTTCCAATAGGATTAAGCAAGACTCCATTGCATCACCGATGTTTGGTGCTTTGGACTTGTCACGCTTCGATGTCATGCGAACTCGTTCTTCCTCACGCCCGCACACTTCCTCGTGCTCTTGGGCTGCCACGTTCTCCACCTCATTTACCATTTATGCAACAGCGGTCTTCATGAACACGTGCCAAGAATGTTCGCTCTGATACCACCTGTAACGAGGTTGGGATTTGTCCTCGTTCGGCACTTAACAATCTTGCCACCGAGAGTTGTTAAGTAAGCCTTGATGTGTGTTGCGCAGCGGAATTGACACAATGTGTGATGTTAGCGGAGTTTTAGAAGGTTTAGGGATGCACTAGGACGTCTTGAGGTTTAGGAGAAGGCTAAGATTTGTATATGGAAGCTTTTATTACAAAGGAAGGCTTACAAGAAGTAGTGATGCTTACAAACTTAGCATGGTTACAAAATGAGGGGAAGATGGCTATTTATAGTAGTGCCACCTCCTCAACATATGGTTACAATTTATTTGGAATATTCTAAGCATATTCTAGTAAATTATTGCCTAAACTATCCAGCTAGGTCGGTTGGAAGCTTCCTTGCATGATTTTGGAGCATTTGAGAGCTTTCTAGTCTGTCCAGGTCTTTTGGCAACCCTTTCCGGAACTTTCATTGCCTTTTCTGGTCTGTTGCAACCATTTCCAGAGTTCTGGCGACCCTTCTGGAAGCTTCTGACAAAATTAGCAACAGAATTGGGCCTTTGCATTCCGCTGGGCAGATTGGACTGGCCCATAACGTGATTTTTGCGGGCTGGGCTGCCATGAGGCCTATTTTCTTGCCAAATATGACCCAAACATGCATTTCTTTGGCCCATCTTCATATTTTCTCATATAAGTCTTTGTCCAACACGCTCTAAACTTCCCTCGGTCTTTCCTAAGCACTTTGCCACTCGAGTGCCCTTGTCTTTTGCCGGAGTAGCGTGTCCTCTTCGATATTTTTGGCATGACTTCGCATGCCTTGTCTTGCCAAAATATTTGTGTGCAAATGCCCTCGCACAGGGTAGCGGCATATCGTGGGGTAAGAATGGTGCCCCGTTACACTAAGCTCTCCTATTCAACCATGATAGCCCTTACCGAGAGGTGGTCTAAAACCACCAACACTTTTCACTTCTCATTTGGGGAAGTGACAATTACGCCCTCCACTATCATAGCTATGACGGGGCTTCCCTGGACGAATGAGGTCATTCACTTCGATGCTTATATGGATAAATACCATATCGAGAGGCCCGTGGTGAGGCGGGTGAAAGACCTATTAGGTTTGAAGCTCGTCTTAGGGTGGCTATCTTATGGGGAGTTGCACCAACACTGGACCCGGGTAGATGTGGTTCCTGAGGATGAGAGAGAGGCTTGTATTCACTCTTTCGTGATTTTCTTACTCACCGTGCTATTTTTTCGATCTCTGGGAGCAAGATTAATTACGGGCTGATATTCGCCGTGGAGGACGTGGCGGCCATTAGGAGGAAGAATTGGCCGAGGGCCATCTTGGCCCAGCTGTACCACGGGCTAGATATGGGAGCCCGTAAGAAGGTGAAAGCCCTTTGCCTCTGCCATCTGCTACTCCAGGTATACCTTCTCAGAAGCATTTTTCTTGATTGTGCACATCTCATTTATTATGGATGCTTTTTTTTGAACTAATTAATTGTTATTTGTGCAGGCTTAGGCTTTTGAGCACCAGATTCTCCCGCCAGTTGAGTTCAAGAAGAACGTGCTGCCGGGCTCCCATTTTCTCGCCCGCTGGTGTGGGGGCATTAGCGGGAAGGCCAAATATCCCACCAAGTATAGGAAGGTCCTGAGGAGCGTGCGATTGAGCTCGGTATGCAATCTTTGATTTAGTCCTTTATTTTTACACTAAGAACTAAGCGTTTATGAACTTATATTAGTTGTTTCAGTTGATTATTGGTGCAGCTCGTCCTGGACCCATTTGATGGGGTGGAGAATCTACCAGAAGTTGCAAGGGTTAGGAGGGAGGTGGATGACCATCGGTTTGTCGTAGAGTGCCCCTTATCTCAATAGTGGTATTTGGGTGAGCGTGTCCGGGACTGGAGGTTTATCCCGGTCACTGATAGACCGGTGCCCACCAATCCTCCCAGGGGCTTATGGTGGCCTCATTTAGTGATCACCTCCGAGGCCAATAAAGCTGACTATATCTAGGGGAACGGCCGAGTGATCCCTAGTGTCCTTGTCCTCTACGAGCAGCACCAGCAGCATCTACTCCCCTTGTGTCCCCGCATCCATACGAAAGATACGATTGAGTATCATAATGAGCAAAGGCTGGAGGAGGAGAAAAGGCACCTCAAAGGTATTATGGATGTCGAGGAGAAAGAAGAGGAGGAAGAGGTGTAACACCCCCCTATGGGGAGCACCACAGTAACTATAAACACCCAATAAACAACTCTACTCCACTATATAAGGTTAAATACTTATAGATTTAATATGTGCAAATACAAATAAAATGTTTCAAAATGCAAATTATTCTCCAAATGCTAATTATTCCTCAAATAGTTCTCAATGCCACTTTACATTTCTCACACTATCTAGTACATGCCATTATTCTACCAACCATAATATTTCATTAAAATATAAATCCACCTTGAGTCTTTCCTTATTTGCTCTTCAAGTTGATCCACTTATACCACTTTGGTCCAAACTATCTACAAATCTCCACCTACGTGTAGAAAAACAACTACATACTAAGCAATTTGTTTAGTGGTGTCCATAAAAGAAATAAAACAACTTTGAATATTTTTAACATTTTAAAATAGAAACAAAGTAAATTCATAAGTCAAAAGCAATTTAAACGACTTTATAAAACCAAACACAAAACTTATATTATAAACCTTTCAAAGTATAATCAAATTTATTCCTAATTTTTTCAAACACTTTAACCATATATTGCCCAAAGTAAACAAGTCCTAAATAATGGTATAATGGATATAGGAGCAGACAAGCCCGAAGCCGAAGCTTCAATCTCAATGTATCGATCAAGCCCGAAGCCGAAGCTTCAAAATCAATATATCGGTCAAGCCCGAAGCCGTAGCTTCAAAATCAATATATTGGTCAAGCCCAAAGCCGAAGCTTCAATATCAATATATATATAAATATATATAAATATATATATATATCGTAATATAGGCCAAAGCCTGAAGCCAAAGCTTCAATTGTTTGTACAGTACTGTACCCCCCTTTATTGGCGCCAATCTACCCTGTCATGTATTCTACTCGTTTAATAAGGGCAATAAATCAAAGTAACATCTTAAAAATTCTAGTATAAACCATCAAACATAATTCAACATAACTTCAGTAATTAAAAAATTCAAATCCCAAATTTTAAAGCATCAAACTTCAATTAAAACTCAATAAAATCAATATTCATACTTTCCAGAAATTTTCAGATTCTATCACCAGACTTCCCTTGCATTTTTCACTATCAAAACATCATCGAATCGAAGAACTTTCTTCTAAACATAATTAGCCACAAGTCTCAGCCTTTCAAAGCCACCAGAATCACAGAAATCCAAATTGTATAACCAAAGTTATGATTAAAATACTAAACAGTGTACAAAGCTGAGATTTTTCGAAAATAGATTTCATGACTCAAGTTCAAACAAAAATTTCACATTGAAAACGAACGAATCAAGAATCATCCAAATCAGATTTATATAACAAGAGAAAACATCAAAACAAAACAGGGAGAAAAATCTGGAAATTTTTCCGAAAAACCGATAAATCAAAATTCAAGACACAAACCTTTTTCTAAGCTCTTTCTATCTCTCTTCTACCTCTTTTGCCTTTGATTTGCTTGCACTAGCTTCCTCTACAATAGCCATATATAATTCTATCAAGATATTGCAAAAATAAACTTCCTAATACTATAAATATGCTTAATCTACCATGAATTCTACTAATTAAGCTTTAATTTCATCAAAAATTACTCACCTTAAATTCGGGTAACTATTCATCCGAACCTTAAAATCTAAAATCCTCCTCTTCTAACCTTGATTGACTGAAATTGATGATGATAGAGGGCTTAAGGATCGATTTCTAATAAGAATTCGAAGTTGAATCAAAGAAATCGGAAGTTTTTAGATTAGGGAAAATTTGATAAAGGAAAGGAAGAAGGAAATGATGAAGGTGGAGAAGAGAAGAGAAGATGTTGGATATATTGTGTATTTTTTTTCTTTTTTCTTTTTTTCAATTTCTAATAATGCCCTTTAATAATTAATTAAATGCCCAATTCATACATCTTACTTAATTAACTCTTATTTCCTCATGTCTTATCTCCAATAATAATAATAATAATAACTACAAAAAATAATTTCCATGATATTTTAATACCATAATTATTTATTATAAGTAAATTTTAAAATTTCGGTTCATTACAATTCTCCCCCTCTTATGAATTTTTGTCCTCGAAAATTACCTAAAAGCAATTGCGGATATTGAGTTTTCATTGTATCCTCCGGTTCCCAAGTTGCTTCTTCAACCTTATGATTCTTCCAAAGTACTTTCACCAAAGGAATAGATTTATTTCTCAATTGTTTAACCTCTCTCGCCAAGATTTGTATCGGTTACTCTTCATATGTCAGGTCGGGTTTGATTTCTACGACATCAGGAGATAAGATATGTGATGGATCTGATCTATATCTCCTTAACATTGACACATGGAATACATTATGATTTTTGTCGAGTGTCGGGGGTAGTGCCAACTGATAAGCTACCGGTCCAACCTTCTCTAGAACCTCATATGGGCTAATGAATCTCGGACTAAGCTTGCCTTTCTTGCCAAATCGCAGGACTTCCTTCCAAGGAGATTCTTTGAGAAATACTTTATCCCCAACTTCATCATAATGTCTTTTCTTTTTAGATCAGCATAAGACTTTTGTCTATCCCATGCAGCCTTCAATCTCTCTTGAATAAGTTTTACCTTCTCCTTTGTCTCTTGAATTAAATCCACTCCCACAATCTTGTTTTCACTGAGTTTGGTCCAATATAATGGAGTTCGACATTTTCTTCCATACAATGCTTCATATGGCGCCATTTGTATGCTTGACTGATAACTGTTATTGTAGGAAAACTCCATGAGGGACAAATACTTATCCTAACTTCCTTTAAATTCAATGATACAACTTCTCATCATGTCTTCCAACACTTGAATTACTCTTTCAGATTGACCATCTATTTGAGGATGAAATGAAGTACTAAAATGAAGTTCACTACATAAGGTTTCTTGCAACTTCTTCCAAAATCTCGAAGTAAATCTTGGATCTCGGTCAGAAATGATTGAAACAGGCACTCCATGTAGCCGCACTATTTCATCTACATATAATTGAGCCAACCTATCAAGTGAATAATCCATCCTAACTGGAAGAAAATGGGCAGACTTTGTCACTTTATCTACAACAACCCACACTACATCATGTTTCTTCTATGAAAGTGGTAAAGACATCATGAAGTCCATTGTGATTCTTTCCCATTTCCATTCTAGAATTGTTATAGGTTGCAATAATCCAGAAGGAACTTGATGTTCTGCTTTCACCTGTTGACAAGTTAAACATTGAGCAACATAGTTAGCAATGTCTTTCTTCATTCCATTCCACTAATAATGGCTCTTCAAATTTTGGTACATCTTGTTTGCTCCTGGATGCATCGCATAAGGACTACTATGCACCTCATGTAGGATATTCTTCTTTAATTCTTCATTGTTTGGCATACATAGTTTATCTTTAAAATATAGACATCCATCTTCTCGAACCATATAGTTGTCTATGATACCCTCTTGTGTCCTTGCTCGAATGACCTTCAAGTCATCATCTTGATTTTGTGCTTGCTTAACCTATTGTAGTAGTACAGGTTGAATGTTCAATTCTACAATTAAGGCTCTACCACTGGTAAGAGCTAACCCTGTATTCATAGCCCTTAGTGCCATCATTATCTTTCTACTGAGAGCATCTGCCACTACATTAGCCTTTCCAGGATGGTAGTCAATAAGATAATCGTAATCTTTAATGAATTCCATCCACCTTCTCTGCCTTAAATTCAACTCCTTCTATGTTGGCAAATATTTCAAGCTTTTGTGATCTGTATAAATATAACATTTTTCTCTATAAAGATAGTGACGCCAAATTTTCAAGGCAAAGACTATTGCAGCTATTTCTAAATCATATGTAGGATAATTCCTTTCATGATTCTTCAATTTCCTAGAAGAATAGGCAATCACTTTCCCTTCTTGCATCAAAACACACCTAAGACCATTATACGAAGCATCACTATAGATTACAAAGTCTTTTCCAGGCTCTGGTTGGGTAAGGATGGGTGCTTTTGTCAACATCGCCTTCAACTTCTCAAAAATTTCTTGGCACTTATCATTCCACTCAAATTTTGCATTCTTTTGAAGTAGTTTTGTCAGTGGGGCAGCAATGACAGAAAATCCCTTCTCAAATCTTCTATAATACCCCGCTAAACCAAGGAAACTTCTGACTTCCATAGGGTTCTTTGGTGTTTTCCATTCTACAACTGCTTCTATCTTCTTAGGATCCACTTTAACTCCTTCTGCAGAAACAACATGGCCTAAGAAAGAAACTTCTTCAAACCAAAACTCACATTTGCTAAGTTTGGCATACAATTTATTTTTCCTCAAAGTTTGGAAGACTATCCGCAAATGATGGTCATGCTCTTCCCGTGACTTAGAATACACCAAAATATCATCAATGAAAACCACTACGAACCTGTCTAAATATAAGTAAAAGACACATTTCATAAGGTCCATAAATGCTGCTGGTGGATTAGTGAGACCAAATGGCATCACCAAAAATTCATAGTGCCCATACCTAGTTCTGAAAGCCGTCTTTGAAATATCATCATCTTTCACTGTCATTTGATAGTAACATGATCTTAAATCAATCTTGGAGAAGTATTTGGCCCCCTTAAGTTGATCAAATAAGTCTTCAATCCTTGCCAATAGATACTTGTTCTTCACTGTCAATTTATTCAACTCCCGTTAATCAATATATAATCGGAGTGAACCATCTTTCTGCTTAACAAACGACACTGGTGCACCCCACGGGGATATACCCGGGCATATGAATCCTTTGTCTAACAATTCTTACAACTGAATCTTTAACTCTTTTAGTTCAGCAGGCGCCATTCTGTATGGTGCTTTAGATACTGCTGCGGTACCCGACAATACATCAATTGCGAATTCTACCTCTCTTTTTGGTGGTAACCCCGGTAGTTCTTTTGGAAATGCATCAGGAAAATCACATATCGGAGGAATATTCTGCAATTCTAACTCACTTTTCTTCAATTCTAGAGTGAAGATTAGGTAGGCCTGACATCCCTTCCTAACTAGTCTTTTAGTCTTCATAAAAGAAATTATAATATAGAGATAATCTGATCTTTCCCCCACGATAACTATTTCTTCTCCATCAGAAACTTAAAGTGACATTCTTTTGTTTTTTAAATCCACCACAGCTCGATGTTTCGATAACCAATCAATTCCTAAGATAACATCATAATCTCAGAAAGGCAACTCAATTAAATTTGCTTGGAAAAGTTGATGTTGAATCATAATAGGGCAATTCATATACACTTTGTTTACTATTACACCGTGTCCTAAAGGATTAGTCACTTCAATATTTTCTCCTAATTCTTCTATGTGCAACCCTTTCTCTTATGCTAATGCAGTACATATATATGAATGAGATAAACCGGGATCTATCAAAGTATAAACATCATGATTAAAGAATGAAAATTTACCGATAATAACTTCAGTAGATTCCCGAGTCTCAGGCCCTCAGATTGCATAACTTCACGCCATTCCTCCCGGTCTCCCACTCTATGGTGCTTGTTGAGCCACATTAAGTCCACTTGCCTCACTAGCATTTCCCCTTCCCTTTCCTCTTCCACCTTGCATTGTAGGAGTAGGAACTACTGCAAGTGCAGATGTACTTATTTATCTTTGAGGACAATTTGTAATCAAATGTTCCCTTGAGCCACATTTAAAGCAGACTCTACCTTTTCCCCAACATTCCTTTATATGCATCCTTTCATAATTAGAACATTATGGAATATTTCCTCTACCTCGACCTGAAGGTATACTAGCCGCTGACCCCATACTTATGGTTTATCTCGGTGGAAACCCTCTGAAATGAGATTTGTGTTTGCTTTGATGTTCCCTTCTATTTCTTACTTAGAGATTCTGAACTAACTAGACCCTGCGACCCCTTTTGAAATCCAGATCTTTTAGCCATTCTTTGTTATCTATCTTAAGTGATCTTCTCAATGCCCGTAGCAGCATCAACCAAGTCATTGAACACCCTAATCTTTTATGCAAGTAAATGCACTATAATTTCATCATTTAGCCCATCCTTGAATCTCTTACATTGCTTTACTTCACTGTCAATGATATCACGAGCATACCTCTCGAGCTTGAGGAATTGAATTTCATATTCTAATACTGTCATTTATCCCTGTCTCAAAGACAAGAACAATTTCCTCTACTCATCTTTGAATCATTAACTAACATACTTCTTGTCAAATTATTCTAAGAAAAGACCCTAAGTGATTTCTCCGAGTCGTCTTTCTCTTGCAATATTATCCCACCACCTCCTAGCTTATTCTTTGAGTAGGCCTTGCATACAATCTAGTCTCTCTTCATCTATAAAATCAAGCCTAGCCATACACCATTTAGTATAATCAAGCCAATCTTCTACAAATGTAGGATTCACTGTATCCCCTTTGAAGTCATCAGCCGGAAGCTTTTTGATTCTTTCAAGAGGAGTTCTCTCCTCTCTTCTTTCAATGTGAGGTACTGTAGGAACTTGGGGGATTTGTATATTTCAAAGTACTTGTGTAATTACTTCAGTAGTCATATGCTGAAGTAAAGCAGCTTGTGCTGGAGTAGGTTGTTTAGGAAAGCCATGAACTTGTGGAGGTTCATGTCTTTGTTCATCCCCTTGTCTAATACGGACTGTACTCTCAACATCCTCTTGCTCATTCTGACTGTGACTACTACTAGCCATTCTTTATTCCTAAAAATTGGACCAAAGTGGATCAAACAACTAATATAACGTATTTATATCCTAAATGGCATGTACATTCTAGTCCTAGAATCGCCTAAACCTCGCTCTGATACCAACAAATGTAACACCCCCTTTATTGAGAGTGCCACAGTAACTATAAACACCCAATAAATAACTCTACTCCACTATATAAGGTTCAATGTGCAAATACAAATATAATGTTTCAAACTCCAAATTATTCTCCAAACGCTAATTATTCTCCAAATATTTCTCAATGCCACTTTACCTTTCTCACACTATCTAGTATATGCATTATTCTACAAACCATAATATTTCATTAAAATATAAATCCACCTCGAGTCTTTCCTTATTTGCTCTTCAAGTTGATCCACTTATACCACTTTTGTCCAAGCTATCTACAAATCTTCACCTACGTGTAGAAGAACAACTACTCGCTAAGCAATTTGCTTAGAGGTGTCTATAAAAGAAATACAACAACTTTGAACATTTTTAACATTTTAAAATAGAAATAAAGTAAATTCATAAGTCAAAAACAAATTAAATGACTTTATAAAACCAAACACAAAACTTATATTATAAACCTTTCAAAGTATAATCAAATTTATTCCCAATTTTTCCAAACACTTTAACCATAGATTACCGAAAGTAAACAAGTCCTGAATAACAGTAAAATGGATATGGGAGCGGACAAGCCTGAAGCCGAAGCTTCAATATCAATGTATCGGTCAAGCCCGAAGCCGAAGCTTTAAAATCAATATATCGGTCAAGCGCGAAGCCGAAGCTTTAAAATCAATATATTGGTCAAACCCAAAGTTGAAGCTTCAATATCAATATATATATATATATATATATATATATATATATCATAATATCAGCCAAAGCCCGAAGCCAAAGCTTCAATTGTTTGTACAGTACTGTACCCCCCTTTATTGGCACCAATCTACCCTGACCCGTATTCTACTCATTTAATAAGGGCAATACATCAAAGTAACATCTAAAAAATTTCAGTATAAACCATCAAACATGATTCAACATAACTTCAGTAATTAAAAAATTCAAATCCCAAATTTTAGAGCATCAAACTTCAATTGAAACTCAATAAAATCAATATTCATACTTTCCAGAAATTTCTAGATTCTGTGACCTAATTTCCCTTGCATTTTTTCACTATAAAAACATCATCCAATTGAAGAAATTTCTTCAAAAAAAAATTATTCACATGTCTCATCTTTCCAAAGCCACCAGAATCACGGAAATCCACATTGTATAACCAAAGTTATGATCAAAATACTAAACAGTGTAAAAAGCTGAGATTTTCCGAAAACAGATTTCATGACTCAACTTTAAACGAAAATTTCACATTGAAAACGAACAAAATTCAACAAGGTTTCTTCTAAACATATATTTCTTACTTTTCTGTAGATATCAATAGAATCAAGAATCATCCAAATCAGATTTATATAACAAGAGAAAACGTCAAAACAAAACAGGGAGACAAATCTGGAAATTTTTCCAAAAAACCGATAAATCAAAATTCAAGACACAAACCTTTTTCTAAGCTCTTTCTGTCTCTCTTCTACTTCTTTTGCCTTTTATTTGCTTGCACTAGTTTCCTCTACAATAGCCATATATAATTCTATCAAGATATTGCAAAAATAAACTTCCTAATACTATAAATATGCTTAATCTACCATGAATTCTACTAATTAAGCTTCAATTTCATAAAAAATTACTCACCTCAAATTCGGGTTACTATTTATCCAAACCTTAAAATCTGAAATCCTCCTCTTCTAACCTTGATTGACTGAAATTGATAATGATAGAGGGGTTAAGGATTGTTTTCTAACAAGAATTCGAAGTTGAATCGAAGAAATAGGAAGTTTTTAGATTAGGAAAAATTTGATAAAGGAAAGGAAGAAGGAAGGAAATGATGAAGGTGAAGAAGAGAAGAGAAGATGTTGGATATGTTATGTATTTTTTTTTCTTTTTTTTTTGAATTTCCAATAATGCCCTTTAACAATTACTTAAATGCCTAATTCATCCCTCTTACTTAATTAACTCTTATTTCCTCATGTCTTATCTCCAATAACAATAATAATAACTATAAAAAATATTTTCCATGATATTTTAATACCATAATAATTTATTATAAGTAAATTTTGAAATTTCGGTTCGTTACAGTAAGGGCTTAAAGGTGATGTTAGGATCGAGCCCGAGGGGGAGGATGAGGTAGGTGCGTATGTAGCCGGCGGGAGTGCGCCAATGTCCCAAGGGGGGCAGCGCTCTTTTGAGGTATGATTACATTTATGTGCACAATTTGCAATTGTTTAGGAAGGTTATTGATGTGTGTCTTTCATGTTTTTTAGGAACCCGAAAGGAAGAGAGACCGGGATAACCAGAGTGGGATGCGGTACAATGGTGTAGTGGAGGGTATAAATTTCGTGGAGGGGAGTCTGGTTAACCCGATGGAAACCTAATTCATGGTGATGAATTCTCAAGGCGAGTTCCTCCCTAGGAACATAGGCTTGAGCCGGCACGCTCCAATCTTTATGCTAGAAAACGCCACTTACATAAGGCATGATAATTGCTTTCTTGTTCATCCTTAGATGCGGGTGTTTAATGATTCACCTTTTAGATTTTTCAGGTGGCACGGAGAAATGTGGTGTAGCTTATAGAGAATAATTTTGCTCTTCGGGACACGCTTATCGGGCAATCGCTCCTTGTTCAGGTACATTCCTTATTTATGCCTATGCTAAAATAAGATAAGATGCATGTATGGATGTTATGAATGATGTGCATTATTGATGTTTTTCCTTGGCTTGCAGGATTTCTTGGCCCTTTATTTATCAGATGTCGATGCATCCCTGCAGAGATACAAGGAGGAGATTGTAGGACTCCCACGTCGTATGAGTGACCTTGAGGGTTAGCTAGCGGCTACCGTTCAAGAACGCTGGAGTAAGCAAAATCTGGATCGCGTGCACCCCGATAGCACCAGTTGTAGGGGAGTGAAGATGTCCACCGGCCGATGCCTGTTTGTAGCGGGTAAGGAGTCCAGTAGTGTGCCTATGATAGAAGGCAAGGAGGACGATGAGATGAGGTTGGTGATTGGTTAGTGAACCCCAAGGATGTTTCACTCCGCCCGCCAGGTAGTAGCGGGCATCCCTGGCTTTATATTTTCGTTTTGTTTTTTAGATTTTGGTTTGTACCCTTGATACATTAGGGTTAGAATAATTCGGATTTGTTGTTTGGTTTTGCCTTCGAATTTGTTGAATAAAATGGATTGCATTTGAACCGGTATTAGAAATGGGTTACGGGATTGTTTACAGGTTTTGTACAGGTTTATAATGATAAAAATGCTTCTGATGCCGTTAAAAAATTAACTCCGTGCTGCTGGCATCATGACCCATATCGCCTACACTCAACTAACTAAAATAATATATACAGGGCTATCTTAAAGCTCATATCGTCGGCGGCATCAGTTGATACCGCCCAATTTGATTCGTATTACCGGCGGCATCACTTACATCACCGGCGGCATCATTTCTCCAGAAATCTGATTTCAGTCATTCTGCCAATTCATGTTATAGAAACCCACAATCAACAACTACGGGGTTTTTTGCAAAGTCTGGGAAATGCAGACTGGAAGAAGTTTGAAAAAATCAGGCTTTGGGGGTTTCGTTATGCCACAGCGTGGCTTGTAAGCCATGAGTCCTTCTAACGGCGCTATCTTTTTGGGATCCGATGGACCACATCTTCCGATTTTCGTCTTTCAAGCTATGTCCCTTGCTTGAAGAGTTCCAGGTTATTTTGGGGGTACCATGTCCTAAATGCGTGATCCTAGCGCTGCCAAAATTTCATTTTAGAGCGGATGGAATTCCTCGAGGGTTATGGAATTTGGACTCTCTGGACCCATTTTTGTCCCAGTTGTCTGACAAACCAGGGTTTCAGCTTAGAGCAATTTTAGAGTGGTGCCATGGGACACCCCGCTCTCACCTTGCTTGGCCATCCATGGTGGGATTACTACTCATGGCAGAGTTTATATGTGGAGTGAGCCCAATTGCTTTGCTCAGGCTGATTTTACTCATCAGCCCCATATCGACAAGGGCTTCTCCTATGGCTGTGGGGTTGGCCGATGATTTGCTGAACATGGATGCCGCTTCTGTTGACCCATCACTTATCAGAGACTAACTTATATTACTACAGGTGCCTTTTTTTCTTTCCAATTCCGCACATTTCTTTCCCCAATCCTTATAGGTATGGCTGATTGAGAAACTGATGCTGAGGGAAGTGCCATGAGGGAATCCGAAGAAGTACCTTCCCATTCATTTAAGGGAGAGAGGGCTTATGCGGGCTGATTTTGATAAGCTGACATATGATGATTGGGTGCCTATTTTGAGGAGGTATACTGACACGCAGGTTCAATGGGTTAGTCTAAGGTGGAGGATTCAGGATATGGTTGTAGAATCCTAGGGAGCCTATGTTCAGTTGATAGGTCTGGAGAAATCTTCGTTTTACACCCCTTACCGGCTGTGTCATCAGTATGGCAAGAGATAAAGAATCCCAATCAAGCTACCCCATAATCAGATCAGAATCTACAAAGCTAGGTGGGTCAACCATGTTTGGGAGAAGTGGTCTAGGGAAGCTGTATTTAAGATTCTGGATTATGATCATGTGGAGACCATCGAGACTGACACACATTACAAAGGATGGCTTGCTAAGATAAGATGTTTGCCGACCCATCGGAAGCGGTCGTGGGCCCGCTTTGAGGGGGAGCATATAGAGCAGGGGAAGGAACTCCTTTCTACTACCATATCAAGACGGATCTCTAGGCACTGTGATGATGATGCGGGAAGTTTGGTTTAAGACGCCCTTTTATCAGTCCTATCTGTCGTATAGGCTACTCGAGGTGACCGACATTATCGGACTTTATCTAATTTTTTTTGCGCATTCGATATGGAATAAAATGAACTCTGTCCTAAGCTTGTTGGATTTGTCTCAATCTTATGAATACAGGATTCACATAGGCATAAGCATTTAGGTTTCAACAAAAGAGATACTTTCATTAGTTGAGATAAAATAAAGTACACAATGTTTGGCTGACATTCCCATTAATTTAACTCACGGTGTCCCCTAGCCTAGATTGGTTTTCGAGATGGCACTCGTTCTTTGCTTACATACCCTGGCTTTTACCTAGATCACCCTTTTCAGGTTTTTGATCTAGCGGGTTTGACTCATCCCCTAATTTTTGCACGGCTGGTTTGCAGGATACCAATCATCAAGTGTCACCCTAATTTTTGCTCGATCAGTAAAAGATTGATAGGCGGGTGATTATCACGTATATATTATTTGGTGTGCCATTTTTTTGCAATTTATTTCTTTTAAATCAGATATGATAACGCTTAAGCCTGTCTTAGTTCACAGGGTTCACAAACTCATTCCTGTCCATGTCCGTAAGCGTAACTGCCCTTTTACTGAGCACTTTCTTCATCACATATGGTCCTACCTAATTTGGCTTGAATTTGCTCCTCACATTAGTGGTAGAATGTTTCAGCTATTTAAGGACCAGATCACTAGCCTTCAGGGGAAACTTCTGGTATCGTACCCGACTGTTATATGCTCAAGCAATACATTGTTGGTACATCTGGAGGTTGTCGAAGGCCTTTAACCTCTGCTCATCCATCATGTTTAACTATTTAAATCTCTCTTTTAACTTATCCTCTAGTGCAACTCTTAAGGAGGTCACCTGGGTTTTAACTAGAAAGACCACTTCCATCCCGTAGACTATGGAGAATGGAGTTTGGCCTGTCGGGGTAAGAATGCTGGTGTGATATCCCTAAATAGAAAAATGTAGCTTATCTGCCCAGTCGCTGTAACTGGCTATCATCTTAGAAAGAATCATCTTTACCGATTTATTAGCTGCCTCAACAGCCCCATTAGCTTACGATCTGTATAGGGAAGATATATAGTGCTCAATCCCATATTTCTCGATTAGAGAAGCAGTTGCTCCTTGAAATTGTACCCTATTGTCTGAGACTATATGGTATGGAAGTCCACACCAAGCGAAGATGTGCTTCTCTATAAACTTGGCCATCTGCTTGGTGGTGACATTGGTGAAGGATTCAGCTTTTACCCATTTCTAGAAGCAATCTACTGCTACAACAATGAATCCATGGTCTCTTGTTGAAGAAGGATGGATTTCACCAATTATGTCTATCCTCCATGCCGAGAATGGCCAAGGGGTGGATAAATGATGGAGTTTGGTGGGCGGCAGATGCTGCATATCCCTGTAAACCTGGCATTGGTGGCATTGTTTGACCTGGGCGATACAATCGGCTGCGAGAGTGAGCCAAAAATACCCCAACCATTGGATTTTCTTTGCGAGAGCAAGACCATTCATATAAGGGCCACAGTCACAGACATGGACTTGGGTCATCACGTTCTAGGCCGCGGAGTCAGTGAGGCAACGGAGAAGTAGGCCGTCACTGGTACACTTGAATAGATCATTATCCATGATACAGAATCGGACAGCGAGCCGCCGTAGGGTGGTAGGGTCTGAATCAGAAGAACCCATGGGATATTGACCGGTCTGAAGGAATAGGACGATGTTAGTATACTAATAAGGTTCGGATGAAATGCCGAGGATTGGAGGAGCTAATTGAACGTGGTATGGGATCTTAGTAGACAACATAACCAAAGGGTGGATAGGCTGCTGCTGAGGTCCTTCCCATATGATCGCAAGAGTGGCGAGAGCATCAGGCATTTGATTCTCATCCCGAGGGATATGGGGGTAAAAGTATGAGGTAAATTTCTTATACAATTCGCAGACAGTCTCAATATAAGGATGGAGAGCTTCCTCTTTAAGTTCCTAATCTCCGATAACTTTGCAGACAACTAGAGCCGAATCCCAGATGACAGATACATAGCAGGCCTAAACCTAAAGAATAGCCTTAAGGCCGAATAGACAAGCTTCATACTCATCGCCATTATTGGTGATAGTGAATTCTAAAAGTTTGGACAACAGGATTATCTCATTATCTGGCGTGACAATAATGACCCCGAGAACCGATCCCCAGTGGCTTACAGCGCCATCAAAGTATATTGTCCAGACATTATCAAGGATTATAACAGAGGTGAGATGTTCATCAGGAAACTCTAAATTTTCCTTATAGTCAGAGTTAAGGGGTTGATTAGCTAGGAATTCAGCCACGGCCGGCCCCTTAATGACCTTTCGGGTCACATACTCAATGTCAAATTTAGACAGAAGAAGTAACCATCGAGACAATTTGCCGGTTAGAGTAGGGGATTGACAAAGAAACTTCATCGAATCAATCATGGCCATGGCTTAGACGCGATAAGATTGGAAATAATGTTGCAACTTCTTAGTGAGCCAAACCATGGTAGTGCAGGTCTTTTCCATAATCAAATATTGGGTTTCGTAATCTAATAACTTCTTGCTTAGGTAGTAAATGGTGTGTTCACACTTATCAGCATGTTCCTGGACAAGCATGGCCTAGACAGAAGTTTCCACGATAGCCAGATAAAGGATGAGTGGTTTTCCTGGCATGGGGGGGTGTCAAAATGGGTGGATCAATAAGATACACCTTGATTCTGTCAAACGCCACTTGGTAGTGATCATTCCATAATACGGGTTTTTGTTTTCTTAACAGCTAAGAGATGGGTTCATAAATAGTAGTGAACAATGAACTGACTAACATACTACAAGGACCCTAAAAATGATCGGAGTTCCTTCTCTATCTTGGGTAGAGGCATGTCCCTGATAGCTTTGGCTTTTTCTGGATCCATTTAGATTCCTTTCTGGCTAACCACATGCCCCAACAGTTTGTCAGAGGTAACCCCAAACACGCACTTCTTTGGATCATGTCATGTAAGAGGGCAGTTATGGTGCGCTGATAAGTGGCCCTAGCATTTTTCAACCTAAATGGCATTACCTTGTAGCAATACACCCCCCATTCTGTGATGAATGCTGTTTTAACTTTGTCGACTATATTAACCAGAATCTGATTATACCCCGAGAACCCATCCATGAACGAATACATAGCTGCCCTAGAGGCGCTATCAATTAAGACATCGATGTGTAGGAGTGGGAAGTCATCCTTCAGCGAGGCTTTATTGAGATTGCGAAAATCCACATAGACCTAAACCCTACCAGCCTTCTTCGAAACTGGGTTGATGTTGGACAACCAAGTTGGGTATTCCACCACTTCAATGAATCGAGCTTTAATCAACCTTGAAACCTCTGCCTTAACCCGATCTGCCCATCCTGGCCTCAACCGATGGAGTTTTTGCTTGACAGGCCAAAATTTAGGATCAGTTGGGATTCTGTGTTCGATAATTTGTCGATCAACCCCAGGCATGTCTTCGTATGACTAGGCAAAAGTGTTAACATGATCTTTAAGCACTTTTATGATCTCACTTTTTTCCTCAGGAGTTAAATCTTTGGAAATGGTCACCTTTTTAGGATTGTCATCTATATTTAGGTTTATTTCACTTAATAATGTATCACTAATGCCAAAAACATTATGCGTATTGTTATGTGAATGCATGGATCCATCAGGAAAGACATCAAATAAGTAAGCAGAATGAGAGTTATTCTCTGCATTAAAAGCCTCGTAAGCAGCATTGTTCGCATCAAACATGTCAGAAATGTTAAGAATTACATCATCCATACCCTCCTCTCTAGGAAGAGGGGCTTTAATAGCAACATCAACAGGAGGAGCATCCTCTATATCGTCTATTAGAATGACACCCAGGTCTTGTTCTTGAGTAGTCTTTTAGGCATTAGTGAGCGATAGCCTCTCAAACAGGTTAGCTTTCTCGGTGATAGCCCTAGCGAGCTTCCCCACTATTGCTATTATAGCATCTTCTTCTCCAATTTTCCAACCTTTCCAGCCTTTCTTCATTAGCAGTGCCATAGCTTCGGTCATGGTTGCCACAGCATTTTCAATTTCTAAATCGATAGACTCTTCGCTACTCCCCCCAGGCTCATCTTTGGGATGCATCTTACCTTTTCCCTTACCCTTATTAGAAACAATATTGATAGGTGTATCAAGCTTAGCAGGCTTGGGTTCAGCCGAAACTATCATGCGACCGGTCTCGAAGTCATAGACATCTTCAAAGATCTCAATGTCGGGCCATATTTTTCTGCCATAGTCGATCGGCTCAGGTTCTCCCTTATATGGCCTTTTAGCATGGATTTCATAGATAGTGACCATGCGGCAGTAGTAGGAGGGGATGCGGCGATAGGCTTTTCTAGGCTTATATCCCAATCTAGCTCAATGGGCAAGGATTTTTGGCTCTAATGCTTTAATAATTCCCTGCTCGTGTATTCCTCCACCTCTGGCAGGCTTGTGACTAGATTTCATCAGCTTACCCATACCTGCATGAAGATAGCTGTGCCAAAGGGGAGGAGACTTCTGAGCTTTGCTAATCATGGCAATCTAAAGGCCTTTTTCTAAACTAGCTTCGGCTTCCACAACAGCCATAACGGAGGCAGGATCAGCCTCTATAGTCACCATTCTATCTTCCTAAATAAGCTTGAATTTTCTAGTGTAGTATGGAGGGAACAACGCCTAAAGCGTGAAGCCATGGTCGGCCAACCAATAGAGAATAGGTAATTGGAATGTCAAGCATAGTGAAGCGTACATTGCTTGCCACACCTTCTAGGGTGACTTTTGCCTCAAAGGTCCTGATTACATTATGTTTTGAATCATCATAAGCTCTAATAATAGTGCTAGATTTTTCAAGCATCTCCTTCAACAGTCCTAGTACAGGAAGGATTTTTAGAGGGCATAGATTTAGAGCGGAGCCATCATCTACCATGACACATGGATAACCTTATCGAGGACCTAGATACCGATGAATAAGGCCCTATTGTGATCCCTACCCTCAAGTGTAAGATTAGAACGATCGAACATAATTTGAGGCCTTTTTCTCGAGGGAATGCCTTCCCCAACCATGGCGCACATCTTAATGACTGAGGTGGCTGGATTAGCTTTTAAATCGAGGAGTTGTTTAATCAAACCCTTACGATGGCCTTCAGAGTCAATTACTAGCTGCTAAATACTGTATCGAGCTTAGGTGTTTTTCAGCTATGTAATGAGAGGGTCAACCTTAAGACTGGTCGAGATAGGCAGAGGTGGAGAAGGGGGTCTTACGGTAGTTCTAACCCTACCAAGAATTGGGTCTTGGCTTAAGAAGAGATATCGGTCTTCAGGCTGATATATGCGGCCACTTAGGGTAATGTTAAGGACATCATCGAGCAAGACACACTTAGTGGCTCATGTTTCAAACAGATACTATTGTTCCTTAGAGTCCGAATTTAGGTTTTGCAGTTCATACTTATCCATGCTGAAAAGGCTATTTTGATCAACCTTGAATAGTTTGGTGCTTACGGCCTTGGTCCCTTGAGCCATCTCCTCATCACCATCGGAGCAGTCCTCCTTCAAAACAAAGGAATCTATGCTAAATAGTGTTTTTTTCTCAACTTTCATTCTTTTTGCCATAAATGTCCGAGACCTGTGGCTCTCTTACTTTGGCAGGTTTAGATCAACTTCCATTCCCTGGACAGAGTTGACCCCTGGGTTGGCTTGATTGATTAGATAAAAAACCAAGTAAGATGGGAGACCCAAACCGATGACCAGGATAGAGTTATTATTTTCAGGCCTCCAAGAAGGGAGATTGAAGATTATGGTTTTAGATAAGCCAGACTAGACCATGCCAACCTTGTCCTTAAAATTCGACAAAGGGTTATTTATAATGCTCGGTATTCTGTTGGGCTCAGCATTCTTTACTTTGCTAACCAAGCGTTGAATTGCTGAGAGCTGGGCTTTATAATTGTTGGTTTGGTGTCCTACCTGAACATAATAGTTATAAAAGTTATTCTTATCCCCGGGTCTAGATGGCATGTATTCTTGAAGGGACTATATGAAACTCGCTTCCCTCAAATATTTGAAGATGATCCGTAGGGGCAGCTTATAAAGGTTAGCTAAAACAAAGGGGGCAAGGAGGCTAAATTATGGCAACTGCCAGTGGAGCCTGGGTGATTATGAGGGGTGCAGCAGGGGTTTAAGAAATAACTTAAACTACAGCCAGTGCTTTAGGCTTAGCCGGCGCCAGGGCTAAGGGTTCGGATTCATTTTTTTTTAACCACGGTTTCCTCGATCTTTTAGCCTTTTCAAGCTCTGCCTCATGCTCGATTTTCTCAACTTTCTCAAATACAGCCTTATAGGATAGAAAAGAATCAGTAGCCATTTCTTTGTGAAACAAGGGGAGAGACCCTTCGATGAGCTTGACAATCATTTCCTCAAGGCTTAGCTTGGATTTCATTAAGACCTGGTTTGACATCCACCGATTGAAGTATTACTTAAAAGTTTCATTGGGTATTTAACGGACCCTCTCAAGATGTTGGAGGGTTGTTTCCATCGTAGTATTAAAACCAAAATGCACTTTCAACGCCTCAAATAAAAGATTCTAGTCGGCGACAATATGCTGCGGCAAGGTGTGATACCATTCGAGGGCAGGACCTCGAAGGGAGCAAGGAAACATTTCAGCAAGCAACTTATCACTTAACTTCTTCAAGCATATTATTCTTTCAAACATTATAATGTGAGAGGCATGTGCTCTAGAACCATCATAATTAGCCATACTTGGCATAGTAAAATTATCGGGGACCCAGGCTTCGTCTCTTTCAGATTTCTTGGTGATGATGAGGTGGTTAATGTAAGGTTAGATCTCAGGTGTCATGCCTAGAGGCTGCGTGACCTAGTGGCTAACTGGTTTGTGAGGGATAGCTAGGGCTTTGGGTGTCGCACCCGAAGAATATATGACTTGGCCGTTGACAGTTTGAGAAGCTATCATTTATCGGACAAAAGCGGCTACCTCGGGTGTCATGCCCGGCGGTTGCATGACCTGGTCGTTAAGTGTCAGAGGTAGCGGAGGATGAATGGTCAGCTGGCTGGCAAAAGGATTTTGGGGGTAGGTGGTACCTCTGGATTTACAATGAATTACGGAGAAGTGAAAGAGGGCCTGGATGAGAAGCTAGGCACTGGTGAGTAAATACGGAGGAGCAAAACTTTAAGCGGAAGGTCTTAGATTAAAAGGTACAATTGATGGAATAGTTGAAGTTAATAGAAAGGCCAAAGCTTGCCCAAACTGGAATGGGCTTGCCGTAGGCTGGGTTGACTGAAAGATAGGCGCAATAGGTCTTATCCCTACTGGATCAATCAACATCTGTGTTGAACTGTTTTGGGCCTAAATATTGGATGCTGACACTTGATCAGAATTTCTATCTTTGAGAGCTTGCTTAACGGCAGCCTGAATAGTGGTTTGGATAAAAGCCTAAAAAGCATCTGAATTTAGGAATTATGCCACAGCCCTGGCAAAGTCGGAGCCAAGCGATGGTTGGGATCTCATTCCTGAGCTAGAAGTAGGGTTGGAGGGTTCTTCGGTAGAAGGGGTCCCTTCATTTCTTAGAAAAGACATGGCTGGTTGAGAAGCGTTCCGGCTTAACTAAACTCATTACGAATCTGATTCCCCACTAGAATCAGTGTGTGGAATCCCTTTAACTTCTATAGTGACAATCGGGGTGAGAGGATGATGAATCAAGCGATGTTCTATCATTTTCCTACCTGGGGTACGACGACCAGTCCGCTTCCTCCTAGCTAAAATGGTAGGCAGTGGATCTGATCATAAATGGGTTGGCAAGTGGTATGGATGGTATGCATGCCCTTTATTTTTAGGAGTAGTGCATGATACGTATGGCTGCACGTAGATGTGGTTAGAGATGATGTGATGGCTTATCCCTCTAACATACATGGGACGTTTGTATCTGACGTCATACATAATGATATATGGTGATGCAACGGAGGTACAAGAGAATTCCTACATGTGTTGATAAACTTCTTCCATAAGTGGAAGTAGTAAGGGTAAGTTGATTCATTTCTGGCTCTTGAAGCCGATGCATAGTGGTGCATGATCATGGAGCACATAGCATGCAAATCGTCCCTCTTCCAACCTTATGACTCTCGCGTAACGCCTCTTTGGAAGGATGGAGTTTGGCTTCGTCACTGATAATGGCGAAAGAAGCGCATCCCAATTATTTTATTAGTTCTGGTGACCCTAAGGGAACGATGTGCTAAGGCTTTTTCTAGCGCGGCTTTGGTATAGGGTTGTTAATGTAGAAGGTTCTCATTTATCTTGATTCCACGTTACTCAACCACTCCCAAATAGGTGTGATTGTAGGAGTTTATGTGTTAGTTAAAACAAGTGATCCACCCACTAGACATCCTCAATTCCAACAGGGCATGAGTGATACTTCGTGAGCTTCTTGAGTAAAATGGGGCACCTAAAAATTGCTGAACTATCTACACGCGAAAGGATAAAATGTTATAAAAAAAGAATGAAGTTTTAATCTGGCCAATGATTTTAATAAATCATCAAAATCTTTTAAACTTTATGACAAGATAAGTTCAAGAGATTATCCCCGGCAGAGTCGCCACTGTGAGCGGACGGCATTTTGAGCAGCGGCTGCTGCGCCGGGCTGGTTGGGCTGGCCTTTAAAAGTGACGGGGGATGCGTGAGTGATGTGATTACAAAATGGTTTGTATATTTTAATGCTTAAAAGATACGAGATCAGAATACCGTACTTAAAACAGAGTCGCCACCCGGTTCAGCTCAATCGGAAAATTTTTGGTATGATTTTCCCACCGGTTGGTTAGACCATACCTTAAGTAAAGATTCCGAGTTCGGATGATGTTATCTATTTTTCATTAGGCCAAGTTAAGATACTTCATTTTTTTTATCGATTTAATCCATCCCATTTATTTGTGTTTTCAATTATTTTGTTATTTTTGGGTTTATCGAGCAATTGAAGCGATGAATAAAATATTTACAGTCATTCAAAAATAAGTGCGGAAAATAAAATTATTACAAGGCTTCCCAATCCTATACATTTTTCTATGCAATAAATAAAATACCTGAATGTATGATATACATCTACCTGCAGGAGATGGTTAGCACGGATATGGCATGTTTTATTTACAATATTATAAAGCCCGATTGGATGGCAAAAATGAGATTTGAACGACGTTTGCGGATAAATTCCATTTTCAACCAAATTTTAGATTCGATCATTACTTTAACTGAATTATAAGTGAAAATGCCACACGTTATGGGGTGGGGTCTATTTTCAGAAGGTTTTTGGACCTACGTTATGGGGTGGGGTCTATTTTCAGAAGGTTTTTGGACCTCCTTTGTTGCACTGTATATCTTAGTTCTGGAAAATAAACTAGGTTAGAAACTAATGAAATAGAAATAGCTGTCCAGAAAGTCATGTCGCCGACGATGCAGCTGATTCCGTTGGCGATATAATTGATGTCACTGGCAGTATGGATGATGCCGCCGATGACATCAATGATGTTGCTGGTGACATCAGTATGCATATGGGTTACATGGCTTTCTGAGTACCATAAAGAAAGGGTCCTACAAGAAAGTGAAGTCTCTGGGGAATGTGATGCCACCGACGGTATCAGCGATGTCTCTAGAAACATGGGCGATACCACCGGTGACATCACGTATCTCCAGCAACCTCAATTTCTTACAGTAGTAATAGGGAATAGTCAAAACTGATCGAGAACCCAAAAATGAGCAAAAATCAACAAGAATCAATACAAATCAGTAATATTAATGCCAAAGAGCTATGAGACTCAGAATTTTTACCTCGGGGTCCTGAGTCCACCTCTTCGTGAACCAAAAAGAAACACCTTCGGGGAGCTTATTACAATGATTTAGTAGCAAATTTAAGTGTTTCAGGTTTCTAAATCAAATTAAGTTGATTTTAACTACAGGATTTACTGATTTTAAGCTCACAATCAAAGAGTTCAAAGAAGAAAAACTAGAAAAAAATGAATTAGAATCCTTTTTTTTCCTGCCTTATCTAATTCTTATCTCACTAAATTCTATTTTCTCATTCTAACATTAAACTTCTAACCTTAGATGGTTCCCCTTTTCGTTGCAGCTCAAGGTGTGTTTTTATAGGTGAAATGGGGTGGTTTTCGAGACCTTTTTGACTAATTCCACTGAAAGTGGCCGAAAGGCTGTCTGTGAAGGGACCCACTTCGGGTCACGCACCGACGACATGGCGATTCCCCCAGTAATATGGATGATGCCATCGGCGACATGGTGTTATCACCGGCGGCATGGCTGATGCCGCTAGTGGCATCAGCCTCTGGTATGCCGACAGCCAGAGCGGGCTTAGGAGCCTAAAAAGTCGCCAAAAGTGGTTAAAAGTGGGTCAAAAGGCATCTTTTTTTTATTTTTAATGATATTTTAATGGGTATTTTTTAATTTAGGTGTAAATCATCGGTTCAAGCCCCCACCAGACACATTATTGGCCACGCCGAACTAAATTCTACCAAGTATAAAATTCGCAAGGAATATTATATCGGTAATAAAAATTCAAAAGAGAACTTTTATTGTGAGGCATTAAAATCGGGTACACATCATCATCGTCTCGCAAGAGGGACTGCAAAATCTCGGGCTCACAATGTTATTTTTCGGTACTGACCAAAGTTAGGTTGATAAACAAAGAAATTTTTATCGTCTAGTTTTGAGATGAAAGATTTGGAGTGGCTGAAGTGATTCTTAGAATAAGAATCAAGCGGAAGAAGAATGTTATTTAAATTTCTCAATCACATTATGTTGAGAAGATATTGAATAAATTTAACTTCAAGGATTATTCTTAAGTTAGCACTCCAATGGTTTTCTTCGGTTGTTGAAGGTTATTTGGATGCATGTTATATTTCTAATGAAGAAGATAGTTCTCCTACAAGCGGCTGAGTATTCCTTCTTAGGGGAGGTGTTATCTCTTGGACATCAAAGAATGATAGTGAAATTGCCTTGGTCAATGGTTATAAGTGTACAAAGGCCGGACTAGACAATTTGGTGTGAGAAATAACATGATCTAGGAGCGCACCATATGTGGAGTCATATCATTAGAGTTTATAAAAACTGAGCATAATTTAGCTGATGATTTAACCAAAGGGTTAAGAATACATCTTGTGCACAAGTCAGCTATGGGGATGAGGTTAAAGTCTATGTAAAATCTCTCATGTTGAGATACCCAATTCCCACCTAATATGATGTTAGGTGCTGAATTCAATGAGGAAAGCTTAACATCTAGAGAATGGAACACATGAATAATAACCTGCTAAGATTTGTTTTCAGACCGGCAAGATAAATGAGGATGAAGTTTAACTTCTTATTAGCCTTTTTGAAAAATTGCATATGCAAGTGCAAGAGTAAAAAGGCTACCTATATAAGCATAAAGTTTAGCCGCTTCAGGAAGCTTGGACTTGGCTTTGATATTCTTGTCAAGGATAGGGACACAAGGCTTGTAAAAGATAGTGTTAAGTAAGAACATGTTAGAATGTTAACTTATGTGTATATTATCTTCATGTATTTAAGATGGATAACAAAGGTTCAATCCATAGTGACACCTTTAGTTATTCGAATATTTGAAATGTGTAATATACTAAGATGAAATTCAATCGTCACGATATTTTATTTATGCATAAGTTTGTTGATTGTTGTGATTTTGTTTAGTTAATCATGGATTACACTAAAATACGGGGGATGGTTGGCATTTTATTGTAATTGGATAAACTATTTGACCAATGTGATCGTAGTATTTCATCGAACAATTCAGAAGAGTGCGGAGTGCATAATTGTTCAAGCTCTATCACGATACTTAGCTTACGAGGGTCCAGGAGCAACCTTTTGCAATGCATCTGCTTAGAACTATCGCAACTACTGGAGTGAACACAACCTTCAGCAATGCTTCTATTTTGAACTGTGCAACTGCTCAAATAGGCACGACTTTTCGCAACATTTCTGCTTTGAACTGTTGCGACTGCACGAAAGGACAGAACTTTTTGCGACGCTTCTATTTTGAACCGTCGCGACTGATGGAATTGACACAACCTTTCACAATGCCTCTGTTTTGAACCGTTGCAACTGCTCATTACAAGTTTATAAAAACCTGGCATTGGCAACGATTATAGGCGGTTTTTACAACGTTTACGGGCTGGTTCATTTTTTCTTCACAACGATAATTCATTCTAAGTTCTTGATTTTTTCTATGATTTTATCCGATTGAGAAATTTGGGAGAACCACCAAATTTGTTTCAATTTGAAAGTGTCATTACGACTTTAGAGACTATCCAAATTATTTTTAGTCATTCCCCAACAATTAGCAACATGTGTCTATTAAGCTAATCCGTGTTAAAAAAAATATCTGATAATTGCTAGTGAAACCTTAAGAGTGAAAAGGAAGACGAAATATTCACTATGGGGATTGTATATATATAGTTGTATTATATAGTTTACAAGATTTGCGCTTGTTCTGTTATGGAATAGGCAAGGTTAGAATAGGCACATTTTTGTGTTTGACTGAATGATGGTGAATCTGAAAATAACTAATTTTTTTATTTTGTCTGTTATTCAATCTTTTCAAAAGAAAGTTGGGGTTATAAAGCTAGCCTTTTATACGTATACTTATCTCAACGTACAAGACCCTTTTCTCATAAACTCAGTTAATAGTTCCTCTAATAATCCAAGGATTTCTTAATTGCTTTCTGGAAGTAAAGTTTTGAATTGGCCTGAATTGGAAATGGATAATGTTTCTGTTGTTTTGTTATGTGCTTGTATTTGTGTATTTTCAACTTATGTAACTTTAAAATTAATGGAAATGGTGCTTGAGTTTTTATTATTAGTTTGCTGGTTTCGAAGTTTTTACTTCTTTTTTTTAATCTTTTGCTACTTATAGTAAACATAATATGATATTATATTACAATAGCTGAATTTCATGTCTAGTGATTCATGGGGATACTATAGAAGTAACTCCTTTGCTTAATTGATGGGATTTCATGAAACTTTCTCCCTTAGGTTTATGAACGTTTACTTCTCCTACTCCATTAAATAAGGTGTGTGTATCTCTGCTCAGCACTTCTAAACTTCACTAGTTTTAGAATTAAGTTTATTAAACTAGGGAAGAAAGAAACTTTCATGATTTGCAATTTACTTGTTGTTTAATCTATTACATAAAAGAAGAACATAATCATGAACATGAATTATGCAAATTTACGATAACATATTGCACTTTCAGTATATGGCATTAGTTTGAGGATTACGAGTGTTGCTTGTTAGAATTACAACTGAATGTCATGGTTGTTAGAATTACTCTCTAACTGAAAATGAGAATTATATATTAATTCTCCGATACTGTGGTCATATATGCTTTATTTGTTGATATATGGCATTTGTTTTGGTCCATTATTTTATTTACCCTAGGCTGAGCTGTCATACCTAATTCATTGTTGACATTACAATAAACTAATTCTCTAATATTGTACTAATACTCTAGTATATAAGATGGCATTGCCTTCAAAACTAATTTGTAGCATATAACACTTTTATGTTTTATCAAGCTTTATACTCCATAGTCATTTTTTTGAAAAACCCCCGGAGGAACATTGTGTCCCTCCAATAGAAAAAGTATGGGGCGGGTGAAAATTTCGGGGCAGACGCCCCAACTAGGTTGATGCATCCGCTTACGTACAAAACACCCACGCCTCTTTTTATTAATATAAAGTATTGATCACAAGAGGAGATCAACAACAAATACAGCCCTACACTATAAAAAGTATCAGTTTACAAAGAAGATCTGAAAAAACAAAACTAAGCCTTCTACGTTTACATTTGAAAAGAAACCAACATAAATTTAAACTATAGAGAAGAGTATCTGGCCGTGGGAGAACCCCTCCGAACACGTAATGGTTTCTTCTTTTCCAAATAGACCAAGCAACGACAAACCAAACTGAAGTAGCAAGCTCGCGGAACTCTCCTTGCTTAAAGGAGGAACGCCACAATCGCAAGAAGTCACTACCGGATCTCGGGATCACAACTTGAATATTTAGCTGCCGAAACAAGCACCTCCAAAGCCTCGAGGTCTCCACACAATGAAATAATGCATGATCTGTCATCTCCACTTCCGAACAAAATGGGCATTTATTTTCTAAGAACACTGCACACCCACGCCTCACCAAAAATTCAGTAGTTGGTAAACACTCACGAAACGCTAACCACCTAAAAAATCGTACTCTAGGCGGAATAGAAGAGGACCATATCAACGAAAAATCAACTTGGGTTTTCCGTCATCTTGGGTCTCAAAAATATGCTTCAAAGAACGCCATTGATGAAAAACATTTCGGCTGTCCAACTCCCCACGAGAAAGCATCACGCGACAAAGAGAATACGGGGTGCGGGCAATCAGTTATGTCATCCCCATTACGCCTAAATTAAAAATACTCGAGAAAACATTATTAATTTTCACCCCTAACAACCTACATCTTTCTTGTGTTGCAAATCGTAAGCTCCTCTTTCAAAATGGCCTCCAAAAAGCATCTCTCCCCACAATGCTCGAACACCCCATTTCAATCGAAGCGAACTTGTGATTACAATAAGCATAAAGATCCGGAAAAACACCCACCAACAGCAAATCCACAACCCAAATATCATGCCAAAATAGGTTGTCTTTCCCATTACCCACCTTAACCCTAATGTTCAAAGGAAAAAATTCTACGCTAACCCATCTCCCACACAACACGAGATAACTCCTTTCCAAATATGCAAAACTCGGGTAGGATCTGAAAATTTTACATCGTACCATGACGAAAAGCCATACGGTTTAGCACAACATTCAAACATTAATGAATTTGCATTTCCAACACGTAACTTCCAAAGCCACTTAAATAGTAAACTAATGTTCACCACCTTTAAATTTTGAATACCCAACCCTCCCAATTCTTTCGAGGAGACACATGGTAGTACAACTCACTTTACATAAACCCCGCATCGCCGCATCACCTTTCCATAGAAAATTCCTCATCAAACTAACCAATTTTTCCTTAATGGCAGCCGGCATTTTAAACAGGGATAGTAAGTAGATCGGTAACGAGGAAAGAACTGATTTAATGAGTACCAGTCTCCCAGCTTAGGATAAACACCCGCCTTTCTATGTTGCTAACCTCGACTGAAATTTTGCCACTAACGGATTCCAACACGACATCGAAATCCTCTTGAAGCCAAGCGGAATGCCCAAATATTTTATTAGGAACGACTCCACCTTACAACCCACTAAGTCCACATAAACTTGTAATCGATGAGGGTCTAGATTAATTCCCATTAAAGACGACTTATGAAAATTAATCCAAAGAACCGAGATCAATTCGAAACACCATAAAATTTTAATAAATCCCTTAAGGGTCGATTCAACAGGTGGAATAAAACACAACGTGTAACACCCCCTTTATAGGGAGTGTCACGGTAACTATAATCACCCAATAAACAACTCTACTCCACTATATAGAGTTCAATACTTATAGATTTAATATGTACAAATACAAATATAATGTTTGAGACTCCAAATTATTCTCCAAATATTTCTCAATACCACTTTATATTTCTCACACTATCTCATACATGTCATTATTCTACAAACCATAATATTACATTAAAATACAAATCCACCTCGAGTCTTTCCTTATTTGCTCTTCAAGCTGATCTACTTATACCACTTTGGTCCAATCTATCTACAAGTTCTCCACCTACTTGTAGAAAAAAAACTACACGCTAAGCACTTTGCTTAGTGGTGTCCATAAAACAAATATAACAACTTTGAACATTTTTAAAGTAGAAACAAAGTATATTTATAAGTCAAAAATAAATTAAACAATTTTATAAAACGAAACACAAAACTTATATTATAAAACTTCCAAAGTATAATCAAATTTATTCCCAATTTTTCCAAACACTTTAACCATATATTGCCCAAACTAAACAAGTCATGAATAACGGTAAAATGGATACGGGAGCGGAGAAGCCCGAAGCCGAAGCTTCAAAATCAATATATCGGTCAAGCCCGAAGCTGAAGCTTCAATATCAATATATATATATATATATATATATATATATATATATATATATATATATATATATATATATATATATATATATATATCATAATATCGGCCAAAGCCCGAAGCCAAAGCTTCAATTGTTTGTACAGTACTGTACCCCCCTTTATTGGCGCCAATCTACCCTGACCCGTATTTTACTCGTTTAATAAGGGCAATAAATCAAAGTAACACCTTAAAAATTTCAGTATAAACCATCAATCATAATTTAACATAACTTCAGTAATTAAGAGATTCAAATCCCAAATTTTTAAGCATCAAACTTCAATTAAAACTCAATAAAATCAATATTCATACTTTCCAGAATTTTTCCAGGTTTCATAACCTGACTTTCCCTGCATTTTTCACTATTAAAACATCACCCAATCGAAGAACTTTCTTCTAAACATAATTAGACACATGTCTCCGCTATCCAAAGCCACCAGAATCACAGAAATCCAAATTTTATAACCAAAGTTATGATCACAATACTAAACAGTGTACCAAGCTGAGATTTTCCGAAAACAGATTTCGTGACTCAACTTCAAAAGAAAATTTCACATTGAAAAGGAACGAAATTCAACAAGGTTTCTTCTAAACATATATTCCTTAGTTTCAGTAGATATCAATAGAACTAAGAATAATTCAAATAAGATTTATATAGCTGGAGAAAACATTAAAACAAAATAGGGACACAATCTGGAAAATTTTCTGAAAAACCGAGAAATCGAAATTTGAGACATAAACCTTTTTCTAAGCTCTTTCTAGCTCTCTTCTACCTCTTTTGCCTTTGATTTGCTTGCACTAGCTTCCTCTACAATAGCCATATATAATTCTATCAAGATATTGTATAAATAAACTTCCTAATACCATAAATATGCTTAATCTACCATGAATTCTACTAATTAAGCTTTAATTTCACCAAAAATCACTCACCTCAAATTTGGATAACTATTCATCCAAATTTTAAAATCTGAAATCCTCCTCGTCTATTCTTGATTCACTGAAATTGATGATGATAGAGGGCTTTATGATCGATTTCTAACAAGAATTCAAAGTTGAATCGAAGAAATCGGAAGTTTTTAGATTACGGAAAGTTTTTGGATTTTGGGTATGAGATAAATGGGAAGGAGGTGATGAAGGAGGACAAGAAGCTGGGTATTCCTTATTTTTTTTAATTTTTTTAATTTCCAATAATGCCCTTGAATAAATAATTAAATGCCCAATTCATCCCTCTTACTTAATTAACTCACTTCCTCATGTCTTATATCCAATAACAATAATAATAATAAAAATAATTTCCATGATATTTTAATACAATAGTAATTTATTATAAGTAAATTTTGGAAATTTTGGTTTGTTACACAACGTATCGTCCGTGAATTGCAAAATGGACAAATCCTCCAATAAGCCTGAAATAAGAATCCCGGGACAATTCCTTCCCGCATTGCAACATCAATAAGGCATTTTAGACCTTCCACAGCTAGAACAAAAATCAATGAAGACAATGGATCGCCTTGCTGATCGCCTTGCCCAATATTAATTGGGTCAGTTGGAGATCCATTAAACAAAATCGAAGTAGTGGAATTCGTACGACAACTTCTCAACCACGAGACCCACTTCCTATCAAAACCCATGCTTCCTAAAACTTCATCAATGTATAACCACGATATGCTATCATATACTTTTTCAAAGTCCAATTTCAGAACAAAGCATGATTGTCGGTTCTTATGAACAGAGTGAATAATTTCAGATGCAATTAAAGAACACTCATGAATACTTCTTCCTTTGACAAAATCGAACTGATTCTTTGATATTAGTTATGGTAGCAAGGGTTGTAACCTCAAAGATAAAACTTTTGCCAATAGTTTATATATCCCATGAATTAAAGCAATTGGTCTAAAATTAGCCAATGAAGACGTACCTGGGATTTTTAGAATAAGAACCGTGAAGGAAGTCTTAATGTTATCAGGAATTGACTTAGACACATGGAAGTGGTAAAAAAACTCCAATACCTTACCTTTTATTTCATGCCAGAACCTCTTATAAAAGTAAAAGTTAAAACCATCCGAACCGGGTGCATTATTTTCATTGCAAGAATTGACCCCCGCCCATACCTCCTCTTCACAAAAGGGAGCCATAAGACTAGTGTTTGATGCATCATCTACACGGCCAAAAATCAACTTACACAAGGAAAATGGGGTTGTTTTCCTTACCTTAAACAAACGTTCATAGAATCCCTGGATGGCCTCCACGATCAGATGCAAGTCATGGATAAGAGACCCGTTAACATCTAAATGCAGAATCTGATTAGACCGTGCCCTACTCGAAGCCACCCTATAGAAGAATTTTGTATTTTCATCCCCTAAAAGCATCCATTCAATGCGTGATTGTTGCTACCTCACGCTTTTTAACGCATGCTGAGACTCAAATAATTCCTGACGGGCAGTCACCAAATCCGAACCCTTAGAAATGTCTATAGGTCGATTCACATAACTAGAGGTTAGGGCAATAATCTTTGAATCCAAATCTGAAATCTTTCTCTCGAAGTTACCAAAATTTATCGTGTGCCATGGTTGAATATAATCTCTCAAGTGATATAATTTGAAATTAATATCCCTAATCGGAAACTTTTCGCAAATAATTCTCCATTTTGCCAAAATAAATGTCAAGAAATTATCATTTTCCCACTAATAATTCAAAGTACAAAATGGTCTTAGGCCCCTATGTAGAACTACTCATGATCTAAATAGAATAGGAAAATGATTCGATAAATCCAAATCAACCATTGATAAATTTAGGTACAGCCAAAGATCTACCATATCCCCGCTAACTAAAACTCGGTCAATTCTAGAAAAAGCCACACTATTAAACCATGTGTAATTACGACCATGCAAAGGAATATCAAATAGTTCACAATCATTTACAAAACCCCTAAAATCCATCATCGACATCGTCACCCCTTCACTAGACCGTTCTTCACACCGTAAAATCTCATTAAAATCACCACACACAATAACACGTGAAAGACCACTAAGAGCTTCTAAAATTTCAGCCCACATTTCCCTTCTACCATTCACGTCTGTGGAACCATACACGAATACCACATAAACATCTATATTAGAACTCACAAATTGCTTAAGAAGCCATCTTTTACTAGATCTCAACAAAGTACCTGTAGTAAAGAACTATTCCATGAAATTACCAAACCCCCCGATAAACCATTCACTGGAATACAATGGAAAAGAAAATCAATATAGCCCCAGAAATTCGTAATATCCTGGACTGAAACATCATAAGCTTTAGTTTCTGATAAACCAAAAAACTATAAACCCTACTATCTAATGCAAGACTTAACAAACTGTTGTTTCTCCTTGTTATGCAGACCACCTCTATAATTCCAGCACATAAAAGACAACGATATAAAGAAAAGATTAAAACCTTGATAAGAAGATGTCCTTCCATACTCACATAACTTTATTTGCATCCAAAATTTCCATTATGTGAGCCCTTTATGGCCTTCGGAACAACCCAAACCTTGACCTGTAAGAAAGATCTGAAAGTTCTCATTAGGCTCTTCTTCATTCCTTGATAAGATTAATCTATTCATGTTAACTATATTTAGTCCTGAAGAGACAGAATCCAATACCGTCTCACCATTGGACGGCGTTCCATTATTCGGCACAACCGAACCCATAACCCCAGTCTCCGGAACAACACTACAGGACTGCTCATGGGTGGGCACTACCACTTCTACCTCCCTCTTTACTACCACCTCATCCTCCCCAACCTAAATAGTATAACTTGACTCCACCACTTATGGCTCATCACCCGAATGACATAAAATAGCTTATCTAAAACTCACTTCAACCCTATAACTCTTCACTCCATATCGTACCTCAATCTCCTTATTTCTCATCCTTCGCGGAACAAACAGGAGGCACAATACCACATCAACTTGATTCGGGCATAAACAATCATAATCAAGGGACACTACCTATCCAAATTGACTTGTAAATTTTCTCAACCACTCCATCGTAATAATAGCTGGTGGTAACCCCGTAATGTCCACATACATAAGACACCCACTTGGCACAAAATCACTATTATAGGGTTCTACTAATTCTATGATATCCTCAAACTTCTTCCAAACACCATCGATGAATGATTTTATAACGTCCATAACCTGGAAAATAATAATAACTCTATTGTCTCTAGCTACTACCACACTCTTCACACAACAGTCCCTTGCATGCATAGTCTTAAAGAGAGTCGGGATATCCTAGATGTTTTGAATTATAGCCAAACAACTAAGAGGCACACAACTCGCGATTTTAGGCTCAACCTCCTCTTTAATATTAGGGGTTCTTGCTTCCGAGGCAACTACTCTAGCAAACAATCTCTCATCTCTTAGGGAACCAATTAATGGCCTGCGAATAAGAAGCCAATTTACACCTCTATTTATCGATGCCCTATCCTATCAGTTATCCGGCACAGCAGAATATCGTGCCTTGTAAGCCTAAAGACGAATTACTCCAATCGTAATATTGTTCAATCGATATAAAGTCTCATGCATCAGTAGAGAATCATCAATGGACACAAAACTAAAGTTCAGATTGCGTGCGTTCTGCTTCCTAGCAATAAAAACATTCCTAAAACCCCGTACCTCCTAAATATTCTTTTCATGGCCACAACGTCATATCCATTAGGGAAGTTCTCGAAATAGATTCAATCTAGGTTTTGAATAGGGATGGGTATTCGATTTGGGTAGGACAAAAAGGTTGTAGGTTTAGGGTTTATTGAAGGGTGAAGGCTAGTGGGGTTTAGGGTTCCTGAATTCGCATGATGAGGATGAAAGTGAGAATTCGAATGGCGGAGGGGTTGAGGGTGGTTGGAAAAAGGGCGGCGGCAGGTTGGGGAAGGGGCTCTAGGGTTTCTCTCCATCAATTGTACTATGAATCAGTTGGAGGTTTATTATACTCTATAGTCATTGCCTTACTTTTCTTTCATGTTCTTACCTTGGTTTTCTTTTTGTAGGTAATGACTACAATACCCGTTGTGCAACAATGGACACTACATGACTTGATATGACAATGTCTCTCCCAAAGAGATATATTAAGATGTTTTATTTTTATATCATGCACTTGATTTTAGTTTATCTTTTTTTGAATTTTGATACAATTAAATATGATATATTATGCATTATTTAAACAATAATAATAATATAGATACTTTTGATTATATATTAAATTTCGTATTGTTATACTAATAATAATGATTTTAAATGTGACCCATGTGTTAAATAAAAAGAGTTGCAAACACGTAAATGAGTGTTGCAAATGTGCATAAAAGAGTTCCATAAAATGTTGCAAAAGCAGAAAAAGATGTGGATATTAAGTGTGGCAAAAGGATAATAAAGTTGCCATTTTCCACTAACGGTGGAGGGTTTTTTGCAACGCCAAAAAATTTGTTGCATGTGGATCACAAGTGTTGCAAAAAAACCTTTTGCGACACCTTTTGAATGGAGGCAAAATTTATTGCTAGAGACAATTTGCAAGGCGAGTACATCCAACTCAATTTTTTGGGATAAGTGTTGCGAAAATAGCTATCGCAACATTTAGTACCTTAGCAACATGTCTTCGCAATTACAAAAGGCCATCATAGTGAATATTGTTACTACATCTTTTACATAAATATAAATTATTAATATTCTTAGTGGACCCCATCATGGATTTAACTATTTCTTCAACCCATTAGATAAGGGAATAATCAAAAGTGTCCATCTATAATTAAAAGAGTACTTTGCAATTCAAAGATGAGTTATACACTTATACCTATTTCCTCGTCAGACCCCAAATGTAGATTCTTAGGCCAAATACATACATTACTCCCTAACTTGTCTCTAAATATCTTTTGCTATCCCAAACTTTCTAATTTGTTTCACTTCAATCATAAGCTGACATGTGGCCTTGAAGGGACAAACTGTATCAGTTTTGCCAACTTCAGAGATGAAGTGTCACACTTGAAAGTTTAGGGTAGCTAAACACGATTAGAGCCAAATTCAGGGGTAACATATACATTTGGCCAAATTCTTATATTTGTGGGACATTGGTCCACTTATTAAAGGGCAGGAAAGATGAGCATGATTAGAAAGGAGAGAAGTTGTTTGTCTTATACATTGTGGCTCAATTCCTTTTCTAATATATGGGGGAGTCAGGATATCTGCATCTCACCTTTAGTGAATTTGAATTTATACAAAGTATCTATAATCTAAAGATATATGTACTGGGGGCGAGCGATTTTGCTCTACTAGGGTTTCTATGCTCTAGCCAACAATTTTGATTATCCCGCCAATCTTGATTGATTTTGATCAATTTTGGCTTTCTTTCTCTTCTCTTTACATCATGGATGTTTCTTACTTTTCTTTCTATTGTAATAGTTGAGACAAAAAAACTCCACAAGTTTCGAATTCCTCACAAACCTCGAAGGAATTGAAAAATTCTGCAAACCCTAATCCGCCTAAGAAAGCTCTTTCTATGCGGCTGTTGTTAATCAGGATGATGCATCCCCTTCGACTGGAGGCCCTAGAGAGGGAAAGGCCTCCGCTAACATCTCAGATGCCGGTAATGGCTACAAAGCCGTGAAAATTCCGGTAGAATTTTACAAGGACCGAATCTTACCTTGCCAACACTCTGTTATTGGGTGATTGATGCTTATAATGGGAGTTAAGCCATGGAAGCATTCTGATATTAAACTCAAGTTAAATTCCCTATGGAACCGAAAGATGGATTAGAAGCTCATATCATTGGAAAAGGGTTTTTATCACATTATCATGCCTTCGGCGGAGGCTTTACAAAAAATTTAGACTACGGGAAGTCTAAACTTAAAACCTGGAATCATGACATTTTTGGTTTGGAAAGTTGGTTACGATCCTGCTAAGCACAAACAGACTACTGCCCAGGTTTGGATTCATCTGTTTAATCTGCCTTAGGAGTTTTGGGATCGTAGATTTCTTTCCAGTGTTGCACAGGGTGTTGGGGTTTCTATTCGCTTTGATCACAATACTATTGAAGGGAAATTTGGGCACTACGCTCGAATATTGGTTAATATTGATTTATCAAAACCTATTATGGATCAGATTCGTGTAGATACGGCAGAAAGTATTTTTTTGGGTGTCCGTGGAATATGAAAAAATTCCTACTTTCTGATAAACCAAAAAACTGTAAACCCTACTTTCTAATGCAAGACTTAACAAACTGTTGTTTCTCCTTGTTAACACCTCTACAATTCCAGCACATAAAAGACAACGATATAAAGAAAAGATTAAAACCTTGATAAGAAGATGTCCTTCCATACTCACATAAGCTTATTTGCATCCAAAATTTCCATTATGTGAGCCCTTTATGGCCTTCGGAACAACCCAAATCTTGACCTGTAAGAAAGATCTGAAAGTTCTCATTAGGCTCTTCTTCATTCCTTGATAAGATTAATCTATTCATGTTAACTATATTTAGTCCTGAAGAGATAGAATCCAATACCGTCTCACCATTGGACGGCGTTCCATTATTCGGCACAACCGAACCCATAACCCCAGTCTCCGGAACAACACTACAGGACTGCTCATGGGTGGGCACTACCACTTTTACCTCCCTCTTTACTACCACCTCATCCTCCCCAACCTAAACAGTATAACTTGACTCCACCACTTGTGGCTCATCACCCGAATGACATAAAATAGCTTATCTAAAACTCACTTCAACCCTATAACTCTTCACTCCATATCGTACCTCAATCTCCTTATTTCTCATCCTTCGCGGAACAAACAGGAGGCACAACACCACATCAACTTGATTCGGGCATAAACAATCATAATCAAGGGACACTACCCATCTAAATTGACTTGTAAATTTTCTCAACCACTCCATCGTAATAATAGCTGGTGGCAACCTCATAAATTCCACATACATAAGACACCCACTTGGCATAAAATCACTATTATAGGGTTCTACTAATTCTATGATATCCTCAAACTTCTTCCAAACACCATCGATGAATGATTTTATAACGTCTATAACCTAGAAAATAATAATAACTCTATTGTCTCTAGCTACTGCCACGCTCTTCACACAACAGTCCCTTGCATGCATAGTCTTAAAGAGAGTCGGGATATCCTGGATGTTTTGAATTATAGCCAAACAGCTAAGAGGCACACAACTTGCAATTTTAGGCTCAACCTCCTCTTCAATATTAGGGGTTCTTGCTTTCGAGGCAACTAATCTAGCAAACAATCTCTCATCTCTTGGGGAACCAATGAATGGCCTGCGAATAAGAAGCCAATTTACACCTCTATTTATCGATGCCCTATCCTATCAGTTATCCGGCACAGTAGAATATCGTGCCTTATAAGCCTAAAGACGAATTACTACAATCGTAATATTGTTCAATCGATATAAAGCCTCGTGCATCAGTAGAGAATCATCAATGGACATAAAACTAAAGTTCAGATTGTGTGCGTTCTGCTTCCTAGCAATAAAAACATTCCTAAAACCCCGTACCTCCTAAATATTCTTTTCATGGCCACAACGTCATATCCATTAGGGAAGTTCTCGAAATAGATTCAATCTAGGTTTTGAACAGGGATGGGTATTCGATTTGGGTAGGACAAAAAGGTTGCAGGTTTAGGGTTTCTTGAAGGGTGAAGGCTAGTGGGGTTTAGGGTTCCTGAATTCGCACGATGAGGATGAAAGTGAGAATTCGAATGGCGGAGGGGTTGAGGGTGGTTGGAAAAAGTGCGGCGGCGGGTTGGGGAAGGGGCTCTAGGGTTTCTCTCCATCAATTGTACTATAAATCAGTTGGAGGTTTATTATACTCTATAGTCATTGCCTTACTTTTCTTTCATGTTCTTACCTTGGTTTTCTTTTTGTAGGTAATGACTACAATACCCGTTGTGCAACAATGGACACTACATGACTTGATATGACAATGTCTCTCCCAAAGAGATATATTAAGATGTTTTATTTTTATATCATGCACTTGATTTTAGTTTATCTTTTTTTGAATTTTGATACAATTAAATATGATATATTATGAATTATTTAAATAATAATAATAATATAGATACTTTTGATTATATATTAAATTTCGTATTGTTATACTAATAATAATGATTTTAAATGTGACCCATGTGTTAAATAAAAAGAGTTGCAAACACGTAAATGAGTGTTGCAAATGTGCATAAAAGAGTTCCATAAAATGTTGCAAAAGCAGAAAAAGATGTGGATATTAAGTGTGGCAAAAGGATAATAAAGTTGCCATTTTTCACTAACGGTGGAGGGTTTTTTGCAACGCCAAAAAATTTGTTGCATGTGGATCACAAGTGTTGCAAAAAAACCTTTTGCGACACCTTTGGAATGGAGGCAAAATTTGTTGCTAGAGACAATTTGCAAGGCGAGTACATCCAACTCAGTTTTTTGGGATAAGTGTTGCGAAAATAGCTATCGCAACTTTTAGTACCTTAGCAACATTTCTTCGCAATTACAAAAGGCCATCATAGTGAATATTGTTACTATATCTTTTACATAAATATAAATTATTAATATTCTTAGTGGACCCCATCATGGATTTAACTATTTCTTCGACCCATTAGATAAGGGAATAATCAAAAGTGTCCATCTATAATTAAAAGATTACTTTGCAATTCAAAGATGAGTTATACACTTAAACCTATTTCCTAATGTAGATTCTTAGGCCAAATACGTATTGCCCCCAACTTGTCTCTAAATATCTTTTGCTATCCCAAACTTTCTAATTTATTTCATTTCAATCATAAGCTGACATGTGGCCTTGAAGGGACAAACTGTATCAGTTTTGTCAACTTCAGAGATGAAGTGTCACACTTGAAAGTTTGGGGTAGCTAAACACGATTAGAGCCAAATTCAGGGGTAACGTATACATTTAGCCAAATTCTTATATTTGTGGGACATTGGTCCACTTATTAAAGGGCAGGAAAGATGAGCATGATTAGAAAGGAGAGAAGTTGTTTGTCTTATACATTGTGGCTCAATTCCTTTTCTAATATATGGGGGAGTCAGGATATCTGCATCTCACCTTTAGTGAATTTGAATTTATACAAAGTATCTATAATCTAAAGATATATGTACTGGGGGCGAGCGATTTTGCTCTACAAGGGTTTCTATGCTCTAGCCAACAATTTTGATTTTCCTGCCAATCTTGATTGATTTTGATCAATTTTGGCTTTCTTTCTCTTTTCTTTACATCGTGGATGTTTCTTACTTTTCTTTCTATTGCAACAGTTGAGACAAAAATCTCCACAAGTTTCGAATTCCTCACAAACCTCGAAGAAAAAGAAAAATTCTGCAAACCCTAATCCGCCTAAGAAAGCTCTTTCTATGCGGCTGTTGTTAATCAGGATGATGCATCCCCTTCGACTAGAGGCCTTAGAGAGGGAAAGGCCTCCGCTAACATCTCAGATGCCGGTAATGGCTACAAAGCCGTGAAATTTCTGGTAGAATTTTACAAGGACCGAATCTTAGCTTGCCAACACTCTGTTATTGGGTGATTGATGCTTATAAAGGGAGTTAAGCCATGGAAGCATTCTGATATTAAACTCAAGTTAAATTCCCTATGGAACCGAAAGATGGATTAGAAGCTCATATCATTGGAAAAGGGTTTTTATCACATTATCATGCCTTCGGCGGAGGCTTTACAAAAAATTTAGACTACGGGAAGTCTAAACTTGAAACCTGGAATCATGACATTTTTGGTTTGGAAAGTTGGTTACGATCCTGCTAAGCACAAACAGACTACTGCCCAGGTTTGGATTCATCTGTTTAATCTGCCTTGGGAGTTTTGGGATCGTAGATTTCTTTCCAGTGTTGCACAGGGTGTTGGGGTTTCTATTCGCTTTGATCACAATACTATTGAAGGGAAATTTGGGCACTACGCTCGAATATTGGTTAATATTGATTTATCAAAACCTATTATGGATCAGATTCGTGTAGATATGGCAGAAAGTATTTTTTTGGGTGTCCGTGGAATATGAAAAAATTCCTGCCTTATGCTCCATTTTCCAGTCAATTGGACATTTCGCAGTTGATTGTAGACATAAAGCGGTGCAAAAATCATAGGTTCAACAAATTGCGAGGAAAAGGCTTGAGAAAAATCAGCTTGTTGTTCAACAACAGGCTGAGAAGAAGCCACCAAACTTGGAGCTTTTCAACATAAGCAAGCCGTGGCAGCGGGATTTGGAAGAGAGAACTAAGTCAGTAGTACCAACCGGCAATCGTGAAGCCACCCTGGAGATTGACGCAGTGGTTACCGAGGCGATTGAGGCTGCAACTATTGTGGTGATTGAGGCTGCGGCTAATGAAGTGTTTGATAAGGAGCCGGGAAATTCTGACTCTGTTAACACTTTGGAGACAGTTAACTTAGTTGTGGATCTCGGAGATAAGGAAACTGAAGTTCATAAGCTGATTGATGGTCATATTACGGAAGTTTCTGATGATTCCAATCATTCCACGAATGCCTCGGATGAGGTTGACCAAGAGGGCTCTAAATCAGATTACTCACAACCTGAGAGATGTATCCCTGGGTCTTGGGCGGATTCTGTGGAACGAGAAGAGGCAAAAATGAAAAACAAGGCCAAGCAGCTGACGCCTATTAGGCAAAGTTTTTCGTTCGCTTCCTGCGATGACAGTTTTCAGTGTTAGATGAATGAGGGAGACAATATCCAACTACCAAGGAAACTAAGGGTATCAGTCGCCGCCAAAGAACAAGACAAGCGAGAGCGCAAGGAGCTAGCTAAACGAGAGCGCAAACCTCCTCCAAAGTTTCCTCATTAGTTGATAGTTTTTTATTTTTTACTATAATGGCTGTTTGATTTTTTTTCTTTTCTTTTTTCTTATATTTTTTGTTTTTACTCTTTTTAATAAAACGAGCCTAGGGGATGATTTTTAATGGAGGTGGGGTGTTGCAAAACCTCCACTTACCTTTTCCCTCTCATTTGATAAAATTTAATAATAAAAAAAAGATATATGTATTAATGTAACTCGAAGTAACGTAAATAGACTCGAAATAATACACACTGCATATTGTGCAATGAAAATTTTTTTGACACGTTAAACGAATCTCCGTTTATCTATAATTTCCCGTAATGTAGAAATATATGAACAGAGTATTCATTTGAATGGGGTCTTGTCAACTTCTAATTGGATGTGAAAAAACTGAAGTACTCAAATTTATTACTAATTAGTTATTAGGTGGATTGGCTGGCACTATAAATAAAATTATCCCTGGATCAGTTAACAACTACAAACATACTAGTCTCCCCATAGTAGAAAAATGACGTCAGCTTTTTTATGTAGGAGTCTTTGTAGCAATTATTTCCATAGTTCTTCTTTGTCTTTGGTGGTCTGAAAGAAACTCAAACCTCATCAACTGGCCTGTTTTTGGCATAATTCCATCGCTTATTGTCAACAAACCTAATATCCGTGATTTCTTGACTCATATTCTTCGTGAAAATGGAGGAACTTTTCACATCAAGGTCCTTGCTTTACTGGCGTTGATTTTCTTTCTACTTGCGATCCAACCAATCTTACCTACCTCCTCAACACCAACTTCGCCAATTATCAAAAAGGCGAGCACTTTAGGGACATGTTAGAACCTTTAGGCGACGGAATTCTCGCTTCTGATGGCGATGATTGGAGAAATCAAAGGCGGACTGTTCAGACCTTGTTTCACGACAAGAGGTTCAAGTCTGCTGTCGAAAACATTGTCAGTCAAAAGATATCAAATGGCCTTTTCTCAGTTCTTGAATATGCTTCAAAACTGGGAAGTGTGATTGATTTACAAGATATAATGCAGAGATTAACATTTGATAATATATGTGTTTTTATTCTAGGATTCGATCCAAATTGTCTTTCTATTGATTTCCCGCAGGTTGAAATTGAGACAGCTTTCCGTGATATAGAGGAGGCCGTGCTTTTTCGCCATTTGCTTCCTTTGCCTATTTGGAAATTGCAGAGGTTTCTTCAGATTGGGAAAGAGAAAAGTCTCAGAAAGGGATGGAAAATTATTGATAAATTCGTCACTGAAATAATTTCAAAAGAGCGAGAGAAATTAATTCGTCAGGAAAACCAATCGGAAAGAGATACTGATATTTTCAGTGTAATAACATACTTCTTGACTAGTACTGCAGATGAAGAAAATGGAATTGAGATTAAGTCCGTCATATTTCTCATGGACCTAGCTTTTAATTTGTTCACAGCTGGGAGAGACACGATAGCTGAGGCTCTTGTTTGGTTTTTCTGGCTCGTCGGAACTCATCCTTCTGTAGAGGAAAAAATATTGGAAGATATGGAAGCAAATTTAGCAAGGGAAAATACGGGTCTGAAATCAACACCTTTCATTTTCGAAGAGCTAAACAAGCTAGTTTGTCTTCATGCAGTAATATGTGAGGTTTTGAGGTCGTATCCAAGTGTTCCTTTCAATCACATAGTTTCAATAAATGAAGATACTCTTCCCAGTAGTCATCGAATTCCGAAAAATCAGATGATTTTGTATTCTTTGTATTCGACTGGAAGAATGGAGCAAAATTGGGGTAAAGATTGTCTTGAATTTAAGCCGGAAAGATGGATATCAAAAAAGGCGGAATTGCTTCATGTTCCATCAAATAAGTTTATAACATTTAATACGGGGACCAAGAAGTTGCGTAGGGAAGAATTTAACATTTATACAAATAGAAGCAATTGCAACAGCTATTCTATGGAATTGTAAAGTTGAAGTGGCACAACATTATCCTGCTCAACCTGGCTCTTCTGTTGTGATTTACATGAGGCATGGTTTGAAGATCCGAGTTTCTAAAAGATTAACATCTTAGGACACTTTTACTTGATTTGGTGTTAGATGAGTTCAACTCTACGTACGTATTCAATTATGACGTCAAGCCTAAAATTTGTGTAAGGTCCTATAAGTAAAAAATAATTGGCGGTTAATATATAAAATCATGATGCTTTGTGCTAATAAGAAATTACTTTATTGAATATAATTTTTTTATCAGTACTATCACTCGTGATATAAATGTAGAGTTTAGTCACACAAAAATTCCTATAGCATGTTTGGTACAATTGTTAACAGTTATTTTTTGTTGTTGTTTTTAGATATTTGTTAATGATATTTACTATTCAATATGTTTTGTTTATAATTTAGTTTTCGGTAAAACTATAATGTATTGTTGTTCATAGTATGTAAAATAACACACGGGTGATTTAATATAATTAAAAAAAAAACTAGTAAAAATTGATCCAAATAAACATATGCTGTGTATGAAAAAAAAAATCTTTTTCACTTTAAAGGTTTTTTATTGCAACCTATCAATTATAAGAAATTTTGTATCTAAAAAATTTATTTGAGTAGTTTCAATATTTTCATAATTTTTAGCTTAGTGATATATGCAGTGATTAGTAAATGTATGGAAAGTTTATTTTCTAGGAAGGACAGATTTCAAAATGCAAAAAGAAGAATAGCATTTTATATTTATATAAAATTATATGTAGGGGCAATTGAAGAAAATGGCGTAAAGGAGGAGACAAAAGGGAGTTGTGCCATTTGGGTTCTGAACAGAAAAGGACAATGAAGGCTAAAAGGATCCAAATTATTTTTTTATCTCTAAATGCTAATGGATTATTTTTTTTTTAATTTTCCTGAAATGAGCTTACAATAACAACAATGGAAAATATTATCCCACTCTGCCCGAGTGTGGATTCGAACCTGCGACTTCTAAGATTACAGCTTCACGGCTCAACCACTAGACCAAGCCTATGACACATGCTAATGGATTACCTTTGAAATGGAGCGATTTGATGTTGTTAAAACAGCAGTTAATGGTTCTATCAGCTGCAATTGGCTTTGGTAAATTTTGAACCAAGCACTTTTAATTTACACAACGTCTGTTGAGATTATCTCTACTAACTGCAGCAGCAGATGATTTTGAACACTAAGCCTATCCCACATATAAATATCACGAAATCAACCATATTCATCTCACAAACTAAACATGCCTACAAGTCATAATCCTTTATAATGTATAATTTGTATAAGTAATTACGAACCATATATTGTGTGTTTTATATTGATATATGATGTAATGCCAATATATAGTTAGTAAGAATTCATCAAAATAAAGTTGATTACTATGGAAAAATAGTTAATAAGTTTAAAATATACAATTCCTTTTTTTTATATGAGTGTGTGTATGTTATATGAAACGAATCTAAAAAATTAAGATACAGATAGTACTGAACGGATTTTAAAATATTTATAGCTCTAACTTAACCGCATTAGTGGCTGTGGCTAATATTGCGTATCTTCAGGCTTATGAAAGATGGGAACAAGTAGACCTGTTCAAGGGCCGGGTTACGCATTGGGCCCGGCCTGAGACCGCTTTTATGGACCGAGTTTGAACACTCTATTTTTATCAAAGCACGGCCCGAGCCTGAGCCCGTTAAAGCCTAAATATTTATGGATCGGGCTTAGTTTTTACAAGGTTCAAATCCCACTAAATACACTTGTTGGGAGGGGTGAGGAGCCTTAACTGTTACTAGGCCCCGAACAAGATTATGCCAATAAAGATACTTACAAGTATTAAATAAAAAGTATTGTTGAATACTAATAACTACAAACAAAATTTAGAATTTGTACGGAATAAATTAGTCTACACTACAAATTATTGGATGTGAGGTTATCCCATATTCGAAATATATAGGAATGATGAGTGGTATATAACTGGAGTAGATTGGTCTTTAACACAAGCCAATTGGTTCTGTGTTAGATGAATTCAACCTCACTTGCATCCACGCTTAGCCTATCAAAGCCAATACTCTCATGCCCACGGATGCTAGTAGAAGAGTAGATTGGACTTTAACATAAGCTAATTGTACATAGTTTAAATCGTACATCCACAAAGTGAGTGGGGGGTTTGGGGTTCGAATCCTAACCCTTGCATAATAGCTCCTGATTAAGAAAAATAATCCAAAATTTTTAAGAGCGCAACTTTGTGGCAAAGGCTTGATCCAGTGGTTGAGCCTTAAATCTGTGATCCTAAAGGTCACAGATTCGAGTCCACACACGGGCGGGTGGGACAAGGTTTTCTTTTATTATTATTGTAAGCTCATATGAGGCAATTTTTTTAAAAAAAAAGTTAACTTCACTTATATCTTCGCTCAGTCTATCGAACTCAATACTCCCATACCCAGAGATTCTCCACACAAATAAAAAGGACTTCCCACGCTTATTCAAGACATTATTTATAAGGAAACAACAATAACAACCACATAATTAACCGCCGCATCAGTACCTCTCATCTATACTCCCTTTTTTAACGAAGAAGATGTTGTTTAGAGCGTTTATTTTCTTTTCCTCCATCTACTTTTTTTTTCATCTAACATGTTTTAGTTTTTTTTAATCTAAATTATTTAATGAAGGAAAAAAGCAAGCGGAGGTTTTACACCCTACCGCTTTAAAAAATCCTCCCCTAGACTTATATTATTAAAGAAAAGAAAAAATGCAGAAAAAAAAGAAAGTCAAACAACCGTTACAGTATAAAACAAAATACTATACGAAAGAGAAAACTTCTATGAAGGTTTGCGCTCTCGTTTAGCAACCTTTTTGCGCTCTTGTCTATCATGTTCCTCAGCGGCGGCTAATACCCTTTGTTTCTTAGGGAATATATCGTCTCCCTCATCAATCTCACGCCTAAAACTGTCATCACAGGAAGAGAACGAAAAACCTTGCCAAACAGGTGTCAACTGCTTGGCCTTGTTTTTCATTCTTGCCTCTTCACGTTCTGCAGAGTCCGCCCGAGAGCCCGGGACACCTCCCTTGTGTTGTGAATAATCTGACTCAAAGTCCTTTTGTTCAAACTCATCCGAAGCATCATTAGAAATTTCAGTAATATGGCCATCAATCGACTTGTGAACTTCAGATCCCTTATCTCCGAGATCCGCAACTAAGTTAGCTACCTCCAAAGTATTAATTTGATCATTCTTTGTATTAACCACAACTACCAAGTTATTAGTAAGAGCATTCCCCAATTCATAACTATGATGATTAGCCAACTATTGTGTTGCCTCAGAATTTCCCGGCTCCTTTTCAAACATCTCATTAGCCGCAGCCTCAATTACTGCATTAGTCGCAGCCTCAATCGCCTCAATGACCAATGCCTCAATATCAATTCTGTCAACATTCATAATAGGGTCAGCCCTAGATACCGAAGGTTTATCTACCCGCCTAGGGGCAGATGAATCAGCTTTCCTACCAACAACTTTCTCTGGAATAATACATGTCGGTTTTTTAACCACTTTATCAAACTTAGCCATTGAATTTTGATGATACTCCTTCCATGAATGTCCTATGTTAGAACATTTTTTGCAAAAATTCGTTATGTTTTCATATTCAACATCAAGCCATAATTGCTTACATTCTTTCTCCACTCCAACTGTATAGATCAAAGGGTTTGCCAAATCCACATCAACTAGAACTCTTGCAAAGTGACCAAAGTCTCTATCTAGAGTAACTCTGTCTACTCTAGAAAATTCCCCAATTCCTTTAGCAATACAAGCAAGGATTGCAACATCCCAATACTCCCATGGCAAACTATGTAGTTGGACCCACACAAGAGCTTTCATTGTTTTTTGATCCTCAGGTTGAAAATCTAGTTGCCAAAGTTGCAACCTGAAAGTGCTCGATTTAAGCCCAACAGTACCACAAGTAAACAGTTTCTGCTTGGAAGCCTGAGAATCAAGAAAAACATGAAAATAGCCTTTACCAAGAGAAATCTGTTGGATAAATGAGAATTTTATATTGCTTTCAAAAGAATATTTTGTGATATATTTGTTGAGAAAAATATCTTTTGTCAAAATATTTATGAAGACCGTTATTGGTTGTATTTCCTTCATAAAATCAGTTTTAGTTATGTTTAATTCTCCAACTGTTATATTTTAATTAAGTGTTTGTAACTGCCGTCGGTTACGGTTTTAAAGGCTTTTTATTTATTGTTTAATAACAACTCTTTTGATATACTATAAAAAGATGAGTGAGTTTTCTTTTGTGAATAATCCAATTTTTACTCTCTTCTCTTTCCCTCTTTTCTGGATATGATAATCATTTCTGATTGCTGTACCTAAACTCAAATCGAGTTTGAAAGAGTTATTTAATCCTAGGAGGAACTACAAAGTATCGTTTAAGGACAGAGTCTCCTACTCGGCTCAACTCATGCTAACCATTAACCCATTTTTTCTTCAATTTTTGTGTCTTAGATTTATCATTCGAGTTCAAAATCATTTGCTAAATTCCTGGCCAAAGTTTCAGTTTTAAGCAACTGTTTTCAGAAAAGCATTGCCTCTGTCTAAAAGCAACTCCAGAACTAGCTTTAAAGAGAAAATTTAGAGCAAATTTTACAACAATCTTAAAGGATAATTAATTAATGGAAAATTATGCTACTCCATAGGGATCCGATTCCTTCGAGAAAATGAAAGCAGTTGTTTCTCCACTATAAGCTAAGTTGTTTATTTACAAAACTTAAATTTGGTGCTATTTTGCGAAAGTTGAAGCTAATGAGATTTGGGAATATTTGATTTCTAAATACAATTATGATGGTACTCATAAGCAAAAGTTGCATTGGCCTAAATAAAGTCAACTGAAAGGAGATCGGAATAACTAAAGGGAAGGAGATATTCTCAAAGGCAAACATCACGGAGACCAATCCTCGCTAAGGAAAAAGGTATGATTTCCTCTAGAGTTATATGCTCAAAAGTAATAAAACCTTTAATAATATAAAAGGCGAAAATTTATACATGTGACCACCATGCTCCTTAGTGGAGGAAAAGAGTTGTGAAATGCGACAATCCTACTCAACTTATAGTTAAGTAGATGATATTATTTTTGTAGTCATTTCATAAGTAAATGTGGTGATTGATCTGAATGAGTGGGTTATTGACTATGGAGTAACGAGGCACGTTTGTGAGAATAAATAAAAATGCTCCCTAGTCATATACACCCAAGTTGGAATTGGAGAACAAAGGTTCTCCTTAAGCTCATATCTTTAGCACATAATGAGGTGTTATACGTTCCCAATATTTGAACCAAATTTGTTTTAGTGAGCCTTTTAGGAGAAAATGGAGTGAAGGTAACTTTTGAATCCAACAAGGTTGTAATGACCAAATATATTGTATTGTTGAAATGAGCTATATGGACCATAGAATATCTTTAATGTTTTTGAGTTTGTTAATTATATTGCTTGCTCTCTTTCTCCTATTTGGTTGAATTGTGAGATTTGCATTGTGGTAGTTAAGGTTTATAAATTTGAGTAGTTTTATTTCATAAGTTCGAACTTTCAAAGTTTTGAAAATTGTGCTGAATCAAAATTTTTATTTGTTGAGAAATAAATGAGGTTTTGATATGTTTTAGGGTAATGCTATACTAACACCCAAGTATTGACACTCCATGACGCCCGATCAATCTCTACCATTCATCTAATTAGATGAGAAGGAGATGAAGGGTGGAGATGGTCCGGGTGTTAATGAGTATCAACTCCTGGGTGTTAATATATTGTTTTGTGATATCTTGATTTCATTTTTATTGGAGTTTGTTGATAGCCTATTTGTGATAAAACTTTTGTTTTATGTTTGCTGAAAAATTTAGCTTTGAACATTCATGGTTGTTTATGAGTTTTCTTGAGTTTTACAACTTCTTTTTCAGAAATTCTTATTTCTATGGTTTTATAAGACATAGATGAAGTTATGTTTAGAAGTAATGTTTTTCAAATTCTTTCATTTAGTAGCTTGAAAAATTTGTTGAAGTTGAGATTAAAATCTCGGTTTTGTTGAATTTCAGCTTTGAACACTCTTGACTGTTTATGAGTTTTCTTGAGATTTACATATCCATTTTGAGAAATTCTTATTTCTATGGTTTTATAAGACATAGATGAAGATACATTTATGAGGTATGTTTTTGAAATTTTTTCATTTAGTGGTTTGAAATATTTATTGAAGTTGAGATTAAAATCTCAATTTTGTTGAATTTCAGCTTTGAGCGCAGCTGATTATTTATGGCTTAACTTTAGTTATACAAATTGGTTTTAAGTGTTTGCAATGGTATTGGAAACTTAAGACATATATATTTTTATAAGTAGAAGAAAGTTTTGTCAAATAACTTCTTTTACATGTTCAAAATTTGAGTTGAATTGGACTCGCAAAATCTGGAACTGAGCAAATTTCAGGTTTGGAAAAGTGTTAGTAACCATGTGTAGTTATATGAGTATAAGTTTAGTGCGTTTACCTTGAAATTTGATGATATATAATTTCTAGTAAACTTGAGACACATGAGAACATGTTTTTGTGAGTCATTTAACTAAGTATATATGTATATGAGTTTCATATTTAATATGTTACTTGAGATATTTGTTGGTGGAACTATTTATTATGTTGTTCTACACAAATAGAATTTCACAGGAGAAACCGATAAGGCACCATATGAGATATGCGAGGATTATCATTCTAATTTGAAATATTCCAAAGTGTGGGGGTGTCTTGTTAAGGTTATTATTCTTGAACATTTATGAAAAGAGAAATATGTTCAAACTTTATATTTGTGTGTTCATAAGTTATGTTGAACATAGTGATGTACTTGGAAATAACATCTTTGAGACAAAGAACACAAATTCTTTATGAATGTTTTCCATAAAGACTAGAGAGATTTCCATTTTCAAGTATTGTTCCAGATGTTGACCCGGTTGCACCTATTTTTCAAATTGAGTTTGAAAATGATAATTTGAGGAAAGGAAAGAGAGCTTTGAAAAAGAAAGTTTTGGTGAAAATTTTTATATGTGTTTGATTGAAGATGAACTTTTATTGTTGGCAAAACTATTTCATCTTTTGAATCAAAGGTTTTGAATGAAGTTTCTTATTGTTTGAGTTTGTTTCTTTGGAATATAGAACTTGTGTTTTTAGATTATGGTTCTTCTATATTTTTTGCTATAACTTCTTTTACAATTAAGTTCACCACATTGGTGTTAAAATTGCATTTCAAAATAAAGTTTTTATATATGGCACAACTTGAGGGGTATGTAGAGCTTGGACATGCATGGAAAGTTGAGAAAGGCTTTGTATGAGTTAGTGACAAGCACCTAAATAATGAGTTGATAAGTTTGATCTTTTGAGGTGGATTTATGTGTATACACTAAAGTGATTAATGATATATATGTGATTATATGTGGATGATATGGCTATATTTATTCCGAGTATTGATAAAGATAATCTTATTATCAATATTTGTCACGAAAGACATAAGAGAAGCCAATGTGATATTGGTTATATGAATCATAAGGATGAATGAGAGTGTCTTGCTAATATAAGAACACTCTATTGAGAAACTTCTTAAGAAGTTTGAGTTTTATGATGTAAATCATGTGAGTATCCCTTATGATTCCATACTTAATAAGAGGAAGATAATGATGATCTAGTGGCTAAATCTAAGTATGCATTTGTACTTGATGACTTCCACACATTGAGACATAGCATATGCTATGTGAGCAAATATACACATAATCTAATCATTGATTATAGAGAAGCCATATTGAGGCTTAGGAAATATTTGAGAAAAACCATTAAATATGGTATTCTATATAATGAATTTCCCATTTGTTCTTGAGAGGAACAATGATGTTGAGTGAATCTTTGATTCATATGAGAAGAAATTCATTAATGAATTTCTCATTATTCTTGAGGGGAACAATGACGTTGAGTGAATATTTGATTCATATGGGAAGAAACTTATTAGTGGTTATGTTCTCACATTTGATGGTAGAGCAATAACATGAAAACCAACTAACCAAGCTATGTTACGAGTTAGTTGCTTGAGAGTTGCAATAAAATGAGACTAAGTGGTTGGAAAAACCTTCTTAGTAAGTGTTACTTTATAAAGTCAATACATTTAATGTATATACATTATTATTATTCCAAAATGGTAATATATATTGAGATGTAAGACCTATAATAGCAAAAATAAAACGTATACTTTTAAGAAATATAATTGAGATGGAAGTATATCCATTTAAGTCTAGAGTGATTCTGATCAAATCATCTGACTAATATTTGAGAAATAAATTTTTGAAAAAGAAATTTATTTTTGATACATTAGAGAGGATGGGACTTAAGCCAATTTGAAATTATTGAAGGGTGGGAACCCAACCTATATGAGTGGAGATTCCACGGAATAGGTTCATATGGGTACTAAAAAGTCTTCCGTTAGTTCTACTAGCACTTTAAAAAATATTGACCCAATCCTAGATGTGCGAAAAGTGCTATGTTGCATATCTTGAGAGGTTAAGTCAAAAGGACTCTTAATGAGATTTCATAGTTCTTATGAGTAATGTATAAAGTGCAATATACACTTGATGATATCACCTATGTGAGTGTGGAGTGGGGCCACTTCTATGAGATATAATATTGGTAATATCTCTAGATCACTCATTAAAGACTAAGCACACGCACGGCCTATTCAAGTAAAACTGCGATGAACAAAAATGTACTTGGTATAATGCGATATGGTAAAATCCCTATCTTACAATAGCGCTTATTTGGTTCACAGAAACTATATGTTTCACCAAATATTCCATAAGTTAATTTTTATCTATCAAGTTCTGGTTCATAGTTCACAAGACACCAGTTCCATGCATTATATGTCAAACTTGAGATATCCAGAAAATTCTTTTATTAAAACTTCTTTTGAAAGTTGTGGGGGATTATTGGAAAAATGAGAATTTTATGTTACTTTCAATTTGTTGAGAAAAATATCTTTGGTCAAAATATTTATGAAGACCGTTATTGGTTTTATTTCCTTCATAAAATCAGTTTTAATTGTGTTTAATTCTCTAACGGTTATATTTTAATTAAGTGTTTGTAACTGCCGTCTGTTACGGTTTTAAAGGCTTTTTATTTAATGTTTTATAACAACTCTTTTGATAAACTATAAAAGGATGAGTGAGTTTTCTTTTGTGAAGAATCCAATTTTTAATCTCTTCTCTCTCCCTCTTTTCTGGATAAGATAAGCATTTCTGATTCCTGTACCCAAAATCAAATCAAGTTTGAAGGAGTTGTTTAATCCTGGGAGGAACTATGAAGTATCCTTTAAGGACAGAGTCTCCTACTCGACTCAACTCATGCTAACCACTAACCCATTTTTTCTTCTATTTTTGTGTCTCGAATTTAGCCTCCAAGTTCAAAATCATTTGTTGAATTCCTGCTCAGAATTTCAATTTTAAGCAACTGTTTTCAAAAAAGCGTTGCCTCTGTCCGAAAGCAACTCCGGAACTAGCTTTAAAGAGCAAATTTTACAACAAAATCAATCTCCAGGATTCTTTGACACCCCAAATCGTTGAAAGAGAATTCTTCAAATTATTTAATCGATATGGCTTCTTCCCCTTTTGTAGAATAAGCCGACCTATCAAAGAGTTAGCACACATGGCAATTCGTTTCTCCAAAATAACTGTCAAAGTCTTCACCGACGTGAACCAACCCCCCCCCCCCCCACCCCTTCTGAAAAATTCATCAGAAAAATGAATTTTGGACCCAAAAAATATGTCTTTTAGACACAGCTAAAACCCGAAAAAGCATGTCTTTTAGACATAGCTGCTACCCAAAATGACTTGTCATTCGACGTTTTGGCTATATATATAACCAAAACCGAAATTGGCACATACAAAAAATTTTTGGTTGATTATTTTTATAGAAAATTTAATTCTTGTTCTTGATTTAGTTTCTGATTTTATCCGATTGAAAGTTTGGTGAACCAGCAAACTAAATTTCAATCTCACAGCGTATTGCGACTTCAGAATCGTCCAAGTAATCCCTGTTTCTCCAACAACAATTTTGATAGTTTTGCTACGTAATACGACTTTGATATGTTCCCGACAAAGACACGTGTTGATGTTATCAAAATCTATCTCTTTTAACAAGATTATTTCAAATATGCAAAGTTGGTTAGTGTTATGGTTGTGAATATTCAATAACGTGAAATGAAGCTTACCAAAATATATAGATTTGAAAGTTGTTAACTTTTAATTTTGCTTATATTTCTCAATTATTCTTCTGAAAAGTTTAATCTATCTGAAATATGGTACAATTTTGTTATGTTGAATGTTTAGAAGATTTTAGTTGATTTACCTGTTTAATACAGATGTATGAGTGTTGATTGATTTAATAGATTTCAACATTATACTTGTTTGATTTATTATATATATATATATATATATATATATATATATATAAAATTTCTGGAATCGGACATTATTAAATTTAATGAAGTAGGGCCAAAATACACCGAACTCATATATTACTAATGAAAATTAAAGAAGTCTAAAAAAGAAAACTAAAAAAAATCCAACAACCATTAAAGAAATAAAAAAAAGACTCAAAACTATGGAGAATACTTTGGCGATCACGTTTAACTTGTTTTCTACTCGTCCCATAGAAGTTTCTCTTTTAGTGAATGGAAAACGGCTTCCACTGGATAAGATTTCCCTCATTAGCCTCATGCTATGAGCTTTCATAAGATGGAAGTGAAGATTCTCATCTCTCAACAAAATGACATGTAACCACTATAGCTGTGTTTTTTGCTTGGCCTCTCCTCTTTACGCTGTCCAAGAACCCAATACCCCTCTCTCAAGTGAAGAATAATCTGAATCTGACTCTTAGTCATCAATTTTAGCATTCAAAACATCACTTTTTACTTCATCATCATCAATATTGAATTACAGCTTGAGCTGCTGAATCGCATGAAGCGATGAATCTTGTTGTACAACAAGCTCGAGGCGGCGTTCTGTCGCTATAAGAGCAACAACATTATTTGTTACACCAACTTAAAGTGAGACATCATTTTGGTTATGAACAACCACCATACTAGGTTCATGCCATATGCTTGATGATTTGAAGCTTGATTTGCGGCATGGTGACCAATACCCATGGTTATTACAGGTTGTTGAACTATTATGGATTATATTGAAGAAACATTCTCTTTGAGAACAGTTTAACCTTTTGAAATTATTTTTATTTTTAGTGAGCATTTCGTTGTCGCGAATGCTCTCTAGTAAACTCACTAGTAATTCGTTGCCTTCCTTGTTAATAGATAGCCTATTTTGATGACACTGGAACAGAAGATGACCTACCAATTCACATACCTTACAAAATGATAGAATATTCTCATAATCCAAGTCAATTAAAATTTCCTTACCATCTTATTCCACTCCAATGGTCTGAGGTAAATCAATTGACAAATCAATATCCACTAACAGCCTAGCATAATGACAAAAACCACCATCCAATGTTGCTTTGTCAATTCGCATTAAAACATTAACACAACTGTTGAACCAAGCACGAGTTTGGACTGATTCAGTGGATGACTCAGTAGTGCTTAAGTTTTTATCATAATAATAAAGTTCATTTTGAGTTAATTAAATCAGTAATGATGTTAAAATAAATAGTCTATGGCTCTAAGGGAGTTAGTGAATTCAAGGGTAGAATTTCAAGTCTCTGTTGACCTAGCTATTTAGTTTATTTTTGAGCTGTTTTTAGGCTGAGTATCTATTTAGTCGCTGACTTAGTAATATTCACTCAGGGCTTGATATTTAGATTTTGCTTCAGCTATGTGCTTTACAATTTATTTTTTTCGCTGAGTGACTTTTAGCCTGTCAACACTGCTGACTTCACCGTTTAAGGTAAAAAGGTATCTTTGTTTTTAGTATTACTTTTTGCATGAACATTAATGAGATAAAGACAAAAAGAATTAATGCCTTGACAAGACTCAGAATTATAAAGAAAATAATAAAGTCTTCTAATGCAAAGCTGCAATAAGTCAATTACCAATTTGGGTAATTCTGTAGATCTACCAATCTTGTATCGCGCACTCTACAACATGTCAGAATACCAGAGAGAATAGGATGAAGACACGTGGCAAGCCAGCGCGAGTTCTCTCTATTGGAAGGCTGGCATCAAATGACAAAGAATTCAAATTGAGGCTCAAGTTTCAATCTAACGGATTGAAATGTATTTCACAACGATGAAATTCTATCTCTTAACGGATTGATTTGAAGAAGCAACGGGTGAATTACTGAGCTATCAACTTCAGAAGACGCCAAGATAAGTTCAATGGCTACTTTCTTGATCCAACTATAAAAGGAGCAAGAAGGCAATCCTTAGAATTTGGTGCTTACACCTGAATTTCCTAGAAGCAAAAACTCTATCAATTTATAAGCTTTGAAGGAGTTTAAGCAAGAAAGCACAAGTCAGCTAGAATTTGCTCCAGAATAAAGGAGAATAGATTAGATCAATCAATTGTAATATTAGATCATTTATAACTGGATCAACATTTTTATAAGTTGAGTCCAGCTCTTGTTTAGACTCTTTATGAGTTGCTGATAGAAGAGAGTATTCTAGTCAACAGGTGAGCGATTGTAGTTTGGAAGGTACTTATTGTAATTCGGGAATTTTTGAAAGGCTTCTCCACCTAGGGTAAAGGGGTTGAGATTAGTGGATTACAGCCGAGACACTCTCTTAGGAATGGATGTAAGCACAGGTTGCCAAACCAGTATAAAAAATCTCTTTGTCCTTTACTTAATCACATTTTCTAGATTTTCACTTGGCTAGTTGACCTCACTCAGTGCAGCAAGTTACAATCGAGAAAAATTTTCATTAGTTCGTGAGTGATTCATCCACCCCCCCCCCTTTGACTTAGTGAGTGTATGCATAGGGACCAATAAATGGTATCAAAGTTGTTCTCATTTTATAGATTTTACAATCTTTGAGACAAAGACCATGGCGTACAAAGGAGAATCCAGTGGAAGGGATCAAGCCTATATTCTACTTGAAGGCATGTCAGTCACCAGGCCCCAAATGTTCAATGGAGAGCATTATACTTATTGGAAGAACATAATGAATAATTTCATTCAGTCCTAGAGTATCCATGCTTGGATGGCTATTATAGAAGGGCCATATGTTCCATCATATGTGAAGAATGGAGTGCGAGTTGACAAGTACTCTACTGATGGGATAATCAGGACTTAGCCAGACTAAAAGAAAATGCAGCTGCTATTAACTATCTCATTTATGCTCTTGATGCTACTGAGTTCAATCACATTTTAGGATGCAAGACAACCAAAGAGATATGGAAGAAGTTAGAAGTAACTTATGAAGGTACTGACAAAGTGAAAGAGTCCAAGATCAATATCCTTATGAGGGATTATGAATGGTTTCATATGAAGCTCGAGGAGGATATTTCTAACATGCACAGCAGGTTCATGAATATAGTCAATGACCTGAAAAGACTTGGTAAGACCTTCATAGAAGAAGAGACTATCAAGAAGATCCTTAAAAGCTTGACTCAAGATTAGGAAGCCAAGAAGAGTGATATTGAAGAGGCTCATGATTTGAAGACCTATAAGTTTGATGAGCTGATTGGAACTCTGCTGACTCATGAGATGTCCTTGAAGTAATATGAAGATGAGTCCAAGAAGCATAGGTCTAAATAAAAAGAGAACTCAAGAAGAGTTGTTGTTCTCAGAGCTGATGATGAAGAAGAAGATACCTCTGAGGAAAGATATCAAGAGGACAAAAAAGAAGAGATAGCTCTAATGACCAAGAATTTCTGGAGATATTTGGGAAAAGATGAGAACTTTCAAAAGTTCAGAAAGACAGGCAAGTATAAGAAGGGAGTAGATGATAGACCATAAAAGGAGTATAACAAAGAGCATAACAAAGATATCAAATGCTTTGAATGTGGTAAGAAGGGGCATGTTCAGTCAAGCTGTCCTAAGGCCAAGAAGGACAAGTTCAGGAAGAAGACGAGTAAGAAAGCCTTCATTGCTACCTGGAGTAACTCTGAATAAGAGTCATCATCCTCAGATGAAGAGGCACAAGATTTTGCTAATGTGTGCCTCATGGCTAAGGATGATCTAGTTCACTCAGAGTCAGCTGATCAACCAACTACTTCCGCTGCCAGACAATCAGCCGACCAAAGCAGAGACAAAGGAAATCACTCTGAGGTAAATTTTGAATCCTATTTATCTTTAGATAAGCTTGTTGTAGTACTTAATGATGTTATTAATGTGACTAATAAGTCAACCAAATACATCAAAGTATTTTATAGAAGGTGTGATGATCTAGAAGATGTTAATTCTTCTACGTCACTTGATATCCTATACCTGATGGAAAAAGCTGAGTACCAAAATGGATATAACAGCAAACTCATTAAGAGATTAGATGAGCTAGCTGCTAAATTAATAGCTTTGAAAAAGGTGTGGGTCCCTCCTCAACCTAGCAGGAATACTCAGAGTAACCACACTCACTCTGAGAAGGTTTTTTAAAAGAGTAAAGTGATCAGGCCTAATCCTAAGGCCGCTTGTAGTTTTGTGGTAAGCCAGTACATGCAACGATCATGTGTAGGCATAAAAATGGCTACTATGATGAGTATGACTGGTTAAGGATGACCACCACTAACAAAGAAGGACCTAGTTAGAAAAAGGCATGGGTATCTAAGAAATCTTAACCGTTTTATAGGTAAGCCTAAGATCCATTGATGACAAAAGAATGTGGTATTTGGATAGTGGATACTCGAGGCATATGACTGGTGATGAAAAGCAATTCATTACATTGGAGTAAAGAAGAAATGGAAGTGTCAGTTTTAGAGACAACAAAAAGGGAAAGATTATTGGCAATGGCACAGTGGGAGTCAAGCCTTCAATTGATAATGTGTCTCTGGTGAACGGCCTAAAGTTCAACTTGCTAAGTGTGGCTCAGTTGTGTGTAAAAAAGTGATATTTGACTCAGCGGGCTACTTAGTCATTGATGGTAACTCTAACCAAACTATTCTTTATGCTCCTAGAATTAATAATGTTTATATGTTTGATTTATCTCCCTACTCTAATGATATATGCTTAGTTTCTAAGGAGGAAAACTCATGGCTATAGCATAAAAGGTTAGGGCATATCAATATGACCAATCTATATAAATTAGCCAAAAATGAACTTGTTGAGGGATTACCCAATCTAGCTTTTGAAAAATATAGACTCTGGTCAGCATGCCAACTTGGGAAATAATTTAGGAAGACCTTTAAATCATTAGCTGATATAACTTCTTCTCGTCCCATTAATCTTCTATATATAGATTTGCTTGGACCTGTTGTGCCAACAAATCTAGGTGGAATGAAATACACCCTTGTGGTTGTAGATGATCTGATTGTCTTGCTAGCAATCAAAGATGAGACATTTGAATCATTCTCTAGGTTGGCTTCCTGGATCATGAATGAAAAAGACGTTAAAATTAATAGAATCCGTAGTGACCATGGAAGAGAATTCAAAAACAGGTAGTTTGAGGAATTTTATTCTAAGCATGATATTGACCACAATTATTCAACCCCTCATATACCTCAACGGAATGGGGTGGTTGAGAGAAAGAATCGCACTATTATGGAGATGGGTTCTTCTATGCTGAGTGATAACAATCTACCAAAGTATTTCTGGGGAGAGGCTGTTAACACAGCTTGTTACATTCTAAACAAGGTTTTAATTCGCCTAGTTTTGAACAAAACTCCTTATGAACTTTGGAAGGGGTGCAAGCCCACAGTTGGTCATCTCAAGGCCTATGGTTGTAAATGTTTCATATTAAACACTAAAGACCAATTGGCTAAATTTGACCCCAAGGCTGATGAAGGAATCTTTCTTGGTCACTCAACACACAGTAGGGCATACAAAGTGTATGTTAAGAGGATTGCCATCTTAGAGGAGTCCATGCATATAGATTTTGATAAAACTAACAATGCATGTCGAGAATCCAATGATGATAAAAGAGAAAAGGATCAAGTCAGTGGATCAGTCAGTCAGCCCATTATTATTCCTGATCTAGTACCAGAAAAAGAAGATGAAGAAGTTGACTTGGACTAATCAATCAACTTTGGTGATGATGTGAATGCTTAACCAATGACAATAGCTCAATAATCTAACCCTGATCTACCAAAAGAAGTCAAAGCAAGGAGAGATCACCCAGTTGAAAAGATTATTGACGGTGTGCAAAATCTAATGCTGACTAGAGGTCAGCTGAACAGGATGATGAGCCATTCAGCATTTATTTCATTGATTGAACCAAAGAAGTTTGAAGATGATGATTTTCATGACAATTGGATGATTGCAATGCAAGAAGAGCTAGACCAATTTAGAAGAAATGAAGTTTGAGATTTGGTGAAGAAACCCAAAGGAAAGTCAATCATAAGCACCAAATGGGTTTTCAAGAATAAGCTAGATGAAGATGGAAATGTTGTCAGAAACAAGGCTAGATTAGTTGCTCAAGGCTACAATCAACAAGAAGGCATTGATTATAGAGAACTTTTGCACCAATAGCAAGACTTGAAGCCATAAGAATTCTCTGTGCTTTTGCATACCATATGAACTTTAAGTTGTTTCAAATGGATGTAAAGAGTGCATTTCTTAATGGTTATATTCAAGAAGAAGTCTATGTCAGACAGCCCCCAGGCTTTGAAGATCCAAAGTTTCCAGACCATGTCTTCAAGCTGAAGAAAGCTCTATCTAGACTGAAATAGGCTCCAAGAGCTTAGTATGAGAGACTGACTAACTTTTTAATCAATAAAGGTTTTGTTACAGGAAAGGCAGATACAACTCTATTTATCAAGAAGAAGCATCAAGATGTGTTGCTAGTCTAAATATATATTTATGATATCATATCTGGAGCAACTGATAAAAAGCTATGCAAAGAGTTCAGTCAGCAGATGAAGAAGGAATTTGAAATGTTAATTATGGGAGAGCTTAATTTCTTTCTTGGTTTGCAAATCAAGCAAGGCAAAGATGGAACCTTCATCAGCCAAGCTAAGTATGCCAAGGAAGTACTCAAGAAGTTTGACATGGATAAAGCCAAGCCTATGATAACACCCATGGCTATTAATACTATTCTAAGTAAAGATAAGAAAGGTTAAATTATAGAGAGTAAGCTCTACAAAGGTATTATTGGCTCTCTACTTTACTTAACTGCTAGTAGGCCTGACATTAAATATATTGTATGTTATTCTATAAGATATCAAGCTGACCCCATAGAATCTCACTTACCTATTGTTAAGAGAATTCTCAAGTATTTGCTAGGCTCTATTGATGCAGAAATATGGTATCCAAGTAATGCAGATTTCACTCTAAGAGGATACACAAATGCTGACTATAGAAGAGACAAACTTGAAAGAAAAGCACCATAGGAGGATGTCATTTCCTTGGTGATTGTCTACGAACATGGTATAGCAAGAACCAGACTTCTATGGCTCTGAGTATAGTTGAGGCTGAGTACATGACTGCAGGAAGTTGTCTAGCACAACTACTATGGATCAAGCAGTAACTAGAGGATTATGGTATAAAGTCAAATTGCCTTGAAGTCCAATGCGACAATAAGAGTGCAATTGACCTATCCAAGAACCCAGTTCAAAATGGCAGGATGAAGCATGTCAATATTAGACATGACTTCATAAGGGATCATGTGCTAAAAGAAGTCAAGCTCACCTACATTCCTACTGAAGAACAGTGAGCTGACATATTCACAATGTTGGATATGATGTATGCCCTTAAGGCAATTAGGGCGATATATCTTAATTATGTAATAGTACGAATAATTTGTTTAATCAATAAAGGCATTTAATCTTTTGTTTATATCAATATGCTTGTATGTGTGTCTATATATATATATATATATATATATATATATATATATATATATATATATATATAATATATATATATATATATATATATATTAAAGCTGGTTAAATATATATTCATTGATGTATGCAAAAGTCCTTGACATATCATAGCATGAAGTCAGAGAAATTATAGTTGGACTATATTTGGTGGAACCTGATTCATGTACAATTATGATTATGTCTAAACTATCCCTAGTTATAATTTCATCAAGAAGGATATTGATGAAATGGAAAGACTAGCATGTGGTCAGCTTTCATGGAAAGGGTCCAAGCAGTTAATCTCCTAAAGACTGAAGGTGGTGCCTTAAGTTTGACACATGGTATCTGGGAGATATATTGGAGACCGCAATAAGATAAACACTTGGTATACATATCAATGTGTTAGTGTTTATCTTCATGCAATAAGCTTTGCGAATGTCCTCACACTTGAGATGCTAGCTACCTTGTGTGGCACTATTGCTATACTTTGGGTCATTACTATGCACTCATTAATTTAGGGTGCTACAGGTGATTACGGGTATAGTGATGACAGTACGTTGGTAGGCTGAGTAGTCGAAAAGAATCCATCGCTCTGGATATATTAAGGAGTTGTACCTGGCCACTTGTTGAAGTGATGATTGCCATAAACCTCTAATCAGAGTATGTGTTTGATAGAAATGGTTTCTAGTTAAACACACTATGGTAAAAGGCAATATACTTCGGTAACAAGTAAACTACTGGGATAGCTTGGAGCAACCTCGCTATTAGTGGGTCAACACTTTACCCGAACCCTATAAACCAGATGGTACTAATATTAAAGAATGGAAGGAATTTATCGCACTGGATAATTATTGCATTAACTGGGATTAAGTCATAAGCATAAATAATGTTCCGAGTAATGGGGGATGGTAGACCCTTGCAAGAGGCATACTACAGTCATTTAAGGTAATTGAGTTCTATTCACGGTCTAGAGCATCGAGCCAATGGTTCCATTAGAATAAGGGTTGGTTAAGCCTTAACAGCTCAATATTTTGGGATCCTATAAGGTCACACACATTGGACCTTCATCGGACTTAGTAAAGAACTAATAGATTTATTGTATTACGAAAATATAACATAAATAATAATTGGATTATTATTTGATTGGTTAAAATTGATTAGATCAATTTTGGATAGACCAAGAAATTTATTTTAACCGGTAACTAATTAATTAGAGTCATAAATAAATTATAATTGATTACATCAATTTTGGTTGGACCAAGAAATTTATTTTGACTGGTGAATAATTTATTAGGGTCAGAAAATAATATTTGAAAAAGGATTAAAAAGGGAAATTTTGCATTGGCGAGTTTAATTGGACCGAAAGTACAAAAGTATTTTGTACAGGCTTGAGTGCGCGGGAGTACACCGAAGGGTGCGCGAGCAATGTTGGGCATTGCTCGCGGCAGCCCATAAAAATGGGCTGCACATGCGTAGCCCACAAGCAAGGTAAAGCCCATAAGGGCTATGCACGCTGTGTGCACATGGGATGGGAGTAATTACTCCCATCCCACATCGCTCACAGGGGAGCAAAATGCTCCCCCAAGCCTATATATAGGTTGTCCCCTTTCTTTTCAAATTGCACTAAGCTCAAAGCATAAATCCTAAGCGAGATAATTAATCTCTCGGGTAATTAAGCAAGTTATTTTTGTGGACCCTAAATTTATTCGGGCATCGCTAGTTTATATTTTTGGGTGAGGCTTATAGAGTGGTCTAGCAACAACTCGAGGCTTCTTAGCTCTTCCTCCTGTGGAGGTTTTGGTTGGTGGGGTTCTTGTGGATACTGATAGAGGCTATCCTACGATTGGAGGCTTGTGCAAAAAGGTTCTGCAAAAGCATGCTTCAATAGGTAAGTTCTTTTTCTTTCTCTTTTAATTATTAAGTCTTTTTCTTTAAGTGTTTTTAGACTTAGTAATTTTGCTTACGTTATTTTACATGCTTAGGTTATAACTTAGAGTTATAACATGCTTAGTATAAAATAAATATGCTAGGATATAATTTGGAATTATTGTATGCCTAGTACTTTAGCATGCTAACCTAGGTAGAGAATTATTTAGTTAAGGCTTTATTTAATTTATATGCAACTAATAAAAGTTCCTGGGGACAGGGACAAAATTTTGAATTTCCGCCATGCCTCTTATGCATGTTTAATCTAACTGTCTGTTCTCAATAGTGGTATCAGAGCATGCCTATTTAGTGCATAATTAAGTTAGAAGCAAACTAAATATTATTTTCTAAATGAAATGATTTGTTTATTTAATTGTTTGGAACAATATATATAAACTTGTGTCTTTCATTTCAAGGTTAGAAAATGGTTATGAATAATTTTGAATAAGCCTGCTCAACTTACTCAAATTATATAAGTGTCAATAATTTATTTAAATTACATGGATTATGGATGTTCCCAATTTAAATGAATTGGAAGAACAAAATTGTTAGTTCAAGAGAATCCATTGGTCTTTAAGTTTGAGTCCGTATTTATTCTGGCTAAGGATTGGACTTGGTGTCTACTCCTCATAGGGCAGCTCTCCTACCTGGGAACCTATATCAGTGCAATTTGAATTGACCTATCGGGGGATTAATATGAACTAATTTATTTCTAGTATATAAGATGGTGCTTATATTTGTTTCTATAACAAAGTAAAAAAAATTGAATTTATTGAATAAAAGCTTAAAGGAAATGCAATATAAATATAACAAATAAAAGTGTTAATTATTTTGCATATAATCTAGGTTGATGGAATAATTATAATAAAGAGCCGAATCCACCTAAGGTTAGACCTTATAAATTAATTCCAAAATTCCCTGAATTAATACAAGTTATTATAATTTTGTCCATCTGATAAAATCCTAGATTGGGTGAGACATTTGACACTAATAAAATCCCAAAGTAAATATATTAAGGCAAGTTGTAGTCTTCCTTACTCAAATTTATAATACGGTCTCTTTGGGCTATCAAAGTACTACACAAAGCGTTCCCTCTAGTCCACATTGATTGGTTGTAAATTTTGAGATAGGGTGTGCCTTAAGAGAGCTGGGGTAGTCCACCATAAAATTGGGGGCTAGGCCCAGATCTGAGACATATTCAAGGAGATGCTAATATAAGAGCACACGTCCCTTGGGATTAGGGAACTTGAATGAATTAGCAATTGCATGCGATGCAAATGGAATGGGATTCCAACTATGACTTACTATTATGACTTGACTCATAAAATTAGGGGTTGTAATAGACTAGTTATAGATGCTACCTACTAGGAAAATTAGCTGGGCTAAAATTCACGAATTCAATAGAATCGGCTATTGTAAATTTCGAAGAAAATAGTAGGAAAATGTATTTAATTAAAAGTCCTCATATTAAATACATGTACTTAAACTAATATCTAAACACTTTTCTTTTCTTATATCTTCGGTTGAAAATGGTTTCCAATTTTAATCTCCGTGTGTTACTTGACACCAAATTGAATGGCTCGAACTATTTTAATTGGTTCCGAGCAATGAGAATAGTTCTCAGATCCTAGGGAATTACCTATGTCCTAAGTGAAATTTTCCCTGTAGAACCTGATGTTGAGGATCATGTGGAACATGATGCCTGTTTGAAGCATAGGAAAGATCGTGAGACTGCCAGGTGTATTATATTGGGGTCCATGAATCCTGAGCTTCAGAAACAATATGAGAACATGCCCTTGGAGGATATGGTTCTCCATCTTGAAGAACTCTTTTTGGAGAGGGAGAGGACAGAGAGGTATGAGACCTCCAAGCTCCTTTTCAGGACCAAGATGCAGGCTGGCACCTCTGCCTCTCAGCATGTACTGAAACTCTTGGGATACCTTGAGAATCTGAATCGATTAGGATTTAAGATGAATCATGACTTGAGCATTGACCTTGTGTTGATGTCCTTGACAGATAGTTACTCTGGCTTCATGACTAACTATTACATGAATAGGATTAATTCAACTATCCCTGAATTAATTAACATGTTAAAAATAGTAGAACCTCAGATCAAGAAGGATTAAAAACCTCTACTATTGGTTGAAAAAGGCAAGGCTTCTAAGAAGAAGAAGCAGGCACTAGGTGCTAAGAAAAGAATCAGTAAGAAGAAGAATGAAATGAAGGCATCTAAGTATGTCTACTTCCAATGTGGAAAACCGAGACATTGGAAGAGGGATTGCAAAGCTCCTGCTTCTGAGCATTTCAAGAAGAAGCCTACATAGGCATCTACTTCAGGTATTTTGTAATTGAAAACTTTGCTACTTTTCTGCTAGAATCCACTTGGGTATTAGATACTGGTTGTGGTTCTCATATCTATACTTCAGTGCAGGGACTAAGGAACTATAGAAAACTTGCAAAAGGGGAGATGGACCTACGCATGGGAAATGGAGCCAGGGTTGCTACATTGGCCGTAGGGAGCTTTAGACTTATTTTGCCAAGTGGACTTGTTTTAGTTTTGAATAATTGTTACTATATTCCAAGTGTTACTAAGAATATTGTATTTGTTTCGTATTTAGCGGCAGAGGGATTTGAAATTTTATTTTTTAATAATAATTATCATATTCGTTTGAATAATATTCTTTATGGTTATGGAGTGTTGAAAGGTGGCATTTATATTCTTGATACTAAAATAGAAGTTTTCAATATAAATAATATGAAGAAAGTTAAATTAGATAACGAGAATTCCTTCTACTTATGGCATTGCCATTTAGGCCACATAAACAAAGATTGTTTAACCAAGTTGCATAAGCATGGAGACTTGGGCTCAATAGACTTAGAGTCTTATAGCGATTGCGAACCTTGTTTAAAAGGAAAAATGACAAAATTACCTTTTCTGGGAAAGGATGAGTGGGCCAGAAGTACATTGGAACTTATACATACTGATGTATGTGGTCCAATGAGTGTTCAGGCACTAGGAGGATTCTCCTACTTCATAACCTTTATTGATGATTACTCACGATACGGTTATTTATACTTGATGAAGCACAAGTCTAAAAATTTTGAAAAATTCAAACTATTTAGAGCTAAAGTAGAGAAACAGCTTGAGAAAAGTATTAAAACACTTTAATCAAATCGAGGTGGAGAATACTTAAGTCAGGAGTTTCAGGATTATCTAAAGGAAAATGGGATAGTTCCCCAGTGGACCCCTCCTTATACACCCTAATATAATGGAGTGTCAGAAAGGAGGAATAGGACTTTATAACATATGGTCAGGTCCATGATGAGCCATACAGTTCATAGTAAATCCTTTTGGGGATATGCACTAGAGAGCGTGGTTTATGTCTTAAACAGAGTGCCCTCTAAATCAGTTGATTTTACACCTTATGAAAGATGGTGTAACAAAAAGCCATCTCTAAGTCACCTAAGAGTATGGGGTTGTCCTTCCATGGTAAAGAGGATAGCGTCAGATAAGCTAAATGCCAAGGCTGATAAATGTTTGTTCATTGGATATCTAAAGGAAACAATTGGATATCTGTTTTACCAACCCGAAGCACAAAAGGTATTTATATCTCGGAATGCTCACTTTTTGGAAAAGGAACACTTACTTGTAAAAGTCAGTGGGAGCAATATTGAACTGGAAGTTCAAGAGAAAGAAACAGACAATCAACTGATTGACCCCATTCTAGATACATAAGAGAGTGTGATCTAAGAACAACCTATCGAAATATAATCATTGCGAAGATCAGGTCATGTTCATTAGGGTCCCGATAGATATGGGTTTATCATCACTAATGATAAGGAACTATATCTTATGGAGGATGATGAACCAAGGATATATGATAAGGCAATGAAAAGCTCAGATTCTGATAAATGGCAAAAGGCCATGAAATCGGAAATGGATTCCATGTACGAGAACTAAGTTTAGAATTTGGTTAATGCACCGCAAGAGGTTAGACCAATTGGGTGCAAATGGGTCTTCAAGAAGAAGACAGACATGGATGGTAATGTAATTACCTATAAAGCAAGGTTGGTTGCGAAAGGTTATAGTCAACGGAAAGGTATTGACTGTGATAAAACCTTCTCACCGATAGCCATGCTCAAATCCAAAAGGATACTTCTCGCCATTGCTGCTCATTGCGATTATGAGATCTGGCATATGGATGTAAAAATAGCATTCCTGAATGGGGATTTAGACCGGGATGTGTATATAGCACAACCTGAGGGTTTTACATCTCAGAATGGCTCGAAGGTAAGCAAGCTACAAAGATCCATTTATAGACTTAACCAGGCATCCAAGAGTTAGAATATAAGGTTTGATCAGACAATCCGGGAACTGGATTTCTGCCCAAATGCAAATGAGCCTTGTGTTTACAAGAAGGTTAGTGGGAGTGTAGTCATTTTTCTAGTATTGTATGTTGATGACATTCTGCTAATAAGAAACGACATTTCTCTTCTTCAAAATGTTAAAGTATGGTTGTCAAGAAAGTTCTCCATGATAGACGTTGGTGAAGCAGCATTTATACTATGTATAAAGATCGACAGGGATAGATCCAAGAGGCTATTAGGTCTTTCTCAAAGTACATATATAGACAAGGTGTTATATAGGTTTAACCTTGAGCATTCTAAGAAAGGTTATCTCCCGATGATAAAGGGGATTAACCTATCTAAGGCTGAGTGTCTGAAGGCAACTCAGGAGAGAATGCGCATAAAGGATATACCCTATGCGTCCGCGATAGGATCCATCATGTATGCTATGATATGTACTAGGCCGGATGTCTCTCAGGCTTTGAGCTTTACGATCAAATATCAGTCAAATCTAGGTGAAAAGCACTGGATAGCCATCAAGGCAATCCTTAAGTACTTAACAAGGACTAAGGATAAGTTCTTGATCTATGGAGAAGGTGACCTCACTATCAAAGGTTACACTGATGCGAGCTTTCAATCTAACAAGGTTGTCTTTAAGTCTCAGTCAGGTTTTATGTATGTGTTAAATGGAGGGGCAATATGCTGGAAGAGTTCCAAGTAAGAAACTACTACTGATTCAACCACGGAATCTGAATACATTATTGCATGTGAAGCAGCAAAAGAAGCTGTCTGGTTAAAGGGATTTATTGGTGATCTTGGTGTGGTGCCTGAGGCTGTTGATCCAATTACTTTATATTATGATAACAATGGTGCCATAGCTCAGGCAAACTAACCACGGTCGCATCAGAAAAATAGACATGTATCCAGAAAGTATCATATAATCAGGGAGATTGTTGATGCTAAGATAATAAGATTAGAATATGTACCCACTGATCAGAACCTTGCGGATGGTCTGACAAAGCCATTGACTCAAGTCAAACATGACTAGCATGTTAAAGCATAAGGATTAAAACATATGGCTAATTGGCCTTAGTGCAAGTGGGAGTTTGTTGGATATGATGTATGCCCTTAAGGCAATTAGGGCGATATATCTTAATTATGTAATAGTACGAATAATTTGTTTAATCAATAAAGGAATTTAAACTTTTATTTATATCAATATGCTTGTGTGTGTGTGTGTGTATTAAAGCTGGTCAAATATATATTCACTGATGTATGCAAAAGTCCTTGACATAGCATAGCATGAAGTTAGAGAAATTATAGTTGGACTATATTTGGTGGAACCTGCTTTATGTGCAATTATGATTATGTCTAAACTATCCCTAGTCATAGTTTCATCAAGAAAGGGTATTGATGAAACGGAAAGACTAGCATGTGGTCAACTTTCTTGGAAAGGGTCCATGCAGTTAATCTCTTAAAGACTGAAGGTGGTGCCTTAAGTTTGACACATGGATATATCTGGGAGATATATTGGAGACCGCAGCAAGATAAACACTTGGTACATATATCAATGTGTTAGTGTTTATCTTCATGCAATAAGCTTTGTGAATGTCCTCATACTTGAGATGCTAGCTACCTTATGTGGTACTATTACTATACTTTGGGTCATTACTATGCACTCATTAATTTAGGGTGCTACGGGTGATTACGGGTATAGTGATGAGAGCACATTGGTAGGCTGAGTAGTTGGAAAGAATCCATTGCACTGGATATATTAAGGAGTTGTACCTGGTCACTTGTTGAAGTGATGATTGCCATAAACCTCTAATCAGAGTATGTGTTTGATAGAAATGGTTTCTAATCAAACACACTATGGTAAAAGGCAATATACTTTGATAACTATTAGTGGGTTAGCACTCCTGAACCCTATAAACTAGATGGTACTAATATTAAAGAATGGAAGGAATTTATCACATTGGATAACTATTGCATTAACCGAGATTAAGTCATAACCATAAATGACGTTCCGAGTAATTGGGGATGGTAGACCCTTGCTAGAGGCGTACTACAACCGTTTAAGGTAATCGATTTCTATTCACGGTCTAGATCATCGAGCCAATGGTTCCATTAGAACAAGGGTTGGTTAACCCGTAATAGCTCAATACTTCGAGATCCTATAAGGTCACACACATTGGACCTTCATCGGACTAAGTAAAGAACTCATAGATTTATTGTATTACGAAAATATAACATTAAAATTGATTAGATCAATTTTGGATAGACCAAGGAGTTTATTTTGACTAGTAACTAATTAATTAGAGTCATAAATAAATTATAATTGATTAGATCAATTTTGGTTGGACTAAGAAATTTATTTTGACTGGTGACTAATTTATTAGGGTCAGAAAATAAATATTTAAAAAAGGATTAAAAAGGGAATTTTGCATTGGTGATTTTAATTGGACCAAAAGTACAAAAGTATTTTGTACAGGCTCGAGTGCGCGGGAGTACACCAAAAGGTGTGCGAGCAATGTTGGGCATTGCTCGCGGCAGCCCATAAATATGGGCTGCACAAGCAATGCAAAGCCCACAAAGGCTTTGCCTCACATGTGCACACAGCGTGCTATGCACGTTGTATGCACATGGGATGGGAGTAATTACTCCCATCCCATATCACTCACAGGGGGAGCAAAATGCTCCCCTAAGCCTATATATAGGCTGTCCCCTTTCCTTAAAAATTGCACCAAGCTCAAAGCATAAATCCTAAGTGAGATAATTAATCTCTCGGGTAATTGAGCAAGTTATTTTTGTGGAGCCTGAATTTGTTCGGGCACTGCTAGTTTATATTTTTGGGTGAGGCTTCTGGAGTGGTCTAGCAACTACTCGAGGGTTCTTAGCTCTTCCTCCTAGGGAGGTTTTGGTTAGTGGGGTTCGTGTGGATACTGATAGAGGCTATCCTACGATTGGAGGCTTGTGCAAAAAGGTTCTGCAAAAGCACGCTTCAACTGGTAAGTTCTTTTTCTTTCTCTTTTAATTATTAATCTTTTTGGTTAAGTATTTTTAGACTTAATAATTATGCTTAGGTTATTTTACATGCTTAGTTTATTTTATGCTTAGGTTATAACTTAGAATTATAACATGCTTAGTATAAAATAAATATGATAGGATATAATTTGGAATTATGGTATGCCTAGTCCTTTAGCATGCTAACCTAGGTAGAGAATTATTTAGTTAAGGCTTTATTTAATTTATATGCAACTAATAGGAGTTCCTGGGGACAGGGACAAAATTTTGAATTTCCACCATGCCTCTTATGCATGTTCAATCTGACTGTCAGTTTCTAACACACAAAGCCTATTGGAAAGAATCAATTCAACACGCTAAGACAGCTAATCGGAATGTCAATCCAATTTGAAGAAATACACCCCACTCTGACCTATTCTGGAGCTGGCCAATCTAGGTCACACTCTGAGCTTCAGTGAATTAGGTTAAGTATTTCTTTTGCCGCTTGAATTTTGGACACGTCATTAATTGTCTCCAGTTATCTTTCAAATTTGAACTTGATAGACATGGTAGCAAGTTATGAAATGATCCATATTCAGTAGTAGTTATCCTGTGCTTCTCATGTTCATTTATCCTATAAAATGCGTTATGCAATCTAACCGTTGAATATTAAGACCATGGTTTTTGAGTCGTACACGTAGCTTTGAAGGTTTAACCGATGAGAGTTTGGCTATTTAAGGAGAAATTCAGAAAGAGGAAAGGTTACTTTACCAAAATTCCTCTCTCTGCAATTTTCTTCCTAAATCCCTAAAATCTCTAATCTTCATCAAAGCAATTTTCAATGATGAGCACATCAGGAAGGAAATCTGATCTTTTTGTAAGAAACAAGAAAGATACTTGCTGGATTACAACACAAGATCATATTGCTCAAGTAGCAGTTAGATTCAACAAAAGAAAGAATCTTCATATCCTTACTGGGATGGAATATATCCCTACAAAATGGTGTTCTATGGAGAAAACAGAAGTAGACAGTCCAATGGTTATAGATATGCTGAGCTTTTGCAGCAATGAGAGGTTTGGTAAGTGGACAAGGCAGCGCCACTTAAGAGGATTCTTCGAACTTCCTAATGGATGCTATAAGGAGATAGTTCTGAGATTCTTTCATGGAATTCATCCGGTGGAAGGTCAGAAGGATATTTTCATGACCACCATGATGGGGAGAAAAGTATATGTTACTTCCAAGCTGATTGTAGGGCTGTTAGGGATGCACAGAAGAGGAATCAGGCTGAGAGTGCTAAAGGATGAAGATCATATTGATATTCCCTTAGATTATAAGTTTTCAGAAGACTATAAGGCTGGTGAACTTAATGCTTCTATGTTCACCAAGGAAGGGATGCAAGCTCATGAGCTTGTTACCAAAGTTTCATTGTCTAAAACAGGCTCTACAGGGAGTTGTTCGAAATTTGAACGGTGTTGTATATGCCCTAACTCATAGGATGAGCATAAATTAGCCATTTGCCATTCTACATAGGTTTTTAAAGGTTACCAAGCATTTGGTATATGGACAGCTCATAATGGAGATTTGCAAAGCTTATGAGCTCGACATGGCAGGATGGACAGGTAAGAATGATATTCAGCTGATGATAATCGAGTCCAGGGTACTCAGCAATGCCCATTTTCATGGACTTAGAGCAAATGAGAGACCCTCTAACACAAAGTATATAAAGCTGAAAAGAGGGAAGGTTAGAGTCAAGGATCTCCAGGCAATCATAGAAATGAAGCCTATTCAGCCTAATGAAGAGAATCAAACCTTGGACTCATTTATGGCTAGTGAGCTTGAGCGAATTACCTTAGAGCAGAGAAAGGAGAAGAAGTGCCTGAAAAGTAGGGAGGAAAGAAGGAGGTCAAGAAGGACTCCAAAAAGGCAAAGAAAGGGAGCTCAGCAAGCTCTATTCATATAGTTGCCCAAGCACCTAAAAAGACAAATGAATAAAAGTCTCATGAGCTAACCCATAAGGAGATAGAGGAAGAGAAGCTGGCTGAGGAAGAGTTAAGGGAAGAGATGCCCTTGAAGAGGGAAAAGAATTGGAAGGTGAATGCTACTCAGTTGGATGAGGTGACTACAAAGGGAAAGGAAGCTACATCAGTTCCTATCCCCCAAGTAGGTTAACCTAAGAAGAAGTTAATGGTGAAAAGAAGGACTAGAGTAGTCCAAGATATTGAAGAAGCTGAGAGGGTAAAGGCTACTGAGGAAGAGAGAATAAGGAAGAAGGAGGAGGAAATTAAAGCTACTATCAGAAGAAAGGCTGAGGAAGCAGCATCTAAAGCTAAGGCTAGCACAGATTTTGAAAAATATTGTAGCTAGTTGGCTGAAAGGGAAGTGCCAAATGTGGTAGATGAGATGATAGGAGCTCTTGAGGGAATTGAAAATCAAAAAGAAGAGGAGGAGGAAGATGAAGTTATAGAGGTTGAGGCTGTAGAATTCAATGTTCATGACTCTGACCAGCAAGTCACTCTGACTGCTGAGGATACTAAGGAAGCTAGGAAGGAGAGGAAAAGAGGGCTATTGAAAAGAATGAAGACTGTGATAGATGAGGATGAGAGAGACCTTAAAGATAAGGAGGAGGAGGAGGAGAATGTAGTTGAGCATGGAGCTCAGCTGACTGAGGAGTCTCTAACTCAGGTCAGTAAGTCTGTTGTTGAAGGTGTTGTGGAAGAAAAGGAGGTAGAACGCGTAGAACTTTTTACTTTCCCAAACATATCCACTAAAACACCTCTCTCACCTACACTAATTTTTGCCTTACCCCTACTAGAAAGCCAAACACCGTCCAGATCCAATTACCCCTACTAGAAAGCCAAACACCGTCCAGATCCAACTCAAACCAAAACACCCAAGTCTCTAACCAAAATAACCCAAACTCTGATCAAACAGCCATTATCCCATACCTCTCACCAATAGGATCTCCAGCATATGAACCTTTACTTTTGGAAGGACCTCCAAGTCTCAGAGGGCCTCCAATTATTGAAGAGATTCCTAAACAACCACAATAACCTTAACAACCATACCCTCAACCATAATTCAACCCCCAAGTCGAGCTTTTGGGAGATATAAGGAGAATAAGGAAGAGTATGATTTCTAGGATTAAGGACAGATGCAGAAATTGATGCTGAGATAGCAAAATCCTTACTGTTTGAGAAAGTCCTGAGGAGGATTGCAAAGGCTATAGAGCCACTACAATGATTTATGAAAGCAATTGAGGAGATGAAAGCCCACATCAGATCTGTACCTATATAATTTTCTCTGGTCAAGGCAATAGTATCCCATATATTGCCCTTGAAATCTGTTGCAGGTATACAGGCTAGTGGATTGAAGCTAGAAGTTGTAGAGTTCAAGAAGCAGATGGCAAAGATCTATGAGAGCAACTGTAAAGTGTTGAATGATGATAGGGACTTCAATAATTCAATGATCGATAAATTCAACCCTCTGTTGGAAGCAATGATGAAGGTACTTGATGGATATAACATACTTAGCAAAGAGAATGGAAACAACACAGCTCTTTTGAATGTTGTAGTTGATGGCCTAAATGCTCTGATCATAGTAATAACCAGGCAACATGGTTTATCTACTAAGCTAAAGACTATGAAGGATGAAATGCTGAAAGGAGTAAGAGACTCAGAGGGAGTTGTGCTTAATGGCTTAAAGAGGCTAAATATTTCAGATGCTCTGAGTAGTGACATAGTTATGGCAGATGTTGAACTAGACCCTACTCTTTACCAGAAACTTGGTCATATCAGAGACCAAATCAAGAAAGTTCAAGCAAATGTCATTAATAATGGAGAAGCCATTGATAAAATCCATGATGAAGTCACTACTCATATCAGGAGCACTCCTATGCTGGAGAGACTTCTTAGAGAGAATAATCAGGCCAAGGCTCTAGCTAGTCTCACCCAGATATCCAAGGAAGGTCTGAACGCTCAATATTAAGTCAATGTCTCTCAATCCCGAGCTTTAGTAGGCTTATTCTCCTTTCTCGGAGAATAAGATGTAATTTCACATGAAATATATGAGCTGCTTGTGCAAAATTTCTCATCTAATGTTTATGGACATCCTGATACTTTTGAGCAGTCTCTGAGCTCATTTGATCTTCAAGCTCAATCCATTTTGGAAGCAATGGCAATAGGGGAAAAGGATCGCAAGAAGCATGAGAAGGAGGAAAAGGAAAGAGAACAGAGGATTGCTAAATTTTCATACAACCTGTCTAAGAATCTGGAGAGCATACAAAGACAATATCATAAGACAAGGAAGAGGAAAGGCAAGGAGATTGCATTGCCCAAGGAAAAGAAGACCAGATGGGATTAGCAAGCATATGAAGAAATGAGAGCTAATCTAGGAGCTCCGCCTATGCCAAAAGATTAGAATAGAATCTTTGTAATCGTTAAAGCTCAATGTAAAACTTAGTAAAGATTAACTCTTTGTTATCTGTACTCAAGTTATTAATTAATGAAAGATTACATTTTCTGTTCTAAGTTAAGATCTTCTTAACTTCATATATTTTCTACTATATATGTGTGTGTGTGTGTGTGTATATATATATATATATATATATATATATATATATATATATATATACATATATATGCTCTGATCTCTTGCAGAAATACATGAAAAGTATTGAGGGATGCTGAAATCAGAAAATCAAGAATTATGGGGGAGTTCGCATTCACTCTAAGCATATTGAAGATGCTGAACAAAGTCATATCAAGCATATGTATAAGGTAACTCTGATCTAGATATCTTATTGATTTAATTTTCGCTCAAGTTAATTGCCATTGATTTAAATGGGGGAGATTGTTGAACTAAGCACGAGTTTGGACTGACTCAGTGGTTGACTCAGTAGTGATTAAGTTTTGATCATAATAATTAAGTTCAGTTTGAGTTAATTAAATCAATAATGATGTCAAATAAATAGTCTATAGTTGTAAGGGAGTTAGTAAATTCAAGGGTAGAATTTTAAGTCTCCGCTGACCTAGCTATTTAGTTAAACTCTGAGTTGTTTCTAGGCTGAGTATCTACTTAGTCGCTGACTTAGTAATATTCACTTAGCACTTGATATTTAGATTTTGTTTCAGCTGTGTGCTTTATGATTTATCTTTTTCGCTCAGTTACTTTTAGTCTGTCAACGATGCTGACTTTACCATTTAAGGTAAAAAGGTATATTTGCTTTTAGTGTTGCTTTTTGCAGGAACATTAATGAGACAAAGACAAAAAGAATTAATGCCTTGACAAGACTTAGAATTATGAGGAAAACAACAAAGTCTTCCAATTTAAAGCTTCAACAAGTCAATTACCACTTTGGGTAATTCTGTAGATCTACCAACCTTGTATCGCGCACTCTACAACATGTTAGGATACCAGAGGGAATGGGATGAAGACACGTGGCAAGTCAGCGCGAGTTCTCTCTAACGGAAGACTGGCATCAAACGATAATTGAGGCTCGAGTTTCAATCTAATGGATTGAAATGTATTTCACAAGGTGCAATTCTATCTCTTAACGGATCGATTTGAAGAAGCAACGGGTGAATTACTGAGCTGTCAACTTTATAAGCTGCCAAGATAAGTTCAATGGCTACTTTCTTGATCCAACTATAAAAGGAGTAAGAAGGCAAGCTTTAGAATTTGGTGATTACATCTGAATTTCCTAGAAGCAAAAACTCTGTCAATTTACAAGCTTTAAAGGAGTTCAAACAAGAAAGCGTAACTCAGCTAGAATCTGCTTTAGAACAAGAGAGAATATATTAGATCAATCAATTGTAATATTAGATCATTTGTAAGTGGATCAACCTTTTTATAAGTTGAGTTCAGCTCTTGTTTAGGCTCTTTGTGAGTTGCTGATAGAAGAGGGTATTCTAGTCAGCAGGTGAGCGATTGCAGTTTGGAGGGTACTTACTGTAATTGGGGAATTTGTGAAAGGCTTCTCCGCCTAGGGTAAAGGTGTTGAGATTAGTGGATTAAAGCGGAGACACTCTCTCGGGACTGGATGTAAGAACAGATTGCCGAACTAGTATAAAAATCTATGTGTCCTTTACTTAATCGCATTTTCCAGATTTTCACTCAGCTAGCTGACCTCACTCAGCGCAGCAAGTTACTATCGAGAAAAAGTTTTATTAGTTCGTGAGTGAGTCATTCACCCCCCCCCCCCCCCTCTGACCCAATGAGTGTATGCATAGGGACCAAAAACAATAACTTATATCAGCTACGATGTGAGAATCTCAATATTTCCATGGGAAGGATTGCAAACGAGCCCAACCCTGAACATTAGAGGATTTTTGCGCGTATGGATCAAAATCTAGAACCCAAGGCTGAAGCCGAAAAATTCCATGTTTAACATTGTAGCTCTCGTGACTCCAAATAGAATTTTTCGATTTCGGATTACCTAGCATCACATGGTAAAACCCTCTTCTTAATGAAACTAATTGCCATGTCGAATTCATTCCCCAAACTTTTGAAATGGGGATTTTCAAGGTATCAAGTTTCCATGGAACATCCCCTTTATTCAAAACTACTCTACCTATAAGGGAATTGCTACAAAGTTTAATTCAGCTTTTATATTCTCTGCGTACATATGGACTTGCATAAAATAATTGTATGTTTTAAAGACCTATTAACAATTTTCTGTATTAATTTATTTTATTCTAACAATAATTACCAAAATTGGAAAGTATGAATGATTTAAGGGGATAATAGAATAGAAGTCAACGATATGTTGATGATCTTGACACCACATTCTTCACAAGATATTAGGCTCAATGCATATTTAACTTAGCAACTTATATCACTTACCGCCTCCAATTTACAGATGTCTTTATCAACCCCTTGAATTTGGCAAAAAAGTTCACTGCAGCCCCCTTAATTCCACGTGTCACTTTATGATTGGTTTGACTTTTCAAAAATGTCAAATTTTTTATTTTTCTTTCTCCAATCAGAAGGTGACACTTGGCATTCAGGGGGCTGCAGTGAACACTTTTACCAAGTTCAGGGGTTAGTAAAGACATATGTAAGTCAGAGGCGCCAAGTGATAAAAGTTTCCAAGTTGAGGGGGCTAAGTATGTATTAAGCCCAAAATATAATGGTGGTAGGTTTATGAGTTGATTTCAACTTAGATCAATATTCACTTATCTGATGAATATTGTTCAATATGATCGAGATGCCAACCCCGCACTTGTCCCAACGGAATCGTAGTCATTTCCTTAATTTAGAGAAGTACCTTAACTGATATTTTGATGAATTCCTACTAACCATATTTTTTTTACTTGAATTTACGAAGTGAGAGAGAAAAGGCAAGAGCGGAACCTACTAACCATATGTTTACATAACATCATATATCATTATAAAACACACTAAAGGTGGCTCTTAATGACATTTAACTATTCAAAAGGATTATGGCTTGTAGGCATGTAGTTAAATTCACAATGCATGTTGTGAGAAGAAAATAATTTATTTATTCATATTTACGTGTGGAATTGGTGAAAAGTTTTACCAGTGACTATCCAGATCTAAATACAATTACTTCAAAATGATAGCTGCAGTAAAATAGTTTTGTTTAATCGAAAAAGTTATTTTTCTATTAGCACAAACCATTATGGTTTTATTTTTGAAGTTTGAAATCATCTAAAACAAAATCAAGTAAAAGTGTCCTAAAATGTAAACCTTTTAGAAACTCGAACCTTCAAACCATGTCTCATGTAAATCACAAAAGAAGAACTAGGTTGAGCAGGATAATGTTGTGCCACTTCAACTCTATAATTCCACATAATAGCCGTTGCAATGGCTTTCATTTGTATAAATGTTAAATTCTTCCCTAAGCAGCTCCTTTGTCCCGTATTAAATGTTATAAACTTATTTGACGGAACATGAATCAATTCTCCCTTTTTTGATATCCATCTTTCCGGCTTAAATTCGAGGCGATCTTTACCCCAAATTTCCTCCATTCTTCCTGTCGAATACAAAGAATACAAAATCATCTGATTTTTCGGAATTCGATGACCACTGGGAAGAGTATCTTCATTAATTGAAACTATGTGATTGAAAGGAACACTTGGATACAACCTCAAAACCTCACATATTACTGCATGAAGATAAACTAGCTTGTTTAGCTCTACAAAACCGAACATTGTTGATTTCTGACCCGTTTTTTCCCTCGCTAAATTTGCTTCCATCTCTTCCAATATTTTTTCCTCTACAGAAGGATGAGTTCCGACAAGCCAGAAAAACCAAACAAGAGCCGCAGCTATCGTGTCTCTCCCGGCTGACAACATATTAAAAGCCAAGTCAATGAGAGAGATTTAATTGCGATTCCATTTTCTTCATCTGCAGAACTAGTCAAGAAGTATGTTAGTACACTGAAATCATCACTATCTGTTTCCAATCTGTTTTCCTGATGACATGATTTCTCTCGCTGCTTTGAAATGATTTCAGTGACGAATTTATCGATAATTTTCCATCCCTTACGGAGACTCTTTTCTTTCCCAATCTGAAGAAACCTTTGCGATTTCCAAACAGGTGAAGGAAGCAAATGGCGATAAAGCACGGCCTCCTCCATGTCATGAAAAGCCATCTCGATTGCAACCTGCGGGAAATCAACAGAAAGACAGTTTGGATCGAATCCTAGAATAAGAACACATATATTATCAAACGTTAGTCTCTGCATTATGTCTTGTAAATCAACCACACTTCCCAGTTTGGAAGCATTTTCGAGAAACGAGAAAAGGCCACTGGATATCTTTTGATTGACATTTTTTTCGACAGCAGATTTGAACCTCTTGTCGTGAAACAAAGACTAAACAATCCGTCTTTGATTTCTCCAATCATCGCCATCAACGGTGAGAATTCCGTCCCCTAAAGGCTCTAACATGTCCCAAAAGTGGTCGCCTTTTTGGTAGTTGGCGAAGTTAGTGTTGAGAAAGTAGTTAAGATTGGTTGGATCGCAGGTTGAAAGAAAATCGATGCCACTAAACCAAGGACCTTTGAAGTGAAAAGTTCCACCGTTTTTACGAAGAATATGAGTCAAGACATCATGGCATTGCGATATGTTGACAAGAATCGAAGGAATTATGCCAACAACAGGCCAATTAATGAGAATTGAGTGTCTGTTGGACCTCCAAGAATGAAGGAGAACAATGGAAACAATTGCTACAAAAACTCCGACAAACAAAATTGTAGCCATTTTCGACAGTAGAAAGACTAGTCTTTTGTAGTTGTCCTTGTCCAGACCTCATTTTATTTATAGTGACAGCTCTAGTGCATCTAATTACTTGGTTTAAGTACATAAACAATACTTAAATGGATGGTCTCCTTCTTAAAGAAATTTGTTAGTATTATACTATTATATGTCCCACGTTTGGCTATCAGTGAAAAATATATAAAACTTCAATGGACTTGGGCAATTGTGATCCTCGGTCCTCCTTTGCTCCATCCCTTCGGCAGGGAGATATAATGAATGAAAAACCAACTTATCCTTTCTTATCTCATCATTTGCTCCATTTTCGTAGTTTTGGATTATGATTCTTAAAGTTTGAGATTGGTAAAGTTGTACATTTCAGTTAATTTCAATCATGCATTAAATTTTAATGATTGAGATTTAATTACATTATGGACCTTACAAACAATTAAGACTAAATTTCAACCATCAAAACTTAATGAAATTGATTAAAATATACAACTTTTATCCATCTCCAACTTTGATGGAATAACTTTTACTCTTTATGTTAATTTCTCTCTCGGTCTTTATCCTATTATTCACGGATTAGGATTTTTTACTTTTTCATATTTGGTAAAGTTGAAAATTTCAACTCATTTTAATGGTTGAAATTTAGTGGTTGAAATGGTTGAAATTTGGTGGGCCTTGTTGTTGATGACAAGTAAGTTTGATAGTACTCTGATTGTTTTTGCCTGGCGGTTGCGCTTCGCGTTAGAGGAGAGCATTGGTCGGTTCGGTTCAAAAACCGAAACGAACTAAATAAATCAAAAATCAAATAACAATGAACCTAATAGAATTTGTTTCGGTCCTAACCAAACCTAAATATTTATGTTAACTGTAAAATCAAAATTTCCTTTGATGTTAAAAATATAACTATTGTTTGATTTGTACTCTCAATTTTCAAAATTTGATATATTGTTGAACTCGAAACTATTGTTTTGACAAAAAAAACATATTAACCAAGACTTACTCAGTGAGTTTATTCATATTTTCTCAAATAAAATAAATCATATAATATAAAGTGTCAATTGAAAAAAAATTCAACACTGATTTGAATAAGTAAATAATTCTAACATTAATTTGTGATAAAGCATAAATGAAAACATTCAATGTTCACCATTAGTTAGAAATTAATACAGATATTAATATATGATCAAACAAAAATAAAAGTTTCCAATATTAACTATTAATTAGCCTTCTAGTATGGGATTTCTGAAATTTCATATATATATATATATATATATATATATAATCTTAATTCTGTCTAATTCTCAATTTATTTGATTTTTTTTTTTAAAACCGAGATCCAAACTGAAAACCAAATAAGCAAAATATTAGAATCAAACACTAAACTTAATGAGTTCGAACCGGTCAAGTTTAGTTTGGTCCATAAGGTTTCTTGCTTTCCCCTACTTCTCGCCACCTACTTGAGTGATTGTTACTCGGTTTTGTCTTGTACGGAAATCAATCTTTTCTCGATCACGGAGCTCATCACCAATCACGGAACAACAAAGCTATATGAAGATCTATCTTTATAGGAAGAAAAATCAATCGGCCTCCACACATCCACCGGTGTTGATAGGGTTTTGATAAAGCAAACAATGAAAAATAAGAAAGTAATATATAAAATTGGCCCTAAAGATTGGAACAAGCAGGCATATGCAGTTTTGACTACCCATGCGCACCAATTTGATGAGGACAAATGATTGCAAAATTTATGTTTGGACGCATAGTTAAGTTGGGATATGGTCCTATTAGTATTGTTGAATGGTATTAATTGGGGCTATAAGTTTTATCCCCTCTTTACTCCCAGATTTTTTTGGGCCCGTAGGAAATTTCAAATTTGATCACTAATATTGACTAACTGATTTTTTATATATTTATGTAAATATTATTAATAATTTTTTAAAAAAATGGCCTCATGTGGCTTACAATTATAATAAAGGTAAATATTATTTCATCCCACTCGAGTGTGAATTCGAACATGTAACCTCTAGAATCACAGCTTCACAGCTCAATCATTATACCAAGCCTTTATCGTGAAATATTATTAATCATTATTTGAGGGGATAGTGTAATAAGTAGATATTCTTATTTGAATTATATGATAATAGATATATATACAGGCCTCGTGGGCCCAATTTACTTCGAAAGCTTCACAGTGGTGTAACTGTTTTTGTGACCGTCTGTGCCCGTATAGTAAGTTAAGTTGTATAGAAGCGAATTTAAGATTCGAAAAGACGATTATAAAATGAAAAAATTGATAAAACATTAAGCACGATGAATTGAAAACAACAAAAAATTAAAAATTAAAATATAAAGTATTGACAGTAATAATAGAGCCATTTTCCCTCGTCAAAGGAAATTTTTTTTCAAACAAAATAAGAGAAGAGAAAAGATGAGGGAGATCAAAAGTAACATTAGATTATGTTTTGGGAAAGAAATTAGCAATATGCTCAGGATAAACTGCTACTCGTCAATTTTTTATCAACTAATTAAAGAAACCTTTTTCAAAAAAGAAAAGCAATGAAAGAAATCATTCTAGCTATATTAGTACACTCCCTTAATATAGTTCACTTTCACTTATAAATAAAGGTAATAGACATACTGTAAATTTGTACATTTCTCTCAATGCTATTAATATCGGATCGGTCATCATACTGGTGAAGTTAATGGTACGTGGTATTATCGGTATCACCGGTATTATGAGGGGTTTATCGGTTTTTTATTTTTTAAAAGAATATATGTTATTTTGGGTTTCTAATGGACATTACAATGCTTTTTAGATCTCTTGCAACACTTAGAGGAGTTTAGAAATGATTCTGCGTTTTCCAGTGGCTATTGCAACGCTTATTTGGTCTCTTGCGACGTTTTTGGGTATTTGCAACACTTTCTTGGTGTCGTCATACCCTTTTTTTAAAAACCGTTTTTACGTTGAACCGTACTTTAATTATGGCCGGTTCATGATAAAATTGGTTGAACCGACTGATACAGTATGGTTTTATACTGATTCATCCTCTTACATTTCACTGTTGATATTTATCAAATAGTGCAATTTCTTATGTTAGTAGATATGTATCTAGAGAATATGAAACAAATCTAAAAAATCTTAATATCTAGAAATTAATTAATCAATTTCTTATGTTACAAGGGATTTTTAAATTTTTATATTGCCCAACTGCATTAGTGTTTGCCGCTAATATTGTACATCGTCAGGCTTGTTTTCGAATATGATATAGTATCAAATTGATCTGACAAGATAATCAACGAGAAAAAAAATGATTAGAAAGAGTGACCGGATTTCTAGCATTTTCCATGAGATTTCTTGTTAAGTAGTTAACAGTAATCCCTTCAATGAATTACACCTAGGTATTGGAAAAAAAATTTATTGTTCCCGTCCCTCAACATCTAGGACGTTTGATTCACCTTTAACATATAGAAAATTTACAGGAAAGAGAAAATTGAAATAATACAGAATAGAAAAAAGAATTAAGAATTATAATAATTGGGTGTAACTCAATTGATACATCATTTATGTAATAGTGGGAGGTCTTAGGTTCAATACCTAATCTTTTCAAAAAAATTCTTAATATTTGGAAAAAAGAAAACAGAATTTACACTTCTTAAAAAAAATGAATGAGTAAAGGGAAGACATAACGTGGGACAACTTATTTTATTCCGTTTTTATTGATATTGATTACAATGACGGTTGTCCAATATAATGTAATGTAAACTTTGTTAGAGTAGATACTTGCTACATCAATATTATACGGTGCTTTCTCTATTTTTTTTTTCATTTGTCTTTTATAAGTTTCACGCTTCGTAATAAAATAATTAATTAATAATATTAAAATACTAATTTATCCTTATATTTTATTAATGTTTTAATTATACAATCAAATATAATTAATAATATAAGGGTAGAATTAAAAGAATAATAAAAAAAATATTATTAAATATTTTAATAAATTAATTTTAGGCTAGAATAATTTTAAAAAGATGGAGAGACTATATGTTAACGAGAGTTGTATAGGGATGCCTTTAATATCAGGGCTGGTGTCCTTATTAGGCCGATGTTAGAACAAGTTACACGAGCCAGGCCCTAATGAGAACTTTTGGGCATCATGGACTTAGTGGACCTAAAAAATCTTATTATGATGGCTTGTTTCTGGTGTGAACAAGAAAGGCATATGCAGTTTTTTTTCAATTAATAAGCACAAATGATTCATGATGGGACTCATAATGAAGTTGGTATGGTCCTGTCTGTATTGTTGGAAGTTATGCTTCTTAAATTCCACATAATAACTACACGTAAACCAAAAAACCAAACTCATTCATTGATTGATTTATTTGTAAATTATGTTGGCAATCTATAGAAAAATAATATAAGTGCAATTTTAGAAAATGTAATTTTTTTGCAAGCGGAAGGAATGGGTAGCACGTAGGTAAAATTCTCTTCAATAAGTGGATGACGTGAATGCGGAGGTGCTTCATTTCCCAATATATCTTTAAAATATCTTAATTTATAATAATAAATACTAACTATTTTAACTAAAGAATATATGTCATACATCAATCAGAGTCGATTACAGCTCTAATCAAAGGTGTACATGTATTGAGCCAAGCCCTCGTATTAGTCGAGGAACCAACTGCTCTAATAAATAAATGTGCAGCCTGATTCATTGAACGACATAAATAAACTAATTCAAAATGAGTAAAACGTCTAATAAATTCCAAACAATCCTTACAAATAAAAACAATTGGAGATGAGAAAGAAGAAAGATTTTCCAACTACACATAACTATACATTTTCAAGTAGCTCGTATAAGCTTTTTATAGTTGGGCATTCTACCATCATATTCTAGTATTATTCTGATTCGACCCTAACCCGTTAAATTTTAAATATATTATAAGTTGATCTTGGATTTTATCTTATTTAAAACTTTTAACTCGCTAGATGTCCGAATGATACAATTTTATATAACATGCTATGTAAAATTAACTCATTTATTATCTTACATTAAATCAATGTCATATGTTAAAAGCAGATTCAAACAATTAAATGGAGTACTTTTGCAAGCATAAGAGGAAATTGAAATGCTCAAGTGTGGGGGGTAACATTCAGTAGCTGGAAACAAGTTTATAAAGCCTATAATGTATCACGTCAATTTGTAATCATATAATATTATATTTATACTTACTATTATAGGTTATATAATAATTCATTTTACTTTATTTAATTTTGGACGAACAAAACAAATTTTTATCCAATTGCGACTTATCATAATTAAATTTTTATCCCCATAGAATTTTTGTTGATTATATTTGATTTACAGGTAGAGATGAATTTGGAAACAGAGTTTTATATATAATTACTTCCCAGCCCAATCCTGTATATTATTTATATGAATTCGATTGGATTGGATTTAAGTTAAATATTTTTTTTGTGAGATTGGATCAAGTCCATTTCAGTCCACCCACTGAAATGATGTCTCGGCCCGCTTTTCATAGTTTGGAATTCGAGAGACATATTTTCGTATGGAAAATTATCATTTATGTCTTATTTGGACAAAATAATTTCATCTTAAGTTTAGCTCAATTACCTAAATATCCTAACATGTGTTTTCAATATCCTTCATACGCCCTCCATAACTTTTTTACACTCCAGATTGTATTAGGTTTGTAACAGGTTTGTAACAGATACATAACAGCTTTGTAATAGATTTGTAACATACATGTATTAGATTTGTAACGGATATATAATAGACTTGTATCAGATTAATGACTGACAAATAATGCCAAATACTTCAATAATAATCCAATGTAAATCAAAACTAATGAAAATTTACTATTGTGAGCGGACGACGCCTCGCGCGACTGTTCTTGGGCCGGGCCCGGTCGGGCCGACCCGTTTTGGTGTGTCGGAGAGATGAGTGTGATATATTAAAAAAAATGATTTTTTCATATTTTAATGCTCAAAAGATACGAGATCGAAATCCCATACTTAAAATAGAGTCGTCACCCGGTTCAGCTCAACCGAGAAATTTTTGATACGATTTTCCCACCGGGTGGTTGGACCATACCTTAAGTAGAGATTCCGAGTTCGGATGATGTTATCTACTTTTCATTAGGCCAAGTTAAGATACTTCATTCTTTCTTGATCGGTTTAATCCACCCTATTTATTTATATTTTCAGTTATTTTGTTGTTTTCGCATTTATCAAGCAATTGAAACAATAAATAAAATATTTACGACTGTAAAAGAAAAGTAAGTACAGAAAGTAAAATTATTACAAGATTTTTAAATCCTATACATTTCTCTATGCAATAAATAAAGTACCTGAGTATCCAAAATACGTCCGCCAGCAAAAGATTGTTAGCACAGGTACAACATATTTTATTTACAGTATTATAAAGCCCGGTCAGATGGCTAAAATGGGAGTTGAACGGTGTTTTCCGAGAAAATTCCATTTTTAAGTAATTTTTAGTCTCAATCATTATTTTAACCGGATTATAAATGAAAAGTAAAATTGTTGTCCGGAAAGTCATATCGCTGACGGTATAACTGATTCCGCCGGCGACATGCCTGATGTTGCTAGCGACATGGGTGATGCCGCCGGCGACATCAATTACGTCACCGGCAGTATTAGCTTGTGGGCAGCAGCGGTGGCAGTAAGACTGACCGAAAACCCAAAAACGAATATAAATTGATAAAAATTAACACAAGTCAGGAGTATTAATGCCAAAGAGCTATGAGACTCCGGATTTTTTCTTTTTTTTACTTCGAGGTCGTGAATCCGCCTCTTCGTGAACCGAATAAAACACCTCCTGGGAGCTTGTTACGACGATTTAACAATAATTTTAAGTGCTTTTTGGTTTCTAAGTTCAATTAAGCTGATTTTAACTTAAAGGCTTGTCGATTTCAACTCACAATCAGAGAGTTCAAAGAAGAAAAGCCAGGAAAAATGGGTTGGAATCCCTTTTTTTGTTTTATCTAATTCTTATCTCACTATAATCTATTCCCACCTTAAAATCTTCACCAATTCTTTTCCTCCCCCAAAATGCAGCTCAAGGTGTGCTTTTATAGGTGAAATGTGGTGCTTTTTTGTGGGCTTTTTTAATAATTCCACCGAAAGTGGCTGAAAAGGCTATCTGTGGAGGGACCCGTTTCGAGTCATACCGTCGACGACATGGTGATGTCACCGGCGGTATGGTGATACCGCCGGCGGCATGGGTGATGCCTTTGGCGGCATCAGCCTTCAATATACCAACAGTTAGTAGGTCAAAAAGCCAAAAAAGTCTGGAAAAGTGGTTTAATAGTGGGTAAAAAGGCATCTTTTTTACTTTTAACAATATTTTAAAGGGTATTTGTTATTTGGGTGTCAATCATCGATTCAAGCTCTCACCGGACGCGTAATTGGCCACGCCGAACTGTATCCTACCAAATAAAAATTCGCGAGGAATATTATTTTAGTAATAAAAATTCCAAGGAGAATTTTTAATTTTGAGGCAATAAAATCGGGTACACGTCGTCATCGTCTCGCGAGAGGGACTGCAAAATCCCGTGCTCACAGGCTGCCCCTCGGGGGATCACTGCTGCCACATGTCAGTATGATCACACGAAAGAGCAAGGGATAGGAATGATACCTGATGGGTGACCGGTTTGTCCCTTGGTCCCCCTTGGTCGGACTTATGCTTTGTAGATTGCCCCTTGGTCGGGTTTATGCTTTGTAGAGATAGCCCCTTGGTCGGGTTTGTGCTTTGTGGAGATACTGTCCCTTGGTCGGACTTGTGCTTTGAGGAAATTATCCCTTGGTCGGACTTGGGCTTCGTAGAGATTGTCCCCTGGTCGGACTTGAGCTTTATAGAGAATGCCCATTGGTCGGGTTTCTTATTTTATGGAGATTATTTGTCCCTTAGTCGGACTTGTGCTTCGTGGAAATTGTCCCTTGGTCGAACTTGAGCTTTGCAGAGATTGTCCCCTGGTCGGACTTGAGCTTTGTAGAGAATGCCCCTTGGCCGGGTTTCTTGTTTTGTGGAGATTATTTGTCCCTTGGTCGGACTTGCGCTTTGTGGAAATTGTCCCTTGGTCGGACTTGAGCTTTGTAGAGATTGTCCCTTGGTCGGACTTGAGCTTTGTAGAGAATGCCCCTTGGTCAGGTTTCTTGTTTTGTGGAGATTGTTTGTCCCTTAGTCGGACTTGCGCTTTGTAGGAATTGTCCCTTGGTCGGACTTGAGCTTTGTAGAGATTGTCCCTTGGTCGGACTTGAGCTTTGTAGAGAATGCCCCTTGGTCGGGTTTCTTGTTTTGTGGAGATTGTTTGTCCCTTGGTCGGACTTGCGCTTTGTGAAAATTGTCCCTTGGTCGGGCTTGAGCTTTGTAGAGATTGTCCCTTGGTCGGACTTATGTAAAAATCTGATTTGGAGGAGCGATGTCCCCGGCGGTATGACTTATATCGTTGGCGGCATGGATTGATACCACCGGCGGTATGAGTGCCACGTGGCAGCTTTGACTGGTCAGATAATTTCAAAATTTGAACTAAAAGAGGCGATGTTGCCAGCGACATAAGTGATATCACCGGCGGCATGAGTTGATGTCGCCGGCGGCATGGACGAACAGTTTTAGATAAATTAAAACTCCTCGAATTTCGCACAACAGTTTAAAAAGGGATGGAACTTCCCTTCTTCCTCACTATTCAGAAACCGCATCCCCCTCTCTTCTCCTCTAAAGCTTTTTGATTTCTTCCTTTGTTTTTGAAATCATGAAGAGAATCAACAAGGCTTTTAGGGGCAAATCCAAGGCTAGGGAGAGCCTGCACGATTCTTCCGTTGAGGGATTGAAAATCCTCTCCATTCCTACTACATATGGCCTGAAGGAGACGGCCAAAATGTATGGCTATGGGATTAACTCTCCTATCACCAATCTGACTCCGGAGAAGGAGAAACACCTCTGCTATGTCCAGGTAATCTCACAAAAACCCGAATCTCTTCCTTTTGGGTTCGATTTGATTTGGCTTTAGATTTGAAATCATGCCATGATAGGGGTTTAAATGTGAAATAAACTAGTCATATTTCATGCTTTAGGATCGATTTTCACCGTTTCTTGGGCTTATTGTTCGATTGATTGCGATTTTTGTGATTTTGGCACGATGGGTGCGATTTTGGGAGAAAACTGGTTCTGCCCACACATAGTGATGTCGCTGGCGATATGAGTGATGTTGCTGGCAGCATCAGTCCTTGCAAAAGGGCTGATGAGAGTCTAATTTCGCCGGCAGTATGAACCATGCCGCTGGCGGTATGGGTTGACTCCGCTGGCGACATTGCTTCCAACTGAGGCGACATCAACATCTTTTCTGATAAAAATTAACTAGGACTGATCCATTTTGTTTTTAATTTTACAGCCATATGAACTGACTTACACAGGAGGGATGGGCACCATCGGTGAATGGTGGCACCATATCTCAGAGAACGATCCCGAGCTCGCGCTTGCGATTAACGAGACAGGGTTTGGGGATTTAGCGCTGATAATGCCTATGCTAATGCCTAAGCTTCCTCATTCTGCAATAACGGCCCTAACTGAAAGGTGGTCCGAGACCACTCATACCTTCCATTTCTCTTTCGGGGAAGCTACAATTACCCCCTCTGATGTGGTAGCCATGACTGGCCTCCCTTAGACGGATGAGGTCATACATTTTGATGCTTACATGGACAAGTACCACGTTGAGAGGCTAGTGGTGAGGCGGGTAAAGGAATTGTTTGGTCTGAAGCCCGTTTCTGGGCGGCTGCCCTATGGTAAGTTGTACCATCACTGGACTCGCGTGAACGTGGTGCCTGAGGAGGAGAGGGAGGATTGTGTCCGTTCCTTCGTGATTTCTCTACTCACTGTGCTTTTTTTCCTAATCTCGGGGAGTAAGATCAACTACGTGCTTATAACCATAGTGGAAGATGTGCCGGGAATCAGGAAGAAGAATTGGCCGAGGGCCATCTTGGCCCAGTTGTACCACGGGCTGGATGTGGGAGCCCGGAAGAAGGAGAAAGCCCTTCGCCTTTGCCACCTGCTACTCCAGGTATAACTTTTTGTAAATATTTCCCTTGATAGCATGCGTTCTCATTTATTGCATGACATTTTTTGAATTGATCGGTCGTCATTTATGCAGGCCTGGGCCTTCAAGCATCAGCTCCTCCCACCGGTGGAGTTTAAGAAGGTTATGCCGTCGGGCTCTCATTTCCTTGCTCGCTGGTACGGGGACATCGGTGGGAAGGCCAAGTACCCTACGCAGTATAGGGAGGTCCTAAGGAGCATGCGGTTGAGCTCGGTATGCAAAATTTTTTATTATTATTATTTTTATTATTATTATTATTTTTTTATTTTTTTATTTTTTTCGTCTATAGACTTATATTGGTTGTTTTGATGTAGCTCATCTTGGACCCATTCGATGGGGTGGAGAACTTGGCCGAGGTCGCAAGGGTTTGGAGGGAGGTGGATGACCGCCGGTTCGTGATCGAGTGCCCTCTGTCCCAGCAGTAGTATCTAGGCGAATGCGTCCGGGGCTGGAGGTCCGTCCCTATGGCAGCTAGACCGGTGCCTGCCGATCCTCCCAGGGGCTTATGGTGGCCCCATTTGGTGATCTCTTCCGAGGCCGACAAAGCTGATTGTATTGAAGGGAACGGCCGAGTGATCCCTAGCATTCCTAGCCTCTACGAGCAGCTTCTACAGTGTCTACTCCCCGTGTGTCCTCGCATCCATAGAAACGATACAATTGAGTATCACAATGAGCAACGGTTGGAGGACGAGAAGAGGCGCCTCAAAGGCGTTGTGGACGTTGATGAGGAGGATGATTATGAGGATAAGGCACTTGAAGGGAACGTTGCGGTCGACCCTGAGGGGGAGGATGAGGTGGGTGCGGATGTAGCTGGCGGGAGCGTACCGATGTCCCAAGGGGAGCAACGTTCTTTTAAGGTACGATTGTGCTTGTGAGTATGATTTTAAAGTCGTTTAGGGACGTTGTTGACGTGTGACTTTCATGTTTTGTAGGAACCCATGAGAAAGAGGGGCTCGGATAACCAAAGCGGGACCCGGCACTATGGTATGCCGGAGGGCATAAACTTCATAGAGGGGCATTTGGTCAATCCGTTGGAAACCACCTTCCTATTGATAAACTCCCGAGGCGAATTCTCCTATAGGAATGTTGGCTCAAGTCGGCAAGCTCCTATTTTCATGCCTGAAAATACTACTTACGTAAGTCGTAATAATTATTTTCTTGTTAAGCCATGGATGCAGTTGTCTGAGGATTTGCCTTTTGGGTTTTCCAGGTGGCGCGGAGTCACGTGGAGTAACTCGTAGAGAACAATTTTGTTCTTCGGGATACCCTTATTGGACAGTCGCCCCTCGTCAGGTATTTTATGCACATATTCAGATGGGATGTATGTATGGATGTTATGCATGACAAGCACTGCTGATATTTTCCCTAGTTTACAGGATTTCTTGGCCCTTTCTGTATCTGATGCTGACACAGCCTAGCGGTGGTATGAGGAGGAGACTGCGGTCTTACAGCATCGCATGAGTGATCTCGAGAGTCAGCTGGCAGCCACCGCTCAGGAATGGAGAAGTAAACAAAACCTAGACCGTGCGCACCCTAAAGGCACCAGTCGTAGGGGGATTAAGATGTCCGCCGGCCGACGTGCGATTACCGCGGCTGAAGAGTCCAGTAGTGTTCCTATGATGGAGGGAAGGGAGGAAGACGATCTTGACAATTGGCTCGCAAGTCCTGATGACATTTCATCCCGCCCAGCCGGTAGTGGCGGGCATGCTTAGTTTTATTTTTCATTTTCATTTTGCCTTTGAGTTCTTGGTTTGTACGATACATTGGGGTTTGGATAATTTGGTTTTATTGTAGGCTAGATGTTTTGGTACAATTTGAGTGATTTGCACATCCGGGCTTTTATTTTGAATACAAAAATGAATTGTTGTTTGATAAGGCATTGGAAATATAGCATAGGATTGTTTACAGGCTTTGTACAGGTCTGAAATGGAAGAAATGCTTCTGATGCTGCTAAAAAATTCACTCCATATCGCCGGCGGCATGACCCATATCGCCCAAATTGATCAAGCCAAAATAACATATATAGGGTTGTCTGAAAGTCCATATCGCCGGCGGTATCATCTGATATCGCCGGCGGTATCATCTGATATCGCCCAAATTGGCCCTATATCGCTGACGGCATCAATTACATCGCCGGCGGCTTCACTCATATCACCGGCGGCTTCACCCACATCGCCGGCGGCATCAATTTTCCAACAATCTGATTTCAACCATTCTATCCATTTCTGTCATGACAACCCATGATCAAAAACTATGGGGTTTTCTGTAGAGTTTGAGGAATGCCGACTGGAAGAGGCTCAAAAAATTCAGGCTTTGGAGGTTTCGATATGTCGCGACGTGGCCCGTAAGACGTGAATTCCTTCGAGCGGCACTGTCCTTTTGGGATCCAATGGACCACATTTTCCAATTTTCATCATTCAAGCTTTGCCTCTTACTCGAAGAATTCCATGCTATTTCAGGGACACCGTGTCCTAAACGCATTTTGCTGGCGTTGCCGGACTTTCATTTTGGCATAGATGGAATTCCATGAGGGCTATAGAATTTAGATGCTGTCGAACTATTTCTATCTCAGTTGCCTGACAGACCTGGTTTTCAGCTCAAAGCAGTTCTAGAGTGGTATCATGGAGTGCCCCGATCCCATCATGCTTGGCCATTTAAGATGGCATTACTACTCATGGCTGAGTTTATGAGTGGAGTGAGCCTGATTGCTCCGCTCAGGCTAATTTCCCTCATCGATCCTATGTCAACAGGGGCTTCCCCCGTGGCTGTGGGGTTGGCCGATGTTTTGTTAAACGTGGATGCTGCTTCTGTTGACTCGTCACTCATTGGGGATCAATTTAAATTATTACAGGTATCTCTTGTTCTTTCTAATCCAAACATTTCTTTCCCCTATCCTCACTTAAGTTTTGCATTATAGGTCTGGCTGATGGAGAAGCTAATACTGAGGGAGGCACCCCGAGGGAATCCGAACAAGTATCTTCCCCGTCCATCTGAGGGAGAGAGGGCTTATGCGGGCCATTTTGATGAGTTGACATATGACGATTGGGTGCCTATCTTGAGGGGGTATATTGGCACGCAGGTTCAGTGGGTTAGTCCATGGTGGAGAATTCAGGATATGGTCATAGAATCTTGGGGAGCATGTGTTCAATTGATAGGTTTGGAGAAATCTTCATTTTATACCCCCTACTGGCTATGTCGTCAGCATGGTAAAAGGCAGAGAGTCCCGATCAAATTGCCCCACAATCAGATCGGAGTTTACAAAGCTAGGTGGGTCAACCATATTTAGGAGAAGTGGTCCAGGGAGGCTGTGTTTGAGATTCTGGATTACGATCAACTAGAAACCACTAAAACTGACATATACTACAGAGGATGGCTTGCCGAGATAAGAGGTTTGCCGACCCATCGGAAGCTGTCATGGGCCCATTTTGAGGGGGAATGTGTGGAGCGGGGGGAAGATCCCTCTTCTACTAGCACACCGAGGCGGATCTCTAGGTACCGAGATGATGATGTGGGAAGTTCGTTTTGAGTCTTGCTTTTGTCAGAACCATCAGGTTTTTTTTGTATTTTATTTTATTCAAATACTCTAAAATGGAACAAAATGAACCATGTTCAAAGCTTATCGAAGTTGTCTTAAACTTATGAATACAGGATTTACATAAGCATAAGCATTTAGATTTTAACAAAAGAGAACTTTTATTAATTGAGATAAAATAAAGTACTTGATGTTTGGTTGATATTTACATTGATTTAACTCTCGGTGCCGACTAGCCGATATCGGTTTTCTAGAAGGCACTCGCTCTTTGCTCACATACTCTAACTTTTGCCTAGATTGCCCTTCTCGGGTTTTCGATCTAGCGGGTTTGTCTTATCCCCTAATTTTTGCATGGTTGGTTCGCAGAATACCAATCGTCGGGCATCACGCTAATTTTTGCCCGATCAGTAAAAGACTGAAAGGCGGGCGATTATTATGCATGTATTTTTTGGTGTGCTGCTTTTCTGGTTTGTTTCTTTTGAATTAAACATGATAACGCTTAAGCCTGTCTTGATTTACGGGATTTACGAACTCGTTCCCATGCATGTCCATAAGTTTAGCTGCCCCTTTGCTAAGCAGCTTCTTTATCACATATGGTCCTTCCTAGTTTGGCTTGAATTTACCCCTCGCATCAGTGGTGAAGTGTTTCAACTGCTTGAGGACCAGATCACTGACCTTCAGGGGGAACTTTTGATGTTTTACCCTACTGCTATATGCCCGAGCCATACGCTGTTGGTACATCTAGAGGTTGTCGAGGGCCTTCAACCTTTGTTCATCCATCATGTTCAACTGTTCAAATCTTGCCCGAGTCCATTCGGATTCTTCTAACTTAGCCTTCAGAGCAACTCTTAATGAGGGCACCTGAGTTTTAACTGGCAAGACCGCTTCCATCCCGTAGACCAGGGAAAATGGAGTTTGGCCTGTCGGGGTACATATGCTGGTGCAATATCCCCAAATAGCAAAGTGCAATATCCCCAATCTCTGTAACCGGCTATCATCTTAGAAAGAATCGTCTTTACCGATTTATTGGCTGCCTCAATAGCTCCATTGGCTTGTGGTCTGTTTGGAGAAGACATATAGTGCTTGATTCCATACTTCTCAATCAGTGAAGCAGTTGCTCCTTGAAATTGTACCCCATTGTCTGAGACTATATGATGTGGGAGCCCATACCGAGCTAAGATGTGATTTTCCATGAACTTGGCCATCTGCCTGGCAGTGACATTGGTGAAGGATTCGGCTTCCACCCATTTTAAATAGTAATCTACTGCCACCATAATGAATTTATGGCCATTTATTGAGGAGGGACGGATTTTACTAATTATATCTATACCTCATGCCGAGAATGGCCAAGGGGTGGATAAATGATGGAGCTCGGTCGTTGGCAAATGTCGAATATCTCCGTAAACCTGGCATTGGTGGCATCGTTTGACCTGGGCAATACAATTGGCCTTGAGAGTGAGCCAAAAATACCCTAGTCGCTGGACCTTCTTTATGAGGGCAAGACCATTCATATGAGGGCTACAGTCACCTGTATGGACCTGGATTATTACATTTTGAGCCTCGGAATCAGTGAGGCAACGGAGAAGTAGGCCGTTGCTGGTATGCTTTAATAGGTCATTATCTATAATACAAAATTGGGTAGCAAGCCGCCGTAGGGTGGTACGCCCCGAGTCAGAAGAATCTATAGGGTATTGGTCGGTCTGAAGAAATAGGACTATGTCTGAATACCAACAAGGTTCAGATGAAATGGCGAGAACTGGAGGAGTTGATTGAACATGATATGGGGTCTTGGTGGATAGCAAAACCAATGGGTGGATAGATTACTATTGGGGTCCTTCCCATAAGGACGCGAGAGTGGCGAGAGCATCTGCCATTTGATTCTCATCTCGAGGGACATGGCGGTACAAGCATGAGGTAAATTTCTCAGACAATTCGCGGACAGCCTCAACATAAGGACGGAGGGATTCTTCTTTAACTTCCTAATCTCCAGTGACCTAACGAACAACCAGAGTTCAATCTCCGATAACAGATATATGGCGGGCTTGAACTTGAAAAAGAGCCTCGAGCCCGAACAGGCAAGCTTCGTATTCAGCACCGTTGTTGGTGACATCGAATTCTAAACGTTTGGACAATGGGATTATCTCATTATCTGGTGTGACGATGATGACCCCGAGGCCTGCTCCTTGGCGGTTCACAGCACCATCAAAGTACATTGTCTAATTGCATCAAGGGTTGTAACGGAGGTGAGCTGTTCGTCAGGGAACTCCAAACTTTCCCTATAGTCGGAGCTAAGGGGTTGATTAGCCAGGAATTCAGCTACAGCCCGCCCCTTAATGACTTTTTGAGTTATATATTCAATTTCAAACTTAGATAGGAGAAGTAGCCATCGGGACAATTTGCCGGTTAGAGTAGGGGATTGACAAAGAAACTTCATTGGATCAATTTTGGCTACGGCCTGAACGCGATAGGATTGGAAATAATGTCGCAACTTTTAGTGAGCCAAACCATGGTAGCACAAGTCTTCTCTATAATCGAATATCGGGTTTCATAATCTAACAGCTTCTTGCTCAGGTAGTAGATGGCATGCTCGTGCTTATCATCATGTTCTTGGACAAGCATGGCTCCGACGGACGTTTCTTCAATGGCCAGATAAAGGATGAGTGGTTTCCCTGGGATGAGGGGCCATCAAGATGGGTGGATTGACAAGGTATACCTTGATTCTGTTGAACGCTACTTAGCAGTGATTGTTCCATACCACGGGTTGCTGTTTCTTTAACAACTTAAAGATGGGTTCGCAGACGGTAGTGAGGTGGGCAATGAATCGACTAACATACTGCAAGGACCCTAAAAATGATCGGACCTCTTTCTCCGTCTTAGGGGGAGGCATATCCCTGATGGCTTTAGCTTTGTTCGGATCCATTTCAATCCCTTTTTAGCTAACCACGTGTCCTAATAGCTAGCCGGAGGTAACTCCAAATACGCATTTCTTTGGATTCAGACAAAGATTATACTTTTTAATGCAAGTCATGAACTTGTCAAGAACAGCAGGGTGTTCCTCTCGAGTCACAATTATGTCGTCCACATACACTTCCACTTCTTTATGGATCATGTCATGTAGGAGGGCAGTTCCAGCGCGCTGATAAGTGGCTTCGGCATTTTTCAACCCGAATGGCATTACCTTGTAGCAATACACCCCCCACTTAGTGATGAATGCTGTTTTGACTTTGTCTAAAATATTAACTAGAATCTGATTGTATCCTGAGAACCCATCCATGAACAAATACATAGCCGCCCTGGCGGCACTGTCAATTAGGACATCGATGTGCGGAAGAGGGAAATCATCCTTCGGTGAGGCTTTATTGAGGTCTCAGAAGTCCACGCAGACTCAGACCCTACCATCCTTATTTGGTACCGGGACGATGTTGGACATCCAAGTCGGGTATTCTACTACTTCTATAAATCAAGCTTCGATCAACCTCGAAACTTCCATCTTAACTTGTTCTCCTATTCAAGTCTCAACTGGCAGAGCTTCTGTTTGATAGGTCAGAATTTAGGATCAGTTGGGATCCTGTGTTCGGTGATTTATCGGTCAATCCCAGGCATGTCTTCGTACGACCAGGCAAAAGCGTTGACATGATTTTTAAGCACTTTTATGATCTCACTTCTTTCCTCGGGAGTTAAATATTTGGAAATGGTTACCATTTTAGGATTGTCATCCGTACTTAGGTTTATTTCACTTAATAGCGTTTCACTAATGCTGAAAACATTATGCATATCGTTATGTGAATGCATGGACCCATCAGGAAAGACATCAAACAAGTAAGCCGAACGGGAGTTATTCATTGCGTAAAAAGCCTCATAAGCGGCATTGTTTGTATCAAAAACATCAGAAATATTAAAAATTACATCATCCATATCCTCCTCTACAAGCGGAGGGGTTTCAGTGGCAGCATCGATAGGAGAGGCATTCTCTGTATCATCTGTCAGGGTGGTGCTTAGGTTGCGCTCGAAAGTGGTCTTTTGGGGAGTGGTGAGCGATGGCTCTTCAGACAGGTCAGCCTTTTTAGTTAGAGCCCTGGTGAGCTTTTCCACTATGGCCGTCATGGCATCTTCTTTCCCGTTACCCTTCCAGCCTTTCTTCATCAGCAGTGCCATAGCTTTTATCACGGTCGCCACGGTATCCTCAATTTCTGGATCAATAGGCTCATCTTTAGGATACATCTTGTCTTTCCCCTTATCCTTATCAGAAATCATATTGACAGGCGTGTCAGACTCAGTAGGCTCAGGTTCAGCTGAAACTATCATGTGACCAGCCTCAAAGTCATAGACATCTTTAAAGATCTCAAAATCGAGCCACATTTTCCCGCCATGCTCGATTGGTTCGAGCTCCCCTTTATAAGACCTCTTTCCCTGGATTTCACAAGCAGTGACCATGCGGCAATAACCGTAAGGGACGCGACGATAGGCTTTTCTAGGCTTATATCCTAGTCCAACTCCATGGATAAGGATTTTTAGTTCCAACGCCTCAATAATTCCCTGTTCGTGTATTCCTCCACCCCTGCCAGACATGTAACCAGACTTCTTCATTAGTTTGGCCATACCCGCATGGAGGTAGTTGTGCCAAAGGGGAGGGGGGTTTTTGAGCTTTACTAATCATGGCAATCTATAGGCCCTTTTCTAGATTAGTATCGGCTTCCATAACGGCCATGACGAAAGCAGGATCGGCCTCTATAGTCACCATTCTGCCCTCATGGATTAGCTTGATTTTTTAGTGTAGTGTGGAAGCATCTACGCCCAAAGCATGGAGCCATGGCCGGCCAAGCAACAGAGAATAGGTAACAGGAATGTCAAGGACGGTGAAATGTACATTGCTTGCGACACCTTCGATGGTGACTCCTGCCTCAAAGGTTCCAATTACATTGCGCTTTGAATCGTCGTAAGCTCTAATAACTGTGCTGGACCTTTCAAGCATGTCCTCTGACAGTCCCAGATGAGGAAGGATCTTTAGAGGGCATAGGTTTAGGGCGGACCCATCATCCACCATGACGCACGGGATGACCTTGTCAAGAATTTGAATCCAGATGAACAAGGCCCTATTGTGATCCCTTCCTTCAAGTGTAAGATCAAAACTGTCAAACACGATCTGAGGCCCTTTTCTTGGAGGAATGCCTTCTCCTATCGTGGCGCACATCTCAACGACCGAAGTGGTTGGATTAGCTTCTAAATCAAGGAGCCATTTGATCAAACCCTTGTGATACCTTTCAGAGTCAATTACCAGTTGCCAGATGCTATATCGGGCTTGGGTGTTTTTCAACTAGGTAATAAGGGGGTCAACCTCAAGATTGGTAGGGATAAGTGGAGGTGGAGAATGGGGCCTTGCAGTATTTCCAACCCTGCCAGGAATCAGGTCTTTGTTTAGAGGGAGCTACCGGTCTTCCGTCTGATATACGCGACCACTCCGGGTGATATTGAGGACATTATCGAGTAAGATGCTCTCGTGGCTCGCATCTCAAATAGGTACTGTTGCTCTTCGGAGTCCAAATTTGGGTCTTGTAGTTTATATTTATCTACACTAAAAAGGTCATGGTGGTCGACCTTGAACAAGTTTGTACTCATGGCCTTGGATTCCCGAGCTATTTCCCCATCCTCATCAGAATAGTTCTCCTTTGAAACAAAAGAATCTACTCTAAATAGTGCCTTCCTCTCAGCTTTCTTTCTCTTTGCTATAAATGGTTTAGGCCTGCGACTCTCTTGCGTTGGTTGGCTTGGATCAATTTCCATTCCCTGAATGGATTTGACTCCTGGGTTGGCCTGATTGATAAGGTCAAAAACTAAGCAAGATGGTAGACCTGAAACGATGACCAGGACGGAGTTACTACTGCCCGGACCCCGAGCAAGGAGATCAAAGATTGTGGCTTCGGGTAAACTAGATTGGATCATTTCAACCTTACTTCTGAAGTTCGGTAAAGGGTTATTCATGGTACTCGGGGCTTTATCTGGTTCGGCAATCTTTGCCTCGCTAACCAACCGCTGAATAGCTAAGAGCAGGGCTTTGCAGTTGTTGGTTTAGTGCCCCACCTAAACATGATAATTACAGAAGTTATTCTTATCTTCAGGTCTAGGTGGCTTGTATTCCTGAAGGGACTGTATAAAACATGCTTCCCTCAAGCGTTGGAAGATGACCCACAGGGGCAATTTATAGGGGTTGGTCAAAACAAAAGGGGGGCGAGGAGGCTGGACTGTGGCAATCGATGATGGAGCCGGATTAGTTGTAAGTGGTGTAGCGGAGGCGTGAGAAATGGCTTGTATAGCAGCCGGTGCTTTTGGCTTAGCCGGCGCTAGGGCGGAGGGTTGAGCTTCGTTCTTCCTGAACCATGGTTTACCTGCTCTCTTGGCCTTTTCACGTTCTGCCTCGCACTTGATTTTCTCAGCTTTCTCAAACACAGCCTTATAAGAAAGAAAGGAATCAGTAGCCATTTCCTTGCGGAACAGGGGGAGAGATCCTTCGAGGAGTTTGACAATCATTTCCTCAAGGCTAAGCTTGGACTTCATCAAGACCTAGGTTGACATCCAACTATTGAAGTACTGCTTAAAGGTTTCGTTGGGCATTTCACGGACCCTCTTAAGATGTTGGAGGGTCGTCTCCATCACAGTATTGAAACCATAATGCACTTTCAATGCCTCAGATAAGAGAGTCCAGTCGGCGATAATATGCTGCGGTAAAGTGTAGTACCACTCGAGTGCAGGTCCCCAAAGAGAACAAGGAAACATCTCAGCCAGCACCTTATCACTTAGCTTCTTTACGCGCATCACCCTTTCGTACATTATGATGTAAGAGGCGGGTGCTCCTGAGCCATTATAATGAGCCATGTTTGGTATAGTAAAATTGTCGGGGACCCAATCCTCGTCCCTTTTAGGTTTTTTTATTAATGATTAGGCTGTTGATGTAAGCTTGGGTCTCTGGTGTCATGCCCGGAGATTGTATGACCTGGTCACTGACCGGTTCGTGAGAGATGGTTGGGGCTTTTGGTGTCGCGCTCAAAGAATGCGTGACCTGGTCGTTGACGATTTGAGAAGCTATCATTTACTGAACAAAAGCGGCTACCTCAGGTGTCACACCCGGAGGTTGCGTGACCTGGTCGTTGAATGTTGGAGGCAGCGTAGGGTGGACAGTCAGATGGCTAGCAAATGGATTTTAGGGATAGGTGGTGCCTTTAGGAGTTATGACAAACTGCGAAGGCGTGAATAAGGGTAGTGGCCGAGATACCGGGCTTTGGTGATTGAATGTCAGAGGAGTGGAGTTTTGGGTGAAGGGTCTCGGGTTGAAAGGCACAACTGGTGGAGTAGTTGAAGCCGACAAGAGAGCTGAAGTCTGCCCAAACTGGAATGGACTCGTCAAGGGTTGGGTTGATTGAAACACAGGTGCGATGGGTCTCGCCTCTACTAAGCTGGTCAATATTTATGTTGAACTGTTCGGGGCCTGGATGTCATATGCCGATACTTGATCGGAATTCCTATCTTCTAAAGCTCGCTTAACTACTGCCTGGACCGTAGTTTAGATAAAGGCTTGGAAAACATCTGAGTTTAAGAATTGCATCATAGCACTAGTAAAGTCGAAACTAGGGGGTGGTTGGGATCATGTTCTCGAGCTGGAAGTGGGACCATAAGGCTCTTCCGGAGGAGGGGTCCCTTCATTTCTTGGGAAAGACATGGTTGGTCGAGAAGGACTTTGGCTCAACTGAACTTGTTTTGAATCTAATTCCTCGTTGGAATCGGTATGGGGAATTCTTTTGACTTCCGTGGTGGCAATCGAGGTCAGAGGATGATGTATCAGGTGATGTTCTATCCTTTTCTAGGCCGGGATACGACGGTCAGTGCGCCTCCTCCTAGCTGATTTGGTAGGCAGCGGATCAGACTATGAATGGATCGTTGAATGGTATGTGTGGTATGCATGCCTTTCGTGCCTTAGGAATGATGTGTAATGCGCATGGCTGCACGTAGATATGGTTAGAGATGATGTGATGGCTTATCCCTCCAACATACGTGAGACATCTATACTTCACGTCATACATAGCTATATGTGGTGACGCAACGGAGGTACGAGAGAAGTCCTACGTATGTTGCTAAACCTCTTCCAAAGGTAGAAGTGGTAAGGGTAAGCGGATTCATTGTCGGCTCTTAGAGCCGATGCATGGGGGGTGCATGATCATAGAGCACATGGCACGCGAATCGTCCCTCTTCCAACCTTATGACTCCCGTGCAACGCCTCTTTGGAAGGATGGAGTTTGGCCTCTTCACCGGTAATGGTGAAAAAAATGCATCCTAATTGTTTTATTTGTTTTGGTTAATCCTAAGGGAAACGATGTGCTAAGGCTTTTTCTAGCACGGCTTTGGTATAGGGTTGTTGATGTAGAAGGTTCCCGTTTACATTAATTCCACGTTACTCGACCACTACCTAAACAGGTGCGATTGTCAGAGTTTATGTGTTAGTTAAAATGAGTGATCCACCCACTAGGCATCCTCAATCCCAACAGGGTATGAGTGATACTTCGCGAGCTTCTCGGATGAAATAGGGTACTTATAATTACCGAACTATCTACACGCGTGAGGATAAAACGTCATAAGAAAAGAATGAAGTTTTAATTTGGCTAATAATTTCAATACATCATTAAAATCTTTTAAACTATATAAGAAGATTCAAGTTTTAAAAAAAATCCCCAGCAGAGTCGCCACTGTGAGCAGACGACGCCTCGCACGGCTGTTCTTGGGCCGGGCCCGGTCGGGCCGACCCGTTTTGGTGTGTCGGGTAGATGAGTGTGATATATTAAAAAAATGATTTTTGCATATTTTAATGCTCAAAAGATACGAGATTGAAATCCCGTACTTAAAATAGAGTCGCCACCCGGTTCAGCTCAATCGGGAAATTTTTGGTACGATTTTCCCACCAGGTGGTTGGACCATACCTTAAGTAGAGATTCCGAGTTCGGATGATGTTATCTACTTTTCATTAGGCCAAGTTAAGATACTTCATTGTTTCTTAATCGGTTTAATCCACCCTATTTATCTGTATTTTTAGTTATTTTATTGTTTTTGCGTTTATCAAGCAATTCAAACGATAAATAAAATATTTACGACTATAAAAGAAAAGTAAGTATAGAAAGTAAAATTATTATAAGATTTTCAAATCCTATACATTTCTCTATGCAATAAATAAAGTACATGAGTATCCAATATACGTCCGCCTGCTGAAGGTTGTTAGCACAGGTACAGCATATTTTATTTACAGTATTATAAAGCCCGGTCAGATGGCTAAAATGGGAGTTGAACAGTATTTTCTGAGAAAATTCCATTTTTAAGTAATTTTTAGTCTCAATCATTATTTTAACCGGATTATAAATGAAAAGTAAAACTGTTGTCCGGAAAGTCATATCACCGACGGTATAACTGATGCCGCCGGCGACATGCCTGATGTCGCCTGGCGACATGGGTGATGCCGCCGGCGACATCAATTACATCACCGGCGGTATCAGCTTGTGGGCAGCAGCGGTGCAGTAAGACTGACCGAAAATCCAAAAACGAATATAAATTGACAAAAATTAACACAAGTAAGGAGTATTAATGCCAAAGAGCTATGAGACTTCGGATTTTTTTTTCTACCTCGAGGTCGGGAATCCACCTCTTCGTGAACCGAATAAAATACCTCCGGGGAGCTTGTTACGATGATTTAACAATAATTTTAAGTGCTTTTTGGTTTCTAAGTTCAATTAAGCTGATTTTAACTTAAAGGCTTATCGATTTCAACTCACAATCAGAGAGTTCAAAGAAGAAAAGCCAGGAAAAATGGGTCGGAATCCCTTTTTTTCTGTTTTATCTAATTCTTATCTCACTATAATCTATTCCCACCTTAAAATCTTCACCAATTCTTTTCCTCCCCCACAATGCAGCTCAAGGTGTGCTTTTATAGGTGAAATGGGGTGCTTTTTGTGGGCTTTTTTAATAATTCCACCGAAAGTGGTTGAAAAGGCTGTCTGTGGAGGGACCTGTTTCGAGTCATGCCGCCGGCGACATGGTGATGTCGCCGGCGGTATGACCGATGTCGCCGGCGGTATGGTGATACCGCATACGGCATGGGTGATGCCTTTGGCGGCATCAGCCTTCAGCATACCGATAGTTAGTGGGTCAAAAAGCCAAAAAAGTCGGGAAAAATGATTTAATAGTGGGTAAAAAGCATCTTTTTTACTTTTAACAATATTTTAAAGGGTATTTATTATTTGGGTGTCAATCATCGATTCAAGCTCTCACCGGACGCGTAATTGGCCATGCCGAACTGTATCCTACCAAATAAAAATTCGCGAGGAATATTATTTTGGTAATAAAAATTTCAAGGAGAATTTTTAATTTTGAGGCATTAAAATCCGGTACACGTCATCATCGTCTCGCGAGAGGGACTGCAAAATCCCGTGCTCACAACTATTTTATTCATCAAACACCAGTAACAGATATATAACAGCTTTGTAACAGAATTTGTAATAGGTTTGTAGTAGGTCTGTATTAGATATGTAACAAAATCAAGGAAATACTTCATTCATATTTCCTATCTGATACAATACTAATACAAGTCTGTTACATCCTCATTAAATACTTGTATCAGACTTGTAGCAGATATATAACACATATGTAACAGATATGTACTAGGCCTGTATTACATGCGTAACAAGTAGAAAAAAAACATGCAAATCAATTTATCAAATAGAAAATGGCAGGAGGATGACATTGCATATAATCATGAACAACATGAACTGTTGTTAATTACAAAGAAAATTCAGTAATCATCAGATCAGGAGCTTTTCAGTTGCATGAAAAAACTCAGAGTCATGTCATTCTTTATCTCTATAGCAGAACTCTTTGAAATTCGGAAAATCAAATCAAAATTTGGATTGCAATAGAGAGAACAAAACACAGCAGTGATTGAATAAGAATTCCTTGATTTAAAATAGAAAGAAATCGATAATGAAGAAAGTAAATTGCTTGATGAAATCGAAAAGAACAAGAGAATCGAGATCGAAGAACAAATTGCAGAAAAATCATAAGAGAGTTTGAACCAACACCAATTTCAGATGCAAAATCAGCAATCGAAGAAAACAACAGATCTACCAATTCAATTCGCATCAAATTTCATTAATAGTAAAGCTGATGTGAAAATCATATACCTAAATCAATGAGAGTGAGATTCTGAAGACAAAGGAGCATAAAGCTTTGCTGTAGACTTGTTCCCCGACGAGGTAAACGCAGAAGACATAAACGCCGGTGCCGAGGCCAGGGAAAAGAAATCGGAATGAAGGGAGAGAACTGCATATCAGGGGAGCGTATTTTGGTTAGGAGAAGTTTAGAAAAAATTGTATAAGTTACACGCGTTTAATTGAGTCAATTATGTAATTAATATGCAAAAGTTGAACAAATAGGTGTCTGATCGGGCCCTAAATCATTAAAATCCAAATATATTATGAGTTGATATTGGATTTTATCTTGTACAAAAACCTAAGCTCACCAGATATCTGATTTATATAATCATAATAATATGCTATGTAAAAATAACTTATTTTTATCTTAGATTACATCCATGTCACATGTTAAAGTAAGATTCAAACAGTTAACAGAGTGCTTTTTGCAAGCATAAGAGGTAATTGAAATGTTTAAAACTTTAGGGTATCATTCAGTAGTTTGGAACAAATTTATAAAGCTTATAAGGTATTAGGTCAATTCGTAATTATATAATAACATTTTGTTTTATACTTTACTGCTATAGATTATATAATAATTCAATTTGATTGGTTTTTTTTCAATTTTGGACGAATAAGTAATTTTTTATCCACTCATAGAATTTTTGTTTGAAAATTTTCAAGAATTGATATTATTTGATAGACAGGTGGAGATGAATTTGAATGCTGAGTTTTAAATTTAGGGAAGTTGTCCAATTTGACTCTTTGCACAAAATAATTTTAGCTAAACTTTAATTCAATTATCAAAGCCCATCATCTAATTTTCAAATAATCTCTTCGTAACTTTCATGTCATCTATCAAATTTTAGTTTTCTCTTTAACGTTTTCACATTCTAGCAGACCCTTTTTTCTCTCCACAATCTATTTGTTGTCGTTCTCCATGATCGCCGGTTTTCTTCCATTATCGGTGCATTATCTGCTCATAAAAGTCTCATTCAAACTCATTTTTCCCTCACGTTTCAACTTAGTAATGTGTTTGTCTCTGGTTTTTTCGATTCCTTCGTCTTCAAGTGCTTTCGTTCAAGTTTGTTCTTCATTTTTTCTGTCATTCAGGTTGCGTTAGATGTTTTGGAGCTTTTGTATATCAGGATTCAAGGTAAACATATTGAAAACCTAGTATTTTACTTTTGCCTTTTATTTTGATTTCGTATAATAGATATACATAACACATTTCTAATAAATTTATAACAAATTAATAGTAGGTTTGTACTAGATTTATAATAGATATAAAAGAACATACCAATCAGTTTCGAAATAGAAAAGAACTAAAAATTACCTTCTAAACATTCATGAACAACTTTTATAATAGATCTATAATAGATTTGTAACAAATTTATAATAGATTTGTAACAGAATTATAATATATATATATATATATATATATATATATATATATTATTAGATTTATAATAGATTGGTAACAGATAAAGACATACAGATTATGCCAAGCACTTTTATGATAGTTATATCTAATACAATACTGTTATATATTTATTATATATCTCATCAAACACTTGTATTATACATTTATCAGACTTGTAGCAAATATATAACAGATTTGTAGTATGTTTATACTAGACTTGTAATAGATACAAAAGAACATACAATCATTTTCGAAATAGAAAAGAACTAAAGAATGTACACTCCATCTATATTGAATCTAATAAATCTATTATCATCTATCCATGATTTGTTCACATGAAGCAAAACAGGAGTGTTGTTCATGTTCAAATTTGAAAAATCAATTCAAAATCACAAGAGAGAGAGAAAACACAGATTGATTCGAGATTCTTTACGGAAAACACAAATCACAAATCAAAATCGGTAATGAATAATGGATTTGAGATGAAACAATGCAAGAAAAAATCAAGATTCAAGAACGAAGATCTGTTTTAAGAGAAAACCAGAAATAAATGAGAAGAAAAGAGTTGCAAATTCCATGAAAATCAAGGAGAACCTGGGTTATCTAGAGCGTATTTTGGTCAGCTGTTAGTTAAAAAATTCCAGATCTGTTGGAAAGCAGTTTTTTGGGCCATAATGATAAATATTTTACTTATCTTTGCCTAACCAGGTGCTTTTCCCTTATATTTAGGTAAGGCTAAACTTATTGAAAAAAATCTGCTGTCTCATTTATTGTCTCTTTGGGTATTCTTCACTCAATATTTGACACATAGGTCACGTATAAGTGAGAGAAAAAGAAAAATAAAAAAAATAAAAATATATATAAAAAAAAGACGCTAAATATCAGATACCAAATAAAAGAACACCTAAAGAGACACAAAAGAAGGACAGCAAATTTTTTTCCAAACTTATTACTTATGCTTGAAAACCAAATCCATTTAGGTCCACCTATCATAATGATGTAATCCCAAAGGGCTTTTACAAAAAAAATGACTTATTCCGATCAAATATCATAAGCAGAGCAAAATAATTATAAATATATTGTATTCATAAAATAATTCCAAACTTCCCCTTTAAAGGTATTGTTCACATTTAATTTTTTACTTTTTTTATTTGTTTTACATTTATATTTCAAGCCATTCATTTTTTAGATACGTCATTCTAAAGTTTTTTGTTCGTCTCTTTTTTATCTTCTAATTAAACTGCATCCACTGTGATATTGTTTTCCAAATTTTTTTTGAATTGTTAGATATTCAATAGATATATAATGGAAGTCCAATAGAAATCAGTAAATGTAAAAGAACTTGGATTTAAAACACTAGATAGATTTTTAATAGATCAAAACTTTAAAATAGACTTGCTTCAAGTTGTATGATCTTCTGCAACTGATTTGCTTCAAATTATCAAGGATTAGTGCAAATTCTACATTAGCAAAAAAATTAGACCTAAACTTAGAAAACCTAAATGAAGAAAACAAATAAAAACTTCTCAATTTGAGCAACAATAAAGCAAAATCTCACACCCAATACTCAAAACAGCACTAGATTCAATCAAAGAAATAGCAGCAAACTAACATAACGATTCCATAAAAAATTGTCGAAACTAAGATATATCATATATCTATTGGATATCTATTTGATGTCCATTGAACATCTACTAGACGTCTATTGCTTTAAAAAGTTCGAAAATTCATAGTGGATATCATTTCGAAGATAAAATAAGACGAACAAAAACTCTAAAGCGACATGTCGGAAAAATAAACGGTTTGAGAGATAAATGAAAAATAAGAAAAATATATCAATAAAAAAAGGAACATGACAATTGTGTAAATACAATTTGAAAATGTGAAAGTTAAGAAATATATCTCTGTCATAGTGTCCCTATAAATAATTTGCAAATTATGACCTATCATGATAAATACCCTAGTCCTAATGTTGCTTGTGCTTGAAACAGTCAGGCTTGAATGAATTTGAGCCCAGCCTTAATGCATTCTTCCTTGTATGGATTACATAGAATTCTCAAACTTATTACTCCAGGCCTCAACTCGTTTTAATAATTCAACCTTTTCAAGTCGATCCCTTTTATAATAGTATCAATTTAAACAATAAATACATTTTCACCATTTTTTTATCTACATTCCGAATATTTAGGAGCAAATTTAAGTATTAATGAAATTATAAATTGATAACTCAGAAAAAAACTAAGATATTCTAAATTAGTTCTTTTAATGGTTTAACAATTTTTATTACATTTGATGAAAATGCTAAATCGAAAAATAAAAAAGATCGAAGTGAGTAATCTATATGTCGTTTTAGATCTTTCATTGCAGTTCTTTTATTCGTGAATTTAGAATATCAGCGTAACTTTTACCATTTTTTCTTTATTTCATCAGTGAATTAATAAAAAAAAAGATTAAATATTGATAAAATTATAAATTAAATTTTTAATTAATCTATTTTTATTTTAATTTAAAGTTTGTTGATTTAAGATTTTGTTAACAATTTAGCGCATAATGACTAAACGATATTATAAGCACGAAAGTATTTTAATGTAATAAATTTACTATTATTGTTTTTATTTGTAAACAAAATAAATATGCTCATTAATGGACGAATCACAAATAAATAAATGAGTTGTTCGTGAACAACTTGCAAATAATTAAGTTGTTATAAACAGCCCGTGAATATGAATTTTGAGTTTAAAGAAAGCTCAAAACTCGGCTCAAGCTCGTTTATTAGAATCTTAGCAAATGAGCATGAATAAGTCGAAGAAGATTGACTCAACTCAACTAATTTTACATCCGTAAGACTATATAATAATAAGCCATGATCTTTTCGGCTTAAACATTTATCATTTTTAATCCTCTGTTCAGAACTAAATTTAATTTTTTTTATTGAAAGGACAAAAAGAGTAATTAAGTAATGAATCACGTGAAATAAATAAGGGTAAACTTAAAAAACATACCTTATGGTTTGGTTATTTTATAAAAATGTGCTTGTGGAAATTTTTTTTTAAAAGGGTGCCTATAATTTTAAAAGTTTGTAAAAAGAGGATTTCCAAAATTTTAAAACCACATTTTGAAGGGTAATATTGTCCATTTTAAAGTGAAATTTTGAAACTTAGTTAATAAAAATATAATATACCTTTGTGATAAGTTTTAGAATTTTTTAGAAATATTAATATTTTTTTAATTAAAATTTGATTATAACTTTAAAAAATTAAAATAAAATGAAAATTTTCTGAATGTTACTCAAATCAAATCTTGATATATAATTTTTAAATAATATAATTAAAATATAAGAATGTTGAATTTATTGAAATAACTGGTGTAGCACTATAATTTTTAAACCATAGCACCCTTTTGAAAACTTTTGAAAACACACTCACCCTTTTGAAAAAAAAATTCCACAAGCACCTTTTTACAAAGCGATCAAACATGACATGTTTTTTAAGTGTATCCAATAAATAAAAAACAAAATTTGAAATGAAGCAATCTGTAGTCCTTTCCTCTTTGCCGTGAGTTATACTTCTGAATTCCAGTTTGTTTTGTACGAATCGGACAACTATGAACTCAATAGTTCATTCCTATCTTCTCCCTAAAGTTTTTAGTCTCGATTCTCCATTAAAGGTTAGTACAAAACTGCATTGAAACTTTAGAAAATGTTTATCATTCCTTATAATTATTTATATAATAAGTGACAAATAGCTTACAGTGAATAGGTTATTATCTTGTATCGTTGAAATCGAGAAAGTAATAGTATATTTTGTCTTATTTGGTTAGGTTGAAAACTAAAATGAGTTCTATCTATCGGCTGAATAAAACAATGCACTTCAAGTGTTTGTTAAAAAATGTGCTAAAATTTAAAAATAAATATTGGAGTTTTGGTCATTATAAATTTTTTTATTTTGAAACGAATATAGTTTTAAAAGGTAGTAAGTCAATTTGAAATTATATAATAAAAATGGTAATTTTGTCCATTTTGAATTGAAATTTTGCAAGTTGATTAATAAAATACAATAAACCTTAGTGACTAATGTTGAAATTTTTTTAGAAATTTAAATATTTTTTTAATTAAAAGACGATAATAATTTTAAAAAATTATAAGAAAATGATAAATCTCCGAAACTTGTTCAAATCTTTATATATAATTCATAAAAAATATGATTAAATTATAGGAGTGTTGAATTAATTAAAATACCATTTGTAACATTAGAACAAAGGCATTTTGTAAATTTTTTCCTTTATTTGCTAACTTTTTATACCACAATCCTCGTTTCGAAAATAAAAATGTTATGATCATCTTTTTGAAAATGTCTGAAACCACGAGGTATGCTTTTTAATTTTACCCTTAAAAATAGTATTTAAGTTTTTCATGTTACTCGAGCAATGTTTATGCGCTACTTCAATGTTTGAGCTTTCAGATGATGTTTAAGGTCGGTGAGAACACTTTGATGTATAATTCTAGCGATAAATACGAAAGGCATGATACGGCCTAGATGCATAAAATCGGGACTCTATCTAGTGAAATTCTAAGATTTTTAAAATAGATGAAAGATGGAGCTTCTAGTTTTGCTAGCTATGCCACTGATCTCCAAGTAACTAGCACGTTAAATTATGGATTGGCTAATTGGAGCCAGGGCAATTCCTAGGTAAGGGCATTAGAGACGATTGCTCAGGGCTCTGAGTATAACGGGGTCTAGAATAAAATTTATGAACTTCTTAATTTATAATTTAAAATGTAAACAATAATTAAATCTAGATCAAATGATATTTTTCTTATAAAATTTGATTAAATGTCGGAAGTTCAATTAAAAAATTCTTTACAATATTAATATTTTGTTATAACCCTCAAAATCGAAGGTCTTTTTGGTACCTTCCATATTTATTTGTTTAGTGCTATAAAATGTTAAGACTAGACCTCAATGTGAAAAGAGCCCAAATTTTTTATTTCGACCATAGACCCCTAACAAATTAGGAACGAGAGCTGATGAATGCTATATAATTGTAAAACTATCGAATACTAGAGTCATAAATGAAATCCCATGGGTTTTGCTTAAGTTAACAATGCACGCCATATGTTTGTAAAAAGTTCTATTAAGTTTTTTCTAGTTAGATGGAAAAAGGAGCTACTGGTTTTGCTAGGCATGCTAATTTTTTTTTCGGCTATCTGGTTCACCGAATCTTTGCTTCGACTATATTTAGATCTAACCTGGATTGCATATCTGGCTATGGTTAGTGAGTCTTTCAATAAAAAAATTTTATATTCACAAGACTCGAATTTAAAACCTTTATTTAAGTGATATTAAGCTGCCTATCACTTGGATCAATTTTATTGTTTAATACGAGGGTGGATCGGATAATAAATAGGAGTTAATGAATGCTATAATGGTGGAATTGTTGAATATCAGCGTTAAAGTTTGTCGTTTGTCGATTTAATTTCTTGAAATTGATGGGTTGGTAGTTGTTGGATATGCAGAAAGCCCAGATATTGTCTGATTATTAAAAAGGCATTATGTTTAATAAATTTTCAGTTTGATGATAATTATGGTTTAATGCATCTCTAAATATTTAAATTTGTCTTATAAATTAACTTTTAAAATAATTTTGTAGTTTCTTTATATTTTAAAAAGTGGATTATTTTACTCATTGAATATCATATGTTAGCTTTAGTGTAGTTTGACTTTTTAAAGATATCAATTTTTAAATTTTTTTTCTCGAATTATAAGTTGGCACATAGTATTTAAAGAGCAAATTGATATATTTTTTAAAAGTTGAGAGAGTATTTAAAAGTTAAGAGGCAATAAATTCTTTAAAATAAGTTTGAGTATCGGGAGATACATTATACCTTAATTAATAATTATGCAACCTTCTTACTAATTCCAAATTGATAGTTCAACTATTTTGCTTCTTTTAAATTTAATTAGATTCATTTAAGAACAAGTTTGGGTGGTGAACCTTTCAACTACAAGGAGCATCTTTTCAATGAAGCTTTTAACTGTCAATTTTACCCTTCATTGTTTTTGTAGGGCTGTTATTTAATACGCATTTTTTTAAGGTATTTTTCTCTAAAGTTAGTGTAGAAAATAAAAACTTTTTGGTGCCAAATCCAATATTTTCTAGTAATACTTTTGAGTTTGGAACTCTGTTCACTTGGAGTCGGGATGATACAGTGATCATCAATGTCATTAAAACCGTATCAATATTATATTAGTGAAGATTTTAGCACGCAGTATTATCGGTACTATCGATATAATTAGTGAACTTACTGGTTTTTATTTTTAAAATAATATATATTATTTAAAAATGTTAATTTACATACGAATAAAAAATAAATACTTTAGCATATTCTAGGTATATTACTACCTAAATATCTCTAAATCATTGAGCTAAGTCGATTAGAATTGATCTAGAAGATCATTTCAGCCTGTAATAAAGACTTTCAGTGGCTATTGCGAAGCTTTTTGGGTCTTTTCCAACACTTTCTTGATGTCGCCATTGCTTAAATAATAGAAATGAAAAATAAGAAATAATAAAAGAAATGAAAAGAAATGAGGGAATTACTTGATTTTGGTGTATTATTCCAAGAGCTTTACATTGGCTTTTATAGTAGAATACAAAGACATATACGAGGTAAATAATCATTGCATAAGGAAAGACATTAAAAAGAAATAATGAGCCTTCAATGAGGCTTCCATATTTGTTTAATCAAATCAAGTGATTTGGTTGAAAATTGATGACTAACAAATCTCATTCCAAATCAATTCATTCTTTTCTTTCTAGCAAAATCTCATTTCAAATTAATGCATTCTTTCTTTTCTAACACTTTCCATCAACAATTTCCATTTACAACCTTTGTAAGAATATCGGCTAATTGGTCTTCGGATCTTATGAAGGGTAGTTTTACAATTCCTGCTTCAATCTTTTCTTTGATGAAATGTCGATCAACCTCTACATGTTTCGTTCAATCATATTGCATCGGATTTTCGGAGATTCGGATAGCCGCTTGGTTATCACACATTATCTCACAGGTCTTTGATGGTGGAAAACCAATTTCGATTAGTAGCTTTTGCAGCCACAAGATCTCCGTTTGCCCTCGAGCTATTCCTCAAAATCCTACCTCTGCACTTGACAATGCAACTATCTTTTGTTTTCTTACTTCTCTATGTGACTAAATTACCTCCTACAAAAGTAATATACCCTGAGGCTGATCTTCTATCTATTGGATTTTCTGCCCAGTCAGCATCAGTGTACCCTCCAATATTTAGATGCCCATGTGCCCTATATAGAACTCCATGTCTGGTGGTCCCTTTGAGATACCTTACGATCCTCCATACAACTTCCATGTGATATGTTTGAGGTCGGTGCATGAATTGGCTTACTACTCCAACAACATATGAAATATCTGGTCAGGTATGTGATAGGTTATTCAATTTCCTACCAATCATTGGTATCTCTCTTTATCGGCTAATTTTTCTCCATCTTCTATCTTAAGCCCATGATTTACCACTATTAGTGTATCAACCGGTTTGTAGTCAAGCATCCAAGATATACTTTTTCTGACATATGAAGATTCCTTATTTAGATCTTAGCACTTCGATTCTAAGGAAGTACTTCAATCTTCTCAAGTCTTTCATTTTGAATTCTGTGAACATGCTCTCTCAAAGCTTGGCAATTTCTCCTACATCATCACTTTTAATGATCATGTCATCAACATAGATAATTAAATAGGCTAAAAGTTTACCCCTTTGTTTAAGGAAAAGAGTATGGTCGAAATTGCTTTGAATGAACCCATACTTTCTCATTACCACTATAAATCTCCCAAACCAAGCTCTAGGTGATTGCTTTAGCCCATAGCGAGATTTCTTCAGCCTACAAACTTCCCCCATTTTGAATTCCTGTCGAAAACCTGTTGGAGCTTCCATATAGACTTCTTCTTTTAAGTCTCCATGTAAAAAGGCATTCTTGACATCAAATTGATAAAGTGGTCATCCTTTATTTGCTGCTATTTAGAATAGTACCCTAATCATATCAATTTTTTCAATAGGTGAGAAAGTTTCCGAGTTGATGCCATAGGTCTGAGCATATCCATTTGCTACCAACCGTGCTTTATATCTCTCAACTGAGCCATTTGGTTTATGCTTCACAGTAAAGACCCAACGACAACCAACTGATTTCTTTCTTGTGGGTAAAGTACATTTCTCCCATGTATTGCTTTTTTCGAGAGCATTCATCTCATTCTTCATTGCATTTTTCCACTTGTCTGATGTCAAAGCATGTTTGATTATGGTTAGAATCTCTTCCTTACACAAAGCTGTAATAAAGGCTTTAACCTCCGCAGACAGACTCCCCCTTGCAATGTTAGCTATTGGATATCTGGATCTCCTAGCTTCTTTCTCTGGGAATATCTATCAGGAGGAACTTCTCTGTAACGTCTTGGAGGTAGTGCAAATACTTCCTCTCTCTCTTTGTCTCTTATTTTGTCATATGTTCTTCTATAACTCTATATTCACCATGATCAATCGAAATCAAAATGGAAGAAGTTTCAGAGTCAGATTCTCTTACCCCAGATACCAGGTTGGGATGATTACTTTCTAAGACATTAAGCTCCTCAGATTATACAAAAGTATCCAAAGTATGCCCAACAGTGTTGTCCTTTCTGATCTCCATATCTTCTGAAATTACAGTTTCAGGAAGCCAACTAAGTTGTCTGTATCTCTGCTCTCTCCCTGACCACTGAGTTGGGTTTGGTAAAAATACTTTGTTTCAAGGAAACCACAATTCATTGTGGTGTACATATGATGTGTCTTAGGATTATAACATCTGTACCCTTTTTTATTAGTTCCATATCCCACAAAAAACATTTTTCTGCACATGGGTCAAGTTTGGTTTGCTCTATTTTGGGAATATGGACAAAAATAGAGCAACCAAAAATTCTTAGTTGAAGAGTCAATGGTGGGGGTATTTCTGTAAATTTGGCTAGGTTTTGGACAGGTGTTTGTAGGTTGAGAGTTTTGGTTGGAAGTCTATTGAGTAAGTATATGGTTGTGGCAACTGCTTCAAGCCAAAAACTTTTAAAGACTTTGGATTCAATGCTAAATGCTCAGGTCATTTCTAGTAGGATTCTATTTTCCCTTACGGCTACACCACAAGAAGTCTAATAAACTAACCCATGTTTTTGGAAAAATTGTTTCATATGTGTATTGATAAATTCCCCCCCCCCCCCATTATCAGATCGTAGTATTCAAATGGTTCTTTTGAATTGGGTTTGAATCATTGTGTAAAAGTGGATAAATTTATCTGTGACTTCTGATTTGTTTTTCAAGAAAAAGACCCACGACATACGAGTACATTCATCAATAAAAAGGAGAATATATCTAAATCCTTGGCCACCCACAATAGGTGATGGACCCCATACATCTGCATGAACTAAGTCAAATGGCGACGCAACTCTTGTATTATTTGGTCTAAAGGTTTTTCGGTGACTTTTGGCCATAAGACATGTTTCACAATGTAATTTATTGTTGGAATTAAAAAGCTTAAGGAATAGAAGATGTAAATAACTTGTGGATGGATGTCCCAATCTCCGGTGCCAAAGCCAAGCTTCCCTATCTGCAGTTCCATGGGCAAGCCTAACAGTACTGTGTTAGGCAACTTCATCCATGTAGTACAATCCTTGGCGTTCAGTGCTACGTCCAATAATTTTTCTCGTCCTGATATCCTGTAGTACACAGAAAGGTGGGTGCATTAGTACAGTACAATTGAGCTCTTTTGTAACATGACTAATGGATAACAATTTATGTGATAGTGACGGGACATAGAGACAATTTGATATTTCAAAGTAGGTGACATATCAATTGACCCAGCTCCATTTACAGGTATTATTTCCCCATTTGTCGCCATAACATGTGTTTTTGAGGGTTTGGTTTGAACTTTGATATCATTGAAATCATAAGTCATAGTGCATGTGACACCACAATCGAAAATCCTTGAAGAACTTTTTGGTTTAAGAAAGTTTCCTTGGCCGCTGTTGCTTTTTCCGACTTGGCCTAATTTTCGTTGACCTTGTGCCGCCATTGCTATTGTTTTCATGCTAGAAATTACTAGTCCTCCGCCTAGTATATGATGAGCACTTCTTATGATCCTAAGACCGAAACACGCTCGGATACCATGTTTAAATTATAGAGATGAAAATTAAGATAAAATAAAGGAAATGAAGAGAAATGGAGGAATTACTTGATTTTGGTGTATTATTCCAAGAGCTTTACATTGGCTTTTATAGTAGAATACACGGATATATACTAGGTAAATAATCATTGCATAAGGAAAGACATTAAAAAAAAATAATGAAGCTTCCATATTTGTTTCATCAAATCAAGTGATTTGATTGGAAATTGATAACTAACAAATCTCATTGCAAATCAATTCATTCTTTCCTTTCTAGCAAAATCCATTCCAAATTAATGCATTCTTTTCTTTCTAACAGCCATAGCTTTTTTTTAATCAGTTTTTAAATTAAACCGTACCATAGTCATGGCCGATTTGTGGTAAAACCGGTCGAACTGGCCGGTACAGTACGGTTTTCATAACATTGGTGATCATTTTCTTTCTCCAACTGTAAATGTTTCATATCAACTATAGGGTGTGAATAGCCATTGTGAAAAAAAAAAAGATACAAAATAAACATTCTAACAAAAATTAGAGATGAAAAAATGTACGTTAGAAAATGTAAGACTTTTAGTTAATCCTAAAAGGAAATTGTAGTTAACCTTGTGATCTGCTGGAGATCTTATAATGGAAATAAAGGTGTATTGAAAGTGTAATATAAGCGCGTTCGAAAACAAAGACTAACATAATATCACTTCATTGATTATCCTTTTATTGCAAGTACTATACATGGCACATAACCAAATAAGTGAAATGCAACATGAGATGACAAATAGCTTATTAATAAATTAATGTAAACCATTCAATAATATGTATAGTAGGACTGTGCTTCAGTGGTACTCTCCCCTTAAGAAGTTTTCCTTTTTGATACCCTAACCTTTAAACTATCTTTCTGATGAAGAATTACAGAAATTGATGGATGAGCATTTTGATCTTCAACCAATTCAAGAGAATAATTCCACAAGATAGCACAAATAATTGCTTTCATCTGTTGAAATGTCAAATCTTTACCTAAACAACTTCTCGGTCCGGAATTGAATGCTATAAACTTGTATGACGGATAATTTCTGATTCCTCCACTCTCGGAAATCCATCTCTCCGGCTTGAACTCTAAGCAATCTTCACCCCATATCTCCTTCATTCTTCCCATTGAATAAAATGAATACAAAATCTTTGTATTTTTGGAGATACGATGACCACTTGGAAGAATATCTGGTTCCGTCGATACCTTGTGTTCAAATGGTACCGACGGATATAATCTTAAAACCTCACATATAACTGCATGAAGATAAACAAGCTTTTTCAGCTTTTCAAAATCGAAACATTTCCACTTATCATCATTCTCACTGCCGAAATGTTGTTCCATCTCTTTCAAGATGTTTGCTCGTGTAGACGGGTTCGTCCCAATAATCCAAAAGGTCCAAGAGAGAGAAGCACTAGTGGTATCTCTTCCTGCAATCAAAAGACTTAATATCATATCCCTAAGAAACTTGTTTGATAGTTTTCCTGCTTCTTGATTCACATCTTTCAACTGCATGAAGTATGTTAAAGCGTCGAATTCATTAATATTTTTGTTTATTTCTAATTCTTCTTGCTTTGTTTTAATGTATTGCTCCACAAAATCATCAAATGTATGGCATGCTTTAGCCATCTTTTTCTCTTCTCCGATTTGCAGCCAACGCTGCAACTTCCAAACGATACCAGGCACAATATGGCGATATAGGAAACCTTCTCCAATATCATCGAAAGCTTTCTCAAAAGGAACACAAGGAAACTCAACTGAAAGAGAATTAGGGTCCATACCTAAAACCAAAAGGCAGATATTATCGAAAGTAAATCGTTGAAACATGTCTTTAATATCTACCTCTTTACCAAATTCGCAGGCATGATCCAAAATCGAGAATAAACCTTTTGAAATTTTTTCGTGTATAGATTTACGGATAGCAAGCTCGAACTGCTTGTCTTTGAACAAAGAGTGTATCATATTTCTTTGAATTCGCCAGCTATCAAAATCAGCGTTTATGAACCCCTCTCCAAGAGCTCCAAAAATCTCTTTGAACTCGGGTCCTTTAGGATATTTGGAAAAATTCTTGCTCAAAGTGTGCTGAACATTCATGGGATCACAAGTGAGCAGAAAGTCCATGCCGCAAAACCAAGGACCTTTGAACAAAAATGTACCATTGCTTTGCTGAAGAATATCAGTGGCATGATCATGGATTTGAAATGCATTTGGGAGAAGTGATGGAATCATTCCAACCACAGGCCAATTGATAGCTATTGAGTTTCTGTTGGACCACCAAAACCAAACAACGTAAATGGAAAGAAATGCCACATACATGACTAACAACTCCATTGTATTTTCTCTAACGCATAAAGACTTTTTACTTTTTAGCTATCAACTTATATATGTTGAGGGTTTTAGTAGAAATAAGATAGCAAAACGTGTAACCAACAAACGGATAGTAAAATGAGAACAAGGTGTCATGAAACTATTTGTCCTAATAAGTTAAGCCCGATAAGGTCCAATCGTGACTTTTATATCATTCTTGATACTCTCTTGCACGCTAATGCACTTTGAATTTGGAACAGGTACAACACATATTTATTCCACCATGTGTTAGAATTTATTTTTAGTAAATTAAATTGTCAGTATTTAAACTTAAAGTTTAGGTCCATGATATTCTAATACCACGTCATGTAACCGTTTGACTTAAAGGATTAAGTTGATAAGTATGATTCAGTTATGATGAATATATTATTTCTCACACGAGAAATGTATAAATAAGAGAAGAAATTTAAAAAAAAGTAAAAGAAATAGGAAAAATAACAAAAGACTTTGAAATGACATATTTGTGATAAGTGTTAGAGGTATGACTTTAAAGTAGGCTTGTTTCCTAGGATAGGATGGACGAGTTCAGGTCAAGCCTCATTGTGCTTTTAACAAAAAATATTATCCTAATCCCAACAAGACTTATACTTAAAAATTTCGAGCTCAGGCTGGATTTATAAGTTTATTTTTAAGCCCAATCAATCGCTCATAAATATTTTAAATTTTAAATTTTTACTAGACTAAATAGAAAAAAAACCAAGCTTTATACAAATATGTATAAATTTTATGTATAATTACTTGCTTTTATTGAATTATATAATAAATAGTTGAAGTTGTTGTGGCGAATGTCATTGTCTAGCTGCTAAGACTGAATTTGTGGCCTCTTAAATTTTCATGTTCGAGTCACATCCTGGGTGGCTTGGGGTGGGAAAGGAATTTTTCTTCCGTTTTATAATAAGTGTAACTATTGATAGATTCTCACGTACAAATATTACATTAAATGAGGCAATATAAATACTAATATTTTCTTAAAACAATTCTTCTTTTTAATACATGAATAAACTCTTCATTTTCTTTTTATGATTGAGGTGTTGGCTAGTGGTTAACGTTGAAGTTGTGATTTCTAGAGGTACTAGGTTCGAATCACATCCGAGGTGGATTGAGGATTTTTCTTTCTATTTAATGTAAGTCCAAACGAGGCAAACTTTTTTTAAAAAAAGGCAAAAAAAAGGAAATAGATAGGAAAAAATATATTCTAATCCGAAAAGTAACACTTATTTTTAAAAAAATTTACATTCTATAAGTACATTTATTAAAAAAATGAGGTAGTAATATAAGCGAAGTTGCTAAATTTAAAAAACTAGTAGGATTTGTTGTAGTCAAGTTTAAAAGTTTAATGGACAAAAATCTAAAAATCCAAAATATTTATTAAATATAATATATAAAAAATTTTATTCGTCAGGCTTGAGTATTTATTTAAAAACCAAGCATAGCACATAAAATTTCAAGTTTTAACAGACTTAGACTGAGGTTTTAAAAAATTAGTGTCCAAGCCATGTGAGCGGGCTTGGACTAGGCTCAATAGGTACTCTGACTCACGAATATGTCTAATCAAAAGAATAAAGTTATTCATTTTTTTTTTGGTATTTTGAATCACAATGATTCCAATATATTAAAACTATTTGTGGATCTTACTTATTTGTGGTTAGCAGAAACAAAGTTAAATATAAACGATAATTGCCTGACAAATATTTTCCTTAATTGTGATTGATTATTTTTTAGTGACTTAATAATTATTTTATTTTTCCTGTTGCTGGTTTTTTATTTTTTTTATTGGTCTTTTTATTTTTCTTTAATTTCAAGACCTATATATTTCCGCGCTTTATAAAAAAAATTAGTTCCATAACAAAATCAATAAAAAAAGTTTTATATATATATATGGAGCAAAAGTTGAATTTACGGAGATCAAGCATAGAAATATGCTGGTTAGAAGGTACAAGTACGTAAATCCGAAGACTTCCTAGTATCAAGCAACCAACTAACAAAGCATGCAATGCATAATTTGTTATTACGTCCACGGGGAGGAGTAATCTTTTCTAATTATATTATTTTATTGTCACAAAAATTTAGTAAAGACTTGTCTCCTCAAACATTTGTGTACGGATCCATTGGATTTATCAATGTATTCACAGAATATTTTATTAGCTAATTTGTTTCTTTTTACTCGTTATTTTTTAAAATATAGTAAGGATTTACCCATAAATAAAATATGGATAAGACAAAAATATTTAATTGAACCTATATAAATGTTAAGATTACACATTTAGTCTAAGAAAATGAAATTTATTAAGAATTTTTTGACTTATGTCTTAAGAAATTCATCTACATTAATAAGGGCGGCGCCAAGGAGGGCGGGACCCTTCCATCGCCGAAAAATACCTTGTTATAGGTATATATGGTGTCTGTAATTCAAGTGGAATTGAGGTCCTTTACAGCACTATAAACCCTAGATTCGGTTATCCGCAGAAGATGAAAGCCTAAAATGGACTTATTTCTATTTTATCTACAATCGGGCCCGTAATTTATTTATTGACTTATTTAAAGCGGGCCATTTTCCTTCAAAGAAAATGATTTGGCCCACTTGACTACTTGATTTAATATTACATCAAATAAAAAATTGACCCTTGATAACTTATTGTATATTTTTCTTTAAAAAAACTTATTGTATATACTTTTATACATCTGGGTTAATTGCTTATATTTTAATTTAATTTTTTAGTTTTGTAGTTCAAATTTGTATACATCCTGACTTGTATTTATTAATTACTGATGGAAGTTCAATAATTTTTTTTTTAACTTTAACTAATTTATCAATTATATATGGATCGTGTGATTTACATATTTGATGGAGATTCAAGTATGAATAATGATGATGTGTATTAATATTATGTCATGCTTTCACTGTTTTGTATTTTAAAATAAGTATAACTAAATCAATTGATTTTAATGGTGTCTATATTACTTATTCATATTAAAAAGTCGATTGTTTAATAATTAGTCAAATTTGATTTAAAATAAATAAGATATTAATTTATTCATAGATGTTCATTCATAAATTAACTGTGTTTTTTAAATATTAAGGATCTCAATTTTGTCCTTCCATGAGCCGACCCCTAGCACCGCCACTGTATATTAGAACCGGTTATTAATAGGAATAGGGTGAACAACCGCTCAGACCCCTAATTTTCGGGAGGGGGGGGTGGGGGGGTGTCGAATTTTTTGGGATTATACAACTATCGAAGCAAAACATAATTTGTATATATATTAATATAAGGAGAAGATAGGAGGAAGCTTTTGTTGGTCTGGTTGTAGAGTTCCGTGTTTGTATCCCCGTGGTACCGTGTTCGATCCTTAAAGGAAAATAATGAAATTTTTTTAATTATTTAATAAGTAAAATAATTAAAAAAATTTTTATTATTATTACAATAAATTTTTTTTATCTATTTTATATATTTAGATGATTAATTATTAAAATTAATTGAGAAAAAAAAATTAAATAAGAAATTTTATTTAAAGGAAGATATTATATATGTATATATAAAATTAAATAATGAACATTGAATAAATAAGGAAATTAAGCAGCTAAGTAGCTAATTAGTGAAATTAGTTAGAAGTTTGGAATCAATAAAGGAAACAAGTGAAATGAAATTAAGAAGTTAAGTAGCTAATTAATGAAATTAATTGACTCTCATATTTTTTTCGTGTATCAAATTTTATCTATAATTAATTCAATTAGACCTTCTTTTGAAATTTATAAAATTAAAATTTTGCTTGCAAACAATCATATTTCTTTGTTTTTGAGAAAAATATTTAGCTAAAAAAATTGGACTGTTTTTTGTCTCTATTACAATTAAGATAAATTATTTTTAGCATCATTAAAAAATAATATTTTTGATGAATTTAGATGTTATAAATATAGTTTTTTTTACAATAATTAAATTATAAAAAAGTTATTTTTGATTAACGGTATTAATATTTTTAGGAAAAAATGGAGATTCGATGGAAAAAACGAGCAACAACATCGTCAAATTTCAGCGAGATATAGGAAATGACTCTATGGTTTTGACTTTGTGTGGGTGTATTTTAAATAATAGTGATTGGCTTCGATATTTTATAATTTGGAAATACATACTACTGGGACATTGTATATAAAGAAGTTTTCCACAATTTAATTTGATATACAATATAATATCTTTTTTAGCTTTAATATTTTCTATGTTATATTTTTATTTTTATTCTATATATATATATATATATATATATATATATATATATATATATATTCTAAACTAAATTTATCAGTGATATACTGATTACAAATGACCTATCTGTGCATCAAATCTTAAATAGTAACAAATCTTCAGGCATTCTGAATCACTCAATCACTTTGAAGGAGGGTGTGCCAGTGATGCTATTTAGGGATATAGATCAAACAACAGGATTGTGTAATGGCACGAAATTAATACATTAACACATGTAATGGACCACTACCTTTTAAATTTCATAGAAAGCAGTACCTACTTGCATTGTCATTTTCCATTAATATCAATAAAAGTCAAGGTTAATCGTTTTCTCAAGTGAAATCATTTCTTAGAGATCCGTGTTCACACATAGACAACTTTATGTAGCTCTATCGTGAGTGACAAAAAGAGAGAGTTTGAAAATTCTGGTCTATGATGATGATGGACAAGTAACAGATGAAGCTGCAAATGTTGTATATAAAGAGTTTTTTCGCAATATAATTTGATACACAATATAACATATTTTTTTAGCTTTAATACTCTCTCTCTCTCTCTCTCTCTCTATATATATATATATATATATATATATATATATATATATATATATATATATATATATATATATATTATAAAATAAACTTGTCATTAATATACTTATTACAAATGACATATCCGTGTATCGCACGGGTACTACATAATATCATTCAAAAAAATTTAAATTTATTTTTTATATATTTACATAAAAATTAGAGTGTATAATTTTCATTTAAATTCAATATTTAAAATCAAAGATATTTTTGTTAGACTAATGATTTAGTAAATTAATTATTATTGATTGATATAATATTTTTTTGTGTTTTTTTTATCTCCTTTTATAAATTATCCTATTATTTAATTATATTCTTTCAAAATAGTTTAATTTTTTTACATATAAATTAGAATGTATACAGTTTAAATATTTTTTATTTACTAAATTTATTGTTTTTTAATTTTAAAGTTAAATTGATGTTATTAAATTTATACTAATGGTTTTATAAGTTAATCATTATTGATTTTTGGAGTACTTTTTCATATATATATATATATATATATATATATATATATATATATATATATAAAATATCAATTTAACTAGGTAACCTAAAATAAGACCTATAAAATTGCTTGTTTAGCAACACTAGGTAATGGCAAATGTCTTACTTTAGTGGCTGAAACTCTTTCTGTGATTAGAAGACGTCATGAGTTCTAGCTGCATGTGGATGAGGTAAAATTTCCTTTTGTATTAAATTTAAGCACAATTGCACAAATTTTTCAAAACAAGGTGTTGAAATTGTCGAACATAATTTCATTTTACATGGGCCCATGTTTATTTTTTTGCCTAGAGCCCCAAAAGTTTCCGAGACGACGTTGATCTACATATTATTGATTGAACAACTATCTAATTAAAATATCAAATAAATCATAAGCTAGATAGTTTATTGATTGATCAAATATTTGATTTTCACCTTCACTACAAGAAAACAGTTAATATGTGACAACAATGTCATTGTCACTAAAATTATTGTCACAATAAGTTATTATTGTTACAATAAAATTTTCTACGGTCACAAAAATTAGTTTTGTAAAATTGTCATATATAATAGATGTTTTGTGATAATTTTTTAAAATTGTAACTAATATTTTTCCGTTATAACTTAAGTTGTAGCTTATGATTTTGAAATTGTTACAATAAAAATTTATTATCACAAAAACTATTTATGTTACAAGATAAAAATCTTGTGACAAATACTTTATTATTTTCGTGACAATAAATTTAATTTGAAATAAAAAAATACTTCAGTTATAAGTAGCAGTTGTAACTAAAAATATTCAATATATGACAATAATTTTGAGTGTCACAAAAAAATATATATGTGACAACACAAAAAGCATGTTAAAAAAATTATATAATTTTGTGACAATAATTTTAATTCGTAACAAAAATACTTTAGTTAGAAGTAAAACTTGTAACAAAAATAGGTATATAAAAGGTGTAGGAAAATTGTAGGTTTTATGAACAGTTAATTAAAAGGTATATAAAAGGTATAATTATATGAAAAGTATTAAAAAAATAAATAAAAGTTTTAGCTTTTGTTTTCGAAAAGTTACAAAATGTCTATTGAAAATTTATAGATATTAGTTGTATGAAAAGTTTGATTTATCTCTCAATCTATTAATATTTTCAACATGTAGCTTTAAATATTTTCTGTTTTAATATTTCCCTTCAAAATAAAATCAATGATAATATAATTTTTTTTAATTTTTTTATTGATATACATTTATTGTATAGTTCTCTTATAGTTGTTATATAGTTTAAATACATAATTAAATACATATAATTATAACACAATTAATTAGTTTTAACCATTATGCCAAGACTTAAGTGGCAAACATATTCATAGTAATTAATAATACTATTATTACAAATACTTTCTTATTCAATTAATATTATAAATGATAATATATAAAAAGATATTTTTATCATCAAAGATTATATTACGTTAACCCCAACCCTTAATCCTACCACTAACCCTAACCATAAACTATGAAATCTAAACCCTAAACCTCAAACCCTAAACTCAAAATCTTGATAGCACAAATTTATTATTTAAATATTATAATTAACTACAATAATCAACATATAAAAGACTTTCAAAAAAAATAAATTATTTTTACGTCATATAAATATTTTTTATAATTAATTATAAAAAATAAAATTAAAACCCGTAATATATATGTATCAACATAATAATAATTATAATTATTATCTTCTTTTATGCATTTTATTATTTAATAATTATAATTCGTTATTAATATATTACTTTTAAAATAATTAAGCTTCATGAATATAATTAATTATTATAAATAAACTAAATATACTAGAACATTAATTCTTTTTCAAGCATAATAAAACTGAAGTAACTTTTAAAAAAATTAAAAATTTTAAAAAATAAAAATAGATAAAAATAGAAAATAATTTAATTAATTATTATAATTAATAATATTATTTTAAAAATATTTTTATTTATATTTAAATTATAATTATTAATAATTATTTATTAAAGTTTGTTAGAGTAATTAATAATTAGATGACATTATTTATTACTATCTATAAAACTTCATTATTTATGATTATTATTATTTTTTAATATTTATTAGGTAAGGATTTTTAAAAAAGTTCAAGGCCTCCTTCCCTCGAAGAACTAGCGCCGCCTTCCCTTACTTTACCAACCCTAATCCTAATTTTAAGACTCAATTTCAGCGGGTATCTCAACCGGCGCTCAGACCTTCCGCCTCTCAACAGTCTTGCCATTTCTCAAAGTTGATGGAAACAAGATTTTTTCTAATCAGACGGTACCGCTTTTCGAAGGGTTCTGGACCAATTGCAATGTCGATATTCTCAGGAAGGTTTGCAACAGGTATGGTGTTGATGGTTTTTTCACTTGCTTGAAAACAAAATGTTAGACAATTGCAATTAGGTTTCCTTTGACCTAAACGCATTAGTATTATTGAGATGGAAGCAGGAAATTGAAAGCTCATATTGCTAGGTTTCTGAATTGGTAAAAGGTAAGAGAGCAGGCACCCCTTCAGAATAGGTCCTCGTCTTTGCCGTTAGCTGCCGCCGGTAACCCATTCTTTTCTCAATTTCCTCTCCATTCTCATCTGTTTGTGTCTATTTTTTACTCATTTAGCTTGAGCAGTTGTAGAACTGATCGTGGAGATACTTTGTGCGAAAGAGAGCTCATTGTTGAACTGTGTACCTAAGGTCTTACTAGCTTTGCTATGGTTATAATGATAAACAAGGTCTCTTTTTGTATTACATGGATTTTTTTAAAGTTACAGGATGATTTTGGAGGAGGGCATCTAAATCCCAATCTTACCTATGCCAAAGAATTGGTAGCTCGCATGGGTAAGATTAAGTTTTCGAATCTCGCTTCTAATTTTGTTCCTTCGGGACTGAAAATTGGGTGAGTCTTACAATCTGAATTTGTTTAATATGCAAAAACAATAACATCCTCTTCTTGTCTGTGTTCTCTATCTATCTATACAATATTTGCTTCAATTTGTCATAATGACTTTAGGCATGGTTTGCAGGCTGTAGTGAGTACGAAAGTTCACTCAAGTTGAGATGTATAATGAGTACCACTTAACTAGATGTAACAGCTGATTAAGAAATTTTGCTGCTTTAGCTAAGGTATCTAATTCTTTAGTTTGTTACATTATTTAATTTTTTAACATCCAAATTTACTTCATGAGTTGTATAACACGTGCTTTCTATTGCAATTTTCTGAGCCTGAGGGATGTAAATGTGTATATTGTGTATGAAGCGTAAATAGCCAAGTTGTTAATAAATTTTTTTAAATTATAGGCATGTGTACATTATAATCCCAATCCTTTTATACAATTATTGATGATCCGCATATCCCTCCAACCCAAGGGTAAATCTGGAATTATTGTGTATGCTCATTTTGGGTATATGATCTTATAAGGTAATGTATTAAAATGCATGTGATTCTTTATCCGATGGGGTGATGTAGGCATGTTTTACAAAGAAGACAAAGCAATGTCGTTCCCCTCGGCCCCAAATTATGAAGACTTGTAACGCACCTTGGATTTGCAGGATTATTTTTGCGTAGTTCACAAAGTGATTCCTTAACTACTTGGCTATTTTCACTACTTACCTTTTCCTATTTTCACTCTCTTAACATCTTAATCTACATTAGTGGCTTGCACCGACGCTCCAATCAGCGATAAATTCTGTAAAAGTTTTGTGATAGCACTGTTCAGTCCTTGGTAAGTATGGAACAACAAATTACTATTGCACTTTTCGCTAATTTTACCCCGATTCCCATTAATAACAAATTCGGGTCAATATCACCATCCATTGACTATGTTTCTATATTGTGTTTTGCAGGGACCTTATTTTGACCCAATGACCAACCTTCGATATGCCAGAGCTAACTATGTTGACTATGATATGAAAGAAAATATGGAATGGGTTGTTTAAAGGGATAGATACTCTTCCTTTTAAAAATATTGATCTACTGGCACTTGATATGGGAAATGATTCAAGGTACAAAATCTGTTTCATTGTTCCTTTATTGTTCCAAATTGATTAGTAAGATTGTATACCATGAAAATTTCTTTTTTGTTTATTTGTTTACTTACTCCTGCTGAGAAATTAAGCTTATACATTTAGTCCACTATTTATTGTCACCTTTAAGGGCAGATTATACACTAGAGCACCTCTTCAATTCAAAACGTTTTTAGCTACATTATATAGACATGGTTGTTAGCTTGTTAGACATTAATAACTGCTTTGTGCTATCAGTAGGTCAATGTTTGTCCAATTATCATTTATCGTGTGCAGGACTCGTAATGTATTGAAGAAATATATTTCACTTTGATCTTATAAGTCCATATAATATGCACTAGAGTTTCGGGAGTAAATGTTATTGTTAATTATATTTCAAATGGTCTCTCCCTTAAGCCTTAATGCGTGTATGGTTGGTGGATTGGAGAGGGGAATTCTTTAATTTCTAGGCATGTATTTGGATATAAATTTACGTATTAAACTGCATATTACTTCTTTACTATTATGGAGTGCTAAAGGTCATTTTTACTTAGTACTATATTACGTTTTATTATTTGGAGAATTCTGTAGTTTTAGTTGATCAGGTTACTTGGAGAGCTCTGATCTCCTCAAACATCTCTTGAAAGTAATGAATTTGCTTAATATTAGCTAGCTTACCAGATCAGGTAATATGTGATACAACCATTGATGTTTTTATGATAGACCGAGACAGAACAAGAAACATGTAGCTCCAAGACAAATTTTAATACTATTCCTTTATCAAAGGGCACAATTTTGGTCCTTGCAAAATATCATTATGATGAGCTTGTAACCGTAACGCTTTCTCTCTTTCAAGCCAATTTTTAAGGTTCTGCTTCTGCATCATGTGTTGGACTTAATAATATACATGATAAAGTTCTATACTTTAAGTTTCTCTCTAATGTTTATTTGTTACCCTCTCATTCGCGAAATTAAGCATGTATAATTAGCCTACTGTTTACTATCAGATTTAAGGACTTCAGACTTATTTACTAGAACAGCTCTGAAATTTACTAGTTATATATACGTGCTTGTTAGTATATGTAAATGCATGTTTAGTGAAATTAGTGGTCGTTGTTTTTGCAACTAGCTCATAAGATATTTCTCTTCATCTTATAAGTCCATATATGCACTCTAGAGTTTTGGGAGTAATTATCTGAAATATTGTTGTCTGGACAAATAGTGGATCTGTGGATGTTACTTACTGTCAATTTCGTTTCCCACAATCTCCCCCTTACCGTGTTTTTGGTTTGGTGAATTGGAGGAATATTACTTAATGTTATTAGTGGTTGCATCTTGCTGTCAATATTTTGCTTTTTTTAACCAGTCTGATATGCTGAAGGTTATTGTCTGTTTCATATTATGGTTTGATTTTGGGATTATTATCTAGTTTAAGTTGACTAGTCTATATCTCATTTAATCCATGTTTTGAACTTTATAAGACGTTCTCAATTATCTCCACTTAGCTTTTGAATGAGATATCTTCTCCTGCTTATAGGAGCATGCATTCCAACATCAGCTGCCCTTGATCTTGTGGCCAAACATCTGAATCTGAAATTTTTTGAGGTGAATTGGCAGAATTTTTTTGTGAAGTATCCTTCTTGTCTTCCAGTTGTCTAGTGTTAAGGCATCTATTTTTTATATTTACCATTCAATGTCACGTTCCTAGCTAGTAGCATGTACCAAGAAATAAGCAATACTTATATTTCTCTTCCCATTTTGAAATGTTGAAATGAATAGCAGTTATAAAGTATCTTCTATTTGATGTTGCTTTGAAGCATATAAAGTTTTTTATGTTGGTTAATGGCATGACATCTATTGTTTAGCCTTCCGTCCTTAGAATTTTACTTATTTTGTTATGTTGCTCATTGCGCTACATAATTTCATGGGGAAACTGATATTGTTGTTATCATGTGGGCAAGGAAACAAACTGATGTAGACATAGCTTAATTGTTATCATGATACACTTAATATAAATCTTTAAAAATTAACTTTTTTTAATGTTGAGTCATCTATTTTAGGAAAATGTAATTTGTAGTAGCCCTATTCAATCCAAATAATAATGTGACAAAAATAATAATGACAGAAAATTGCAATATATGCAACAATATCTTATTATTAGACTTGAAAATGCTTTTTTAGGAGTTACATCTGACGGTCTCATTGTTGTGTGACATCGTTATTGTCACAAATACAATATTTTGTGACAACTTGTGAAAGTTGTCACATAATTTTAGTTTATTTTGTTGTATAATACGTGACAATTCGCTTTATTCATGACAATATATTCTATTTGACCTGAAAATTATTGTCATAAAAATACAATATATTTATAAATGTTATCTGTTACGGAGTTATTAGCGATGATATTTTTGTGACAACTTTTCTTGTCACATGCTTTGTGACAATTTTGAATTTTTTGTGACATCAATTATTATAACAAATATTATTTTCGTGACGATAATCTGAAGTTGTCACGTACCCTCAGTTCAATATATGATATAATATGTGAAAACAATATTATTTGTGGCTAAGTAATTTTCTTTTCAGTTACAATAAAAGTTGTAACTAATAAAAATACTGTGACAATAAAGTTGTTTGTCACAAAAAATGTAATATATATGACAACTTTACTGTCACATAATTTTTTCGTGACGACTTTTTCATGATGTCATGTAGTTTTAGTTCATTTTGATGTTTTATGTGACAAGTAGTTATTTGTGACGATATTTTCTCTTTGTAGTTACAACAAAAGTTGTCACAAAAAAATGTTGTCACAAAAACATTTTACTATTTGTGGCAACATTTTGATAAAACATTATCTGCAATGGAGTTATTAGCGACAATACTGTGACAACTATTTATTATCACATAATGTTATGTGTGACAACTTCTTACTTTTCGTGACAACATTTGCTATCACAAAAAGCTTGATTTCTTGTAGTGGTTATTGGGCCACAAAAGTATGTTATTATTCACGAAAAATATTTTAGGATTTACATTTCTATAATGATATCATATTTACAACTTTTAATTCAAATATACAGGGGCGGAGCTGGGGGCGGCCTTGCAGAGGCAGCATCCCACCCAATCGTCGGAAAAACTCCATTAATATGAGGTTTTTCGACGACTTCGCCTCCCTAAGACAACCTTGAATGCCCCTGCAAGGCTGTTGAATGAGAGCAAGATATGAGTGAAGAGTGGAGTGAAGATGGGGTTGTTAGAGATGGTCTTGCTGTAGATGAGCTCGCCGGAGATTAGCGTTGGAAAGAAGGAAAAATGAGCGTCTATGCCTATGCTATGCCACCGATTTTAAAAATACTTCTTTACTTTTCTTTTTGGAATGAGAGCCTATAATGGTAAAAAGGGTTATAAAAATAATAATACTAATATCAAATACTATACGGATTTTTTTGCTTGTTCATGTATTATTATATATTCAAACCATTTAGTTTACTGAAAAAATATGGGTTAGTAATATAGTGCTAATTTAATATACTAACAATTCTAAATTCTGATTTTCATAATAATTTACATATGTTAATTTTCTATAAGTTAAATTTATTGGACTACTAATTTACATGTTCAAATGTTTTATAACCACTAGATAAAATAGTTTAAGACTAAAATTCTATTTATGTAAATGATTTATTGCTAGTAATATGACAATTCAACACTAAAAAGTTATCACCTAAATTTTTTTTAATGTAAGTTATCACCTAAATAGTTATTTGAAATGTATTAAAAAAATTAAGGATTTGAATAATTCTGAACTACATAAATTCATTGGTATTAAGTAATTTGTATAAAAATGAGACTAATTTGATTTTTTTATTACACTTAATTAGATTAACTTTTAATATTTTTATTTCTAATTTATGGATTGGAGGTGATTTTCATTACCAGAAATTATTTTCGCCGGTCGAAATATTTTTTTAGAAATTTCGCCCACCCAACCTGAAAACCTTGGCACCGCCACTGCAAATATATATATGCATATATGAATACCATAATAAACCACTTTTGGATTCACCACTGAATCCAGTCACTGACCTTCAATTTATGAATGTAAATCACAGAATATTTTATTAGCTAATTTATTTTTTTTTACTTGTCATTATACCATTTTCATCAAAACAATAAATTATTAAAATTACTAATTTTTTCTTCACAGTTTATTCTAAAAGTCTTTTTTTATTAATATTTAAGGCCAATTTGGCATTATTGTTTGAGCTGCTTCTAAAATAAGTTATTCTCACAAACTTTTAATAGTACTACATATTTTGGCTTTGAATAACATATTTTGATTTTTCATACTAATTAATTATGAACGGTCTGATTTATTTTTTCCAAAATCAAATATGCAGCTTTAAAAAAAGCTTGAAAATGGAGTTTTTCAAAAAAACTGCTAAAAAAGCTGCAAAAATTCACAGCTAAACTGACCCTTAATTTCTACTAATTAATATAAAGATATATTAAAAAGAAAGTTGTGAAAAATGTATTGATAATCGAAATTCACAAATAAAAATCAATAAAATCACTTAATTAATCATAACTTTTCGGCATAATATCTTTATCATGCAACTTTGTTGATAGATTAAACTTTAGTTATTGACTAAAAACATTTTATTTTAGTACTAAACAAAATGAAGTGACATAATAACTTTATTGACGTAGTAATAATAATAGTAATAATAATAATAATAATAATAATAATAATAATAATAATAATAATAATAATAATAATAATAATAATGATGGTATAGGTTATGATTATCTTAATTTTTATAAAGTAAATCTTATTTTACCTCTTATCATTATTGGATCAAAATATCATTCATTCAATGGTAATGGAGATAAAGTAAATGTTACGTCAAGTAATAATAATAATAATAATAATAATAATAATAATAATAATAATAATAATAATAATATGACTCTATTAACACAAATTCAAAAATTCTACTTAACAGCCGCATATTCAGAGTATGATTTAAGTGAGTCCTTTGATTCCACCCCCAATTGATTATTACCGTTGCGAATTTCATTAAAAAAATTACTTGCACAGAGGATTTTGAGAACCATTAATTAACTTACTAAAATTTTTGTTTGCCCGCTTTAATTTGCTGGCAATAGTGTTGCGCTGCACCGAAGTTTAATTCTCCTTAGATTTCCAAAAATTAGTCGTTCAAGGGATTTTAATTTAGTTTCTATTATTTGTCATTTTAAAATATCAACACAGTTTATAAAATTTTTGCTCTAATTTATCCTTGTATTAATTAGAAAAGAGTATAAGTATTGATGAAATTATAAAGTGGTAATTAAGAAGAATTAGAATTTCATCAAGAATACCTTAGTCGTTTTAGTAGAGTATTAAATTTTTATTTTTTTTTGAAGAAATATGGATTTTGTAGAGGCTAGATATTGAACTTATGACCTCCTACCCCTACATTGAGTAGTGTATCAATTGAGTTACACCCAAATGGTGTATTAAATTTTTTATTAGTTTTGATGAATAGTCCAAGATCGTCTAGTTTTTGGAACATGAGGGAGTAACACCGCGAGTGTTATCAAAACCGTACCATACTGGCTAATTCGATTGGTTTTACCGCGAACCGGTCATAGCTAAGGTGCAAAACCGGTTTTTTAAAAAGTCTATGGCGACACTCCATAAATGTTGCAACAGACCGAAAAATGTGTTGCAAAAATTCCGAAAAGGGTTGAAAAAGACCAAAAAGAGTTGCAATGGCTACGAAACTCGTAGAAGCGTTTCAAAAACCCTATTCAACACAAAAAAGCGTTGCAAAAGACCCAGAGCGTTGCAATATATACTAGAAGTCTTAAATAATACATATTCTCTTAAAAATAAAAAATCGTAAACCGCTAATTTCACCGGTTATACCAGCAATGCCGCATATCTTTAGCTTCATCGGTATGATGCTTGGTCCGATATTGATAACACTGATAACACCACACATCCTAAAATGTTTGTCACTTTAGGATTTTCATCAAAATAAATAAAATATCTATTACACTGTTAAAATGACTAATATTGATTCTTTACATCTTTATACTAAGATTCTTTACATCCTATATTTATTACACTGTTAAAATGGCTACTAATGTTTGTCACTGGCCAATTCTTTACATCCTATATTTATTACACTATTAAAATGGCTACGAGAAACTCACAGAAGCGTTTTAAAGCCCCTGTACAACACAAAAAATGTTGCAAAAGACCCAGAGCATTGCAATAGATACTAGATGTCTTAAATAATACATATTCTTTTACAAATAAAAAACGGTAAACCGCTAATTATACCTGTTATATCAATAATACCGCATACCATTAGCTTCATCAGTATGATGCTTGGTCTGATATTGATAACACTGATAACACCACACATCCTAAAATGTTTGTCACTTTAGGATTTGCATCAAAATAAATAAAATATTTATTACACTGTTAAAATGACTAATATTGATTCCTTACATCTTTATATTAAGATTCTCTTTCTTCTTAATTATCCACTTATATTTTTATCAATTCATCATCTCTCTCTTAATTAATGTAGCGGTAAATTAGAGATGAAATGGTAAAAAATACATTGATAATCCAAAGTAACAATTATAAAAAGTCAAAATAGAAAGGTTAAAAAAACAGATAAAAAAATGGAGAGTATAATATTTTTCATTTTGAGACTAAGCTCTCAAAAATTTGCCCTGGGCTTTAATCTCAAAAGGTTTCATAATCATTGAAATATTGTCTAGACTCATATACCACTTAATCTCCTTTATAACAGATGTGAGACATTTGTTCGCATCCCATCAATGTAATTAAAAACAATAAATATGCTTTTAATTTGCCTGCTTTAGTTTGCTTTTTGTGAGAGATAAAAACATCATCGTATATTAAGGCTCGAAATTAAGAGAGATTATATCATGTTCTAGAAGCATTGCTCCTTACTCATTGCATGAATGATAAATGTTCCATAAATGAATAAAATACTAAAAAATAATAGCATAAAATAGTTTCTGAGATACGTGTCATTCATGCAGAGAGTAAAAAGTAATTTTTCTAGGAGCACGGTATAATCTCTCCGAAATCAGGGTGTTCCATCCTAAAACTTGACTTTCACAAAATTTTTAACTCGAAATATAGAGATTAATTGGGCGCAATCTATACAAGAATGAGTTTTTGTGAAGCAATTTAAAGTTTGAAAATCAATTCATATAGAAATAGTTTGAAAGTCAATTACCAAAAAGCTCTTTATGTGTATATGTAGATGTCGTATTCTATATCCTTGTGCCAACCTTTTGAATTGCAACCTCTCCCATTTGCCAATTACTTACCTAGGCGTGTATCTTTCACAAATTTTAATACTCCTTCTATTAGAAATTTAACACATATACACTTTTTATTATTATAATATATAAACTGCATATGTGTCAAGCATCTAACGAGATTGGTATTAAATACCCGATCCAATGTAAAAGAACTCATACCTTTGAGCTATGGGCCCAGAGCCGTCTCAGGAATTTCCGGGGCCCTGAGCAAAAAATAAAACATGGGCCCCTAAAATTTATTTGACAAAATTGCTTTAATTAAAATACGGTATTAGTTATACTAATATAATTTAATTAATATTTATTGTTATTTGTAAAAGTACATATCAAAACTTTATACTCAATATGTGACACTAATTTTTGCATTTATAGTTAAAATAGTAAAGGAAAATTAAATACAAAAGTTGTTTGATTGTGAAAAAAAAAATCATATAATTCACAAAACTATCCAATCTTAAATAATTCTGAACTAATACCAAGTTGGAAAAAAGTTAGTAAAAAAAGTTAATTTTAACTCATTACTAACTTTTTAGAAAAAAAAATTTAAAATTCTTATCATTCCTTTTGATTTGAAAGACTTAAAATAAAACATAGTTGAACACTATTTAATTGTTAATATAATCTCATTTTTATGGTAATGTGTGAATAAAGATAATTAAATTATTTTTATTATTATGTTAAGTACTTTAGATATTGAAAAATAAATAAAATAGGTTTTGAAAAATAGTACTATTGCAACCGTTCTAACTTTAAAAAAGAAGAATATTTTTTTTGGATTGAAATCTGTTGTTGCCAATTGTATGTTCCCTTCCATGTCCTCCATTCAGATTTTGTCATGTGTTAGACATGTAGGAGAGAGAAATAAAAAATAGGAAAGAAAATCCAAAAATAAAAAATTAAGTAAGAAAATCTAATACATTGCAAAATTTGAATGGAAAACATAAAAGAAGACACAGGATTGGGGACAACAGATTTAAATCTTTTTTTTAAAGGAATAGACAAGAAATTTAAAATACCTTAATTAAACACTATTAAATATTAATATAAGCCCATTTTCATAGTATCGTGTCAATAAAGATAATTGAATTACATTTTTTTATCATTATGCTAAAGACTTTAACATTGAAAAGAAAATAAAATAATTTATGAAAAATATTATCTTTTGAAAAGAAGAATTTTTCAAGGAATAATGCAATAAATTTGAAAAAAGGCACGGCCCTGCTCTACCGCTAGACCACATCATCACAAATGTCACAGTTTCTCAACTGTATTAATATAAATAATTGTTTCTATACTTGTACTTTATCGAAACTAAAATTTGGGGCCCTAGAAAACTCGGGGATCTGAGCAGTCGCTCACCCTACTCCCCCTAATAGCCGGCCCTGTATGGGCCTATCCAAGCCCGTCCTTCGTGGGGTGAGTTTGGGCTAGCTGATTAAAGAATAGGCTGGAGACACGAGTTTAAAGTGGTCTGAGTAATGCACGTCCTTGGTGGGGATGAGTTTGGACAATGTGATTAATGCGTAAGCGCGGGGCTCGAATCCAAAATGGTTCGAGTAATGCATGAGATGAATTTGATTTTAATATTAAAATTAGTCAGGCCCGCTAGACTATATATATATATATATATATATATATATATATATATATATATATATATATATATATTTGTTTTGGTGATCTTGTTTTTATGCATATATGTATTTTATACATTCCCAAATCATTCAACCGGAAAGAGACATGTTACTGGAAAATTAGTTTAATGTACTGCTGGCTTTGTAAATATTGTAGCAATAAAAACTTCTCAAAACGTGCATTCAACAGAAAAGTAAATTGCGGAAATCATAAAGAACATAAGAGGTTTTTTACGCAATTCCCCCCAATTGGATTTGCAATACAGACTAATTACCAGGGTACTTCTGCGGATCTAAGAGAGAAAGCTTTATTAAGTTGCAAATTGACACAAGTATAGAGAGTATAAACCCTAGAAACCTCAAGAACAAATAAACGCAGAAAACTCACAGTCACACCTAGAAACAGAATCAACAACTATATATAAGGGCACAGAGAAGACCGTTAGAGATAACTGCCATCAAGATCGCCGTTGATTCAACAAGGACTCATCAAACGCTGGAGAAGAGCCTTCTCAACAGTCACAATGGGAAAACGCCAGAGAAAACAAGCAAGAGAGAAAAAGGAACGGCTTAAAACCCTAACAAGGCTAAACATAGCCTTAAATACCCCTTATCCCAAAACACAACGTTTTAACCATTACAAAGCAAAACCAGGTATACAAATAATTGGGCTTATAAAATACTACGGCTTATAACAGAAAGATGGACACACCAAGCCCAACAAGTATGTAGTGGTAAATTGTAATTAGAAAAGGGCTTTTTACATAAATAGGCAAAAAAACTAATAATTTGGATAAAAAAATAATAATAACACAAACATACAAACATGGGAAAATATTCCCATAAATACTTTCCATTGAATAAGAAATAACAGGAGTCTCTTCCACCCCATTTTCCCGTCATTCCCTACCGATCGCCGAATCTTAGTACTCATTGACGACTTCTCTCTCAAATCCTCTCACTCCATTTTCTTCCAATACCTCAAGTCCTGCGGTTTCGATCTCGATCTCAAGCTCTCCGACGATCCGACGCTTGGGCTTCAGTGATACGACCAGTTCTTGTACGATGGCCTCATCATTTTCTCTCGTGATTCGTTGAGAGTAACCATCTGTTGAGAGTAAGTTCGTCAGTTCTAAATTTGTTCTATTTTCATTTTCTCTTGTGATTTGTAGTAGACCTGATTTCAATATTTGCTTCATCAAAACTTGCAATTTCATTTTACTGATAAATAATACAACAACAGCTAAACAAACTGAAAAATCAACGAAGCCTGCAACTTGTAGCTATTTTATGTATTATGAAAAATCTGAAATGATTGATTTTATTCAAGAAGGTTTGGGATTATTGTAATTTTTCTGTTAGTATCTATTAGTTCCATTGTTTACATAGAGTTGTTTGTTTCCCCGAATTCTGTTCTGAATCATCTCTTGCAATTATGCACATGAAGTGTTCGTAGAAATGCTTGAATGAAGTTTGATTAAGTATTTGATTTGTATTGGATGTCTGTTGGATTTCTATAGGTTCTTACATATTATTGATTCTTTGTCATGTTCTATAGTTAAGGAAAGTGTAAATTGTACCGTTCTTTTTGTTGAATATGTGACAGAGTCTTTTCTCCTTCTTTAGTTCTAGCATGAAGTTGAGACCTAGAAGTATAGGGGAAGTATAAGGCCATTTTTTGGTGACTTGACTGTTGAAGAGGATCTCAGTAGGTAATGTGGCTATAATTATGTCAAATAATAGTGCTTGTAATAGGTGTTGACAGTTTTTTATTCACAAGTTTTTATTTACATGCCAAGTTAATTATATGCTGTTGGGTTCTTGTTCATCTGTGATCTTTTTTTAGCGATGATACACCATTAGAAGGACTTGAACAAGAATTGGAAGAATGTAAAAATAACGATGTAAGCTACTCCAATGCTTTTCTCTGTAGTTCGATTCTCCTCCAGTCCATTAATTGCATCACTACTTTATTTGAGGAAGAATTTGCAGGTTTGTCAACTTGAAGGCTTGAACAACATGGCACACACGACATCATACGTAGCATGGCATTGTATAGGTTCTGGTTGACTTTTTGGAGATAGCAACTGATATGGTTAGGGCCGGCTTACAAATCGAGGCCTCAGTTTTTAGATTCTAATTATGCGAAATGCTAGAAGCCTCTTAAACCGAACATTGCATTTCCACTGCTGAGTAGGTTTCTTTACAAGTTTGTAAGGAATTTCAGCACTCTGTCATATATATTGGATGTATATAGAATGTCTATTGGGTCTCTGTTGGATTTCTATTGGTTCTTACTTATTTTTATCCATTGCCAGGATCTCTAGTTGAGCAAGAACCAATCCCAGATCAGCTTCATGTCCAAATCCACAAAAAAGGGTTGGCTAGGTTTGAGCTTATACAGGCATGGAAGGGAACATCTAGAAAACAAACTTGAGAGCCACGAGCAGTATATCGACATAATAGACGGTCAATAGAGATAGTTTTGATGATCAATTATGTTTAAATTCTTTAAATCTTGTGTAATTAGGGATCTAAGTTGTTGGAATTGATGTCCCTTTGAAAATATTTGAAGTTTACAAGATATGAAGTTATTTTCTTCAACCATAATACAATATTTGTTTTGCAATCCAATTAAAAAAGTATGACACTTACAGTAGATATCAGACATGTTCAACATATGAAACAGAAAGTTAGAAAAACTTTCAAGAATGACGGCAATACGCTGGTATCAGTAGGGATCATATACAATGCCTATAGAAAACCTATAGAAACGCATTATACATCCTATAAAAATCCTATAGACATCAAACATTTACCAGTGGACAGCAAAAGCATACCACTTAATTCAAACAAAGTAAAAAAATAGAAATAGTAACTAAAAATGATCAATATTCAATATACAAAATAACAACTGACAATCTATTACAAACCCATTGAAACGCTAATTGAAAACACACAGGTCAATTACATATACTTGTACAAATGTCTAATATCAACATCAAAACAAGTGACAATTGAAATTTAAAAAATAACTTCTACATATATCGAATATCAATTTCAAAATAGATTTTCTAATACAATTCTAGATGTCCAAAAGATGTCTGATAGATGTTCGATAGATGTCCACTTCCTGAAAAGCACATCCTAGAAGACCAACAATCGACACTGCTGCTAGTGACACAAACATTACTGCAAAATAAAATTAAACCATACCATATATTAGCAAGAATGAATAAATTATAGATCATGTCGTTGGTTACCAAAGATTTAAGCTTAATTGAAAAGTAGCAACTAATTCATCATGGGATTAAACACTAAAATAGATAGTCAATTTTTGCAATCAATCACCAAAACGATTTGTGATCTAACTGAATGTCGTATCATATATGTTGAGACTCAAATAGAATTGTAATGTTCTTCCATTCAATATATTCCCAATAGACGTCCTATATATGCCCAACAGACATTCAATAGACATTCAATTTCACATCACAACTTTCTTCAATAAACAACGATCTGATCCTTAATTTAGAATACAAACACACCTTTGAACACCAAAATTGCTTGCTCCATCCGTAGCCTAATTAAATTGGTCATTGATATCAAAATAACTACCTTGGCATTTTATCAAACACAAGGTGTGCACTTAAATTTCAACAAAACAAAACCTTATTTTTTAGTTTCATGCCATGAAAAAATGTCTACAAACACAAACAAGTACAATCTAAACATATCAGCTTCATTAATTGATTTTCTATCTCTTTTATTAGAATCCTTCTAATTGAATCCAATTAAAACATCAACCACAGAATCTAATTCAGAAGTTGTAACCTCTTCTTTCAATTCAATTTCTTTGTAAATCTCACAAAATATATTAGTTAATCAAACAAAATCAATAGCTTAATTGATTTTCTCTGACTCTCTTTCGGATCTGTTTCTTTTCTTATGCCGACGACGACTTCAAGATTCTCCATCGGAACACCAATCAACTTTGTCTCCAATCTCTGTTTTAATTCTCTTCACTGTCGATTCCTTTTTTTTTTTCTTACATATCTGTTTCCGCTTCTCCAAGAACAAAATCATTCCAGTCGTGTCGATCCTACAATCACCTGTGATCTACTTTGAATCACATTAATGATCTCCAAGAAAAATCCCTCTTCACGATTTCTCTCCTTCCTCTCATTTGATTGATGTCCTTATATACAATGTAAAGTTGTAAATTTTTTTTGTTAAAAACAGTTTATATAAAAAATGTTTAGTTATCATGGCAAAACTGTAATTATTTTGGAAAAAGTGATCAATATTGACAAATCCCCATTAGAAAAACTCAATTCTCTTTTCCATCCATTTACGAAAGGCATCATCTACTCTCTAGTAAATTGGTATTATATATATGTTAAATTTTTTTAAAGCTTAGCGTTTAAAACTTATATTTATGTTTTTTTAACTATTTTGTTATTAATGAATTTCAGTAATATTGAATAATAGAAAATTATAAATTTTATTTCGTTATAAATTTTATTGAGATGGGTTTGGTCTACAAAGTTTTTTTTGCCAGACACAAATAATCCCAGCCCGAACCCGGCTTGTTCTGGCACATGCCTAGTTCTATGAATGTTAAAGTTGATGGCAACCCCTTGTCAATAAAATTGAAGGGAAATTTTCTTAATGAGTCTCATGTATATATAATGAGCATTTGATGTTAATGATTATCATTTAAGCTTACATGATTAACTCTGCATATGTGTACACTGCTACCACAGTATTCAACACTGTCAAAGAAATGTAGACCCATATTTGTATTTATATGTATTTATAAGCATTTTGAAACAAGCACAATTTCAATTGAGGCAAGAGGACAACATAATATTACTTCATTGATTATCAATTTAATTCAAGTACTATACGTGGCATCCTATAAGTGAAAAGGAAAATTACATAACCAATAGATTGTTAACAATTTAATGTACTATACTACCATTCAATAGTGTGCTTCCACAATTGTGATCTCCCCCTTAAGAAGCATTCCTTTTTGAAACCCTAACCTTTAAACTATCTTTCTGATGAAGTATTACAGAAATCGATGGACGAGCGTTCTGACCTTCAACTAGTTCAAGAGAATAATTCCACAATATTGCACAAATAACTGCTTTCATCTGTAAGAAGGCCAAATCTTTACCTAAACAACTTCTCGGCCCGGAATTGAATGCTATAAACTTGTATGACGGATAATTTTTTATTCCTCCTCCCTCTGAGATCCATCTCTCCGGCTTGAACTCTAAGCAATCTTCACCCCATATCTCCTTCATTCTTCCCATTGCATACAATGAATACAGAATCTTCGTATTTTTCGTGATACGATGACCACTTGGAAGAACATCTGATTCTGTCGATACTTTGTGTTCAAATGGCACAGATGGATACAATCTTAGAACCTCGCATATAACTGCATGTAGATAAACAAGTTTTTTAAGCTTCTCAAAATCAAAAAATCTCCAGTTATCACCATTCTCACTGCCAAAATGTTGTTCCATCTCTTTCAAGATGTTTGCTCGTGCACACGGGTTCGTCCCAATAAGCCAAAACGTCCAAGAAAGAGAAGCACTTGTAGTATCTCTTCCTGCAATCAAAAGACTTAAAGCCATATCCCTTAGAAACTTGTTTGATAGTTTGCCTGCATCTTGATTCACATCTTTCAACTGCATGAAGTACGTTAAGGCGTCAAATTCGCTCATATTTTTGTTGATTTCTAATTCTTCTTGCTTTGTTTTGATGTGTTGCTCCACAAATTGATCAAATGCATGGCATGCTTTAGCCATCTTCTTTTCTTCTCCGATTTGTAGCCATCTCTGAAACTTCCAAACGATACCAGGCACAATATGGCGATATAGGAAACCTTCTCCGATATCATCAAAAGCTTTTTGAAATGGAACACAAGGAAACTCAATGGAAAGAGAATTAGGATCCATACCTAAAACCAAAAGGCAGATATTATCGAAAGTAAATCGTTGAAACATGTCTTTAATATCTACCTCTTTCCCGAATTCGCAGGCATGATCCAAAATCGAGAATAAGCCTTTTGAAATTTTTTTGTGTATAGATTTACAGACAGCAAGCTCGAACTGCTTGTCTTTGAACAAAGAGTGAATCATATTCCTTTGAATTCGCCAGCTATCAGAATCAGCAGTTATGAACCCGTCTCCTAGAACTCCGAAAATTTCTTTGAACTCGGATCCTTTAGGATAGTTGGTAAAGCTCTTACTGAACGTGTGATGAACATTTCGAGGATCACAAGTGAGCAGAAAGTCCATGCCACAAAACCAAGGACCTTTGAACAAAAATGTACCATTACTTTGCTGAAGAACATCAGCGGCATGATCATGGACTTGCGATAATTTAGGTAGAAGTGATGGGATCATTCCAAACAATGGCCAATTGGTTGCTATCGAGTTTCGGTTGGACCACCAAAACCAAGCAACAACAATGGAAAGAATTGCTAGTAGCATTTCTACATAAATTACTAACTCCATTGTAATATCTCTAGTGAAGAGAGAGTCTTTTAGCAATTATATATAGAGCTTTGATGGCTACTTAACGGATAAAAATTTGTTGTTTCCATGACAATGTTTGGCTCCTCCATCTCCTTCATTTAATTTTTGCACCACGTCAACAATTTATTAAGTTTTTCTTGGAACCGAAAAAAGCATAATAAATAAAAGGCTTAACATATCATTGCCCCCCAAACTTGCCACGTTTTATTACATGTCACCTCAAACTTTCAAGAGTTTTACTTTACCCCCTAAAGCTTTCAAAACTAATACAGTTTGCCCCCTCAATCAATTCCACGTGTCAACTTCTGATTGGAAAAGAAAAAACTAAAAAATGACATATTTGAAAAGTCAAACCAACCAGAAACTGACACGTGGTAATGAGGGAGCAAACTGTATCGGTTTTTCAAACTTTAGGGGATAAAGTGAAATACTTGAAAGTTGGAGATGATATGTGATAAAATGTAACAAGTTTAGGGGGCAACTTATACTTTTGTCCAACACATATGAGGTACTTATAAGGATGCGTGACATGTACAATTTTAAAAAATACATTTAAGAGGTTTTAAGAAATGTAATTTTTTTATATGTAGATATGGTCTAGATACATGTATCTAGACAAAATGAAAAGAATTAAAAAAATCATGAGATATAGATATTTGAATGGATTTGAATTTTTAAAAGTTTAAACTATCTAAAATTATACATTTCATTTAATTTCAGTCATTCATTGAGTTTTAATGGTCCAGATTTAATTTTAGTAGTTTGTGGAGTCTACAGTGTAATAAAATCCAGACTACTAAAATTCAATGAATGACTAAAATTAACTAAAATGTACAGATTTAAAAATTTTGGACTTTAATGCTTTCCATTTATTTTATTAGTTATTTACTATTATAGTCGCCGTTTGTAAATTAGGATCCACTCTGAGAAATATATAAATTGAACAATGCGTAAACTTATTAATTAAATATTTTTATTTTCGATAGGGTAGAGATTTTTTTCTCAAACCATAAGATATTAGAGTTATTTAGTCTAATGTGGGACCGATACTTGTTAAACTATTTGCATGGGTTTATTATTACGTAATACTAAGAAAGGGCCACTGGGGTCGCCAAACCGACTTCTTAACCAGTGCCCAACTAACTCATGGATAGAGAAATAATTTGTTTGAAATGGGAAGGAATGGGTAGCACGTAGGTACAAGTATCTCTTATATATTATTGTGTAATAGATTTTCCAAGGTTAAAAATCAATTTTTTTTTTTGAAGTTCATCTATTTTATCGGGATTTTTTTTTGATTACATCTAAATTTGATCCGAGTCGTGCATTTGACTTTGGTGGGTGAGTCTTCCAGTAAAATTTTTTTGCATTCTCTAAAACTCAAACTAGGGACCTTGCTTAAGCGATACCAAACGGATTAAAAATCAATTTTAAATAAGTACACATCATAAGATCCTATCCTTCCATTCAATATTTTAGGGCTAGAATGTAATTACACATTTTCTTTCACCCCATGTAGGTTTTCACACCCTATCTAACTAACTTTAAAGGTGTTATATAAAATTCTTCAACATATCTAAGAACATTTTCAATAGATGTTTTATTTTAATGTGTTCCTTAATACATGAATAGAATTAGACATTTTTTTAAAGGTTACCAATGCCTCAATCTCATCAGTATTGCCTGTTGGTTCCAAAGGCTCCAAGTTTGGTCGCCCCTTCACAGTCTGTCTCTGAACAACATGCTGATTTTTCTCAGGCCTTTTCTTCATAAATTGTTGAACCTGTGGCTTTTGCGCCACGTTGTGCCTGCAATCAACTGCGGAATGTCCAATTGGCTTGTAAAAGGAGCATAAGGCAGGAATGTTCTCATATTCAATATTCACCCAAAAAATATTTTTTGCAATATCAACACGAACCTGATCCATAATAGGTTTTGAGAGATCTATGTCAACCAAAATTCGCGCGTAATGCCCAAATTCTCCTTTAATAGTGTTGCGATTAAAGCGAATAGGAACTCTGATCCCTTGCACAACACTAGAAAGAAGCCTGCGATCTCAAAATTCCCAAGGTATATTGAGAAAACGAATCCAAACCTGAGCATTAGTTTGCTTATGCGAAGTAGGGCCAAAACCTGCTTTCCAAACTGAGAATCGCATGATTCCTGGTTTTAGATTCAGACTAACGGTGACCTAAATCTTCTGTAAAGCCTCTGCCAATGGCATAATGATGTGGTAAAAACCATTTTTCAAAGATATCGGCTTCCAATCCATGTTTCTATCCATGTGGAATTTAATTTTTGTTTGATATCAGCATGTTTCCATGGCTTCTCGCCCTTCGTAACAGTCAATCTCCAAATGATAGAATGATGGCATGAAGAGATGCGGTCCTTGTAAAATTCCGTCGGTATTTTCACCTCCTTGTAATTGTTGCCGGCGTCGGAGATTATGGCTGACTTTATGATCACTGCCATGGCTCAATAAATCAGCAGCAGGATCCTTGTGTTGCCGCATCGGAAGTTTTTTTATTCGAAACCCTAGGGTTTGAATCTTTGGGAGGACAGGAGCTTCCCTTGATCGCGGTGTCTTTTACTATGGGTGTAACTGATGAATGAATTTCTGGAAAGAGCAACGAGTCATGAAAGGGAAAATCACCGACGGCCATGATGAGCGGCGGCCAGAGAATCTGATGAGTAGGCTCGGGTTTCGCAAAAATCACCATCTCAGCCTTCCTATGAAGCAGTAACATATTTAATTATAATATATCTTTACAATAAATATTCTATTTAATATTTTTAATTTGATACAACATATTATATTTAGTAGATCGTATATCTGATCTACAAATAGACGACCATATAGAAAGCTAAGTCATTCATATAATAAATTTTTTATCTCAAATTCAATCTTTTTGTTATTGTTTAAATTTGAAAAATTTAAATTCAAAATTAAATAAACAATATACTTTGCATTACTTTTTAAAATATATTATCTCGTTCTTTTTAATATCTATCACTTTTGGCAAGTTTCATAATATCAATATTAAATTGAATGAGACAACAAAAATACTAATATAACCTTAAAACTATTCTTCTTTTTAATATATGATCAAACTTTACGGTTTCTTTTTTTTCCATTTACAATGGATGACTAAATAAGGGTAGAATGGAAAAATTTAGGCATAGTGATGGATATTTTCAAAAAAGTTACCCTTTAAAAGTGAAAAATTTAAAAGGGAGAGAGTAATGTGTGTCTTTAAAATTATTAACTAGTCATTAAATCAGATTTTTCTATCCTACGTACCACGTAATTTTAGAATTCTTAATCCACTATATTGAGCCTTCAAACCATAATCATAAAGACCACAAGTTCGAGTCCACATACGAATAGAGATGGATGAGATTTTATTTATTATTACTGTAAGTTCGGTGAGTCAAATTTATATAAAAAAGAATTAGAATTAAGAGGATTGCAGATTTAGTTATTTCCCAATAACTATATCTCGAAATTTTAAATTCTAATATTATAAAAATTAATTGGTCCTATCCCAAAACTCATCTTATTTTTACAAACCTCAAGCACATCCCTCAGATAGGTACAAGAGAAAGTCATTTTGTTTCTGGCATCTTGGGCATTGGAGTACGATTTTTCAAGTGTATGGATACACTTATTTATATAACTTTTGGAACAAAAAATAATTATCAACAATAAAGAAACAACTAGTAGTAACAACCAACAACAATTAACAACAACTAAATCAAACTGATAAAGATCAGGCTTAGCTCTACTCAAAGCTCATGTAGCTTGGTAATTTTGAGCATTCCTCGAACTCTTGACAAGTTTGGTGATTTTCGTGAGCTTGGGAACTTAAGTAAATCAACTGTTTATTGCATGTTATTTTTCAATACAATATTTTGCCGTATGAAACAGTTTTTAACAAACATTTAGCATACACATTAGTACTAGACTTGTTCATCGAGCGGGCCGGGCCGGGCTCGACGGGCTTTTAACAAAAAATATTAGTTCAAGTCCAGCCCAGACCCATGATTTAGAACTTCAGGCTCGAGCCGGGCTTACTAAGCATTTACAAGCCCAGCCCATGACCCATTGAATAATTTTTTTTCTTTCTAGTATTTTGTAAACTAAATTAAAAAAACTAAAATTTCTATTAAAAAATGTATAACTTTGGCACATGATTACATTTTTTAGTAAAATTCTTTTATATATAATTAAAAATTTAGTAGTTTAAAATATAAAAATCCATAAAATCCTATTAAATATAATATAAAAATATAAAATAAATATATTTTTTGTTCGTCGGGCCGGGCTTGGATATTTATATAAAAACTAAGTCCGACCCATAGAACTTCGGGCTTTTTCGGGCTCGGACTTTCTAATAAAATAAGTATTCAAGTCCAGCCCATTTAAGTGGACTCAGACCGGATTCGATGGGTAGCCCAGCCCGTGAATAGATCTACACATTACATATCACTAGACATTTAGAAATTACAGTAAAAAATTTTGTGAATCTACTCAATAGCTTTCAAGAGTTCAAAATCTTAAAACGTTTACTTTGGCCCTTTAATGCCTCGAATCAATCTCATACTTAATTCGAGCTTTAAGAGTATCTTTAGTAGATAGTCCATTCCAACAATAGTCTTTTCACATACGCAAGAATAGATAATTGATTAAAAATTATTCTACACTAGCTTGTCTATTTTCTCTTTCCTATATCATGTGGCACAATACATGTTGGACATTGTCTATTTGATCTTCTACATTTAGACAATTAAATGGACTACCAACTCATCAAATTAATTAGTATTTTAACGTTTTACATTAATACAAGCTTGTAATTGAGTATTTTATATTATTTAATTACACAATTCTAGATGAAATAGACAATCTAGTGGCTCATTTTTTTTATAGACATTGTCTATTTTTAAAATAATTGACATATCATCAATGTAAACTTTTATTTTACACGTCACTTAATTATGAAATCCGCTATCTACTAAAGATGCTCTAACAAGCCTAATTTTGGACCAGCTTTTGACAGAGCCAATTTTGAACTGTTAGCTGCAGCTCGTTAACACCGGTACTTGCTATACGCAATTAAAGTCCATCTCATTTCAGTATGGAATAACTACATATATGTGAAAAGAAGTTATAAAAGTAATGGAACTCATGCAGGCCATCCTGCCATTTCTGCTACAGATAATATTGATATATATTATCATTAATTTCTGTTACTCGTTTATTTACAGACTTCAACTGATTGCTTTAAATGCATGCAGCACTAGCAGCACTGTACGTGAGATTATGAATAGCACTTATGGTTGTACGAATTACTGTTGAAAGTATTAATGGCCATGATCCTCTAATTAATGTGTCAGTCAAAATTGAAGATGTCAAACTTTACGGTCGACTACATTTCTAAACTTTAACTTGTGTATAGCCAAGTTTTAACATATTTATGTTTATTTGTTTAATTTTTAATCGAATATGAGTTGAGTTGATTTTAAATTTGAGCTTAAAATTTTGTTCGTGTTTGATCAGTTCATTTAAGTGTTCGTTTGTTCACGAGCTGTTCACGAACAACTCATTTATTTTGTTCATGAACAATTAGTTAATTTGTTCTCGAACAAGCTTATTTATTTTTGTTCGTGAATAATATTGACAATTCAATACGTAATTTAAAATGGACCATAAAATTGGGTTGGGTAATTGTTGGAAAACGGGGATTACTTGGATGTTTCTGAAGTCTCGAATACGCTTTCAGATTGAAATTTATTTGGTCAGTTCACCAAAATTTCAATCGGATAAAATCAGAAATTGAATTAAGAACGAGAATTATATTTGCTGTGAAAATATCAAACTGAATTTTTTTTGTATGTTGCAAATTCGTTTTTGGTGATATAAAGAGACATACTATTTCAGGTAGCAGGCATGTCTAAAAGACATGATTTTTTAAGTTTCAGTTGTGTCAAACAGACACACTATTTCGGTCAAAATTCTTTTTTTTTTTATGAATTTTTCAATGGGTGCGTTCTACCGGGAATAAAAAATTTTCGAGCTGACATGGCAGTTCGACCCCAGTTCCGGGCGCTGCCCCAGGACCCAGCCAGGGGCTGCCGTCCCTCGGACCCTGCCGAGGGGCGCTGCCCCTAGACCTCGTCAGGGGCGCTGCCCCTAGACCCCGCCAGGGGTTGCCACCCCTTGGACCCCGCATCTGGGGGCGCTGCCCCTGAACCCCCAAATCGTAATAGAACCCGAATAAGTGTGCACTCCGCACTCTCCCGACTCGTTCGATGAAATGTCACGATCACATTGGTCAAACTAGTCGATCCAATTATACTAAAATACTAACAATCCTTCCCCATTTTAGTGTAATCCTTGGTTAACTAAACAAAATTATAACAAAATTACAAACTCATGCATAAATGAAATATCGTGACGATTGAATTTCATCTTAGTACATTATACATTCCAAATATTCGAATACTAAGGTGTCACTATGGATTGAACCTTAGTTATTCATTATGAATACATGAAGATAATATACACATAAGTCAAAATTCTAAAGTTCTAACTTGACACTATCTTTTACTAGCCTTGTGTCCCTATCCTTCATAAGCATATCAAAGCCAAGCCCAAGCTTCTTGAAGCGGCTAAACTTCATGCTCACATAGGTAGCTCTTTTACTCTTGCACCTGCAATTGCAATTTTCCAAAAGAACTATTAAGAAGATAAACTTCAACCTTCTTATCTTCCAAGACTGAACACATACCTTCTGATGATGTTACTAATGTGTTCCAATCTCCAAATGTTAACCTTTCCTCATTGAGTTCCACATCTAATGTCATATTAGGTGGGAATTAGGTATCTCAACATGAGAGATTTTAGATGGACCTTAACCCTATCCCTATAGCCGATTTGTGCAAAAGATCTCTTCTTAACCCTTTAGTTAAATGATTGGCTAAATTATGCTCAGCTTTTACAAACTCTAGTGATATGACACCTTGCATGATGCGTTCCCTGAATCATGCTATGTCTAACACTTAAATGTCTAGATCTGCCCTTGTACACTTGTCTATAAGCATTGGCCGAGGCAGCTTCGCTATCACACATAATAGATATAGGTGATATTGGTTTAGCCCACAATGGAATATCACAAACGAGATCTCTCAGCCATTCACCTTCTTTACCAGCTGCTGCTAATGCTACAAACTCAGATTCCATTGTTGAATCAGCGATGCAAGTCTGTTTCTTTGATGCCCAAGAGAAAGCACCTCCCCAAGAAGGAATACTCATCCACCTGTGGAAGAACTATCTTTTTCATTAGAAATATATCTTGCATCCGAATTACCCTTAAAAACCTAAGGAAATCCAGTATAAGTCAAACCATAATCCTTGGTTCCTTTTAAGTACTTGAATACTCGGCTTAAACCTTACCAATGATGTGAACTAGGATTACTAGTATACCTACTAAGTTCTCCAACAGCAAAGGCTATATCAGGCCTAGTGCTAATCACTCGAGTATTCAAGTTGAGATACGACAACACCTTAAAAGTTGAATTTATTCAAATTCTTCTCAATATAATGAGATTGAGAAATAGAAATAACATTGTTCTTCTTCTTAATTCTTATACCAAGAATAACCCCAGCCTCCCCCAAATCCTTCATTTCAGAACTAGATGACAATAATTTCTTTGTTTTATCAACTTGATTTTGGCCAGTACCAAAAATCAACATGTCATCCACATATAAGCAAATCATAACTCCTTTATCAGAGATTCTAACTTGCTATATACACATTTGTCCGCTTAGTTGATATGAAAACCGTTAGAAAAACCACATCATCAAATTTTTTATGCCAAGCTTTCGGTGCTTGTTTTAGTCCATATAAGGATTTCTTCAACTTGCATACATGTTTTCATAACCGGACACAACAAATCATTCCGGTTGTTTCATATAAATTTCTGCATCTAATTCACCATTTAGGAATGCAGTTTTTACATCCATTTAATGAATTACAAGGTTGTGTATAGCTGCTAGGTCTATCAATAACCTAATAGTAGAAGTCCTCGCAATAGGAGCATAAGTATCAAAGAAGTCAATTCCTTCTTTTTGCCTAAAGCCTTAGATAACCAATCTGACTTTATACTTATCTATGGTACTATCCACTTTCATTTTCCTTTTGAAGATCCGCATGTTTTTTAGTGGTCTACAACCGGGTGGTAAATCAGCCAATTCCCGTGTATTATTATGCATGATAGAGTCTATCTTATCCTGGATTGCTTCTTTCCAGAATGCAAAATCTCTTGAAGTTACAGCTTTATTAAATGTTTTTGGATCCCTCTTCAATAACAAAGTAATATTGATACTGATACTTAACCTCATCCCTTGATTCTTTAATTAAATAAAGATAAAAGTCATCTCTAAAAGATTTACCTTTGCTAGCTCTAGTACTTTTCCTAGATGGCCCAAGCAAGGAAACATTTTCACCAGATAAACCTGCAGAATGAGCTGAGTTCTCCCTACATGAATTCTGAATCATGTCTCTTGGTCTAGATATAGATGTAAATCTATCTTCATTAAAAACAACATATCTTGACTCTATAAATGAGTTCACAGATACATAGTCATTAGATTCTATTACATAGAACCTATATGCATGGGAATGCTCTACATACCCAATGAAGATACAATCTATACCTCTTTCCCCCAAGTTTTGTCTTTCTAGTTCAGTGATTCTTACCACTGCTCTACAACCCCAGACTCTTAGAAAACTCAACTTTGGTGGCTTTTTAAACCAAAATTCATATGGGGTAATTTTATTCCTTTTATTAGGAATTATATTCAATAAATAACAGGTTGTTAGCATAGCCTCGCCCTAGAATCCTTCACTCAAACCTGAATAGGACAACAAAGAATTAACCATTTGCTTTAAGGTTCTATTCTTTTTTCTGCCGCACCATTTTGCTGTAGTGTATAGGGTGTTGTGGTTTGATGTATTATACCATTAGATTGAAAATATATTGGATCATGATACTCACCTCCCCTATCAGTATGTAAACTTTTAATAAAATTACTTTGATGTAGCTCTACCTCTTGTTTATAGATTTTAAATTTATCAAGAACCTTATCCTTTGCATGCAACAAATAAACATAACAATATCTGTATGCATCATCAAAAAAAGTAATAACGTACTTTTTATTTCCTATTGAAGGTGTAGAGTGAAAATTGCACAAGTAACTATGTATTAGATCCAATACATCAGTCACTCGGTTAACATTCTTGAAAGGTTTTCTGGTTATCTTTGTCAACATGCAAGTTTTAAATTTGTCATGATTTATATCTATGGCAGGTATAAGGCTTATTTTAGACACATCTTTTAATCTTTTATAATGTACATTTCCTAGTCTGGCATGCCATAAATCTGATTTATTCAAAAGTTTACTATCACTAGAAGAAACCATAAAAGCAGACTGATCACTAAAAGAAACTTTAATATTTAACATAAACATACCGTTACATAAATATCCAAATCCTACAAAAGTACCATGTTTCAACAAGATAAACTTGCCACTTTCGTACACTTGTTTCTACCCCCAGTTATTTAATATAACACCAGACAACAAAGTCTTTCGAATCCGAGGAACATACAATACATTACTTAAACAAATACATTTTCCAAAAGTGAAGACAACTTTTCCAAGTCCTTTGATTGGTTCAGTCGCAACATTTCCCATCTTTAATATAGATTCATCCTCAATTGGTCAAAAATCTTTGAACCAACGAAGATCCTTACAAACATGACTTATTGCTCCCGAACCAATCCACCATGCAACATCATCATCCTGCACATAAAATGTTTTAGACATTAAAGACATATAATTATGATTAGAATTACAATTTTGCATTAAAATCTGACCTTGTTGCTTTTCCGGATCCTTAGATCCACTCGAACCATTCCCTTTACCAACTCGACAATCCTTCTTGAAATGACTAGGTTTTCCACACTTCCAACATGCCACTTTAGGCTTCTTGTTGGAGAACTTATTATTGTTTCCTTTAAACTTATGTTTACTGCCTTTGACACTGTCTGGATTCTTAGAAAATCCATCTTCTTCAACCATGTTTACAGAAATAGTACCAACTTGGTTCTTGCTCTTAGGATTATTTTCAATCTCTTGAGCCCTTAAGGATTCTTCAATCCTAAGATGACTGTCAAGTTGAACCAGAGTCAACTCTTCTTTATTATGTTTTAATGTATGCTTGAAATCTCTCCAAGATGGTGGCATTTTGTCAATGATACTAAAACAGAAATGGATTCATCCATCTTCATGTCATATTGAACAAATTGTCCCATAACCCTTTTACAATTTATTATATTATTCCATGACCGATCTAGTATCAACCATCCTATAATTGATGAAATTACTGACTAGAAACTTCTTGCTAGAAGCATCCTCTGCCATATGCTTAGATTCCAAAGAATCCTATAGTTCTTTTGCTGACTCAACATTTTGATATTTATTAAAGAGGGAATCAGACATACCGTTTAGAATGTGCCCACGATAGATGTAATCATCATTCTCCCATTTACAGCGCTTCCTTGTCTGCTTAACAGTTTCATTCTCTATGATTTCTGGCATGGGAGTACTCAGAACATAAACCACTTTCAGTGTTGTCAATAAAATGCATATTCTTTGGCCATCTTGGAAACTCCTGACCCTCAAACTTGTCCAGTTTTGCAAACTTACTGGACATCTCCCTAATAGTTTCACCATTCGACATCTTCAGAAAAATAAATTTCAATATTTATTAGAAAATAGGGATTACTTGGATGTTTCTAAAGTCGCGAATACGCTTTCAGATTGAATTTTATTTGGTCGGTTCACCAAACTTTCAATCGGATAAAATCAGAAATTGAATCAAGAACGAGAATTATATTTGCTGTGAAAATATCAACCGAATTTTTTTTTGTATGTTGCCAATTCATTTTTGGTGATATAAATAACCAAAGACATCAACAAAAATGTCCAAGAGAATGCTATTTTGGGTAGCAGGCATGTCTAAAAGACATGATTTTTCAGGTTTCAGTTGTGTCCAACAGACACGCTGTTTTGGTCAAAATTCATTTTTTCTGATGAATTTTTTAAAGGGCACATTTTGCCAGGCCCTCGGACCCTGCCCTTGGACCCTGCCAGGGGCAGCCGTCCCTTAGACCCTGCAATGGGGGGCGTTGCCCCCAGACCTCCCAAATCGTAATAGAAAACCCGAACAAGTGTACACTCCGCACTCTCCCGACTCGTTCAATGATATGTAATAATAGTAATAATCGAACTAGTTCACGAACGTTTATCGAGTTAGTTTACGAACTTGTTCGCGAACCTCTAATCGAGGTTTTTCACGAGTTAACGAGCCAAGCTTTGACTTGTTCATGTTCAGTTCATTTATAATTCGAGCCATAAAACCATAATCATGAACTGTTCATTTACAAATCGCGTCAGATCGAACTTTTATCGAGCCGAATACCGAATTATTAGTGAACGACTTGATTCATTTACGGCCCTATATGTGAGCCTCTTAAAATTGGCAAAAGTGCATTGTAAATTCAAGAGAATTGATAAGATATACTCGTATTAAATAGTATGTTAGATGTTAGATGTAAAACAAAAAAAATGAAAGAATATATTCAAAATTAAATAAAATATTAGATGTAAAAATCAAACCTATATATTTATTTATGTCTCTACAAATCTAAAATTTCTAAATTACAAACTTTATTAATATGAAGATGTATTGGCAAATAAAATTCTATGAATTTTAGAATTTAAGGAAATTAGGTAGAATTTGTTTGAAATTTTATAGACTTGATTAATGTACATAATTATGGTGATATAAATTGAAAAATTTACAGAATAAGAATATAGAACTAAGTTTGGGATTTTATGAATTTTTTAAATAATTAGGATTTTTTAAGGAATAAAAAGTTTTTGGAGTTGATTTAGATTATCTATGGGACTTCTTTCCATTTATTCATGCAAGGTAATATACTTTCCAAAATAGATGTGGTTTAGTTGCATTCAGGGACCTATGAGTGCAGTATTATTAAGTTATTGGGGCTTGCGAGTATGAATTAAAAGTTCATGAGCAATCTACAAAAAAGTTCTTGTCACATACAAAATGCTGCATTTATAATTCAAATTAATTGATAAAAATGTTATTAACAATGTCTAATTCCTTAAAAAGCAAACTCGGTAATAATCAACCATAATTGTATAATTAAGCGACTTTTCATTTACCAATAAGGGTTGGTCTAAATGATAAGCGATTTAGTATTAAATAAGTAAAAGTCTTGAATTCGAGTCCTAGTGAATGCAAAAAATCCTTATTAGGAGACTCACCCACCATAGCGAGATGCACGACCCGGGTCGGATCTGAATGTAATCAAAGCTAAGCTCCGATGAATCAAATGGACAAAAAAAATGACTTTTCATTTCATAAAATAATTTGAGCTAAAAAATTAGGCTTTTAATAGAAAAAAACACTTCACTCTATAAAATAATTGTAAACAAGAGACACAAATTACATATACACGACCTCTCACAAAAATGTGTACTTCATGTTTATTTTATTTTTTTTATTTATTTTACATTTATCTCTCAAACCGTTTATTTTTTTATATATCGCTTTAAAGTTTTTTGTTCGCCTTTTTTTATCTTCAAAACAACATTCTCTGTGATATTTTTTCCAATTTTTTTGAACTATAACATATTCAGTAGATATCTAGTAGAAGTCCAATAGAAATTAGTAAATATAGAAGAACTTTGATTCAAAGCACTAGATAGATTTTTAATAGATTAGAACTTTAAAATATACTTGTACAGATGTCTAATATCAACTTCAAGTTATAGTTTTCTAATAGAAGTCTGGTAGTTATCTGACAGACGTATAATAGACGTCCAATCTCTATGGCTTGAATTGCTAAATTTTCAAATAAATATACACCGATATCGTATGATCTTCTGCAACCGGTTTGCTTCAATTTATAAAAAATATTAGAACAACAGTCAAAACTTCTCAATTTGATAAAAAAATAGGGCAAAATCTCACACCAGAACACCAAAGCAGTAGTAGATCTAATCAAAGAAACAGCAACACAAATTAACATAATGATTCCATAAAAACACTGTCAAAACTAAGATATATTAGATTTTTATTGAAAATCTACCAGATGTATATTGGATATCTACCGGATGTTTATTGGTTTAAAAAGTTTAAAAATTCATAGTGGATATCATTTTAAGATAAAAATAAGACGAACAAAAAACTCTAAAGTGGCATGTCAAAAAATAAATAATTTGAGAGATAAATGAAAAATAAAAAAAAATCAAAAGAAAATGGGGAGAAACAAGTGGATGGATAGTATGTAAATAGAATTGAAAAAAAAATGTTGATTTAAGATTTATTTGCCTTGACGGTGAATTTGTAAATACTTTATTAACTATGATTAGTCTTGCACATTTGTTAGTTAGAGCAGCTAGCTCCTCGACAAGTAGAGGGACATGGATTTAAGGACGTACATATTTGATTAGAGCTGTAACCGCTTCTAACTCGATGCAATAGACTCATCCTCTTTGGTCATTTTGGAAATACCCGGTCCGCCCTTGAGCGGGTCAATTGAATCAAAGGATCCGATACAATTTAGGTAATTGGATTTAATTAGTGAATTTCTAAGGATTTAATTAAACAATTATTGAACTTTAAGAACTTAATTGCAAATAATTAAGGGTTGAGGGACTTAATTGCAATAGATAAAAAATTCCAATTTCCTATAAATATTACCACACGTGTATGTTGAAAAAAATGGAAAAATTGATTTCCTTTTCATATTAACAAAATCCAACATTTTCTCTCTCTAAAAAATCCCAAAAGCTCGGCTTTTCTCGTCAACTCTTCACTAAATTCTGAAGAAGTTGTGAACAACAACTTAATCCTGATATACCGTAGGTTAGTCAATGTCTTAGCATTCAAACGGTTGGCAACGTGGCGTTCGTCGATCTCGGGCATGGAAAAGATAACTATTCAAATCCGTTTCTTTATTATTTCCGTCATTGGTATCAGAGTGGGTATTTTAGCAATGATTTTCCATGTTTAATGACATGTCCTTCAATCTAAAACATTCTAGAATATTTGGACTTCTGATTTCCGAAAGTTTTTCCATGAATTTTGAGTCGAATTTCGATAAAATATGAAAATTGTAGGAATAATCCTTTTTTTGGAGTGTTGTGGCCATAATATTGTGTTATGGTGCACAGAATGATGAAATTTTCTTTATTTCAATGTTCTAAGTCATTGTTCATTCGATTGTGTTTGAATTTGGGTGTTTAACGTTGTCTTCATCGGGGAAAGTCTCGATTCACGTGTTATTTTGTGTAAATGACAAATTTATGTTCATTTTTTTATAAAATAGATAGCCCATTGAACTCGGGACATTGAAAAATCATAAGATGGGTCTTGTTGGAGGCCGAAAACGTCTTCGGAAACGATTTAGAATAAATTTCGAACTTCTGAGTTTTCTGAGGGATTTTCATCCGTCAGAGGTTCCGTTATAAAACAAAAAGTCACGATGGTTTTCGACAACTGTTGCGACGGTTCATGAACTGTGTGACGGTTAATGAAGCAAATGTGGTGACGCTTTGAAATAGTTTTGCCAGAACTTAAAAAAAACAAGATTACAGATGATAAAAGATATTTATTGCGACGCTTAATAAAACTGTCACCAGAAGCTTTTTTTTTCCTTAACTTCCTCTGGCACGATTTTGGTCTTAACTGTAGTCAAAGCCACATGTCATCTAATGTGGCATTAGTTTAACATTTAGGGGTGACCATCAATTTTTGACTCCCTCGTGTCAGTCAAAAGTTAAAGTTGACCAGTCAACAGAATGCCACATGGTGCGTCCCTAATGTTCCAATATGTGTTTTTGCGGTTTAAGTTCCTGAACAATGTCGTTTTACTCCAAAATTTCTCCTACCCCAATATTTTCAAATTTTTTGGATTTAATGGTAATTTTTCCAGAAATATTTGAGGTCCATAAAAGTGAGTATTTGATTTATTTTATGTAAATAAATTCATAAAAATAATAGAAATTAGTTTCTGAGTTTTATAAAAATTTCTATTATGTTAGAAATTGTTTTTAGGACCTATTAGTGAATCTTTCTGAAATTGTTCATTTGTTGATTAATTTAAAAAATCAAATTCACATAATTATTTATAAGTTACATGTATTTATTATATATAAAAAATACCATTTAATTCTCTAATATTAATTATTATTATATGTTGACTATGATTATACTTTTGTAGTATAATTTAATAAATATATTTTGGTACATATATGTGAGTTGTTAATTTTCTTTGTGATAATTCATGTCAAATATATAGTTACATAATATAAATTTGATATTAACTATATTTTAGTTATATATTTAATATAGTCAATTATTTATAAATAATTAACTTATTTTATATCTATGGGTATAAATATATATTGTTGTAATATATTTTGAATTAATTATTTGTATGATAATTATATAATTTATATTTATGTAATATAAATTTATGAAGAATATATTTTTCTAATATATTTAAGTTAATAATTTATGCAATTATTGATATTGACTTATTACATATGTTGTAGATGGTCAAAATGGTGCAAACCCCACGTCACCAAGGACATTTTTCAAAGGACTAGGGTCACGGATATGATGAAAAGTTTGAGAAAAACAGGTTTTCCATAATGTAGTTGTATATTAAATATTGATACTTTGTGGATCAAATATTTATATTGCATAAATAAGTGCAATAAGTGTGTTTTAATTGCTTTATTGGAAAGCATTTTAGATTGTATAAATACATCTTCGAGCTACAAAAGCTCATATAACTTATTATTCAATTTGTTTGAATTGTTATTTGACAATTATCGAGGAATAATTAGGTTCTTTAATATGTTATTCGATTAATTAACACATTGTTCGATCAAAGGAATGAACATTGACCTATTGAGTTCGTCTTGGGTATTTCAAATGGAGTAATGTCATTGAGAATAACATTTCTTTTTTTGGATTTGAGATACTCAGTGTGTCTCACTTTTAAAAAGGCATATAAGTATTTATACACGTTGGGTACATTAATGTGGTGGTTAACAATATAAGACTGTTATTTGTTTAGCATCATTTTCATGTGTTTGTTTGTTATTTTTTTTGGACAAGAAATTTATTGCATGATATTTATTGAACAGTTTTGGGACTATATTTTATTTTGAAATCTAAGAGATTCGTGGTTTATTTAATTATTGTTTATTTATATTCTATATATTTGTTTAAAGAAATTTTAAATAACATAATTTATTTAAGCCATACTAAAAAGCTTAGGGCTAAAGTGGCCTATTTTAAATCCCAGATAGTTTCAATAATAATGCACATAAATTTATCCGAATACATTATCTTAAATGCCTTTAGTTAAGTGAACTAATTTAAGACAATAGGTCCAAAGTGCATTTAAAGATATAGCTTATAGTTAAAGAGAACAATAATAAATAATCAAACTCATATAATTACTATTACATTGCAGAATGAATTGAGGAAATATGAGTGTTATCACCTGGTTGATGATTGAGTATACGTACTTCTTTCAAAACTAGGGTTAATGCTTATATTTCTCGGATAGTTTATTCTTAAGTGAATATTAATTAACACATAATTGCTCATAATAATTGACCTACATCCTTAAATTCGTGTTTAGTCTCACCATTACTGATAAAGAAGATCAGTAATGGTTACTACTTCAAAAGTATTTGTAGCAGACATAAAAACTTAACGGTAATTATAATCAAATCTAGAATTTATAAATTGGGTTTGTGTGGATGAACAAGGAGTCCTTTTATGCTTTAGTAACTATTGTGTATGAGTTCAAAGAAAGCAGCACAAACAAATTCCTGAATGATAAGAATATGTTTCTTGCATGGGGAGGAAGAATTCACTGACCCGAATCATTTTGCTAAGTTCTATTAATGATTTTATTGCTAAGGGATTACATGTATGTGAGACATGTTTATTTGATCACTATATTGAAAATAGTTCTAACTAGTGATAAGTTCTTTGCTTCGAGTGGGAGCATATGTGATGCATCTAACTCATTTTTTTGTAGTATAGCTTCTTTTGATGATGTCACCAGCTCCTTGGATCTGGAAGAATATTCTCCTCTACCAACCAAATTTTGTCTTAAATGCATTTGGCATAGAGACAACTGAGGATTTTTGGTTGGTGCGAAGCATCTATGTAAAGCTAAAAGAATAAGAAAAATGGGTCTTAACCATACTAACATAAATTAAGAGGTCCAAAGGCAATAGACAGTCAACATCACAGAGGTGATTTACTAAAATTGCTAATATAAATGTAACTATGCTATAGAGCATTAAGTACAGACATGTATAAGTATTAAATTCTAATATGAAATATACTTTTGTATCAAGCTCTATGTTACAGATGGAATCTTATTCATTGGGAATTGATTCAAGCGCAACATGTAATATGAGCAAGGATCAAAGTATCTTTACGAATTTTTGACAATTATCACGAGAGACATAGGTATCTATATAGAAAACCATCGGGTTGGAGTTTTGTAGATTGACACATGTAGATTAGATTTGCAACAAGGGCAAATAAAATATCTATATGATGTGTTTTACTCTCCTATTATTTTTCAAAATTTAATTTATGATATGGTTTTATGATTAGTCAGTTCATTCGTGAATTTTTCTAATTTTTTAGTTTCTTCATTCCTAAAAGTAGATTCTATGTGTCTAGTTCTTATAAGATTCATGTTATTGTAACGAGTGTACATTACTAATTATCAAGTGGATAATGTTTGTTTTTCTACTGACTAACTCATCTTTAAAAGGATAATGTTAGTATACCGCATAAGCGATTATATCACAAATGCTAAGAAGATTGAGTTCTCTAGGCATATTGTGATGAATAATTTAAAAATGGTAAATTATCACCGTGTGATGGGTTCTACAAAAGGAAAGCAAACAACAAAATCATTCTTAGAAATGAACTAGAACATAATATATTTTTGCACCATATCCACTATGATATTTGTGGTTTAATAGTCGGGAGGGTAATGTATAGGCCTACAATTTCATTACATTGATTGATGATCATACTCGTTATGACATCAAGTACTTGATTTTCCATAAATCTGAAGCTTTTAGCTATTAAAAGTTTTATGAATCTTGTAGCAAATCAACCGGATTTGGTTGTAAAGCATTGCAACTGAAGTGGTATAGAGTTATTTTCAGTTATCCTTACAGCTTTATATGATGAATAAAGGAATAAACATTAGTTATTTATTCCTTATACTCCATAGTAATATAGGGTTTATGGCAGAAGATTAAGCTTCCTGTTGAAATGGTTAGGTATGTATCAATCAAGTACCCTAAAAAGTATGTTTCTTCCATCACATATGAGATGTGAATTGGAAGAATTTTGAGTTTATCCTATTTATAACTTTGCAGTTGTACCGCTTATACCCACATACCTTAGATAAATTAGGCTCATAAGGTAGAAAGAGCATCTTTATAAGATACTCTAACATATCAAAAGGATATGTTTTTGTGGGGGAGAATGTGGAAGGAAATATGATATAATTTGAATCACGAGATGTCAATTCTTAGAAAATGAGTTTCAAAGACTGGATATTGGGTAAAAACATTTTCTTTTAATAAGACTCTTGAACCTGATACTTTGGATGTTTCTTCGAGTGGGAGTAATTCAAACGAAATGGTTGATAATGATCATTTTAATCAAAGGGATCTTGTTCCATGGGAGAGCCGAGAACCTAACGATGTTATTAATATAAGTGGGAGTCAATGTTTTTAGCTCAAGTGGGAGCTTAGATCATTAAAATATTTCTGATCCAAGTGGTAGTATAGAAATGAGCTTAAAGGAAAGAATTTTGAGTTGCGAGAAATATATGAGATATATTTATAAAGACTTGAATCTTAAGTAGCCAAAATGGAAAATTGTTCCACCCTAAAAATTGAGTGTTTAAAGGGAGATGAATAGCTGCGTGTGATGGAAGAAGAATTAAGTTGAAATGCCTGAAGGACATAAAGTTATTGAGATCAAGTGGATTCTCAAGATGAAGTAAAAGCACTTGGCTTATAGTTAAGGAATACGTACACTCATACTGATAAGTATATTATGAGAATGTTTTCTTTTCAGTTTCAAGAATTACATCTATAAGATTGCACTAACTTTAGTAGTTATAATTTGCCTTAGAATTACATCAAATGGATGTATAAACTTCTTTTCTCAATGGAGAATTGTCCTAAGACATCTATATGGTACAACTAAGAGGGTTTGTCCAAATGATTTGAGAACACAAGGTTTGTATAATTGAATAAGTCAATTTATGATATTATATGGTTCTAAGGTCGTGGTATTCAATGGTTAATGAGGACCACCATATAAATACCATAGAAATGAAAGATTGATTATCGAGTAACTTTGATATGTAAGACATAGGGGAGTTTGCATATATCCTATAGATTAAGATCTCAATAGATAGAAAGATAAATAAGTATCTGTACCTCAAGAATCTTGCATAAAGAGTTTGACAAAGATTCTTTATGCATAACTATAAACCCTTAAGTATTCCTACGACTAAGAGTATAATTTCTTAGTTTAAGCATTTGTCTTGAAACTAATAAAAGTGTGAGGATATGGAAATACTTTCATCTGATGGAAACATCATATATGTTATATCTTACCCCATACCTGATATTTGTTATGTTGTGGCCATTGCAAGTAAATATTGATATATTCCAGTAAGAGAGAACTGGAACACCATTAAGAAATTGTAAGATACTTTTAAAGGACTGTTGTTTTTGCTATGATGTATCAGGCTAAGGGAGTAGACCTTACAGGATACTTAAATGCATATTGGCTAAGGCCAAAGCTAAATTTTGTGTTTTTTCAGCCATGTCCAATAGATTGTTTGGCTAGAGTGACTAGTGAGTCATTTTATGCTAAGTGCTCCAAATAATAATCGACTATTTATAAGTAATAGTCAAGCATTGATAGCTTATACGATAGACCTGAAATATCATTTAAGGTATAAGCATATCGAAATCAAGTATCAGTTAGTTATAGACTCAAGTACATGAGGTGATGTCAACACGAGTTATTTATCGATGTATTATATGTTTGTAGATATGTTTATGAAGCATGTCCCTAAAGATGTATATGTGAAATATATTAAAGGGTTAAATATATGTATACTGTATTTATTAATTACCTTATTTAACATACCCTTCAAATTGTGAACGATAACGTGATGATATAAATTAGTTTTGTACTATGAGCAATGTATGTGTGTGTATATATGTTTTGTATATATATTATTTATCGTTCATAGCATGTCGAACAGAGAAGTAGCCTACTCAAATTGGTGTTTATCCTCATGTTACCACGTGGGTACATATTAGGATGAGATTGATTTTGAGCATACTGTGTGTAATTCGGGAACCTGTTCAAAATCAGAATTGACTTATTCAAGTAACAAGAAAAGTCGCATTGTATGGAATAATGTGTACTGAATCCAAGAAGGAATCAGGTAAGAACTATATAGTTCACATGAGAATAGGTCATATTCTGTCTAATTAGCTAAAGGTAGTTCTTAGAGTAGAACAAGGTTAAATGCTAAGGTGCATTGTAACTGAAACCTTTACATGGGTTAGTTCATTTTGATGAGAATAGACATGCGCTCCTTAGAAGGGTAAAAGGAAAGAACACCATGACACATTATCAAAGTGGGAGATGAGTGAGTACTCAGGATAATGTATGCTTAGCCACCATGAGATGAGATGTTTGTACATTGTACAAGGATCTCAACTTCTCTAATGTGAGACTTAGTCCATTAACGGAAATTTTTTGGACCTTACCGTCATTACTATTGTGTTACCTTGAGAAGTAAGGACTAGCAAGGACAATTTGATCAATCACCATGAGATTATGATTTGATTAGATTTGGGAGAGATTGGTTGGTGGTCCAAACTAGTTCTGTATGGAATGGATAACTCAAAAGGAAGATATGGCCAAATGAACATTCACTATAGTTCTTTTAGTTCACCGGCTAGCCTATCGTTACATTTGATGTAAGATAGTGTACGACAAATTAAGGCTTCCGAGATCCTTAATGATGTGGAAGTGGGTGATTGTCGACCAATCTAGGGTAAAACATAAGTGCAATATATATCAATATGATATAATTTCTTACATATAAGATGGTAATAAAATGGTTGAATACCAATTTCAAATTAGTCTTGCCAAACCCGAATGGGTGCAAGATGTTCTGAATACAAGATGTTAGCCTATTTGGTTAAGTACCACTCAGGATAGTCTTAGCAGACCCTAACGGGTTCAAGACAAAGTGTTCCTGATAGTATGCAGGTCACACAACTTCGCAGGATAAAGAAGATATGATGACCTTGTACGGAAAGACACCCGTCAAGTGTGAGTGGGAGATGTTGGAAATGCCCGGTCCACCCATGAGCGGGTCAATTGGGTCAAAGGATTCGATACAATTTAGGTAATTGGATTTAATTAGAGAATTTCTAAGGACTTAATTGAAAAGTTATTGAACTTTTAGAACTTAATTACAAATAATTAAGAGTTGAGGGACTTAATTGCAATTGATAAAAATTCCAATTCCCTATAAATATCACCAAATGTGTATGTAGAAAAAAATGGAAAAATTGATTTCCTTTTCATATTAATAAAATCCAACATTTTCTCTCTCCCAAAAGTCCCAAAAACTCGGTTTTTCTTGTCGATTCTTCACCGAATTTGGAAGAAGTTGTGAACAATGACTTAATCCCGATATACCGTGGATTAGTCAACAACTTAGCATTCAAACGGTTTGCAACGAGGCGTTCGTAGATCTCGAGCATGGAAAAGGTAAGTATTCGAATCCTTTTCTTTACAATTTCTGTCAGGTAAAAAAAAGTAACTACAGTTCAATTTAATTCAAAAAGTCTTAGTTTATTCAATTTCAAAAAAAAGTCCTAATTTATTTGTCAGGAAGTGGAGAGATTATACTATCCTCCCGGCGCATTATTCCCTGCTCCCTACATGAGTGATAAGTTTCTTAGAAATGAATAAAATAATAAAAAGTAATAGCATAAATTAGTTTCTGGACACTTGTCATTCAAACAGAGAGTAAAAAGCAATGCGTCGAGAGCATGGTATAAAATCTCCAAGAAGTGGCATTGGCAACCGTAGGGTTGACTACGAATTGGTGGCGGTAGAGTGAACTAAAGTGAAGGAGAACAAAAAATTTAAATTAAGGGTTATTATAGGGAAATTATTAAAAATATATTATTTAAGTTTATATTTACATCTTTACTTCTTTATTTATTTTTAGCACTTTTTATTTAATTTTAACTTTTTATTACTAATGAAATACGTTTTACTATTCACGTTATTATTCATTTTTTAATTTCTTATCTTATTTTGCCATTATCTTTTAAACCGTTCATTTTTTTGACTTGCCGCTTTAGAGTTTTTTGTTAGTTTCATTTTTATCTTTGAAACGCCATCTATTATAATATACTTTTTTGAAAAAAAAAATTTGGATGTTCGATATCAGGTAGGTAAGGTAAGTGGTAAATATTTAGTACGAACCTTATATCATATGTTTGAATTTCTGTTTTGAATGATAACAATGAAATATATGGTTCCAACCAGGTTCCTACCAGATTCCTACTAGATTTTGAGAAGCTGAAAAAAGTTTTTGAATGTATCTAGAAGGTATCTGGTAGGTACCTAATAAGTAACTGTAGGATGCTGATAAATTCATGAAATAATGTAGAAAGCTGTTACAAACATAAACTTGGTGGATTGAACGAACTACCATTGAAATATAAGGTTCCTACCAAGTTCCAACCATATATTAAATAGTTGTAAAAAAAGTTTTTGAATGTATATGGTAGTTTTCTGGTAAGTACCTGATAGGAATCTGGTAGAATGCTAGTAAATATATGAAATATGGTAAAAATATGTTACAAACATAAACTTGATGGATTGAACAAACTTCTAATGAAACATAAGATTTCTACTAGGCTCCTACCATGTGCTTACCAGTTTCCTACCATATATCGAATAGTATAAAAAAAGTTTTAAAAAAATCTATCAAAATGGATGGTGTTTTGAAGAAGAATGGGACGAATAAAAAACTCTAAAGCGGCATGTCAAAAAAATAAGATGAGAAATTTTTTTTAACATGAACAGTTGTGTGAAAAGTGTCGTGAACAATAGTATGAAAAGTGGAGACTAAGGGTAGAAGGTATTACTTTAATTTTAAAAGTTATTTAATTATAAAAGCTAGGGCTCAAATATTAAAATAATAGAAAATTTAATTTTTAATTTTCCGACTCGAGGAAAATGAAATTTTTCCTGAAAATGAAAATTGCTTTTTGAAACTAAACAAGTCCATAACTTTTCATATACGTAGAATTTGTCTCTTCAGAAATACAATAGTAAACAAGAGAGTGGGGAAATTTTATATGAATCCCGACATTCCACAATGAAAAAGTGTCAATCCATGCATTAATTGATATATAGTGAAGTTTAAAAAGGTAATAAAGTGGATGTAGTGGTACAAGTGCTAATTGATTTATGGAGTGGTAGTAAATGCCAAGACCTATATAAAAAAACTCAAAGAGGCTATTACGAAATATTTCAACTTTACCACTCAAAGAACGACGGTAGGCTATTTTGGCATTGTTAATAAAAAAAAAATGTGTGCAAATATTTTCTGAAGGAAAAGGATAAGAGCTTGATTAATATAGCAAATGACGAATGGAAGAAACAAACGAACGAGATAAGAGTTTGCAATCTTGAACATTAAATGAGAGGTATAAGGCAAGCCAAGCCCACCTCATGAGATACTAGTTCCTCCAACAAGACACTACTATCAATCTCCAAAATGATACGAGGGTATTGGAGCTCCTTCCGCCAAGAAATATCAAAGCAAAGCAATATCTTGTGTTACCTTCTATAACTTAAATGCCTCTTTTGGTGCATTATCTATTTTTGTCAAATCTTTTTAATTTTTTCCAGTTACTATCTAATTTTCATCTATTTGATGAATGACTCAATTTAGTTACATTAAGTGTATATCTAACTATATAAAAAATGTTAAATATTAATACTGTCATTTAAAGCATGAACATGATTTACTGACAATGTATAGACTTGTCAACCCTTGATGATATGTTAGGTTGTCATACTATAATTGAATAAGAAACTTAATCAAGTATATAACAATTTGAATAGATTATGAGGAAAAAATATTTCTGTCATGAAATATTAAATGTTTTAAAGTCATTTTTCCAGAAAAAAATTGTATACAAGTCTCGGAGCAAAATTAAAATTGAGGTCCTAAAAGGAGCGGCAACTAATGGGGCTTAACCCATGGGTTCTTTCCTCTCTTCGTAAAACAAGAAATTTCTGCCTTCCACGGCTTCTCTATTATACATGGCTACCATTTCATACATTTCACAAGATGAGTTGGAATTTGAACTCGAGTCTGAAAAAAATACTTTCATATCTCCTCCCAATATATATAATGATGGATAGTAATGAGATTTGTGATGAACCTAATTAAAAATAAAGTTTCTCTACTTGCATTTTCTCCCTAGAACAATAATTTGTAACACAAATTACAAGTTAAAGTCCATCACAATAATAAACTTAGATTTAAATACTTATACGAAAACTAAATAACTCAATTAACTTAATTTAAAATATTTTAGCTAACGTTGTTTGTGTTTGGGGTTTGGGATTTCAAAGGACGAATATAGCCTTGCATTGACTTTGTTATGGATCCTGTATTGTAACCAAAAAATATTAGTATCAGTAGTAATCAGTCGTGGCCTCCACTCGTATTCTATCACGCCCACACCAATATCTAGAGTTTGGTGATTCTATGATTTTATGAGATCCCTGTTTTTGCAAGTTCTACATATTCCAGTTATTTATATTTTTGTGTTCATCTTTAATCGATGATTGATAGTATGCGTTGCATTAGTGCGATACGATATGTTACTTTTTTCATCTATATTCTATGCAATCATTATACATTTGGTGTTAGTGCTATGTAACAACATATATCACTCAGTATCTCTTGATGCTATTAAATATGACATGTCACATCGTACAAAGTAAAAAAAAAATAGATTAAATAGAGTTAAAAGAGCAAATTGATACCCGTTGAATTTGGTTCAATTGATAATATACATATCAATTGAATTTGGTCCATGACTAATGCAATGCAATAAATTGTGGCAGAGAATTACCAAAAATCAATTCTTTTTATTGGTAATATTGATAATTTTGTTCGGAATATATTCACAGCTAAGGCTCATCACCCATTTCAATAAATGTATTTAATAGAATTCAAATTTTATTCTCTTCCAACTTACTTAATCTACTTTATTAACTGAACTAGACCTTACACCAAAAATCAATTCTTACTCCCACAAAAACTTCTATAATTGATAATACCTAAAAAGTCGTTTTGCCTTAAATATTTGAAAGAATGCCAATAACATATAAGCCCCATTTATCAATTTAAAATGACATGTGCTTTGCATTCTTCATCTAGAATAGTCAACTTAATAGCATGTGAGCCGCGTGTATTAATTTAAAATAACATGTGATGTGATTAGCGTGTCATCTTAGAGAAGTCAACTTAATGGCATGTGAGCCCCACGAATCAATTTGAAATTGTACGTATATTTGTTTGCAAGTTCTACCTTTAAAATTCGGATTTTAATTCTAAATAAAGGTTTACTGAATAACCGGCTTTTTCAATTGGTCTTATTACGTTTATTTTCACTAAATTTTGAAAAGGTTTTTAGAGCGCTCTTATTTTTTAAGTAGTGTATAATTTTGCCCCTTAGATATCACTGATGTATTCTTTTAATTTTCTATTTCTAAAAGAAAGTTTGTCGTTTAAGGGGTAGACTATTGTACTTTTTAAAAGTATAGGGGATACAGAGACCTTGCAGACGAGATAAGACAAGTTGAAAATGCTGGTGATATATTTAATCTTACATGAGTATGGTAAATTTGTAATTAAGAATTGATATTTAAACTTGTTGGTTGGAATTTGGTAAATATTATTTAACTGAACACACACACATCATTTGTACTTGAATAAAAATAAAACTTAAGTATTTATTTTTTCAGTTGTTGATCAGTTAGTATATGTGTTAAATCTATAAATATGATATTGCCTTGTAACTTAAATTTAATTAAAGTTGGAGGGGTACTAACAACTAAAGAGCACTCCCTTTTGCAGTAATGGCAACAGTACTTGTATTAGTAGTAATCATCTCAATAGCATTATTTTCCATTGTTCTTCTTCTTTGTTGGCTGCGCAACAGAAACTCGATAGTACCGAAATGGCCTGTGATTGGTATGATTCCATGGCTTCTCTACAACGTAGCTCGAATCCATGATTTTATCACTGATGTTCTTCAGCAAAGTAATGGAACATTCTTGTTCAAAGGTCCTTGGTTTTGTGGCATGGACTGTCTAATCACTAGTGATCCTATGAATGTCCATCACACTTTCAGCAAAAAATTCTCCAACTATCCTAAAGGCCCGGAATTCAAAGAGGCTTTCGAATCTCTTGGAGATGGGATTTTCACCGTTGATTCTGAAAGCTGGCAAATTCAAAGGAACATGATTCACTCTCTCTTTAGAGACAAGAGATTTGAGCTTGCCGTTCGCACCTCTTTGCACCAAAAGATTTCCAAGGGTTTGTTCTCGGTTTTCAATCATGCCTGTAAACAAGGCAACGAGGTTGATATTAAAGACATTTTCCAACGATTTACTTTCGATAATATCTGCGTTTTGGTTTTTGGTATGGATCCCGATACTCTTTCCATTGAGTCCCGCGGTGTTCCTATTGAGACAGCTTTTGATGATATGGGGGAAGTTTTCTTGTATCGCTTTTTTGTGCCGGGTGTTATATGGAAGTTACAAAGATGGCTACAGATTGGTAAAGAGAAGAAATTGACAAAAGCCAGCCATATATTTGATCGATTTGTGGAGGATTGCATTCAAACAAAGTGGGGACGGTTACAAACACAGACGAACACTAATGAATTCGATGCGCTTACCTACTTTATGCAGATCGATGAGGATCAAGAAGGAGCCAAATTAGTATCAAAAAAGTTTCTAAGGGACATGGCATTGAACCTTTTGTTTGCAGGAAGAGATACTACAAGTGCCACTCTTGCATGGACCTTTTGGCTAATCGGGACTAACCCGCAGGCACAAAAGAAGATATTGGAAGAGATGGAACAACATTTCGGCAGTGAGAATGATGATAAGTGGAATTTTTTTGATTTTGAAAAGCTCAAAGAACTTGTTTATCTACACGCAGTTATATGTGAGGTTCTAAGGTTATATCCGTCTGTGCCGTTAGAAACCAAAGTATCAACAGAATCTGATGTTCTTCCAAGTGGTCATCGTATTGCGAAAAATACAAAGATAGTGTATTCTTTGTATTCAATGGGAAGAATGAAGGAGACGTGGGGTGAAGATTGCTTAGCGTTCAAGCCGGAGAGATGGATTTTAGATAATGGAAGAATCAGAAATCAGCCGTCGTATAAGTTTATAGCATTTAATTCTGGACCGAGAACTTGTTTGGGTAAAGATCTGGCATTTTTACAGATGAAAGCAGTTATTTGTGCAATTTTATGGAATTATTCTCTTGAGCTAATTGAAGGTCAAAACGCTCTTCCATCAATTTCTGTAATTATTCACCAAAAAGATAGTTTAAGGGTTAGGATTTTCCAAAGAAAGGCTTGACTAAGGTATGCATATCGACGTAAATAAACAAGGTTGATAAATAAGAGTCAAATCATGTTGTGTTGTTTGTCAAATTACATGCATTAACAAATCAGCGAAAAAATTACTCCCTCCGATTGTTGTTATACTCTTGGTTTGAACAAAAAAAAATTATATGCACTACTTGAATTTGTTATGGATTAGTGATAAATATTAGGGTAAACTTTAAAAAAGTACCTTGTGATTTCACTTATTTGCAAAACGAGGTTTGAGGATTTTTTTTTTGCAAAATAGGGTTTGTGGTTTTAAAAAATTTGCAAAAAGGGCCATTTTACTTCGAAATAATTATGTTACATTGAATATTTTAGACAATTTAACATTTTAATAATTTAACCTTATTATTTAAAAAATATACGTCAGAGTTTGAGTAATTTTCCGAGTTTTTTTCTATTTTTTTGTAATTTCTTATAGTTTGTTATCATAATTTAATTAAAAAAATATTTGCACAAGTAAAAAAATTTCAAAATTTCTCACTGACGTGTATTGTATTTTTAGTAACCATCCCTAAAAAATTCAAATAAAAAAGAACAAGACTACCCATTTTCGTGACATAAGTTAATATCGAGGATCCTTTATTTATAAATTTTTTGAAATTACGGACCCCGTTTACAAAAAAAAATTTCTCAGGCCCCGTTTTGCAAGTGAGTGAAACTAGATGGTGCTTTTTTAAATTTACCCAAAATATTAGCCATATATCTTTTTTTTTATCAAATTGATCAATGTATTATTGTTTCGTGTCCGTGGATACAAATTTTTTTGTAAGAGTGACTAGGCAAAATGTCTCTTAAATATTAAAAGTGAAAAACAAAACAAAATATGTTAAATCACAAATTGAAAAGAGCCAAAAATTAATTATTTTTAAAATAATTTGGATTAATTCAAACATCTTTAGAAAGAACTACTTCTACATTAAACAAAGAAAACTACAACCATAATAGTCGAGGGTGCAAGGAGCACGCAAGGCGCTAGGGTCTCGTCCGTCGCCTAAGCGCAAGGCATAAGAGAGGCGCGCGCCCGGAATAAAAAAGGTGTATAAGTACAAAATTTCTAAAATATATTTTTAGTCTTATAGATATATAAGATACATAATATAAGTACTTAAAACTTAAAGTTAAAGTTTTAAGTTAAAAAAAAAATCACAAGCCATAATGGTCCACAATAAAAAAAAGTTCATAATCCTAAATTAAAGACTATAATAATCCAAAAAAACATTCATCACATATGGCGATCCACAAGAACAGACTAAAAAATCATTCATCACTGACGTAATCTGAGTTTTCATTCTCCTCAAGTATTTCCAATTCCCCTTCCGCGCTTTCTCCATCTGAGCCACCATCATCACTTTCTTTATCTTCTAATTCTATTGCCACTGAACTTGAAGATGATGGATTGTCTTGTTTCCTAGCCTTAGAATTTCCTAGTGCTTCTAACTTTTCCATCTCCACTTGCATTTTCCACATCACGCCATGTCAAGTCCTAATTCGGAAATACCAAGTCTTGATCACTCAACTTCTTCCCAACCAACCACTCATTGCTATCATCAATGCCATCCAAAGATATAGGATCTAAAACCTCTTTAGTTTTACGCATCTTGAGTGTATGATTGTATTTGACATACACAAGGTCTTTTAGCTTCTTTTGCTATTTATATGGGTCCTTTTTTTATTTTATTTTTATCTTTCAATTAACAAAACACAGGTTTCAATTGTTTTTTTTTATTTTTATCTCTTATGGCGCCTAACTTAAAAAAGCGATGCGCCTGGAAAGGCTCATCTGGGCGCGTGCCTTTGCAGGAAAGTACGCCTTGCGTTCTAATGAGGCGCAAAGCTACACCTCGCTACGCCTAGGTGCGCGCCCGGCTCTCCTTTAACTACTATGACTACAACATTAATATTATTAATGTTAGAAAATAATATATGGGTTATGACTAAACCTTAACTACTAGCTTAAGCTTATGGGTAAGGCTCAACTGTAGGTCATAATGAGAAATCATTCTGATACTTAGAAGTAATATGTTTTCCTGTGTTACCTATGTAATGATAGTCTCCCTACTAAAGACTTCTTGTTGAGAAGATCTATCCTTATTGTCAAGTGTGTTTATTGTGGTGACTTGGATACCCATGACCATGTGTTGTCTCATTGTCAAGAAATACTATGGTTTGCAATTCTCTTTTCCATGTAAAGCGCCAGATTTCATTAGACAGTGAATTACTTTCTTCAAGGATCCTTACCTAAAATAAAGAAACTGAAAAACTGAAGGCTTATACGACGTTTTTTTTTGCCATGAAAGATACAATTGTCCCGATTCCACCAACTTGGGGTAAAACATCACCAAGTCTGTCAATTTTTTTTAAAAAAAAAACTACACACTGTCTTGTTCAAGTAAAATAATGAGCAGTACTCGTCCACATCATAGAGACACAAGATCATGCTTTGAAAAGATATCGGGTTTGAAGCTCTTTATAAATTATTCATGTAAGCATGTGAATTTAATTAAGAATTCCAAAGTCGGATGAAAAAAGAAAAAATTAGTCATAACTTCCAACAAAATAAGTTAAATAATTAACAAAAAGCTATTTGTGGCAAAAGTCTTAGCATAGTGGTTGAACCTTAAAGCTGTGATCCTAGAGGTTAGAGGTTCGGATCTACATACGGGTGAGGTGGATTTTCTTTGTTGTTGTTATTGCCCAATTAGGCAAATTTTAAAATAAAAAATAAAATAAAAAAGCTATCTACTGAAATATATCATATAATTTCGTTAAGCTCCTAAGCTATGTTACATGGACTCTTGTAGGAGTATCCGATACGGGTATGGATTCGAGTATCCAGTATGACAAGTGGGAAAAATTTGGACAAGCAAACCCTGTCCTAAACTCGGACTCGGGTAGGGGACACGAAAAATTTTAAAAAAATTCTCATATATATATGTATGTATATATGCAATTTTTTGTTGCAACAAAGCCAATAATAGTGAATACAGTAGAAGAAAAGTGAATATAGAGAAAAAAAACTGAACACAAATGAAGAACCGCTAATAGAGAAGAAAGAAGAATGTTGGGGGATTCTAACTATTTAAGAACCCAAAATATATAAGATGAATATCAATTAATAATTTATATTTAATTTTATACCAAGTTTAGATGTTCAGGGAATTTAACTAATTAGAAACTCCAAATATATACTCCCTCCGGATCCGAAAACTAGTAGCTTTAGAGAAATTCACAAATTTTAAGAAACAATTAATGGAGGGTATAAAATTACTTGTTTACCTTAAATTAACATTAATTGAGTACTATGTGTGTTGGGATTGAGCTACAATTAATAAGGATATAATAGGAAGAAAGGAGTAAAAGCTTATATTGAAAATAAAGAATGATAAGTAAAAGGAGCAAAGAAAAAGTGAGTAGAGTGACTAGTTTTTGGAACCGGAGAAAGTACGAAGTTTGCTTTATTTTTTTGGAATGACTATAGTATCATTTACATACATATATTTGAAGTGCCTGAGAGTTTTTTAGAGTGTACGACACATATTCCATGTCAGTATCCACAAGATACGTGTCGGACACGGGTAAGGCTCCTAATTTGAAGAGTCCGAATACCATAGCTCCTAAGGCAATCTAAGCTCATGCTTTTGGCAGCCACAAATCAAACGAAGCAGAAATAGAAAATTTACTGAGTTACTTTTTTTTTCAAATTTTGCCTCATATGGATTTACAGTAATAACAAAGGAAAATCTTTTCCCACCCTGCCCGAGTGTGGACTCGAACCTGCGACCTCTAGGATCACAACTTCAAGGCTCAACCACTAGACCAAGCCCTTGCCACACTTATTTATTTATATTCTAAGCTCATAAAAGAATTACGACAAAAATTGCCACCACACCTCAAAACATAAAGGGTCAGCCTTGATAGCACCTCTGTACCTTATATCAACACATCAAGATAGATCAAGTAACCAACATAAATAAATGGCTTTTTGCTTTCCCATAATCCCATTGGAACAATTATTAAAGACACAAGGGGAAATAGGTAATAGTCTTCACATGGCTTCCTAAATCAAAACATACACATACACACAACAAGGGTATAAACCAGGGTCGGTGCTAAGGGGGCGGGGAGGGTCAATTGACCCTCCCATCGCCGGAAAATACCTTATTATGGGTATATATGGTGTCTGTAATTCAGGTGGAATTGAGGTCCATGTACAGCATTGTAAACCCTAGATCTGGTTATCTGAAGAAGATGAAAGCCTCAAATGAGCTTATTTCTATTGTATCTATAAGCGGGCTCGTAGTTTTTTTATTGACTTATTTAAAGCGGGCCATTTTCCTTCAAAGAAAAAGATTTGGCCCACGTGACTACTTGATTTAATATTGCATCAAATAAAAAATTGACCCTTGATAACTTATTGTATGTTTTTCTTTATAAAAACTTATTGTATATACTTTCATACATCTGAGTTAATTGCGCATATTTTAATTTAATTTTGTAGTTTTGTAGTTTAAATTTGTACGCATCCTGACTTGTATTTATTAATTACCGATGGAAGTTCAATAATTTTTTTTAACTTTTACTAATTTATCAATTATATATGGATTGTGTGATTTACATATTTGATGGAGATTTAAGTATGAATAATGGTATGTGTATTAATATTATGTCATGCTTTCACTGTTTTGTATTTTAAAATAAGTATAACTAAACCAATTGATTCTAATGGTGTCTATATTACTTATTCATATTTAAAAGTCAATTATTTAACAATTAGTCAAATTTAATTTAAAATAAATGAGATATTAGTTTATTCATGGATGTTCATTCATAAATTGACTGTGTTTTTTAAATATTAAGGGTCTCAATTTTACCCTTCCATGAGCCGACCCCTAGCACCGCCACTGATATAAACTTGATAGTTTTGTAAAAGATAAGAGATAATGAGATTGTTGATATCATATAAATAGATTTTCTGAGGGCATTCAACTAACAACATGATGTATACATTAGAGTTGATAAATAACCGTAAGCAACAGGCCTGTCATAGTGAAAACTCAGGCTCCGTTCTTTTGAACTACAATTCATAAAACTTCAGTTCAGTTCAGACCACTTCAGTTCAGTTCAAATCACTTTAGTTCAGTCCATGTAGTTGGGTTCAACTATGCATAGTTATAAATATACACTAAGATAAGTTTTTTTTTTGAAAAACCCTTGGAGAGACAGTGTATCTCTCCAACGGCTAAAAGATTGGAATGGGTGAAAATTTCGGGGCAGAGTACCCAACTAGGTTGGTTCCTCTGCTTACCTACAAAACACCCACCCCGCTTTTATTAATAATGGTTCTCAAAACAAGAACCAAAAGTACATCAAAGTTACATAATTAGAATCCTCGGGTTCGTAAACAAATCAGAAACCGAAAGGCTAACGTTGCGCTTATAGGAATGAAAAAGAAACCAACAAAAATTGATACTCGCAATTAAAATATCCCCATCGTCAGTTTCATCTCGAAAGATCTTCTTGTTGCGGCGCTTCCAGAGATTCCATGATATAATGAACCAGAGAGACCTACCAAATTCACGGGAGATTCCAGGTTTGAAGAATGTGCACCATAACAGAAGGAAGTTGTAACTATCATTCGGCATCACAACCTGAATATCCAGCCACCGGAATGCATCTCTCCAAATCTGATAATTCGCGTGGCATAAAAAGAGGCTATGTTCCAAAGATTCGGGTAGTGGACAGAACGGACAACCGGCGCTAGTTAACATACGATATCCCCTCTGGAAAAGGAACTCACGTGTCGGTAACCTATTGTGAAAAACCAACCAGCCAAAATTTTTTATCTTGGGGAGCATGTGGGAGGACCAAATGAGTGTAAAGTCTCTCAATGGATTCGGCCATAATCGTTGTTGATAATATCCATGATAAAAGGACGCTGCTGAATATTTTTTCTGAACTCCAATGTCCCATAGGAAGCAATCTCTTCTCAGGAAGAAGGTGGGGCTGTTAACGGTTTCCTGGTCTTGGAAGAGCATTGGGCATGAAATTGATATCCAGGTTTTCAGTTCATTGCATCGTTGTTGGTTCGTAATGCGGAGGCTTCTCTTCCAAAAGGGGCGGGTTTGGGAATGATTAGAAAAAATATGACCGCACCCTTCGAAAATGGTTGAGAATTTCCTGTTGCAAATCACAAATAAGTCGGGGAAGAGTGATTTGATTGGAGTGTTCGAGGTCCAATTATCGTGCCAGAACAACCCGTTTTGACCATCTCCCACTTGAACACGCACCTGTGATGAGAAGAAGGACCAAATTCTCTCCTTTTTAAGGCAACATTTTATAATTCCACGCCATAATGGAGAAACAAGCTTGGAGTCGAGAAGAGTCATTTCATGCCACGAACTAATCCCGTAACGCCGAACACAGTACATTGACCACAAGGAGTCATCATTGCGGTCTCCCATTTTCCAAATCCATTTAAAGAGTAGGCTGGAGTTAACAAGATTTAGATCCCGAATTGCCAATCCCCCAAGGTGATATGGTAAATTGATCGTAACCCAGCTTACTTTGCATATGCCCTTGATCGAAGAGTCGCCTCGCCACAAAAAATTGCGCATTAATTGATTTAGTGAAGAAGATACAGAGCAAGGCATGTAGAAGATTGACATTAAATAAATGGGAAGGGAAGAAAGTACCGTTTTGATAAGCATGGTGCGTCCAGCATATGATAGACAATTTCCTTTCCAATTTGCCAAACGAGACTTGAACTTGGCGATCAAAGGATCCCAATCGGAGATATGTGGCTGTTTAATACATAGTGGTGTACCTAAGTATTTTATCGGAAAGTTGTCCACTCGGCATCCCAATTGAGCTGCATAAGAGGCCAAGGAGGCTTCATTGACGTGGATTCCCATAATCGCACTCTTGTGGTAGTTGATACGCAATCCTGAGATTAGTTCGAAACACCTTAGGATCCGAATGAAACTGGGAATTATGGATTCTTCTGCTGGAAGGAAGCAAATCGTATCATCAGCGAACTGTAACAAAGAGATATCTGGAAGGGATTCCTCCAAACGAAATCCAGGTAGCACGCCTATTTGAATGCTACGATCTATAAGCTGTTTTAGGCCCTCCACTGCTAACACAAAAATAAATGGCGATAAAGGGTCTCCTTGTTTGACCCCCCTACGGATGTGAATAGGAGGGCTTGGTGAGCCATTGATTAGAATCGAAGTAGTGGATTTTTTCCTGCTATTTGACAACCATGAAATCCATTTCTGATCAAAACCCATCCTTTGGAGAACCGAGTCAATATAGGTCCAAGAAATGCTATCAAAAGCTTTGTGGAAGTCTAGTTTCAGCACCACACATGGTTTCCTTTTAATGTGGAGGTCATGAATTACCTCGGAAGCCACAAAGGAACACTCATGAATGCTTCTACCTTTGATGAAAGCAAACTGGTTGTTTGAGATAAGAGACGGTAGAACAGCCTGAAGACGAATCGATAGCAATTTCGCAACAATTTTATAGATACCATGGATGAGCGAGATAGGTCTAAAGTTGTTTAGAGAACAAGAACCTGGGATTTTAGGTAGTAGCACCGTGAAGGATGTCTTGACCGAATCAGATAGCTGAGATGTAGCATAAAAACGATCCAAAACTTGCAGTAATTCGGGTTTTAAGTCATCCCAGAACCGTTTGTAGAAGAAAAAATTGAAGCCATCTGGTCCCGGTGCTTTATTCTCCCCACACGCACATATACTGTTCCAAATTTCCTCATCCCGAAAAGGGGCGATAAGAGCTGCGTTTTGTTGCAAAGTAACAGTGTTGAAACGTAACTTTCTAAGAGAGAATGGCGTTATAGGGGCAGCCTTGAATAATTGGGCGTAATAGCTGCAAATAGTATCTGAAATGACCTTCAAGTCCGTAACAATTACTCCCTCGATGTCCAGTTGCGTTATACGGTTGTTGCGAGATCGGGCTGAAGCGGTACGGTGGAAAAACGATGTATTATTATCACCCAATAGCGTCCAATTCACCCTTGATTGTTGGTGCCGTAATTTTTCCAAAGAAGCCCTCTTTTCCTGAAGGAGGGAGCGATTACGATTTAGTACTGAATTTTGAGTTGAGGTGAGCGGTCGAGGAACACTACTCGATGTAAGGGCCAATATAGTTTCCTCTAAATCACCAATCTTTCTCTGTAGGTTTCCAAAATTTTCCGAGTGCCAAGGGCTGATTGCACGACCCAACTTTGTCAATTTATAAGATAGGTCTTTGTGAGCATAGGATTGACAAATGAGGTGCCATTTATTACGAATGAAAGGCAAAAAATCTGCCATATCCCACCACATGTTTAACGATCTAAAGGGTCTTGGGCCGGCTGAGTGAGCAACGAAGGAGCGTAATAAAATCGGTAAATGATCGGATAGGGTGGTGTCCACCGTTGATATAGATAAGTTAGGCCATAACTGCAGTATCCCATTTGAGGCTAGAACACGATCAATACGAGAGAATGAAACTCTATTAGACCAAGTATAATCACGGCCGTGAAGGGGTAGATCATGGAGTTCAGATTGCAATACAAAGTCTTGAAAAGCCGACATGGAAGGGTAGTGGCGGCTGAGGTGGTTTGCGGTGTAGGAGGGGGTGCGGCGGTGGAGGCTTGGGTTTTTCTCCATAGGGTTGCGGCTGTAATCTGATGGCTTTGCTGCAACCTTTAGGAAGGCTTTGCGATCAAATAGATGGGCAATATTGAAGTCTGCAGTTATGTGTTCCGGTCACCGGAATCCACCACCTCATCGAGAAAGATCAATCAGATATGGCTCAAAGGACGGAGAAGGAAGAGACCGAGTTCAAAGTACCGGAAACTCTCACGTTATGTGTTCCGAATTGTGGCCTGACTGGAAATCCGGCCACCAATAATATGTGCCAGAAATGTTTTAAAACCAGCACCTCAGGCTCTTCCACACCTGCGACGCCTTCTACGGCACCGACTTCCGTAGCGGTCGCTGATGGAAGCGCGATCTTGACGAGCTCACCGAGATGCAGCGGGATCGTGACGATTTCGCCGAGATCTAGCGGTTCTCGATTGATTGTGAGAGATCCGTTGCCGGAAACGAGTGGAAAAGTGGAGAAGTCGTCAGATCGGGAGAAATCGGAGGTTTCTGTGGCGAGGAGGGTGGTGAATCGGTGCTCCGGATGTAAGAGGAAGGTAGGGTTAACCGGATTCCGGTGCCGGTGCGGAGAGCTATTCTGTTGGGAGCACCGGTATTCCGATCGGCATGATTGCAGCTACGACTACTAGAGCGCCGGCCGGGACGCGATTGCTAGGGAAAATCCGGTAGTTAACAACCCATGCTGGATTTGCAAGTTTCTCTTTTCCGATCTCTTTTACAGCGAAGAAACCAAAGCTTACGGCACCGATTCCGATCTCTCTTACGGCGTACGTCAGGTGAGATAGGTTTCAAATGGGGAAATCGCAAATCGCAGGTAAGGTTTGGTTTAACCGGGTTTACTCTTGACTTTGCCTATGGCGTGCCTCAATGTGGTGACGGAGAGAAATTGGCGGTGGACGGAGGCGGTCACCGGAGATGAGCTCGAGAAAGGTAGTTGATAAATTGGAGATGAGATGGTTCCTCTCTCTCTCTCTCCTCTCCTCTCTCTCTAAAAACAATTATAGGAGTAATTAATTTGAGACTACACTAAGATAAGTTTAGTTCAACCCATTTCAGTTCAGTGCAATTTAGCCAACTTCGATTCAATTCAGTACAGCTTTCAAAAGTTGAAAAGAACAAGCTACATACAAGAAATTATAAGAATTACAATAATCTCGTAACAAAAAGTAGAACAAGATCAGTATGGCACAAGCTAGCTAGAACATTCATACCATTTATTTGGAAATAAGAAATAAGAGATTAAACATAAAGTATAGATTAAATCAACACAAAATTAAACATACCCACTAAATTTGCAGATCATAGATGCTCCTCTTCATGGTGCGGAAACATAAAAGAAGAAGATAAGGGAAGAAAAGAGGGGACAAAATAGTTGATCAAGATTGGAGTCGAAGAAACAAGTGAGAAGGGAAGTTTGCCGAATTGAACGAAATAAAGTGGAAACGAATTTTAGGGATTAGAAAGTGAAAAGGGGAACCACTGGGCTTCAAGGTCTGAATGGGACGACTTTTGAGCCACGTGTAAAATGTAAATCGCGTGGTTTATTTTTTATTTTTTTAATTATTATATTTTGCAAGGAAGTACACATAACAGTTGCGATTTTTCATCCTAAATTACTCCCCAATAACTTTGCAAGGGAATATTGATACTCTTGCAATTTCGCTTACAATTCAATACTTAAAATTTCATAACTTTGCAAGGGAATATTATTTCAGTTTCAGAATCCGTTGCAATTTAGTAAATCTGTTAGGAATTTTTTTTCCGTTTCAAGTATTCCCTTGCATTACAAATTTTATTACGGTACAGGTTTACGAGGTCAATTCTTAGCCTGACTCATGACCTAAAAATACTTATTCTCTTTTAAGGTATTAAACATAAATAAAAGACAATTTTTATATAAATATGTTTAACTTTTAATATATAATTTCATTCTTTAGTTGAATTATTCATTTAAAGTTTAAATATACCATAGACTTCCTAAAATTGGCGCTACACAATGTCACTATAAACTCTCCACAATTTCACTTGACCCATGTAAAAACATGTACCACTTAACCCCAATTTGATGAGGTGGTCATTTGATGAAGATTAGTTCTATTTATATTTTTTGTATTTAGTTTTTTTTCTGATTAATTAGGTTTTTGTTTTACCAATAAGGTCTTAGTTGATAATGCAAGCTGTGTAAGTTGGAGATGGTCAAGGTTTAAATCCTACTAATTAAATACATTTGTTGGGAGGGATCAGGAGCCTTAACTGTGACTAAGCCTCGAATAAAATTATCTCAACGAAGATACTTGTAAATATTACCAAAAAATTATTAGGATTTTGTTTTCATGGTCCCGTTAGGATTAGAGTTTCTTAATTTCTTGTTCTTTTAGGATTTATAGTTTCTTGATTTTTTGTTGTTTTAGGATTTGGATTATTAGCATATATAAGGTGCTTTGAATCATTCAGTTCTTGTTTTATTGATTCTTTATCAATAAGAAGATTATTGTTATTAAAATTTTCTAAATTCATAGAAAGTATGTATATTTTTTAGAAGGCCTAATTATCTTAAAGAGTATATAAGATTATTAGAAGAATTGATTTCCGATAACTTGCAAGATCTAAGAATTGCAGTTATTTATTTTGTTCGTATCCTGTTTCAATTACCTTTCGTTGCATCAACATTAATGCATTTCGTGTTGAATTTTAGAGCACGTGGATGTATTTTTCAAGAAATGTGGAAGTAAGGCAAATGTAGTTTGAGTACATTACACTCTCCAAAATATAGCTGAGTGTAGTTGGATTCAAGGAGTTAACAATAAGTACAAGGGATAGATGGAACTTTCGAAAATTCAAGGGTGGCATTAGACATTTATGACCGATTTCAGAGAGCTCATGATACATTAAACCTTTAATAAAAAACATACAACTTAGTGTAATTAAATTTAAAAGTTCAATATATTTAAATATGAAAATTTAATATGATTTGTTAAATATAATATACAAATATATAATAAAAAAATTATTATTCGTTTGGCTGAAAATGTGTACGAATATATAAAAACGAAGTCCGATTCAAAACTTTGGGCTTTGGCGGCTTATGCTCGGGCCGGGCTTTGTAAAAAATGAGTTTACAAGCCCCTTTCATTTGAGCGAGATTATGCCGGTTGGATACCCTTACCTATGAACACGTATACTCAAAACTACTAAAATACTTTTCTATTTTTACGGTGGTTTCCATGATCAATTTGTGTTTATATGGTAATCATTACTTTGTCACATCCTTCCATTGAATCAAATCTCACGCTACTCATTTAAGCATAAGCAAAAGTAACATTAGAAAAACACATATTTTTGATATCTTATCAAATTGTCAAAGTTATTAGAAACCACAACAGGCACGAGCCTAAACCTTGGTTGCAATCTGTGAACCAGAAGAATGCCAGATTGATATAGGATTTTATAGATTGTAGCAATACTCCTATGGGAGTTCCATTCATAGAATTCATCAATAATTAGAAATGTAAGATTTGACCATATTTACAAACTTTTAACAAAAAAAAAAGTAAATTTTGTCATTAAAAAGTAATGATCCATCCAATGGAGTATCGATTTACAACAAAATGTTAAGGCTGAGATTGCAAAGGTTGTTAGGATCCAAAATTGACTTCTAAAGCTGTTGTACATGCATGGATGTGCCAAAGATAATAAAATTTATTTTCAAATCGATATTACTCAGTATTATTATAACCGTATACCCGGTATATACTGTGAATATTTGAGCTTTGAATTTTTTTTACTATTTTCACTTAATTAAAAATTACATCTTAAATGGTGTATATACACACTAGAGTAAAACAATCTAGAATAACTTAAAAATGAAAAACAAATAGTACAATCGAAAGTCTAACGACACAAACTGATATATAATTGAAATTTATTATTATTAAAACTCCGTGACATTGAAATGTTTCTGTCGCTAATGATTTAAAGTACAAAGCAGATAAGAGGAAAGAGAGACAAGACACAAAAGCCAAACAGATTGGAAAATCTTGACATAGAGATAGAGAAGTAAGGGGTGATATAGGAGTGAACCCATTCCAGTTAAATGTTTCGGTTTGATGTTATAATCAGACACAGAGAAAGACTTGTTCGACGCCAATGCCACCACGTTTATCTCCTCATCTCCTTATATCCTCATATCTTCTACTCGCACTCAATCATTTCCTACCCTAATAAATTTCATTGCCGTTAAAAACACATTACGAAGAAGTGATACACTTTTATCGATGTTTTAAAAAGCGTTAGGCGCTAGTCGGACTGCCGGGGCTTTCGAGGTCTAGATGGGGCCTAAGTGGATTTGTATATTTTATTTTTTAATATTTATTAATATAGAAAAATATAAATTCAACTTTAAAAAATATATTATAAAATATTAAAAACATAATTAAGACAGTGTTTTATAAATTGCTAGGTGTTAATCGAATGATAGGGCTCTTTTTATTTGCATAGAGCAAATGGTTTCTCGGTTTAAGACTCAGGCCCTGAAAGTCCATGCCACAAAACCAAGGACCTTTGAACAAAAATGTACCATTACTTTGCTCAAGAACATCAGCGGCATGATCATGGACTTGCGATAATTTAGGTAGAAGTGATGGGATCATTCCAAACAATGGCCAATTGGTTGCTATCGAGTTTCGGTTGGACCACCAAAACCAAGCAACAACAATGGAAAGAATTGCTAGTAGCATTTCTACATAAATTACTAACTCCATTGTAATATCTCTAGTGAAGAGAGAGTCTTTTAGCAATTATATATAGAGCTTTGATGGCTACTTAACGGATAAAAATTTGCTGTTTCCATGACAATGTTTGGCTCCTCCATCTCCTTCATTTAATTTTTGCACCACGTCAACAATTTATTAAGTTTTTCTTGGAACCGAAAAAAGCATAATAAATAAAAGGCTTAACATATCATTGCCCTCCAAACTTGCCACGTTTTATTACATGTCACCTCAAACTTTCAAGAGCTTTACTTTACCCCCTAAAGCTTGCAAAACTAATACAGTTTGCCCCCTCAATCAATTCCACGTGTCAACTTCTGATTGGAAAAGAAAAAACTAAAAAATGACATATTTGAAAAGTCAAACCAACCAGAAACTGACACGTGGTAATGAGGGAGCAAACTGTATCGGTTTTCAAACACTTAAAAATAAATATTTAGTACTTAAAACACTTAAAATTGGTGTTTCATACTAAAAAAGTGAAAAATACATTGTTGAATAATTTTCAAACTATTTTTATTGTAACAATTACTAAGAATGCATTGCCTACTTTGGTCCAAGCACGACTAACATCCCATATGGTCAAACTTTATAAAGATGTGATGAATTTATGATGGGGCTCACAATGAAGTTGGATATGGTGCAATCAGTATTGTGATGATTTCCATACTCACGACTAATAATTCCCATACTCACGAATTTATTATGGGACTCATAAATAAGTTGTATGTGGACTATGGAGGCGCCTCCTATCAGTATTGTTGCAAGTTAGTATGTCGTTTGACTTACAATAGTATAATTGTAAAACAAAAATCCATTCTATTAAGTTATCTAATTGATTAATGCAAAAGTGCAACGATTGAAAGACATGGTGATTTGGTATATGGATTTATAAGAATTATTTAAAGAAATTAATAAACTTCTTAATCAATAGATTCAAACAGAGTTATTAATATCAGACCGAGTATCATACCAGCAAAACTAATGGTATGAAGCATTAGCAGTAATATCGGTATAGTTAGTGGTTTATCGATTTTTTATTTTTTAATATAATATGTACTGTTTAGGACTTTTAGTAGCTATTGCAACGCTTCTGCATGTTGCCAGTAGGGTTTTGAAACACTTCTCCATGTTTCTAGTGCTATTGCTACGCTTTTAGGTCTTTTGCGACGCTTTCTGAGTTTTTTTTGCAATATTTTCATGGTCTATTGCGACACTTTCTTAGTGTCCTCATAGCTTTTTTTAAAAAACCATTTTTAAATTTAACCGTACCGTAGCCATGATCAGTTTACGGTAAAACGATCGAACTGACACATATTGTATATTTTCATAACACTGGATTCAAACTTCTTAATTTTACTTTTATAAATTAGGATCCACTTTGAGAAATATACAAATTGAACAATGCGTAAACTTATTAATTAAATATTTTTATTTTCGATAGGGTATTAGAGATTTTTTTCTCAAACCATAAGATATTAGAGTTTTTTAGTCTAATGTGGGGCCGATACTTGTTAAACTATTTGCATGGGTTTATTATTACGTAATACTAAGAAAGGGCCACTGGGGTCGCCAAACCGACTTCTTAACCAGTGCCCAACTAACTCATGGATAGAGAAATAATTTGTTTGAAATGGGAAGGAATGGGTAGCACGTAGGTACAAGTATCTCTTATATATTATTGTGTAATAGATTTTCCAAGGTTAAAAATCAATTTTTCTTTTTGATGTTCATCTATTTTATCAGGATTTTTTTGTTGATTACATCTAAATTTGATCCGAGTCGTGCATCTGACTTTGGTGGGTGAGTCTTTCAGCAAAAACTTTTTGCATTCTCTAGAACTCAAATTAGGGACCTTGCTTAAGCGATACCAAACGGATTAAAAATCAATTTTAAATAAGTACACATCATAAGATCCTATCCTTCCATTCAATATTTTAGGGCTAGAATGTAATTACACATTTTCTTTCACCCCTTGTAGGTTTTCACACCCTATCTAACTAACTTTAAAGGTGTTATATAAAATTCTACAACATATCTAAGAGCATTTTTAAAAGATATTTTATTTCAATGTGTTCCTTAATACATGAATAGAATTAGACATTTTTTAAAGGTTACCAATGCCTCAATCTCATCAGTATTGCCTGTTGGTTCTAAAGGCTCCAAGTTTGGTCGCCCCTTCACAGTCTGTCTCTGAACAATAGGCTGATTTTTCTCAGGCCTTTTCTTCATGAATTGTTGAACCTGTGGCTTTTGCGCCACGTTGTGCCTGCAATCAACTGCGGAATGTCCAATTAGCTTGCAAAAGGAGCATAAGGCATGAATGTTCTCATATTCAATATTCACCCAAAAAATATTTTTTGCAATATCAACACGGACCTGATCCATAATAGGTTTTGAGAGATCTATGTCAACCAAAATTCGCGCGTAATGCCCAAATTCTCCTTCAATAGTGTTGCTATTAAAGCGAATAGGAACTCTGATCCCTTGCGCAACACTAGAAAGAAGCCTGCGATCCCAAAATTCCCAAGGTATATTGAGAAAACGAATCCAAACCTGAGCATTAGTTTGCTTATGCGAAGTAGGGCCAAAACCTGCTTTCCAAACTGAGAATCGCATGATTCCTGGTTTTAGATTCAGACTAACGGTGACCCAAATCTTCTGTAAAGCCTCTGCCAATGGCATAATGATGTGGTAAAAACCATTTTTCAAAGATATCTACTTCCAATCCATGTTTCTATCCCATGTGGAATTTAATTTTTGTTTGATATCAGCATGTTTCCATGGCTTCTCGCCCTTCGTAACAGTCAATCTCCAGATGATAGAATGATGGCATGAAGAGATGCGGTCCTTGTAAAATTCCGTCGGTATTTTCACCTCCTTGTAATTGTTGCCGCCGTCGGAGATTATGGCTGACTTTCTGATCACTGCCATGGCTCAATAAATCAGCAGCAGGATCCTTGTGTTGCCGCATCGGAAGTTTTTTTATTCGAAACCCTAGGGTTTGAATCTTTGGGAGGACAAGAGCTTCCATTGATCGAGGTGTCTTTTACTATGGGTGTAACTGATGAATGAATTTCTGGAAAGAGCAACGAGTTATGAAAGGGAAAATCACCGGCGGCCATGATGGGCGGCGGCCAGAGAATCTGGTGAGTAGGCTAGGGTTTCGCAAAAATCACCATCTCAGCCTTCCTATGAAGCAGTAACATATTTAATTATAATATATCTTTACAATAAATATTCTATTTAATATTTTTAATTTGATACAACATATTATATTTAGTAGATCGTATATCTGATCTACAAATAGACGACCATATAGAAAGCCAAGTCATTCATATAATAAATTTTTTTTATCTCAAATTCAATCTTTTTGTTATTGTTTAAATTTGAAAAATTTAAAGTTCAAAATTAAATAAACAATATACTTTGCATTACTTTTTAAAATATATTATCTCTTTTTTTTAATATCTATCACTTTTGTCAAGTTTCATAATATCAATATTAAATTGAATGAGACAACAAAAATACTAATATAACCTTAAAACTATTCTTCTTTTTAATATATGATCAAATTCTACGGTTTCTTTTTTCCATTTACAATGGATGACTAAATAAGGGTAGAATGGAAAAATTTATGCATAGTGATGGATATTTTCAAAAAATTTACCCTTTAAAAGTGAAAAATTTAAAAGGGAGAGAGTAATGCGTGTCTTTAAAATTATTAACTAGTCATTAAATCAGATTTTTCTATCCTACGTACCACGTAATTTTAGAATTCTTAATCCACTATATTGAGCCTTCAAACCATAATCATAAAGACCACAAGTTCGAGTCCACATACGAATGGAGATGGATGAGATTTTATTTATTATTACTGTAAGTTCAGTAAATGAAATTTATATAAAAAAGAATTAGAATTAAGAGGATTGCAGATTTAGTTATTTCCCAATAACTATATCTCGAAATTTTAAATTCTAATATTATAAAAATTAATTGGTCCTATCCCAAAACTCATCTTATTTTTACAAACCTCAAGCACATCCCTCAGATAGGTACAAGAGAAAGTCATTTTGTTTCTGGCATCTTGGGCATTGGAGTACGATTTTTCAAGTGTATGGATACACTTATTTATATAACTTTTGGAACAAAAAATAATCATCAACAATAAAGAAACAACTAGTAGTAACAACTAACAACAATTAACAACAACTAAATCAAACTGATAAAGATTAGGCTTAGCTCTACTCAAAACTCATGTAGCTTGGTAATTTTGAGCTTTCCTCGAACTCTTGACAAGCTTGGTGGATTTTCGTGAGCTTGGGAACTTAAGTAAATCAACTGTTTATTGCATGTTATTTTTCAATACAATATTTTGCCGTATGAAACAGTTTTTAACAAACATTTAGCATACACATTAGTACTAGACTTGTTCATCGAGCGGGCTGGGCCGGGCTCGACGGGCTTTTAATAAAAAATATGTTAGGCCCAATGATAGATTACGAGAAAAAAGAATATCAGCAGAATAAAAGACACACAGATTCTTACGTGGAAACCCCAAATGAATTAGGGAAAAACCACGGGACCAACTCCGAATAATTCTTCCACTATAAAATAATAGTAGGTACACCAAGAGATTACAAAATAGTGGCACTCAAGTGTTTCCCAAAACCTCACTATTTTCTCTCTTACCCAGCTCTTAGGAACCCTTTCCCTAAGGCTCTCTACACAGATTACATTTTTATCTGTGTTTCTTCTCTATTACTCTCTGTGTTGGTCTGCTCTTCAAATGAGTAAAACCCTCCTCTATTTATAGGAGATTCAAGACGCGTATGGCCGAATTGTGCACATTAATTTTACTGTGCGCTTTTTGAAAACTTTCTTGCCGACCTGCCTCCTTTTTTATTTTTTTAATTAATCAGTGGGTCCCACAATAAGAGGGACACCACTCAACAAAATATTAGTTCAAGTCCAACCCAGGCCCATGTTTTAGAACTTCAGGCTCGAGCCGGGCTTATTAAGTATTTACAAGCCCAGCCCATGGCCCATTCAATAATTTTTTTTCTTTCTAGTATTTTGTAAACTAAATTAAAAAAACTAAAATTTCTATTAAAAAATGTATAAATTTGGCACATGATTACATTTTTTTAGTAAAATTCTTTTACATATAATTAAAAATTTAGTAGTTTAAAATATAAAAATTCATAAAATCTTATTAAATATAATATAAAAATATAAAATAAATATATTTTTTATTCGTCGGGCCGGACTTGGGTATTTATATAAAAACTAAGTCCGACCCATAGAACTTCGGGCTTTTTCGGGCTCGGGCTTTCTAATAAAATAAGTGTTCAAGTCCAGCCCATTTAAGTAGACGCGGACCGGATTCGCTGGGTAGCCCAGTCCGTAAATAGATCTACACATTACATATCACTAGACATTTAGAAATTACAGTAAAAAATTTTGTGAATCTACTCAATAGCTTTCAAGAGTTCAAAATCTTAAAACGTTTACTTTGGCCCTTTAATGCCTCGAATCAATCTCATACTTAATTCGAGCTTTAAGAGTATCTTTAGTAGATAGTCTATTTCAGCGATAGTCTTTTCACATAAGTAAGAATAGACAATTGATTAAAAATTATTCTACACTAGATTATCTATTTTCTCTTTCCTATATCATGTGGCACAATACATGTTGGACGTTGTCTATTTGATCTTCTACATTTAGACAATCAAATGGACTACCAACTCATCAAATTAATTAATATTTTAATGTTTTACATTAATACAAGCTTGTAATTGAGTATTTTATATTATTTAATTACACAATTCTAGATGAAATAGACAATCTAGTAGCTCATTTTTTATAGACATTGTCTATTTTTAAAATAATTGACATATCGTCAATGTAAACTTTTATTTTACACGTCACTTAATTATGAAATCCGCTATCTACTAAAGATGATCTAACAAGCCTAATTTTGGACGAGCTTTTGACGGAGCCAATTTTGAACTGTTAGCTTTAAATGCATGCAGCACTAGCAGCACTGTATGTGAGATTATGAATAGCACTTATGGTTGTACGAATTACTGTTGAAAGTATTAATGGCCATGATCCTCTAACTAATGTGTCAGTCAAAATTGAAGATGTCAAACTTTACGGTCGACTACATTTCTAAACTTTAAGTTGTGTATCTTATAGCAGTAAATAATTTGAGGTCAGCCGAGTTTTAACATGTTTATATTCATTTGTTTAATTTTTAATCGAATATAAGCGGAGTCGAACTCGAATTTGAGCTCAAAATTCTGTTCGTGTTTGATCAGTTCATTTAAGTGTTCGTTTGTTCACGAGCAGTTCACGAACAACTCATTTATTTTGTTCATGAAAATTAATTAATTTGTTCTCGAACAAGCTTATTTACTTTTGTTCGTGAATAATATTGACAATTCAATACGTAATTTAAAATGGAGCATAAAGTTGGGTTGGGTAATTGTTGGAAAACGGGGATTACTTGGATGTTTCTAAAGTCTCGAATACGCTTTCAGATTGAAATTTATTTGGTCAGTTTACCAAAATTTCAATCGGATAAAATCAGAAATTGAATCAAGAACGAGAATTATATTTGCTGTGAAAATATCAAACTGAATTTTTTTTGTATGTTGCAAATTCGTTTTTGGTGATATAAAGAGACATACTATTTCAGGTAGCAGGCATGTCTAAAAGACATGATTTTTTAGGTTTCAGTTGTGTCAAACAGACACACTATTTCGGTCAAAATTCTATTTTTTAATGAATTTTTCAATGGGTGCATTCTACCAGGAATAAAAAATTTTCGAGCTGACATTGCAGTTCGTCCCCAGTTCCGGGCGCTGCCCCGGGACCCAGCCAGGGGCTGCCGTCCCTCGGACCCTGCCGAGGGGCGCTGCCCCTAGACCTCGTCAGGGGCGCTGCCCCTGGACCCCGCATCTGGGGGCGCTGCCCCTGAACCCCGAAATCGTAATAGAACCCGAATAAGTGTGCACTCCGCACTCTCCCGGCTCGTTCGATGAAATGTCACGATCACATTGGTCAAACTAGTCGATCCAATTATACTAAAATACTAACAATCCTTCCCCATTTTAGTGTAATCCTTGATTAACTAAACAAAATTATAACAAAATTACGAACTCATGCATAAATGAAATATCGTGACGATTGAATTTCATCTTAGTACATTATACATTCCAAATATTCGAATACTAAGGTGTCACTATGGATTGAACCTTAGTTATTCATTATGAATACATGAAGATAATATACACATAAGTCAAAATTCTAAAGTTCTAACTTGACACTATGTTTTACTAGCCTTGTGTCCCTATCCTTCATAAGCATATCAAAGCCAAGCCCAAGCTTCTTGAAGCGGCTAAACTTCATGCTCACATAGGTAGCTCTTTTACTCTTGCACCTGCAATTGCAATTTTCCAAAAGAACTATTAAGAAGATAAACTTCAACCTTCTTATCTTCCAAGACTGAACACATACCTTCTGATGATGTTACTAATGTGTTCCAATCTCCAAATGTTAACCTTTCCTCATTGAATTCTACATCTAATGTCATATTAGGTGGGAATTGGGTATCTCAACATGAGAGATTTTAGATGGACCTTAACCCTATCCCCATAGCCGATTTGTGCAAAAGATCTCTTCTTAACCCTGTAGTTAAATGATTGGCTAAATTATGCTCAGCTTTTACAAACTCTAGTGATATGACACCTTGCATGATGCGTTCCCCGAATCTTGCTATGTCTAACACTTAAATGTCTAGATCTGCCCTTGTACACTTGTCTATAAGCATTGGCCGAGGCAGCTTCGCTATCACACATAATAGATATAGGTGATATTGGTTTAGGCCACAATGGAATATCACAAACGAGATCTCTCAGCCATTCACCTTCTTTACCAGCTACTGCTAATGCTACAAACTCAGATTTCATTGTTGAATCAGCAATGCAAGTCTGTTTCTTTGACGCCCAAGAGAAAGCACCTCCCTAAGAAGGAATACTCATCCACTTGCGGAAGAACTATCTTTTTCATTAGAAATATATCTTGCATCCGAATTACCCTTAAAAACCTAAGGAAATCCAGTATAAGTCAAACCATAATCCTTGGTTCCTTTTAAGTACTTGAATACTCGGCTTAAACCTTACCAATGATGTGAACTAGGATTACTAGTATACCTACTAAGTTCTCCAACAGCAAAGGCTATATCAGGCCTAGTGCTAATCACTCGAGTATTCAAGTTGAGATACGACAACACCTTAAAAGTTGAATTTATTCAAATTCTTCTCAATATAATGAGATTGAGAAATAGAAATAACATTGTTCTTCTTCTTAATTCTTATACCAAGAATAACCTCAGCCTCCCCCAAATCCTTCTTTTTAAAACTAGATGACAATAATTTCTTTGTTTTATCAACTTGATTTTGGACAGTACCAAAAATCAACATGTCATCCACGTATAAGCAAATCATAACTCCTTTACCAGAGATTCTAACTTGCTATATACACATTTGTCCGCTTAGTTGATATGAAAACCGTTAGAAAAACCACATCATCAAATTTTTTATGCCAAACTTTCGGTGTTTGTTTTAGTCCATATAAGGATTTCTTCAACTTGCATACATGTTTTCATAACCGGACACATCATTCCGGTTGTTTCATATAAATTTCTGCATCTAATTCACCATTTAGGAATGCAGTTTTTACATCCATTTGATGAATTAAAAGGTTGTGTATAGCTGCTAGGTCTATCAATAACCTAATAGTAGAAGTCCTCGCAATAGGAGCATAAGTATCAAAGAAGTCAATTCTTTCTTTTTGCCTAAAGCCTTGGATAACCAATCTGGCTTTATACTTATCTATGGTACTATCCACTTTCATTTTCCTTTTGAAGATCCATATGTTTCCTGGTGGTCTACAACCGGGTGGTAAATCAGCCAATTCCCATGTATTATTATGCATGATAGAGTCTATCTTATCCTGGATTGCTTCTTTCCAGAATGCAACATCTCTTGAAGTTATAGCTTCATTAAATGTTTTTGGATCCCTCTTCAACAACAAAGCAATATTGATACTGATACTCAACCTCATCCCTTGATTCTTTAATTAAATAAAGATGAAAGTCGTCCTTAAAAGATTTACCTTTGCTAGCTCTAGTACTTTTCCTAGATGGCCCAAGCAAGGAAACATTTTCACCAGACAAACCTGCAGAATGAGCTGAGTTCTCCCTACATGAATTCTGAATCATGTCTCTTGGTCAAGATATAGATGTAAATCTATCTTCATTAAAAACAACATATCTTGACTCTATAAATGAGTTCACAGATACATAGTCATTAGATTCTATTACATAGAACCTATATGCATGGGAATGCTCTACATACCCAATGAAGATACAATCTATACCTCTTTCCCCCAAGTTTTGTCTTTCAAGTTCAGTGATTCTTACCACTGCTCTATAACCCCAGACTCTTAGAAAACTCAACTTTGGTGGCTTTTTAAACCAAAATTCATATGGGGTAATTTTATTACTTTTATTAGGAACTATATTCAATAAATAACAGGTTGTTAGCAAAGCCTCACCCCAGAATCCTTCACTCAAACCTGAATAGGACAACAAAGAATTAACCATTTGTTTTAAGGTTCTATTCTTTCTTTCTGCCACACCATTTTGTTGTAGTGTATAGGGTGTTGTGGTTTGATGTATTATACCATTAGATTGAAAATATACTGGATCATGATACTCACCTCCCCTCTCAGTACGTAAACTTTTAATAAAATTACTTTGATGTAGCTCTACCTCTTGTTTATAGATTTTAAATTTATCAAAAACCTTATCCTTTGCATGCAACAAATAAACATAACAATATCTGTATGCATCATCAATAAAAGTAATAACGTACTTTTTATTTCCTATTGAAGGTGTAGAGTGAAAATCGCACAAGTCACTATGTATTAGATCCAATACATCAGTCACTCGGTTAACATTCTTGAAAGGTTTTCTGGTTATCTTTGTCAACATGCAAGTTTTAAATTTGTCATGATTTATATCTATGGCAGGTATAAGGCTCATTTTAGACACATCTTTTAATCTTTTATAATGTACATGTCCTAGTCTGGCATGCCATAAATCTGATTTATTCAAAAGTTTACTATCACTAGAAGAAACCATAAAAGCAGACTGATCACTAAAAGAAACTTTAATATTTAACATAAACATACCGTTACATAAATATCCAAATCCTACAAAAGTACCATGTTTCAACAAGATCAACTTGCCACTTTCGTACACTTGTTTCTATCCCCAGTTATTTAATATAACACCAGACAACAAAGTCTTTCGAATCCGAGGAACATACAATACATTACTTGAACATATACATTTTCCAAAAGTGAAGACAACTTTTCCAAGTCCTTTGATTGGTTCAGTCGCAACTTCCCATCTTTAATATAGATTCATCCTCAATTGGTAAAAAATCTTTGAACCAACGAAGATCCTTACAAACATGACTTATTGCTCCCGAATCAATCCACCATGCAACATCATCATCCTGCACATAAAATGTTTTAGACATTAAAGACATATAATTATGATTAGAATTACAATTTTGCATTAAAATCTGACCTTGTTGCTTTTCCGGATCCTTAGATCCACTCGAACCATTCCCTTTACCAACTTGACAATCCTTCTTGAAATGACTAGGTTTTCCACACTTCTAACATGCCACTTTAGGCTTCTTGTTGGAGAACTTATTATTGTTTCCTTTAAACTTATGTTTACTGCCTTTGACACTGTCTGGATTCTTAGAAAATCCATCTTCTTTAACCATGTTTACAGAAATAGTACCAACTTGGTTCTTGCTCTTAGGATTATTTTCAATCTCTTGAACCCTTAAGGATTCTTCAATCCTAAGATGACTGTCATGTTGAACCAGAGTCAACTCTTCTTTATTTTGTTTTAATGTATGCTTGAAATCTCTCCAAGATGGTGGCATTTTATCAATGATACTTGAAACAGAAATGAATTCATCCATCTTCATGTCATATTGAACAAATTGTCCCAGAAGCCTTTTACAATTTATTATATTATTCTATGACCGATCTAGTATCAACCATCCTATAATTGATGAAATTACTGACTAGAAACTTCTTGCTAGAAGCATCCTCTGCCATATGCTTAGATTCCAGAGAATCCTATAGTTCTTTTGCTGACTCAACATTTTGATATTTATTAAAGAGGGAATGAGACATACCGTTTAGAATGTGCCCACGATAGATGTAATCATCATTCTCCCATTTACAGCGCTTCCTTGTCTGCTCAACAGGTTCATTCTCTATGATTTCTGGCATGGGAGTACTCAGAACATAAACCACTTTCAGTGTTGTCAATAAAATGCATATTCTTCGGCCATCTTGGAAACTCCTGACCCTCAAACTTGTCCAGTTTTGCAAACTTACTGGACATCTCCCTAATAGTTTCACCATTCGACATCTTCAGAAAAATAAATTTCAATATTTATTGGAAAATAGGGATTACTTGGATGTTTCTGAAGTCGCGAATACGCTTTCAGATTGAATTTTATTTGGTCGGTTCACCAAACTTTCAATCGGATAAAATCAGAAATTGAATCAAGAACGAGAATTTTATTTGCTGTGAAAATATCAACCGAATTTTTTTTGTATGTTGCCAATTCATTTTTGGTGATATAAATAACCAACGACATCAACAAACATGTCCAAGAGAATGCTATTTTGGGTAGCAGACATGTCTAAAAGACATGATTTTTCAGGTTTCAGTTGTGTCCAACAAACACGCTGTTTCGGTCAAAATTCATTTTTTTTATGAATTTTTTAAAGGGTACGTTTTGCCAGGAATAAAAAATTTTCGAGCTGACCTGGCCAGCCCGGGGCGATGCCGCCCCTCGGACCTTGCCGAGGGGCGCTGCCCTTGGACCCCGCCAGGGGCAGCCGTCCCTTAGACCCTGCAATGGGGGGCGTTGCCCCCAGACCTCCCAAATCGTAATAGAAAACCCGAACAAGTGTACACTCCGCACTCTCTCGACTCGTTCAATGATATGTAATAATAGTAATAATCGAACTAGTTCACGAACGTTTATCGAGTTAGTTCACGAACTTGTTCGCGAACCTCTAATCGAGGTTTTTCACGAGTTAACGAGCCAAGCTTTGACTTGTTCATGTTCAGTTCATTTATAATTCGAGCCATAAAACCATATTCACGAACTGTTCATTTACAAATCGAGTCAGATCGAGCTTTTATCGAGCCGAATACCGAATTGTTAGCGAACGACTTGGTTCATTTACGGCCTATATGTGAGCCTCTTAAAATTGGCAAAAGTGCATTGTAAATTCAAGAGAATTGATAAGATATACTCGTATTAAATAGTTTGTTAGATGTCAGATGTAAAACAAAAAAAATGAAAGAATATATTCAAAATTAAATAAAATATTAGATGTAAAAATCAAACCTATATATTTATTTATGTCTCTACAAATCTAAAATTTCTAAATTACAAACTTTATTAATATGAAGATGTATTGGCAAATAAAATTCTATGAATTTTAGAATTTAAGGAAATTAGGTAGAATTTGTTTGAAATTTTATAGACTTGATTAATGTACATAATTATGGTGATATAAATTGAAAAATTTACAGAATAAAAATATAGAACTAAGTTTGGGATTTTATGAATTTTTTAAATAATTTGGATTTTTTAAGGAATAAAAAGTTTTTGGAGTTGATTTAGATTATCTATGGGACTTCTTTCCATTTATTCATGCAAGGTAATATACTTTCCAAAATAGATGTGGTTTAGTTGCATTCAGGGACCTATGAGTGCAGTATTATTAAGTTATTGGGGCTTGCGAGTATGAATTAAAAGTTCATGAGCAATCTACAAAAAAGTTCTTGTCACATACAAAATGCTGCATTTATAATTCAAATTAATTGATAAAAATGTTATTAACAATGTCTAATTCCTTAAAAAGCAAACTCGGTAATAATCAACCATAATTGTATAATTAAGCGACTTTTCATTTACCAATAAGGGTTGGTCTAAATGATAAGCGATTTAGTATCAAATAAGTAAAAGTCTTGAATTCGAGTCCTAGTGAATGCAAAAAATCATTATTAGGAGACTCACCCACCACAGCGAGATGCACGACCCGGGTCGGATCTGAATGTAATCAAAGCTAAGCTCCGATGAATCAAATGGACAAAAAAAATGACTTTTCATTTCATAAAATAATTTGAGCTAAAAAATTAGGCTTTTAATAGAAAAAAACACTTCACTCTATAAAATAATTGTAAACAAGAGACACAAATTACATATACACGACCTCTCACAAAAATGTGTACTTCATGTTTATTTTATTTTTTTTATTTATTTTACATTTATCTCTCAAACCGTTTATTTTTTTATATATCGCTTTAAAGTTTTTTGTTCGCCTTTTTTTATCTTCAAAACAACATTCTCTGTGATATTTTTTCCAATTTTTTTTGAACTATAACATATTCAGTAGATATCTAGTAGAAGTCCAATAGAAATTAGTAAATATAGAAGAACTTTGATTAAAAGCACTAGATAGATTTTTAATAGATTAGAACTTTAAGATATACTTGTACAGATGTCTAATATCAACTTCAAGTTATAGTTTTCTAATAGAAGTCTGGTAGTTATCTGACAGACGTATAATAGACGTCCAATCTCTATGGCTTGAATTGCTAAATTTTCAAATAAATATACACCGATATCGTATGATCTTCTGCAACCGGTTTGCTTCAATTTATAAAAAATATTAGAACAACAGTAAAAACTTCTCAATTCGATAAAAAAATAGGGCAAAATCTCACACCAGAACACCAAAGCAGTAGTAGATCTAATCAAAGAAACAGCAACACAAATTAACATAATGATTCCATAAAAACACTGTCAAAACTAAGATATATTAGATTTTTATTGAAAATCTACCAGATGTATATTGGATATCTACCGGATGTTTATTGGTTTAAAAAGTTTAAAAATTCACAGTGGATATCATTTTAAGATAAAAATAAGACGAACAAAAAACTCTAAAGTGGTATGTCAAAAAATAAACAATTTGAGAGATAAATAAAAAATAAAAAAATCAAAAGAAAATGGGGAGAAACAAGTGGATGGAGAGTATGTAAACAGAATTGAAAAAAAAATGTTGATTTAAGATTTATTTGCCTTGATGGTGAATTTGTTAATACTTTATTAACTATGATTAGTCTTGCACATTTGTTAGTTAGAGCAGCTAGTTCCTCGACGAGTAGAGGGACATGGATTTAAGGACGTACATATTTGATTAGAGCTGTAAGCGCTTCTAACTCGATGCAATAGACTCATCCTCTTTGGTCATTTTGGAAATACCCGGTCCACCCGTGAGCGGGTCAATTGAATCAAAGGATCCGATACAATTTAGGTAATTGGATTTAATTAGTGAATTTCTAAGGATTTAATTAAACAATTATTGAACTTTAAGAACTTAATTGTAAATAATTAAGGGTTGAGGGACTTAATTGAAATTGATAAAAAATTCCAATTCCCTATAAATATTACCGACGCGTATGTTGAAAAAAATGGAAAATTTGATTTCCTTTTCATATTAACAAAATCCAACATTTTCTCTCTCTAAAAAATCCCAAAAACTCGGCTTTTCTCGTCAATTCTTCACTAAATTCTGAAGAAGTTATGAACAACAACTTAATCCCGATATACCATGGGTTAGTTAATGACTTAGCATTCAAACGGTTGGCAACGTGGCGTTCGTCGATCTCGGGCATGGAAAAGGTAAGTATTCAAATTCGTTTCTTTATGATTTCCGTCATTGGTATCAGAGTCGGTATTTTAGCAATGATTTTCCATGTTTAATGACATGTCCTTCAATCTAAAACATTCTGAAATTTTTGGACTTCTGATTTCCGAAAGTTTTTCCGTGAATTTTGAGTCGAATTTCGATAAAATATGAAAATTGTAGGAATAATCCTTTTTTTGGAGTGTTGTGGCCATAATATTGTGTTGTGGTGCACAAAATGATGAAATTTTCTTTATTTCAATGTTCCAAGTCATTGTTCATTCGATTGTGTTTGAATTTGGGTGTTTAAAGTTGTCTTCATCGGGGAAAGTCTCGATTCACGTGTTATTTTGTGTAAATGACAAATTTATGTTCATTTTTTTTATAAAATAGATAGCCCATTGAACTCGGGACATTGAAAAATCATAAGATGGGTCTTGTTGGGGGCCGAAAACGTCTTTGGAAACGATTTAGAATAAATTTTGAACTTCTGAGTTTTCTGAGGGATTTTCATCCGTCAGAGGTTCCGTTATAAAATAAAAAGTCATGATGGTTTGCGACAACTGTTGCGACGGTTCATGAACTGTGTGACAGTTAATGAAGCAGATGTGGTGACGCTTTGAAATAGTTTTGCCAGAATTTAAAAAAATAAGATTACATATGATAAAAGATATTTATTGCGACGCTTAATAAAACTGTCACCAGAAACTTTTTTTTTTCCTTAACTTCCTCCACGTGGCACAATTTTGGTCTTAACTGTAGTCAAAGCCACATGTCATCTAATGTGGCATTAGTTTAACATTTAGGGGTGACCATCAATTTTTGACTTCCTAGTGTCAGTCAAAAGTCAAAGTTGACAGTCAACAGAATGCCACATGGTGCGTCCCTAATGTTCCAATTTGCGTTTTGCGGTTTAAGTTCCTGAACAATGTCGTTTTACTCCGAAATTTCTCCTACCCCAATATTTTCAAATTTTTTGGATTTAATGGTAATTTTTCCAGAAATATTTGAGGTCCATAAAAGTGAGTATTTGATTTATTTTATGTAAATAAATTCATAAAAATAATAGAAATTAGTTTCTGAGTTTTTCTATTATGTTAGAAATTGTTTTTAGGACCTATTAGTGAATCTTTCTGAAATTGTTCATTTGTTGATTAATTTAAAAAATCAAATTCACATAATTATGTATAAGTTACATGTATTTATTATATATAAAAAATACCATTCAATTCTCTAATATTAATTATTATTATATGTTGACTATGATTATACTTTAGTAGTATACTTTAATAAATATATTTTGGTACATATATGTGAGTTGTTAATTTTCTTTGTGATAATTCATGTCAAATATATAGTTACGTAATATAAATTTGATATTAACTATATTTTAGTTATGAAAGTTTAAACAAAAATCAAAAACCATGGAGAGAAACCCTACCCTAACCCGCACCCATCCTGCCCCCCTACACAGCCGCCACCATCGCCCATCAACCAACCTTTTCCGATCGGACACCAGCCGCCATCAGTCCCAACACCGAAACCCCTTCCATGAGCCAACCCAAAAACGCCAAACCACAAACCCTCACCGTAATCCCTTTTATGTGCCCTTTACCGCCACTTCGCAGATTAGGGATTCAAATCCTAATCATATTGCCAACACCAGAAATCCGACAGCGAACAAGATCTATTTTGAGAATTTTCCGAATGGCTACGATGCGCTAGCCCTGAAGAAGGTTTTTGGGAGATTTGGAGTTTCTGGCTGGGTGTTTGTTGCACAAAAGAGAAACGCCAGGAACTTGAATTTTGGGTTCATTACGATTGATGTAACTGTTCCATTTTATGAAGCTTTGAACAGGATGAATTCTGTTGAAATTGGGGCGGTTCGTTTGCGGGCATATAAGGCAAGATACTCAAGGCCTTTGAACGTTCAAAAAATCCAGGAGCCGATCCGAAAGTCATCTAGGCGTGTGAACCGAGTGTTTCACGAATCACCTCGAGATGGGAGATCATATGTTGATGTCGCGGCCCCTCATCGTAATTCTATAGAGGAGGCAAGTAAGGGGCAGCCTAAGATTGTGACGAGCCCAATGGATAAGAATGAGTCGCAGAAGAGTGAGGAGTGCATGGTGCAGTCTACCTCGGGGAAAGATAAGGCCTGCCTGATTCGGCTTCACAATATATCTCATATTCGAAATATATATGATTTATTGTGTGAGCGTGGTTTTAATGTTGAATTTGCCGCTTCTGTTGGTGGGGAGTGCGTGATTGTATATTTTATTTTTTAATATTTATTAATATAGAAAAATATATATTCAACTTTAAAAAATGTATTATAAAATATTAAAAACATAATTAAGACAGTGTTTTATAAATTGCTAGGTGTTAATCGAATGATAGGGCTCTTTTTATTTGCATAGAGCAAATGGTTTCTCGGTTTAAGACTCAGGCCCTGAAAGTCCATGCCACAAAACCAAGGACCTTTGAACAAAAATGTACCATTACTTTGCTCAAGAACATCAGCGGCATGATCATGGACTTGCGATAATTTAGGTAGAAGTGATGGGATCATTCCAAACAATGGCCAATTGGTTGCTATCGAGTTTCGGTTGGACCACCAAAACCAAGCAACAACAATGGAAAGAATTGCTAGTAGCATTTCTACATAAATTACTAACTCCATTGTAATATCTCTAGTGAAGAGAGAGTCTTTTAGCAATTATATATAGAGCTTTGATGGCTACTTAACGGATAAAAATTTGCTGTTTCCATGACAATGTTTGGCTCCTCCATCTCCTTCATTTAATTTTTGCACCACGTCAACAATTTATTAAGTTTTTCTTGGAACCGAAAAAAGCATAATAAATAAAAGGCTTAACATATCATTGCCCTCCAAACTTGCCACGTTTTATTACATGTCACCTCAAACTTTCAAGAGCTTTACTTTACCCCCTAAAGCTTGCAAAACTAATACAGTTTGCCCCCTCAATCAATTCCACGTGTCAACTTCTGATTGGAAAAGAAAAAACTAAAAAATGACATATTTGAAAAGTCAAACCAACCAGAAACTGACACGTGGTAATGAGGGAGCAAACTGTATCGGTTTTCAAACTTTAGGGGATAAAGTGAAATTCTTGAAAGTTAGAGATGACATGTGATAAAATGTAACAAGTTTAGGGGGCAACTTATACTTTTGTCCAACACATATGAGGTACTTATAAGAATGCGTGATATGTACAATTTTAAAAAATACACTTAAGAGGTTTTAAGAAATGTAATTTTTTTACATGTAGATATGGTCTAGATACATGTATCTAGACAAAATGAAAAGAAATAAAAAAATCATGAGATATAGATATTTCAATGGATTTGAATTTTTTAAAGTTTAAACTATCTAAAATTATATATTTCATTCAATTTCAGTCATTTATTGAGTTTTAATGGTCCAGATTTAATTTTAGTGATTTGTGGGGTCCACAGTGTAATAAAATCCAGAATACTAAAACTCAATGGATGACTAAGATTAACTGAAATGTACAAGTTTAAATAGTTTGAACTTTAAATAATTCAAATCCTATTGTAGACCGTATTCTTTTTTTTTGTGTTTTCCACTTGTTTTATTAGTTATTTGCTATTATAGTCGCCGTTTGTTGATACAGTCTTATTGTTGATGATGTTATGGTTTTTCAATGTCCCTAAATTAGATAAAAATAAATATTTAGTACTTAAAACACTTAAAATTGGTGTTTCATACTAAAAAAAGTGAAAAATACATTGTTGAATAATTTTCAAACTATTTTTATTGTAACAATTACTAAGAATGCATTGCCTACTTTGGTCCAAGCACGACTAACATCCCATATGGTCAAACTTTATAAAGATGTGATGAATTTATGATGGGGCTCACAATGAAGTTGGATATGGTGCAATCGGTATTGTGATGATTTCCATACTCACGACTAATAATTCCCATACTCACGAATTTATTATGGGACTCATAAATAAGTTGTATGTGGACTATGGAGGCGCCTCCTATCAGTATTGTTGCAAGTTAGTATGTCGTTTGACTTACAATAGTATAATTGTAAAACAAAAATCCATTCTATTAAGTTATCTAATTGATTAATGCAAAAGTGCAACGATTGAAAGACATGGTGATTTGGTATATGGATTTATAAGAATTATTTAAAGAAATTAATAAACTTCTTAATCAATAGATTCAAACAGAGTTATCAATATCAGACCGGGTATCATACCAGCAAAACTAATGGTATGAAGCATTAGCAGTAATATCGGTATAGTTAGTCGTTTATCGGTTTTTTATTTTTTAATATAATATGTACTGTTTAGGACTTTTAGTAGCTATTGCAACGCTTCTACATGTTGCCAGTAGGGTTTTGAAACACTTCTCCATGTTTCTAGTGCTATTGCTACGCTTTTAGGTCTTTTGCGACACTTTCTGAGTTTTTTCAATATTTTCATGGTCTATTGCGACACTTTCTTAGTGTCCTCATAGCTTTTTTTAAAAAACCATTTTTAAATTTATCCGTACCGTAGCCATGATCAGTTTACGGTAAAACGATCGAACTGACACATATTGTATATTTTCATAACACTGGATTCAAACTTCTTAATTTTACTTTTATAAATTAGGATCCACTTTGAGAAATATATAAATTGAACAATGCGTAAACTTATTAATTAAATATTTTTATTTTCGATAGGGTATTAGAGATTTTTTTCTCAAACCATAAGATATTAGAGTTATTTAGTCTAATGCGGACCGATACTTGTTAAACTATTTGCATGGGTTTATTATTACGTAATACTAAGAAAGGGCCACTGGGGTCGCCAAACCGACTTCTTAACCAGTGCCCAACTAACTCATGGATAGAGAAATAATTTGTTTGAAATGGGAAGGAATGGGTAGCACGTAGGTACAAGTATCTCTTATATATTATTGTATAATAGATTTTCCAAAGTTAAAAATCAATTTTTCTTTTTGATGTTCATCTATTTTATCGGGATTTTTTGTTGATTACATCCAAATTTGATCCGAGTCGTGCAACTGACTGTGGTGGGTGAGTCTTCCAGCAAAATTTTTTTGCATTCTCTAGAGCTCAAACTAGGAACCTTGCTTAAGCGATACCAAACCGATTAAAAATTAATTTTAAATAAGTACACATCATAAGATCCTATCCTTCCATTCAATATTTTAGGGCTAGAATGTAATTACACATTTTCTTTCACCCCTTGTAGGTTTTCACACCCTATCTAACTAACTTTAAAGGTGTTATATAAAATTCTACAACATATCTAAGAACATTTTCAATAGATGTTTTATTTCAATGTGTTCCTTAATACATGAATAGAATTAGACATTTTTTTAAAGGTTACCAATGCCTCAATCTCATCAGTATTGCCTGTTGGTTCCAAAGGCTCCAAGTTTGGTCGCCCCTTCACAGTCTGTCTCTGAACAACAGGCTGATTTTTCTCAGGCCTTTTCTTCATAAATTGTTGAACCTGTGGCTTTTGCGCCACGTTGTGCCTGCAATCAACTGCGGAATGTCCAATTGGCTTGTAAAAGGAGCATAAGGCAGGAATGTTCTCATATTCAATATTCACCCAAAAAATATTTATTACAATATCAACACGGACCTGATCTATAATAGGTTTTGAGAGATCTATGTCAACCAAAATTCGCGCGTAATGCCCAAATTCTCCTTCAATAGTGTTGCGATTAAAGCGAATAGGAACTCTGATCCCTTACGCAACACTAGAAAGAAGCCTGCGATCCCAAAATTCCCAAGGTATATTGAGAAAACGAATCCACACCTGAGCATTAGTTTGCTTATGCGAAGTAGGGCCAAAACCTGCTTTCCAAACTGAGAATCGCATGATTCCTGGTTTTAGATTCAGACTAACGGTGACCCAAATCTTCTGTAAAGCCTCTGCCAATGGCATAATGATGTGGCAAAAACCATTTTTCAAAGATATCAGCTTCCAATCCATATTTCTATCCCATGTGGAATTTAATTTTTGTTTGATATCAGCATGTTTCCATGGCTTCTCGCCCTTCGTAACAGTCAATCTCTAAATGATAGAATGATGGCATGAAGAGATGCGGTCCTTGTAAAATTCCGTCGGTATTTTCACCTCCTTGTAATTGTTGCCGGCGTCGGAGATTATGGCTGACTTTATGATCACTGCCATGGCTCAATAAATCAGCAGCAGGATCCTTGTGTTGCCGCATTCGAAGTTTTTTTATTCGAAACCCTAGGGTTTGAATCTTTGGGAGGACAGGAGCTTCCCTTGATCGAGGTGTCTTTTACTATGGGTGTAACTGATGAATGAATTTCTGGAAAGAGCAACGAGTCATGAAAGGGAAAATCACCGACGGCCATGATGGGCGGCGGCCAGAGAATCTGATGAGTAGGCTAGGGTTTTGCAAAAATCACCAGTTACTCTAACTTTTTTTTTCAAAAGCTCCCGGAGAGATAGTGTATCCCTCCGAAATCTAAAAGGTTGAAACGGGTGAAAATTTTGGGGCGGAGTCCCCAACCAGGTTGGTTCCCCCGCTTACCTACAAAACCCCCGCCCATCTTTTATTAATAAGGACCCCAATTCTCAAGGTGGGAACGTAAGCCATCAATTATAAGAAAGTAGCATGCTAGGGAAATTAAATACATCCGAAATAACAAAACTAACATTACGCCTCCTATACTTAAAAGAAAACCAGCAAAAGTAAATGCTAGACCCTATGATGTCATCCGAGCTTGCATGTCCATCAAACACAAGTTGATTCCTTCTTTTCCGTAAGGACCAAGAAACCATGAACCATAGCGCAGTACCAAAATCCCTGCCGACGCCTGTGGAAAAGAAATCATGCCAACAAACTAAGAAATCGGCCCCCTTTAGGGGCATAGTACAGCAGATGCCGAACATCTTAAATAGTTGAGCCTAAACCTTGTAACTATTACGGCAATGAAACAAAGCATGATCAACGGTTTCTTCCATATCATAGAAGGGGCATTTACCATCATCAATAGCCAAGCAATTGCGATAAAATTAAAAACTTCTAGTAGGTAATCGGTTATAAAAGACAAGCCAACCAAAGAAGCTCACTTTAGGCACCAAATAAGCTTCCCACAAAAGCACAAAATTCACATTCGGCTTATGCAATTTAGGCAAGGAATAATACCCCAAACAAAAAGAAGCAGACGAGAACACCTTCTCACCTCCCAGCCCCCACTCAAACCGATCCCTTGTACCAGAAAAAATAAGATGGTGCTGTTGTATACCCTGCTTCACTCCTACATCCTCTACCCCCAGTAAACATAGCCGGGCAGGCCATAACAATCCAATTTTGCAATTCAGCCCCCGGCTCTTGAGCTGTCATCCTTAAATTTCATTTCTAAAAGGGTCTCAAATAGGGTTCGGAGCTAAATAAGAACTGACTCCCATCAGCCACCAAGCACTGATCCAAAAATAAAGAAAAGAGGGCAACATCAGCCGTCCAGTTGTCCTGCCAAAAGGTACTCCTCACCCCATCGCCAATCTTCACCCGAACCTGGCCCTTGAAAAAATCCTAACACTCGCTATTTCGCATACAATACAGAACGATGTCTCTCCACGTATGAGACAACCTATTCCAGTCATAATTCGCAATGGACCACCAAGATAAGAATCCATACTTCCTCACACACATCTCATACCATAACGATCCTTGCTCCTTACTACGAACTTTCCAAATCCATTTCATCAAAAGGCTATAATTAACCAGCTTAAAGCCTCTAATGTACAATCCCCCAAGACTTTTTGGTAAGGTAACAGTCAGCCAGCTAACCTTACATATTCCCCTAGCATTGGCATCCCCCTTCCATAAAAAATTACGCATCAACTGCTCGAGCTTATTGATAACCACCCCCTGCAATTTATTCAATAATAGAACAAAAATTGGAATGGAAGTCGGGACTGATTTAACAAGCACCACGCATCCCGCAGAAGATAAGCATTGTCCTTTCTAGCTAGATAAGCAATTCTGAAACTTGTCAATCAATGAGTTCCAGTATGACATCGAAATTCTCTTAGTACTTAAGAAAGTACCAAGATAAGTAATCGGGAAATTCTCCACCTTACACCCTAATATTCCCGCACATGATTGAATGACTGGATCCTGAACATAAATACCCATAATAGAACTTTTATCGAAATTAATTCTCAGGCCCAAAATTAATTCAAAGCAGCGTAAAATTCTAACAAAGGTAGGTAAAAGAGACTCATCTGTAGGGAGGAAACATAGTGTGTCATCTACAAATTAGAGAATAGAGATGTCCACATCAGATCCATCGATACGGAAACCGGGTAACAAACTAGCCTGAACACTTGCCTCAAAATTTTTTTAACCCTTCACTCGCCAGAACAAATATAAATGGAGAAATAGGATCCCCCTGTTTGACCCCCCTTTCGAGCCTAATCGGTTCACCCGGACTCCCATTAACCAACACCAAAGTCATTGAATTCCTCCTACAGCTTGCAAGCTAACTAATCCACTTCTCATCAAAACCCATCCTCCTGAGTACTGCATCTATATAGGACCAGGATACACAATCATAAGCTTTATGAAAATCAAGCTTAATAGCCAGATACGAATACCTATTTCTGTGTATCGAGTGAAGGACTTTCAAAGCTATAAACGAGCATTCGTGAATATTTCTACCCCTAACAAATGCAAACTGGTTGGCAAAAATCAATTTAGGCAATAATGGCTGTAATCGATTCGCTAAAACCTTTTACACAATTTTATAAATACTATGAATAAGAGCGATGGGTCTAAAATTAGTCAATAAACAAGGACCAGGAACCTTCAGAATAAGAACTATATAAGATGACTTAACTGCATCTGGGAGGTACCAAGATTCATAGAAAGAATGAAACAAACTCATGATTTCTGATTTCACCTCACCCCAGAATCTTTTATAAAAAAAGAAGTTGAAACCATCTGGTCTCGGAGCTTTCCCCTCATTACAGGAGTAAATAGCAGCCTATATCTTGGCCTCAGAGAATGGCTCGACTAGTCTACAATTTTCCATAGCATCCACAGACCTGAAGTTTAGACCTCCAAGATCAAACGGAACCTCGATCGCTCCAGAAAAAAGCTTAGAATAGAAATTTTGAATAGTAGACTTAATCAGTGCTGGATCGTTAATCATAACTCCATCAACCTCTAACTACGAGATCTGGTTACCCCTGGACCTGGCCGAAGCCATTCTGTGAAAAAAGTTGTATTATCATCGCCTAATATTGTCCATGTCACCCTAGACTATTGATGTCGAATCTTCTCTAGGCTTTGCCTACACGTCGCTAAAGAATTCCTCGTAGTCTGTAACTCAAATCCCTTAGAAACATCAACAGGCCGAATAACCCTTAAGTCCGTCAACTAAAGCACTCGTGCTTCCAAAGTCTTGATTCTCTGTTCCAGACCCCCAGAGTTGGAGAGATGCCACGACCAAATACACTCCCCCAACTTTTTTTTACCTAAGTCAATATCTCTCCCCCTGCTCGATCTATCCGAATAAATAGCTCACCATTTACTTGTAATAAATGGCAAGAACGTATCAATATCCCACAGGCAATTAAGAGATCGAAAAATTTATTTACCCCTCATACACACCAATTATGACTGGAAAAGAATAGGGAGGTGATCCGATAACATAGAATCAACAGCTGTGACATTAAGATCCGACCATCTATCCATAACATCCTCTGAAACCAATACCCTATCAATCCTAGAGAAGGACTGACTATTGAACCATGTGTAGTCCCTCCCTGTCAACGGCACATCATACAACACACAATCATTCACAAAATCCCGAAAGCGAACCATCAAATTTATAATAGTACCGTCACCCCCCGAACGTTCAGAACCATGAAGAATTTCATTGAAGTCACCACACAACACCACATTATTCAAGTTTGTAATAACAGGTAGTATATCAATCCATATCTGGTTCCTTTCACCGCAGTTGATAGGCCCATACAGATATACAAGATCAAACTCAACCTGATCAATCACAACATGAATAACACACCATCTCTCACTCATAATGAATCAACCGCGAATTCTATGACACAACAATCCCTCCCAATAACCCTTGAGCACGAACACAATGAAAAAGAAAGTCACTATGCCCCCACATTTTCATAGTGGCCTGGGCCGAAACGCTACCCACTTTGGTTTCTACTAATGCAATCACCTGTAAATACGACTTTCACATGCAAGACTAGATAAAACATTGCTTGGCCCCATTTAGCATCCCACCATGAAAATTCCAACATAAAAATTAAACGACATAATAAAAATCATAATCAAAACCTCGATTGGCCGAATCCAGCTTATTTTTGCTGGTCCTCCATGATCTTCACTAGTCTACTCTCCTCCTGCTCCTTAAAAATACCCAATTTTCCCCCACCCGAACAACCACCAGCTCGTCATTCTCACTCGGCATGCTATCGTGAGTTCTAAGTAGGACCCTATTCATATTCAGGATATCCGATCCAGATGAATCTCAATTTCCAGCCACTACCAGAGCCATACTCCCTATCGAATTTCCCGAGCCTTGGTTAACCTGCTTATCACCCAGACCAATAAACTCACAACTGCCAGATCTCTCCGCATTCTCGCGAGCTCTCTAACTATGACTTTCCAAACTCAGTGACACCCTCGACATCAATTCATCTCAGTCGATTCTCTAGAGACGTCCAAATTGTTTTCCTGGCAGTGCTCATACCCCATACCTTAGCGCAAGCTCGTATAAACTGGAACCTCTCTCTCACCAATACACAGCTTAAAATTCTTGCTAACGGTACCTAAAAGAACGACACCAAACATGAGACCACATCCAGCCTATCTGGTCGGTCCAAATTACTATCCACCCCAACAACATGACCAAATCTAGTCACTGATCCTCTCACCAATGTCTCCCCAATAATAGGTGAGGGGATACCCATAAAGTCTACATACATAATACACTTATTCGGGGAAAACTCTGATGCTAGGGGCTAAACCGAATCCATAATACATTTCATCAATCCCCACTCCCCATTCAAGAAATCCTGTAATAACTCCACAGTAGGAAATGACATTACCACAGACACACCCCTAATCGAGGCCACAAAATTGACGTCAAATCCATAATCATACATTAACTCACCAACGTTCCTAATAAGAGAAATATTCTTGAGACGAATAATACTCGACCTACTTTCTAAGGAATCGACTGAATTAGTAGCTTACCATCTGGTGGGTCAGTAACAGGCTTATTCGGATCATCTTCCCCATTTATTGGCTCCCTACTCTTGACCGTATTTGAAACTTTCTTATTAGATACCATTGCCGCATAGGGATGATTATCCCGATGAGAGTCTCGGAACACGTATATTCTTTTCTTGGCAATCTGCTCAACAGGAGCTAGCGGCAGGATGACATCTTCTCTATTATACTTTGCTTTAAATGCACGGAGCTGTATCGTGCCAATAATAACAAAATTCAGCCTATATAATGCCTCATATACTGGCAGCGAACCATCAAGCTTGATAAAACCAAAATTCAGGTTCTTGACGTTCCTTTTCTTGGCAATATAAACTCGGCCAAACATACCAAATTTCTCAAAAATGCATCTCATCTCCATGGCACCATGCTGGTTTGGGAAGTTTTCAAAGTAGGCTTTAGTAAGGCTAGGGTTTTGACGAGAATCAGACTGGTTTCGAACGAATCGGTCCACCTAGCGAAACTGAGGGCGATCTTGATTCCGGGGACGGAAGGGAAGGGTGATGATCGGTGCTGAAAGATGGGTGTTGGTTGGCGATGGAAAGTATGGTGGTGGGCAGGGTTAGTGTGGTGGTTGCGCTCGCTGAAGGGTTGACGACGGCGATGGTTGGGAAATCGCCATGTCTCTATGCTTTTGACCCTTCAACACAGGACTTTAATCTATGTAATCATTTCCTCTTCAAACGAATCCCTCCTCTCGTTTCACACCACCACCGGAATTAACTCCGGTGACCGGCGTATCCACTGGCAAAGCAATCCTATCCATCATAAAGTTACGACTTACAACATAAACCACACAAAAAATGGATCCATGCCTATTTGTTCAAATCCTGGTAGGCAATCTAGCCCTGAAATTCCCACTGGTGTCAAAGTCCTCTCTCTCCAATTCAACCTCCTGCTTTTGTAAAATCAAGCTGAAGAACTTCCCGAAGCGACTCGCTTTGATTCCTCTCCTCCATCAGCAACAACAACATCAACAGAGCCAAAATTCACTAGCAGCGTGTTTTAGTCTCGACAAGAGCCAGATCTATTACACTTCTTTTGAATTAGTTACTTTGTTCTTTCATTTGGAGATCAAATCGGATGGAAATGAAATTTGGTTTGTTAAAATTGATATACAATTAAAAACCAAAAGAACACTATCAGATCTAATTTTCTAATTGGGTTTTTGTTCCTGCAAGAAAAGATTATGGTAAAGGTTTCCCTCACCAGTTACTCTAACTTGTTTTATTCCACCTACCACCTAATGCCCTTGAACTTTAAGAACTAATAATAACTTTATTCTTTATATTCTGAATTATCCAACAAAGACTAAATAAAAACTAAAAACTAAGAAACAACACTAGTCACCACCGAGGTATGAGTGAAAGGCTTGGACATGGGGACTTGTTTTGGAATGTTAGAAACTGCAAAACAAACACGACTAAAAAGATGGGTTTTGTAACCACTAAGCTTTGGTCTAATAGCCACCACCTCTTGGAGAATTCAAGTTATATAGGATTATCAGCTCAAATCCTATAATCTAACAAAATTTGTAAAATGTCTCATATTACTCAAAAAAAAAGAAGATGGGCTTTGTTGAATTCCGCTTAGGGCTTCTTACCTAAATGCCTATAAATCCCAAATTAAGTTGAAAAATATTTACACACACGTGAAACTAATTACAAAATTACACCACTTTCCAAACAATTAACATGAAACCCTGCATCCTTATCCACGGTTATTACTGTTTATACTTTTTTTAATTGTTTTGCTTAATTTTGCATTTATCTTTTAAACCATTCATTTTTTCGACCTGCTACTTTTGAGTTTTTTGTTCGTCTTATTTTTATCTTTGAAATGATACTCACTGTGACATTTTCGAATTTTTTTCAACTAGTAGACATCTGGTGGATGTCTTGTAGACGTCTGGTAGATGTCTAGTAGAAATCTGGTAGATGTTCGGTAGATGTCCAGTCGCCTAAAGCTAAAATTGTTAAATTTCCAAAATAAACACACACTGATATTTTATGATTTTATGCAACTGGTTTGCTTTAAATTATCAATAATTAGTGCAGAATCTTCATTAGCATAAGATTTAGAGCTAAACTTGCAAAACCCAAATGAAGAACAACAAATAAAAATTCGTATTTTGAGCAACAAATAGAGCAAAAGCTCATCTAAAACCCAAAGTAATACTAGATACAATGAAAGAAACAACAACGCAAACTAATATAATGATTCCATAAAAAAACTGCCAAAACTTAGATATATTAGATATCTACTAGATATCTACCAGATGTCTACCAGACATCTACCAGATGTCTACCAGTTGAAAAAGTTCAAAAATGTCCCAGTGGGTATCATTTTAAAGATAAAGATAAGACGAACGAAAAACTCTGAAGCGGCATGTCGAAAAAATCAACGGTTTGAAAGATAAATGAAAAATAAGAAAGAAAATCAAAAGAAAAAAGGGAAGAAACAAGTGGATGACATGGTATGCAAATAGAATTGAAGGGAGAGCATGTTTAAGAATGATTTAACTTGATGGTAAACTTATAAATATTTTAGTAAGGTATGACAATCTTGATAATTTCCCTTCCATTTAAAACGGAGGTTGAGTTGGCCGCCAAAAGCTATGGCTGGCAACAGAGGAGCTGATTGATGAATGAGGTGATTATTTAAGGTTAGGATTTCATTCTCTTGGAAGAAAAACCCTCACACTAAGATTTGTAATTCAATAGCTATTGCTAAAAACAAATAGATCGATGATGGTTGATTCAAATGCTAAGCGACTTATGAATGTAAGAAATCTCTATTGTGATATTAAATTACAAAACTTCTCAAATTATTGTACAACGTGGCTCTGTTAAGTCACAACTGAACACGCCGTTTTAGGTGTTCTTTTATTTCTTCAAAACTTCCTAAATATGAGGAAGGTGCTTTATTGTTAATGTCTAAGTTCATTGTATTAAAAAAATTAATTGAATATTTTAATTATTTTTTTAAATAATTTTATCATACGCTTCAATACAACCAAGTGCATTGTAGAATATATATATATATATATATATATATATAAACAAACAGGATATTAAAAATCTATTTATCATATTAGTAATTTGTCTTTCTATGTATTTATTTTAATACCAACGGCTAGACAACTATAACAACCATTTCAATGCTATTTATTTACAAGTTTAATTTCATATGTGGAGTTAAAAATTGTTCGAATGCAGTAGCAATGATTTTTATTGGCTTTAAAAGCTGATTTGTAATCCCTATGACAACTATTTTTTCTTACCTTATATTTCATACACCTTGAGATCTTCGTGAACCTTTTTTTCCCTGTTCTCTATTCTGAATATGTTATTGTATTTCTATTTCAGGTCCAATCAACTGGTTGGACAACATGTTTAATCCTGAAGGAATTATAAGTATTTTTTAAGGATAATGTCTTAGGCATGACTCAATTTAAACATGGTGTCCAAATTTATTTAAACTTGTTTATAAATTTCTACAATATTGTTTCTATATCTTTTCTATTTATTATATTTAATTATTTGATGCAAGGTGGAGACCGAAAAACACTCAATAAGGCGTAAATCTCAACTAGATTGGCACCTCCATATTGAAAAGCGGAAAACTAGTAATGAAGATTTATTCATTTATTTAATTTTTTGTAATTATTTTCCAACATCACCCATCATAACCAGGTGAGCGAACAAAGTTCCAGTGAATCAGATGAGAAACAAAAAAAATCGCTAAAAATAAATAGTTTTAATATAATTATATTACTCTAACATAACTGTAAGAAAACTATAACATCTCATCTTGCAATATTAGAAACTCATTGAAAAAAACTCTGAAAAAAATATATCAATAGTTTTGAAGAGAAAAAAATAAAAAGCTTTGAAACCTCATGTCAAAAAAAATTAATGGTTTGTGAGATACATGCTAAATATAATAAAAAAATACAAAAACATGAGTGAGAATAAAAGAATTTATGAATGAAAAAGAAAGTTAAAAAGAAGAATTTTTTAAGGATACGTTCAAATTAAATGTGTAAATATTTATCAAATAAAAAAAATTTGTGTGGTGCCCTTAGACTTGCGAAAAGTGCATTTATTTGCCTCCTAAATATTACGTGTCAACTTTAGTTTAGTTTGACTTTCATTCTATCAATTTTCTCTTTAAAATCAGAAGGTGACACGTGATATTTGGGAGCAAATTGGTACACTTTTAACGAGTTTAAGGAGGTTAGGGGACAATCCGCTATTTGGATCAAACGCAGGGGACAACGATGGATTTGGCCTTCTTTATTTCCAATATTTCATATGCATTGATAAACCCTCCCTCTTATTCCTAGTAATTTTTTATTCCTCAACTTGAGAGCTTTATTGATACAATTAGGGTTTCTAGTTTAAGATTGTTTTTAGAAAGTCTCAACTAAGATGTTTCGCTTTCTTTTTTGGCTATTAGACACAGCATTATCAATACCGTACCGTATTGGTTAGTTTAATCGATTTTACCATGAACCGACATGACTATGGTAACGTATACTAAAAAACGGTTTTAGTAAAAAAATGAAAAAATCGGGTTGAATCAGAAAAAAATGGTAAATCGGCGAATCCATTCAAACCCGATTTTTCCAAAATCCTTCTGGGAACAAGCAAAAGTTTTACTAAAGACCTAGAAAAGCGTTGTAATGGCCACTAGAAACCCTAAATAATATATATTCTTTTCCAAAACTCCTCTGTAACACACAAAAGCGTTGCAAAAGATCCAAAAAGCGTTGCAATAGCCATTGGAAACCTTAAATAATATACATTCTCTTAAAAATTAAAAACCGGTAAAATCATCAATCATACCAATAACATCGATAATACCGTGTACCATTGACTTAACCGATATAAGGCCTGATCTGGTATTGATAAAACTTCAAAAACATTCCTGCTAGGAATCAATTTTCACTACCCGGCCCTATTAGATCTTGAATATGTGAAACAATATGTATGTAATCATAAGCTTGTGTAAAATACCTACTTTATCCCCAAAGTGTATGTTTTCTTTATTTTATTGTATTTTTTCAATTTACTTTTTTCTTTAATTTATTCTATTAATGAGAGAGAGAGAAAGAACGTAGAAAACAATAAAAAATATTTTTGGTTCCATTTCCGTATGGACCCTAGGGGGCACTATAAATGTAACATTTTGTTGGAACTCAAAAGTGATAAGAGTCTCTTCTATACTAAAAAAAATGGAGATAGTTGTGCACTATGTAGCAATAGCAGTAGCATTTATTTCCATTGTTATTGTTCGGTTTTGGTAGTCAAACCAAAATCAGTTGTTTCCGATTGGCCAGTGCTTGGTATGATCCCAACAGTTCTCCGGAAATCATCCCAAATCCATGATTATGGGACAACTATTCTTCACCAAAGTAATGGCACATTTTTTTTCAAAAGTCCTTGGTTCTGTGGCATGGACTTTCTAGCCACTGCTGATCCCATGAATATTCTTCACACTTTCAAAAAAAATTTCAACAACTATCCTATATGCCCTGAGTTCAATTTAAATATTTGACTTCGTTGGGGATGGAATTTTCACCTCAGACTTTGAAAGCTGGCAATTTCAGAGGAACTTGATTCACTCTTTGTTAAAAGCAAGCGGTTTGAGAGGACCATACCTGCATGCAAGGCAACGAGGTAGATATCAAAGACTTGTTTGAACGTTTTACTTTTGATAATATCTGCATGTCGGTTTTAGGAATGGATCCTAACATTCTCTCCTTAGAATTCCCTAATGTTCCTTTTGGGAAAGCATTTGTTGACACTGCGCAAGGTTTCTTTTATCGCCATATTGTCCCGGGTTTTATTTGGAAGCTACAAAGATGGCTACAGATTGGAGAAGAGAAGAAGACGACAAAAGCATATCACATATTCAATCATTTTCTCGACAAATGTATTAAAAGAAAACAAGAACAACTACAACAAAACACAATCAACTAATTCGATGCACTGACATACTTAATGCAGGTGGAAGAAGATGAGAATCCCAAAACAGGAAAACTGTCAAACAAGTTTATTAGGGATATGGCAGTTAGTCTTTTGTTTGCAGGTAGAGATACTACAAGTTCAGCTCTATCTTGGACCTTTTGGCTAATTGCTACAACCCCGTCTTGCTGAAACAAGATCTTGGAAGAGATGGAACAACATTTCGGTAGTGAGAATGATGACAAGTTGAGATTTTTCAATTTTAAAATGCTCAAGAAACTTGTTTATCTACATGCAGTTATATGTGAGGTTCTACGATTATATCCACCATTTCCATTTGAATCGGCTGAAGCAGATGTTCTTCCAAGTGGTCACCATATCTAAAAAAATACGACGATTTTGTATTCGTTGTATTCAATGGGAAGAATGAAGGAGATATGGGGTGAAGATTGCTCGGAGTTCAAGCAAGAGAGATGGATTTCGGAGAGTGGTGGAATAAAAAATTATCCGGCATACAAGTTTGTGGCATTCACTACTGGACCAAGAACTTTTTTAGGTAAAGATATGGCATTTATGCAGGTGAAAGCTGTAATTTGTGCAATATTGTGGAATTATTGTTTTGAATTGGTTGAAAATTAGGATGTTGGTCCAGCTTGTTCTGTAATTCTTTATCAGAAGCATGGTTTGAAGGTTAGAGTGTTGACGAGAAAGGCTTGTAACGGAGAATAAGAAGATGTAAACTAAACTGGAAACTCATTTCAAGAGTGCTTGTCAACAATTAATAAAAACTAATCTACTGGTTATAATAGTAATCTTTTGTTGTTGAATCGTAAGAATCAGAATCTGAATTATATAATATATTTGTTATAATAAGTTTTCAGTGTTCCTTTATAAAATAAAGAAAATAATTCATATTTATTTACTATCATGATGTATTAATTTAATTTCTTTTATTTATAGACCTCATTTATTTACCGAAAAATATTTTGTAAGAAAATATTTTGCGGATGTTCTGGTGTTTGTTTTATTCGAAAAATAAGTGATGAAAAAATATTTTGTAAGTCAATATGAAAATGTAATATAAATAATGAAAAATGTTATATCCTTCTGAAAGATGGGAAAACATTTTTCCTTTATCTATCACTGTATCACATACACTTTCTTCATCTAGTCTCAACCATCAACGTCATTATTGCTTCCGTCGTACCAACAACCATCACCACCTCCAATATCAATTCCTATTTCATTTCCACATTTGTCATCGACTATCATCGATTACTAACGTCTCACCTCCACCTCCACCACCACCACCTTATCATCTTTCACCTTGACATCACCGCCATCTCTACCTTATTCTACTTTTAGCACTTTCGCCCTATGTTACATTGACTCGTTTATGAGTGTCAGATACGGGTACAGATTCGAGTATCCAGTACAACAAATGTAAAAATTTTGGACATGCGAATACTGTCTTAAGTTTAAACTCGGATACGAGGACTCCACAATCAAGAGAAGTTAATTATTTATTTTAAGAATTTATTACTTTTCACAAAAGTGTAGTCTATTAGTAATCACTAATTTGAAAAAAATAGAAAAGCCTATTTTAGAAATAATTGACCGATTATTTAGGAATAGTAATCACTAATTAATTAGGAATATCGATTACTCTGGAATAGAACTGTTCGTGGGCTTCGTGGCCCGCCCAAGCCTGTGATGTATTGGTCGAGTTTGGGAGATGATTTTTTGAATTTTTTCGGGGCCCGGCCCGAACTCATTAAAGCCCCTAAGGTATATGGGACGAGTTTGGGAATAATCTCAAATCCCATTAGGCGGTCCGGCCCGCATTCTTTGTATAAAAAAATAATTATATATATATAATATAATATTTGTAATTGTTGAGTTAAAAATATAAATATTATTAGTTGAAAAAATATTTTGTACCATTCTAATTTGAAAAGTTTATATAATATTATTGGGATAGAAAAATATTTATATTAAGTATTTATAATGTAGTACATTTTGTAACAGAATACACATATATATTTCTTTGGATAAACCCGAACCCAACCCATGAACAAGTTTGCTCTAGAACTTAATAAAATAATATGGAAAGTCTATTTCTTTTATTAATGACTATTTATAGCATTAACCTAACTATTTGGAAAAGTTACTACTAATTAATTACCCCCTCCATTTTTTTAATAACGGTGGCTTTTGGATGAGTATTTTATTTTTAAATAAGTGTCAATTTTCGGATTACAATGGATTTATGCCCATCTTTTTTCATTTTTGCCCTTATTTGCTCTTTTATTGTAAAAGTGAAAAGAAAATGAAGAGCTGACTTTAAAGGTATGGTGATACTATTATTGCCCTATTTGATGAAACATTAGTATATGAGAAAATGTCTAAAGCGACAGTTATTAAAAAAAATAGAGGGAGTAATAATTGATTTGACTGTTTTCCTCTTCTATTTTCTTTTTTTCCTAATAATCAGGAAAATGAATTAATTGGTCTATCTTCCTCCTCTGTCTTCGTTCTGAACCTATCTGAATCTGTAAATTCGGTGACTGCCATAGCACATACATGTTTCAAACTGATCAATTTTAGTTCTTCTCTTAAGGCCATGTTGTTTTGATCAGACATATTAAGCATTCCTCTGACTTTGTCCATTTAAGCTTGTTCTCTTTAACTTATGATAAAAAGGTTCTTATATCTGTTGGATTGAAGAGGAAAATAATCAAGCAAAAAATGCTCAAAACATGAAAATGAGTAATTCACACTACTAATTTTATTACAATACACTCATAAACTCTTATTATTTTTTCACTCTCTTACACTCTTTAAAATAGCAAATTACATTGCCTTATATAGGCATTTGATGAATTTTGCAATGGCTCTATCATTTTCTCAATAATTCAATCTATTGCAAAATTCAAATTTAGGTTAACAACTTACTTTAATTTTCCACAAAATCCAACTAACAAATCCTACAAAGTCTAAGTCTCCTAATAATCCAAGTGCCCATTTTTTCAATGTTTCCAATCACCAAAAACACTCCCATTGTTTTTCAAAGTCTTCCTACTATTTTTTCAAAAGATTTGTTATCATGGCTCCATTTTTTATTATTTGGAAGATTAAGTTTTAAGTTTAATATTTTAATACTCCCCCTTAAACTTAATTCTCCATTATTCCCAACGACCCCCGTAATTTGTTGAACACGTCATACTTCAGTGGCTTTGTAAAGATGTCCGCTATTTGATCTTGCTTTTTGACATACTTCAATGCAACTTCCTTCTGCTCAATACATTCTCGGATGAAATGATATCTCGTATCGATGTGTTTGCTTCGATCATGGAAGACAGGATTTGTCGCCAACGCCAATGCCGATTTGTTATCGATAAAAATATTCGTTGGATCATGTTGTGTCATTTGAAGTTCCGTTAATAGTCTTCTCAGCCATATTGCATGACACACACATGATGTTGCAGCAACATATTCAGCTTCACATGTTGACAACGTCACTATAGGTTGCTTCTTTAAACTCCAAGTGAATGCCGTGTTACCGAGAAAAAATACAAACCCGCTTGTACTTTTTCGGTCATTTTTATCGCCAGCCCAATCACTATCTCTGTAGCCAACTAATTTGAATTCGTCAAATTTTCAATAATGCAATCCAAAATTAGTTGTACCTTTAACATAGCGGAGTATTCTTTTCGCTGCATTCCAATGAGACTCCTTCGGTTCTTCCATGTATCTGCTCACTAGTCCAACTGCATACAGAATATCTGGCCTTGTGCACGTCAGGTATCTGAGACTCCCGATCAAACTTCAAAAAATTAGCGGGTTCACCCTGACTCCATTTTCATTCTTGGTCAATTTCAAACTGCATTCGACCGGAGTGCTGACAGGGTTGCAATTTTCCATCTTAAATTTCCTCAAGATCTCTTTGGCGAAGCCACTTTGACAAATAAAAATTTCATCGTCATTTTGCTTCACTTCAATGCCAAGATAGTACGACATCAGGCCAATATCAGTCATTTCAAATTCACGAGTCATCGTCTTCTTGAAATCAGTAAACATTTGAGGATTGTTCCCAGTAAATATGAGATCGTCCACATATAAGCAAACAAGCAATATGTCTCCACCTTTCACTTTCACGTACAAGGCATACTCGTGTGGGCACTTGACAAATCCATTCTCGTAAAAGTATTTGTCGATGCGGCTGTTCCAAGCTCTCGGTGCTTCCTTAAGTCCGTACAACCCCTTCTTCAGCTTCAACACTTTTCGTTCATGACCTTTGACAATGTAACCAGGTGGTTGTTGGACATAGATCTCTTCCTCCAAGTATCCATTCAGAAATGCTGACTTTACATCCATTTGGTGGATCTTCCATCCATTTTGGGCAGCGATAGAGATCACTAGTCTAATGGTCTCCATTCTTGCTACTGGTGCAAATACTTCATCAGAGTCAATACCGGGTTTTTGACTATATCCCTTTGCGACTAGCCTTGCTTTATGTCGAACGATTTCTCCATTTGCATCCTTCTTTGCTTTGAACACCCATTTGACTCCAATGGGCTTTTTGTCAGCTGGAAGTTTGGTCAACTCCCACGTCTTGTTTTTCTCAATTGAATTGATCTCCTCCTCCATGGCTTTTCTCCATTTCTCTTCTTTCATGGCTTCTTCAACATCAATAGGTTCACTATCAATAAGATGACAATAAAGAGTCAATTCTTCATTGAGCTCTCTAGTTGCATCATAAAGATCTTCAACAAGACGAAATTTTCTAGGTCTTTCTCTTGGACTTTGACTTTCATCATCATCGTGTATTGGAGATGCAATTAGAATGGGACTATATGACGTCGATGCTTTGCCTGACTCCTCCACATCTCGATCATTATTTTCATCCATGGTGAAAGGATAAAAACTGTAATTCTTCTGCTTGTCATTATTCCATTCCCAAATTGCTCCCTCGTCAATAGTCACATCCCTACTGATGATCGTCTTCCTTGTGTCAGGATCAAACATCTTATAACCTTTTGAAAATTCTGTATGTCCCACGAATAAGTATTTTTTCCTTTTGTCGTCCAGCTTTCTCCTTTCTTCATTCGCAACATGAACACTTCCAAAAACACGAAAATGAGAGATATTAGGCTTTCTCCCACTCCATGCTTCTTGGGGTGTCATATCCGACACATTTGTTGTTGGAGATCGATTCAAGATGTAGACAGCACAATCAACAGCTTCTGCCCACAACTCTTTGGGCAAATTCTTGCTCTTTAACATGCTCCTCACCATATCCATCACGGTTCTATTCTTTCGTTCAACAACACCATTTTGCTGAGGCAATCTCGGGACTGACAAGAAATGATGAATTCCTTGATGCTCACAGAACCTTTTGAATTCATTTGACGTGAATTCTCCCCCTCTGTCAGATCTTAAAGCTTTGATGTAATAGCCACTTTCTTTTTCCACCATAGCTTTAAACTTTTTAAATGCTTCAAAAACTTCTGATTTCTCTCTCAGAAAATAAACCCACGTCTTTCTGCTATAATCATCAATGAATAGCAAGAAATATTTGTTGCCTCCCAATGATATTGGTGTCATTGGTCTGCAGACATCGGCATGAATAAGCTCAAGGGGAGCCTTTGCTCTTGACATGGACTCATTTTGGAAAACTAGTTCTAGAATGTTTTCTAAAGAGACATCCTTCACAAAGCTGATGGGGTTTATTAATCAGCGGAAGACCATGTACCATCTTCTTCTGGCTTAGCAATTTCAACCCTCCAAAATTGAGATGACCGAATCTCAAATGCCAAAGCCAATCAGATTCTTTCACACAAGCTTTTAAGCATCTTGCTACATCCGTCTTGATGTTGAGAGTGAACATTCTATTTTTTTGACATAAGTACACTAGCTAGCAGCTCCTTCTTTTCGTTTAACAGCACCAACTTTCGGTTCACCATGTGAATTTGGTAATTTTTCTCCAGCAGTTATCCCAAACTTAAAATGTTGCTTTTCATGTTTGGAATGTAATAAACATTGCTGATGAATTGGTGCTCTCCATTCTTTAAACGAATAAGAATAGTTCCTTTTCCTTGAATAGGAACTCTTGAGGAATCCCCAAAAATAACATTACCACTGATTGACTGGTCCAGCTCTACGAACATTTTCTTGTCTCCACACATATGGTTACTTGCACCATTATCAAGATACCATATGTTGTTTTCTTGACTGTATTCACCTTCACGGGTTAGTAATACCGTGTTGGTTACGTCCTCTTTTTGAATGTTGTTAGCCGTTTCCTCTGTTTGCTTTGGTGGGCTCCGACATTCTGCTGCATAGTGTCCATATCTAGAGCAATTGTAGCATTGAACATTAGACTTGTCACGTCCATCATTATGCCTCCAGTTTCCTCTTCCTCTTCGACGTCCATGACCGCGACCTCTGCCTCGTACGGACTGATTATCTCTATTATTATTTTCACCTCTACCGAATGGTTGATTTCTGCCACGTCCTCTTCCTCTTCCATTTCCTCCACGGCCTCTACCACGTCCTCGTCCGTAATGGCTAGAATCCTGGCTACTTTCACCTTTGATTGAAACCTTTGCTGTGAAGACTTGTTCTACAGACTCTTCTCTTTGTCTGTTTAGTCTCTCCTCACGTGCTTGTAATGAGCCAACTACTTCATCAACGGTCATTTTACTTATATCCCGAGATTCTTCTATTGCCACTACTACGTAGTCAAACTTTGGTAGTAGTGACCTTAGACGTTTTTCAACAACCCTGGATTCTTCAAGCTTTTCTCCATATTGCCGCATTTGGTTAGCGACAGATTTTAATCGTGAGGAGTAATCTACAATCACTTCTGTCTCCTTCATCTTCATCATCTCGAACTCTCCTCTCAACATTTGGAGCCGAACTTTTTATACTTTCTCCTCTCCTTGAAGAGAAACTCGTAGTATATCCCAAGCTTGGTTGGAAGTGGTCGCTTCTGCCACCTTCTCAAACATAACATCATCTAACCCTTGATGGATGATACTAAGAGCCTTTTGATCATTACGACGACTCTTATGCAAACTGTCCTTTTCGGCTTGCCACAGTTGTGCATCTGCAGCTGGGACTTCATAGCCTTTTTCAACAATATCCCAAATATCTTGGGATCCTAGAATGGCTTTCATCTTGATACACTAATTTTTGTAATTGGTTTTTGTAAGTTGAGGAAAAATGTAGGATACACCGTTGGGATTCATTTTTGTATAGGAAAATTTGTTTCAAAGAGTACAGGGGTTATTGCAACGCTTTTGAGTCTATTGCGACACTTTGGCACGTCGCTATAGCTTCAGACAGATTTTGCAAGGAGAACAGCAAGGGAAAATATTTCCTTGCAATTTTAGATGAACTTGAAAATTTTCCAGAAAGGAAGAACAGAGGCTATTGCAACCTTTTTGAGTATTGGCAACACTTTATGCTAACTGCGACGCTTTCTGCAATTTTTTGCAACACTTCTAAAAGCCTATTGCAACACTTTCTGGGCTGCTTCTGAAACTCTTTAAACTCGACTTTTTTACTCGGGGATTTTTGGAAAGAGGATTGGATACGAAATGGCTCTGGTACCACTTTGTTGGATTGAAGAGGAAAATAATCAAGCAAAAAATGCTCAAAACATGAAAATGAGTAATTCACACTAATTTTATTACAATACACTCATAAACTCTTATTATTTTTTCACTCTCTTACACTCTTTAAAATAGCAAATTACATTGCCTTATACAGGCATTTGATGAATTCTGCAATGGCCCTATCGTTTTCTCAATAATTCAATCTATTACAAAATTCAAATTTAGGTTAACAACCTACTTTTTTTTTGAAAAACCCCGAAGGAACATTGTGTCCCTTCAAAGGCTAAAAGTTTGGAGCAGGTGAAAATTTCGGGGCGGAGTCCCCAGCTAGGCTGGTTTCCCCGCTTACCTACAAAACACCTACCCCTCTTTTATTAAATAAAAATCAACTCACGGTCTCAAGGCGAGAACATGAGTAAATCAATTACACGAGAGTAGCAAGTTCGGGAAAATAAATACATCAGAAGTAACAAAATTAACATCCCGCCTCCTAGTTTTAAAGATGAACCAACATAAATGAATGCATAATCCAATAATGTCTTCTGAGCCGATCCTACCTTCGAAAACAAATTTATTCCTTCGTTTCCATAGTGCCCAAGCAATTAAGAACCATAGCGCCGTTCCGAATTCTCTACCCCTTCCATCAGCAAAGAAGCCGCGCCACATGGCTAGAAAATCCACCGCCTTCCACGGTATAGGCATCGAGATACCGAGCAATCTCATCACCTGCATCCACACCTTATAGCTGTTACTACAATGGAGCAGGGCGTGATCCATAGTCTCCTCCAAATCACAAAATGGGCATTGACCGTCCGTTATAGATTGGCAGCCCCGGAGGAAAAGGAACATTTTTGTTGGTAATCTTCCATGAAAAACAAGCCACCCAAAGAAGCAAACTTTAGGGGTCACACATGCCTCCCATATTACAGAAAATTCGAGCCTCGGCTTTGGCCATTTTGGCGAACTATAGTAGCCCATACAAAAGGAGCTTGTCGTGTACTCCTTCTTCTCCCCCACCTCCCACATAAACCTATCAGCCGTCCCTGAAAAGATAGGCTGCCGTTGAACCTGCCCCAACTCGTTGTCACCCTCTAGAAACAAGCTCGGACAGCTTATACCGATCCAATTTCGAAGTTCCGCACCTCTCTCCTGTCCTGAAATCCTTAAGTTCCGTTTCCAAAAAGGCCGCAAAAAGGCCGATGACCCGAAAAGATAATGACACCCCTCGGCCACCGAACATGATTTCCTATTACACAACCGGTATAGGTCAGGGAACAAGACCGCCAACTCCGAATTCACCGTCCAGTTGTCATGCCAGAATGAGCAATTTTCCCCACTTCCAATAGCAACCCGAATGCTCGACCTAAAAAATTCCCACCACTCCCCACCTCTAATACAACATGCTATAATTCTTCTCCAAGTATGTGACAATGTAGATGAATCATAGTTTCCAATGGACCACCATGAATCAAACCCGTATCGTCTAACGCAAATCTCGTACCATAATGACCCATGATCAGCACTCCTAACCTTCCATACCCACTTCATCAACAAACTACAATTAACCAACTTTAAGTTCCTAATGTAGAGGCCCCTAAGATTTTTGGGTAGGACAATCGTCGCCCAACTAACCTTACTAATGCCCGTAGTATTTGAATCACCCTTCCACAAAAAATTCCGCATCAGCTGCTCAAGTTTCGTAATTACCGCTCCTGGCATTTTATTCAATGATAACAAAAAGATTGGAAGAGATGATAATACCGATTTCACAAGCACCATTCGTCCCGCATAGGATAAACATTGTCCTTTCCAACTCGCTAATCGACTCTGAAACTTGCTTATCAATGGGTTCCAAGCGGAAACGGGAACACGCCTAACGCTGAGAGGGGTTCCCAGATAGGTAATCGGAAAGTTCTCCACTCGACATCCCAGGACTCCTGCACAAGATGAAACGACCGTCTCTTGTATATGAATACCCATAATAGAGCTCTTATTAAAATTGACTTTCAGGCCTGAAATCAACTCAAAACATCGCAAAATTCTAACAAAAATGGGTAATAGAGACTCATCGGCCGGTAAAAAGCATAGCGTATCATCAGCAAATTGCAGGATAGACATGTCCTTCTCTGATCCGTCAACCCGAAAGCCCGGTAAAAGGCCAATTCGAATACTCTCCTCAAACATTAGTTTCAGTCCCTCACTCGCCAGAACAAAAAGAAACGGGGAAATAGGATCACCTTGTTTAACCCCCCTAGCTAATTTAATTGGTTCCGACGGCGTCCCATTGATCAGAATTGAAGTGACCGAATTTCTTCTACAGTTGTCAAGCCATTGAACCCATCTTTCCTCAAAACCCATTTGTCTAAAAACCGCATTCATATAGTTCCACGAAACACAATCATAAGCCTTATGGAAGTCTAACTTAATAGCCAAGCATGGTTGACGATTCCTATGAACCGAATGGATAATCTCCGAGGCTATGAACGAACATTCATGAATATTACGACCTTTAATGAAAGCAAATTGATTTTCTGATATCAATTTAGGTAGCAATGGTTGCAGTCTTTTAGCCAGCACCTTAGACACAATTTTATATATACCATGGATCAAGGCAATCGGTCTAAAATTATTCAATGAAGAAGAACCTGGTACCTTAGGAATTAGGACTGTATATGACGATTTAATAGCATTCGGCAGCCGTCCTGTCGCATGAAACTTCGCAAATAGGTCCATTAGCTCAGGCTTCAGTTCACCCCAAAATCGTTTGTAAAAGAAAAAATTAAATCCATCAGGTCCAGGCGCCTTCCCCTCATTACAGGAACAAACTGCATCCCATATCTCGGCTTCTGAGAATGGTTCAACTAGGCGACAATTCTCCGATGCATCGACCGTTCTGAACTTTAGTCTTTCCAACTCAAACGGAATAGCTGTAGTTTCCGAAAACAAGTTCAAATAGTAGTTTCGAATCGTAGCTGTGATCTCTATAGGATCGTTAATTTTCCACAAAATCCAACTAACAAATCCTACAAAGTCTAAGTCTCCTAATAATCCAAGTGCCCATTTTTTCAATGTTTCCAATCACCAAAAACACTCCCATTGTTTTTCAAAGTCTTCCTACTAATTTTTCAAAAGATTTGTTATCATGGCTCCATTTTTTATTATTTGGAAGATTAAGTTTTAAGTTTAATATTTTAACAATATCAATTGTCTCAAAGAAGAAAGACAGCACTCCTCATATCTTGTTGTCCAACTTCCATTATATTTTTTTTTCTAACAATTGATATCAAAACTTTAGTTTCATAGAAAGTTGTATAAAAGCTATAAATCTTAACAAGTGGTATCAAACCTATAAGTCCTAACAAGTATATTTCTGATGCACAGAAGCAGTTATTGGGAGTATCTTAATTCTTACCCCTTTAGGTCTCTCCTAGTTTGAATTTAACCACCGAAAGATAAAATAAATAGTAATAATGTAGTCATATTTTATGTTGTTGGGGAAAAGAAATTTTCTTTTCGTGTTAAATACATCTGTGCGCTGCAGATATGAATAATGGATGTTATAAAAAATTAAAGAAAAAAGTAATGGATGTGTACCAGCAACTCTTAAATACTATATATTATTGTAAAGCTACAATACGATGATAAATATTGATTTTAATTAATATTCAAATAAAAAAGTATGAAAATGACCGTTAATAAATTTTTTTAATATTTATTTATTTTTTATAGGAAAAAGGCATTAGAGGGAAAATTAGATGTGACGAAAGGATAGTTGAAGATAGAAGTTTTTTGTTTCTATAGCTTGAATATAACAGATTACATTGAGTGCTCTGTATACTAGTAATACAGCCAACTATATGGAAATGTACGTAATAATGTACATTACTATAGATTTTCTAATGAATGGAAAGATAATGAATTCGTTTGATATGTTCACAGCCTTTTCTCTTGATATGTTTCATTTACTTCTTGATCTTTCTACACTCCCCTTATGTTGGTGAATGTGGTTGGTGAATGTGAGCTCCACATTCCCAACTTGTCAAGATGTCTATGAAAGATTGTTCCTGCTACACAGCCGTTGTCAGAATGTCGGCCATTTGATCCTTTGAACATATGAAGGGAATAGTGAGAATCTCCTTTTCCAATTTCTCCTTAATGAAGTGTCGATTGATCTCAACGTGTTTTGTTTTGTCATGTTGGATTGAGTTTTCTGAGACACGAATAGCGGCTTTATTATCGCACCACAATCTCGTTGCGCTAGATGGAGGAAGACCGATTTCAGTCATCAATTTTTAAAGCCATAATAGTTCTGGTATCCCTTTAGCGATCCCTCGAAATTCTACTTCAGCACTTGATAATGCCACCACTTGTTTCTTACTTCTCCATGTTACCAGGTTTCCTCCAACGAATGTGAAATACCCAGAGGTGGATTTTCTATCCTTTTTGCACCCAGCCCAATCTGCATATGTAAATCCTTCAATCCTTAAATGTCCATTTTTACGAAGAAGAATGCCTTTCCTACACTAGACTTCAAGTATCGTACGATCCGAAGTGCAGCCTCCATATGTTTTTCCTTAGGATTGTGCATGTACTGACTTATCAGTTTACCGCATATGCTATATCTGGCCTAGTGTGAGACAAGTAGATCAATTTCCCAACTAACCTTTGATATTGCTCTCGATTTGTGGGCCCAGAACTATCTTCGACATCTAACCTATGATTTTGTAATACAGGTACCTCTGCTGGTTTACAGTCCATTAAACATGTCTCTGCTGTTAAGTCCAGGATATACTTCTTTTGTGATATGAAGATACCCTTTTGTGACCTTAGCACTTCAATTACGAGAAAGTATTTCAAACCACCCAAATCTTTCATGTCGAATTTTGAGAACAAGTTCTTCCGAAGTTCTTCAATTTCTTCCATGTCATCCCCTGTAATGATCATGTCATCCACATATATTATAAGGCATGCTATCTTTCCCTTTCTTTTCTTCAAGAACAGGGTATGGTCAAAGTTACTTTGAGGATATCCATATCGTTTCATGGATAGAGAAAATCTCCCAAACCATGCATGAGGGGATTGTTTAAGTCCGTATGACGCCTTCTTTAGTTTGCATACCTCCCCTTGTTTAAAATCTTTGGTGTATCTTGGGGAGCTTCCATGTAAACTTGTTCTGACAAATCACCATGCGAGAATGCATTTTTTATGTCAAATTGGTGCAATGGCCAATCTTGGTTTGCTGCTATGGAGAACAGAACTCTGATCATATCTAACTTTGCAATGGGTGAGAAGGTTTCTGAATAATCAATGCCATAGGTTTGAGTGTATCCTTTTTCCACCAATCGTGCTTTATATCTTTTAACACTACCATTTGTTTTATATTTTACTGTGAATACCCATCTGCATCCTACTGGCTTCTTTCCTGGTGGCAACCAAGATTTTTCCCATGTATGATTCTTGAGAAGAGAATCCATCTCAACTTTTAGTGGATCAACCCACTTCTCATGCTTTTCAGCTTCTTGTACCGTTCTAAGCACTAGTTCATTATACAAGTTCTCTAGTAGTCTCCTCACCGGCTTAGTTATGTTCTTACTCTCAACCGTATTGGCTACTGGATATCTAGACCTTCGAGGTTTATATCTTGCAGAGAATCTTTAAGGTGGGACTCCTCGATTATGAAAGCAGGCAATGCGTGTTCTTCTTCTAACCCTTGACTAGGTTCACCTGAATCAAATAAAACCCCAGTATTTTCAAGTAATGTGTTTTTCACATTACTTAGTTCTGAAACAAGATTATGAGGTGCAGTGGAGTTAGGCTCAAAAATATTTTGAACAGAAACTTGAGATGGAGAAGTGGGTTCAAAGTCAATTTCAGGGGTAGGATTTACCTCAGGAACATTCGTAGCAGGAACTAGTTCATCGAAGCTAGAGTTTTGTACTATTAGAATACCATCTGTAACAATATCATCCTCGAGTTCTTCTTGATTCGGAATCTATATTGTTCTCCCCCGGGACCGAAGTTGGGGCTCAGAGTAGAAATATGTGGACTCATTAAAGGTACAATCAAAGGGGAGAACAATACACTTTAATTGTTTTGTGACTTGACTGATAGAGAGTAATTTACAGGAAAGATCAGGTATATAAAGAAAATTTGAGACATGTATTTTTGGGGAAAACTGGATATTACCCCCACCTTGGGTAGGACATAAGCCTCCTATTGCATTGGATACGAAATTTGTATATGGTGGGGTGGGAACGATAATGTCATTTGGGTCAAAGGTCATGGTGTCTGTAGCCCCGCAGTCAAATATCCATCGTGAATCGCGACCCTTTTTATACTTTGTGTGAAGGGCTTGTCCATTATGGGTATTGAAATTGCAATTATCAACATGGGTCGTTTCAAAACTTGTATTAAATTTTTGATTTAAATTGTAAGAATAATAAATATTAGAGTCAGACACATCATTACTAAAAAATAATGGGGTTAAATTCAAAATAGGTAAACTTGTAAGGTCAGAATAGGAATAATTAAAAAAATTTTGTGGGTTAGGGTTTTTAATTGTCAGCTCATTACCTCCTTCATCATCAGCCGTTTGAGGCTCTTCTCCCCCTTTTATGGCGGCTCCAAAACCAAAATCAACTCCCCCCATAACACAACCGCTATTCTCACCGCCGGTCACCCCAAAATCATCGTTTATGCCGACGCCATTTGACGTGCCGTTCACAGCTCTGTTCACGCCTATCTTACCATGCACGCTGCCATAAGTGTTTCCTGGCGAGCCGTCGGTGATGACTAAGGCTCCTCCATTGTTTCCTGCTCCACTCCTTTCCTTTTTTCTTTTGTTTTTTAAAGATTCCCACCATTCCGGATAGCCTTTAATTTTGAAACACGAATCTCTGGTATGACTAGTATCATTGTAGACACCACATTGGAGTCCATCTTTTTCATCTCTCTGTCCACTCTGTCGAAATGACAATTTTCCGGTACCCAATTAGTCAGGTGGACCCTTTGACACAAAAACTGCGTTGACAACTTCAGTGTTTAATGTTCTACGAAATCTATTATCTACGAAATCCAGCAAGCTTAACTCGACAAGGAACTCAAAATATTGAACCTACAAATCTATTATCTACGAAATCAAGCAAGCTTAACTCGACAAGTGACACAAAAACTTATAGCAAGGTCTCAAGTTTGAGTCCTAGTGAACGCATAAAATCCTTATTGGGAGACTCACCTACCACAGGCAGGTGCGCGACCCGGGTCGGATTTAAATGTGGTCGGGGCAAAGCTCCGGTGAACCAGATGTGCAACAAAAAAATTTGCATATACTACCCCTTTTTTTTAATAAAAGTCACTTTTGGGTGAGAATTTTTTTTAACGGTCACTTTTCGAATTACAATATATTTATACCAATCTCTTTCCCCCTTTGCCCTTATTTACTACTCCATCCATATTTTTTTACTTGTCTTCCTATAAGTTTTAGGCTTCTTAATAAATTCATTTATTAAAGACATGAAAACACTAGTTTACCCTTGTATCTTAAATTAATGCCTTAATTTTTCAACTCAAGTGCAATTAATGCTAAGGACATAGTTGGAAGAATAATAAAAAAAGTACATTGAAAAATGCAAATAACAAGTATTTTGGTAATCTAATTTTAGACTAAAATGACTATTTTAAAAAGATGGATGGAGTATTTTATTGTAAAAAAGTGAAAAAAAAGAAGAGTTAGCTGTAAGGATATAATAGTAATTTTATTGCCCTATTTAATGTAACATTGATATGTGAGAAAATGCCCAAAAATGACATTTATTTAGAAACATTGGTATATACACTTGTTTATTGCCCTATGTATGTATACTTTAGTTCTTTTATTAGTCTTCACCTTCCATGTGTGATGAAGCTATGCATTCAATTTAAACCAATAAAAACAAGGCCCTTTATGATGCTTTAATTGAGGAAAACGATGGTTCCTCCTATTTTATGTCAATCATTTCGGATTGTAAACTCCTATTATATGGTTTTAGCTTTTAGTATTTATTTTCTTTAATTGATAGAGACAATAATTACACTGATTATGATTAAATTTGGGCACAAGCCTATAGGCCCGCATGATCGCTTTAAATGGATAGAGTTTGAATAAGCTAAGTGAAAAATAGGTCCGGTTCATGGGATGAACTTGAGTTTAATGTTAAAGCCTAAACCCGGCCCGATGTAAAATAATACTAATAACTTATGTATATATTTATAATAAATAATTTAAGAACTTGTTTACCAATTTGTTATTGAAGACATGTAACTGATTGATTATATTTTTTGAAAATAATAACGTAATTAATTTATGTTGATAATTGAGAATGATTGGTCATATTAATTACTTGAGGCTGAATAGTTAATTGGAAATAGAAAACTAGCTAATGTTTGTGAGGATTTATTGGCTGTTCTGTTGAGAACAGTAATTCATTAACATATTTCAACATTGATCATTCATTGATTAGGAAAATTATTCTTTTTATTAATTATAATGATAAAAAATTTAAATTTTTTAGTTCATGGGCCGGGCGGACTGAACTTAAATTTTAATTATTTTATTAAGGCCCGACCCAACCTAAGCCCGACTATATTTTTTTATTAGTTGGGCTGGGTTTGGACCACTATTTTTTAGTTAGGTCCGAGCAAGCCCGATCCATGGCAGGTCTACTCATAATTAAGCTCGAACATGTTCTTAGAATAATCTTGTGGTGAGGCGGTCTGATCATCCACCATATTCTCTTTCTCGTTTATTTAATGAATCATACCCTTTTTCTTTAAAAAAAATGAATGAAAACCATTCGCAACGTTGTAATGAAGTGGCCATTTGCTAATTAATGATGAGATATACAATTCCCCTCAGAACTTTGATAATAAATATTTATTGACACAATCATTCGTGACATTTAATAAATTAAAAGTCGTTCATCAGCAATAAGAATAAATATGTGCAAATTTTTTCTGAGGCAAATGAATTTAAGAAATTTTATTTTACAAAATAGAGTTTATGGTTTCAAAAATTGGCAAAAAGATAACTCTCAATATTAAATTATGTCATGGCAATGAATAATCTTGTTCGTATTATTCAAAATTTTGTGAATTGATTAACAAACTCTACTACCATCAATGATAATTTTTGAATAAGTAAAGTTAAGAGATAGCAAGAATTCAATTCTTATCTGTTCTTACCAAAAAAAAATTACTTAAAGGATGGGGAATAACCTCTTCTTGGAGTCTGATTTCATTAAGCCCAATGAGCCAATTTTTTTGGATTATTAAAGGAAGAGAGTGGTGTTGCTACCTAAAGGTACTATCTAGCAAATGGACTAGGGTCCGTGTAATATGGTAAGCACATGATCATATTCATAAAGATAGTTTTAAATAGTCTGAGATTTCTCTAATAGATTGGTTCATAAGGTTTTCCTTAGTTTTCAGGTTGTAGTGGTGATAAAATAAAAGGCATAAATGCAAAATAAGAAAATAACAACAAAAACCATGGTTTTTACACCCGGATCGGCCACCGAACCGGTGAAGGGACTAGTTCATAGATTTATAATTCAACCAGATTAAATCGGTGGTCGAACTGAATTCTCTCAAAACCTGTTAAATACTAATATATTTGATATCAAACCTATAATATAAACAATATATAGCTAATAAAATTTAAAGTCTTAATAAAAGTACATGCTTGATATCACATCATTCAAAGTGCATATAAAATAAAAATAAACAACATTTTAGTTCATACTTAATAGTTCAAACTTCATAAATAAATTCTTTGTTCTCATTGATATCTCCAGTAAACAATGGAGTGGTTGATGTGGAAGAATAAAAAACATGATGACTGGAAGGATTAAACAAATCCAAATTCACATCTCCCAAATCGACTACAAAGTTGTTATTCACACCTACATAAAGAAAGAATGATATTAATAGCAAGTACAAAAAAAGCAACTTCAATCATTATAAATAATTAAACAAACCATATTCAGTTGTGTCATTTTGAAAAATTGGAGTAATATTTTCTTCAAAGTTAGCTTCATTCATGTCTTGACCATCTACATTCACTGTTGTCTTCAATCTAAAATTCTGTCTTCTCAATACACTCATAATGAATGGGATCCACATTATAATATTTGCATCTAATAACATAATAGGATTAAAGTCAAAATATATAAGTTTGCACAATGTATTTCACAAAGAACACTAAAGATATAGTATTACCTCTTGCTCAAACCCAAATTGGAATTCACATACACAAAATCATTGAGTCTATCATGCTCTAATCGATTCCTCTTTTTGGTAAGAATGTGCTAAAAAAAACTCCAATTTCTCTCACATCCGGAAGAGGAAGCAGTTTGACTCAAAACACGAATTGCAAACTTTTGCAATGTTGGAGCACTAATACCAAAATTTTTCCACCAAGCATCTAGAAGCAAATTAAAACAAAATAATGTTGTTATAAATACATAAAAAAATTAAAGAAAAAGAATATAGAAACCAAACAAAATAAAAACAAAAAAAACAAACAACAACTAAATGAATACTGTTTTGGTTTAAGTTATTTAACTCAAACAAATCATACATATAGGAAGATATATAAACCCATATAAAATTACTTGACATTGGCTTCAAAGTTAATTATTAAAAATTCAAATTAATGAAACTAATATAACAAATAACTTACAATAAGCAACAAAATTATTTACTAAGAGAAGATTAGTTTTTTACCCGGTTTCATTGAACATGGTTCCAGTAATTGCAAATTTAAAACCAAAGGCTCCCACTTGTTCTTCAAACATACTTATTTCTTCGGTTGCTTGTTGTCCATTTTTGCATATGGATTTCTTCTCAAGCATTTCAAGTAAACCAAGCTTAACATGTGATTTCTTACAAAATTTCTCTCCATGTTGAAAAGTTGGATTCAAAAAGTATGAAGACACATGAAGACCCCTCTTAAAGTGTTTGTCCCATCTTGCATCAATGATATCGATATAAGGACCATAAAGAACTTTTTTTTAACATGTGTTTGATAGTCTTTCTAGCCCGATGAATTCCATCATACACATATGGAAGGGAAGGTCGTTGATCGAAATCTACTATCCTTAATAATCTAATGAGAGGACCGACAATATGAAACACAATTTCAATCTCATCCCAAAAAGATTTATCTAGCACAGTTGAGCTAACAACTTTTCCTTTTGCACTTTTGCTTAGGTTATGGGTAGTGAAAAAGGACTACCCACTAGTGCGCGAACAATTTCCTTCCAACCCTCTGTCTTTCTTAACCAAGACAAGAATATATTATGATTACAAACAAAAACTATTATCTTAGAAGCACGAACTGCTAACTCAGACACATAAGGCATATTAGCAATGTCCTTTAATATGAGATTCATGCAATGAGCTACACAAGGTGTCCAATATATATTCTCATATTTTTTCTGAATCAATTTTCCAGCAGCTTTATAATTAGCGGCATTATCAATTACAACATGGACCACATTAGTTGGTCCAACCCAATCAATCGCTTCAAGAAACACCTGTGATAATGTTTGGGCATCTTTTACAACATCAGATGCATCAATAGATTTTAAGAAACATGTGCCACGTGAAGAATACGCTAAAAAGTTTATCAAAGTTCGCTGTCTCCTATCAGTCCAACCATCAGCCATTACGGTGCATCCAAATTTTCCCCAATTAAGTCTATATGTCTCAATAAGAAGAGCACATTCCTTTTTGCAATCGCACAAATAATTTACCCTTAAATCATGATAGGAAGGAGGTTGAAATCCAAGACCAATAGCAAGCATAGCATCCAATGCAGGTTTCAAATAAGGTGAATTAATTGCGTTAAAAGGAATGCAGGCATAATAGAACCATTTGCATAAAGCTAAGCAAGCTTTATCATTTGCTTCTTTTCCAGCCATAGCATTTCTAATAGTTGGTTGAGACTTTACTTGCCTTGAAACAGGTAAGGATGCTTCTTTCTTATTTCCCATTGCTAGTGAGGCTACCTCTTTTGCCTTTGGTTGACTCAAGGCACATCTTCACCTACTTCTTCAATTTCTAATTCAAATGGTTCCCATTATAATCCTTCAATGTTCTTTTAACTGCAGTTTTCTTGTCATCTTTAGGATGTGCAAGCAATTGTGTACGAACATCAGGAGGAACTGATGAGTATGTTGCTACTTAACCCTTTTTACCGGCAAGATGTTGCTGTTAAAATATTAAACTTAATCTTCCAAAATAATGAAATAAAAAATGGAGCCATGATAATAAATTTAGCGTAATTACTTTTGAAAAATTGGTAAGAAGACTTTGGAAAACAATGGGAGTATTTTTGGTAGTTGGAAATATTGAAAAAATGGGCACTTGGATTATTAGGAGACTTAGACTTTGTAGGATTTGTTAGTTGGATTTTGTGGAAAATTAGAAAAGTAAGTTGTTAAACCTAAATTTGAATTTAGTAATAGATTCAATTATTGAGAAAATGACAGGGCCATTGCAGAATTCATCAAATGCCTATATAAGGCAATGTAATTTGCTATTTTAAAGTGTGTAAGAGAGTGAAGAATAATAAGAGTTTATGAGTGTATTGTAATAAAATTAGTGTGTGAATTACTCATTTTTATATTTTGAGCATTTTTTTGCTTGATTATTTTCCTCTTCCATCCAACAAAGTGGTATCAGGGCCATTTCGTATCCAATCCTCTTTCCCAAAATCCTCGAGTAAAAAAGTCGAGTTTAAAGAGTTTCAGAAGCAGCCTAGAAAGTGTTGCAATAGGCTATCAGAAGTGTTGCAAAAAAACTGCAGAAAGTGTCGCAGTTAGCATAAAGCATCGCTAATACTCAAAAAAGTTGCAATAGCCTCTGCACTTCTTTTCTGGAAAAATTTTCAATTTCATCTAAAATTGCGAGGAAATATTTTCCCTTGCTGGTCTCCTTGCAAAATCTTTCTGGAGCTAAAGCGACGCACCAAAGTGTCGCAATAGACTCAAAAAGGTTGTAACAACTCCTGTACTCTTTGAAACAAATTTTCCTCTATAGAAATGAATCTCAATGGTGTTTCCTTCGTTTTCCCTTAACTTACAAAAACCATTTACAAAAATTGGTGTATCAAGATGAAAGCCATTCTAGGATCCCAAGATGTTTGGGATATTATTGAAAAAGGCTATGAAGTCGCAGCTGCAGATGCACAACTGTCGCAAGCTGAAAAGGACAGTTTGCATAAGAGTCGTTGTAATGACCAGAAGGCTCTTAGTATCATCCATCAAGGGTTAGATGATGTTATCGTTGAGAAGGTGGCAGAAGCGACCACGTCCAAGCAAGCTTGGGATATACTATGAGTTTCTCTTCAAGGGGAGGAGAAAGTACAAAAAGTTCGGCTCCAAATGTTGAGAGAAGAGTTCGAGATGATGAAGATGAAGGAGATAAAAGTGATTGTAGATTACTCCTTACGATTAAAATCTGTCGCTAACCAAATGCGGCAATATGGAGAAAAGCTAGAAGAATCCAGGGTTGTTGAAAAACTTCTAAGGTCACTACTACCAAAGTTTGACTATATAGTAGTGGCAATTGAAGAATCTCGGGATATAAGTAAAATGACCGTCGATGAAGTAGCTGGCTCATTACAAGCACGTAAGGGGAGACTAAACAGACAAAGAGAAGAGTTTGTAGAACAAGTCTTAGCAGCAAAGATTTCAGTCAAAGGTGAAAGAAGCTAGGATTCTAGCCATTACAGCAGAGGACATGGTAGAGGCCATGGAGGAAATGGAAGAGGAAGAGGACGTGGCAGAAATCAACCATTCGGTAAAGGTGAAAATAATAATGGAGATAATCACTCCATACGAGGCAGAGGTCGTGGTCATGGACGTAGACAAGGAAGAGGAAACTAGAGGCACAATGATGGACATGACAAGTCCAATGTTCAATGCTTTAATTGCTCCAGATATGGCCACTATCCAGCAGAATGTCGGAGCCCACCAAAGCAAACAGAGGAAACGACGAACAACATTCAAGAAGAGCACGTAACCGACACGGTATTACTAACCCGTGAAGGTGAATACAGTCAAGAAAACAACATATGGTATCTTGATAATGGTGCAAGTAACCGTATGTGTGGAGATAAGAAAATGTTCGTAGAGCTGGACCAGTCATTCAGTGGTAATGTTATTTTTGGGGATTCCTCAAGAGTTCCTATTTAAGGAAAATGAACTATTCTTATTCGATTAAAGAATGGAGAGCACAAATTCATCAGCAATGTTTATTATGTTCCAAACATGAAAAGCAACATTTTAAGTTTAGGACAACTGCTGGAGAAAAATTACCAAATTCACACGGTGAATAGAAAGTTAGTGCTATTAAACGAAAAGAAGGAGCTACTAGCTAGCATACCAATGTTAAAAAATAGAATGTTCACTCTCAACATTAAGATGGATGTAGCAAGATGCTTAAAAGCTTGCATGAAAGAATCTGATTGGCTTTGGTATTTGAGATTCGGTCATCTCAATTTTGGAGGGTTAAAATTTCTAAGCCAGAAGAAGATGGTGTATGGTCTTCCATTGATTAATAAACCCCATCAGCTTTGTGAAGGATGTCTTGTTGGAAAACATTCCAGAACTAGTTTTCTAAAAGAGTCCATGTCAAGAGCAAAGGCTCCCCTTGAGCTTATTCATGCCGATATCTGCGGATCAATGACACTAGTATCATTGGGAGGCAATAAATATTTCTTGCTATTTATTTATAATTATAGCAGAAAGATGTGAGTTTATTTTCTGAAAGAGAAATCAGAAGTTTTTGAAGCATTTAAAAAGTTTAAAGCTACGGTTGAAAAAGAAAGTCGCTATTACATCAAAGCTTTAAGATCCGATAGAGGGGGAGAATTCACGTCAAATGAATTCCAAAGATTCTGCGAGCATCAAGGAATCCCTTATTTCTTATCAGTCCCGAGATCTCCTCAGCAAAATGGTGTTGTTGAACGAAAGAATAGAACCGTGATGGATATGGTGAGGAGCATGTTAAAGAGCAAGAATTTGCCCAAAGAGTTGTGGGCAGAAGCTGTTGATTGTGTTGTCTACATCTTGAACAGATTTTCAATAACAAGTGTGTCAGATATGACACGCCTAGAAGCATGGAGTGGGAGAAAGCCTAATATCTCCCATTTTTGTGCTTTTAGGAGTGTTGCACATGTTCATGTTGCTGATGAAGAAAGAAGAAAGTTAGATGACAAAAGCAGAAAATACTTGTTCATTGGTTGCTCAGAATTTTCCAAAGGTTACAAGATGTTTGATCCTGATACTGGAAAGACTATCATTACTAGGTATGTGACTATTGACGAGGAAGCAATTTGGGAATGGAATAACGACAAGCAGAAGAGTTACAGTTTTTATCCTTTCACCATGGATGAAAACAATGATCGAGATGTGGAGGAGCTAGGTAAAGCATCGACGTCATATAGTCCCATTCCAATTGCATCTCCAGGATATTATGATGATGAAAGTCAAAGTCCAAGAGAAAGACCTAGAAAATTTCTTCTTGTTGAAGATCTTTATGATGCAACTAGAGAGCTCAATGAAGAATTGACTATTTACTGTCATCTTATTGATAGTGGACCTATTGATGCTGAAGAAGCCATGAAAGATGAGAAATAGAGAAAAGCCATGGAGGAGGAGATCAATTCAATTGAGAAAAATAAGACATGGGAGTTGACCAAACTTCCAGCTGATAAAAAGCCCATTGGAGTCAAATGGGTGTTTAAGGCAAAGACGGATGCAAATGGAGAAATCATTCGACATAAAGCGAGGCTAGTCACAAAGGGATATAGTCAAAAATCCAGTATTGACTATGATGAAGTATTTGCACTAGTAGCAAGAATGGAGACTATCAGACTGGTGATATCAGTCGCTGCCCAAAATGGATGGAAGATCTACCAAATGGATGTAAAGTTAGCATTTCTGAATGGATATTTGGAGGAAGAGATCTATGTCCAACAACCACCTGGTTACATTGTCAAAGGTCATGAATGAAAAGTCTTGAAGCTGAAAAAGGTGTTGTACGGACTTAAGCGAGCACCGAGTGCTTGGAACAGCCGCATCGATAAATACTTTTGCGAGAGTGGATTTGTCAAGTGCCCATACGAGTATGCCTTGTACGTGAAAGTGAAAGGTGGAGACATCGCTTGTTTGCTTGTATGTGGATGATCTCATATTTACTGGGAACAAATCTCAAATGTTTAATGATTTCAAGAAGATTATGACTCGTGAATTTGAAATGACTGATATTGGCCAGATGTCGTACTATCTTGGCATTGAAGTAAAGTAAAGTGATGATGAAATTTTTATTTTTCAAAGTGGCTTCGCCGATGAGATCTTGAGGAAATTTAAGATGGAAAATTGTAATCCTGTCAGCACTCCGGCCGAATAGAGTTTGAAATTTACCAAGGATGAAAATGGAGTCAGGGTGAATCCAAAAATTTTTTGAAGTTTGATCAGGAGTCTTAGCTACCTGACTTGCACAAGACCAGATATTCTGTATGCAGTTGGACTAGTGAGCAGATACATGGAAGAACCGAAGGAGTCTCATTGGAATGCAGCGAAAAGAATACTCGGCTATGTTAAATGTACAACTAATTTTAGATTGCATTATTCAAAATCTGACAAATTCAAATTAGTTGGGTATAGCGATAGTGATTGGGCTGGAGATAAAAATGACCGGAAGAGCACTAGCGGATTCGTATTTTTTCTTAGTGACACCGCATTCTCATGAAGTTCAAAATAGCAACCAATTATGACATTGTCAATGTGTGAAGCTGGATATGTTGCTTTAACATCATGTGTGTGTCATGCAATATGGCTGAGAAGATTGTTGGAGGAGCTTCAAATGACACAATATGACCCAACAGATATTTTTGTTGATAACAAATCAGCGTTGGCATTGGCAAAAAATCCTGTCTTCCATGATTGAAGCAAACACATCGATACGAGGTATCATTTCATCCGAGAATGTATTATGCCGAAGGAAGTCACATTAAAGTATGTCAAAATGCAAGATCAAATAGCGGACATCTTTACGAAGCCACTGAAGTATGGCGTATTCAACAAATTACGAGGGTCATTAGGAATAGCGGAGAATTAAGTTTAAGAGGGAGTGTTAAAATATTAAACTTAATCTTCCAAAATAATGAAATGAAAAATGAAGCCATGATAATAAATTTAGTCTAATTACTTTTGAAAAATTGGTAAGAAGACTTTTGAAAACATTGGGAGTGTTTTTGGTGGTTGGAAACATTAAAAAAATGGGCACTTGGATTATTAGGAGACTTAGACTTTGTAGGATTTGTTAGTTGGATTTTGACGAAAATTATAAAAGTAAGTTGTTAAACCTAAATTTGAATTTTGTAATCGATTGAATTATTGAGAAAATGATAGGGCCATTGCAGAATTCATCAAATGCCTATATAAGACAATGTAATTTGCTATTTTAAAGTGTGTAAGAGAGTGAAAAATAATAAGAGTTTATGAGTGTATTGAAATAAAATTATTGTGTGAATTACTCATTTTTATGTTTTGAGCATTTTTTTGCTTGATTATTTTGCTCTTCCATCCAACAGTTGCTTTATTCTATTTAATCCGCCTCCTTTGTATATCTTTGAACAATAGCAACATTTGTACGTTGGTTTTCCATTTTCCATTATTTCCTCGCAATGTTTCCATGCTGGATTAGTCCTCCCACGAGAACTAACAACCTCACTTGTCATCCTAAAACAAGTAAGAAGTAATTCTAATTATATGAAAAACTACAAGATATTTATAATATAGCACAATATCTCAAAGGACACAGTTACACCAAAAGATACAACAACATATTTGGAAAACAAATTATAGCACCTTAGACCTTGTTGAATACATTAAGCTTTTGTTTTGACTAGCAAGCTTGATGGAGGCTTGTTTTGATTAGTTAACTATTTCAATTTTACGGTAAATAAATGATCCTAAACCTAAAACGATAGATAAAGCATGGATGAAATACCTTTACTAATATTGCAAACTCAATCGAAAAGATAAGAGACGAAGTATTTGTAGTAGATATGAAATCAAAGAGATGAATTTTGTGGTTTAATTCATAAGAAAATCGGAAGAAAGAGAAAAGGAAGAGCAAGCGTTGGTGCTTTGGAATGAGTAATTAAAAGAGTTTGTTGCTTTAGAATGAGTAATTTAGGGTTTTTAATTATTGCTTTATTAGACCCAGAAGAACCAGCAACCGGCACCTGTTTTCCGGTTGACTGGTTCGACTGGCCGATTCGCTGGTTCAGCTTGGATTCTTATATTTCAACAGAATACATTGAAAACCGACTGGACCAGGGACTAGTTTCGGTTGAACCGGTCGGTCTGGTCTGGTTTTCAAAACCTTAAATAGACACAAGTTTTCCCTATCTGCAGATAGTCTAAGGTTTTCCTCCAACCAAATATGCACACAACCTATTTCAGAACATAGATCCAAGGTATCTCAACCTAACTTTCTCGAGCATATACCTCTCGGTCTCATCCGGTTTCTAATTTTGTTTAACTAAAATCTCCTCTCGGTCTCCTTAAGCTAACAACTTTGTATTAAATTACTTAAGCATTTAAACAAAGTCTAAAATATTGGGGAATTTCGGTAGAATGAAGCCTTAAATGTCTATAAAAATGTCTCTCAATCTTTGTTAATGAAATCTGACAAATGCATGGATACTTCTGAAATCGTGACTTACACTTTCAGATTGAATCTTATTTGGCGGTTCTACCAAATAGATCAATCGGATAAAACCAGAATAAAAAATCAGGGAACTTAGAATGAAATTTCGCTGTGAAGAAAAGTGAACTAGATTACAACCAGATTGCAAAAAACGTTGCCAATGCCAAATTTGTATAAGCCTGAAACGAGCAGTTGCAATGCTTAAAAGTTAAAGCGTTGCTAAAAGTCATGTCTATTTGAGCAGTTGCAATGTTTTAAAATAGAAGCGTTGTGAAAAGTCGTGTCCATTCGAGCAGTCGTAACGGTTCAAAACAAAAGCGTTGCGAAAGGTTGTGTCCACTCCAGCAGTCACGATGGTTCTAAATAGAAGCATTGCGAAAGGTAGCTCCCGCACCCTCGTAACCTAAGTATCATGATAGAGCTCGAATTAGAATGCACTCCGCACTCTCCTAACTTGTTCGATGAAATATTACGATCGCATTGGTCAACGAGTTAATAAAATTACACTAAAATACCAACAATCCCCCCGTTTTAGTGTAATCCATGATTAAGAAGTTAAACTTCAATCTCCTCTATCTTGCAGGTCCACCTTGGGATGTTATTATTAGTGTGTTCCAAACTCTAAATGTTAAGCTTTCCTCATTGAATTCAGCTGTTAACGTAATATTAGGTGGGAATTGAGTATCTCAAAATGAGATATTTTACATGGACTTTAATCCCATCCATATAGCCGACTTGTGCACAAGATCTCTTCTTAACCCTTTGGTTAAATGATCGGCTAAATTATGCTCAGTTTTTACAAACTTTAATGATATGACTCCATGCATGATGCACTCCCAGATTATGCAATGTCTCACACCTAAACGTCTAGACCTACCTTTGTACACTTGTCTATAAGCATTGGCCAAGACAGCTTCATTACCATTATTTGACGCCCAAGAGATAGCACCTCCCCCAAAAAAAAATACTCTCCAATTTATGAAAGAACTATCTTTTTCATTAAAAATATAACATGGATCCTAGTGCGATATTTAAGAACTTGTAGCCACCATAGCCAGGTGCGCGATCCGGGTTTGATCTGGATGTAGTCAGAGTAAAGCTTCAGTTAACCAGATGAGCAACTAAAAAAAAGAACTTGTTAACCAATTTGTTATTGAAGACAAATAACCGATTGATTATATTTTTTGAAAATAATAACGTAATTAATATATGTTGATAATTGAGAATGATTGGTCATATTAATTACTCGAGGCTGAATAGTTAATTGAAAGTCGAAAACTAATTAATGTTTGTGAGGATTTATTGTTTGTTCTTTTGGGAACGGTAATTCAGTAACCACTGATCATTCATTGATTAGGAAGATTATGCTTTTTATTAATTTTAATAATAAAAAGTTTAAATTTTTTAGTTGATGAACCAGGGTTGGGCTTGGGTTTTGATTATTTTATTGAGGCCCTACCTGACCCAAGCCTAATTATTCTTTTTTATTAGTTGGTCGGGCTTGGGTCACTACTTTTTTTAGTTAGGCCCGAATAAGCTCGGCCTAATCCGACCCATGCCCAAACCCACTCATAATTAAGCTCGAGCATACGCTCAGAATAATCTTGTGGGGAGGTGAACTGATCATCCGCCATATTGTCTTGCTGGTTTGATTTAATGAATCAATAAGAATCATACCCTTTTCCTTAAAAAAACGAATAAATCCATTTGCAACGTTGTACTGAAGTGGCCATTTGCTAATTAATGGTGTAATATACGATTACCGGTAATTCTTCTGCTCCTATTACTAACAAGGGTGGTTTTAAATCTGTTAGGATTTCGCAGGATAAATATGAATCTAGAATCAAACTTTGTGCCAATTCCCTAATCTGTAGAATGATACTGAGAAAAGAGAATGATCCTCGGAAGTTAGAGGAGATGAAAACCAATTTAACTAAAGCATGGGGAATAACCTCTTCTTGGAGGCTGGTTACATTAGGTATGGGCTTTTATCATTTGATGTTTTTCTCTCTGAAATTGAAAAATTTAGTTTGGAATCATGGTAGCCTGAACCTTAAAGCCGGAATATTTCGCCTGCATCCATGGTACCCGATTTTGACCCTTTTGCACAGAAATCTTCCAATGCTCAAGTTTGGATTTGTTTTCAAGCTTTTCCATGGGAGTATTAGGATCCTTGTATCTTAGTGGATTTGGCTCGATGTATTGAAGTTTTTATGCGAACTGATAAAGCGACAATAGAAGGGGACTTCGGTCACTTTGCTAGGCTATTGGTTGATATTGATCTTACAACGGATTTGGCACAAATGATGGAGATTGTAAGGAATGGACAGGACAAGAAATTTGTTTCGACATTGAATACGAACACCTTCCTCCTTTTTGCAAATTGTGTGGTTCCTTTGGGCACCGACCATATGAGTGTCGCCATAACAAACAGTCTGTTCAACCCACTAAAGTGGATTCACGACCAGTTGTAACCCGTGGCCGATCAAGGCAGCGCGAGTCTCAACAACATATCAATCAAGAACAATTGAAAGAAAATGTCTCAAACCAAACCTTGAACATAATTCGTCTGAACTACAGGTTCCTAATGGATCAAACAAGGGGAAACAAAGTGCATCTAATCTGAATGAGAACTTGTCAACTGAAGTTGCGCTTCAAGACAATGCAACGGAAAATTTCGTTGCTCAAGAAGCCACGACACAGCTCCGCTACCACGTTGTGGAGCATAATTCAATTCTTCAAGTTTAGGAGATTCAACAGTCTGAGCAGCAACCAAGCATGGAGGAAGATCATATACAAAATGAAGTTCCAAATGCTAACATCGCTGTCTCAGAACCAACAACGGATTATTCTTCACCTAAGAGAGAGGTTCTAGGTTCTTGGGCAGATTTAGCAGAAAGAGAAGAGACCAAACGAAGTAACAAAACTGTGGTGGTTACACTACATTATGTTGGGAGGGAATCTTCGTTTTCATCTCATGATAGCTCATGGCACGAGGTGAATTAGGGAGATCTTATTCCGTGGAAGCCATTTGCATTTCATAAAAAGAAAAAATTCTCCGTGGCTAGTAGGGAACAAGTTCAACGCACTCGAAGACAACCTCTCATATATTCTCTATAATTGAGAGTTTTTATTTTATTGCCTTGACGGTTGTTAGTTACGTGTCTTTTTAGCTTTTCTTTTGGCTTCTCTTTTTTTCTTTCTTTTTTCTTTTATTTTGTAGGAATTTTCTTGAGCCCGGATTTTCTGGTATCAGCTTCATTAAAATAATTTAAAATTTTTTTAATAGTGTAAATATTTTATTAATTAAAATATGAAGATGACCTTTAAAAAATCTTTAAAAAATGAAAAAATCTTCGAAATTTAGTTAAATCGCGACCTATGATATATAAATAATAAGGTTAAAGTATGACAGTATTGAATTGATTAAAATATTCTACGTAACATCACTATTCTGATAAAAAAATATTTTTTATCCTCTTTTGCCAATTTTTGTAAACCACAAACCTCATTTTGAATAAAAAAAAATTTCTCGAACCATGTTTTACAAATGAGTAAAACCACTTGGTACTTTTTTTAAGTTTACCCTTTTTTCAAACATAAAGAGTAAAATTTGAAACATTTGTAAATTAAGAGTGACGGTAAACATTTGATGTCAAGTTGAGGGGTTTTAGATGTATTCAACGTGCAACTCCTTTGTGGTTGCAATTTATAAATGATGATTTAGATAGCTTTTATGGTACCACTTAACGTCCTTTTACTTACTCGGAATCGTAGTTCTTTTATTAAAGAGGAAATTATCATTGATACTAAAATATGAAGTACATCTTGCCTTGATATATTGGCAAAAACCAAATAAAATATCCTACAAAATTCGGAAAAATAAAATCTTATCATATTAGGACATAGAACAAACTTGCCACATGAGTAAAAGGAAATATAAAGAAAAATAAAAGACAGAAATATAAAGAAAAATAAAAGACAATAACATGTCTACAATCTATGTTCTCTTAAGCTCCATCTTACATTGGAAAAGTGGGGGTGGCTAGGGTTCTCTTCAGAACCCTAACTGCCCTGATGCCTTGTCTCGCCGGTGATTTGACCAGCAGTTCAACATGGGGATTGCTGCTCCTCCATCTTCGATTCATCTCCAACACAACAAATGGCTAGTTTCGCATCTCCTCCTTCGGATCGTTAAGGAGCAGACGGCTAGGCCGCTAAGGTTTTTCTCTTTTTACCGGCTTTATTTCTGGCAGTCCTTCAAGGGGACATGCACCCCTCATCTATATGCTTGCTTTTACCAGTGTTTTGGCCGGCAATTTGTCAAGGGGATAACCTTTACAACTCCTCCTTAAGAGTGTTTATGAGCAAGCAGCTAGGGTTCTCTATTCCTTAGTCGCTCAGATTTTTACTTAATGGCGGCGGTCTCTCGGGTAGTAGTGATTGCAATCCTTACAGTCACGATTTCTTTGGCTGCTGCCCCTCGCATGAACTGGGCAGTTTCGGTCTTGTCGAAGCTTTGGTTCCTCATCGGACAGTACTACTTCAAGATCTTTCCCTTGAAGTGGTTTTGGTTATCGGCTTGGGTCTCGAGAGTGGACACAATTCGAATGATGCTTCTTCCTTGGAGGGTGAATCTGTTTATCGGCTTGGATCTCGGTTTAATCTGAGTCGGCAGTTTGATGTTTCGACGTTGTGCCTATACAACCTTAAAATAGCTTTGAATCTTATGATGATGTTGTAGTCATCGTTGCCGTTAGGCCTCATCATCTCAGCCTTCTCGCAAGGATTGACTACGTTGCATCGCGGGGAATTTCGTCCTGCCGTTTCTTATCATGCCAGCTATTCAGTTGCTGCTATAGATCTTTAGATCATTATGATCACACTCTGTTGTCATTGGATTCTTTAGTTTATTATTATTGCACTAGATTGCAAATAACTTTGTTGACATCCTAGAGATGTTTTTATTTTTCTTTTCTTTTCTTTTTATTGCTTTTTTCTTTTTATTTTAATAAATTGAGCCGATATTTGCCCAAAAAAGGCTACATCTTACATTATTGTAAATCTGCAACCATAAGAATTTTGACGTACTCTATAGCACCAACCAATTTTGCAGATCTGAAGCGGTTTTGCTTAGAAGAGATAGATTTGGGTACTTTATATGAAAGATCGACATGTATCATTGACTAGAAATAGATGGAGCACAACCCATCTTTAAAGCTATTAAAGTCGTGTTGTGTAGTCACATAATGGAAACTCAATAAAATTATCAGATATAAATTATTCTACACAAAAATTTAGAACCACGAAAACTAAAAAAAATCAAAATGAAAAAAAAAATTAATAAGGGAGGAGGAAGAATAACGCTACAAATTAGACAAACAAGTCAGTAGGTCATAGATTTGAATTTGGAGGCTGGAGTATATTTTGTGTGCAGGTAAATTAAGGAGCCGCCGTAAATAATAAATGTATAGATATCTGATCACTTTTCCTTCTAAAATCACGATTTAGTTACAAGAAAAATACAACTAAATCAAGGTTTTATTCATTGAAATCCAAATTCTGATTATGATGGCCGATTGAGGATACTTTCATAATCTATGGATCTTGATGTGGACATAAATTATAAATCTAATATTATTTTGTTTCCTTATTAATATTTGATTCATTGTCTAATTAGGTTTAGTATTGAATATTTCATTATTACTATTTTATTCTGTTAGATTAGTATTAGGATTTAGTTATTAGCATTTTAGTATTAGTTTTAGTCTAGTTGCATTCAATTCAATTCTTTCATGAATTTCTCTCTTAAGAGTTTTGAGTTTATTCTGTGTTTCAGATTTAAATCCTTCAAGTTCAGCTTGATGATTTTTTTTCTTTTCTTAAATGAAGCTGAGGCCAAAAAATCGGACTTAAATTTATTAAATAAAAAAGAAAACAAAAACAATCAATCTTTAGGAAAACTTTAGTTTTTCGAAAAGTTTTGCTTCTGAATAACTTTTTGTTTTAAATTAAAATCTTCAACATTGCCTTCATAATCTTTATCACATCTTTTTCTTCATTTTCTTAGGCACAATGTATAACTCAGTCATGAATTTGATATCATTTTTCTGGTTTGGTTGCCTAACGTTTTGATGAATCTTGTTAAGATTTTGAAAAGGATACATACACTAAGAAATTTATAAATGAAGAAAAGGGGCTATTTTTTTTAGATGTGAAGCTCTCCCATATTGAAAATTAACAAGAATGAAAGGTGGTATGGAAGTGGAGTAGATTGGGCCTAAACACAAGCAAATTGGTTTGGGAAACTTAACTAAATATAAGATATTGGGTTTTTAATTTTGCAAATACCAACCTTACATTTTTTAAATCCCACATAATAAGTTAACTTCTCTTAATTACATATATTCTTTTCTAATCGCAAGATTTAAACTTTTAAATTTTGTATTTACCTTAATATGAAATCCCTCATTCTAACAATCTTCTCTCTTAATTAATTTAATTTTCACAACTTAAAAACGACTATATCTCATAAACCGCTAATTTTTTGGACACGAGCCTTTAGAATATTTTGTTCGTCTTATTTTTATCTTTAAAAAAAATCCATATTGAATATTTTTCTAGCAAAATTTTTTTTTGCATCTTATACCAATTATACCAATGTTTCGTAAATTCTTATACCTGGTATAAGAGTGGTTTAATGTCTTTATAGCACCAATTTTTCATTTATTTCTAGTTAGATAACATATAACATTAGCAAAATTGTTCTATTTAAAGCAAAAAAAACTCTTGTACCATAAGACTGTGAAATTTTTTTTTGCTCCAAAAATATTCAGTATGGATTTCATTTTAAAGATAAAAATAAGACGAACAAAATATTCTAAAGGCTCATGTTGAAAAAATTAACGGTTTGTGAGATATAATCGTTTTAAGTTGTGAAAATCAAATTAAATATAAGGGAGAAGATTGTAGTACAGAGAAAAATAATAACCTTAAAAGTGGTAGACATCTAAAAAAAAGAAAATTAGGTATATAAAAAAAATCCTATAAAGAAGGTATTTCCTTGTATTTCCCAATTGGTTTTGGATTGGTGCACCCAACCTCACTTAGAGCAAATCCAACCGTATCCCACATTTTTCATTCGCCAAACCTCATTTTGGGGATCTACAATGATTTTACTTCAACCGTCTTCCCCATTTTTATTCATCATGTTAGATTCCCTAAAAATAATAATTTTCTATTATTATTATTATATTGATTTCTTTACATCATTTCTAAGGGTTTTGCGATTTTAATTTCCTCGTTGCCGGCTTCGCCAGTGATCATGGCGGCTCCTTCTTCTAGTTCTGTTAATGAGGGTGGTCCGATTGATAGGGATTTGTTTCCTGAAATTTTGGGAACAATCCCATGCAAAAACACTAACCCTAAATCTTTTGCAAACGTGGTGAAGGGTCCGAATCATTCAGCTGTTGTTTCGAACCCTACAGTTGTGAAGGGTCCGAATCCTGATGTCTTGGATTTAGCTGTTGTTTCAAACAAGGGGGGTTATAGATCTATTAAAATCCCGTAATGATTGTTGGAAAAGCGTCTTGCTTTGTTCGCCAATTCATTGATCAGAAGGTTACTATTGCAAAGAGGGGAAGCACCTTATACTCTACCGGATTTGAAGAAAGCTTTAACGGCTTTTTAGGGTATCAAGGAGACATGGAGGCTGATTTCTTTGGGCAAAGGATACTATCAAATCCTTCTAGGATCACAGGAAACCAAGTTGCGTATTTGGCAAAGGGGGGTGGTTAGACGTAAGCCTGGGGTGATGTGACTTCGGCAATGGCAACCTGATTTTGATCCGACATCTCAAAACACAACCAAAGCGTTGGTTTGGGTCAAACTATTCGGGATGCCTTGGGAGTATTGGGATGTCCAGATTTTGGCATGTATTGCCAAGGGTATTGGTCAATTCTCTAGGGTGGATCGCATCACGTTAAAGGGGGACTATAGGCATTATGCAAGATTGATGATTGATCTTGACCTTGTGGAGGAATTACCCACTACGACAGGAGTGGAAAAGGAAGGGAAGCTCATATGGGTGGATGTCGAGTATGAGAATACCCCAAGTTTCTACAAAATCTGCTCTTCCATTGGCCATTCTTGGAGAGAATGTCGTCGTAATATCTCTAAGATTGATGATGGGAAAAGGAAGGATTTCAAGGGAGACGGTCCAAAGGAGCAGCCTCATGTTCAAAAAAACAGGAAGAGCCTGGTAGGAAAGAGGGGGTAAACACGGCTAGTGAATCGTATGGAAGGCAGGTTCAGGCTTCCCCTAGGTAGGTAGAACCTGTGGTATCTAGGGCTGCCCCTATTATAAATACTGACAGGATTGATATTGAAGCAGTGGTTACTGAGGCGATTTAGGCTGCGACTAACGAGGTGTTTGAGAAAGATTCTGATGCGGTGCAAGAGTTGGCTAATCCTCAGAGTTCTGAATTGGGGAATGTTCCTATTAATGTTGGGAATGATCTAATTAATTCTTTGGAGGCAGATAATTTAGCTGTGGATCTCGGAGGTAAAGGATCTGAAGTTCATAAGCCGATTGACGGCCATTTTACTGACGTTTCTGATAATGCTTCGGATGAGGTTGAACAAGAGGACTTCGAATCAGATTATTCACAACCTCAGAGTGGTATCCCAGCCTCTTGGGCGGACTCTAGGAACGTGAGAGGCAAGAATGAAAAACAAGGTCAAGCAGCTAACACCTGTTAAGCAAGGTTTTTCATTCTCTTCCTACGTTGACTGGTGAGAGATTGACGAGGAAGACGATATAAAATTCCCAAGGAAACAAAGGGTATTGGCTACAGCTAAGGCACAAGCTAAACAAGAACGTAGGGAGCTTGCTAAACGGGAGCGCAAACCTCCACTGAAGTTTTCACCTCCGTAGATAGTTTTTTGTTTTCTGTCATAATGGTTGTTTGACTTTCTTTTTTTGTAATTTTTCTTTTCTTTAATAATACTAGCCTAGGGGAGGATTTTTAACAGCAGTGGGGTGTTTATCATCTGCTTGCCTTTTCCCTCTCTCTAGGTATATTTAAAAAAAAGAAAACAATAAAAAAATAAAAACTACAAATAATTATAATAAAATATTGATTCCCAATATTTTGGGGAATGGATGAACTCAACCATACCCCATTCCTAAAAAGAGGAATAATTGGAATTGCTCTTATGTATTCACTCATTCTATCAATCCCAACACTATCAAGCCCATGGATTCTCCATATCGTATCAGAGCAGAATAAGACTTGGCAGACATAAGATCTTGGGTTCCTATCAAAATCCAGGTGGAGTTGTGGTAGCGGAGACCTGTTGATTTTGAAGGAATGGGTTTGAGTTATAATGAATGTTTGACAAGTTATCATTGGAAATTAAAAAGAATGAAGAGTGGTATAAAAGTGTAATAGATTGGGCCTCAAAAAGCCAATTGATTATGTGTTACAAGGACTCAACCTTACCTATATACTCTCAATACTCTCAAGACCTACGGATTCTGTACACCATTCTTGAACATGCACACTTTGTTCGATAATTAATGATTGCTATTGATGGGGAAAACTATAATCACATACTCCCTTCGTCTTTTTAAAATAGGCATTCTTGCCTAAAATTAGATTATCAAAATACTTGACATTTTCAATTTTCTAGGTGCTTTTTTCATTACTATTTCCAACTATGTCCTTAGTATTAATTGCATTTGGGTTGAAAATTTAAGGCATTAATTTGAGATTCAAGGATAAACTAGTAATTTTATATCCTTAATAAATGAGTTTATTAAAAAGTGTGAAACTTGTAGGAAGACAAATAAAAAAATATGGAGAGAGTAAATAAAATCAACAATTAAAAAATACTTCATAAATAAAAGCATATAATTTTTATCTAATCTATCACATTTACAGATTTTTAGAAAGATTTTCAACCAAACTTCACAGGAGAAATTAATACAGCATGATATGTACAGGCCGGTTGGGTCTTGGGATTAATTAGGGATGTGGTGGAAATTCTTCAAAACTGCGTCGGGATTTGCTCTAATGGGAACAAAAATGCAGATTTTTTTAATCTATGAATTATTGGAACTTAAACTGACTTAAACTGAACTGAAATGAGTTGAATTGAATTGAATTTATTTCAGTATAAATTTATGACTACGCATAGCTGAACTAAACTGAAGTTGTTTAAACTGAACTGAATTGAATTGTAGTCCAAGAGAACATGTCCTTAATGAGAACGGGGATAACATTCTCCGATATGAAATTTTCCTTTTTTGTAAAAAAAATTTTCAAATTTAATAAAGTTTTGACAATTTTACCAACTCTCAACTTATAATTCTACTAATCCGTATTTTTCAGTTCAGATCTTTTTATGAAATTGGATTTGTATTGATGATGCTGGGAAAGGATGTCGAAAATGACAATATTTTTGGTTCAGTTCCATAATGACCCTTATAAAGTAGTATAAATTTAACATTTTGTTGGAACTCAAAATTAAGCCTATCGACTTAACATAGCGATAAGGGTCTCTTGTTCACTGAAAAAAAATGGAGAATGTTGTGTACTATGTATTAGCATTTCTTTCCATTGCTGTTGTTAGGTTTTGGTGGTCGAACCGAAACTCAGTTCTTAATAGCATTATGCTGGTTATATAAATAATATTATGTTTATTATTTTCCTTTAATGTATTTTCCTATATTGTAAAGTTGTACCATACACAAACTCTTCCTATTTTATAATTGCTATTATTAATATAGAACCCTACACACATTTGTGTATGTGAATTTCCTCAACAATATTCTAGGTTTACATGATATCAGAGCTAATAGCCCCCCGACACTTTGGTGCGATAATTTGAGTACGACTTATCTCAGAGCCAACCCCATCTTTCATTCCCGGACTAAACATTCAGAGTTAGATTTTCATTTTGTACGTGAAAGGGTAGCCTCGAAGGCCCTTCTTGTTCGACACATCTCGACTGAAGACCAAGCTGCGGATATATTCACCAAGCCATTGTCTCATCATAGGTTCATACTGTTATGTAACAAGTTGGCTGTGGTTCACAACCCCACCCAACTTGCCGGGGGGATAGCATTATGCTAGTTATGTAAATAATATTATGTTTATTATTTTCTTTTTATGTATTTTCCTATATTGTAAAGTTGTACCATACACAAACCCTTCCTATTTTGTAATTGCTATTATTAATGTAGAACTCTACACACATTTGTGTGTGTGAATTTCCTCAACAATATTCTAGGTTTACAGTTCTAACCAATTGGCCTGTGGCTGGTATGTTCCCATCGCATCTCTACAATTCATCCCAAATCCACGATTATCGGACTTCTCTTCTTAACAGAAGCGGTGGCACAGTTTTGTTCAAAGGTCCTTGGTTCTGTGGTATGGACTCTGTAATCACTATGGATCCCAACAATATTCATTACACTTTCAAAAAAAATTTCTCTATCCTAAAGGCCCCGAGATGCATCAGATCTTTGACTTTGTTGGAGATGGAATTCTCAATGTGGACTCTGAAAGCTGGCGAATTCAAAGGAACATGATTCACTCTTTGTTCAAAGACAAGTGGTTTGAGCTTATTGTTCGGAGTTCTATGAAACAAAAGATTTCAAAAGGTTTATTGTCGGTGACCGCATACACGGCTTTGAGGTAGATGTGAAAGACTTGTTTCAACGATTTGCTTTCAATAATATCTGCATTATCGTTTTAGGTATGGATCCTAACACTCTTTCAGTAGGATTCCCTTATGTTCCTGTCGAGAAAGCATTTGATGATCTTACGCAAGGTTACTTTTATCGCCATATAGTCCCGGGTTTTATATGGAAGCTTCAAAGATGGCTACGGATTGGAGAAGAGAAGAAGATGATGAAAGCATGTCACACATTCGTTAATTTTGTGGTCGAATGTATTAAAAGAAAACAAGAACAACTACAACAAAACAAAATTAACGAATTTGATGCGCTAACATACTTTACGCAGATGGACGTCGAAGAGCACAAAACAACAAAACTATCAAACAAGTTTCTTAGAGATATGGCAGTTAGTCTTTTGATGGCAGGAAGAAATACTACAAGTGCAGCTCTAGCTTACCTTATGGCTAACTGGGACAAACCCGTCTTCCCAAAATAAGATTTTGGAAGAGATGCAGCAACATTTCGGCAGTGACAATGGCGACGGAGGGAGATTTTTCAATTTTGAAAAGCTCAAAAAACTTGTCTATCTTCATGCAGTTATATGTGAGGTTCTAAGATTATATTCACCATTGCCTTTTGAACGCAAAGTATCGGTTGAAGCAGATGTACTTCCAAGTGGTCATCATATCTCGAAAAACATGACGATGTTGTATTCCTTGTATTAAATGGGAAGAATGAAGGAGATATGGGGTGAAGATTGCTTAGAGTTCAAACCAGAGAGATGGATTTGAGAGAGTGGTGGGATAAAAAATTATCCATTTTATAGCATTCAACACTGGACCGAGAACTTGTTTAGGTAAAGATATGGCACTTTTGCAGATGAAAACAGTTATTTGTGCAATATTCTCTTGAATTGGTTGAAGATCAGCATATTAGTCCATCTTGTTCTATAATTCTTCATCAGAAAAATGGTTTGAAGGTTAGAATTTCAAAGAAAAAGACTTCTTAAGGCGGATCATATAAAACTGAAACTGGAAACTCAATCGGTACTTGTCTACAATATTAATAACCTATAAGTGAATGAGCGTAATATTTTGTTTGTTTTATAAGGTAAGAAACAGAATGTTATGTATTAAGTTAGTAATAATAATCACAAATAAGTTTTGCATGTTTATAAGTAAAATAAATGAAATAAAATATTTTATAAGTATCATGTGAAAGTAACATCATTTCTCTGTGTGCGCAAGTATTTGAAGATTTGTTGCCTTATTTAAAAAAAATTAATTTGTATTTGAAGTATTGTATTAGGACCTCTAAAAACCATAAGTTCAATCTTAACTATTACACTAACATATTCACCACATCACCAAATCCTCTTATTAGAAATATATTTTTTTGTATAAAAGGAGTTTTTATGCATAATATCAGATATTTTGTACCATTTCCATTTACTGATTAACGCATCACCACTTATTATTATTATTACTATTACTATTATTATTATATATAATATGGGGATGTGTTAATCAATGAGGTGTAAGAATACAAAATACCTAATACTAATATAATTTATCATACAAAAATCATTGATCATAAGAAAATAAGACAATCAAAATTCAAAACAAACAATTTTTTATTTCGATTAACTTTGGTACGAATATCACCAAAAATTTTCAAAATTTCATAGGAAGTCGTAGACCTATATTCTATTGTAATTTATTGAACGTGTGATAAGAGATCGATTGGAAATAATAGTATAGTGATTGTAAGAATGCATTTTATATATTTTATTTATGTTATGGGATTCATTCATTAATTTTGAAAAATTTGCTAAGTTGTATATATTTTATGATATTTAATAAAAACAGGTCAAAGTGTTGAAATAGCAAAAGATAATGATTGCTTGGGTTTAATTAATGAAAGAGTTTGATCAACAATAAAAGAAGTTGACGTGGGGAAGAGGGAAGTGAATCACCAAGTCACCTGCCACAATCGTCAATTTTCGGAGAAGCACTTAATTAATTTACAAGAATTTGATTTAGAGGGATGAACAACTAACTCTACATGAAAAGTTACTCTGTTGATGTGATAATAGTGGGCAGATCAGTTAGCTATGAAGATAATTGTTTCTTTCTTATTAGTTTTCTTTTGTGCCTGTAAAAAAGACATTAGTCATTTATTTTAGGGTACACAGATTTTTAGGCAGACACTAAATTGTACTTAGCTTTTTATTTTATTTCTTTACTTCAATAACGTTAATTTAATTCTCAATTTTTTTATCTGTGAGATTTAAAATGACTTTATATTTTCTTTATCAATTTACTATTTATTTATTTCAGTTTTTAAAGATTATTTTGATTCTTTTAATTATTTCAAAAAGACCTCGTTGTTTTAATTGAAGGTTTCAATGTTGACATACAAATTGGTTTGATCCGTAATTGTCCTATCAATTTGTAGAAGTGTCGAATTAAGTTACCTCGCCTTAAAGAATAAACAATCTTGCTTAAACGAGTCAAATGTTTTGACAAATTGGCTTGAATCGGGTTTTCCTAATTCGTAATGCAATTACCAAGTTAAACTGAGGAACGTTTCCAAAGTACTATAGTTTAGTTAGGGTCAATCATAAAGCGTCTCGTGATTTATTTAAAATTAAGGGAAAATTTTTTATTTAAAAGCGTCTTCGGTAACTATAACCGGTTTAGTAAAATTTGATTTAAAACTATTATTAAACCAAGGATCGAATGAAGGAACGAAATTGGATGATGTCTTTATTGGATTGCTTTTTTTATTATGGTTTTCCATTAGTTTATAATTTTGTATTTTTATATTTTCACCAAAACCTCCAAACCCCCCTAATTTATTTTATTGCAGTTTCCATTCAGCTAAAAGGTTTTTCAAAGTTTTAGCACTCTCTGTGAGATCAACCCTGCTACCACTATCGCAAATATTTTTAGCAGGTTAATTTAAACTTGGCGAACTCGACACTCGCCAATTTTTGGCGTCGTTGCCAAGGAGTGTTTTATTAAATTTTGTAATCTTTTTGTTGAATAGTTTGATCTTCTATTACAGGTAATTTGTAATTTAATTGGCTTCATTCATCTTTTACCAATTATTGAAAGATCAGGTGAAACAAGTCTAACTAAAACTATAAATTAGAACTACAATTAATTTACCTTCTTTTTATTTAATTTATTTGAACTTAATTTATTTTGTTTTGTTATTAATAAAAGAGATTGAATTTGGGTGTTTGCGATAAATCAGGGAAACTCCATAGGTTAGCTAATAAAACTGGAGTCATGTGACCATATGTTATGTCCATAACATGAGCCATGTGTCTTCCCTCAATTTATTCACACACAAAAATAATTTCCTATTTTTTATTTTTATTGTTTCTAGTTTGCAATTATCTTCAGCTTCTAGTTTGTCAATTTACAGGCTCATGAAAGAAGGAGATGAAGGTCTGAGCTCTAATGAAAGGAAGGATAAAAAGGAATGAAAAGTAATGGGAAAATAAGAAATGTGGAAATATGGGCGTGAATTATGGGCAAACATAAATGCATTTAGTGTCTTTTTATTCAACCCATTTTACTCTCATGACAAAATTACCCAATTACTCCAATTCTGCAAATTTTCCTAAACCTAAAGTACCACCACCAGCACTTCACCTCTGCCAATTTCCAATCAGCCGCCACCCACAAAATAGAATCCTACAATCTGCTCCATCACATTCACGTTGCCGGCGCTACATTTCGTTCACTTGTCCGCCGTGACCTGTTCCCTTTTTCCCTTACCACCGGTTCAGCTGTCGGAGTTTTATCCTATCGCTTTCACAATCCGCCACCTCTTTTTTTTTTGAAAAACCCCGAAGGAACATTGTGTCCCTTCAAAGGCTAAAAGTTTGGAGCAGGTGAAAATTTCGGGGCGGAGTCCCCAGCTAGGCTGGTTTCCCCGCTTACCTACAAAACACCTACCCCTCTTTTATTAAATAAAAATCAACTCACGGTCTCAAGGCGAGAACATGAGTAAATCAATTACACGAGAGTAGCAAGTTCGGGAAAATAAATACATCAGAAGTAACAAAATTAACATCCCGCCTCCTAGTTTTAAAGATGAACCAACATAAATGAATGCATAATCCAATAATGTCTTCTGAGCCGATCCTACCTTCGAAAACAAATTTATTCCTTCGTTTCCATAGTGCCCAAGCAATTAAGAACCATAGCGCCGTTCCGAATTCTCTACCCCTTCCATCAGCAAAGAAGCCACGCCACATGGCTAGAAAATCCACTGCCTTCCACGGTATAGGCATCGAGATACCGAGCAATCTCATCACCTGCGTCCACACCTTATAGCTGTTACTGCAATGGAGCAGGGCGTGATCCATAGTCTCCTCCAAATCACAAAATGGGCATTGACCGTCCGTTATAGATTGGCAGCCCCGGAGGAAAAGGAACATTTTTGTTGGTAATCTTCCATGAAAAACAAGCCACCCAAAGAAGCAAACTTTAGGGGTCACACATGCCTCCCATATTACAGAAAATTCGAGCCTCGGCTTTGGCCATTTTGGCGAACTATAGTAGCCCATACAAAAGGAGCTTGTCGTGTACTCCTTCTTCTCCCCCACCTCCCACATAAACCTATCAGCCGTCCCTGAAAAGATAGGCTGCCGTTGAACCTGCCCCAACTCGTTGTCACCCTCTAGAAACAAGCTCGGACAGCTTATACCGATCCAATTTCGAAGTTCCGCACCTCTCTCCTGTCCTGAAATCCTTAAGTTCCGTTTCCAAAAAGGCCGCAAAAAGGCCGATGACCCGAAAAGATAATGACATCCCTCGGCCACCGAACATGATTTCCTATTACACAACCGGTATAGGTCAGGGAACAAGACCGCCAACTCCGAATTCATCGTCCAGTTGTCATGCCAGAATGAGCAATTTTCCCCACTTCCAATAGCAACCCGAATGCTCGACCTAAAAAATTCCCACCACTCCCCACCTCTAATACAACATGCTATAATTCCTCTCCAAGTATGTGACAATGTAGATGAATCATAGTTTCCAATGGACCACCATGAATCAAACCCGTATCGTCTAACGCAAATCTCGTACCATAATGACCCATGATCAACACTCCTAACCTTCCATACCCACTTCATCAACAAACTACAATTAACCAACTTTAAGTTCCTAATGTAGAGGCCCCCAAGATTTTTGGGTAGGACAATCGTCGCCCAACTAACCTTACTAATGCCCGTAGTATTTGAATCACCCTTCCACAAAAAATTCCGCATCAGCTGCTCAAGTTTCGTAATTACCGCTCCTGGCATTTTATTCAATGATAACAAAAAGATTGGAAGAGATGATAATACCGATTTCACAAGCACCATTCGTCCCGCATAGGATAAACATTGTCCTTTCCAACTCGCTAATCGACTCTGAAACTTGCTTATCAATGGGTTCCAAGCGGAAACGGGAACACGCCTAACGCTGAGAGGGGTTCCCAGATAGGTAATCGGAAAGTTCTCCACTCGACATCCCAGGACTCCTGCACAAGATGAAACGACCGTCTCTTGTATATGAATACCCATAATAGAGCTCTTATTAAAATTGACTTTCAGGCCTGAAATCAACTCAAAACATCGCAAAATTCTAACAAAAATGGGTAATAGAGACTCATCGGCCGGTAAAAAGCATAGCGTATCATCAGCAAATTGCAGGATAGACATGTCCTTCTCTGATCCGTCAACCCGAAAGCCCGGTAAAAGGCCAATTCGAATACTCTCCTCAAACATTAGTTTCAGTCCCTCACTCGCCAGAACAAAAAGAAACGGGGAAATAGGATCACCTTGTTTAACCCCCCTAGCTAATTTAATTGGTTCCGACGGCGTCCCATTGATCAGAATTGAAGTGACCGAATTTCTTCTACAGTTGTCAAGCCATTGAACCCATCTTTCCTCAAAACCCATTTGTCTAAAAACCGCATTCATATAGTTCCACGAAACACAATCATAAGCCTTATGGAAGTCTAACTTAATAGCCAAGCATGGTTGACGATTCCTATGAACCGAATGGATAATCTCCGAGGCTATGAACGAACATTCATGAATATTACGACCTTTAATGAAAGCAAATTGATTTTCTGATATCAATTTAGGTAGCAATGGTTGCAGTCTTTTAGCCAGCACCTTAGACACAATTTTATATATACCATGGATCAAGGCAATCGGTCTAAAATTATTCAATGAAGAAGAACCTGGTACCTTAGGAATTAGGACTGTATATGACGATTTAATAGCATTCGGCAGCCGTCCCGTCGCATGAAACTTCGCAAATAGGTCCATTAGCTCAGGCTTCAGTTCACCCCAAAATCGTTTGTAAAAGAAAAAATTAAATCCATCAGGTCCAGGCGCCTTCCCCTCATTACAGGAACAAACTGCATCCCATATCTCGGCTTCTGAGAATGGTTCAACTAGGCGACAATTCTCCGATGCATCGACCGTTCTGAACTTTAGTCTTTCCAACTCAAACGGAATAGCTGTAGTTTCCGAAAACAAGTTTAAATAGTAGTTTCGAATCGTAGCTGTGATCTCTATAGGATCGTTAGTGACTCTCCCACCAATTTCCAACTGTGAAATCCGATTACCTCTGAACCTAGCCGAAGCGATGCGGTGAAAAAATGCAGTATTGTCATCACCCAATAAAGTCCACTTCACTCTTGACTGTTGGTGCCGAATTTTTTCTTGGTTTCGTCTAACCTGAAACAATGTAGTTTTCACGTTTTGTAATTCAGACATGGTTGAAGCATCCAAAGGCCGACCCATACTAGAGTCAGTCAACTCTAAAACTCGGGCTTCCAACGATTTCAATCTACTATCTAATTGACCAAAATTAGACGAATGCCAAGGACGGATAAATCCCCATAATTTTCGCAGCTTGTAATCGACATCTCTATTCTTACACCCAGCCGTACCACAAATAGAACGCCACTTACTAGTGATAAATGGCAAAAAAGTATCAACATCCCACCAACAGTTTAGCGATCTATCTACTCTCCTTCCCCGTCTCCTCGAAGTATGCGACTGGAAAATAATGGGTAAGTGATCCGATAGGGTTGAGTCTACCGTCATGAGTTGTAAATTCGGCCAGCTATCTAATAGACCACCTGCCACCAACACTCGATCGATCCTCGAAAAGGACTGACTGTTACTCCACGTATAGTCCCTTCCAACTAAAGGAACATCATACAACGCACTCGCATTCACAAATTCTTGGAATCTTATCATAGAATTAGAAACACTCCCATTCCTACCCGCTCTTTCCGAATAATGAAGAATTTCATTAAAGTCACCACATAACATTACATTACCAACATCCCGAATAATGGGCAGCAATTCAACCCATAATTGATTCCTCTCAACGGCTGTGACTGGCCCATATAAGCATACAATATCGATCTCAACCTGATTCACGACCGAGCTCAGAATACACCATCTTACACCAACCGCTCTAACTGTACCCCTAACTACTTTAGAGTTCCATGACACAATTATCCCTCCCGACAAACCTTGAGCAGAAACACAATAATATGAAAAATCGTTATGGCCCCATAATTTCCTCACAATCATCTCTGATATATCCGACACCTTCGTCTCCACTAACACAACAACATGCAAGGACCATTTGCGGACACACGAACGAACAAAAAATTGCTTTGCTCCATTCGTGAGCCCCCCACGACAGTTCCAAGAAAGAAGGTTTACTGACATAAAGTAATGTGTACCAAACCTCGATTCAGACGGGCTATTCAAACTCTTGGCTCTTCCAGTACCTGCACAATTTGCCCCACATGTTGCTCCTGAAACAGCCCCAGCATCTCACCCACTTTAACGACCATTCTAGCCTCATTCTCGCGCGGTTCTGTAAGCTGGGCATTCATTATCACCCTATTTCTATTTGCCACGTCTGGCCCCGATGATCCAGACATTCTGCCAGTCTCCGAGTTTCCTCTAGCTGCCGAGTTCGCACTCTCATTACCGTCTGGCTCCCGTAAGGTAGAATTTTCCAAAATACCGTTATCCCGCAGCATTCTCGTGTCACAATCTTCCTCCGATATAGCCACTTCTTCAGATATCCTGTCCGCCATTGAACCCTCATCCGACTCGTCCTCCGAGCTAGAGTAATCCTCCTGACACCTCGGACAGCTAACGGCCTGACGCATAGAAGTGTAAATCGTAATCTCCGCCGTCCGTTCACCATACCGCCTCCATCCATTAGAATCGTCGCCGATCAGTCACACCCGCCGGCGTTCACTCACCACTGGTCCAGTCACGGCGTTCATAACTACCGCTCAAACAATCATTGCTCATAAATTCGGTCCCGGTCAGTCCCGGGTTACGAACCCTTCAAGCTAAAGCTAGAGATGTTGATGAAACCAAATAGAGGAGCTGTTTGTCAGAATTCCAGCCCAGCTGAGCCGCACAACAAAAGGCTCAAATCAATTATTGGCAGAAATTCATCCACCAAACACGGCAGTATAAGTTCCTTTTATTTTTGAAATTTTGTCTGCCTTGTATGCTTTGTTGTGCCCACATTGAGGGCAATGTGTTGAATAAGTGTGGGGTGAATCATATTGTCAGTTTTTGTCAATTGCGCTATTCTTGAAGTTTTTTTTTCAAATGCTGCTGAAATTTTGTGTTTTAATGCCTAGTGGAACTTTTAGCCATTTGAAAAAAATGAGTCTTTTTGGAGCATGATGAAAAGTGCATAATGAAATCTTTTACTTTTTCTAAGTTTGACCTCAAATTGAATCAATGTTCTACACTCATTAGTTTAAACATGGATATTTCTTACGCCAGATTGAACAAATGTTAATCAAATTGAATTTAACTTATATTTTTGAGGATACTTCCGTAAAATTTGAAAATTTCGTTTAATATTTTCAAGTGGTCTTTACGAGTTTGAGTTTTCATATAAAGTTTGACAGTATACAACTGATTCTTGGCTTATTTATTTGAATTATTGATGATCATATTTTGTTGAATTTGAGATTTTCTTCCCTTTTTAAGTCTTTCTGGCTACTTATGCTAGTAGGGGTTGCGCCTCAAAACGAAATTCCCCTTATTAAGGAGCCTTTAGTATAACGTAGGAGTCATATTTCTTAGGTATACCAACATTGACAATCCGTTATCAATGAGTGGGAGAGCATAAAAAAAAGCAAATGCAAACAAAAAAAATGCTCGACAATTAACCAAGGAATTGTAAAGAAAAAGCTTAAAAAGGACAAAAATTGGATTTCGTTTGAACTTCATGGGACTTTACTTCACTAATTCAGTTGTATATTGTCTTTCTTTATAGATGAAATTCTCTTTCAAGCAGGGTTATTGAAAAGGTTAAACAAAATGGTCACATTTTATTCGAGTATTTTTTGATTGGCTTTAAATTGATCTCATGAGTTAGAATCAGCTCATTGTTGCTTCTGGTCTGAGATTTTATCTCATTGTTGAAAAACTTGAGTCAAGAATGATTATTTGATTTGAGGTTAAAGGTAGAAGTGGCAATGTGTTTTATTCTTTGTGCTTAATTATGTGATTATTTGCTTAAGGTGAAACAAAGGGTAAGTGTGGGGAAATTTGTAAGAATGCATTTTATGAATTTTATTTATCTTATCCTATATTTGATTTACTCATTAATTTTAAGAATTTGGCTAAGTTATGCATATATTGTGATATTTGGTAAAAATAGATCAAAGTGTTGAAATAGCAAAAGATAATGGAACAGTTGAAAATTGTTACGGATTTGAACAAGTCAAGTTAAGGAGCTGATTTCTTGGGTTTAGTTAATGAAAGAGTTTGATCAACAATAACAGAAGTTGACGTGGAGAAGAGGGAAGTGAATCACCAAGTCACCTGCCACAATCCTCAATTTTCGGAGAAGCACTTAATTAATTTACAAGAATTTGATTTAGGTTCTGTTCTTTTTAACTTATTTTCTGTTCAGTTTAATTTAGTTCAGTTTTAATATTCAGTATTCAGTATTCAGTTCTCAGTATTCAGTATTCAGTATTCAGAATTCAATATTAAGTTTTAATTTATATATTATATCAATATTATTAATGTATATTATTATTCATAAATATTAAAAGCAATGAATATTAATGATAATATCATTTTAATTTCAATTTTAGTTCATTTCTATTTATACATTATATAAATATTATTGATTAATATCAGTAATCACAAATAACAACAAAGAAAAAGAAACCAATAATAATATTTTTAATATTATCAATTATTATTTCTACGATAAATAATTTTATACGAAAAATAAATTAATAAAAGTAATAATGTTTTATAAATATTAATAACAATTAAAATAATAAGGTAATATTCATAACAATAATTACAATATAATAATAATAAGAATAATAATAATTTATAATGGTATATTTAATTATTATTATTATATGAAATAATTAATAAATTTTATTAGAATGCAAGTGTTATTAATTATTATATATTTTAATATTTTTAAAATATTATTTATATTATTAATTATAATTCAGTTTTAATATTGTTCAGTTTCAATATTTTGAGTTTCAGTATTATTCGGTTCAGTTTTAATATTTTCAGTTTCAGTATCATTCAGTTCAGTTTCAATATAGTTCAGTTCAATTCAGTATCATTTAGTTCAGTTCAGTACTAATCAATTTAGTTTAATTCAGTACATCTATTTATCAGTTGAAAATAACATGACATGAGAGGGATGAACAACTAACTCTACATGAAAAGTTACTCTGTTGACGTGGCAATAGCGCGCAGATCAGTTAGCTATGAAGATAATTGTTTCTTTCTAATTAGTTTTCTTTTGTGCCTATAAAAAGGCATTAGTCATTTGTTTTAGGGTACACAGTAAATTATACTTAGCTTTTTATTTTACTTTCTTTATTCCAGTAACTTAATTCTCAGTTTTTTTTATTTGTGATCTCTAAATTTACTTTATTTTTTTTTTTTATCAATTTGTTATTTATTTATTTCGGTTTCTAAAGGTTATTTTAGTTCTTTTAATTATTTCAAAAAGACGTCGTTGTTTCAATTGAAGGTTTCAATGTTGACATACAAATTGGCTTGATCCGTAATTGTCCTATCAATTTATAGAAGTGTCAAATTAAGGTACCTCGCCTTAATTGGCTTGAATTGGGTTTTCCTAATTCGTAATGCAATTACCAAGTTAAAATGAGGAACGTTTCCAAAGTACTATGATTTAGTTAGGGTCAATCATAGAGCGTCTCGTGACTGATTTAAAATTAAGGGAATATTGATTATTTAGAAGCTTCTTCGGTAACTATAACCAATTTAGCAAAATTTGATTTAGAACTATTTTTGAACCGAGGATCGAATCAAGAAGCGAGATTGAATTATGTCTTTGATTGGATGCCTTTTTTTATTATGATTTTCCATTTAGTTTATAATTTTGTATTTTTACATTTTCACCAAAACCTCCAAACCCCCCTAACTTATTTTATTGCAGTTTCTATTCAGCAAAAAAGTTTTTCAAAGTTTTAGCCCTCCCTGTGGGATCGACCCTGCTTCCACTATCGCAAATATTTTTAGCAGGTTAATTTAAACTTGGCGAACTCGACACTCGCCAGCGATCACTTGCCAAATTATGAAAAACAACGACTTAATGAGTTGCGAAGATGAGAGTATCGGTATCATAGGCTGCGGAACTGCAGAAGAGACAAAGGCGACAATGGTGATGGTTGTTGTACAAATTTTTTCATCGGTTATACAAAAGAACAACTCATCTTTGTTTCTTTATTCCTTTGTGTTTAAAGAGTTTATAAGAGGTTGAGCTAACTGAACTTGTTAAATTGTTGGGGGAATCAAAAGTAGGGATGTGCGCACTTGAGAAAAACGCCGCAAAAGCCAAATTTTAGTGCAAGTGGCTGAATTTTCACCTCTGACCGATAACATCTCTTTTTTACATATACAAGGCTGCTGCTCTTCCATCTTTAAAGACATAGATTATGTACAAACACTCTTTTTCACTACAAAAGAATCAAGCAATTTGTGACAACAACAATTGTCACCAAAAAGTAAAAAGTTGTCATAAAAATTATACGTGACGATAAAAAGTTATCACATAGTCGTAACGATAACTCCGTAACAAAAAGTAACAATAAAATATTATCACAAATATTGCAATTTTTCGTGACTAATATTTTTTCACGTTAAAAGTATTTGTGATGATAAAATTTTTATTATAACAGGTAATAACCTTCTTTGTGACATAAACTGTTGTCGTATATTAACTGATTTCTTCTTGTGTTTGTATTATTGTAATTATACGTCAATTTGATTCTAAAGACAATTAAATAGCTGGAAGAATACTTTGTTATGACAACATCAACATCACCTAATGAAGTGGCAGAAACTCCTAAGTCCTCAGTACAAGAAAAATGATAAATTGCAAGGGAATTCTTGCAAGGGAAAAAAATCCCTTGCAGATTTACTAACTTGCAACGAAGTTTGCAACAGAAAGAACATTCCCTTGGAGAATTACAGAAATTAAAATATTTAATGTAACTGCAAACAAAATTGCAACTACATGAAATCTCCGTTGTAAAAATTTGGTTCGAAATTCTAGATGAAAAAACTGCAACGGAATTTGCAAGAATCAATAAAATTCCGTTGCAAGTTATAATATTAAAAAAAACACTCAAGTACAAAATACAACACGCCCCTTTCCCTCTTCCAAAACCTAAATTCACGCGAAGCTTCATGTGAAACAAATTTACCCATATGAAACCTCGCCAATGTGACCCATCTACGTTTTTTACTCGTCCTTCTCATCTCCTCCATCAACCCTCTTCTCACCCATTAGTTTCCTCATTCTTGATCTGAAATTTCTATCTGTCTAACCTAATTGCCCAAATTAATCTCACCCACCTCCCCTGTCCCTCTTAAACAATTGCCCTTCTCTCCACCCACTTTTTATTCTTAACAAAATTACCCAGTCAAAATTAGGTCGAAAACACAATATTTACGGAGTCAGCCTTTCCAGATGTCTTTGTTGTTTCTCGTTTCGTCAAGTTCAAATCTGTCAATTGTCGGGTTAGTATTAATTTCCTCGCTTCGGTTTCACCAGTTTTCGTTTTTTCTTTTTCATTTTGATTTATGTAATTATTTAATGTATTATAGAATCAAAGAATTAAATTTTGGTTTCTTTTATTAGTTGTTTTATTTGTTTAATCACTGGTGTTCTGTGAGTAAACGAGGGATAAAATTGACCCAGAAGACATGTTTTGATTTGTGAAAATTTCTATTATATCATGTGGTTTTTCTAACGAAAATTCATGACTTCTAAGTGATTAGTGTTAAAATATTAAACTTAATCTTTCAAAATAATGAAATAAAAAATGGAGCCATGATAATAAATTTAGTCTAATTACTTTTGAAAAATTGGTAAGAAGACTTTAAAAAATAATAGGAGTGTTTTTGGTGGTTGGAAACATTGAAAAAATGGGCACTTGGATTATTAGGAGACTTAGACTTTGTAGGATTTGTTAGTTAGATTTTGTGGAAAATTAGAAAAGTAAGTTGTTAAATCTAAATTTGAATTTTGTAATAGATTGAATTATTGAGAAAATGATAGGCCATTGCAGAATTCATCAAATGCTTATATAAGACAATGTAATTTGCTATTTTAAAGGGTGTAAGAGAGTGAAAAAATAAAAAGAGTTTATGAGTGTATTGTAATAAAATCAGTGTGTGAATTACTCATTTTTATGTTTTGAGCATTTTTTTTGCTTGATTATTTTCCTCTTCCATCCAATAAAGTGGTACCAGAGCCATTTTGTAACCAATCCTCTTTCCAAAAATCTCCGAGTAAAAAAAGTCGAGTTTAAAGAGTTTCAGAATCAGCCCAGAAAGTGTTGCAACAGGATGTCAGAAGTGTTGCAACAAAACTGCAGAAAGTGTCGCAGTTATCATAAAGTGTCGCCAATACTCAAAAAAAAAGTCGCAATAGCCTATGTACTTCCATTCTGGAAAATTTTTCAAGTTCATCTAAAATTGCAAGGAAATATTTTCCCTTGCTGTTATCCTTGCAAAATCTATCTAGAGCTATAGCGACGCACCAAATTGTCGCAATAGACTCAAAAGCGTTGCAACAACCCCTGTACTCTTTGAAACAAAGTTTCCTCTACAGAAATGAATCTCAACGGTGTTTCCTTCGTTTTCTCTCAACTTACAAAAACGAATTACAAAAATTAGTGTATCAAGATGAAAGCCATTCTAGGATCCCAAGTTGTTTGGGATATTGTTGAAAAAGGCTATAAAGTCCCAGCTGCAGATACACAGCTGTCGCAAGCCGAAAAGGACAACTTGCATAAGAGTTATCATAATGACCAGAAGGGTCTTAGTATAATCCATCAAGGGTTAGATGATGTTATGTTTGAGAAGGTGGCAGAAGCGACCACCTCCAAGTAAGCTTGGGATATACTACGAGTTTCTCTTCAAGGAGAGGATAAAGTACAAAAAGTTCTGCTCCAAATGTTAACAGGAGAGTTCGAGATGATGAAGATGAAGGAGACAGAGGTGATTGTAGTTTACTCCTCACGATTAAAATCTGTCGCTAACCAAATGCGGCAATATGGAGAAAAGCTTAAAGAATCCAGGGTTGTTGAAAAACTTCTAAGGTCACTACTACCAAAGTTTGACTACGTAGTAGTAGCAATAGAAGAATCTCCGGATATAAGTAAAATGACCGTTGATGAAGTAGTTGGCTCATTACAAGCACTTGAGGAGAGACTAAATAGACAAAGAGAAGAGTCTGTAGAACAAGTCTTGGCAGCAAAGGTTTCAGTCAAAGGTGAAAGTAGCCAGGATTCTAGCTATTACGGACGAGGACGTGGTAGAGGCTGTGGAGGAAAAGGAAGAGGAAGAGGACGTTGCAGAAATCAACCATTCGGTAGAGGTGAAAATAAAAATGGAGATAATCAGTCCATACGAGGCAGAGGTCGTGGTCATGGACATGGACAAGGAAGACAAAACTGGAGGTATAATGATGGACGTGACAAGTCCAATGTTCAATGCTACAATTGCTCCAGATATGGCCACTATGCAGCAGAATGTCGGAGCCCACCAAAGCTAACAGAGGAAACGGCGAACAACATTCAAGAAGAGGATGCAATCGATACGGTATTACAAACCTATGAAGGTGAATACAGTCAAGAAAACAACGTATGGTATCTTGATAATGGTGCAAGTAACCATATGTATGGAGACAAGAAAATGTTCATAGAGCTGGACCAGTCATTCAGTGGTAATTTTGTTTTTGGGGATTCCTCAAGAGTTCCTATTCAAGGGAAAGGAACTATTCTTATTCGTTTAAAGAATGGAGAGCACCAATTCATCAGTAATGTTTATTACGTTCCAAACATGAAAACCAACATTTTAAATTTGGGACAACTGCTGGGGAAAAATTACCAAATTCAAATGGTGAACCGAAAGTTAGTGCTGTTAAACAAAAAGAAAGAGCTGCTAGCTAGTGTACTAATGTCAAAAAATAGAATGTTCACTCTTAACATCAAGACTGATGTAGCAAGATGCTTAAAAACTTGCGTGAAAGAATTTGATTGGCTTTGGCAATTGAGATTCGGTCATCTCAATTTTAGAGGGTTGAAATTGCTAAGCCAAAAGAAGAAGGTGCATGGTCTTCCGTTGATTAATAAACCCCATCAGCTTTATGAAGGATGTCTTGTTAGAAAACATTCCAGAACTAGTTTTGCAAAAGAGTCCATGTCAAGAGCAAAGGCTCCCCTTGAGCTTATTCATGTCGATGTCTGCGGACCAATGACACCAATATCATTGGGAGGCAACAAATATTTCTTTCTATTCATTGATGATTATAGCAGAAAGACATGGGTTTATTTTCTGAAAGAGAAATCAGAAGTTTTTGAAGCATTTAAAAAGTTTAAAGCTATGGTGGAAAAAGAAAGTGGCTATTACATCAAAGCTTTAAGATCCGACAGAGGGGGAGAATTCACGTCAAATGAATTCAAAAGATTCTACGAGCATCAAGGAATCCATCATTTCTTGTCAGTCCTGAGATCGCCTCAGCAAAATGGTGTTGTTGAACGAAAGAATAGAACCGCGATGGAGATGGTGAGGAGCATGTTAAAGAGCAAGAATTTGCCCAAAGAGTTATGGGTAGAAGCTATTGATTGTGCTGTCTACATTTTGAACCGATCTCCAATAACAAGTGTGTCGGATATGAAACCCCAAAAAGCATGGAGTAGGAGAAAGCCTAATATCTCTCATTTTCGTGTTTTTGGGAGTGTTGCACATGTTCATGTTGCTGATGAAGAAAGAAGAAAGTTAGATGACAAAAGCAGAAAATACTTGTTCGTTGGTTACTCAGAATTTTCCAAAGGTTACAAGATGTTTGATCCTGATACTGGAAAGACTATCATCACTAGGGATGTGACTATTGACGAGGAAGCAATTTGGGAATGGAATAATGACAAGCAGAAGAATTACAGTTTTTATCCTTTCACCATGGATGAAAACAATGATCGAGATATGGAGGAGCCAAGCAAAGCATCGACGTCATATAGTCCCATTCCAATTGTATCTCCGGGACACGATGATGATGAAAGTCAAAGTCCAAGAGAAAGACCTAGAAAATTTCATGTTGTTGAAGATCTTTATGATACAACTAGAGAGCTCAATGAAGAATTGACTCTTTACTGTCATCTTATTGATAGTGAACATATTGATGCTGAAGAAGCCCTGAAAGATGAGAAATAGAGAAAAGCCATGGAGGAGGAGATCAATTCAATTTAGAAAAACAAGACGTGGGAGTTGACCAAACTTCCAGCTTACAAAAAGCCAATTGGAGCGAAATGGGTGTTCAAGGCAAAGAAGGACGCAAATGGAGAAATCGTTCAACATAAAGCGAGGCTAGTCGCAAAGGGATATAGTCAAAAACCTGGTATTGACTATGATGAAGTATTTGCACCAGCAGCAAGAATGGAGACTATCAGACTAGTGATCTCAGTCACTGCCCAAAATGGGTGGAAGATCCACCAAATGGGTGTAAAGTCAGCATTTCTGAATGGATACATGGAGGAAGAGATCTATGTCCAACAACCACCTGGTTACGTTGTCAAAGGCCATGAACGAAAAGTGTTGAAGCTGAAGAAGGCGTTGTACGGACTTAAGCAAGCACCGAGAGCTTGGAACAGCTGCATCGACAAATACTTTTATGAGAATGGATTTGTCAAGTGCCCACACGAGTATGCCTTGCACATGAAAGTGAAAGGTGAAGACATATTGCTTATTTACTTATATGTGGATGATCTCATATTTACCGGGAACAATCCTTAAAGGTTTAATGATTTCAAGAAGACGATGACTCGTGAATTCGAAATGACTGATATTGGCCTGATGTCGCACTATCTTGGCATTGAAGTGAAGCAAAGTGATGATGGAATTTTTATTTGTCAAAGTGGCTTCGCCAAAGAGATCTTGAGGAAATTTAGGATGGAAAATTGCAACCCTGTCAGCACTCCGGCCGAATGCAGTTTGAAATTGACCAAGGATGAAAATGGAGTCTGGGTGAACCCGACAATTTTTTTGAAGTTTGATCGGGAGTCTCAGATACCTGACGTGCACAAGGCCAGATATTCTGTATGCAGTTGGACTAGTGAGTAGATACATGGAAGAACCGAAGGAGTCTCATTGGAATGCAGTGAAAAGAATACTCCGCTATGTTAAAGGTACAACTAATTTTGGATTGCATTATTCAAAATCTGACGAATTCAAATTAGTTGGCTACAACGATAGTGATTGGGCTGGAGATAAAAATGACCAGAAAAGCACTAGCGGATTCATTTTTTTTCTTGGTGACACCGCATTCACATAGAGTTCAAAGAAGCAACTAATTGTGACGTTGTCAACGTGTCAAGCTGAATATGTTGCTGTAACATCATGTGTGTGTCATGCAATATGGCTGAGAAGATTGTTGAAGGAGCTTCAAATGACACAATATGACCCAACAGTTATTTTTGTTGATAACAAATCAGCGTTGGCATTGACAAAAAATCCTGTCTTCCATGATCGAAGCAAACACATCCATACGAGGTATCATTTCATCCGAGAATGTATTGAGCGGAAGGAAGTCACATTGAAGTATGTCAAAATGCAGGATCAAATAGCGGACATCTTTACGAAGCCACTGAAGTATGACGTGTTCAACAAATTACGAGGGTCGTTGGGAATAACGGAGAATTAAGTTTAAGGGGGAGTGTTAAAATATTAAACCTAATCTTCCAAAATAATGAAATAAAAAATGGAGCCATGATAATAAATTTAGTCTAATTACTTTTGAAAAATTGGTAAGAAGACTTTGAAAAACAATGAGAGTGTTTTTGGTGGTTGGAAACATTGAAAAATGGGCACTTGGATTATTATGAGACTTAGACTTTGTAGGATTTGTTAGTTGGATCTTGTGGAAAATTAGAAAAGTCGTTAAATCTAAATTTGAATTTTGTAATAGATTGAATTATTGAGAAAATGATAGAGCCATTGCAGAATTCATCAAATGCCTATATAAGGCAATGTAATTTGCTATTTTAAAGGGTGTAAGAGAGTGAAAAATAATAGGAGTTTATGAGTGTATTATTATAAAATTAGTGTGTGAATTACTCATTTTTATGTTTTGAGCATTTTTTTGTTTGATTATTTTCCTCTTCCATCCAACAATTAGATTGACTCAGTAGAGATATATTAATGTGTAATGCTTGATATTTAAAATAATCTTTGAATTCCAACTATGTTTTGTTAATTTTATTAGCTCATTTTTGCACTTTCATATAGTTTAGGGATTCATATTTGTAAGTTTCAAACTACTTTTATTTCTTTTGGTTCTTGGTTTTTTTTGGTAAGTTCTTTTGGTTCTTGGTTAAATTGCAAGTTTTTGCAGCAAAAACTCATTTATTGCAGCTCTGAATTCTGTATTTACCTTTGTTATTGTACAATAGAGAATTGTTATAGCATAACTTTCAAATTTCGCAATTTGACATATAGTTATAATCTGGTTTAGTAGGTGAAGGTTATATCAGTAGCAATTGCATAGCATGACTGTATTTTTTTTGTTAAGTATGCATTTTGTTTCTTCTGCTGTTTGTATTTTTAGTAACTTAAGCTGATTAAATAGTTTCCCTTTTGGTTTATGAGTTTTACTTCATATGATTGAACTTAAATGTTGCTCACATGGAATTATTTTCTCCTGGTTTTCTAATAAGTATGTAATTGTGCTTGACAAATAAACATTGTCTTGGTATTGCAACTCCTTTGGAATTGAAACATAGATGGGAAAAAAATAAAGATCAATTAGGTGAACCTCTTTGTCCATGTAGTGTAGATAAATATTTTTTACTGATGCAACTTCCTAAACATAGAGTTTAAAATTTATGCTTCTATTGGGATTGTGAAACTTGAGGTGCCTGAAAATTATTGTACCATCATTTGCAATTTTCGCTTAGTCTATAGACATTTCGATGATTAATCAACTGAAGCATCACGGCATTTGGAATTGTCCATGTGATCCCATAAGAGAAAAGGTAAATTAGTTTTTCTCCTTATATACTACTAGTTTGGACACTAGCTTGGATGCTTTCTGATCATACAAGGATAATCTGACTTTATTTGTGTTCGATTACATTTACTTTTTTTTTCTTTTACTTAGTCGCTTATTGGCTCTACAACTTGTTTTATATGTCAATCTAAGATTACATTTTACAACTACCAAGCCTTAATTCCACACTAGGTGGGGTCAGCTATATGAGATTGTTAAATTTCTATTGCTTATCATGCGGCAAGCTTGTGACTGGATAATAGGTTTTGTGCACACTTCTTATAGCTCTAGGTTAATTAAGTGGTCGATTATCAATATTTGATTGGAGATTAAAGGCTTGGTTGATCGATTGATTGACTGGAGATTAAATGAATGAAAATAGGAACATGATGTTGAGTAACCTTTAAGCGAGGAAGATAGAATTGGAAGCCTTCTTATAGCTAGAAAAATACGATATCAGTATGTATGTAGTTAGAAAGACTAAGGAATCATCTAGCTTGTTTCAAGAGATTGGCTATAAATTAATCAATGTTTAAGAAATAATCTAAAATGGCACTCTGCTGAGTTTGGTTCAAGTGTCCTTTTTCTCAAGGGGGGTTAAATAAAGCACAGTGTAAGCTATTATGTCACACTCAGTGAATAGTTTAAGTTTCCAGTGCAACTTTGTTTATAAGACATTATTAATGCTATAGTGTACAAAAGGTTTAGTACCTTGAAGTTGAAGTAGATAAACTAACGCCCTGTACTTTTGGACTGTAATTTTATGAACTGAACTGAATTTGGCTGAATTGAACTGAACTGAACTTATTTCAGTGTAAATTTATAACTACGCATAGCTGAGCTGAATTGAACTTAACTTAAGTGGACTGAATTGATCTGAACTGAACTTAACTTAACTGGACTGAATTGAATTGAACTCTAAACTGAATTAAACTGAATTTTAGTCCAAGAGAACATGGCCTAACAAGGGAAGTACATAAGATGCTTTGAAGCCAGTAGTGGAAAGAATTTATTAGATTTTTCTCAAGATTCATAAATGCATCTATAAACCTATTAAACAATAGATTTTCTTTAGATTTTCAGTAGCTGATTGTTAGATTTCTCCATTTTATCATAAATATTGCTAATTTTTTCTTCTCAAATGAACAAGCAGCTAGAAGTTATATTTACTATTGTTTGGGTAAATGTAGTTAGAGGTTCCGTTAACTGTTATTTGACGAAGATTTTCTTTACAAATACAATGTCAATCGGTACTGTAATGATTAGGTATTCGTGACCTTATTTCCAACCAACCCAGCTTGTACAGGCAATTGCTATTTTGTACTTTCATTTGTTGCAGTCCTATATCATGCATCTACCTTTGTTATTATACATAAGAATTTTCCGCCTCCTAATATGGGTATTAGGATCTGTTTATGATAAGTTTTACATTATCTTTTTGGTTTTTTCACATGTTTGTGGATGTTTAGCTGGCTGATCGGAAATGTGTATTTATAAATATTTCTTATTTTTTGTATATATAGTTTTAGCTCTTAATGTGCATAGGTTTCTTGAGTAGGTTAGAAGAAATGAACAATTTTATTAGGTCTTGGATCTATGAAAGAAAAAAAGCTCATCCACAAATTTGGATCCAATGTTTGTCAAGGGGGTGCAATTATTCATTGATTTTTCATTTAGTCAAACCTTCACTGATGGTTGAAACATAAAGTGTAAAAATAGAAATCTAGATGAAGATGAAATAATGATTATATAGTTAACATGGTTATGTTCTTTTCAAATTAAAGATTGGCTAAAGCATGGGAGTAATTGTTATTTTGTAGCAATCGGAAATCGGAAGGCTAACAGTTATTGGAAGCAAAGCTGCTCTAAATTACGCCATTGGAACTCTAATATTACTAATTGGCAAGTGGTATTTTATTTGACCATCTTTTTTAGATTTCTTCAACTTGGCAATGCACATGATTTCAATATTTAGATGGAACTAGTATTACTTGATTTTATTTAAGTTAATGAATTGGTTTGAGATAACTTCACTTGATCATATGATTTTATAAACTTAAAATAGGTTCCAAGAGTCTTTTGGTCTTACTTTTTTGAGATTGATTTCATCTTATGATGGCACTAGTCTTTAATTAGCTGCTATCAATATTGCAATTTTGTTCTCTATTGCTGTTTTTATGGGTGCTTTGTTAGTATTGTTGTGATTGGGGTTTGTTTGATTTCCTTAGTAAATGAATTTATAGTCCTTGTTATGTTTAAAATAATTATGTTTTTCTAATAGTTCCTGTTATGGATATACACTGTCTTTATAGCCTTCTGTTTAGATAGAAGTTGATAATAGGCTTATTTGTGTGGTCAATAAATTGCATAGTGAGGTTTACCTTCAACTTAGTTAGCTTTTCAAATTTTGTAGAAATTGGTGTTATGAAGGTTGAATTTTAGCTATAACTCCTTAACATATCTTTAATATGAAGTTGTTGAGATCAAGGATTGAACTGATTTTAGAATTTATACTAGTATTAACTGAGTACCATCAGTTCATTTTCCTTAAGCTATAGATAATGGAAGGCGTCCAATTTTTGTGATTTTTGCTTCAGTACTAATTGAGGGTTATGGAATGGATATTATGCAGATTGGCATTATATTGCTTCGACTAAGATACATTGATTTACATATATATGTTACCCTGTAATTTTAAGATACATTTGATTGCACTTGTTCTCATATCATGCTAATTTTTACGTTTCTTTTTTTTTATTATTGCATATTGATTCAATGTATTCTTTATAAGACTTTCTCCTTAGTTAAATTTTCTTTTAAATGCCCATTCTGTTAGGCATTACTTTGATATATTAAGCTGAGGGATTAGTTGATAAATAGAAAACATGAAGTTGTTTCCTAATTAGTTTAATTATATATTACTTAGTAATCGTCTATTTTATAAATTTAATATTTTGAAACTTCATCTTTTTTTAGAAGCTGGAGAACATTGTTCGTGCTACAAAGAAGTAAAGAGGTATCATTTTTCACTAACTATAGTTCTTATTTTCCATCTAAGTTGAAAATTAATTCCTTTTATTTAAGAGTTTATATAATCATGTTACTTGAAGTTCTAAGTCATAATAGTAGTAGTAGGAGCAGTAGAATAATAATGATGATATTATTATTATTATTATTATTATTATTATTATTATTATTATTATTATTATAGCTCCCTTCAATCCAAATTACAATTTTTTAGCATATATTTAGCGATTTGCACTTGCAAATTTGCAAAGGACATTCCAAGGGAAACTACACTTGCAAATATGCAATGGAAATTTGCAAGTGATTTTTCACTTGCGAAATTGCAAGAAGCTAAATTGCAAGGGACAGTGTACTTGCAGATCTGCCACGAAAATTGCAAAGGAATATCACTTGCAGATCTGCAACCGAATTTGCAAGGAAATACATATCCGTTACAACATTGCAACGGGATATAAAACCCTTGCAGACTAATCTGCAAGAACGTATACTGTAACGGAATCCGTTCCGTTGCAAAACACCGTCTGCAACGGAAATTTCATTGTAGATTCCGTTGCAAAACACTGATTTTCTTGTAGTAGCTATATTTGTATCTAGAATAAATTAAAGGGAAAACTTAAAAAAAAAAAGTGGAGTGTTGTTTCACTCATTTGTAAATAAGGTCTAAGAATTTTATTTTACAAAGTAGGATTTGTGGTTTTAAAAAATTGACGAAAGGAGGATAAAAATTGTTCATAATAATGATGTTACATAAATATATTAATTAATTCAACATTTTCATAATTTAACCTTATTATTTTAAAATTATACGTAAAGATTTGAGTAAGTTTCAGAGATTTTTTCATATTTTTTTATCACTTTTTAAAATTTATCATAATATTTTAATTAAAAAAATATTGTACTGTTACAAAAACTTTCATTGATACGTATTACATTTTAATTAACCAATCCACAAAATTTCGAATAAAAACAAATAAGATTACTCATTATCGTGATATAATTCAATATTGATAATCATTTTCTGTTAACTTTATGAAATAACAGACTCCATTTTATAAAAATTAAAATTCTCAAATCCTATTTTATAAATGAGTGAAATCACGTTATATTTTTTTTTAAATTTATCATAAGTTAATAATATCTTGAAAGGAAATTCTAGAAAATGTTTTATAATAAGCCTCCTTAGAAGCTTCTACCACCGCCATCGATTGTGGCCTTATGTTTGTTGTTGTCACCGACCTAAAGTGTTATAAATAGGTGGTTGGCTAATGTGAAGTGTGAGTTAGAATGCAGTGTTCCAATTAAGCAAGAGAAATAATTGATTGCGATTGTGAGCACAGTATCCAAATTGCAAACGATTGTGGGTTAGGAGAGTGTTGAGCTTGATAATCTGAGTAAGCACACAATTGAGGTTAAACTCATCTAATACAAAATTAATTAAATTATACTAGAGCTTAATCTATATCATTTATATATCATTCTTTATCATTGTTTGTTTATCACGCGGGATATCCAACAAATTATTCTAGATTAATAGATATTGCTTTTGTATTAATTAATCCACAAAGTTAAATACTACTGAAAATCTTTAACGACCGTATTGGGCTACAAGTCTATATCTTTTGTTTTCTCATTCCTTCTACCCTCCGTTCATTACTGTGCTAATAACAAAATTGGGGGCCCACTTTCAGAGTTGAACAATTTTTTGAGATCCACCCCGTTGGGCTATTAAATCATAATAGCAAAAAAGTATTGATTGCCATCCATGCTAGCAAAATCACATATATAAATGAAATCAATAATTTTATCAAAAAAAAAATGAAATCAATAATTAAATTTTAGATTTGAGGAGGAATCCTCACTTTTATTTTATTTTTCTTATTTTTCAGTCTTTTTTCTTTTTTTTTTAATAATTTGCATTGGGTATATCTTTATCTTTCACTAAGCTATAGTCTTCTTCAAATATGGATCTGCCGCTACACATCTCAATCTTGATAGTTTTGCAACTAAGCTGGACTCCATCAACATTAAGACAAAGAAACTTGTGGATCTTTTACATTTGATACCCACATCTATCTCTCTTAAACACGATCACTTTAGATCTTGTGTTATAGCGTACGCATGTGTATGGTTGTGTGGTTTCAAGAATGTTCGTTGGAGGCTAAGAAATTTTATATTGCAATGTTTATCTTTGTTTTCAGTTGTTTATATTTGTCTTCTTGCTCATGTAGTAAATTTGTTATCATTTTCTATTACAGTGATATTTTGTTTCTCTAATTATGGTAGAGTGTTTTGTTTAATGTATGTGGTTTCTTTTGTTCATGTATCGGTCAAAATATACTTTATAGTTTAGTGTTTATAATATATTTCCTTTCCTGAATTTGGATTCTCTAAAGTTGGAGATGTGTAAAGTTGTACATTTTAGTCAATTTCAACCATATATTTAGAGTTAATTTAATTTTAATTATTTATAGAATCCACAATACAATTAAATCTCAACTATTAAAACTCAAAGGATGATTGTTATATAAGCTAAAATATATAACTTTATCAATCTCTAACTTGAGAAAATCATAATCCTTCCTTTTACTTTAAAAATAATTAAAAGATACATTATGAATTAAATATCAAATCTTCATCTAGTTTGATATGAGGTGTCAATATTAATGGGCTTGATTTTTTCAAGTGTTGTTTTAGAAAGGAAGACATCGTATGTTAAAGTTAAGGGTGGATGTGTCATGTTTTTTTAAATTCTTTTTCTTTGTTGTGTGCATTTATAATTTAACATGCTTTTTTAGAGTTTTTTGTTCATTTTTTTATCTTCGAAATGACATCTATTATGATATTTTTTGTTAGATATCTATTGTAATCAATAAAAGTAGCAAAACTTGGAATCAAAACGCTAAATAAGTTTCTAATAGATTAGAATTTTAAAATAGATTCAAACATATATCTAATAGATTGGTAGTAGATCATTTTCAAAAATAGATTTGTAATAGATGCCTAAAAGATCAAAACTTCAAAAATATTTTTTTACAAATGTCTAATAGATTTCTAATATATTTTTGATAGATATATCTAATAGGTTTCTAACAAAAATTTGATAGATTTCTAACAAATATCTAATAGATTTTTTTTTTAGATTTCTAACAGATATCTAATAAAATTTTCTTAGATTTCATACAGTTCAAAACAATAAGATACATGATACGTGGAAATTTGGATAAGTAAATCATACATTCACTAGTGGGAAACAGGCCCTTTGGTTTCGGTTATAAATGGGCCTTTGGTTTCGGTTATGAACCGATGAGAAAGCCGCCGAAACCAAAGGCCCAATCTGTTTGGCCTCGATTAATTTAACCGAAGAGAAAGAGCATCATTCTCCTCGGTTAAATAACCGAGGAAAACATGCATTGAAAAAGCGGTATTTTTACCGCTTAATGGGCCTCGGTTAAGTTGGAAAATCGAGATAAATAGATGGGCCTTTGGTCTCGGTTAACTTAATAACCGAAACAAAATCTGCTTTTTTTTGTAAAAAAATTCAATATATGCACCAACCTGTAAAATTATAATTACACAATACTAAAATGACTCAAGGAGTTAACTTAAGTACTATATATAGCTAATAAGTATGAACATAATCAAGATAACTTAATAGGAGCCAAAAGCTAATTAAACTCGTAAGTATTTATACAAGGCTAAGCGTAAACAAAATTAAATTAGATAAGGCCAAAAGCTAATAGTTAAACTATCACATGAAGAACTAATACCGAATCAAGAAATGGCCATTTTGATGAAATGCTTCAGTTGGGATCTGCAAAGAACACAAAGATGACAAGTTCATTACCAACACAAAGATGACAAGTCTATCAACGGAATAAACAGAGCATATGTAGAAGATAATTAAGTGTTTGCAATCATGAAACAATCCAGAAGAGATACAAACTTCAAGATAAATAAGGATTGCAGATCTCACAAATAGCTATCAACAAAGCCACATGATCAAGCACAACAATTATCTTACAAATCCAACCATAATAAACCGGGAAATATATGTTCTTTATTTTCCCACTTCCTAGCATGACAAATTATTTTAAGAACACCTTAATCAACTCCAAATTTAGAATACTATACCATATAAAATAAGATGACAAATTAAAAGCGACCATAAAGGATTGACGAGCCAACTGTTGAACAGAATACAATTGAACTAATAATTGAGAATACCACTAATCACTACATGCATAATTAACTTGAAAATACCAGCCTCCACTTATGCCACCAAAGCAAACCAATAATATATTCTCATACAAAGCTAGTCGAATAACTTGTAAGTTGTAACAACAGAATGGCATAAAACACATAAAAATTAAAGCTAGAATGAAATACCTCAAATGTTAATGGGTACATAAAGACTCGAACTCTATCTCCCTGAAAAATTACAAAGAAATGGTAGAATACAAGGCTAATAAGTACTATATATAGCTAATAAGTATGAACAAAATCAAGATATCTTAAAGTATTGTACATAGCTAATAAGTATGAACAAAATCAAAAGCAACCAGAAGCATAACATGATAAGATATTAGATAAAAATTCTTTGCAGTACATTTGTGCAGATAACTTTATATAAACCTCACAAAAATTTTGTTCCTCGAAGGAACATAATAAGATAGTTCTCTCCTAAGATTCTAAAATAAAATTCTTTTATTACGTATTATAATAGTACTGAAGCAAGAGTTGGCAATAATAGTAACAAAGTCATTAGAGGCAGCATACTCATCAATATGATAAAACAGTTTGAAAGATCTAGCAACTGAATAAGAACAACACACTCTATTGCATAAATAAATGACTTTTGAGGTAGAATCCAAAGCTAACATGATAAACCTTAATCTCTTAGCAGTAATCCATACACCAACAAATTATGAAAATTCTTTGATTCTACATTAAAAATTTCAAAGTTTATAATTAAAGAGAAAGAAGGTAAGCATATGTGTAGTGGTCAACAATTTCATTGTCTGGTTTGTTAAAGCGAGCAACCAAGTGCTTCTCTGCAAGAGCCAAGTCAACAGCATTGGCAATTCCCTGTCCAAGAGGACCTAAAAACAATATGTAAAGCATAAGAGTTTCAATTTCAAAGCCTATCAATACAGAGAAAGCTATTACAGTTGAAACTATTAACATCAAACTCTAACCAGTAGTAACTTGAACACCAGGAGTCTCAAAGTTCTCAGGGTGTCCAGGTGTTTTGCTTCCCCATTGACAGAATTGCTTCAAATCTTCTTCCTATTAATTTAGCGTAAAAACAGAGAATTTAGCAAATTAATCAATAGGCTAACATTTTCAGTAAAAAAATCAGTAGGCGAACATTGAACACATATTCAGTCATAGAGGCCAGGCTCTAAAAGGACACAAAATCCAGTTCCATTACTATTCAGCATTGATTAACAGATTAACGACTCAAAAAATCATACATGTATTCAAACATAAGCAAAAATCTGAAGAAATTGATCCAAAAAACCAACTAGGACACTACATAACCAGTGAGGTGAAGCAAAGCATACTGAAGCAAAGATGCACATAACAACAACCTGCAACCAGTTTTTATTAAACCTTTCCAGGTTGATTTCCTCTATGTCCCATTAGCTCCGAATCCGAAAGCAATGGAAAAAGAAGTCAATATTGCATACCGCCAGAAAAGTAAGAATAAAACTACTTACTACTTGTTCACTTCATCATTATCCTATGAAATTAGCAAAACCAACACTCATTCCTCCAATATTCGCCACAACAATTAAAAATTGAAGATTCGAAAGGCCAAACATGTAAACTTCAAGATAAAGGCGATTAATAAATACTTCAATAACAATTCCAGAATTCCAATTAACTTATTCATCTAGACACATAAACTCTAAACAGTAATTTAGGTATAAAAAGCAAAGTGAACGTACTGCCATTTTGACCGATGATGAAAGACGAGCCGCGGAGAAATGGTGACGAGATGAAACCAAGAGGAACTGCGGAGGAATGGCAGCGACACGAGCAGCTGAGGAACGGCAATAAAATCTGAAGTCACACGCACAGGCGACGACGGTGAGCAGTTCTCAGAAAGGAAGGTGACAACGGTGAAAGGTTCTGAGGAGGACGATAGCGAGAGGGGTTCTCACGAGGGTTTTAAGTGAGCGCTTAAAGAGAACTGTGTGTTGTGAAGCGCATTGTCTTCGGTTATTTTAGATAACCGAAACAAATGTTCCACGCGAAATTGATCTTTATCTTCAGTTATCTGAAAAACCGAAGACAATGTACAATTCCAGCCCTCCAATTTAAAATTGGGCCCGCGAATTGAGAATTAGTATCGGTTATAAATAAAACTGAAACCAGACGAAGGGGTTAAAAGGCCCATTTTCCACTAGTTATTTTGAGCTAACATTTTGTGTGAAAAAAGATCAGTTTTTGTGAAGATCTTTACATATTTTAAGTATTTGCTAAAGGAAGGAGAACTTCTGCCTTGTTGCTGAAAACTGGCGAAAAAGTGCAGTCTTCATTGGAGATCTCCATAATTTACAAAATATTGTCATGAAGATCTTGCCATGAAGAGATTTCCTGCCATTTCAGGAAAAAGACTGAAAAATGGTGGAAAAATTCTCTCTAAAAATTGGCAATCAAGTGCAAAGTGTAAGTTGGGTTGATTGATGCGACACTTGCCAGATAAGAATAGTAAAAAGTGGAGAAAAGTCACCTTTTAATTTTTACAACTTTGCCACTTTCTAGAAGACTTTTTGCTAGTGGGAATACTTTATTTTTTTTTGAAACACTCCCGGAGAGACAGTGATACTTTATTATTTATTTATGTAAAATATCTAGATATTTGATTAAACTAGGTTAGTTTATTGTAGATATTTTATCTCTCTCCTATGGATTGGTGGCCTATATAAACCAACCTTCATAATAGGTGAGATTTGCTCCCCTTTTAGGGTTTGCCATATTATTTCCTTCTTGCTTTCTTCTGTAATTTCTCTTCTTTAATAGAAGATTTTATTTTCTTTATTTTTATTATGGTTTATTAAGTTTCCAGCAACAAGTTCTTCTCAAATAGACTGTTCAAGAGAACTTCGAAGCAGTGTATGTATAACTTAAAATTCTTTATTGATTGTTGTGTTTGAGTGCTTAATTCTTATGAGTCAAAGATTTAGCTCATAGTTAGCTTTGTTATTGAGACCGACCGGAGATTTAGCATAATGGAACACAAACACACTCACATAATGCATGAGACCAACCGGAGATTGGTTATGTGCTAAGGATTTTAGATTTATCTAAATGCTTAACTGAACCTAATGCTTTGTTTTTAGCTTAAGGAGACTGACCAGAGAATTAAGTTAATAACATTAGTATTCAAGATGGCCGACTGGAATGCTTGAATTATCGTGGTTGAGATACCTTGGATCTCTATGCTTTAGTGAGTTATTATATGCATGTTAGAAAGAAGACCTTGTACTGTTTGTATGTAGAGAACTTGTGCTTTATCTTCATTTTATGCATTGTATTATTATATCTTTTTATTTTATCCATCCACCCAAAAATTATAAAGAACTTCTTAGTCAGTCTACCCGGAAGACCTTCAGACTGTTTATACTTGCTCCCCGTGGAATACAACACTTGGTCTTGCCTGTACTCCAAACCGACCCTAGTGCACTTGCTAGGAGAGCATTCTGGGCACCAGCAATACACTTATGATAATATATATTATATTTTCTATAGATTTCTATTATATGTGTAATAGATTTTTGTTAAACGTCTCGTAACTAAATAATAAAGGACACAGATCTATAAGATATCTATTATATATCTATTAAATGTTCTAATTTATAAAATAATCATTATGAAAGACAAATCAATTAGATATCTAATAGATGTTTCATTTTAAGAAATCAACACATACACATCTATTATATATCTATAAAATATACATTAGATGTCATAAAAATTGTTAAAATATAGATTCATTAGAAATCTAATAGATTTTGAAAAGTTCAGAAATATTACAATGGCTATCATTTCAAAGATAAAGAAAGATGAATAAAAAACTCTAAAACAATATGTCGAAAAAATAAACAATTAGATATATAAATGAAACAACAACAACAACTCCAATGCTTAACAAGGCTCCCGCACAAGCGGGGTATGGGGGGTCTGGTGTATGCAGCCTTACCCTTGTAATTACAGAGAGGTTATTTCCAATTGACCTTAAAGTGGAGTTGCAATAACTATCCGAGACTTCACAATAAGAAAAAAGAAAACAAAGGGAGAATGTGTCGTGGTTACTATGGTAGTCATGAACAGCAAATAGGCCGTAAAAATCATTATATTTAGCTGTTTTTAGGGCTGTAAATGAACCAAGTTGTTCGTGAATAGCTCGGTGTTCGGCTCGATAAAAGCTCGACTCAGCTCGACTCGATTTATAAATGAACAGTTCATGAAAATGATTTTATGGCTCGAATTATAAATGAACATAACATGAATAAGCCAAAGCTCGACTCGTTAACTAGTGAAGAAACTCGATTAGAGGTTCATGAACAAGTTCGAGAACTAGCTCGATAAATGTTCGTGAGCTAGTTCGATTATTATTACTACATATTAAAAATTAAATTTTATAGAATTAAAATAAAGTATTGCTATATAAAATTAAACTAATACAACAAGTATATGTATAACATTACCCAACCCAATTTTATGGCTCACTTTAAATTATGTATTGAATTGGCAATATTGTTCACGAACAAAAGTAGACAAGCTTATTCGCAAAGAAGTTACCGAACCGTACACGAACAAAATAATTGTGTTGTTCGTGAACAGCTCGCAAATAAATGAACATTTAAACGAACCGAACACGAACAGAATTTTGAGCTAGAATTTGAGCTCGGCTTGACTTGTGTTCGATTAAAAATTATACGAATGAATACGAATATATCAAAACTCGGCTCGATTTTACTCGTGTACACGAATAGTTGTTATGGTATTTTTAGAAATAATTTGGTAACTTAAACTAGAGTTGACAATTTGCCATGTAAAATAAAAAGTCATTGGTATGTGAGATACCGTTGTGTTGTACACATATGTTGGCTTTAAGCCCTGGACGCGTTAAAGCACATAAGTCCATAAAGCCCCGTTTTATGACTCCTATACGTGTCAGGTTTTAATAAATGTTGTTAAAATCGGACACATACCAGTAAAAATTTTGATATGTGGTATTATTAGTAAAATTAGAGGTTTTATCAGTTTTTCTATTTTTTGAAAGAATATATTATATAGAGATATTAATTTACATACGAGTAAAAATAAAGAATTTGGCATATTCTTGATATATTTCTACATAAATATCTCTAAATCATTGAGCTAAGTCACTTAGAATATAATTATTCCAAATCATTTCAGCCCGTAATAGAGACTTTTAATAGGTAATATAACGCTTTTCTAGGTGTCTTGCAACCCTTTCTATGTCTTTTGCAGCACTTTCTAGATCTTTTGCAACACTTTTTGGGTCACTTACGACACTTTCTGGGTCTTTGCAACATTTTTTTATCTTTTATAACACTATTTTGGTGTCGCCATAGTCTTTTTAAAAAACTGTTTTTAGATTAAACCATACCGTAGCCATAATTGGTTCACAGGTAAAACACTAATCGAAACAGCCGGTACAGTACAGTACGGTTTTTATAACATTGGTTTTAATCACTATATATTACAAACACGTAAGCCGACAATTTTTTCAAGGGTCAGTTTGACTGTGCTTATTTTAGCTGCTTTTCTGAAAGACACTCTTTTCAAGCTTTTCCTGGAAGCAGAAATTTAATTAAAAAATAGTTCCTAATTAGTTAGTATGAAGGATCAAGTATGTGTTGTTCAAAGCCAAAATATATAGTTATATTAAAAGTTTTAAAGAGTAATTTATTGAGACAATAGCTTGAAAAGTAATACTAAATGGCCTCGAAAATGTCTATAACAAACACCTTATAATTTATGTAGCACGGAAACTGATACGGAAACGGACACGGAAACGGAAATCGGGAAATGCCATTTCTAAAAAATTTAGGTTTTCAAACTGTAGGTAAACATGTAAATAATAAAAATATAGGGGTATATGTATAAATATATAAAAATAGAAATTTCCAAGAATATAATTTAATTCTTTTATAAAATAATGATATACTAAAATACTCTACACTTAAAAAATATTTATTAGTTTTAAAACAATTTTATCGTAAATATTTATAAATAGACACCTATCATATCATATTCATCTCATTAAGATCACATAGTATTTGAAAAGTTCTAATTCGGAAATAATATATATATTTAGAGACTTACACAATAAATGCATAGGAAGTTTAGTTTTATAATGAACCAAAATTGAGTCATAACATTGAAGAAATTTCTAGGAAACGGTTTCCGGAATATGAAGAAACGAGTTTCCATCTTTCTTTAATTGCGTAAACTGGCCGGACATGTTTAGTAGGGGTTTCCGAGAGTTTCCGTTTCCGAAACGTTTCGAAAACCCCGAAACAGCATGTCACCGGAATTTCCGTGCTTCATAGCTTATAATTATTACATACTTTCCAAAGTGAGGAGTCCATGGTTCCCTAAGCTCTCTAGTAAACGAGATCTAATGTAGTATTTCTTTATAGTCAACAGAACGTGAATGTTTATATTGAGTTTGAAGACGGTACGGCACATTCCACCCTAATTGTGTTAAAATTTAGTGCAACAAAGACTTGTTTAGGATTCTTACTCTCTATCTCTTGGTTGAAGAACCATTTGACTCAAAATCTTAAGTTCTTAAATTCTAACATCTTTTATTGTATTTTTCAAATTCAAATATTGAGAGTTAAATTGGTTTTATTTGGTGTACCCACTACATGAAATCTTAACCATTTAAATTTCTTAAAGGATTAAAATTTACAATTTTACCAAACCTCAACTTAGAATCCTAATCCTTATTTTTCCGTTTAGAGATCTTTTCAGAAAATTGGAACTACATTAATGAGGCATAAGAAAGGATGTAGAAAATGACAAAAGATTATTGGTTCAATTTCCATATGGACCCTAGTAAAGCAGTATAAATATAACATATAGTGATAAGAGTCTCTTCTTCACCCAAAAAAAATGGAGATTGCTGTGTACTATGTATCTATAGCAGTAGCATTTCTTTCAATTGTTGTTGTCTGGTTTTGGTGGTCGAACCAAAACTCATCTTTAATCAATTGGCCTGTGCTTGGTATGCTCCCATCGCATCTATACAATTCATCCCAAATCCATGATTATTGGACTTCTATTCTGGACAAACACCCTTTTTGGGCCCTATGCTATCAATGGTTTACCCTTTACGTCCCTCTGCTATGCATGTTACCTTCTTGATCCTTGTGCTTCGGGATCCGTTACCCATTCGGCCCTTTTTTTCACGGACATAATAGATCCTTGACACGTTGGACACATTTGCTGATGTGGCACAACATGGACTTTCAAATGATAAATCTATGGCTTACACCTGGACAACTTATCCAACTCATCCTCCTCTTTCAGTTTCCTTCCTCAAAAAGATTTCTAGTGCCATTGCTTCTGTAGGTATACAAGTGAGAGGCTATTTCCTCTATTGGATTCATTTCACTTCACAATCTGAAACCTATATGGGAGACTGCATGAATTGCTTACCTTCAACTACCATTCTCCATTTATGAAGCAAAAATATGGAAATTGATTGATATTTTGTAATCTAAATTAGCATTTTATCTTTTAATGGCCGCCGAAGCTAATTTCTCTCGTACTTTCAAGTTTTTTTACTGGCCGAGTTAGTTTCTTTCCCTTTTATCTGCTTCATTTTCCTCATGTTTCGAATTATATGGTTATTTGATGATATTGGGAAAATATAGCTAAGCAGTTCTTGTCAAGAGGGATACCGTTCATAATCAAATTGTAGTTCGTAAGGCACTATGCGATATGGTTTCTATCAGTTAGCAACACTTTTTTTAATTGAATTCATTTATGCTTTTCATCTAAGCAGATCATGTATATTCATTGCCTGTAAACTCGGCTTTATGAAGTTCAATTTCATCTTTTTGACTCCTGGGTCATGTTTGTAATTGTTATTGAATTTTCTATTTTTTAGATTGTGAATTGAAATTAATCCAATGGAGTAAATAGTTTCTCACCTGCTTACATGCGGAATCCATGGCACTAAAAGTCCTTTTGTGGAAGGAACCCGAAGGGAAAAGTGGATGAGTTTTTTTATGGGAAGAAAGGCTAAAAGAGGAAAAGGGAAGGTCTAGGTTCCAGCATAGAGGATGAGTTGGACAAGTGATGGTCTATGTTGTGCCACGTCAGAAAAAAAAAAAGACTCTCAGGTTCAATTTGTCAAGGCTTTATTATACCCATTAAAAAAAGGATCAAATGAGTAACAGATCCCAAAGCATAAGGACCAAGAAGGTAACATGTATAGTAGAGGGACGCAAAGGATAAACCATCGATAGCACAGGGCCCAGAAAGGGTGTTTAGCTCTTCTATTCTTAACCAAAGTGGTGGCATATTTTTGTTCAAAGGTCCTTGGTCTGTGGCATGGACTATGTAATCACTATGGATCCCAACAATATTCAACACACTTTCAAAAAAACTTTCTCCAACTATCCTAAAAGCCCCGAGTTGAATCAGATCTTTGACTTTTTTGGAGATGGAATTTTCAACGTGAACTCTAAAAGCTGGCGAATTCAAAGGAACATGATTCACTCTTTGTTCAAAGACAAGCGGTTTGAGCTTTTTTTTGAAAAACCCCGAAGGAACATTGTGTCCCTTCAAAGGCTAAAAGTTTGGAGCAGGTGAAAATTTCGGGGCGGAGTCCCCAGCTAGGCTGGTTTCCCCGCTTACCTACAAAACACCTACCCCTCTTTTATTAAATAAAAATCAACTCACGGTCTCAAGGCGAGAACATGAGTAAATCAATTACACGAGAGTAGCAAGTTCGGGAAAATAAATACATCAGAAGTAACAAAATTAACATCCCGCCTCCTAGTTTTAAAGATGAACCAACATAAATGAATGCATAATCCAATAATGTCTTCTGAGCCGATCCTACCTTCGAAAACAAATTTATTCCTTCGTTTCCATAGTGCCCAAGCAATTAAGAACCATAGCGCCGTTCTGAATTCTCTACCCCTTCCATCAGCAAAGAAGCCGCGCCACATGGCTAGAAAATCCACCGCCTTCCACGGTATAGGCATCGAGATACCGAGCAATCTCATCACCTGCGTCCACACCTTATAGCTGTTACTGCAATGGAGCAGGGCGTGATCCATAGTCTCCTCCAAATCACAAAATGGGCATTGACCGTCCGTTATAGATTGGCAGCCCCGGAGGAAAAGGAACATTTTTGTTGGTAATCTTCCATGAAAAACAAGCCACCCAAAGAAGCAAACTTTAGGGGTCACACATGCCTCCCATATTACAGAAAATTCGAGCCTCGGCTTTGGCCATTTTGGCGAACTATAGTAGCCCATACAAAAGGAGCTTGTCGTGTACTCTTTCTTCTCCCCCACCTCCCACATAAACCTATCAGCCGTCCCTGAAAAGATAGGCTGCCGTTGAACCTGCCCCAACTCGTTGTCACCCTCTAGAAACAAGCTCGGACAGCTTATACCGATCCAATTTCGAAGTTCCGCACCTCTCTCCTGTCCTGAAATCCTTAAGTTCCGTTTCCAAAAAGGCCGCAAAAAGGCCGATGACCCGAAAAGATAATGACACCCCTCGGCCACCGAACATGATTTCCTATTACACAACCGGTATAGGTCAGGGAACAAGACCGCCAACTCCGAATTCACCGTCCAGTTGTCATGCCAGAATGAGCAATTTTCCCCACTTCCAATAGCAACCCGAATGCTCGACCTAAAAAATTCCCACCACTCCCCACCTCTAATACAACATGCTATAATTCCTCTCCAAGTATGTGACAATGTAGATGAATCATAGTTTCCAATGGACCACCATGAATCAAACCCGTATCGTCTAACGCAAATCTCGTACCATAATGACCCATGATCAGCACTCCTAACCTTCCATACCCACTTCATCAACAAACTACAATTAACCAACTTTAAGTTCCTAATGTAGAGGCCCCCAAGATTTTTGGGTAGGACAATCGTCGCCCAACTAACCTTACTAATGCCCGTAGTATTTGAATCACCCTTCCACAAAAAATTCCGCATCAGCTGCTCAAGTTTCGTAATTACCGCTCCTGGCATTTTATTCAATGATAACAAAAAGATTAGAAGAGATGATAATACCGATTTCACAAGCACCATTCGTCCCGCATAGGATAAACATTGTCCTTTCCAACTCGCTAATCGACTCTGAAACTTGCTTATCAATGGGTTCCAAGCGGAAACGGGAACACGCCTAACGCTGAGAGGGGTTCCCAGATAGGTAATCGGAAAGTTCTCCACTCGACATCCCAGGACTCCTGCACAAGATGAAACGACCGTCTCTTGTATATGAATACCCATAATAGAGCTCTTATTAAAATTGACTTTCAGGCCTGAAATCAACTCAAAACATCGTAAAATTCTAACAAAAATGGGTAATAGAGACTCATCGGCCGGTAAAAAGCATAGCGTATCATCAGCAAATTGCAGGATAGACATGTCCTTCTCTAATCCGTCAACCCGAAAGCCCGGTAAAAGGCCAATTCGAATACTCTCCTCAAACATTAGTTTCAGTCCCTCACTCGCCAGAACAAAAAGAAACGGGGAAATAGGATCACCTTGTTTAACCCCCCTAGCTAATTTAATTGGTTCCGACGGCGTCCCATTGATCAGAATTGAAGTGACCGAATTTCTTCTACAGTTGTCAAGCCATTGAACCCATCTTTCCTCAAAACCCATTTGTCTAAAAACCGCATTCATATAGTTCCACGAAACACAATCATAAGCCTTATGGAAGTCTAACTTAATAGCCAAGCATGGTTGACGATTCCTATGAACCGAATGGATAATCTCCGAGGCTATGAACGAACATTCATGAATATTACGACCTTTAATGAAAGCAAATTGATTTTCTGATATCAATTTAGGTAGCAATGGTTGCAGTCTTTTAGCCAGCACCTTAGACACAATTTTATATATACCATGGATCAAGGCAATCGGTCTAAAATTATTCAATGAAGAAGAACCTGGTACCTTAGGAATTAGGACTGTATATGACGATTTAATAGCATTCGGCAGCCGTCCCGTCACATGAAACTTCGCAAATAGGTCCATTAGCTCAGGCTTCAGTTCACCCCAAAATCGTTTGTAAAAGAAAAAATTAAATCCATCAGGTCCAGGCGCCTTCCCCTCATTACAGGAACAAACTGCATCCCATATCTCGGCTTCTGAGAATGGTTCAACTAGGCGACAATTCTCCGATGCATCGACCGTTCTGAACTTTAGTCTTTCCAACTCAAACGGAATAGCTGTAGTTTCCGAAAACAAGTTCAAATAGTAGTTTCGAATCGTAGCTGTGATCTCTATAGGATCGTTAGTGACTCTCCCACCAATTTCCAACTGTGAAATCCGATTACCTCTGAACCTAGCCGAAGCGATGCGGTGAAAAAATGCAGTATTGTCATCACCCAATAAAGTCCACTTCACTCTTGACTGTTGGTGCCGAATGTTTTCTTGGTTTCGTCTAACCTGAAACAATGTAGTTTTCACGTTTTGTAATTCAGACATGGTTGAAGCATCCAAAGGCCGACCCATACTAGAGTCAGTCAACTCTAAAACTCGGGCTTCCAACGATTTCAATCTACTATCTAATTGACCAAAATTAGACGAATGCCAAGGACGGATAAATCCCCATAATTTTCGCAGCTTATAATCGACATCTCTATTCTTACACCCAGCCGTACCACAAATAGAACGCCACTTACTAGTGATAAATGGCAAAAAAGTATCAACATCCCACCAACAGTTTAGCGATCTATCTACTCTCCTTCCCCGTCTCCTCGAAGTATGCGACTGGAAAATAATGGGTAAGTGATCCGATAGGGTTGAGTCTACCGTCATGAGTTGTAAATTCGGCCAGCTATCTAATAGACCACCTGCCACCAACACTCGATCGATCCTCGAAAAGGACTGACTGTTACTCCACGTATAGTCCCTTCCAACTAAAGGAACATCATACAACGCACTCGCATTCACAAATTCTTGGAATCTTATCATAGAATTAGAAACACTCCCATTCCTACCCGCTCTTTCCGAATAATGAAGAATTTCATTAAAGTCACCACATAACAATACATTACCAACATCCCGAATAAGGGGCAGCAATTCAACCCATAATTGATTCCTCTCAACGGCTGTGACTGGCCCATATAAGCATACAATATCGATCTCAACCTGATTCACGACCGAGCTCAGAATACACCATCTTACACCAACCGCTCTAACTGTACCCCTAACTACTTTAGAGTTCCATGACACAATTATCCCTCCCGACAAACCTTGAGCAGAAACACAATAATATGAAAAATCGTTATGGCCCCATAATTTCCTCATAATCATCTCTGATATATCCGACACCTTCGTCTCCACTAACACAACAACATGCAAGGACCATTTGCGGACACACGAACGAACAAAAAATTGCTTTGCTCCATTCGTGAGCCCCCCACGACAGTTCCAAGAAAGAAGGTTTACTGACATAAAGTAATGTGTACCAAACCTCGATTCAGACGGGCTATTCAAACTCTTGGCTCTTCCAGTACCTGCACAATTTGCCCCACATGTTGCTCCTGAAACAGCCCCAGCATCTCACCCACTTTAACGACCATTCTAGCCTCATTCTCGCGCGGTTCTGTAACCTGGTCATTCATTATCACCCTATTTCTATTTGCCACGTCTGGCCCCGATGATCCAGACATTCTGCCAGTCTCCGAGTTTCCTCTAGCTGCCGAGTTCGCACTCTCATTACGGTCTGGCTCCCGTAAGGTAGAATTTTCTAAAATACCGTTATCCCGCAGCATTCTCGTGTCACAATCTTCCTCCGATATAGCCACTTCTTCAGATATCCTGTCCGCCATTGAACCCTCATCCGACTCGTCCTCCGAGCTAGAGTAATCCTCCTGACACCTCGGACAGCTAACGGCCTGACGCATAGAAGTGTAAATCGTAATCTCCCTCTCCCCCATTGATAACTTCAGATTGCGGCTCATAGTACCTATAGGAACTGACACTAAACAAGAAATCACATCCAATCGATCCGGCCGTTCCAAGTTGCACTCCATAGCCACCAGCCGACCAAATCTCCCAGCAAGGCTGCGAACTAATGATTCACATATAATAGTTGGTAGAATACCCATGAGATCAAGATACATGACACACTCGGAGGGAATAAAATTCCCCGCCAGTCGCTCAACCGAAAACATAAGGTGGCTGAGAACCTTCCATTCATGACTAACAAAATTACTCATCGCATCTCCTGTGATAAAGGAGACAATCACGCACTCCCCACCAACAGGAGCGGCAAATTCAACATTAAAACCACGCTCACACAATAAATCATATATATTTCGAATATGAGATATATTGTGAAGCCGAATCAGGCAGGCCTTATCTTTCCACGAGGTAGACTGCACCATGCACTCCTCACTCTTCTGCGACTCATTCTTATCCATTGGGCTCGTCACAATCTTAGGCTGCCCCTTACTTGCCTCCTCTATAGAATTACGATGAGGGGCCGCGACATCAACATATGATCTCCCATCTCGAGGTGATTCGTGAAACACTCGGTTCACACGCCTAGATGACTTTCGGATCGGCTCCTGGATTTTCTGAATGTTCAAAGGCCTTGAGTATCTTGCCTTATACGCCCGCAAACGAACAGCCCCAATTTCAACAGAATTCATCCTGTTCAAAGCTTCATAAAACGGAACAGTTACATCAATCGTAAGGTCGGATTTTCGAGGTTTTTCTTCTAATCATGGACGATTCTTACATGGCTTTCTACTGCAAATCTTTGCATCCTCATCCTGTTGCGGGCAAGACTGATTCGGCCAAAGACAAAAACCGTAACCCTAAGCAAATCGCCGGGGTCATTAACAAAAATACCTTCGCTGGGGTTGTTAGGGGGACGAACTCATTTGTTTCAAGTGGTGTGAATTCCAAGATTTTGGAATCTGTAGAAGTTTCAATAAAGGATGGATTCGCCTGAGTAAAAATTCCGCAATATGTACTTGAGAAAAGGATTGCAATGTGTTCGAATTCTCTTATTGGGAGGCTGATCTTGCAGCGAAGAGATGCTCCATACAAATTACCACAACTCAAGGAAACCCTAACTAAAATTTGGGGAATCAAGGAGCAGTGGAGGTTGATTTCCCTAGGTAAGGGTTACTATCACATATTACTTAATTCTCAGGACATTAAGCAGCGAATATGGAACAAAGGACCAATTGTCCTAAAGCCTGGAATGATGCTGCTTCAGGCATGGCAACAGGACTTTGACCCGGCAGCTCAGAAAATGACTAAAGCTTTAGTCTGGGTTAAATTACATGGTCTACCTTGGAATACTGGGATGCGGGAATCCTTGCTTGCATCACTAAAGGAATTGGCCAGTTCTCAAGAGTTGATAATGTTACCCTCGACAGTGACTATAGACATTTTGCTCGCGTATTGATTGATGTTGATTTGGCAGGAAGTCTCCCTATGACTATGGGGGTGGAGAAAGTAGGTAAGCAATTATGGATTGATGTTGAATATGAAAACATACTGGATTTTTGCAAAATATGTTCTAACATAGGACATTCATGGAAGGAGTGTCATCAAAGTTCAATGGCTAAGTCTGATAAAGTGGTTAAAAATTCGGCAGGTGTTGTTCCGAAGAAAGTTGTTGGTAGGAAAGCTGACTCATCTACCCCTAGGTGGGTAGATAAACCTACGGTATCTAGGGTTGTCCCTATTACGAATGTTGATAGAATTGATATTGAAGCATTGGCTTCTAAGGTGAGTGAGGCGGCGACTAATGTAGTAATTGAGGCTGCGGCTAATGAGGTGTTTGAAAAGGAGCCGGGTTCTGAGATGGCTCAAGAGTTGGCTAATCCTGAATTAGGGAATGCTAATAACTTGCTACTCGCGGTTAATATAGAGAATGAACAAATTAATACTCTGGAGGTAGCTAACTTAGTTACGGATCTAAGAGATAAGGGATCTGAAGTTCACAAGCTGATCGATGGCCATATTACTGACGTTTCTGATGATGCTTCAGATGAGGTCGAACAAGAGGAATTTGGATCAGATTATTCACAACCCGAGAGAGGTGTTCCGGGCTCTTAGGCCGACTCTGTGGAACGTGAAGAGGCTAGAATGAAAAATAAGGCCAAACAGTTGACACCTGTTAGGCAAGGTTTTTCATTCTCTTTCTGGGATGACAATTTTAGTTGTGAGATTGATGAGGGAGACGATATATTCCCAAGGAAACAAAGGGTTTCGACCCCCACTGGGGAACAGGCTAGACAAGAGCATAAGGCGCTTGCTAAACGAGAGCACAAGGAGCGCAAACCTCCAAAGAAGTTTTCTCCTTCGTAGATAGTTTTTTGTTTTATGCCGTAATAGTTGTTTGACTTTCTTTTATTTTTCTATATTTTTTCTTTTCTTTAATAATACTAGCCTAGGGGAAGGTTTTTAACGGCGGTGGGGTGTAAAACCTCCGCTTGCCTTTTCCCTCTTACTAGGTAATTTTAAGTAAAAAACATCTGCATTATCGTTTTAGGTATGGATCCTAACACTCTTTCAGTAGAATTGCCTCGTGTTCCCATTGAGAAAGCATTTTATGATGTTTTGCAAGGTTACTTTTATCGCATTATTGTCCCGGGTTTTATTTGGAAGCTGCAAAGATGGCTCCAAATTGGAGAAGAGAAGAAGATGAAGAAAGCATGTCACACATTCGATAATTTTGTGGACAAATGTATTAAAAGAAAACAAGAACAACTTCAACAAAACACAAGTAACGAATTTGATGCGCTAACATACTTTACGCAGATGGGCGTTGAGAAGAACAAAACAACAAAACTATCAAACAAGCTTATTAGGGATATGGCAGTTAATCTTTTGTTTGCAGGAAGAGATACTACAAGTGCAGCTCTGGCTTGGACCTTTTGGCTAATTGGGGCAAACCTGTCTTCCCAAAATAAGATTTTGGAAGAGATGGAACAACATTTCGGCAGTGACAATAGTGACGAGTGGAGTTTTTTTATTTCAAAAAGCTCGAAAAACTTGTCTATCTGCATGCAGTTATATGTGAGGCTGATAGGTCCCAATCAAAGCCGATAATAAATTAAAAATAATTCTCTTTAGGTGAGAATGAACCACAGGTTCTTGTTGTTAATGTATTCACCCTTTACTTGATAAATAATGAGAATTTATATACAAATCATAAACAAACTAATATCCTAGTTCTACGGCAATCTAAATGCCACTTCTAATTAACCAACCACTAATTATATGGATATCCTAACCCGCACACCACTAATAAAATAATAACCCCAAAGCAATTAACTTCTAGTGGCAACAACAACCATACTCAGCCACTAAATTAAAACCATATTCTACATAATAACTAATTCTAAATAAAATAATAAAAACAACAATAATTAACTATTCCACTAATTATTCAAAGTACGTTCTTATCAGAGGCTCTAAGATTATACCCGCCGGTGCCTTTTGAACGTATAATAATGGTTGAACCAGACGTTCTTCCAAGTGGTCATCATATCTCAGGATATACGACGATTGCGTATTCCTTGTATGCAATTGGAAGAATAAAGGAGTTATGGGGTGAAGATTGCTCAGAGTTCGAATCAAAGAGCTGGATTTCGGAGAGTGGTGAAATAAAAAATTATCCATCACACAAATTTATAGCATTCAACACTGGACCAAGAACTTGTTTAGGTAAAGATATGGCACTTCTACAGATGAAAGCAGTTATTTGTGCAATATTGTGGAATTATATTCTTGAATTGGTTGAAGATCAGCATATTGGTCCATCTTCTTCCATAATTCTTAATCAGAAAAATGGTTTGAAGGTTAGAGTTTTAAAGAGAAAGGCTTCTTAAGGAGGATAATATAAAACTTAAACATGAAACTCAATTCTACAGCTGTCTACAATATTAATAACCTATTAGTGATGATCCTAGTAATAGATATTAATGTGGTGTATAGTCCCAAGGTATATAGTATAGTCCCTATGTATACATTCCCAAGTAGTTGTATTTATTGTAAGTCTTGTATAGCAAGACTCACATATTATATATTTGTAAGCTCACAACAATAATAATACAAGTGTTCAACACGAGTTTACATGGTATCAGAGCAGTAAACTCTAATTTCTTTTTTGTCTCTCTTAGTAGCTCTCAGACGATTCAAGTCGCTCTATGTCGCTCTTAGTTATGGCTTCACCTATTTACGAAATTTCAGCTTCACAATCTGCATTGGCCAACACCACAACCTTGATTCCAACTGTCTATTGATCCAAATCTGTACAAATCCTCCCCTCTTTAATGTGTTTGGTTCGATGTTGAACCTTGGAAGTGTTCTTGGGTTACCTCCTTTTAATATATCCAATGGTATTTCGAGTACGGTCACTACTGCTTCGGTTGATCATGGTGTTCCTTCTCTACCAGAAACTGTCCAGGTTATCACTCCAAACTTGGCTGGAATGATTAATAACAAACTCACCTCAGAATTTTTTTTTAATTTAGAAAGCACAATTTACAGGCTTATAAAAGGGTTGTCGTTTAGCCCATCACCTTGATTCCCTTGTTGATGGCTCTCCCAATTGTTGGCTTTTTTTTGAAAAATCAAACTGACATTTTAAGAGTTCACTGGGCACACTAGGTACACCTCTATTATGAAATATTTATGCGTATTTGTAGGCTTACAAAACAATCAAAATAAATTCTAATGGATAACTATTAATCTAATTCAAATTCTAAATCCTAATTCAAATCTAATATTATCAACTAATTAAATAACAAAAGATAATATCATATTTTTGAATTCAATTTCTGATACTTCCTCTTGATTTAAAATCTTTTTATTATCTTTCTTGTTATACTCTCCCACCATGGAACTTGACTTACACTTTTTCACCACCGAACCTTTGATGATGCTCTCTATAGTCATCTAACCTTGATGGTGTACTTCTCTCTAAATACCTTTTGATGCAATTTTTCACCAACATCCAACCCAAACTTTAATTTTTTGAGTTGTGATGCTCTTATCTTGCATCTGAAATACTAACACTTCTCCTTGTGATCTTGTCATGTAAATTTTCTTCATCATCCAACTCAAACTTTCATTTCATGTGATCTTCACATCTTGCATCTATCACTTCTCCTTGTGTTAACATTCCTTTTATTTCCTCACACAAACATATATCTAAATTTTGTGTTTAATATTGGTGACCCATCTCACCAGCCCTTAAGATCATTTAAGCTCTGATTATCACTGTTGGCTTTTTATTTGAAAACTCAAACTGACATTTTATGAGTTCACTGGGCACACTGGGTACACCTTTATTATAAAACATTTATGCCTATTTATAGGCTTACAAAGCAATCAAAATAAATTCTAATGGATTACTATTAATGTAATTCAAATTCTAAATCCTAATTCAAATATATTATTATCAACTAATTAAATAACAAAAGATAATATCATATATTTTGGATTCAATTTCTAACACTAATCCTACGTATGAAGCTTGGGAACAAAAGGATCAACAAGTTCTGAGTTGGATTCTTAATAAAGTTTTTAAAAACTTATTACCACAGATAGTGTCAGCAGAAACAATGTTTATAGCATTGGACAAATTGATAAAACCCTATGCATGTGAGTCTCGATCTCAAATTCGAAACCTTTTCTCTCAACACATTAGTATTCTGTGTGAGAGTGATGATATCACTACTTACATGCTCTAAGAGAAAGGTGTCTATGATAAAATTTGTTCCTTGGGTTACTCTATGAGGGAATATGATCTTGTTGATGTCATAATTATGGATCTTGGTGAGCAATATGATACATTTAAGTATGTTATGGAAGCAAAACTCAAATCAATTCGTTTTGACAATAATTTTGTCTTGCCACTCACTACCGAAAGGCAACTCAATCATCCTCCATAAACCACCAAGTTTACTCCTACAATTATGAATGTATCGCAGGGACACTTTACCTGTGGTGGTCGGAGTAGAGGGCACGGTTCATGTGGCGGAAGATACTCATGGGGAGTTATTAGAGGGCGTGGCTTTTACCCGATGCAGTAGTAAATATATACAACCATTGGTCAGTCTCAACAATTCACAAGGAATCCAATGGCCACTAAGCAACCACTCCCTCTCCCGAATAATTCAGACACTTACTCTTAGCATGCTGTGTGTCACAACTGTTAGGGATTTGGTCATATTTCTTGAACTTTTTCCTCACCCAAACTCAACATAAATCCCTCTTCTCATATTGCAACTATACCTACTCACCACCAACCCTAGATCATGGACTCCAGTGTGACTCATCACTTGACATCGAACTTGGGAAATCTTTCTATTCATTCTGAGTACACCAGTCCCGATGAAGTCACTATTGGTAATGGTTTTAAACTTCCTATATCTCGTATTGGTTCCCATAGTTTTTCATAGGCAACAATTCTTATTCCTTCCGTGATATATTATATGTTCCTCGTTCGTCTCGTAACTTGTTACCTATTTTTGCTTTAACCAATTCTAATCATGTTTCTGTGGAATTTTTCTCTGATTCGTTTGTCATCAAGGATTTGGAAACGGGATGGATCAGTTTCAAGGACCGGAGTAATAACGGCCTTTACTCTTTATGTTGGTCAGCTTCAAATAATTCTAGTCATGTTCATTTAGCTTCTTTGTCAGTTTGGCATGATTCAAGTAGGGCATGCCTCTTATCCTTTTGTCAAGAAATATTTACATATGAATAAAATAATATTTTTCAATGATGTTTCTCCTTTGTGTTCTGCGTGTTCAACTGCTAAGAGTTATAAATTGCCATTTGAGTCGTCTTTTGTTGTGTCTTCTCGTCCTCTTGAGTTAATTTATGAAGATGTTTGGGGTCCGTCTTCTGTCATCTCAATGAATGGGTTTCGTTATTATGTTCTTTCTTGGATCCTTTTAGTAAATATTCTTGGGTCTATTTTTTAAAGTAAAAATCTGATGTTCGTGATGTGTTCAAAAAATTTAAATCTGTTATGGAGAAATATTTTGCTAGTCCCATTAAATCATTTTAGTCAGATGGAGGAGGTAAATTCAGTGCATTAACAGATTTTTTTTATCCAAAATGGGATTTCACATATAATTTTGTGTCTTCACACAACTGAACAAAATGGCTCCACCGAAAGAAAACACCATCAGATAACTAAACATGGTCTTGCCCTTCAGCATAAAGCTCACGTCCCTCCTCAATACTGGACCTATGCGTTTGATACATATGTTTACTTCATTAACTGAACCCCCACTCGTACTGATAACTTCATCACACCCAATCAAAAAATCTTTCATCGATCACCTGATCTACTTTCACTTCAAGTATTTGGTTGCCTTTGCTACCCGTGGCTCAAACCTTATGCCAAAAATAAACTCCAAACCAAATCTCGAGCATGTATTTTGTTAGGATATAGGAGACTTCACAAAGGTTATATTTTCTTTGATCACATCCATTCAAAGCTCTTTGTCTCACGTTATGTGCTCATTGATGAACAAGTTTTCTCATTTTTGATGTTGCATGATGAGAAACACACTAAAACTTTTCCACCTAATCAACCACCTCTCAATGTCTCTTTTCCTCGACATGTCATACCTAGTCTCCCCAATCACCCACCAGCCCCTCTACTACATTCCACAACTACCCATTCTACCCAACCCCCAAACACTACACAAATACACCTAAATGACAACCCTTACCACTGCCAACTTCTTCACACACAAGTCAGACCTCACCGCAACCACCGCCACCTATTCCCCCTACTAAAAATTCCCCTACCAACACCCTACCCCCAATTCCACACATGGTTGACCTCTCTTCTTATCTTATATGACCAGCCACCCGTCTTCCTAAACCACCACCACCCCCTAAAAACCGTATGACCACAAGATCCCTAACAGGCTCCCTACGTGCACGTGTTTGTTTTGATCTTTATCATGCTATTGAAATGCTAAATACATATAAACAGGCTGCCTAAGATATAAATTGGCAACTAGAAATGACCGATGAGTACAATGCTCTCATTCATAATAGAACTTGGGTTCTCTTTCCACCTCAAGCATCTCAAAATGTTGTAGGGTGCAAATGTGTGTATCGACTCGAACAAAAATCTTATGGTTCTATTGATAGCTAAAATGCCTATCTTGTTGCTAAAGGGTTTCAACAACGTTCGAGTATTGATTACTTTGAGAGATATAGCCCCGTCATTAAGCCAGCCATGACCATACTTCTTTTGTCCTTGTCTATTTCTTTGAAATGGCTTGTCACATAATTAGATGTCTTGAATGCATTTCTTCACATAACTTTGATGAAAATGTGTTCATGGAGCAACCATAAGGGTATATTAACCCTCATTATCCTAATTTTGTTTGCAAGTTACAAAAATCTATCTATGGGCTCAAACAAGCTCCTCGCATGTGGCATCGCAGCTTAACAGATTCATTGGTAAAGTTTGATTTTCATGGTTCCAAATCAGGTGTCTCTCTTTATTGGTTCTGATGTGGGTCTATCATGTTATTTTCCCTTATCTATGTAGATGACATCTTACTCATGGGTGATGACAAAGGCCATATTTCACACAATGTGTCTCAGTTAGATAGTGAGTTTGCTATTTGTGATCTTGGGTCTCTTGATTATTTTCTTGGAGTACAAGCAACTTGGAGTTCTCGTGGTCTTTTTCTATGTCAATCCAAGTACATATTGGATCTCTTGAAAAGGCAAAACATGCTTGGCGCCAAACCAATTTTACCCCAATGTGCAACAAAGATGTGTTTATGAAGGGTCATGGAGATTCCTATACATATGTGACTAATTATCATTGTGTTTTGGGTAATCTTCAGTACTTATCATTGACACGTCCGGACATCTCCTTCGCCGTGAATCAATTATCTCAATTCATGCATGCTCGGATCATGGGCACATTGGCAAGGAGTGAAATGAATCCTTACCTGCTTACACGGTACATATACCCATGGTCTCTTCTTTCTCAATAACTCATCCATTCATCTTCACGGGTTCACCAATGCAGACTGGGCTGGTAATCTTGATGACTGCAAGTCAACAACGGGTTATTCCATTTATCTCGACTGCAACTTAATCTCATAAAGCTCTAAGAAGCAAAGTTCAGTTTCCCATTCCTCCAAAGAAGTAGAGTACCGAGCGTTGGCCATTGGAGCATCTAACATTAGTTGGCTTCAAATTCTACTACATGAGCTCGGCTTCACTCTCCCTTGCTCTCCACATCTTTGGTGCGATAACTTATCTGCTACTTACTTAACAGTCAATCCCATTTATCATCAACAAAGTAAACATCTTAAAGTTGAGTTTCATTTTATTCGTGATCATGATTTGCAGGGTCTATTACAGGTCTCGTATATTCAAACACATGACCAAGTCACCGACGTTCTCACTAGACTGCTGCCCAAGGATCGATTCTTACCCTTCAAAGACAAGTTGAGCATTTGTTCTACACCATGCACAACTTGAGGGAGGGTAATAGACATTAATGTAGTGTACATATTTCCAATGCATATTAATGTGGTTTATAGTCCTAAGGTACATGTATAGTCCTAAGGTATACATTCCCAAGTAGTTGTATTTATTGTATGTCTTTTATAGAAAGACTCATGTATTATATATTTGTAATCATACATCAATAATAATACAAGTGTTCAACAAGAGCTTCCACCTAATATTTTGTTTGTTTTATCAGGTAAGAAGCAAAATCTTACGTATTAAGCAATGTTATTAATATTGTACTATGATAGCCTATTCAGTCGGTTTTACCGCGAACTGGTCATGGCTATGGTATGGTATATATAAAAATCGATTTTAGTGAAAAATTGGAAAAAAACTGGGTTGAACCAGTAAAAAATAGGTAAACCGGTGTACCAGTTCAAACCATATTTTCTCAAAATCCTACTGGCAACAGGTTAAAGTGTTGCTAAAGACGCAGAAAATAGTTGCTAAAGAATCAAAAGCATTGCTAAAGACACAAAAGTGTTGCTAAAGGCACAAAAGCGTTGCTAAAGACCCAGAAAAGAGTTACAATAACCACTGGATACCCTAAATAACATAAAATTTCTTTCCAAAACACCTCTAGCAACATGCATAAGTGTTACTAAAGACTTAAAAAAGCATTGCAATAGCCATTAGAAAACATAAATAATATATATTCTTTATAAAATAAAAAATCGATAAAATAACTAATAATACCAGTATAACCAATTATACCACGTACCATTGACCTCACCGGTATGAGGCCCGATCCGATATTGATAACATGAGTATTAAGTTAGTAATAATAGTCAGAAATAGGTTTTGCATGTTTATAATTAAAATAAATGAAAAAAAATATTTTATAAGTATCATGTGAAATTAATTTAATTTCTCTGTGTGCGCAAGTGTTTGAAGGTTAGTTGCCTTATCTAAAAAATTAAAAATTGTATTTGAATTATTAAAGAACAATCCCTACATGGATGTTGTTCGAACTTAAGATCTCTAGAGGCCACAAGTTCAATCTTAATCACTAAATGAAGACGTTAACTACATCACCAAGTCCTCTTATTAGAAACAAGTTTTTTTGTATAAAAGGAGTTTTTATATAAAGTATTAGGTATTTTGTACCCTTTTCATTTGCTGATTGACACATCACAACTTTTTATTAAAATTAGGGGTGAGCAAATGTCGGTTCAGTCCAAAAATCGGACTAAACCAACCCAAATTAGTAAATATATAAAAACCAAAATCGAACACTACAAGAAAATTGCTTAATAGTGTTGACAAAAATGCGTTGCTAAAAAACAATTGGCATCGATATTGTGTCCAAAAATGATGTAGCATCAACTTAGCGAGTAATAGCTAAAATGTTGGATGCTAAATGTTTAGCGTCCACACACTATCTGTCGACGCTATTTAGCATCTATAGAATCGTCGCTAATTCACTTCTAATAGTGTCGACGATATTTTTAGACTCTATTCAGCAATTTTCTTGTAGTGGAACCGATTGTTGGTTAGGTGAAAATAAAAATGAATGTAATTCGATTCGGTTATAGCCGAACTACTCAAACTCTATATTTACTAAATGATTTGTAATTTTATTTTTGTTTTAGGGTTATATGTGAGAGATTTAAAGTAACTTATGGCAATTATACATTAAAATTCATATTTACACCAACAAATATAAATATCAATACAAGAGGTATGACATGTATATATAATGAGTAACTGAATGAATTGTATTCCTAATAGGATTAGGATTCCCAAGTTGTGAAGTATATCAATTCTTTCGTAAATAGGATGACTTAAGTTAAAATCACAAATTTGTTATTATATTCTAACTATTAGTGTACCAGATACCGTAAATATAATAAGGATTTTGATATAGTATTGATGGGTGTCGAATCCACCAAAAATAAATATAAAAACCCTTTTACTCTAGAACAAATATATTTTGTAGTAGCGGTAAGCGGGATCGTCTCCACAGCGATTAAGCAATTAATCTTATTCAAATCAACTATCAAAAATAAAAGCAAGAAAATAAAATAGGGGGTTTTTAGATTATTTGTGGCTAAAAGAAAATAAATGCAAAATACAAAAATAAAAAGATGAATGTGAAATTTTTTGGATCAAGGAGGCTCTCAGCTTAGTTGCAATTGATCATCGGCAAAAACATAACTCTTGAAATATCAATTCATTGGCTTTAACTATGAAATAGCACAGTTAATTCTTTTTCTAAAACCGGGTTTATTATAGATTGCTAAATCGATTCCCTCAATTATCTGATACACTTGTAGAAATAACTGACAATATTTAATCTTCAAAAAGCCTTAAGATCTGAAGAACCAATTTTGACTCAATAAATCATGATAGCACGAATAATTAAATCAAACCAAATAAAACCACGATAACATAGGTAATCATTTGTTACAAACTTTTCATCATATTATGATAGCATGAACATAATGAAAATAACTGTATGTTGAAAATTCAAGAACATCAATTGATCAGTTCGAAGTAAATAAAAAGACAACAATAATAGGCAAAATCGATTTTATTCGAAAACTGAATTCAAGAAATAATTAAGTACAAACCTTACAAGATGCAACTAACCTTGATAATTCATCAATCGAAAGATGAAAACTAGTTAAGCATAATTAAAGAAAAGAAACAAATTGAAATTTCATTCATAATAGAAAAATAAAAGAAAAGCTGTAAACATTTTTAGACAGGAGAACTAGCCAAGAAATCTCCATCTTTTTCTGATTTTCAGCCCAAATATAAGTTAATAAAAAGAAATCCTAATTAAGTTAGGATTGTAATCTCCTAATTAAAACTAAATAGATAATTACTAACTAAAAGGGAAAAAGATAATTCAAAACAAAAAAGGAATATAATGTATATTAGTTTCTAGTCATTGTGTTCAAATAGGAAGCTTCAAATCTGTAATTTGCTCTTTTCTCCAAAAATCCCGAAATTGACAGCTCATCTCGTTACTACTTAGCCTGGACTCCATGGTAACTTCCAGAACAGCTAAAAAATGTACCAAAATGCTCAAAACTTGCCAAATCAGCCCAAACATCATTAAGAACCTAAATAAGCACGAAATATTCACATAATCAGCAGTAACCATTCAAAAAGTCAAAATAAATAACCTTAACACTTGTAAGAGTTGCAAGTTATCAAATATATTTATATATTTGAATATAATATTTATTAATGTATTCAGTTCGGTTTTATGATAAAAATTGAAACCCGATTTAAAGAATTTTAAGAACTGAAACCGAAATAAATTCGATTCAATTCAGTTCGGGTTTTTTTATTCAGTTTTGATTTTGATTCCGATTCTAGTTCAGTTCTACACACCCCTAATTGTAATATAAAATGTGGTAATGTGTTAATCATAAGTGGTACGGGTATAAAGTAGCCACTACTTTTATAATTATTCATACAAAAGTCATCCATTGTAGAAAAATAAGAAAATCAAAATTCAAAACAAGAAATTGTTTTTTTTTTTTCGTTTAACTTTTGTACCAAAAGCATCGGTAATTTTAAAAAGTTCATAGGAAGTCATCGACGCATAGAGTATTGTAATTTGTTGGACGTGTGATAAGAGATCAATTAGAAATAACAATTACTTGCCAAATTATGAAAAATAACAACTTAATGAGTTGTGAAGATGAGGGTATTGGTATCAGAGGTGCGAAATTGCAGAAGAGATAAGGTCACAACAACGATGGTTTTTGTAAAAATTTATTTACTGGTTATTTCAAAAGAATAACTTATCACAGTTGCTTTATTCCTTTGTGTTTGAAGAGTTTATAACCAAAAATCATTCATGTTAGTTGGACAAAGCCACAGCCAGGATGAGGTTAATACAGATGCTTCAGTACAAGGGGTGTGAGGGGTGTGCGTTGAATATCTCACATTGGATGTGGCTTGAGCAATGTTACTCTTTATATGTGTGAGACAACTCTCACCCTTTAAGATACCTTTTGGGGTGAGTTAGGTCATTATTCCATATGGTATCAGAGCCTAGTTATGATATTGGGTCACTCGTTGATAGCTCCACGCTCCAAATAGATTTGGGCGTGAGGGGTGTGTTGGATATCCCACATTGGTTGAGGCTTGAGCATTATTGCTCCTTATATGTGTGAGGCAACCATCACCCTTTGAAGTACCTTTTGGGGTGAGTTAAGTCATTGTTTTATATGGTATCAGAGCATAGGAAGGCCTGAAAGTCGTATAATCTTGTGTTTGTATTTAAAGTCCTGTTAGGGTTTGGGCTAGCAGAGAAGACTAGACTCGGTTGATGACCTTGAGCCTCAGTGAAATATGCCAATGAATGTTTGGCAAGTGGCAGTTGGTCCAGACCCAGTTCCACTTGAGTGAGAGTGTTGGAGATATCACACATGGGAAACAAACAATGATTATGAATGATATAAGTGGTGTAGATTGGAACTTAAAATGAACTAATTAATTGGTTTTGTGTTAGATGGGCTCAACCCCACTTGTATGCTCACTCGAGCTATCAAGCCCAACACTCTTGAAGCCCACAAATTCTCTACACAAGGTGGCACTGGACCGGCAGATTGTGGAAGGATTTTTCGAGATTCACTTGGGATTTCATTGGGTGCTTTTACCTTCCTTGCAGGTGAATGTTTTGCTTTTTTAGCTGAACTAAAAGTTGTGATTTGTGCAATTAAAATCTCACATGAGCAGGTTTAGGAATATATTTGGTTAGAAAGTGATTCAACTTATGTGTGCAATTATTTCGAACTAGAAGCCAGCACATTCCATGAAGGATTAAACTAGATCGACTTGACTGTCTCAGACAATTGGATTCCTTACATTTTCAAGTCACACATATTTACAGGGAAGGAAATCAAGTTGCAGATATGTTGGCCAACCATGGTTGTGTTAGTTTAGATTTTAGCTGGTGGAAGCATTTCCCCTTTGTTAGTTTAGGTTGTTATTGGCAAGACTTATGAGGCTGAGGGACATATCGGTTCTCATGTTTTTTTTCCTCTAAGCCTATTTTTATTTTCCTTTATTTTGGTTTTTATTATTTTTCAATTAATAATATCGAGCTCAGGGAGCTATTTTCCCTCTGACCTGAGAAAAACGGCACGAATGCCATTTCTAGTGCAACTCTGAGATGTATAACATCTCACTTTTACCTGTAAAAGACTGCTGCTGGTCCATCTTTAAAAACATAGATTACAAACACTCCTTATATATTATTCTAATTATACATCAATTTGATGATAAAGACAATTAGATACTGGAAGAATACAGTGTTAAGAAATCATCACCTACATAGTAACTAGAAAGTGATAATAACTCGGAGCTATATTACTATCTAGGGTAAGTTACAGATACCCTAAAAGAAAAGTCTAGACAATAGTTTCATTAATGAGCCTCAATAGAAGCTTCTACCACTGCCATTAATTGTGACCTAGGCAGTTAGTTAATGTGCAGTGTGAGTTAGCAGGCAATGTCCTAATTAAGCAAGAGAAAAATAATTGATTGAGTGTGTGACTGGAGTATCCAAATGGCAAACAATTTATGTTTGTGTTGCCAGCTGGTGTACGTATGGGTTGTTTTAAGTTAATAAAACATAGGGTTCACTTCAAAAAAAATCTCCTGTGATTTCATTCATTCTAAAAAAGGTCTTCATTTTTTTTTCAAAATGGCTGGTATCAAACGTTGGCAAAAAACGGATTTTCTCTTAACAAAGTTAGTTGTGATGAGTTGGTAAAGGGTATTTTCGGAAAACCCCAAATTTTGTAAATTTTAAAATAAAAAAATATGATAATTTACCTTGTCAACTCAGCATAACTGACTTTGTTATGAAAAAACCGTTAATCGCTATCATTTGATACCCCAAGGGCCCTTTTAAAAAATAAAATAACACAAGAGCCTTTTCGAAAATGAGTGAAACCATATAGGAATTTTTTAAGTTAACTCTAAAACATATTGCTTTTATATTAATTAAAAGTTGTGTTATCCCTCCACCAAGTTGAATACACTGAAAATCTTAAATGACCGTGTTGCTAAACGTATCTATCTCTTATTTCTGATTCCTTCTACCTTAATTGTAGTACTACTTTAATAACAAAATCTGGGGTAGTGGTATTGCCCCACCCCACTTTGAGAGTGAACAATTTTTTTAGCACCTCGCGCTTGTAACGATGAATTGGTTAGATTTTAAGCTAATGTTAGTTGATGCATCCATTAACATTAATTGAAGCAATGTTTTTAATTGGTCTTGAATTAGACACATATAGAGAAAGAAGATCAAGTGCAACTATTCTTGCATTTAGTTTGCTTTGATTTGGATTATTGAAGTTGAAATTAAGTTGATAAAAATGAAACAATTTCAATCATGGATTAAGGGCCGGTTTGGTTGTTAGTTTTTGCAGCTTTTTTTTAGCAGTTTTTCTGAAAAGCTCCATTTTTAAGCTTTTTCTGAAAGCTGCAGATTTGGTTTTGGGAAAAATAAATCAGGCACTTCCCAATTAATTAGTCTGGAAGATCGAAATGTGTTGTTCAAATCCAAAATATGTAATTCTATTAAAAGTTTGTGAGAGCAACTTATTTTGACAACAACTTAAAAAGCAATGTCAAACTGACCCTAAATATATATAGTCGAGATTGTTTTATTCTCTATGTCCTATAATTAGAAGAGAGGTGAAACAGCTTTAGAGAATTTATATGTATTTACCAGATTACGATTCTATAAAGCTGGACATTTTAAGTTGCATATTTTAACCAATTTCAATCCTGAATTGAATTTTAATAATTAAAACTCTCTCCATCACTAAAACTAATGGATGATTAAAATTTGAAAAGAGTACAGTTTTATTAATCTCCATAATTCTAATCATACTTATTGCATTAAATTTGAACTAAGAAAAACCATCTCCTTTAAAGTCAAAACTTTTACAGCGCTGTACCATTAATATCATCAAAAGTGGTTATTTGTTAATTAATGGCGGCCATCTCAACTTAAGGTTCACTGACACATTCATTCATTGTAGAGACATGTTAACTTTTTTCAAACTTGAAATTGAAACTTTTTTGAGTTCAAAGTGGTAATTGACATACGGTGTCAAAGTTCAGAATTCTATTCAATGTTAATTAATTGATACACTACGCTGGCCTGCTGCGATAACAAAAAAACGTTGCAGGAAGGATGCACTAGAGGTAGACTCTACACTTTTCCCAAAAAAGGGTTGTCTTTTTGGCGTGCTAAAGTAATTTTGCATCTTTTTCACTTCTTGCAACGGGCATTGAAAAGGTTTCATAAAGTACCTTATGCAGCGCTTTTACTCTCGAAGGCAGCACATATTTTGTTGTTCCGAAAGATCCCAAAGTAGTGACTGTTAAAGGTCGTTAACAGTGAAATGGCAACATTTTGATAACACTGTGTATCCTGTCGCAACACATCTGAACACAGTTGCAACCTTTTTTCATTTTTTTTAGCAATTGCATCACTTATTGCCATTATGCAACCCTATCTTTAACAATTTAGTTCGAATTTGCAACATAGTTTACAAAATTGCAACCCTTTTTATTTTACATTTCGTATTGCTAGCAACGATTTTGTAGAGTTTTTGCAACGACTTTTATTTCCAATATCATATAGCAACCCTATTTATATAATTAAATTACCTGGTAACTTCATATTAATATAAACTTTAGGGTAAATTTCAAAAACATAACTTGTGGCTTCGGACAATTTTCAAAAAGAGAATCATAAAATTTTTGTTTTCAAAACGAGGACTGTGGTTTCAAAAGTTAGCAATCAAATGACAAAAAAAGATCCTCAATTTGAAAATGTCACGGAAAAGTGTAATCTTGTCCATTTTGAACGAAAATTTCTATAGGTTGGTTAATAAAAATACAATACACCTAATGATAAATGTTGAAATTTTTTAACTAATTTAAGTATTTTTTTAATTAAAAAACAATAATAATTTTAAAAAATCATAATAAAATGAAAAGTCTTCAAAACTTATTCAAATCTTGATATATAATTCAAAAATAATATGGTTAAATTATAGGAATTAATAATTAAAATACCATTTGTATCATTGGAAAATAAATATTTCGTAAATTTTTCCTTCATTTGCCAACTTTTGAAACCACAGTTCTCGTTTCGAAAATAAAAAATTTATGATCCTCTTTTTGAAATTGACAGAAACCATAGGATGTGTTTTTGAAATTTACCCAAAATAAAAAGACAGCCCCGCCTAGACCTCACACAGACCTGGAAGACTCCAACCACGCTAACTAACGCCTAGTGCTTTTTAAAACATTGATTTGTAGTACAGATTAGACAAACAGGACAGTATCTGATATAATTGTTTGAGTTTAAGGTTGGATATATTTTGTGTGCATGTAAATTAAAGAATGTAGCTCCCCATAGATAATTGAAAGTTATATGTATAAATTTAAGGTGTCACAGAAACTTCTAGAAACCAAGGGTGCATTCCAGAGGGGTCAAGCAGGGTCAACTGACCCCCCGAAACACCAGAAAAAATTGAACCCCTCCTTAGAATGTAAATTGTATTCTGCCATAGAAATGTATTGATTTGCTGTAAAAAAAAGTCGCCGAAAAAGTGAAGGGAAGAAGATGAAGAGATGGTGGGTTTATATAGTTTTAGCTACTTAAAGGATAATTGTTGCTTTTAGCCCCATATACGAATCACATTCATAAAATACTCCCAGTGTAATTCTTTTTTACTCCCTTCATATTTTTTTACTTTTTTTCTTACAAGTTTTACAATAAACTCATTTATTAAGGATATGAAAAATACTAGTTTACCATTGTATCTCAAATTAATGCTTTAATTTTGCAACCCAAGTGCAATTAATACCAAGGACATAGTTGAAAGAATAATGAAAAAAATACCTATAAAAGTGCAAATGACAAGTATTTAGATAATCCAATTTTAGGCTAGAATGCCTATGAGTCCCACTAAATACACTTGTTAGGAGCTGTGAGGAGCCTTAATTGTGACTAGCCCTGAACAAAATTATCTCAATGAAGATACTTGTAATTATTTAAAAAAAGATGGAGGGGTTATATTTTTTAAAAGATCAATTCATTCAATACCCTTGTTTAATCTCCTATTAAACAGTTTTCTTTGGGATTTGTAATCAGTTTTTACGATATCAATTCCCTGTCTCATTCAACTTCCTTCTCTTCCCATCTTTCATGATTTGTTTTTGTATATGATTCATCTTATCAACTGTGATTCTGAATTTATTTCTTCCCTTCAAATCGGAAATTCAATCGTAATTCAATTTATTTCTTTCTGCTCTCTTCCCATCTTTCACCATTTCTTGCTTTATCTCGCTTGATTGAATTGATTCCGTTTTATATATATATATATATTTCTACATTTGAAATCAATTGAGATGGATGAAATAGCAATTCTACAAGGATGTTAGCATTTACTTAATTGAATTTGAACTCTGTTGTTAATTGTTGTTTTAATTATATTTCACCAATCTCCGTTCAACAATCCGATGTAACCAGTGTAGAAATTATGACAAAGTCCAACATAGATAAAGTAAAACATTGACTTAACTAAATTGATGGCTAATTAAAGGGTGGTTGCTTAATTAATTAGATGGCTAAATATGGTTGGAAGATGGCCAAATTTGTGTATAAATAGACATATGATCTTTGCTAATTCTTCATCCCAAAATCAAATACCTTCTTATTCTTAAATCTTTGTTCTTCTTTCTCTTCTCTATTGTAATATTTCTTTGAGTGAAATATTAATTTGGTAGTGTCCGGGGACGTAGGCAAAATTGGTCGAACCTCGTAAATTGTTGGTGTTCTCTCTATTTTGTTTTGGTTTTAGCAATAGTTTTCAATTTGCTAGTCGTTTTCGCAACAATTGGTATCAAAGCGTTGGTTTTAGGAGAAATTAGTGTACTTTGTGCGCCGTAGGTGTACTATGGTTGGCACATCAGAAAGTTTTTCCTACTTCTGATCCTGTTGTCTAATTGACATTTAGCAAATTTAAAATTGCTGTTAAAACACTCTTTTAATAAAATCTAGAATAATAATAGTATATTGTCTCGAGTAAACGGAAAAAATTCTGTCACCAAGCGATAATAGTCTAAGGAAATTGGTGTGTAACTGAGACCGTTTGTGACTCGACCAATTATCTGGGAATTTTTTCTAGTACACTTGAGTAATATTATTATTTGTGCTTTTACGGTTTGGTTGAAATGGAGAATCCATTTGCAACGACGGCATCCACATCAAATACTTCAAGTATTTTTCAAAGAGTTACTGGAGTAAATTCGAGAGTGGTGGTGGAAATCTTTGATGGTAGCGGTTATCTCGGCATGTGGCAAAGTGAGGTTCAAGACGCCTTATTTCAACAGGGTCTTGACATTGCACTTGAAAAAGAGAAACCAGATGAACTAGGAGAAGGAGATTGGAGTACCCTCAATTGGTTGGCTTGTGGTACAATTCGGTCGTGCTTATCTAGAGAGCAGAAGTATGCATTTTGCAAAGAGACTTCAGATAATAGATTAATGATGGCATTGGAGGAGAAGTTCTTAAAGAAGAGCAATCAGAATGAGCTTTACATGAAGAAAAGACTGTTCCAATTTACATTCACTCCTGGTACCCCACTGAACGATCACATCACTAGTTTTAATCAGTTGGTTGAGGATTTGTTGAACCTGGATGTGACATTTAGAGATGAGGATCTCGCCTTAATGTTATCGGGATCCCTTCCGGAGGAGTTTGAGTTTCTTAAAACGACTCTACTTCATGGGAAGGCTGCTATAACTCTTAGTGAAGTCTGTGGATCTTTGTATAGCTATGAATTAAGAAGGGAGGATAAATTGGATAGCTCAAGCCGAGGGACTGAAGCCTTGATTGTCAGAGGACGCCCGGGGAACCAGGTGAAAGGAAAGAAGGGACGATCTAAGGCAATGTCCCAGTTGAGTAAAGATGGATGCGCCTTTTGTAGAAAAAAGGGCATTGGACAAATGATTGTCCTAAGTTGAAGGAGAGAGGCCAATCTAACAAAGGAAAGACTGTTGCGATGGCTGAGTATAATATAGACTCAGATTTATCACTTGTTGTATTAATTTCTACCAGCTCTTCTAGTGTTTGGCTTCTTGATTCCGGATGTAATTATCATATGTGTCCTAATCGAGAATGGATTTATGATTTCGAAGAACTAGAAGATGGAGTAGTATATGCAGCAAATGATATCCCTATTACCACACATGGTATTGGTTCCATAGGATCGAAAAATCATTATGGATCAATCAGAACTTTGAATAAAGTTTGCTACGTACCAGATTTATCAAAGAATCTCATTTCTTTGGGAGCCTTAGAAGAAGAAGGTTTCATCGTACAAGTAGAAGGTGGAGTAATGAGGATAATTTCTAGTGAACTGGTGGTGTTGGAGGGAGTTCGAAAGAGTAACAGGTTGTATCATTACCAGGGTACTACTATTATTGGAACTGCTAAATTAGCTTCTAATGACGAGGTGTTGGGAGCAGTCGGATTGTGGCAAATGCGCTTGGGACAAGTTGGTTTGGTGTATCAGCAAGATAAAGATGGTGATATGGATAAACATCGATCAAATACTGGTTATGTGATCACTTTTGCAGAAGGACCAATGTGTTGCAAGTCTACTTTATAGTTACCAGACACTTTGTTTACGATAGAAGCAGAGTATATGGCATGCACAAAGGCTATAAAAGAAGCAATTTGGCTTCAAGGGTTTCTTGATGAGTTGGGGATTCGGCGTAAGCACGTGAAGGTGCATTATGATAGTCAGAGAGCTATTGTGTTGGCTAAGAATCAAGATCATCATTCAAGGACGAAGCATATCGATGTTCATTACCACTTTATACGAGAGGTTCTCAAAGAAGGTGGAGTTGCAATTCGAACCACAGAGAATCTAGCTAATATTTTGGTCAATGTTGTAAGCTTGGTCAAGTTTCAATGTTATTTGGACTTGATCAATGCTATCGAAAATTGAAGACTGCATTGGACGACACTACACAAAATAAGAGATTGAAGATGTGGACTTTGTCAATGTGGAGATTTGTAGAAATTATGACAAAGTCCAACATGGACAAAGTAAAAGATTGACTTAATTCAATTGGTGGCTAATTAAAGGGTGGTTGGTTAATTAATTAAGTGGCTAAATATGGTTGGAAGATGGCAAAATTTGTGTATAAATAGACCGATGATCTTTGCTAATTCTTCATCTGAAAATCAAATGTCTTCCTATTCTTAAAGCTTTGTTCTTCTTTTTCTTCTTTATTGTAATATTTCTTTTAGTGAAATATTAATTTGGTAGTGTCCGGGGACGTAGGTAAAATTGGCCGAACCTCGTAAATTGTTGGTGTTCTCTTTATTTTATTTTGGTTTTAGCAATAGTTTTAAATTTGTTAGTCGTTTCCGCAACAACCAGAAGGGAATACGAAGGAAGATTCACAGTTTTTCGTCGAAGCGGTGGTCCAACTGACTGCAGAAACTGGTTTCCATCGCCAAGGGCATCACAATTTTTGATTATGTACAGTGGTTTACGAGTTCGCGGGGATAATGTAGTTTTTTTAACGCTGAAGTGATGAAATGTGTTAATTTGTATAAATTCCAAAAAGAGGGGGCAAAGATCTCCTGTGCAAATAGTGAAAAGTTGATAATTTCCTATTCTTGGTATTGGATTTACAATTTTAATGGCTTCGTACACATATACTATACATTTCTATTTTGATTATACTGTACATTTTGTATGTTTTAGCTATGGTCTTGTATAGCAATTAATTAGCATGCTGATGCACGTTACGTTTGTTACTAAGTCCAATTCCGTGGGTACAATCAATGATGCTCACAAGGTGTTTGATAAATTGATTAAGAGAAATTAATGTGTGATGTGCTTCCAGCCGAAAGAGAAGATCTAGAGTGAGAAGCTTTAGCTTCTCTCTAAAAAACTAAGGTTTGTTTTGAGCTACGGACCTTATATTCGGCTATTAACTACCTTGTTTCTCGGCATTCTTTTGATTTTACCGTCTCAAATCTCACCCCTTTCTAGCCACTGCCGTTGATTTTTCATCGCCGGAGTGAGTTTGCCATTCATCCTTGCTGCCGACGCCATGGATCCCGATGATTCTCAAGCCGATTATGTTGCAAAGCTCTTCAACAATCAAGTTTCTCAATCATGGCAGCCTCTTTCTCCTTCAATAGCCGGCAAAATGATCCAATTTTTGCCACCTAAGCACTTTTATGCAGCAGCAATTAAGTCTTTCTCCGATCATAAACCATCAGTTTCATCGGTTAGCATCATATCCGATGTTGGAAGTGGATATAAAGCCATAAAATCCCACAAAAGGTTTATGAAGAAAGAGTGGATACTTGCAAGTTCTCAGAAATAGGTCGAATTATTTGGCAAAGGGAGATACACCATGGAAACATGCCGAATTGAAGACAAAATTGAATGTGGTTTGGGCGGAGATCCATGGACTGGAAACTGATTTCTATGGGACGTGGTTTTTATCACTTAATTATGCCTTCTGAGGAGGCTTTGCAACAAGTTTGAAGCAAGGGTAACCTTAACCTCAAACTGGGATTCGATCCCATGAAACATAAACAAACAACCTGTCATGTATGGATTCGACTTTTTAATATGCCTTAGGAGTTTTGGGATAGGAGAATCCTTGCGGATATATCTCATGGTCTCGATATCCTAATACGTTTCGATAAAAATACCATTGACGGTGAATTTGGGCACTATGCTCGGATTTTGGTGGACGTTGATCTCTTGAAACCATTAAAAGATCAAATTCATGTAGATATTGAATCTGATAAATACTGGGTGAATATCGATCATGAAAACTTGCCTATCTTGTGTAATGCTTGCTCTTCTATAGGTCATGATACACTAAATTGCAAGAAAAATATCTCGGTTCAAAAAGATGTAAAATCTAGCGATGTGCCTGCTAGATTGATTTACCGCGGAAGTAATTTGCAAGCGAAGAATCCACAAGCAGATTTGCAGGATTTTCAAGTTTCAAATCAAGTCGACACAGTCCGGAAACATCTAGCTCGCATCACCACAAGCTCAACCTGTAATGCGAACCGCAAATACCCACAGTAGACACATTGCCAAAGAAGGGAAACAAAAGCCATCTAAAAACACTGAGTTCAAGATCAATGAGCCTGTCGCGGCTCATCAGCAAAGGGATTTGAAAGCAACACAATCATGGGCCGACATTAGACCTGTTTGCAGGTCGGGCTACCCGTTGGGGCCGGCCCGAGCCCGCTCAAATGGGCTGGGCTTGGACACTTGTTTTATTACAAAGCCCGGCCCAAGCCCGAGCTTGCAAAAGCCCAAAGTTTTATGGGCCGGGCTTGGTTTTTATGTAAATACCCAAGCCCGGCCCGGCGAACAAAAATATATTCATTTTATATTTTTATATTATATTTAATAGTTTATATGGATTTTTATATTTTGACCTACTAAATTTTTAACTATATATAAAATATTTTTACTTAAAAATGTAATTGTATGCAAAATTTAGACATTTTTGTATAAAATTTGTAATTTTTTTCAATTTAGCTTACAAAATATAAAAAGAAAAAAATTATCGATAGGCCATGGGCCGGGCTTGGAATGAGTTAGTAAGCCCAGCCCGAGCCCGAGCCCGAAGTTCTAAATCATGGGCTTGGGTTAGTATTTTTTTTGTAAAAAGCCCGACGGGTCCGGCCCAGCCCGCCTTATGAACAGGTCTAGCCGACATGTTGGACACGAGTGAAGGTAAAGGAATTGATAGGGCCACCATCGAGACAAACATTACCAAGGATGGTGATGCTCCCACTGTTAATATGGTAAATGAAACAATGGTAAATTTGAATGTCATTCAAAAAGAAGCAACCCAGCAACCAGAGGAGCCACAACAACATATAGCTCAAACTAACTCACAGGGGAAGCTGCCCACTTCGATTGAGAGGGCATTGCCACTTCCATCGCATGATAGCTCACGGTATGAGGCAATGGAGGATGATACTAATTCACGGCAAGTCAAAATTCCAAAAAATAAAAAAATATTTTCCAGGGCTACCAAACACTCGCAACGTCCCTACAGGGAGCCTAACCGTTACTCCCCATAAAATGTGCTTTGTTTCTTTTTAGGGGCTTACCCCACGATGATTCTTGTATGCACTCTATTGTTGCTTCATATATGAAGCATACATCTTCTTTTTCTTTCATTACACTCTTTTTCTTTTTATTTTTAATAATATTCGGGCCCAAATTACCGTCCCAACTTTTACTTAAAAAAAGAGAAATTAATGTGTAAAACTATAACTTCTACAAATTTTTATAGTGGAACTATACCTTCAACTATAGTTTTGTTTTATTGTTTTTTCATTTCAATAACAGAATATAAACTTGTATTTTATAAAAAAAAACATTGGATATAGGTCTTTTTTTGGTTAAAACAAGTTTTATATGTAGTTGAATCAATGTGGCTTCTGAAATTATACATTTTCCAGTTAAACTATACATTTTCCAGTAAAAGTATACTTTGTTATAAGTTGTACATTTATTTGATAAGTTTATGTTATATTGATGATATGAGAACTCTTCTTTGTAGGTGATCATCCATAAAATATGTTGATATGAAAGTAAATGTGTAAAAATATATGTTTTTGTGTAAAACTATACTTTCTTCAACATTGTATAGTTGAACTATACCTTAAACTATAATTTCTTTATTGTTTTGTTCATTTCAATAATAGAATATAGACTTGTCTTTTATGTAAAAACATTTCATATAGGTCTTTCTTTGGGTTATAACAAGTTTTATATGTAGTAGTATCATTGTAACTTCTAAAACTATAAATTTTTCAGTGAAGCTATACTTTTTCTAGTAAAAATATATTTTCTTATAAGTTGTACATTTATTTAATAATTTTATATTTTATTGATGATATAAGATACTCTTCTTTGTTGGTGATCATCCATAAAATATAATAATATGAAAGTAAATGTGTAAAAATATTTTCTTTTTTTTTGTAAAACTATACCTTATACAAAATTGTATAGTTTAACTATACCTTCAAGTATAGTTTTTTTCTTTTGGTAAAAACCCTTTTTTGGGCCATGTGCTATAACCTCTTTACCCTTTATGTCCATGTGGTATACACATTACCTTTATAGTCTCTGTAGTTTTACTTCCGTTATCCTTATGGTCCTTTTCTTAACGGACTTTAACTGCTCATGCCACATTGGATCCTTGTGGAAAAATAATTGATGACGTGTAAGTATGATGGTCCAAAATGGAAAATGAATTTGTCTTTTGAACTAAAATGAGAAAAATCAACCAAATTTTGTAAAACCCCAATCCCAGTCTGATTTTCAAACCGCCAAATCAATCATCGCTTTTTCTAATTATCTATTATTCTCCTCATTTCTTCTTAAACATATAACAGAAGTCGTTTGCAATTTATAAATGTTTGACTGTAAATTGAAACTTCATTAAGCTATTTGCATCGAAGGTTCATTAAGCTGTTTGAAATCTTTGTTCTAATTTTAATCTTATCAGATATTGATCTTTCTTCTAATTTTATTCAATCTTCAAGTCTCGCTCTTACTATTTTCGGCTACCTTTTGCCAACCATTTGAATCGTCAATGGATATGCAGACATAGATTTGATTTGAAAAAATCAGGTGAGCGTCGCTCTTGAAAAAGGAAGATGAGTAGATTCGTAGCGATAGGTATTTGAATGAGCCCAACAAATTGAAACTAATTGGAGCCATTGTTTGTTCTTTAGCTTAAAATGGAACAAGAATCAGATTGTCAGTGAATGGGATTTCGGATTTCATGAGATTTGAAAATCAGATTGGGTAACAATGGATGGGATTTCGGGTTTTATATAATTTAGTTGGCTTTTTCAATTTGGTCGCAAATGAATTTTTTATTTTTGGATTTTGCACACGTCATTGACGTTTTTCCACATGGATTCAACATGGCATGAACAGTTAAAGTCCGTTAAAAAAATGATTATATGGGTAACGGAAGTAAAACTACAGAAACTATAAAGACAACATGTATACCATAGGAACACAAAGGATAAAGAGGCTATAACACATGGCCAAAAAGGGGTTTTTGCCAGTTTTTTATTTCAGTAACTGGGTATATACTTGTCTTTTATATAAAAAAAACATTGTATGAGTCTTTTTGTGGGTTATATAAGTTTTATATCTAGTAGTGGTGTTGTAGCTTCTGAAACTATACCTTTTACCAAAAAAAAAACTATACTTCAATAATTGTATAGTTTCTGTAAAAGGTATACATGTTCAACACACATAACCTACACTATATTATAGTTTTATTGACGAAAGATTAGGAAAACTTGTAGCTGTGCCTTGCAAAATGGTATACATTTCTAAGAAATTGTATAGTTGAATATAATGGAACTTCTATTAAAGGCGATTTAAATAAAAAAATCACACTGCATTTTAACTAAGATGTTTTTGCTTTTATAATCAAAATACAACATATCAAATGGGGTTAGCTTTCACTAAAACCAATTAGCCAAAAATAATGACACATTGATTTCTCTTAGGCTGTGTTTGGAATGCACGATTCAGAGGGAATTCAGAAGAATTGAATTCATTTTTTCTAATTCTGCTGTTTGGAACAGAAAACGGAAAAGAATTCAATTGTAGCGAGATTTCATTTCCTTCGAATCAGGCCACTTTTGGCCTGATTGAATTGAAATAAGCTTCTTGGCATTGCTTTTTACAAATATACCCTTGATGAATTATGCGACCTTCACTTTCCCAAACCATCACCGCATCACAGAGCTCTCCAATCCACCATCACTAATTTCAATCTTTCACTTCTTCTGATTCAATTTCATCCTTAATCCACTTGCTCATACCTCCGATTCCATTCCTCTTACTCCTACTGCTTCTCAACGTCTCCGCTGGTTCCAACTTGAACTTTGCCCCTATTCATGCGATTTTAGTTAAGCGCAGTCTGCAGCACCTAAAGCTATCGGTAAAGTGACGAAGAGGAAATAGAGTGCTTTATAATTTCCGATCCGGTAACTTCCGGCAGATAGTGCAACAGATCACCTGCGATTGGTTTAGCACAGCTGAATTGCATGTGGTGCCGGTAGTTTTGAGGAGCTGCAAAAGTTGGGTGATCGGTTGGATGGAGCTTGAGGGTGTTCGCAGACACTTGATACGGATACGGTGGCGTTTTAGCAAGATGGAAGGGCAAATTTGAAAATACAGTGAACAAAAATTTATTTACAGTGAATTGAATTATTTTCTGTTAGTTATGTTTCCAAATAAGGAATTCAATTTAGAAAATCAAATGAATTGAATTTTTTTTATGAATTTAATTGAATTTTTTTTTTTGAATTTTTTCCAAATATAGTCTTAGTAAATTTATTAAACACCTTTTATTAAACAATTCAGCTTTAGAGCCAATAAACAAATATTTGCTAATTCATAAATTAATCAAAATTTAATAAATAATTACAAATTATTGAAATTCAATTACTAATTGAAATTTTGAACACCAGTTCTTAGGTCTTATTATGGACCCCATTCATGCTTCATATCTTCCCCCTAATTCTCAGTCCCATGTCGTGCTGTGCTTTCGGCTGTAAATGAATCGAACTACTTGTGAATTACTCGATGCTCGACTCAGTCAAAGCTCATTCGAGCTCGGTTCGTTAATAAATGAGCTTGTTCGTGAATAAAATTTCAGGCGCGTTATCATAAACAAACCAAGTTTGAACAAGGGGATACTCAGCTCGAAAGCTCGTGAACATGCTCGATAAGAGGCTCGCGAACTAGTTCGCCAATAGGCTCGTTAACATATTTGAAAACTTTATACATTATATTTATGAAATAGGTAGATTATGAATAAGTATAAAATAGTATAGATGTAAAATGGATATAAAAATGTACAAAGAAAAATATAAAAATATAAGATAAGAGTAAAGAAAAAATATGTATAGAGGTGATATATAAAATATAGATAAAAAAAAAAGAGAAAAGATGGATATAAAACCTAACAAAGGCAATTCGGATCCAATTCAATCCCTACTATATATATTCATCAATCTTTATATGCTCAGTAAAACACTAATCTCATTTTCTTTGGAAAAAACGCAGCCGCCAATACAACACTCCTTAGTATAATGAAAATCATTTGTGGTGTTTAGATCATTCATCTCTGATTCTTCATCTTACGGATTCTATCTTTTTTATAAGCTGAGCTCTCGATTTAAACAAAGCTCGAGATAGGCTCGAAGCTCGGCTCGAGCTCGGTTTGACCAAGCTCGAGCTCGGTTCCTGTTTCGTTAAAATTTAAATGAACAGAGCTTGAACAGCCAGTGTTCGAGCTCGGCTCGATTCGTTTACAGTCCTAGTTGTGCTCCTCCCATTTAAACTGATTTAGGTTTTTTTTTTCGTCAATCTCTTTCCTGCAAAAAATGGTTCACGAAATAAGAGATTATAAAATCACCTTATTTGATTAAAGTAGTACAAAAATTGTAGTGATCTCTTTATAAGATGGATTACGCATAATAATCGATCTAAGATATTCTCCTGCAGTATGTATTGAGAGCTTCAGTTTGACACCAGATTGGTGAAAAAATAAAAGAACCAAGAGAAGAAGAGATGAGTGAGACTGAGAATTGAAAAAGCGATTCATTCATAAATCAATAAGGTGAACCTGTAACGGCTCGTGGAAGCGCTTGGACACCCACATATCACCACACATGGTATGATATTGTCTATTTTGAGCCTACGTCTTCATGGTTTTGCTTTTGGGCTATATCCAAAAGGACTAATACAATTGGAGATATTGTCCACACTTATAAACCATTTCATGCAATGTGGGATATTTATTTACCCAACATTCCTCCCCTTAAACAAATATCCATCGAGCCTCCACTCGACCGATCAACCATCCATCCACTAACACATTCTTCATCACACTCTAATGAGTTGGAGGAACACGGCTTACATGGAGCGCTTGGACACTCACATATCCCCACACATGATATGATATTGTCCACTTTAGACCTAAGCTCTTATGATTTTGCTCTTAAATTTTACTCCAAAAGGCTTTATATCATTAAGAATATTATCTACACTTATAAACCATTTTATCTCCATCTTTATTATCAATATGGGATATTTATTTATCAAAAGAAGTAGCAGGAGAAACAATTTGATACTTATGTTGGGAGTATATTCTAAGACTATATCTTATATGGGGATAAATACAAAACAAGCCCACTTAAAAGATAAAAGCCCAGAGACGTAAGCCCATAAGAAAATGAGCTGTAAAAGAATAAGAGGAGTAATAGGACTGGCGTGATTTCCAAAAAGAAGTCTTTGACTTTCCAAATTCTTTTCCGCTAATTTTTATTTTTTTATCTTTCTTGATTAAATGTCGCTTTGCTTTCGCATTTGACGTTTATAAAACTATAAAATTACAACCTTGTCATTCCTTATGTTGTTGTTTTATATACAGTACGTGTATAAGTTGTATTCATCATGTTTGTATTTCCAAGTTATTCACACGAGTTGGGAGATAAAAGTTTGTGTCTATAAATAGGCTACATCTTTTAAATATCTCTGCTTAAATTAAAAATCATATTTAAATCAGTGATAAAACAACTAAATGAGAAGTAATATATAAATAAATATTTAAGAAAATTATAGCTGTGATTTACTTCAAATTATTCAAAACTTTAAAATTCATAATATAAGCTTCACTTATTTAAATTATATTTTAGCTTATACGGCATAACTAAAACTCGACCCCTCAATTATAAGCACATGGTTCTGCCGCTTCTAGAATCTAATGTTTCCCGTATTCGTTTCCGCCTCGAAAAACTGAACTCGTGTCATATTAGGAGTTTCTCAATTTGTGTTTCCCTTTGCAAAAATGTTTCCTTCCCATTTCTGTGCTACATAGATAGAATCGGATTGCTGATCACTTTACCTACAAATGAAAGTAATATCAAGATTTAGGTCATGTTCTTTTGGACTACAATTTAATATAGTTTAGTTCAGTTCAGCTATGTGTAGTTATAAATTTATACTAAAATAATTCAATTTAGTTCAATTCTGCTTTTAGAAGTTGAAATTAGTTCCAACTTCCAAGAAAAATATCAACTAAATCAAGGTTTTACTCGTTTAAATCATAGCTTGGATTTGATGGAGGAATGGAGATACTTTCATAATTTATGCATCTTTTCTTTACTTTCTTGGGCATAATAATGCATAATTTAGGTCTTAAATTGTGTACTTCTCGTTTGGTTGCCTAACGTCTGATGGATCTTAATTTGTTAAGATTTTGAAAAGGAAACATAAACTAATTCGTACATGAATACTGCAAAAGGCGATATTCTTGAACATGCACACTTTCTTCAAAAAGTATTGATTGCCATTTATAGCACCTACACTAAATATCTAATCTTTATCTTATTTATCACATTTATAAAATAATTTACAGTAAAACCTCTGTAAATTTTTATTCAATAAATTAATAACTTTGATAAAATTAATAATTTGTTCAGCCTCAACTTAGAACTAGTATAAAATTGGACCACAATCGATAAAATAATAAGATAATAACTTTTTTGAAATTCCAGTATATATATATTGGTCCCAACGAAATTATAAATTAATAATTACTAAAAGATTCCAATTTTAAGATTGTCTAGTAAAAAATGAATCTATAGTCACTTATTTTTTATTGAACTTCAAATCTATATTGAGTTCATCTTTAAATCTCCTCATTGCACTTAAGAGTTGGAGCATTGTCTTCTCGTATTGCAACAAAAAGTTATGAAGAGTTGTTGCCGCTTGCAATGCTTCTTTACGAGTGATCGCTTGCAACAATATTTTTAATGCACATGGAGAAGAAATGTTGAAAAATAATTACAAAATAAATAAAAACAAATAAATCTTCAATTTCAGTTTTCTCTATTGGATTTGGGGATGCCAAATTCATCACGATGTCCCTCTCATAAAGTGTTTTTCGATCTTCACCTTGCATCAAAAGATACATGTAATTAATAGAATAACATAAAAATTTAATGGGAATTATAAACAAGTTAAAGGAAAGTAAACACCGATAAGCTGAGTCCTGCGAAGCACTGTCCTTAAAGAATACTTATAGTTCCTTCCAGGATTAAACAGTTTCTTTCAACCGATTGGTTGGATCAGGAACAGAAATATAATACATATCCAGAATAAAGATTAAGAAAGAACAACAAAACAGTTTTAGGGAGGAATCATAGTTGTATTTTGAAAGTGATAAAGAACATCCTTCAATAAACAAACTAAATAGTGAAACCGAAAATAGGGAAATAAAAAATGTTAATTAGCTCTAACACAAAGGCTGCACGTAGCAACCTTATATAGGAAAATATAGCTGATAATTATGACCGTAAATATGGCTAAATATCTCTGTCAATAAATGGATTTAAAATTGAATTTAAAACACATGGTAATTGCACTAAATTAGCCAATTTAATTTAGTACAAATCGTGTAATAAATGAAATTAAAGCCACATATAATTGACATACATAATGCTCGTTAAATGAGCATTAAAACTCATTATCAACAATAATAATAATAATTACTTTCTTTTGAAATAATATAAATAAAATTTCCAATACTTATTTCAAAAGAAATTGTAAAAACAGAATTATTTTGGATATTTTAGGTTTGACATATAATATATAGTATTGGTATCTTTTGGACTATAAATCAATCCTTGATAGGTAAAATATAACTTACGGAATATTTGGTAAAAAATATAGTTTCTATGAACCAAATAAGCGCTACTGTAGGATAGGGATTTTATATATCGCATTATACCAAGTACATTTCCGAACAACACCGTGGTGCACCACAATAGGTCACGCGCGTGCCTGGTCTCTCATAAGTGCTCTAGAGATAATGCCAATACTTCATAGAAGCGGTCCCACTTCACACTTACGTAGATGATTTCATTAAGTGTGTATTGCACTTTATGCACCACTCATAAAAGCTATGAAATTCATTAAGAGTTGTTATAACTCAACCTCTCAAAATATAGAACATAGCACTTTCTCACTTCTAGGATTGAGACACTATTTTTAGTCCTAGCAGAACTAACAAATGCTTGTTATTACCCATATAAACCTATTCCGTGGGATCTCCACTTATGTTGGTTGGGTTCCAACCTTTTCAAATTTCAAATGGCTTATGTCTCATCCTCTCTGATGTTTCTGGTATATCTCAAAATTTAGTCAGATGATTTAGCCAAAATCACTCTTGACTCACAAAGTTCATAGATAGAATTCCATCTGTAACATCATTGCACTCTTTTTAGTGCAACGAATATCCACAATATATAATACCACAATTCATAGTAGTTCTCAAGAATTTCACACTTATGATAATAACAACTCAATATCATATTTCTCTTCAACTGAATATTTGAATCATAATAGACAACTCAATACAATGTTCTTATGTTAGCAAGACACTCTCAATATTCATTCTTATAATTTTTATACGCAAAAATTATATATTTTTCTCTATTATAATCTTTGTATACAAAACATTATATTTTCTCTATCTCAAGAAAATATATATCTTTCCACATTTCTTTTCCATCACTTTCCTTATAATACATAATGAAATTTCTTTTACAATATAACAAATAGTTATACAAAACTTACAACAAAAATTGAAAAAAAAATCAAATAAATAAACCACAAATTTATAACAATAAAATTGATTTCTCTTAAAATAATAAAACAAAATTTTCTCTCTCTCTCTCTCAACCAAAAAGAAGAACATAATCAACCCTTAAAAAAACTTTATGCAATTTCTAGACTTCGAAAAAAAAATTCACCATCTTTTCCCCTCGAATAAATAATTTTATCAAAACACCTCACACTTTCATAACTTCTTAAGTATGAAAAATGGTTTTTGATTTAACACAAGAACCAAATTTTGAAAAATTAAAAACATTAGTCCTTTAAAGAGGAATACAAATATCCTTTAAGATTGTTGAAAAATAATTACAAAATAAATAAAAATAAATAAATCTTCAATCTCGGTTTTCTTTATTGGATTTGGGGATGCCAAATTCGTCACGATGTCCCTCTCATAAAGTGTTTTCCGGTCTTCACCATGTATCAAAAGATACACATAATTAATAGAATAACATAAAAATATAATGGAAATTATAAACAAGCTAAAGGAAAGTAAACACCGATAAGTTGACTCGTGCGAAGCACTGTCCTTAAAGAATACTTGTAGTTCCTTCCAGGATTAAACAGCTTCTTCAACCGATTGGTTGAATCAGGAACAGAAATATGATACATATCTAGAATAAAGATTAAGAAAGAAGAACAAAATAATTTTAGGGAGGAATGATAGTTTTATTTTGAAAGTGATAAAGAACATCCTTCTATAAATAAACTAAATAGTGAAACTAAAAATGAGGAAGTAAAAAATGTTAATTAGCTCTAACACAAAGACTGCATGTAGCAACCTTATATAGGAAAATATAGTTGATAATTATGGCCGTAAATATAGCTAAATATCTGTATCAATAAATGAATTTAAAATTGAATTTAAAATACATGGTAATTGCACTAAATTAACCAATTTAATTTAGTATAAGTCATATAATAAATGAAATTAAAGCCGCATATAACTAACATACATAATGCCCATTGAATGAGCATTAAAACTCATTAATAATAATAATAATAATTACTTTTTTAAATAATATAAATAAAATTTTCAATAAGAAATATGTCTTGAAACTTATTTTTGTAATTTATTTTTTACTACCATGAATTAACTTTTTACTTATTAAAAAATAATGAACTTGACAAATTCAATTAATTTGTAAACGTACATTGGACTTAAAAATTTAAAAATCATAACTAAAACTTATTTAAATTAATAAATTATTAATTTATCAATATAATAATATCTAACTAAATCAATAAAATATCTTAATCCCAACATTATTAATTTATAAAAATTTTACTGTAGTAACATTTTCAACCATCCTTCATACGATAATTTCACAACATGATATGCATAGGAAGGAGTCTTGTAATCAAATAGGGTTGAAAATAAGACCAGTATTTTCCAAACTCGATCCACCCCAATCAGCAAGGGAAAGCATAATAAGATTCGTTGTAGCAAAAAGTATTTATTGCCATTCATGATAGCAAAATCTCATAAATGAAATCAATAATTAAAAGACTACATTATAAATTCAATATATACTCTTTATCTCATTTGATTTAAGGGGTTGTTACAAAATTCTAAAAAAAATTAAAATAATTTGGTGAGATCATAAATAATTTATAAATTTATAAAAATAGGTAAAAATAATTATATAAATGTGGTTTAATATTTATCCGGTAAATAATTTGGTGACATCATAAATAATTTACTAGTATTTATCTAGTAATCGTCTTAATTTTGACGGTGTTTTATATATCTAATGACACACACACACACACATACACACACATATATATATATATATATATATATATATATATATATATATATATATATGTGTGTGTGTGCGCGCGCGCGTGCGCGCGCGCGCGGACGCATATGATAATTTCATAATAATATTTACTAGATAACTACTAGGCAATTACTAAACGAATACTAGATATTTACCAGATAAATACCAAACAATATTCTTGTAATTATTTTCTCTTGTTTTTATTAATTTATAAATTGTTTATGATGGGACTATAAATATGTAATTAGTTTGACTTAATGATTAATTTTATAAATATTTTACTGAGACATGTATATTTTTAATAATTTTCCTTGATTTAAGGGGGTCTATATTAATGAGCTTAATTTTTAGGTGTCCTTTATAAAGTTGAAGTTAATAAAATAAAAATAAAAGGAAAAAATATAAGTATAAAAAATTATAGATATGTTCGTTCGACGGTTTGTACTGGGTTCGGGCCGAGCTGATCCTTGTCAGATTTTTTACTAATCACATGAACTTATCCCGGTCGGCCCACACAGTAAAACTTAGGGCTCGAGCAGACCTTATAATATCATTCTCAAACCCGACTCATGATCACAAATAAGTTTTTTTTTTAAAATCTTGATGATTAATTATGAATAAAAAAGTCGAAATTATACAAATATGTCTAAATGTTATGTATAATTACATTCTTGACTTAATTTTTTAATAAATGTAAGACTTGTTATAGTTAAATTTAAATGTTCAATAAATTAAAATATAAAAATAAAAAATTATTATTGAATATAATATATAAATATAAAATAAATAAACTTATTATTCTCCACCCAAACTTGGACTAGTATAAAAATCAATCCCGACCCATAAAATATCAAATTCTAACAGGCTTAGACTTGAGTTATGCTTTGTAAAAATTGATTGCCAAGCTAACTCATTAACAGGTCTAAAAATAATAAAGAAAACACTAAAAAAATTGAGAAGAAGAGAATTGAATTGTGAAAGTCCAAACAGAGTATTCCACAACCAACTCATCCATAGACACTTAATTGCAAAAACATCTAATATAATTTATTTATATTTCAAATTTAAGGGCCAGAGCCACATTTCATCCTATGTAGATCAGCCCCACCCCCCTAATGATATTCAGGCATAGGCATATATTAACGTTGTGGTAAAATCTAATATTGAAAAGAAATATAAAAAGAAAACTAAGAGTACAAAAATATGGTTTTTTCCTAAATTGTTCTCATCCAATTATCAGGTCCAAGTACTAGAAGGTGTCAGGTCACGAGTCACTCGTTCATTCGGTATCCCACTTGTAAGTGCTTTTACTTCTATTTCTTTCCGTCTGCTGTCGACTTGTGATTGTGGTTGTCGTTGTCGTTGTTTAATTTTCTTAATTGATTCTTCGGGTGGCCTCACCCAGTCTGCCTGCCTTCAAATTGTTGTGGATTAAGTGTGATACTTTTCTTTTGGATTACATAATTTAGGATCTAATTTCTAGTTTAAGTAGATCGATCATAAAAACCAAAATTTAATCAATACTATTTATATTAACCTATGGATTTGGATTTTTTAAAGTTTGGATTTTTTTAAGTTGTATATTTCAGTTAAATCTAGTCATTCATTGAGTTTGAATGGATGAGATTTGACTACACTGTGAACTTCACAAGCCACTGAAACTAAATTTCAACCATTGAAACTAAATGAATGGCTGAAATTAATTAACTTTCACCTGTATTTTACGGAATTATAATCATTTTGGAATTGTTATCCCAGAAACTTAAATATTTTGGATTAGGATATCTATGAAATAATAAAAAATAACTCCTAGAATTAGATCAACTCTTTTCGGTTATGTACCAGAACTTACAAATATTATTATGAAAAGAAATATAGATATTCTACTCTAATAACTGAATATACATTTGAGATGCGTATGGCATACATGCTTTACACCGTCTCATCGTCTCGATGAATCTGCGTCCTTGTCACGGACCCAATCGCTTGTGTAACTCCCTCGACATCTCGAGAGCGAGACGGTCTCCTTGCAACGACATCCCTAGCTCGATGCTTCCATAGCTTATTTACCAAGTCAATACTCCTATCCCATATTTCCCACTAATAGTGGAACTTCTGTCCATAAAGACAGGGGTGTAACAACTAAGGGATCTTTCACTACTTCTCCCTAAGAAATCGGGATCATGATCCCACTTCCAAACAACCGAGCTACCAAACTTGCGAGCAATTGTACTTTGTGCATATAAATAAGAGGTTGCTCTGAGCAAAGGTATGACATCTTGACTTACCGAAACTGTGCTATTCTACACACTCAAACGCTAACTTAGGAATCGGAGCTCCCACAGGGGAACGATACCCGATCCTTTTCTTGTGACTTGTTGTTTGCAGGTTAAACATAGCTGAATTCATACAAGGAGTCATATTCGAGCAAGACCTGATTATAAGTTCAACGCGTGAGAGTCACTTTCTTATTTAGAACTTTCAGTGGTGCGTTGAGCGTGGACCAAATTTACTTACCCAACGGAGAATTTTGGTCTACCAAAAGAACACAATCATAGTGGAAATCAACGACGGCCCCCCTTCAGATACAGGCATTTTCCACACATCCCCCAATGACGTCAATGTCCCCAGCGCATCCAACGTGGTCGCCCCTCCAAGAAGAGCAGTGGAGCAAATGCTCATGATTTTTCAGGAATACAACATTCCCCCAAAACAGCAGCACGTCATTCAAACCGGTTTCGCGGAGCATTATAACTATATGGGGAAGATGATATAGGGAATTCCTGAAGAGGATCCCAGCCACCAAATCCTAGCTTGAGAACTGTTCCCACCAGATGAAAGCCGTAGAAGCATAGTAACGTTTGAGACGCCCCAGGTCCAACCAATGCAGGCTCCGCCCCTACAAGCCTTGAAGGTTCCAGCAGTTAGCACCATCCTGAATCCTGTGGTGCAGGTGCAGACGATGGCGATGTTTTAGACATTCAATTCCTCGGGCAGTAACCCTTACTTCCCAGATGGAATGATCGTGCCTCAGATGGGGATGCAGATGCCATACACATATAGAGTGGCACCTCCGCTAGGGATAACCCATTTTCCCAGGCGGCAAGCGGTACACCGTCTCAGAACTAACCGGAACCCCCACCAGTTGAAAAGGAACAAGGAGATAGCGACCCCGAGAACGACCCCAGGCTCAGGCAACATTTGAAGAAGCTACTCAAAGACCTGACAGTGCTGTACCATGAGTCCTTGGTGGAAAAGCAATAATCCCCTTTTACGAAGAAGATATTGGGTGTCCAGTTGAACCCTTATTTTATGGCACTAATTTTCACTAAGCTTTATGATGGAAGAGACGATCTCATGGTCCATATACTCCATTACGCCAACCAAAAGGAGATGGTGTACGCCTCGAAAGCTTACATTTGCCGCTATTTTGGGCAGACACTCCCAGTTGCGTATCGATTCAACATGCTAAAACCCAACTCCATCAGCTCACAGGACTAGTTGAGCATTGTTTTGAAAACATTTCCTTGTAAGCTGACAGTTGCACGAGATCATACAAGAGCCGAACGAATCCTTCTAGTCATATATACAACGATTCAATAAGGTATGCATCGGCACGGATGACCTTGATTTTAGGACAGTAAAAGAATCCTTGATTCGAGGCACGAGGAACGATAGGCTACGAACTGAGATAATTACACGGAGGCCGCGGGACTCCACGTAAATGATTGCAATGTACAAGAGCATGATTGAAGTAGACAAAATGAATAGGTCTAAGAAGCAGAAAGATGAGAGGCCAAACGACCGTAAGAACTTTCCGTTAACCGGGAAGGTGCCAAGCAATCCAAGCTATGGGAACCAGATTCGAGGCAACACCGTTAGGCCAGCTTTGAATGCCTCGCTCAGCCAGATCTTAGTCATAATAAAGAAGACCAACGAGAGAAAACACTTGAGGTACCCAAAGATACCTGAAGGACAGCTGGTAGGACCCGAGTAGGCAAAATATTGCAAGTTCCATAGGGCCAGAGGGCATGACACAAACGAGTGTCGAATGCTAGCAGAGGAAGTACACGCATTGATCAAAGAAAGGAAATTCAGCCAATTCGTGAGAGGTGTCAATAGAGAAGAAAGAAAACCAATTGCAGAAGAACCCAAGGCAGGGGGAAAGGTCCCAAAAGGCCAAGGGATTAGTCATGGTGATAGCAGGGAGACCAGGATTCGAGTTACCCCAGAAGAAGCCTAGAGTTGTTGATCCGACAGGCCAAGATACGAAAGTTTTTAAAGCTTGTCAGAGGTACTCCCTGTTTAAGAAAGACCATGCCGATCCTCTAGTTATTGAGACTATGACAGAAGGGTATATTATCAAGCGAGTATTAATTGACATAGGTAGCTCGGTGAATTTAATAACAAAATTGGCCTACTTTAACTAGAGGTCCATCATAGTAGGACCCAACCAGGTTACAATCCCTTAGTGGGCCTGGGGGGCCAGACTTTCCCATCAATAGGATAAGTTACCCTCAAGATGGAAATAGGAGATAAAGACTTTACGTGGAGGGGAGAAGTAGAGTTTACGATAGCCGATATCTCGGTCAATTACAACATTATCTTGGAATGCCCCTTTTTCGTAGAATTGGAGGCCTTAATCTCGTTAAAATACCTTACACTACAGATTCTAACAAAGAAGGGAATGGTGGTAGTAGTGGGAAACCCGTAGGTAGCACAAGAAACATACCTCACCTCCCTACAAGCAGAAGCTATCTCGATCGAGATGAAGGAACGAGGGAGGGCTGATCCCGGGGGGACTTGGAGGTGCTCAAGGCGGGATAAAACAGAACCTCAAAGTCTCTAAGACTCGAGAGAGGAAGCAAAAGTAGCAATTGTAGACGTGTTAAAGCAGCAGCAACACACTTTCTCATGGTGTCCAGACGACATTAAGGGTGTACACCCATAGGTCATGAGTCACAGCCTGAACATTGACCCATGAAGTAGAAAAAGCGCAAGCACGCCCCAGATAGGCAAAAGGCCATCGAGGCAGAAATTCGAAAGCTACTCGAGGTGGGACACATCATAAAGGTGAGTTATCCTGAATGGTTGGCCAATGTTGTGCTGGTAAGAAAGGCCAACGGCTTTTAGAGGATGTGCATAGATTTCACAGATGTAAACAAGGAATGCCTTAAAGATAGCTATCTGATGCCAAGCATAGACCTGCTTGTAGATTCGACGGCTAAATTTATAGTTTACTCATTACTGGATGTCAAAGTAGGATACCATCAGATCTCCATGAATCTAAGGATGAGGAGAAAACTTCCTTTATCATGCATGAAGGAATGTATTGTTACACTGTCATGCCATTCGGGCTAAAAAATGCAGGCACCACCTACTAACAGCTCCTCCATAAAATGTTTAAAGGGCAAATTGGCGAAACCAGAGAGGTATATATAGACAACATGATCATGAAGAGCCGAGATGAAGCTAGTCACACAGCTGACATCGAGAATGCTTTCAAGATCCTTCAGAAGTACCGGCTGAAGCTGAATCCAGAGAAATGCAAATTCGGAGTCAAAAGTAGTAAGTTTCTGGGATTTTTCATATCAGAGAGAGGTATTGAAGCCAACCTAGAAAAGATTGAGGCTACAATCAACATGAAACCTCCTCAAAACTTGAATGAGGTGCAGCGGCTTAATCGCTGAATCAATGCTTTGGGCCGATTTATATCATTCTCTGTAAAGAGATGTCTGCCTTTCTATAAGGCAATTAAGAAAGATAAAGCATTCAGATGGGACCAGTGATGTGAGGAGGCCTTAAAAAGCCTAAAGGAGTTTTTAGCCTCTCCTCCATTACTCAGTCGCCCCAATCAGAACGAGCCATTATACATGTACCTAGCGGTAACCCATGAGGTGGTGCAGTTTTGGTGAGAGAACGCGACAATGAACAACATCTTATCTACTAAACCAGTAAGGTGCTAAAGAATGCAGAGCTGAGATACCAGAAAATTGAGAAGTTGGCCCTAGGCCTGATCTTTGCCTCGGTGAGATTGAGGCCCTACTTCTAGGTGCACACCATCATAATCTGGACTAGTTTTCCCTTAAAAAAGGTGCTCTAGCAACCTCAGACATTAGGCCGGATGGTGGAGTGAGCCATGAGGCTAGGAGAGTTTGACACCAAGTTCAAGGGAAGAACTACTTTTAAAGCAAAAGTGCTAGTCGACTTCATGGTTAAATTCTAAGGTCTGGAACTAGAAGAAGTAGTCAAGGTAGAACCCTGTATAGTTCACGTGGATGGCGCCTCCTTGAGTGATGGAGCAGGTGTCAGTGTCTTAATAAAGGGCCCAGATTGTATCCGCCTGAGCTATATGGCCAAACTTGGTTTTTCAGCAACCAACATCACGGCAGAATATGAGGCCATGATAAAGGGACTTGAGCTCGTAAATGAGATCGATCTAGATAGGGTGATCATTTGTAGCGATTCACGCCTAGTTTTGAACCAGATCAACCGAAACTTTGAAACGAAAGAGAACAACATGGTTAAGTACCTCAGGAAAGTCCAAACTCTGGTGGAAACCCTGGAGAAGAAGGGAATATAATGGAAAATTAAACACATGTCGCGAGCTAAAAATGAGGTCGCAGACGAACTGGCCAAAGCCGCAGCCAGCCCTATCGATTGTAAGAAATTGGGTTATCTCTACGAAGTCCTTGTAAATCCTAACTATGAAGAAAGTGAAGTAAAGCACATTAGAGATGAAGGCAACGATTGGCGCTAGCCGATAATCAGTTATTTGGGCGAAGGTGCACTTCCAGACAATGAGGAGGAAGCCTCAAAAATTATGAGAAAATCTATGAGATATTCCTCCCGAGGTGACGAGCTATACAAAAAAGCGTGTACAGATGCCTGGTAGAAATGCATGATGCCATCTTAAGGCAAAAGCATTCTTGAAGAGTTACACAAAGGCATTTGTGGATCCCACCAGGCGGCATCCACCTTACTCAGAAGAGCAAGCCTAGCCAGCTATTACTAGGAAACTATAGAGGCAAACAAAGCAGACTACTTCCAAAAGTACCACCCATGTTAGGTACACACACGAAAGACCCATATCTCTCATGCAGATCAGCGACCCCTCATGACTGCCTGACCCTTCTCCACCTAGGGAATCGATATATCTAGACCGCTACTAGTAGCCATTGGTCAAAGGAAGTTCATGATTATGGTCATCTATCACTTCATCAAATGGGATAAGGCGGCTGCCGCCAGTACCATCACTCCATAGAAAGTGATCGAGTTCATCTGGAGGAATATCATCATAAGATTCGGGGTGCCAAGGAACATAATCACCAATAACTACACATAATTAATGTCCAAAAGTTCTTAGAATTCTACAAAGGCTTAAAGATCAAGAACCATTTCAGTTTCGGGGCGCACCCCCAAACTAATGGCCAGATGGACATCACCAATAGAAACCTCGACGAAGGTCTGAGAAAAAGGCTAGAATAATGAAGAAAAGGCTACTGGCCTGACGAGCTTGTTAACGTGCTCTAGTCCTACCGTACAACACCCTACAGGCCAACCGGCGAGATACCTCTCTCACTAGTCCACAGGACCGAAGCCATGATTCTAGTCAAGATCGTAGTTCCATCTGACTGGGTTGTTTTTTACTCTGAGGAGCAAAATGACCTTAACCAAAGGCACCACTTGGATAGCCTCGAGGAGAGAAGATAATGAGCTTGCATTAGGATGGCCGCTTACAAGGCAAAAATTGCCAAATATCACAACAAAAGGATCAGAAACCTACGGCTAAAGGAGGGGAATCTAGTCCTAAAAGACACAACCACCTTGCAGTCACAAGAAGGCAAAGGCAAGCTCGACACAAATTGGAAAGGGTCCTACGGGATAAACAAAGTCTGGGGCTTAGCGACCTCAATGATAAAAAGCTGCCTAGAACATAGAATATCTCCAACCTGAGGCCATACTACAAAGCCTTCAGCGGCTAGGGAACGAGGTGACCGCACTCTTTTCCTTTGCTAGGATTTTTCCCATTGGGTTTTTTCCTTGGAAAGGTTTTTAACAAGGCAGCGCCCGCTAGACCTTACTTCCAGGACACAATAAGCATCGGATTTATACTAATCATTGTACTATACTTTATCAATAAAAGAAGTATTTTTCTCTCGATTTTGTCTTGGTGTACACTCTGCTCTCCTATTTAAACCCCCTTAACGGCTCAAAGCCCCAAAGCGGCATCATTCTTGCACTCAAACGACCATACATAGCCCCAAATGGCTACTACACTTCCTCAGCTAACGAGACTTAGACGAAACCAACAAATTGTGTTTGTACTTATTTAAGACTTTTAACGGCTCAATGCCCTAAAGCAGCAGCACTTTCACTCCCAAGTGGCAAAACACAGCCTCAACAGGCTACCATAATTTCTAAGCTAACGAGACTTAGACATAATATCTAAGCTAACGAGACTTAGACATAATATCTAAGCTAATGAGACTTAGATATAATTTCTAAGCTAACGAGACTTAACGGGCATACTAAGCAGCAACACTTAGATAAAATCTAAGTAACATTAAGCCCCAAGATAGGGACAAAGCATCACAAATATGCATCGAAATAAAGGGCATTCATCCAGTAAAATAGAAGCAAATAGTAACTACATAAAGGCACCAAAACTAGGCATTGTCTCAAAAGTTACAAACATGTCCCACATATATATAAAAAACATATAGATAAATCTCTAAGAAGCTAGGGGATCTTATTTCTCTAGAGCATCTTGCGATTGAATCATGGCACCCGCCTCGCCAGCCAATTGCTCAGCTTATCCTGCAGGAGGATCCACCTTGTTAGAGGGTGTCAAAGGGAGTTCTTAAAAAGAGGGGTAAGAAACATGACTCACCATCTCATCGGTCAGTTCTGGCCAATGTTGAGCATCTGATGCCCGTACATGAGGCCCATCTGTACCATCTTGTCAATGACACCCTCCAACTCAGCCTGGCACTCGTCAATCTCCACCTCAAGCGTGCGATCTTCCCCCAAGCCTAGGTCAAGTCTCCCTTCAAAGCAATATTACGATCGAGGATTTGGGTGTGAGCCTCTCGCAGGTTCTCCAACTCCTTCTTATTCTCCATCGTCGCTTTCTTCACCTCCACCGCCTCATCGTTAGCCTGTTGGGCCTCTTTCTCAGTCGTTTGAGCCTCATTCTTAGCCGTCTAAAGGTTATCCTTCAGCTTAGCATTGTTCCTCTTCCGATGGTGCACCTCAACACACCTAGATAGGAGCTGTAAAATAAAAGAATACCCTGAAAATCCTAAACCAATGGAAAAGCAAAATAACGACAAGTCACGCATATACCTCCAAAACTCGGTCTATGATAATATTGGGAAATAATGATCTGAAAGAATAAACTAAACTCATGAAGAAAAAAAATCTGGTTGAAGATGGATTGGGATCAAGTTTGAACAAAATAAAAAGAGGAAACCAGATATCTAAAGAACAACACATGTAAAACTAGAAGCATAAAAGTCATCAAGACAAATATTGAAGACTTCAAACACCTAAGCATAAAATGGAAGCATTCGGTTAAAGTTTGGAAAGGAAACAAACTTTAAACCACTCAAGATCAGCATCCGAAAAAAAACTAGTTGAAATAGCATCCGGATACAACAAGTCAAATCGATCCGAAAGATACAATTATCAAGACAAACGGAAAAGTTTTAAAAATAACTTTTCCCTCCACCTTTGGTCTAAGAGTCAAAGATCCCTATCCCTTGTGCAAGACAAATATGACAGCTAGCACACTTTTAAAAAAATGACAGAAGGGCTGACACAGGAAAGAGAAAAGGTAACAACCTTTTTTACCTAGACCAATAGGAAAGGCGCGTGAAGGACACACTCCATATTTCTGACATAAAAGTTGGTGGATCACAAAAATACAAGTAAAATGATCATTGACATCTTTCTAGTCTTAATCCCAAGGATTCAATGGGACATTTAATCAGTCTAACAGAATGATCAACGGTTCTGGAAGCGCCATATATTACATGATCAATGGTGAAGATTTATTTCAACTTCAACAACTCACAACGGGTACATTTATGACAAAAGATTATAAAATAGAAACTTCACAAGTTGAGATGGTGCTGGTTGTTTTGAGAAAGCATACACTAGAGAATCCATTATTACAATCAGTAACATAATCCCTCCAAGAATCAAACTATTCCAAATCAGTTTGTAAGGATTCCTAAGTGAGTTATAAATTTGAGGAAATCCAAAACCAAAATATTTGAGAAAAAAAAGTGTAATATCGCATACTTGGGTGAGTATTGAGATTGGGATATAGCTTCAAGTTGGTGCTTTAAGTAGGACTCAGCTTAGATTTAGGTAGAAATCTAAGTGTATATCCTGCTTAAGACAAAAAGGACTCAGCTAGGAGTTAGTTCTTCTAGTGGTATATCTTACTTCTGAGAGGAGTTACCATCCGGAGACAAATTGTAAGGCTTGATTCCTTCTCGTTGGAAAGGAATCCATTAGTGAAAAGCTCGGAGAAAGGAAACTCCGGAGACTAGAGTAGGCGGGGCCAAACCAGGATAAAATTATTTTGTTGGATTTTCTAACTCTTTACATTATTGCATAACATTTTATATTTGCATTATTTGAATCCATCATATCCGGAACATAATCAAACAATCTACACAAGACTTTTTAAAGTCTACTTAATTCCACGAAAAAGGGTCATTCACCCATATCTGACCTTACATAGACCCTCACAAGGACCAACAGATGATACAAGTCGTGACCATGCTAGGCTCTTCCTTATAAACATTCTTCTCTCGAGGGAGAGGCATAGTACTTCAGAGTGCTAGCTGAAGCTCCGAGCTAGTAATTCCCCCATATGGGCCCACTAACTCAACTAGGCTCTCCTTGACCCTTGCAAAAGGGTAAACAGTGACTGTGGCGGCTGGTGAGGTGACCAGCTCCTGGCGTTGGCTCAAGTTGGATTCATTCCGAACCTGCGAGTTGAAAGTTAGCCTCCAAAAAAATGGAGTGAACAATACAAATACACACCTTTGAGGTCTTCTTTCTCTTATTTGACACCTTAATTTGTGGGGCGACATTCCCAGCATCCAGAACTTTCCGGTTCCTCTTGCTCTTGCTCTAGCTCTCGCTTCGACTCCTCAAGGCTATTTTAGTGGTCAAATCAACTATCTCCGCCTAGTCACAGAGGTTCTCCCTACTCACATACTTCGGCCCATTCGCTAAAGATTTAGCAATGGTCGCGTTATATTGGGAAGACATCCTGAGACAAAAATAATAAAACACAAGCGAGATAAGATAAGAAGCATACCAAGAATTTCAACTACTCTGTCATAATAAGTAATATCCGGACCATTCATATTGACGACCCAGATGTTATTCAAATATGCAGGCAATGGTAGCCATCAACAACCTACCTCTCTCCAGCCCGCCAAAGATGGGGATTCGGAGATTTGGCTCGAGGCCCTTAGTAGGAAGCACCGGAGGGACATCCATCGTCCAGCTAGTCAAAAACACAAGCAACTCCGGCTCAACCTTGATGTAGAAATAGGATTATTTAAATTCTCGAACTGACGCCACCTGATTCGTGAAACTATAGAAACCTTCCTTCTTGCTAAAATGAAGGTGGTCCTTTGAAGGTTTCCGTCGGCACGAGGCGAGATATTGAAAAAATTGGGAGTCAAAGCCAAACTCCAGACTTGTACATAAATGATAGTGGCCCACTAGATCTGTCAAGCAATTGGGGTAGATCTGGGCTGAACACACACCCCAATCACATAAAAGCTATGCTAGCGGGGCTGGCAATGGGTACATGAAGCAAGCCCAAATTGACTCCATATATATGCTAAAATAGCCAGACGGTAGCTCATGGACGCAATCATCTTGAGAGGGGATAAGGAAGGTCTTACCGAGCATCGACTTATGCACTTGCGCCTTAAAGTAGATATCCATCTGGTCCAAAAGTGACACCATGTCCTAGATGTGAGGCACGGGACCTTTGGCATGACCCTTTTTTGCCGCCTTGAGTCGGTGAGCTTTTTGCCCCTCATCCTTCGCCATTTAGGGGCCGGAGGTGAGTCTGAGTCACTGTCCTCCCGTCCTTTAGAGTTACTCCCTAAAGACTTCTCTGGCCCCGTCTACCGCCTCAAAATCCTCTATGGCCCTAGATCGTCATAGGGGACTGAAGTCTAATGCTTGGAGGCTGATTTGGCTCATTTAGTCATTTCTCTACATGCTCGGCGTTTAATCCTAACAATGGGATGGTAGTTAGTTTTGTTAACAGTGACCGGATGAGCCAGAAGATGGTTCAGGCATCTATCTATCCTCTCGAAGCGACTAAGAATGGTAGGGAATACAGTGTCATCATTCATACTGAACGATGAACTCATCCTATGGGATTTAAACAAAACAAATTACACTAGGGCCTAAACAAGGCTCAAGACCAAAGACACCACCTCATAAGTAGCGAAGCCACCTCACCGTACCAGGGGCTCGCTAACGGCGCCTCACCCAAAGGCATACCCAAGTTAGGCTTAAAAAACAAAAACCTAGTAACCTACTGGAAAGGGCAAGTTGGATTAGGCGCGTTAGGATCACCTATGGGCCAATCGATGGAACCCAGGAAAAGTGATGGGCTAGCCCCTGAAGTATTATACTAATGTCAAACCCCTAAAACACCGCCATGGCGTGAAAGTGAAAGTTAGAAAAAACCATTCAATAGGAACCGCACAATCATTGTACTAGTACAAACAGTTTGCCGGAAACAAAACACAAGTGCAGCATTACTCCAGCGAAACCGGAAATTTGAAGGTTGAACTTAAAGAAGAACGAAGGATGCAAAAATGGAAATAGAAACTTACTTACAGTTGTAGTTGAAGGGAAAAGAGCTTTCGCCGAAATTGAAAAGGCCGAGTCACACGAAGGGTCATCGGAAATAATTTGTCAGAAATTGCCAAAGCTCGTAGGGGAAATGGGGAGAGAAAAAGTGATAATTGATGAGAGGAGAAGATATATATAGAATTTGAAATTCAAAATGACACTCCCGCAAGGAACGTTCCAGAAAGACACGTGGCACTCTGTTATTGCTTTTGCACACTGTGCGAGAAAATAAAGCTGTAGCGTGAATTGCAAATGCCATGAGACAACCGACTTTGAGCTGACAAAATCCTGCAAGACTTCTCAAAATACTTGTGGGGGTACTTCTGATAACTGGATATACATTCGAGACGCATATGGCAAACATGCTTTACACCGTCTCGTCGTATCGATGAGTCTGCGTCCTTGTCACGGACTCAATCGCCTGTGTAACTGTCTCGACATCTCGAGAGCAAGACGGTCCCCTTACAACGACACCCCTAGCTCGATGCTTCCATAGCTTGTTTACCAAGTCAATGCTCCTATCCCATGTTTCCCACTAATAGTGGAACTTCCATCCTTAAAGATAGGGGTGTAACAACTAAGGGATCTTTGACTACTTCTCCATAAAAAATCGGGATCATGATCTCACTTCCAAACAACTGAACTTCCTAACTTGGTGCCTACAAATAAGAGGTTGCTCTGAGCAAAGGTATGACATCCTGACTTACTGAAACTCTGCTATTCTACACACTCAAATGCTAACTTAAGCATCGGAGCTCCCACGGGGGAACGAGCTCCGATATTTTTCTTGTGACTCGTTGTTTTGTAGGTTAAACATAGCTGAATTCATACAAGGAGTCATATTCGAGCAAGACCTGATTCGAAGTTTCAACTTGAGAGAGTCACTTTCTTATTTAGAACTTTCATACTCCATTTATTTAGCATATGGAAATGATTCAAATGAATCACAAACTTGTTATTTATACAAACAATATCCTAAGATAATTATGTTTAATATTTTAACAAGAGTACTACATATATATATATGTACATATGCTTCTTATCATATCAAACACCTTACAATACCATCATAAATTTTTATTTACTTATTCGACAACTACTAATTAAAGATACTATACTGAATTCCTAATCTCAAGCCTTTCTTTTGAAAACTCTAACCTTTAGACCATTTTTCTGATGAAGAATTATGGAACTCGATGGCCTAACATCTTGATCTTTATTGAACTCAAGAGAATAGTTCCACAATATAGCACACACAATTGCTTTCATTTGCAAAATCGCTATATCTTTACCTAAACAAGTTCTCGGTCCAGCGTTGAATGCTATGAACTTGTACGAAGGTTGATGTATTATTCCTCCACTCTCCGATATCCATCTTTCCGGCTTGAATTCTAAGCAATCTTCACCCCATATCTCCTTCATCCTTCCCATTTAATACAATGAATACAATATCATCGTATTTTTTGAGATGTGATGACCGCTTGGAAGAACATCTGGTTCGATCGATACTTTGCGTTCAATGGGCACCGACGGATAGAATCTTAGAGCCTCACATATAACTCCATGTAAATAAACAAGTTGTCGCAACTTTTCTAGATCGAAAAATCTTAGCTCTTCATCATTACTGAAATGTTGTTTAAGCTCTTTCAAGATTTTTTCTTGCGAAGACGGATTTGCCCCTATTAGCGAAAAAGTCCAAGCAAGAGCAGCACTAGTGGTATCTCTTCCAGCAATCAAAAGATGCATAGTCATATCTCTTAGAAACTTGTTTGACTGTTTGCTTCCCCTTTGACTCTCATCTTCCATCTCCGTGAAGTATGTTATCGCGTCCAATTCGTTAGTGTTTTCTTGATTTTGCAACTTTTCTTGTTTTCTTTTGATGCTATTCTCCACAAAAAGATCGAATATACGGCTTGCTTTTGTCATCTTCTTCTCTTCTCCGATCTGTAGCCATCTCTGAAACTTCCAAATAAAACCCGGGACAATATGGCGGTACAAGAAAACTTGAGCAATATCATCAAAGGCTTTCTCAAAAGGAGCACTTGGAAAATCTTTAGAAAGAGTATTAGGATCCATACCGAAAATCAAAACGCAGAAATTATCAAACGTAAAACGTTGAAACATATCTTTAAAATCTACCTCATATCCTAGCTTGCAAGCATGGTCTAAAACTGAGAACAAACTATTGGAAATCTTTCGGTTCATAGAGTTGCAGATAGTAAGCTCGAACCGTTCATCTCTGAACAAAGAGTGAATCATAGACCGTTGAATTCGCCACTTATCAGAATCAACCGTGAAAATGCCTTCCCCTAAGTAACCGAAAATATCATTGAATTCGGGGCCTTTAGGATAGTTGGAGAAATTTTTGCTGAAAGCGTGATGAACATTCATATGATCACTAGTGATCATAAAGTTCATGCCACTGAACCAAGGGCCTTTGAACAAAAAAGTACCGTTACTTTGCAGAAGAACCTCCGTCACAAAATCATGGATTCGAGCTGAGTTGTAGAGAAGAGCCGGAACCATACCAATAACAGGCCAGTTGATGAGTACTGAGTTTCGATTGGATAGCCAAAACCAAACAAGAACAACTGAAACAAGTGCGGTTAAAATTTCTACATACAAAGCTGTCGCCATGTTTAAATTAGAATCTGCTATGTTCAATGTTTATAACAAAATCAAAAACATTAGGTATTTTAGAATTTTATCATGATATATAGGAACTAAAATATGCTTGTATGGATTGCAGTTGTTGAATCTCTATGAATAATTGGTCTCGAGTAAGACACGTAACATACTACTCCCTCCGGTTCCAAAAATTAGTCACTCACATACTTTTCCTTTACTCCTTTACATGTCATTTTCTATTTTCAATATAAACTTTTACTCTTTTCTCCCTATTATACCCTTATTAATTGTAGTTCATTCCCAATACACATATTACTCAATTAATGCTAATTTAAGGTTAGATAAGTAATTTCATACCCTCCTTTAATTACTTCTTAAAATTTATGAATTTCTATAAAGCAACTAGTTTTCAGAACCGTAGGGAGTACTAAATTATATAGTACAATGCATGTGTGAACTCAGGGAAATTATATATAATACCGGGTATTTAATATCCTTCTCCAATCCAACGATTGAGTATTTATGAGGGTGTATCTATATATTCTTTCATCTTAATTAAATGGTTCCTCATCATTCAATCATTGAATTTGATAAGAGTGTTAAATATCCGGTATCATATATAAAAACCATGTGAACTCAAGCTAAAACCATCCAATCACATGGCAAGTATACAACAATTGCTCACACAAGAAACTTAGCAGATAAGACAAATTAGAAGTACATTTATAAAAGTTAAAGATGTTGGAGATGCGGGAAATCCTACCTTTCAAATAAACAAAATTAAAGAGCATCATATGATGTAGATTGAGCTTTAACATAAAATAATTGATTGTGCTAGATGCATTCAATTTTATTATTGTATTCACTCAGTTATTGAGCCCTACATTCTCATAAAACAAAGCAAAAGAAGGCATGATACAGACCTAGTTGCATATGCCCATGAGGGAGAGCATTGGGGAACAGGGTTCTAAAAGAATCGAACCATTCATGAATAACTCGTAGTTCAACTCAATTTTTTTAATGAACTGTTCATGAACATAATTTTTGAGCTCAATTCATAAAGTAGCCGAGCTTGAACAAGTCAAAGCTCGGCTCAAAAGCTCAATAGAAATTAGTATAAGTTCATGAATTGACTTGTTAAAAGCTCATAAACATAATCATTATTTTTACATATTAAAAATAAGACGGTAATATTTAATAAAAAAATATTATAAGTATATACACTTGAAATAATTAGAATTTTAATTTCAAGTATGATTTTAATTTTAAATTTTGTTGATTTAAAAAACTTGTTACAATTTATTAAGTAATAACTAAAAGATACTATAGTTATTAAAGCTTAATTTTTTGTAATGTACTCCCTCCAATTTCTTTTATATGTTACTTTATGATTTTCACCAAACTAATAAAATATTTATTATATTATTAAAATGACTAATTTATTATTTACATTCTTATAGAAAACCCTCTTTTTTCTTAACTAACCACTTATGATTTTATCAATTAATAATCTCTCTCCTAATTAATATAGGGGTAAATTAGAGAGAAAATAGTGAAAATGTATTGAAATTTCAAAATGACAATTATAAAAAGTTAACTTAGAAAAGCTAAAAAGACGGATAAAAAAAATTGAAGGGAGTAATAAATTTGAAATATTTTTTGTAACAAAATAAATGAGCTCGTTACTTGACAAATAAGTAACTTGTTCTCAAACAAATAACTGAGTTGTTCGTGAACAGCTCGTAAACAAACGATTTATTAAATAAATCGTTCGTAAAGATGAAATTTAAGCTCGGGCCAAGCTTGAAACTCATTAAAAAAATTAGTGAACAAACATACACTAGTTAAAGCTCGGCTCGACACGTGGAATTCATCGCTTACAAAAGATGCTTAAAAAATAAGGTTTTAAACTTTAGTTGATACATTTCCTTTTTTTAGTTGAGCCTTGAAGCAGTGATTTTAGAGGTCACATGTTTGAGTCCATATATTGGTGTGGTGGGATGAAGTTTTTCTTTGTTATTATTGTAAGCCCAATGAGAAATTTAAAAAAAAAAAGAATTACTCCCTCCGATTTGAAAAATTAGTCGCTTTTAGACTTTTCATTAAAATCAATAAATATTTAATATTCTACTAAAATAACTAATGTATCCTTGATAAAATTTCTTTTTTTATTAATTACTACTTTATAAATTCATCAATACATATACTCTCTCCTAATTAATACAAGGATATATTAGGAAAAAAATTGTACAAGTTATATTGATATTCTAAAATGATAAGTAAAAGGAATCAATTTAAATATTTAAAGCGACTAATTTTTAAAACCGGAACGAGTATATATGAAAAAAAAGCTAGAGATACTTTATCAACACATTTTTTCATCTAAGTTCGTACAACTTCTACATCGAAGTTTCATTTTTTGGGAGGTCATATATATACACACACATGTGGGGTAAGGAACGTTAATGGCCAAGTTTGTCATATTTAAAAATCATTTGATTATTAGTACAATTTTGATTGTCAGATTTTAGAAATTCAAACAAATTAATTAATGCATTGGTTGCGATATGTTTATCATAAATTTGTAAGGAATTTTATTAATACTAATATTTGGAAACTCAGGCTAAAATAAATTAAATAAAATATTTTATAAGAATAAAAAATACATAATCTTATTATATCGGGAGATAAAAAAATTTATTGGAAAAGTGAGAAGACAACATAAAGTAATCTAAAAAAATAATTAAAATTATATAACCTATATTTTCTTAAGCTTCATCTCATGATATTAAAGATCTATGACCGTAAGAATGTCGACGAATTCTATAACATCTACCAGTTTTACGGATCTGAAATAATCTTTCTTAAAAGAGATAGATCTGAGACTTTGAGATAAAAGATCAATATTTATATTTAACTAGACACAAATGGAGTGCAACCTAAAAGTAAAACTATTAATGTCGTGTTGACATATCCTCAATCGAGAAAAATGATCTTATATTTGCGGATTATTATTTCAAACAGAACTAAAAAAGGAAAAAAAAAAAAAATTAGTGTTGAAGTAGGAAGAAAAAGGCTCAAAAGAGCATCATCTCCTTCTTCTTTAAAGCTACTTCCTCTATCTAAAAATTATTATCTCTTTAGTCATTTTATTAGTTCTCTTTTTAGTTATCAATTTAGATTATCAGTGCATTTTATATAATTTTTCTCTAGTTTGCCCTTGTATTAAATATGAGAGATATTATGTATTGTTAAAATTATAAGTAAGTAATTAAAAAAAAGAAAATTTAATAAAAGATAAATTAATTATTTTAATTATATAATAAATTTTTTATTAATTTTAATAATTTTATTAAATAGATATTATTTTATAAATAGGGGAGTAATTCTTATACTAGAAAGTGAGAGTGAGACAGGCGGCTAGGATTTAACAGAGATTGAAAAAAGATATGTTTATCATATTAATTTGGAGGTTAGGAGTAGGAGCATTATTAAGTGTGTGAACTCTCCATTAAATTGAAACTTCCAAGTGATAAGTATGACACTTGTTTGACAACTATTTTTTTTAAATAGCATGAGTTTGTGGGCGACTCTTAAATTGATCTCTGATTATTTTGATTCAGAATTTATGAATTTACTAATTATATCAAGGTTGATTGTTTTAACGGAGCCAGGGGGCGGTGGAGGTTGGCGGCCGCGCCCCCTCCGCCGAAAATGGCAAAAATTCGCCTGCCAAACTTTCACATGTTTTGCTGCAACTCCATGAAAGGGTGCGCAGCGGAGAAGGTTGAAGAAGAACAGGAGAGGTTGTTTCCTTTTTACCCTTTTATTAACTATACTAATACGGTGCCGTTTCATGAGTTCATTAAAAGCCAAAATAGAACCTACCTAAATTTGTTTTATCTGTGTACCTATTTTGCAAAATAAAAGCCACAACCATTTCTTTTCCATTGTACATTAAAAGATAATAGTTCTTTTCATAATTGTTTGAATTGTTAAATTCTGTTGTTTAATATCGTGGTTATTAAAATTCACATTATTATATACAAGAATGTAATAAAAATGTAAATATAAAAAAATTATTAACATCTTTTAATAAGTGAAAAGATTAATTTAACTTTTTTCTTTTAATGAAATTGAGAATGGATTCAATTAGGTCGGATATCCCAATAAAGTTGGCACCCCGGATACTTAACCAATCATCGAGCTCAAGAATCTAATTAATAAAGAAAAAAGTTAATAATACATAATAAGTCTGAAAAGTAAAAAAGAAACTAAGTAAATCGATATAAACACGAGCCACTTAGATCATGAAAAAACTCATTAGAGCAAAAGGGTGGAATATTGTCCCACCAGAATGCCCCATCGTGCAATCTACCAAACCTAGCCAAAGTGTCCGCAACATGATTGCCTTCCCGATATAAATGAGTCACAACCAAACACATGGATTGCATCTGCTCAAGACAACGAAGCCAACCAGGTCGAATGGTCCATGGTACCAACAGTGAACGAGATTTGAAGATGTGAAAAACATACAGTGAGTCACATTCTAGCCACACCGAATGCCATCCTTTAGAATAGGCTAATCCAATAGCATAAATAGCTGCATTAAATTCAGCGAGAACACCATAGGAAGAGGGGATATTGAACGCGAAGCAACCCATACATCTACCATTGTAATCTCTAAAAACACCACCACATCCGCTCGGTCCTGGTGCTCCATTTACGGATGAATCTGTATTTATTTTACACCATCCCTCTGCTGGACGTTGCCAATGCACGGGTATTATTGCTGGCACTCGTCTTCGCCTAACATGCAAAGCGAGATTATTGAGGATCCCTAATTCAATGGTGGAATTCCATGTGTGATCATGATTGAAATTATCTGTACGTCTAATCCATGTCCAAAGCGACCCCAAGGTAAGCCGAAAATTAACTTCGACATCCTCAAAAATTTTCTTGTTTCGTGTTGACCAAATCAACCAAATACCATTAACCATGGCGCTGACCCGATTAATTTAACTTAATAATACATTTTTTTAATTAAAAGTTGAGGCCGGAAACACATTAATACAATTAATTAGATGACGCAAATAAATTTATTATGATATAGTTATAAATGCACAGCAGAAATTTGTGGATTCACACTTTTTAGGTGCTATTTCTCACGAAACAATAAATGTATAGTAATTTTTTTACAAAATTTATGAAAATCTTAGGTCAGAAAAACAATTTTTTTTCATCATCCGCTTTTTTGAGTCTTATAGTTCTAGTCACTTCTTTGAATTTTTGTAATTTGAAATATATTTGAGATATGTTTTTCTAGATTATAGAGAAAATTTTCATCATATAATTTTTACCAAACACTAATCAATAAGTAACATAAAAATGAAAGTGCCAATAAAAAAAGATTTGATAATGTAAAATAATATAACAATAAAAGACAATATGAGTGGCATATAGCATATTACTTTTAGTTTTATCTTTACCTAGCAATTAAAATTTTGAACCGCATTACACATTTATATTTATATATATATTAAGAGATTGTTGTAAGTGAATTAGGTCTCCAAAATGTTGGATACATTTTCTACTATTTCTCTTTATATTTAATAATATAAATGCATTTACATAAATTTTTTTAAAAAACTCTGAAATGTTATAGTATTGATTAAAATACAAATTTTTCACACAAAATTTGCCCCCCTAGTACAAGGTCCTGGCTCCATTGGCTGATTGATTGTTTGACAACTACTAATTTTTAATGTTAATTGTTTTATTACTACAGTTAAAGTTGTTTGTTATCAATTATTGTAATTCAGTGTTTTTTCTAATAATTAAAGATTTTTTATAATTTAATGTTTAATAAAATTACAATGTGATATTATTATTAAGATATAAAATAATATATATAGACATACTTTAAATTAATAAAAAGTAATGAATTATTTGATAATTATTATTATTAATTTATTTTTTTATTAATTTTGTATTTATATTTTAAAAATTATTAACTATATTTATATCGTTTCTTATGTGATATACAAGTTACAAGTCTTGTACTGTTTCGTCTTAATAATTATAAATGTAGCAGACTCGTAATAGGGATAAATTCTTCCACCCCATCTCATTTTCATTAAGGTTTCAAAAAAAAAATTCCCCAAAAAAATTTACTAAGACCACAGATAATTTCTTACTACCGAAATAACAAGTGTGGCAAGTAAACCGTTGCAAAAGGGGTGAAAAATTGGACTGATCGTGACATTTTGAAATCCCGCTCTTCTAAATCCCCACTTGCAAAATAATTAAAGAAAAATAAAAGAACAAAATTAAAATATCACATTCCTTTATTGACTTCCCCTTTTCTCTTTCCTTCTCATCCTTTTTCGTTGTGGATAGAAATTCTTTACAGTTCAATTTTTAACTGCAGAAATGTATTTTAATAATTTTTAACCATTAATTAAAGAATGAAATAACATAATCTCATATCAATTTTTTAATGATAAACTCATTATTTTACTTCTATTTCTATCTCTTCCTGTACTTATACGATTTCTGCTCCAAAATTGCGAAACATCAACTGGTTCCTCTCTAAAATTGCGATGTTTGTTCTCTTCTCCTAAACGATTCCAGTCCTTCTTCACCACCGTCAAGTCTTTGCGCAGTCCTGACTCTTCGTTTCATCTCCTTCAAGCGTTCTTTGTTTCATCTGCCATGGGTTGATCGGTCCAAGATAAGTTTAGTTTTTCTTTGTTTTCATGTTTATTGTTCATTTAAGTGTTGATTTGGGTTACTGCCTGTTCAATTTTATGATATCTCATCGAGATTTGATGGTTTAAAAATCTACGGTTTGACTGTTTCGGGTGAACGATTGGGGGTTGTTTTTTACGATCGGTTGGGTGTTTCTCAGAGCAAAGTAAGACTCAAATATTGTTCGTGTTCGCCTTTGGGTTCAGCTTCAGTAAGTTTACGATATCTCAGATGGGTGTATTTGAATGTGATTGTGATTGTGTTATGACTGCTGGGATTGTGGTTGTGTTGTCTTTTTTTTATCGTCGGTTTGGCTGTGGGGTCAATTGTAGTTTGGTTTTTGGTGATATGATAGGGCACTCAGGATAACGTTGGTTTATGTTGTTCAATACAGGTAGTTAGACTGTATCTTGTATAGCTTTCTAATATTATGGTGAAAGACATTCTTGTTTTTTTTTTGTTTTGTTATAATTGTGAAACCTCCCTGAAGTGGTTGTTCTTGCTGATGAAATCTACTCAAAAGATAGGGTAATTTTGTGTTACTGTGAAGTGCAGACCTTAAGAGAAAATTGATGTGAGAATTTAGACCAGTCATTTACTTATATTATTCTCATTCCACAATTTTTTTCTATAGAGGCCTCGAATCAAATCAATTTTTAGGGGCTGTGCCTTTTGAGCTTGGTAAATTGATCAACTTGCAAACAATGTGAGAATTAAGTTACAATTTATTTTTGATCTGATAAACCATTGTACAAGGATAAAAATAGTGAATCATAGTTGAACCTTGGTGTATTTTCTTCTTTCAGGCAGCTGTTGGTTGACTGAAAACCTACCATTGTCCTTTGCGGGCTTGTCAATCTAACCAATCTGTAGGTCCTAGAGACGAATTTTGTACCTAATTTGCGCCTATAGCGCCTAGTAGGCGCTATAGGTCGCCTGGTGATCGCCATGGCGTTGAGGCTGGAGCCTTGTGTGCCTAAGGCTCGCCTTAGGTGCGCCCGTCACAACAATTGCTCTAGTAAAGTTATTTCCTTTTTTTCTCTTTCATGTGGTTTAAAGAATAAGAGGAAAGGTAAAATTATTCCCTACGCAAATATATTTCTAGTCTACAATATCATATCTTCACATTTCATAATAGTTTTTAAGTGTATATCTTGCATTTTTGCACTTATATTCTATATTTAATCAAGTTGTCCTTCATTGATTAGGTTTTGCATATTTGTTGTTTTTGATTGAATTTGTTTTAGGTTTTTTTTCTTTATTTTTTAGTACCTCTGGTGAAGTTTGCAACATATGTGGTTCTTTAGCTTTTGAATCTGTTTGTTTAGGGACAAATATATGAAGGAAGACACAAGTATGTGTACCATGCCGTGCTTGCTTACTTTCATCTGCAGTTGGTCTATTTTATTCTATTTAACAATATTTTTATGACAAATAGTTTCTATTGCTGCTCAAACAGGCCTTTTATTGTATTTTCTTTGTTGTGGGCTTTGTCTACCGTGATAGATTTTCTGATGGTTTTATTCACATTGGTTAGCAACAGGTTAATATTGATTTGAGTCAAGCTTATAATTCATTCTATGTTACATGATAGAATATGATGAAATGTCATTTCGCTGGACTCTGTTACGTTAAACGACAATATAATTCACTGTGTAATATTAGGAATTATTACCACAAATCTTACGTGTGTTATTCTTTTATGAGAATTTCATTCATTCTATTTGCCTTTGTGCTCCTTTCATGTTTAAAAGAAACTTAGCTTAGACTTCCCTCTTTTTCTAAGGCTTGTTTTATGGTTTTATATTTCATTAGGCATTTTAATCTTTACCTCTCAGTTGAATATCATATGACATTTGTGTCCAAAATAAACTCGTAATTAAAGAAAAATAGAATGTTGTTGAAGACCAGGATAAAAGTTTGAACTTTATAACTATCATCCGCTATTGTAAAATTACTTGTGTTTGGTTCATACGTTTGATATTTATAATATATATTGTTGTGTTGTGATTAAAATTGCCACTAGGTTTGACTTTTGTCAGCCTTAGATATACTCTTTCAATGATAAATGGAATTTAATATTTTAATCATTCTCTTAATATTATTGTTGAACAATCAACTTTCCTTTATACTAATGTTTAAGTGACTTCCTTCTTCTGCAGGACTCACATAAAAGGGATGCTTTTAGGACTTCATTTAAGCAAAGGGTAACAGGGAGAAGGATCTTCGCCCTCAATTCAAAGTGCAAAATGTTGAAAGTAGCATGTCTTCTAGAGACATAATAGATTAGGGTGTGAGTTTTATCATGTACTTTTTTTAAAAATTTTGAACTTTCGAAGATTTGTATACAAGTTTATGTTATGTATAAGTATTCCTTGTATTAGACTGTTAAATGTTGAATTTTATTTTGTTATATTATAATATGAATTTGATAGCTATTTCAATAATATAAAATATAGCATTGCAAATGTTTAAATAAGTTGCAAAATAAACAAAAGTGAAACATAAAAGAGTTGCAAGTGCATTATAAAAAGTGAAGATAGAAGGCGTTGCTAGTTCGTAAAAAGTGTTGCAATTTCATACTACATGGCCGTTAACCGTGACAGTTAAATTTTTCATGCAACTCCTTGAATGAGTTGCCTCTGGTATAAAAGGGTTGCTATAGGTGCTAATAGCAACACTTTATCCGAGTTGCAAGAAATAGGCCAAAGTGTTGCAAGTACCATCTATTGCAAGTGTCACGTACCAAAGTTTAACCACCATTGTTGCGTGACGGCGCTATCAGAAGAGGACATGCACTTAAGAAGAATCCTGTAGTTGGTAAACTGAGGGATGGTGGCATCAGCGCTAGGGGTGTTCTGTCTGAATGCGCATATGTCTGGCCGAGTTTAGGCATGCCGACCCAATTAGGTTTGGGGAGCTTGTCGCTAGTCTTGGACTTAGCTATGAAGGGGGCGATAGCTGTTGCAGCTATCCTGATGAGCCCTCGGCAGGGCGAAACCAGTGCATGTCTTTGAGGATAAAGGCTTGTCTCGGGGTCATGCAGGGAGGACCTCGGGGCGCTGCACGGGAGTAATGCTGCGCCAGACTCTCGGCCCATGACAGATGGTATCAGAGCCGAATCGCGATAGTACGCTCCAAGCTGCAAGTCAAGGTGCTGGAACACTGCACACCCTAATGTGAAGAGAGTAATGGCCCCATCGTCGGGATGCGAGGAAGAAGTCCGTAGGGAAAGTCGGGCGACTCGCGAGTGAGGAAGATGTCCAGGGGGACACTCGCTTAAGATGGGAGCCCTGCACATCCTTTGGGGAGAAAGTAATGGTTTCAGTTGACAAGCCGGATAAGGCCAGTGTGAAGACTCCACTCGAGAAAACAAAGCGAGCGGTGAACTCCTCTCGAGTCCAATTGTGAAGGGATCCCGTCAGGGATGGGATTGGAGGGCGACACACCTAGTCTGGAGTAGTGGAAGATTGTAGTGGCAGAGGTACGACATTGATGCGATCCTTGGGCAAACGGTGTCCTTCTTCCCCTAGCACTAGGGCGTGCTAGATCTTCGGTGGGTGAGAATATCACGCACCAAAGTTTAACCACCATTGTTGCGTGACGGCGCTATCAGAAGAGGGCATGCACTTAAGAAGAATCCTGCCGTTGGTAAACTGAGGAATGGTGGCATCAACGCTAGGGTGTTATGCCTGTATGCGCATATGTCTGGCCGAGTTCAGGCATGCTGACCCAATTAGGTTTGGGGAGCTTGTCGCTAGTCTTGGACTTAACTATGAAGGGGGCTTATGCGTCCATACATGGCACAACTGGTCGATAGCTGTTGCCGCTATCCTGATGAGCCCTCGGCATGGCGAAACCAGTGCATGTCTGTGAGGATCAAGGCTGGTCTCGGGGTCATGCAGGAGGACCTCGGGGCGCCGCACGGGCGTAATGCTGCGCCAGACTCTCGGCCCGTGATACAAGGGAGAAGAAACCAACCCTTTTTTGGTGAAAAGTGTTGCAAGTTCGTCTATTGCAACTTTTTGGACACTTCCAGCAATACTTTGACGGCTTTGCAATATGTCATCTATGGCGTAGTGATTTTTTCCATTACCCATTGAAGACTCCATAATTACCCGTCAAGAATAATAAATTTGAAAAATTTATGTTCAAGTAACATATAACTAAAATAGTTTAATATTAAAAAAAATAATATATAGAATACATAATGAGCGAAAAAAAAAATTTTAAACTATTATTAATTCAAGTTAAAGTACTTTTTGATAACTACTAAAACAGTTTGAACTTTGTAACAAATTTACTTTGTCAGTCACATAAAAACCATGTTGAAAATATTAAACTTGCTCATGCATTTACAAGTTCATGCACAAGATTAATAACACATCTTTATGTTGCTTCGTAGATTTGGTTAATTCATGAATATAGTCATTCATGTATTTAGCTTGTACATGTATTTGCATTATTCATATGTATTTAGATGAATCGTGTACTTAGGTTATTCGTGTATGTTCAATTTTTGTCTCTTAGTATTATGCATCTATGAGTTGTATAAATAGTTTATCATTTCATTGAAATTATTAAGCGAGTTTCATCTACTTCTCCTTTATTCAGCTATTTCTTTCTAACAAAGTGGTAACAGAGCTTGGTTAATGAATAATCATAAATTTTGATACCATTTGAATTTTCAAGACTCACTAAAGAAAATTACGATAATTGGTGTATTAGAATGAAAACTTTGTTGAGCTCTCAAGATGCATGAGAGATTATTGATAAGAGATTTGATCAACTCAAAGATGAAGCCTCTTTGAATGAAGCACAAAAGAATGCATTACGATATGGAAGAATGAATGATCAATTGGCTCTTTATCTTATCCGTACGTGTTTGGATTATCGTATGTTTGAAAAAGTAGCAACTGCAGTAATAGCGAAGCAAGCATGGAAGATTTTCCAAAACTCATTTCAAGGAATCGACAAGGTTATAAGAAATTTCGTCTTCAAACTCTAAGATGTGAGTTTGAGTCCTTGAATATGAAAGAATTTGAGACTATATTAGATTATTTTATTCGAGTATTGGCAATCGTCAATCAAATGAAGAGGTATGAAGAAAAGATTGAAAATGTTCACGTTGTTGAGAAAATCCTCCGCTCGCTAGTTACCAAATTCGATCATGTGGTGGTTGTAATTGAGGAATCAAACGATTTAGAGTTAGTTTCTATTGATCATGTCATGGGATCATGATGAGTTGTATTGTAACGCCCCCCCTATAGGGAGCGTCACGGTAACAATAATCACCCAATAAACAACTCTACTCCACTATATAGAGTTCAATACTTATAGATTATAATATGTACAAATACCAATATAATGTTTTAATCTCCAAATTATTCTCCAAATATTTCTCAATGCCACTTTACATTTCTCATTCTCTAGTACATGCCATTATTCTACAAGCCATAATATTACATTAAAATATAAATCCACCTCAAATCTTTCCTTATTTGCTCTTTAAGCTGATCCACCTGTACCACTTTGGTCCAAGCTATCTACAAGTTCTCCACCTACGTGTAGAAAAAAAAACTATACGCTAAACAATTTGCTTAATGGTGTCTATAAAAGAAATATAACAACTTTGAACATTTTTTTTAAAATAGAAACAAAGTATATTTATAAGTCAAAAATAAATTAACCAACTTTATGATACCAAATAACAAAACTTATATAGTAATCCTTTCAAAGTACAATCAAATTTGTATCCAATTTTTTTTCCAAACACTTTAACCACATATTGCCCAAAGTAAACAAGTCCTGAATAACGGTAAAATGGATACGGGAGCGGACAAGCCCGAAGCAGAAGCTTCAAAATCAATATATCGGTCAAGCCCGAAGCCGAAGCTTCAATATCAATATATATATCATAATATCGGCCAAAGCCCGAAGCCAAAGCTTCAATTATTTGTACAGTACTGTACCCCCCTTTATTGGCGCCAATCTACCCTGACCCGTATTCTACTTGTTTAATAAGGGCAATAAATCAAAGTAACATCTTAAAAATTTCAGTATAAACCATCAATCATAATTTAACATAACTTCAGTAATTAAGAAATCCAAATCCCAAATTTTTAACCATCAAAATTCAATTAAAACTCAATAAAATCAAAATTTATACTTTCTAGAATTTTTCCAGGTTTCGTAACCTGACTTCCCCTACATTTTTCACTATTAAAACATCATCCAATCGAAGAACTTTCTTCTAAACATAATTAGCCACATGTCTCAGCTTTCCAAAACCACTAGAATCACAGAAATCCAAATTGTATAACCAAAGTTATGATCAAAATACTAAACAATGTACAAAGCTGAGATTTTCCTAAAACAGATTTCATGACTCAACTTCAAACGAAAATTTCACATTGAAAACGAATGAAATTCAATAAGGTTTCTTCTGAACATATATTCCTTACTTTCTGTAGATATCAATAGAATCAAGAATCATTCAAATCAAATTTATATAACGAGAGAAAACATTAAAACAAAACAGGTATATAATCCGGAAAATTTTCCGAAAAATCGAGAAATCGAAATTTGAGACACAAACCTTTTTCTATGCTCTTTCTAGCTCTCTTCTACCTCTTTTGCCTTTGATTTACTTGCAATAGCTTCCTCTACAACAGACATATATAATTCTATCAAGATATTGCATAAATAAACTTCCTAATACCATAAATATGCTTAATCTACCATGAATTCTACTAATTAAGCTTTAATTTCACCAAAAATCACTCACCTCAAACTCTGGTTACTATTCATACGAACCTTGAAAACTGAAATCCTACTCTTCTAACCTTAATTCACTGAAATTGATGATGATAGAGGGCTTTATGATTGATTTCTAACAAGAATTTGAAGTTAAATCGAAGAAATCAGAAGCTTTTGGATTAAGGAAAATTTTGGTATGGGAGAAGGGAAGAATGGAGAAGGAGAAGATGAAAGTGAATGGGATGAAGGGGGTGAAGGTACGAATAGGATTTTGTTATTTCTTTTTTTAAATTTCCAATATTGCCCTTGGATAAATAATTAAATGCCCAATTCATCCCTCTTACTTAATTAGGTCTTATTTCCTCATGTCTTATATCCAATAACAATAATAATAATAAAAAATAATTTCCATGATATTTTAATACCATAGTAATTTATTATAAGCAGATTTTGAAAATTTCGGTTCATTACAATTCTCCCCCTCTTATGAATTTTCGTCCCGAAAATTTCCTGAAAACAATTGCGGATATTGAGTTTTCATTGTATCCTCCGGTTCCCAAGTTGCTTCTTCAACCTTATGATTCCTCCAAAGTACTTTTACCAGTGGAATAGACTTGTTTCTCAATTGTTTAACCTCTCTCGCCAAGATTTGTACCGGTTCCTCTTCATACGTCAGGTCGGGTTCGATTTCTATGACATCAGGAGATAAGATATGTGATGGATCTGATATGTATCTCCTCAACATTGACACAAGGAACACATTACGAATTTTGTCGAGCATCGGGGGTAGTGCCAACCGATAAGCTACCGATCCAACCTTCTCTATAACCTCATATGGGCCAATGAATCTCGGACTGAGCTTGCCTTTCTTGCCAAATCGCAGGACTTTCTTCCAAGAAGATACTTTGAGAAATACTTTATCCCCAACTTCATAAGTAATGTCTTTTCTTTTTATATCAGCATAAGATTTTTGTCTATCCGATGCAGCCTTCAATCTCTCTTGAATAAGTTTTACCTTCTCCTTTGTCTCCTGAATCAAATCCACTCCCACAATCTTATTTTCACTAAGTTCTGTCCAATTTCATGGAGTTCGACATTTTCTTCCATACAATGCTTCATATGGTGCCATTTGTATGCTTGACTGATAGCTGTTATTATAGGCAAACTCCATGAGGGACAAATATTTATCCCAACTTCCTTCAAATTCAATGATACAACTTCTCATCATGTCTTCCAACACCTGAATTACTCCTTCAGATTGACCATCTGTTTGAGGATGAAATGAAGTACTGAAATGAAGTTTGCTACCTAAGGCTTCTTATAACTTTTTCCAAAATCTCGAAGTAAATCTTGGATCTCGGTCAGAAATGATTGAAATAGGCACTCCGTGTAGGCTTACTATCTCATCTACATATAACTGAGCCAACCTATCAAGTGAATAATCCATCCTAACTGGAAGAAAATGGGCAGACTTTGTCAATCTATCTACAACAACCCACACTGCATCATGTTTCTTCTGTGTAAGTGGTAAAGATGTCACGAAGTCCATTGTGATTCTTTCCCCTTTCCATTCTGGAATTGTTATAGGTTGCAACAATCCAGAAGGAACTTGATGTTCTGCTTTCACCTGTTGACAAGTTAGACATTGACCAACGTAGTTAGTAATGTCTTTCTTCATTCCATTCCACCAATAATGGCTCTTCAAATTTTGTTACATCTTGTTTGCTCCTGGATGCATCGCATAAGGACTACTATGCACCTCATGTAGGATATTCTTCTTTAATTCTTCATTGTTTGGCATACATAGTCTATCTTTAAAATATAGACCTCCATCTTCTCGAACCATATAGTTGTCTACGATACCTACTTGTGTCCTTGCGCGAATAACCTTCAAGTCATCATCTTCATTTTGTGCTTGCTTAACCTGTTGTAGTAGTACAGGTTGAATCTTTAATTCTACAATTAAGGCTCAACTACTGGTAAGAACTAACCCCGTATTCACAGCCCTTAGTGCCATTATTGTCTTTCTGCTGAGAGCATCTGCCACTACATTAGCCTTTCCTGGATGGTAATCGATAAGACAATCGTAATCTTTAATGAATTCCATCCACCTTCTCTGCCTTAAATTCAACTCCTTCTGTGTTGGCAAATATTTCAAACTTTTATGATCTGTATAAATATAACATTTTTCTCTATAAAGGTAATGTCGCCAAATTTTCAAGGCAAAGATTATTGTAGCCATTTTCAAATCATTAGTAGGATAATTCCTTTCATGATTCTTTAATTGCCTGGAAGTATAGGGAATCACTTTTCCTTCTTGCATCAAAACACACCCAAGACCACTATTAGAAGCATCACTATAGATTACAAAATCTTTTCCAGGCTCTGGTTGGGTAAGGATGGGTGCTTTTGTCAACATCGCCTTCAACTTCTCAAAACTTTCTTGACACTTGTGATTCCACTCAAATTTTGTATTCTTTTGAAGTAGTTTCGTCAGTGGGGCAGCAATGACTGAAAATCCTTTCACAAATCTTCTATAATACCCTGCTAAGCCAAGGAAACTCCTGACTTCCGTAGGGTTCTTTGATGGTTTCCATTCTACAACTGCTTCTATCGTTTTAGGATCCACTTTAATTCCTTCTACAGAAACAACATGGCCTATGAAAGAAACTTCTTCAAGCCAAAACTCACATTTGCTAAGTTTGGCATACAATTTATTTTCCCTCAAAGTTTGGAAGACTATCCGCAAATGTTGATCATGCTCTTCCCGTGACTTAGAATACACCAAAATATCATCAATAAAAACCACAACAAACTTGTCTAAATACAAATAAAAGACACGGTTCATAAGGTCCATAAATGCTGCTGGTGCATTAGTTAGACCAAATGGCATCACCAAAAATTCATAGTGCCCATATCTGGTTCGAAAAGCCGTCTTTGCAATATCATCATCTTTCACTCTCATCTGATAGTAACCCGATCTCAAATCAATCTTGGAGAAGTATTTGGCACCCTTGAGTTGATCAAATAAGTCTTCAATCCTTGGCAACGGATACTTGTTCTTCACTGTCAATTTATTCAACTCCCGGTAATCAATTCATAATCGGAGCGACCCATCTTTCTTCTAAACAAACAACACTGGTGCACTTCACGGGGATATACTCGGGCGTATAAATCCTTTGTCTAACAATTCTTATAACTGAATCTTCAACTCTTTCAGTTTAGCAAGCGCCATTCTGTATAGTGCTTTGGATACTAGTGTGGTACCCGGTAATACATCAATTGCAAATTCTACCTCTATTTTTGGTGGCAACCCCTGTAGTTCTTCTGGAAATACATCGGGAAAATCACATACCGTAGGAATATTCTGCAATTCTTACTCACCTTCCTTCAATTCTAGAGTGAAGATTAGGTAGGCCTGACATCCCTTCCTAACCAGCCTTTTAGTCTTCATAAAAGAAATTATGTTACAGAGATAATCTGATCTTTCACCCACGATAGCTATTTCTTCTCCATCAGAAACTTGAAGTGATATTCTTTTGTTTTTGCAATCCACCATAGCTCGATGTTTCGATAACCAATCTATTCCCAAGATAACATCGTAATCTCGGAAAGGTAACTCAATTAAATTTGCATGGAAAAGTTGATGTTGAATCATAATAGGGCAATTCATGTACACTTTATTTACTATCACACTGTGTCCTAAAGGATTAGTCACTTCAATATTTTCTCCTAATTCTTCTACATGCAACCCTTTCTCTTATGCTAATGCAGTACATATATATGAATGAGATGAGCTAGGATATATCAAAGCATAAACATCGTGGTTAAAGAATGAAAATTTACCGACTATAACATCAGTAGATTCCCGAGTCTTAGGCCCTCGGATTGCATAACTTCGCACCATTCCTCCTGGTCTACTACTCTGCGGTGCTTATTGAGCCACATTATGTCCACTTATCTCACTAGCATTTCCTCTTCCCCTTCCTCTTCCACCTTACATTGTAGGAGTAGGAACTACTGTAGGTGTAGATGTACTTATCTGTCTTTGAGGACAATTTGCAATCAAATGTTCCCTTGAGCCACATTTAAAGCAGACTCTACCTTTTCCCCAACATTCCCCTGTATGCATCCTTCCACAATTAGAACATTGTGGAATATTTCCTCTACCTCGACCTGAAGGTACACTAGCCGCTGACCCCATACTTGTGGTTTATCTCGGTGAAAACCCTCTGAAATGAGATTGTGTTTGTTCTGATGTTCCTTTCTGTTTCTTACTTGGAGATTCTGAACTAGCTGGAGCCTGTGATCCCTTTTGAAATCCAGACCTTTTAGCCATTCTTTGTTGTCTATCTGAATTGATCTTCTCAATGCCCGTAGCAGCATCAACCAAGTCATTGAACACTCTAATCCTTTGTGCAAGTAAATGCACTCTAATTTCATCATTCAGGCCATCTTCGAATCTCTTACATCGCTTTACTTCACTGTCAATGATATCACGAGCATACCTCTTGAGTTTGAGGAATTGAACTTCATATTCTGATACAGTCATTCATCCCTGTCTCAAAGACAAGAACAATTTCCTCTGCTCATCTTTGAATCGTTCACTAACGTACTTCTTGTAAAATTATTCCAAGAAAAGACCCTAAGTGATTTCTCCGGGTCGCCTTTCTCTCACAATATTATCCCACCACCTCCTAGCTTGTTCTTTGAGTAAACCCTGCACACAGTCTAATCTCTCTTCATCTGTAAAATGAAGCCTAGTCATACACCACTTAGTATGATCAAGCCAATCTTCTGTAATTACAGGATTCACTGTGTCCCCTTTGAAATAATCAGCCGAAAGCTTCTTGATTCTTTCAAGAGGAGTTCTCTCCTCTCTTCTTTCAATGTGAGGTACTACAAGAACTTGAGGGATTTGTATATTTCGTAGTACTTGTGTGATTACTTCAGTAGTCATATGCTGAAGTAAAGCAGCTTGTGCTGGAGTAGGTTGTTCAGGAAAGCCATGAACTGGTGGTGGTTCATGTCTTTGTGTCATCCCCTTGTCTAATACGGACCGTATTCCTCACTCTGGTTGTGACTACTACTAGCCATAATTTATTACTAAAAATTGGACCAAAGTGGATCAAACAACTAACATAACATATTTATATCCAAAATGGCATATACATCTTAGTCCTAGAATCGCCTAAACCCTAGCTTTGACACCAACAAATGTAGCGCCCCCCTATAGGGAGCGCCACGGTAACAATAATCACCCAATAAACAACTCTACTCCACTATATAGAGTTCAATACTTATAGATTACAATATGTACATATAATATCCCATTTCATGCATTATATTTGCATTTGTCCACATCCGTTATATGTTATTATATTTAAATTTTACATGTTATATTTATTAAAATTGGTTAGTGAAAATAATAGTTATTTTAACCATACAAAATACGATATTTAATATCTAGGTATCGAATTATATAGCTATAGAATTTTAAGGAATAAGTGGAGTATAGTTATGTTATAGATATAAAATGATTATTAGAACATATAAAGTTGAATAAAATTGTGATATATCATAAGGATTTAAGTATAAGAATTAGTATTAGAATTAGTATTAGTATGGTATAGATATATGTATATGTATTTAGTATAGTTAGTATTTGTAATAAATAAAGAATTTGAGGGCAAATTGGTCTTTTGCCCCTTAGATATTTTTATGAACTGATAAGAATTAGATCAGTTCTTCATCTCCTAAAACACAAAGCAAAGAACAAAGAAAAAGGAAGAAGAGAAGAAGAGATCTAGAAGGAAGGAATCAGGTATTTTAGTAACTTTGTAGTACGATTTTCGTTATGTTAAACTTAGAATTAGCAGTTTTAGTAAGAAGATGAATTGTTCTTCTTTATGTCAAGGTTCATCCTGAAAAATTTGAGAATTTTTAGATGAGTAGATCAATAGTTATAATTTTTATAAGATGAAGTCTGCAGAATTGGATGATCAAAGAGATAGGGTGAGTTTCAAAATTGATCTGGGATTGTTATACTGCTTAGAAAATTCTGATTTTTTGATATGTTATTCCCTTATGTGTATAGTTTAAGTAGAAAAAAGAATCAGGCCGATTCATGTTGTGTAGAGAGATTTATACCCGTTTTATTATGTTGCTGTCCAGGTAAAGCGGGACTGAAACAAGTTTTGATGGGAAATTCCCTATAAATCGTATAAGACTCTAAAATTTTTGAGGTTTTAGTATGTTATATCCTTGTGTGTTAGGGATAGAATAAAAAAAGAATCAGATCATTTGGAGAAGTGAATTGAAAGTTATGAATTTTTAAGTAGAGCAAGGTCATATGAACAAGTATACAAGTAACAATGGTTTAAGTCATGAAAACTTTATAAATAGAAAACAACACAAGGTGAAATGTATTGATGTGAATTTATGCTTATAGGAACACGAGGTCGTGAAAGTGTTCAAGAGGAGGAAACAAGTGTCGATTTCGTGGAAATTAGCATTCCATCTGTGAGTATAAACATGATATGAATGGGTGAAATGTTTTGATATGTGATATTTGAATGTTTGGTGAATTGTTGTGAATTGAATGATTATATGTTATTTGGAGAATTTGAATTATATGAACATATGTTTATTTGGTGAAACTTGAGATAATTGAATTATTCATTATATACGCAATTATACAGGAACAAATGAAATAAAGAGAGACGTTGTGACATAGCCGATCAAACATTGCAATACATGTTCTGTTATCTGGACCTATATGGTCAACCAATTGCAATATTTGATAAATGGACCGAAAGGTCAACCAATTGTTATCTGGACCGAAAGGTCAACCAATTGTTATATAGCTGGCCAGCAAATCAATTGTTATCTATTACAAATGTTACATGTATCCCGGGGCAATAGTTTGGCCGGAAATGTCACAACAATTAAATAAATGAATCATCCAATAGTATATAAGAACGATTGTATGTTTAATTGGAAGGTGTAACTGTATGTGATTGTTAAATTCATTGATTGTTTATATTCACTGAGTGGCGACTCATATAAATCGCTATATTTTTCAGTTGTTGAAGTTGTAGATAAAGTATTGTACTAGAAGGTTCTTACCTGTAGCTGTCATGGAAGAAAGGTCTGTCGGCTGTGTCCATCTCGCTCTCTCTCCTCACATGACAAGCATATAGAATAGAAAGTGGTTGGGTTTTAATTTTTCAAATCAAACAAAATTATGGTTTGTAATAAATGAACGATATTAGAGTTGATGTGAAATATTATGGTTGTGTTAATATATGAATATTTTTGAAAAAAAAATAAAAATTTCTATAGTATTTTTTAATAGTTATTATATGATAGGGGTGTTTCAGTACAAATACCAATATAATGTTTTAAACTCCAAATTATTCTCCAAATATTTCTCAATGCCACTTTACATTTCTCACTCTCTAGTACATGCCATTATTCTACAAGCCATAATATTACATTAAAATATAAATCCACCTCAAATCTTTCCTTATTTGCTCTTTAAGCTGATCCACCTGTACCACTTTGGTCCAAGCTATCTACAAGTTCTCCACCTACGTGTAGAAAAAAAACTACACGCTAAGCAATTTGCTTAGTGGTGTCTATAAAAGAAATATAACAACTTTGAACATTTTTTTTAAAATAGAAACAAAGTATATTTATAAGTCAAAAATAAATTAACCAACTTTATGGAACCAAATCACAAAACTTATATAGTAATCCTTTCAAAGTACAATCAAATTTGTATCCAATTTTTTTTTCCAAACACTTTAACCACATATTGCTCAAAGTAAACAAGTCCTGAATAACGGTAAAATGGATACGGGAGCGGACAAGCCCGAAGCCGAAGCTTTAAAATCAATATATCGGTCAAGCCTGAAGCCGAAGCTTCAAATCAATATATATCGGTCAAGCCCGAAGCCGAAGCTTCAAAATCAATATATCGGTCAAGCCCGAAGCCGCAGCTTCAATATCAATATATATATATATATATATATATATATATATATATATATATATATATATATCATAATATCGGCCAAAGCCCGAAGCCAAAGCTTCAATTATTTGTACAGCACTGTACCCCCCTTTATTGGCGCCAATCTACCCTGACCCGTATTCTACTCGTTTAATAAGGGCAATAAATCCAAGTAACATCTTAAAAATTCCAGTATAAACCATCAATCATAATTCAACATAACTTCAGTAATTAAGAAATCTAAATCCCAAATTTTTAACCATCAAACTTCAATTAAAACTCAATAAAATCAAAATTCATACTTTCTAGAATTTTTCCAGGTTTCGTAACCTAACTTCCCCTGCATTTTTCACTATTAAAACATCATCCAATCGAAGAAATTCTTCTAAACATAATTATCCACATGTCTCAGCTTTCCAAAACCACTAGAATCACAGAAATCCAAATTGTATAACCAAAGTTATAATCAAAATACTAAACAGTGTACAAAGCTGAGATTTTCCGAAAACAGATTTCATGACTCAACTTCAAATGAAAATTTCACATTGAAAACAAATGAAATTCAATAAGGTTTCTTCTGAACATATATTTCTTACTTTCTGTAGATATCAATAGAATTAAGAATCATTCAAATCGGATTTATATAATGAGATAAAACATTAAAACAAAACAGGTATATAATCTGAAAAATTTTCCGAAAAATCGAGAAATCGAAATTCGAGACACAAACCTTTTTCTATGCTCTTTCTAGCTCTCTTCTACCTCTTTTGCCTTTGATTTACTTGCAATAGCTTCCTCTACAACAACCATATATAATTCTATCAAGATATTGTATAAATAAAATTTCTAATACCATAAATATACTTAATCTACCATGAATTCTACTAATTAAGCTTTAATTTCATCAAAAATCACTCACCTCAAACTCGGGTTACTATTTATCCGAACCTTAAAAACTGAAATCCTCCTCTTCTAACCTTAATTCACTGAAATTAATGAGGATAGAGGGCTTTATGATTGATTTCTAACAAGAATTTGAAGTTAAATCGAAGAAATCGGAAGCTTTTGGATTAGGGAAAATTTTGGTAAGGGAGAAGGGCAGAATGGAGAAGGAGAAGATGAAAGTGAATGGGATGAAGGGGGTGAAGGTACGTATAGGATTTTGTTATTTTTTTTAAATTTCCAATATTGCCCTTGGACAAATAATTAAATGCCCAATTCATCCCTCTTACTTAATTAGCTCTTATTTCCTCATGTCTTATATCCAATAACAATAATAACAATAAAAAATAATTTCCATGATATTTTAATACCATAGTAATTTATTATAAGCAAATTTTAGAAATTTCGGTTCGTTACATGTATTTTCAGCATGTATTTGTGCTCACTTCTATATCATTAAGACTATGCTTTTAGTCTTTTTGGCCGCTATAACTTCCTTTTCTATCTTTTCAGGTTTTCAAGGCAATGCATTTCTGAGCAAAAAAACGAGCAATTAAGGAGACTCCCGATAGACGCGCCGAAACTAGTATGGTCCCGGTGACTTGGAAGCCTTCTAGAACATAGGAAGAAATGAAAAGAGGAAGTCTCGCTGAAAAGTTACCAGTCACCGAGATCATGGTGTGTTCACCATGACTAACGAGGTCTCGATGATATGGCAACATTTAGGAGCAGAAATCAAAAATCAAATCTGATCCGATCCTAATGGAGAAAGTGGCGTAAATTATGTTGATTAATTCCTTTCTTTATCTTAAAGAGGAATCCTTGTCACTCAAGGACTTCCTAAAGAACTAAATAAAGATGAGATTTCTATTCAAGATAAAGACTAAAAAGGAAGAGTCTAATTCAAAAGAGTAGATTTATTTCTATCCTAATTCTATTAAAGAAAATAAAGATAGAGAGTTATTTCCTATGAAGACTAAAAGGAAGATAAATTTTATTTAAGAGATAATAGCAAAGAGTCATATTCAACTTTAAAGAGGAAGCAAGAGGCAAGACTCCCTATAAATACCAAGGCCAACACATTCATCCATAAATCCACCACCTACACTTAGTTTAGATTTAGTTCATTCTTCTTTAGAGTATTCTTATTTTCAAATAGTCTAAATGGAAGACTCTTTTGACTATTTACTTTTTTTAATATTAAGTTGATTACTTTTAATGAAGTAGTTTGACTTATTTATAAACGCCTGAAATGATATACGTTTATTTTTATTTAACTTTTTTCAATTATGTTAGAAATAATTAGTCTGTCTATAAACGGATCAATTAGATTAAAGGATGCAATCTAATTGGTCAATTGGGCTTAACTGAAAACTAATTAAGTTAATTTTAGAATCTAACTGAAATAAGTTTTTTTTTCCATAAGTTTCTAATGGCATTTTTTCATTTTTCACCTCTTTAAATAAATATTGATATGAACGTTATTAGTTTTATGGAAAATTCATTTTTCTCTCTATAATTTCTCTCTCTTGGGTTACTTCCTAAGACGAAGAAATCTCGCACAATCGATCGTTATTGATCTTCTATCGCTGCAAAAGTTGTGAATAACCAGGAACAGCGGCAGGGTAGGGCGGAGTATGGCAACTGCCCTACCCAGCCACCGAATTCCCTCACCAGAGTAGTATAAAACCCCAAAAATGCCATAACCTAATTGCTTTAGCTGAGAAATGTCCAGGCGATAGGGTAGGGCGGGGTATGGCAACTGCCCTACCCAAGCCGCCGGATTCCTTTGCTGGAGTAGTGAGAAAACCTAATTTTGCCATACCCTAGGGGGAGCCAGGAGGGAGACGAAGGACAAGTGTTGGGTGTGTAGGGGTGAGTAAATGTCAGTTCGTTTCAAAAACCGAACCGAACTGAGAATCAAACAACGAAAATGTTGGAACCAAATACCGAATCAAAAATATTTCGGTTTGGTCCGAATCGAACCGAATTCGGTTCGGTTCAATTCGGTTTCGATTTCAATCAAACTAATTTTTTATTTTTAAATATAAATTTAATATATAAAATGACCCAAAAATCAACATAAATATCTTCCAAACCAAAAAAATTATTGTTAATTTGAAAAGAAAAACTTTATTGTCAAGTATAAAATGCAAATTGAACTAAAAAATATTAAAAAAATTAACATATATAAATTAAAAAAATTAAAGCTAATTCGGTTCGGTTTTTAATAAAAAACCAAACCGAAAACCAAAAATATATAAACCGAAAACCGAACCGAATAACCTCGGTTCGGTTTGGGATTTTTGGTTTTTGCTCACCTTCATTTCCTTTTTCACTTTTTATAATAAAGGAGTAAATAAGGGTAAAAGGAGAAAAAGATAAACATTAATACAATCTAATCCGTCAAGTGATATTTAAAAATAAAATTCGCCTTTATTAAAAAATTGGGGAGTATATTTTAGTTGTCCAATAAAATGAAATTTCTGATCAATTGATTTACTATCTAACTTGGACTTATTTGATATTTTAATTAGATAGTTTTTCAATCAATAAACTTTATTTTCTTAGAGTACATGTATAGTTTTAATTTTCTTATGGGATCCAATTAATTATTTTTGAGGTATCTTTATTTTATTTATCCATAAATTTTTATTATATTGTGAAAATTAATGGATGCCAAGGACCCCGCATTACTGCACTTGGTTCCGCCAATGGAATAGAGTCCAAAAACACGAAAATTCGAGCATATTCCAAAGGAGAAAATCTTAATGAACCCCTTTTTGATCCATTTTCTCCAAATAAATCAAGCACGCTCATCTACATCGGGCTGGGCTCGGACCTAAAAATGCAACTGCCATATCAGACTTACACAAGCCTGCTAAAAGAATCAGTAGGATACTTATAATTTGTAATGGATTGCTGAACTTTTTGCTTTGGTAAACATTATTTACTTTCATAAACACTGCCAATTGTGAAAATGGAAAAGCACCTAATTGAGAAAACTAATAACCTAAATACCATAATTAAACGTGTATAACCAAAATAGAATTTTTGAGAAAGTAATTAATCATAATACGCTCTCCACTAAACTAAAACTCTTCCTTCAATTTGACGTTATATCTGTGCTTCATCTTCTCAATTCTCTCTTGTTTCTGTTCAATAGTATTTCTACAGTCTTCAATCTCGACTCCATTGTTCTTTTTCGAATTCCAAATCAAAATTTTATCTCGTTTTCTCCCTAAAAGATATCGCAGTTCTTCGATTTTGTATTTTTTCATCTTGAATCCTTTATTCATTATCGATTTCCTTCTATAATTTGTGTTCTGCATAAATCAAACAATATCAATCTGTGTTTTTCTTTCCATCTGCAATTTTTACTCTCTAAAAACATGTTCAAATTGATTTTAAGCAATTTAAGAGGAATTCTACTGCATTTTTATTTGTTTTGACACTGATTTGGATGAACATCTACTAAAAATCTTTCATATATCAGAAAAATATCAGAAAAATATTAGAATTATATCAGATATGTATCTAATATTTTTCTGCTATTTTTCTGTTATATATCATATATAATCGTTTTTCTTTGTTCCATCTGCAATTTTTTCTTTCCATCTGTAATTTTTTTCTCACTAAAAACATGTTCGAATTGATTTTGAGCAATTGAAGAGGAATTCTGCTGGCTTTTTTTTGAACGATTATATTTCTGATATATATCTGTTATAATTCTAATATAAGTCTCTTTGTATTTATCATGCTCATTGAACTGTTATATATCTACTATATATCTGGTATATATCTGTTTTTGCTGCATTTTTTTTGTTTCAACACTGATTTGGATGTTCTTTTGTATATGTTATACATCTATTATATATCTACTACAAATCTATTATACATCCACTACAAAATCTGTCATATATTAGAATTATAACAGAAAAATATCAGATACATATCTAATATATATCTGTTATAATTCTGACATAAGTCTCTTTGTATTTGCAATGCTCATTGAACTATTATATATCTACTATATATCTGTTTCTGCTGTTTTTTTTTTGTTTCAACACTGATTTGGATGTTCTTTTGTATATGTTATACATCTATTATATATCTACTACAAATCTGTTATACATCTACAACAAATCTGTCATATGTTAGAATTATAACAGAAATATATCAGAAATATATCAGATACAAATCTGATATATTTCTGATATATATCTGTTATAATTCTAATATAAGTCTCTTTGTATTTGCAATGCTCATTGAACTGTTATATATCTATTATATATATGTGTGTGTGTGTGTGTGTGTGTGTGTGTGTGTGTGTGTGTGTGTTATAAGTCTAATATAAGTCCCTTACAAGTCTAATATAAGTCTCTTTGTATTTGCAATGTCCATTGAACTGATATATATCTATTATTAATCTGTTATAAGTCTGTTACTAGAATTATATTAGATTTGTAACAGGTCGGAAAAAAATTGGAAAAAGTATATCACAATAGATAGCGTTTCGAAGATAAAAATGAGTTGAAAAAATGAACGGTTTGAGAGATACATGCAAAATAAAGCCAAAAAAATTAGAAAGTTAAAGGTAACTGATTTAGGCGTGTAAAAGTTAGAAATGGCGTATAAAGGCTATTAACAAAACTTATTGTGGGATTTACGTTATTGGGTCAAAGTTTGATAAAAATTATTTTGAGCAAATGAGTCATAAGTGACATATTCCCTTATGAAAATTCAAGTTAAAGAGCAACCGATGAATTTCATAACTAATCATTCAAATATTTTTGTTGCATCATGTATAATTCCCAAGCCCGGTCCTATTGTGGGCTGTTAGCAGCATGGGCTAAGGAATCTACAGTGTTTTGCTCTACCATATTCCCCATTTTTCATTCCCTAAAAATAATACTCCCTCCATTTCCAAAAGTTTAACACTCTAATCGAATAATCAAAACCAATGAAATATTTATTACACTGTTAAAATGACTAATTTATCCTTTATATTTATATGAAAATTCTCTTTCTTCTTAATTACTACTTATAGTCAATTATCTCACTCATAATTAAAAAAAAGGGTAAACTGAGAAAAATATGATAAAAAATACATTGATATTCTAAGACGTCAAAATTTTGGAAAAACCCAAAAAAGGCTAAAACGTCAAACTTTTGGAAATTAAGGGAGTAATACTTTATTATTATTATATTAATTTCTTTACATCATTTTTATTCTACTTAACTAACAAACAATTACAAAAATCAAAACTAAAAAATATATTATTAAAATAATCAATTTTCAAAATGGGGTTCCCCAGATTTGGAGACATACCATATGGGGAATGGTTGAATTCAATCATTTCCCATATCTGTTCCACATTTTGGAATTCCCCAAAATAGAGAACCATTAAAAGCAGTGTTTTAAAAAGCGCTACGTGCTAGTCGGGCGGTCAGGGCTCCAAAAGGCCTAGGTGGGGCCGGAGCGGGGACTAGGCAGGGACCGACGGTGGCCTAGATAGATTTGTACGTTTTAAATTTTTTATTATTTATATATAAAAATATAATTTCAACTAAAATATAAATTATAAAATATTAAAAAAATATAATTTAGAGCATGTTTAAAAATTGAAAATGAGACTTTTATTATAAGAACATTTTTATGTACTTCCATTTTACCAACTAAGCTATTTTTAGTTGGTTAAAAATATCAAACTATAATTATTATAGATATCGATATTTTAAAATATTGAATTCAGGCGTCGTTTAGGCGGAAAAAATCAGACTAGGCGGTGCTTAGGCAGCAATAAATCGGTTAGGGGCCTGATAGCGATATGGGAACAAAAAGTCGAATAACAAACTTTAAAATAAGGCCAAAGCGGAGTTTGAGCGGGACTAAGCGAGGATTTTTAAAATACTTGCGGACATACATCTGCTTCACTTTGCGGCGTTGTTAATTTAAAGGCTCTTTTTATTAGTGTTGGCATTTTAGTTTTAACATATTCAAATCTGTTTGTTACTTATAGTCAATTCTTTTTTCTGTTATTCAAGCCTATTCTACAGCAAATCCTTTAAAAAATGTTTACGTTACTGGCTTGTTTTTAGCAATAAGTTGCAGATTATTTTAGTTTCAATTAGTGGAAATTGTTAGGAAGTTTGTTATTCCAATCCATGTATAAATTGAGTTGTTCATTTAATAAAAGATATGCGGAAGTTTCTTTTCTATTTTTCATCAGATTCTTTTAATTAGTTTACTCAATGTTCATATCATGTTACAATAGTGGTAATCAGAGCCGTAGTTGATCTTACGGGAAAGAAATTTAATGGCAGCCAACAGCCTCACTTTAAATCCTCCTGTCATTTTCACTGGCGAAAACTACCATATTTGGTCAGTGAAAATGAAAACCTTTTTAGAAGCCTATGATTTGTGGGAAGCTGTAACATAAGATTGGCCAGTTCCTCTTCTATCAAGAGATCCTACTATGGTACAAATTAAACACAACAATAAAGAGAAAGCTAAAAAGTTTAAGGCCAAGTGACTCCTTCAAAATTCTGTGGCAGATTCTGTATTCTATAGAATCATGGCCTACGATACGGTGAAAGACGTGTGGGATAGGCTAAAGGACTAATACCAAGGCCGTGACAGGACACGACAGATGCAAGTTTTAAACCTGAATTGAGAATTTGAGGCTCTAAACATGCACGAAGGTGAAACGATAGGCAAGTTTACTTATCGCATATCTGTAATTGTCAATAATATTAGACTTCTTGGTGAGGATTTTCCCGAAAAACGAGTTGTTGAGAAAGTCCTTGTTACTCTTCCTGAGAGATTCGAATCCAAAATTTCTTCTCTTGAAGAGTCCAAGGACCTAAGTAAAATATCGTTAGGCGAGCTAATGAATGCTCTACAAGCTCAAGAACAAAGGAGGAATATGAGGCAGGAGAAGCTCACTGAAGGTGCTTTACGTGCAAAGTTCGTTGATAGAGATCAGAAGGCTTGTCCATATTGCAAGAAGACAAATCATCCACAATACATGTGTTGGTGGAGACCGAATGTTAAATGCAATCGATGTGGAGAGATGGGTCACATGGAGGAAGTTTGCAAGAAACATATTGAAGCCAAAGCTACCACTAATGCCCAACAAGCTGAGGAGGAGTTGTTTTAACTACTCACAATGCCCATAACCATAACTATGCCATAACCATAACCATAACCATATTCATGATCATAACTATATCCATATTTATATTTCGGATTAAAATTTCATTAAGGCTAAGCTTTGATGTTTGCAACCAAAATGCCAAGGAGGAGTGTTAGTGTTGGCATTTTAGTTTCAACATATTCAAATCTGTTTGCTACTTTAGTCAATCCTTTTTTCTGTTATTCAAGCCTATTCTACAGCAAATCGGTTTTTAGCAATAAGTTGCAGATTATTTCAGTTTCAATTAGTGAAAATTAGTTAGGAAGTTTGTTATTTCAATCCATGTATAAATTGAGTTGTTCATTTAATAAAAGATATGCCGAAATTTCTTTTCTATTTTTGATCAGATTCTTTTAATTAGTTTACTCAATGTTACAACACTTTTTCCCTTTGTCCGCGATAAGTTGGCAATTTGGCAATTGTTCCATCTCCTACTCGATATCATGGTGGGTGTGATAAACATGACCATTAATTATATAAGATATACATCTTAAATTCAGGCCGGCCTTATTATAAAAGCCAGTTAGATCATCGTCTAGGCCCCAAAATATTAGGGATCTAAAATTTATTAGTCTTTTATATTTTATACTTTATTTTAATACATAATTTAAAATTTCAACTTCAACTACACTTATTAAATTTTTCATATATTTTTTTTAAAAAAAAGCTAATAAAGTTATTAGTATTTTTTAAAATGCATATTTTTTTCTAGAGCCTCGCAATTTCAAAATATCTATTTTTCACTTAGTACCTTTCGTAAGACCGCCCTGCTTAAATTGGAATTAAGCTTAAAGGGCAACTGAAGATGTATTTTTTCTAAAAAAATAAAGACTCGAAGACATATCTCGAGACTATTATTTAATTGTAAATAAAAAACCAAACTATTCTCCTCTGAATATCAAAGAATCAACTATATCCTATTTGACTTACGGTCACATAACAAACTCAAAGCAAACCTCACCAATACTAATAACTAAATGCAAACAGTCCTCTAAAACAATTCTTATTGGAGACAAAATTAATGCTCTATCATTTAAGTATTTTGCAATGTTGCTAGCATCCGTTAAATAACAACCTTATCGAAGCTTTTTCACTTGATCCAACTCAGTGCTTCTCAATGGTTTTACTTACCCGACCAATACTAATCCAAATTTATATGAACAAATTTGAAGTGTTGAAAATTTTTTTTAATATAGTCTGCCTTGTTATGCAGTGCAATGTTAAGTTTTTTTTCCCATCTAGTTCACCGGAGCTTTACTTTGATTACGTCCAGATCAGACGCAGGTCGCGCACCTAGCTGTGGTGGGTGAGTCTTCCAATAAAGATTTTTTTGCATTCACTAGGACTCGAACTCGAGACCTTGCTTAAGCGATCTTAAATCGCTTACCACTTGGACCAACCCTTATTGGTGTTGAGTGGTGTCCCTTTAAATGTGGGATTCACTGAAATAATTAAAAAAGAAAAGAAACAGAAAAAGAAGAAAAATACAAAACCGAATTCGGTGGTGATTGGTGGCGTAATCAAAGGTTGAAAGACAGCCATTTCACGCGTCTTCAATTCCTATAAATAGAGAGGCATTCTGCCTCATTTGATAGACAGATTGAAAAAACATAGATATAAGAATATAATATATACATATAAACTTAGGAAAGGGGTTCCTAAAAGTTGGGTAAGAAAGAAAATAGTGAGGTTTTGGGAAATACTTGTGTGCCACTATTTTATAATCTCTTGGTGTACCTACTATTATTTTAGAGTAGAGAATTATTCGGAGTTTGTCCCGTGGTTTTTTCCTAATTCATTTGGGGTTTCCACGTAAAAATCTTTGTGTCTTTTTTATTCTGCTGCTATTATCTTTTCTCGTAATCTATTATTGGGCCTAACAAGTGGTACCAGAGCCGAAGGTTATTTTATCAGTATAATTCATGGATATATTTTTCAAAAATAAATATATCACGACGACAAGAAAATTACGATAAATCCGGTGGCGCAATCTGTTTGAGAAACAGTCGCAGATACGCAATTTGAGTGAGTAGTAAAATAATAACTTGAATAATACTATTCATATATAATACTATTCATATTCGGCCATCTTATGAATAGTATTATTTAAGTATACAGGAGACATACTATTACTATTCCAATATACAAGTATTATTTGGGTATATGGTACTATTCACATATACAGTCACTATTTATATGAATAGTGAAATTTATGAATAGTAAAATTTTGCCATTTTTAAATTTTCGACATGGCGAATGACGGTGTAATGATCAAATTGACGGATACAAATTATTCAATGTGGAAATCCAGAATTGAGGACTACCTTAATTGCAAAGATTTGTATGATCCAATTGAGGGTGACGAGGCAAAATTGAAAGATATGAAAGAACAGCAGTGGATAAAGTTGAAGAAGCAGACATTGGGTACAGTATGCCAATGGATAGATGCTAGCCTGTACAACCACGTGAGGAACGAAACAGATCCCAAAGTTCTCTGGAAGAAGCTAGAGGATATGTACAAGGCTAAAAATGCTCAAGGAAAAGTGTTCATGATTCGCAAAGTCATGAACTTGAAACTGACAGAGGGACGATCAATCACACAACACCTGAAGACTTTGAAGGATTCATAAGTGAGTTAGCAGTCACCGGTATGTCCTTGGATGATGAGATGCAAGCATCTCTTTTGATAGGAACTCTACCAGATACCTGGGATACTCTTGTTGTATCACTGAGTAACTCAGCTCCAAACGGTATGGTAATAATCTATGGTAAAGAATAGCCTACTTAATGAAGAACTTTGTAGAAGAGACATTGTCAGTACTAGTTAACAAGCCCTTGTCATGAAAAACAGGGGTCGAAGCAAGAGTAGAGGTCGTGGGAATGGAAAATCGAAAGATAGATCCAAGTCCCGGGAGAAGAGGTCATGCTACCACTGTGGAAAGTAGGGCTATCTCAAAAGGAACTGTCATTTCTTTAAACAAGAGAATGCAAACCGAAGTCATGATAATGACAAAAATACATCTGCTACAGTCACAAAAGAAGATGGAGATGTGGCTTTAGTATCTCATGATGCGGATATTTGTCATGATGGAGATATAGATTCTGAGTGGATTGTAGATTCTGGTGCCTCATACCACTGTGTTCCAAAAAGGGAATACTTCTCAACATATAAAGCTAGTGATTTTAGTACTATTAGAATGGGAAATAATAGTGTCTCACAAATGGTGGAATCGGTGATATCAGCGTGAAGACAAGTGTCAGATGCACATTAACACTTAAAAATGTGCGACACATTCCAGATCTTCGGTTGAACCTATTGTCTATTAGTGTATTAGACAAGGAAGGTTATCACAATCATACAGGCAATGGAAATTGGAAACTCACCAAAGGATCGTTGGTGGTGGCGAAAGGAAGATTGTGTTGCTCGTTATACAAAACGCACGCAACAATATGTGTGAGTCTACTGAATACAGTTGGAGATGATGCTTCACTAAATTTATGGCATAGGCAACTGGCACATGTTAGTGAGAAAGGGTTGAATATACTAGCTATGAAGTCCCTCATCCCATTAGCCAAAGGAAAAATTAACCCGTGTGATCACTGTTTATTTGGGAAGCAACATAGAGTTTTATTTCAGAAAAGCTCTAGAAGGAGAAATAATAAGTTAGAGTTGGTACACTCTGACGTTTGTGGTCCCATGGATACAGAATCCATTGGAGGAAGAAGATACTATCTTACCTTTATTGATGATTTCTCAAGGAAGACATGGATTTATTTGCTACGCACAAAGGATGAAGTATTCAAGCACTTTTAGTAATTCCATGCAATGGTGGAAAGGGAGACTGGAGTGCCATTGAAGTGTTTACGCACAGATAATGGTGGTGAGTATATCTCCAAGGAGTTCAAGGATTACTGTAGTCAACATGGTATCAGGCATGAAAAGACAGTTCCTGGTACACCTTAACACTATAGCGTTGCTGAACGAATGAATCGTACCATTGTCGAAAGAGTTAGATCCATGCTCAAAATGGCTACCTTACCTACATCATTTTGGGGAGAAGCTGTCAATACTGCTGTCTATCTTATCAACTGACTACCTTCAGCACCTTTGGATTTTGATATTCCAGAGAGGGTCTGGACAGGTAGAAATATCTCATACTCTCACTTGAGGGTATTTGGCTGCAAGGCATTTATGCATGTTCCTAAAGAGCAAAGGCTAAAACTTGATGATAAATCAGTTCCTTGCACTTTTATCGGTTATGGAGATAAAGAGTTTGGCTACAGATTATGGGATCCAGTGAAAAAGAAAATTGTATGGGGCCGAGATGTATTTCACGAGAATGATATCATCGGTGAAAGATCTATAAGTGATGGTGTTATCGATATAACACCAAAGAGCATTCTATCAGATGATGCCACAGAAAGAAGAATGCATCAATCAGAACAAGATGGAGAAGAAGAGTCAGTTGTAAGGGATCAAGATACGATTGTAGATGAAGATACAAATGAAGAGCGTATTGAGCAGGGGGAGCCAGAGAACCCCATTCTACCAGAAGAAGAACCTCAATTAAGGAGGTCAATTAGAGAACGCTAACCATCTACAAAATACTCCAGTTTTGATTATATTTTAATCACTGATAAGGGGGAGCCTGAAAGCTTCCAAGATGTGTAATCTTGTAAAGATAAAGATTGTTGGATGAAGGCCATGTAGGAGGAGATGAATTCTTTAAAGAAGAATGACACGTACGAGCAAGTGAAACTTCCAAAAGGGAAGAGAAAACTTAAGAACAAATGGGTGTACAAGCTGGAGAAAGATGATGAAAATCTAGTAAGATTCAAAGCTCGATTGGTTGTCAAAAGCTTTACTCAAAAGAAAGGTATCAACTTTGACGAGATTTTTTCACCAGTTGTGAAAATGAGTTCCATTCGAGTTGTGCTAGGTCTTTTAGCCAGCTTGAACCTTGAGTTAGAACAGCTTGATGTAAAGACCACGTTCTTGCATGGGGATTTAGAAGAAGAAATTTATATGGAATAACCAGAAGGTTTCAAGGTCAAGGGAAAGGAGGACATGGTGTGTCGCCTGAAGAAAAGTTTGTATGGTTAAAACAAGCCCCGCGGCAATGGTATAAAAAGTTTGATTCCTTCATGGTGAATCAAGGATACAAGAGGACAGAAGCTGATCCATGTGTATATGTCCAGAAATTCCCTGATGGAAAATTTATCATTCTTCTCTTATATGTTGATGATATGCTAATCGTTGGGCCAAATGCCAAAATGATTAGTAAGTTGAAGTGTGATTTGTCAAAGGCGTTTGACATGAAGGATTTGGGACCGGCAAGGCAAATTCTTGGAATGGAGATTACCCGAGATCAGAGGTCCTATAGGCTGTGATTATCGCAAATATATTGAACGGGTACTAGAAAGGTTCAATATGAAGAATGCTAAACCAGTTAGCACTCCACTTGCCACTCATTTCAAGTTGAGTAAGAAATCCTACCCTTCAACAAAGAAAAATAGAGAAGATATATCAAATGTTCCATATTCTTCAGCGGTCGACAGTTTAATGTATGCAATGGTGTGTACGAGACCAGACATCGCTCATGCAGTTGGAGTTGTGAGTAGATTCCTGTCAAATCCCCAGAAGACACATTGGGAAGCAGTTAAATGGATCTTTAGATACCTGAGAGGACTTCAAAGTTATGTTTAACCTTTGGAGGTGGAAAGCCGGCACTCGTTGCTTACACAGATGCAAATATGGCTGGTGACCTTGATGAAAGAAAATCTACATTAAGTTACTTATTTACATTCTCAGGGGGAGCTATTTCATGGCAGTCACGGTTACAAAAGTGTGTTTCATTATCAACAACTGAAGCAGAGTACGTTGCAGCAACAGAAGCAGGAAAGGAAATGGTTTGGTTAAAGCGATTCTTTCAAGAATTGGGTGTGTAAGAAGAAGACTACATAGTTTATTGTGATAGTCAAAGTGCACTAGACTTGAGCAAGAATACTATGTATCATGTGCGGATAAAACATATTGACGTAAGGTATCATTGGCTCAGACTTGCCATTGAAGAAAAAGAGTTCAAGTTGTAGAAGATTCATACAAACAACAATGCTGCCGATATGCTAACAAAGGTCGTTCCAAAAGAAAAGTTTGATCAGTGTGTCGAAGCAACCGGGATGGAAAGTCCCACAATGTAGTAGGGAGGGAGAGATTTGTTGAGTGGTGTCCCTTTAAATGTGGGACCCATTGAAATAATTTTTAAAAAAAAAAAGAAAAAAAAAGAAGAAAAATACAAAACCGAATTCGGTGGTGATTGGTGGCGTAATTAAAGGAATTGAAATACAGCCATTTCACGCGTCTTCAATTCCTATAAATAGAGAGGCATTCTGCCTCATTTGATAGACAGATTGAAAAAATACAGATATAAGAATATAATCTATGCATATAAACTTAGGAAAGGGGTTCCTAAGAGTTGGGTAAGAGAGAAAATAGTCAGGTTTTGGGAAACACTTGTGTGCCACTATTTTGTAATCTCTTGGTGTACCTACTATTATTTTATAGTAGAGAATTATTCGAAGTTTGTCCCGTAATTTTTCCCTAATTCATTTGAGGTTTCCACGTAAAAATCTTTGTGTCTTTTTTATTCTGCTACTATTATCTTTTCTCGTAATCTATTATTGGGCCTAACAATTGATACAGTGCAGTGTAGTGTTAAGTTTCGCGATTATCGAATCTAGAAAATTTGATAAAAAAAAACTAGTTCGCCATTATCGAATCTAGAAAATTTGATAAAAAAAAACCTAGTGTAAATTAGCATAATTTGACAAAGAATCTAGATGTGTAAATGGATCTCCTACATGTGTACAAATTAGCGTAAATCTATGATTGTGTAGTGTATGGCAAAATTTGTGTAGATATTTTTGAACTTCAAAGAATACAATTTTTTTTTCAGGTAGTTCACCGAATATTTGTTATAACTATATTTAAATTCAATTTGGATCGAGAATCTAATTGTGGTGGGTGGGTCTGTCAATAAAAAAAATTTATATTTATTAGAACTCGAACTCAAGATCTTATTTAAGTGATACCAAACCGCATACCATTTAGACAAATCTTATTAATAACTTCACAGTTACGTTACTTGCACGGCCTACCACGAATTTACGGCGTTTCAATTGAACAAAATGTTAAATGAAGTCAAAATTGGACCACAGGTGTTGCCCATTTTGACCAACAATTACAAATATGAAGGCATTAATAGCAGGCGCAACAGGCAAGTTCCCATATTTCAACGCCTTCATATTACTTGTACATAAATTAATTAACAAAAATATAAGCAGTATCAAAATTGAGAATGAACATATACGATCAAAATTAAATAAATGATTTTATTTGTCACTATAACTAGTTTTTAGAAGTCAATTTTTAAAAATGATTTTCATGTTAATCTGAAAAATCCAGCAAATAACTTCCATTTCTCTTCAATATATTTATATTAAAATTAAAAAACCATATCCTTTCCTCATTTTTTAATATTTTGAGTTTTGTATATGGCCCTCGATATTCTATCGTGAAATAGTGTCAATTTATCATATAGTTGATATTTATATTTCTCCTTCAATCAAATATTTATGAAATTTTTTAATAAAAAATAAATTATATTTAATAATTAATAAATGGATGGACACTTAATTCTTGAAGCCATATAAAAAAATTCTTATATCTTCGATAGACTAAAACCATATGATTCAAATGAATAGAATCGATTAATTTACGCAACAGAAAAGCAACTATGCAAGTAATCTCCATGCTTCAAATGCAAGTAGCATGAACCAATAAAAAAAATAAAAATAAAATCGTATCGTAATATATTCACAGCTATCTTAAATTATGATACTAGAAATTTTAGTATATAATCGATACCTATATTCTATTTAGATCCACTTTTCCACTAATATTTTATGGTAATTTCTCTACTAAATTAAATTAAATATATATCAATTATATATTGATGGGCATTATTTCATACCCAAATTTCTGATATTATATGGAAAAATTCTAATTATTAAAAAAACCTGAATTTTGACTTGCACTTTCACTTATAAAATTAAATATCTTAAATTGCAGCATTGACCAAGCCTTTAGTCAAATCCAATTCACATATTATAAAAAGCATGCGCTAACCCAAAATTTTTTATTTGTTTTCCATGGTGTATTTTCCTCTTTACAACAACACAATTAAAACCTAAAAAAACAGCCAGCCTTGTCTTTGTTTCCTATGGTTGTATACGTAGAGATATTTTTGGGTTTGCTTCTCCTTCTAAGCCATTGGCTCCGGCGAGTCGTTTCACCGGTAACAAACTGGCCGGTGGTCGGAATGTTGCCCGGGCTTCTGTACAAGGCAAAAAACATACACGAATACAGCACACAACTTCTCAAACAAAAAGGCGGAACATTTGAATTCAAAGGTCCATGGTTTACAAACATGAACATTTTATTCACTTGCGACCCCGAAAATGTCCGATACATTTCAACCAAGAACTTCTTCAACTATCAGAAAGGCGAACAATACAAAAAAATCTTTGAACCCTTCGGGGATGGGGTACTTAACTCAGATTTCGAGTCATGGAAAATATTTCGCCGGATGATTCAATCTATGCTCAAAGACAACAAATTTCAGCTTTTTCTTGAACGATCGATGCGTGACAAAATGAACAAAGGCCTAATTCCAGTACTTGAACAAGTGTGCAGGCAAAAAACCGCGGAAATCGACTTGCAGGATTTGTTTCAGCGTTTTACATTTGATAACATTTGTTTGCTTGTTTTAGGGTTCGACCCGAATTCTCTCTCCCTTGACTTGCCCCAACTTGACTTCAAACAAGCATTTGATGACGTCGAGGAGGCCGTTTTTTACCGCCATATCGTGCCTGAAAGCATTTGGAGGTTGCAGAAATGGCTGAATATAGGCCAAGAGAAGAAGCTAAACAATGCCATGGATACAATTGACAGTTTCTTGCACAAGTGCATATCAACAAAGAAAACCGAAATTGGTCAAACCGTAGAAGACTATGACCTAGTAACAGCTTGTATCCAAGAAAAAGACGAGTCGAAAATATCTGATAAGTATCTAAGAGACATAGGATTTAATTTTATAGCAGCAGGAAAAGACACAGTAAATGCAGCTTTAAGTTGGCTATTTTGGCTAATAGCAACACATCCATCGGTAGAAGAAAAAATAGTGGACGAATTCAAATCAAATCTTCAACAAACCGAACAAGGACGAAAATGGAAATTTCAAAGCCTGGAAGAGCTAAACAAGCTAGTTTATCTCCATGCTGCAATTCTCGAAACTCTTCGCCTATATCCAGCTGTACCGTTCAACCATAGAGTATCGGTTGAAGAAGACACACTACCGAGTGGTCACGGTATAAAAGCAGATACGAGAGTAATGTTTTCAATGGTGTCAATGGGGAGAATGGAAGAAATTTGGGGGAGGAATTGTGAGGAATTTAAGCCGGAGAGATGGATTTCGGATAAAGGAGGGATTGTTTATGTTCCTTCTTATAAGTTTACAGCATTTAATACTGGACCGAGAAGCTGTTTGGGTAAGGATATAACGTTTATACAGATGAAGATTATTACAACGGCCATACTTTGGAATTATCGTGTTAAGGTTGTTGAAAATCACCCTGTTGAGCCTTGCCTTTCTGTTATGATGCATATGAAACATGGTTTGAAAGTTGAGGTTTCCAAGAGAGATTAGTTCTTAATTATTTAATTTAATTATCATATGTTGTATGTCTTGTAGTTTGATTTAATTTGATTAAGAAAGTATGTGTGAGATCAATAGTTCTGTTGATAGTATTTTTTTTTTGTAAGAAAATTTATGTGAAGTGTAAGATTAATGTAATGTTCTTAAGTATATGCCATCAATAAAATAATGATTTGGTTTTAGTGAAATTAATTGAGATTGATAAAATTTGGGATCTGAAATGTTGATTGCAATGACTTAGGATGTTTCATACTTTCATATCATTTATAAGTTACTTACCAGAAATAGGATTTAGAAAAAAAAAAATATAAAATTTCGCTGCATATATATACCTTAGTTTTCCAAGACTATATAGCTGTAGCAACAAACTTAACTTCATAACTGGCCACGTTGACTAAGCATGAATTATTCAAAGAAATGGGTTTTGGCATGTAGTAGCTGCTCTAATCATCTTATCAGGATTCCAATATAAATATTGAAAAAGGGTCAATGTGGTTTTCTTATTTTATAAGACTTGAATTGTTTGATTAGTACAAACTAAAAAAAAAAAAAGTTTCAATAGTTGATTATTAATATATTTGTCAGCATATACTCGTTAATAGTTTTAACATAGAGAAAAAAAAATTAAATAAACAACAAGCCAATCTATACATGATGATTCTGTCACATAAATTAAAGGAAGAATATTAACGGTGTCTTTTATTTAGAAAAAGGAAAAAAAATGTAAATAGTTATTGTGAGTTGCCTCGACGCTGTTGCTACACTACAGACTGCACTACAATTAAAACACGGCTTAGTAGGCGTAGACTCCCCTTCGAGATTTCTATCACATGCTTATTCCCACAAACTGAATTCTGAAAAATTGCAACTCAACCCACATAATTTATCTATTGATATTCTATTAGATATAGTTGTGGCTTCAGCAATATTGCTACTTATACGTGTGAGGCAATCCACACCCATTAAGATACTTTTTAATATGAGTTGGGTTATTGTCTATATGGTATTAGAGTTGATCGCGTGCATATCATTCGTTTACCGTCAAAGAGGTGGAAACGCTGCACGCCCTAATTGTGGCGAGGGTGCTTACCCCCACTCGAGGAAGGGGAGAACCGCTGGTATGGTTCCTCGAAGAATGGGATTTAGAGGGTTGCACACCCAATTAGGGAAAAAGTAATGGTTTCGTTTTGCGGTGGATGGAAATACAAATGCGAGACGATTTTTTATGGGAGAGAATGTCACACACCGGGTTACGCGTAACCATGCAAAGTGAAGGCATGCCAGATGAGTCCTGTCGATGAGGAATGGTGGCGGCAATGGCGCTAAGGCGTTTTATTGCCATGTGAGTATAGGTCTAGTCGAGTTTAGACATACTGATCCAATGAGGTTTGGAGAGCTTGTCGTTAGTCTTAGACTTAACGATGAAGGGGGCATATGTGAATGCATGGAACAGCTGGTCAATAGTTGTTGTCGCTATTCTGATGAGCCTCGGCAGGGCGAAACCAATAGACACATTGTGAGGGAAAATGCTTGTTTCGAGGACTTCGGGAGACCTTGGGACGCCGCACGGGCGAATGTCACTGCGCCAGACTCTCGGCCCATGACAAATGGTATCAGAGTTTGATTACGATGTTGGCCCACCCATTGTATGCTCCACATAGCAAACAGATTTGGGCGTGAGGGGGTGTGTTGGATATTCCACAATGATAAAGGCTTGAGCATTTTTGCTCCTTATATATATGAGGGCAACCCTCACCCTTTCAGGTAACTTTTGGGGTAAGTTAGGCCATTGTGTTACATGGTATTAGAGCCTGATTATAATGTTGGGTCACCCGTTGATAGCTCCACGCTCTAAATGGATTTGAGCGTGAGGGGGTGTATTAGATATCCCACATTAAGTGTGGCTTGAGTAATGTTGCTCCTTATATTTGTGAGACAATTCCTTTGATATTCCTTTTAGGGTGGTTAGTCCATATATTCAATCAAATATTCAGCTGGAGCTGATAACTATCTCAAAAGTCTGCCATAGACCATCATTAGTTACAATCAGCCTTAACATTTAACATGAACCAATAGCACAATGTGCTAATTTAGGCCTGTAATGCGTTCGAAATGTGATCTATTAGGCCCTAATTTAGGCCTTGTTTTATGTACAAATGTCAACAAATTGAAATTTTATTAAATGCAATGTATATAAAACTGTTTTCCTACTAATTACTACATAATCAATGTTTCAATTAGAGCGATTCAGGCTCACGGGAGTTGCAATCCAAACTGAGGACTTTTTTTAGAGTTGGCTCAAACTCGCGGGATCACGACACTACTCAGAAATTGGATGCTAGCCGATAATATCAAGTTACACACATAAATGGAAGTGCAGTAACTTAATTCCTGAATCAATTGCATTTGCATTTCCTCAATGTTATTTTATATTGATTGTTACACGAAAAGTTACATGAGCCCATCAATCATGCCTCGCAACCGACAAAACCTTATGATCAAAAGAAATCGATCTCTAGATAATTACCTGAAGGCTTCACATCTACACCTGGCGTATTATTCCCCGCTGCTTTCGGCTTAAGATCGCCTCTCATAACCATATCCATCATGTCTTGTCTCGGCACCTCCGGAGGATTCGTGCATCGAATCAGCGCCCAGTTCACAGTCTGAAAAAACGGGTGCTGTTTTATTTCAGTAGCTCCGCGCCTATAGGCCAGTCGATGCTGTGGTTCCTTCACAAGTAAACCTCTAATTAAATCCCTAGCAGCAAAACTCACAGGAGGTGAATCCGGAAATTTCAATGGCTGTCCAATCACATTGAACAACGTAGCTCGGTTCGCTGCCCCTTTGAAGGGAGTTTTACCGAACAAAAGCTCGTAAAGGAAAATCCCAAATGTCCACCAATCTACAGCACTTCCATGGCCTTCACCTTTGATTATCTCGGGTGCCAAGTACTCGTGTGTGCCTACAAAGGACATAGACCGAGCATTTGTGGGTTCGGCAAGGAGTTCTGGGAGAGGGGTTGCTTTATGGTGTGGCTCGTTCTTTGGCTTAGACCTTTTGTTTTTCTTGGATTTCGAAAAGAAGCCTGGTCCGAAACATGCTGGCTGGATGCAGTCTGGCTGGATCGCACAAGCGGGTTGAGCGCAGTATCCTGAATTCTTTGACTCTAAGGTTGAGTGGGATGATTTGACAAGTGTAGGGCAGACAGCACATCTCAGAGAGAGGTCGAAATCGGAAAGCATTATGTGTCCATCTTCTCTTACTAAAACATTCTCCGGTTTTAGGTCTCTGTATATGATCCCCAGCATGTGCAAGTACTCCAAAGCAAGGAGTACTTCTGCAACGTAAAACCTGCAAAATAAAGTTAAAGGAAATGCATTTAGGGAACTGTATTATCTGAGTAATACTAACATTATACGAAACATATTGCATCCTCATTGTTTCTCGAATCATCTGGTTTTAAAAGAAACTTCTAGAACAGAACGATTTTTCTGTGATCAAGTACTTCTTTCAATCTTCAAGCAGTCACAACTCAATAAAAATACAACTTACAGCATAAAGATGCATGGGAAAAAAAGAAAAATAAAGAAAGTAATGGATTTTCTTAAACATTAAGTAAAAATGGAGACTTAAAGGCACAGGAGTCAGAATTAGCATTTGTATTACTAGCAGTACAAGTCATTTGGAACAACGAAGTACTTAAGAATCCAGCATTAATTTGATAAAGGCTACTTCCTCCATTTCCAAAAGTTTGACGATTTGGATTTTGTTGATTTTTCCAAAAATTTGACGTTTTGGAATTTCAATGCATTTTTTATCATATTTTTCCTAATTTACCCTTGTATTAATTAGGAGATATTGTATTAATTATGAGAGAGATAATTGATTATGAGTAGTAATTAAGAAGAAAGAGAATTTCTGTATAAAATATAAAGGATAAATTAATCATTTTAACTGTGTAATAAATATTTCATTGGTTTTGATGATTCGGTTAGAGTGTCAAACTTTTGGAAATGGAGGGAGTACGGAAATGGAAAAAGCTGACTTATTCAGAAGACTGTAGATGTTTTTTTAGCTAAAAGATAACTCGAAATTATATGGAGAATTTGTAATGTTAAAGAAAACAAAACTAAATATATCAGTACAAAATCATGTTTCAGAGTGCGAAACAGCCAAATGGCACATGCTATTCCAAACTTGAAATGGTAAAGCATCATACGTTTGACTATTCTCATCTTAATTCTAACAAGTTCTATAGAACGAAAAGAAGGCCAAACAAGACACCGGAAAAAGCAGTCAGGTAGAACACAGCTGTGTTTTAGTACAGAATCAGTCCAAAATAAATAATTCATAGTTATACTAATAAGTAACACTGTTGTATTTAAAAAACTAATAAACATTAAAGAAGAAAGCTATCTGCAAGAGCTTATAAGAAACTAAATGGATTTTAGTAATGAGTATTAAGCAGCACAAAGGTCAAAAAAAGAACAAGGAAATAGTTTCTAACCGAGCAGCATGTTCTGGGAAGTATTTCCCCGGTTGTTTCTGCCTGAGAGAATGCAGGTCTCCACCAGGGCAGAACTCCATCAACAAGCATGAAAACCTATCAGTCTCAAAATGTGAGTACAAAGTAGGTAAAAATGGATGGTCTAGAGATTGCAGTATCTCTCGTTCAGTTTGAGCCCTTGGAAGCTTCTTCCGAGTACCTAAATCTGTTTTATCCATAATTTTCATTGCAAAATAAGTTCTTGTACCACTCAATTCAGATAGATAAACACTCCCTATATCTCCACATCCCAATTTCCTCAACAATTTAAAGTGCTTCAACTCCAATTGCCCTCCAACATGAGACCGAATCGCTTGAATAGCTTCCCATCTAATATCATTCGCTTTGTGGGGCTTGTAGATGGCACTTGTTAAACTACTTGAGCTGCTTTCATCACTAATATCACTATCTGTGCTCTCTCTGTACATACTTGTTTTCCTGCTCTCAATATCATAGGAACTATTTATCTCACCAGTTTCTCTCGGTTTTTCGATACAGCTTGTTTCTTCACTAACTTCTGTGTTTGTGAAACTTTGTTTCGCTTCTGCATAAAGAGTGGACGTATACACACTGTTCGAAGGACTCGAACAGAAGGTTAAGGCCGGTTCAGCTGCTGCATGAACATCTCCTCCACATGAAATTGACACAACACTTACGGATTCAAGGCTTGAATTAGAACTCTCTGGACCATCAACAGGCTTGGCTTCAAACATCAGCAACTTCTTCTCGAGAGAACTTTCAATCGATTGATCAAGTTCCTCACTAGGGGCAACAAATTCGGATTTATCCTTATTTGAAGAGGTGTAAAAGAATTTGGCCATATTTGGCAGTTGTTCATGTTGCATTGGATCAAGGGTTGATATAACTGAATACTTCTGGCTCGAAATAGAACCCTTTTGATGTGGCTTCATGTCTGGGTTTCTTGAACCTGCAAAATTAGCTGAAGAACCTGCAAATTTAGAAATTGAATTCTGACTCTTTGATGAAGGACTGATGTTGTTTCCAAATGACTCCATAAAGCAACCTCAGACCAGCACTGTGACAGCAAAATCCAAACAGAAACTATGAATTATAGCCAATAATTAGTGGCAAAACCTTCAAATCTAAAATATCTCAAAAATAAAATGCTAAGATCACAAGGCAGGGTAAATGTTAAGACACAAAATTAATATTCAAACCAGAAAAATCAATAAGATTTTATACTCCGCAAATACTAAACCAGCTCATCATGCAGTAATACTCGAGACTTACTCCAAATCCGACGGATAAAACAAGATACGGTCTATAAACAGCGGAAATCAAGATAAAACCGTTACGTCCTAATCAATCAAATGAATGTCAAAATCAAGCCAATTAAGCAAAGAATAAACCAATGGATTCAATTTGATTATAACATAAACATCCAAAATTTCAGCATTGCTTTAACCAATTTCAAAGCCAAGAGCCGAAAGGAACTGAGCCAAAGTTGAAAAAAAATCAAATACACGAAATACGGACAGTTGGAGTATCTTTAGGTCTAAAAGACAACAGAAAAGCAAAGGAAGCAAGAAGATAAGCAAAATACCTGATTAAAGAAGACGGAAAGCAATGCAGGAGAAGCAATCTTGCATGACTATGGAAAACGAAGAAAGCAAAAGAAAGTGAAACAACTTTGAGTTGTTAGTTAACAGCTCTTCGGTTCCGATCGGAGCCGGAGCCGGAGCCGGAGCCGGGGAAAGGGAGGAAGAAGAAGAAGAAGAGAGGAGAAAGAGTGAAAGAGAGAGAGAATAATGATAAAGGAGTTATTTCTGCTGAAATGAAAAAGGGGAATCTTAGCTGTTAATTAATTCTGTCGTTTTATGACTTTATTATTGATTTTTGAAATTGATTACGAAAATTTGCGAATTCACAAGCAAAGATTTGGATAAACAACTATCTTTAGGGGCCTTTTTCGTATTAATTATTTAATTTGGTGGATGATATTTAAAATAAGAGTATTTAAAAAAATATTTAAAACAAGATAATTATATATGGTATGGGTATTTAGAGTATTTATTAAAAAATATTTAATTAAGATGAAAAAATATTTAATTAGAATATAATAAATACTAATCATTAAATTTAAGAAGGTATTAAATATCCGATACCATATATAATTTCTCTTAAAATAATTAATTTAAATATATCACAGATAAGGAAAAAATAAATTATTCTTAATAAGCTGTATTGGTAGAAAAAAATATACAAGTAAACTTTTTTTAATGGAAATGATTGTATTAATATCAAATGAGATGGTAATACAAAAGAGTGGCTCTGTTTTGTTATCTCATTCTAAAAAGCAGTTCTAGCTATAACATGGGCAGCTACATTAGAATCACATCTAGCAAAGCTAAATAGACAACTAGCAAAGCTCCTCGAAAGGGAAATGCAATCCTTAACAATCCATGCAATGTAAGAAAACTGTGTAATGCATATCTAGCTATTTGAATTTGTCTCAAAAAATTTATTGTCTCATTGAATTTTTAAAGTGATTACATAGCTTCCTCAACTTTCAAAAAGTGCTTCACTTAACTCCCCCCGAATGTCACGTGCCAGCTTCTGATAGATTTGACTTTTCAAAGATGTTATTTTTCTATTTTTTTTCTCTCCAATCAGGATCTAACGCGTGGCATTCAGGGAGTTAAGTGGAGCACTTTTTAAAAGTTAAGGGAGCTACGGGGTCACTTTGAAAGTTCAAGGGGTAGTAAATTTTTTGAGGCAAATTCAGATAGCTAGATATGCATTAGGCTTAAAAAAAAAGCCATTGTCATCACTAACTAGACTATCGAGTAAAAGCTTATTGTCCATCTCCACTACTACTTTTGTATATTCACACTTTTTCATTCATGATAACGCCTCCTCCACCGATATAGCATTTGCTTCAAATATGAAAATATTAGTCGGAAGATACTTCACTCCAATAAATGCATCCCCTGAGTTTCTAGACACCAATCTAAAGCAAATCGAATTACCACCGTTGAAAAGAGTTGCATCGCAACTGCAATTGATGAAAGGTATTTGAGGCGGTCCCTATGTAGATAAAGTAGGCGGTTCTATAGTACCTGTACTCTCCGTCAACCTGGACTGCACTATTGTTTCATGTTATTGTCCAGCCCTGCCTCCACTTGCCCGCTTCAAAGTTGCAACAAGAATGCACTCGTCTATAGAAGTAACATTAGCGTCACTCGCCCTTGGGTCAGATGAAAGATTAGCTGAAATGTTGCTAGTATAATTCTTAAACAGTCCCGCTGCAATTCGTACGACATATCTTGACTGGCTATGAACTCCTTACCACACCACTTTGTTCCTAGCGGAACCGATTGCCCAAAGAATAAAACTGATATAGTATACTATTTGCGCATGAATTACTTTCTCCATTCCATTATATTAGTGATAAAAAATTTGATAAAACAGTGATAATTGGCAAAGTATTATTAATATAAATCAAAGTCTTCATATAAAACCTCTCTTTGTGATTATTGAAACTATATTTACAATAAAATATTAAAATATACAGAAAATAAAGCAATTAAAAAAACTCAATCAAACTTTTTTAGCCACTTATGTTTTTTCGTTTGGCTTAATTTTGGTTTTTATAAAAAACTTACTAGTAATAAAAATATTGCTTTAAATTGATTTTTTGTAGCCGTGTAAATGAAAAAAAAATCAAATAAAAGTATAAACCATTGAAACATATAGTATATTTTGATTATTATGTGGTCAATCAGTCATTTAACATATAAAATTTTGGAAGTATTTAATACTATTTTTTTTGTAAACTAATTTATTTAATACTATTTTATTACCCATTCAACAATCACTATCAACTAGTCAACCCCATATAAAAATTATAAATCAAGCGTACTACTAGAGTTTTTATGAGTATGAAATAGCTTTTTGCAGATATCAGATATATCCACTTCAATGATTGAGTCAGGAACCAAAAAGAATGACCATAATCAAAGCAATCAATACCCTGCAAATTCACATTCATTTCGATACTTTTAGGTTTTCCAGAAAATTTAATTCATATCTATAAATTTTATATAATGAAATAAATTAAATTTCTTAATATGCAATAATTTTAAATATCATCCATCCGTTTTTATGGATTAAATACATTTTTAGTTATTCTGATATAATTAAATTTGACATTGTAACAATTTCAGGGAAATATTTTGAACAATTTTTTTAAAAATGGAATTAAATGATAGTCAACTTATATTAAGACCCATACAAGAATAAAATAGCAAATAAAAAGCTATACTATCAAAATAAAGAAATATACACATGTTGTTGATCTGTATCGATTAATTATTGATTTATATTATGGTTTATGTTGTGATCGTACCAGCACTAATGCAACGGATTTTATCAGAACTCCGAAATTAAATGTGCTTCGGTGAGAGTAGTGCTAAGATGGGTGACCTCTTAGAAAGTCCTCGTGTTACACCCCCAATACTTTTTTTCTCTCCTCTCACATTTGTTTCCTTGAAAATCCATCCTATGGGTTTATTTTCAAGCTTGTTCATTCAAGCTGGGTTAAATTTTAAAGCTTGTGTTTTCAAGCTAGGTTACATTTCTAACTTGTTCTTTCAAGCTCTCCCCACCTCTTCTCTTTTCCTTCGTTGGGGGATGCCGGGTGAAGAAGCGTCAGAGGAAGAAAGGGAGGCAGTTCATAGAAAAAAAATCGGTTGTCAAAGTCGGTCTTCGATTTTCAATTGGTCGGATCAATCGACTCTTGAAAAAAGGCCGGTGTGCTTAGCATGGTCATCAACCCCCTTTTCAAAGGTATTTCACAAACCCATTTTCATGGGTCATCCATCAAAGCTTTCTCAAGCCCTGTTCTTTCTGACTCCGGATAAATATTTTTCTCCAGTTTTGTATCTAAAGCCTACCGCCTAGTGGTAGCTCAACATGAAGACGGTGGCCCACCATCACCAATCAGTCTCACTTCCTGCTGGAGGAGACTCACCGATCCCGGCCGTTTTAATATTTGGGACCACAGACACTAAATATGTGTTGTTTCCTTTAGTTGATGGCTCTTTTATCACTACAAGAAATTTTGCAATCTGCAAGGGAATGTTTGCAAGGGAAAAAAATATGTTGCAGATTTTAGATATTGCAACGGATTCTTCAACGGAAGTGAAATTCCCTTGCAAAATCCTAAAAAATAAAAATATAAATATAATTGAAACGGAATTTGCAAGGGTTTAAAATTTCTGTTGCCAAAAATTGGCAGAAAATTTTGGCGGAAAATCTTCCAGCGAAATTTGCAAGTATTTGCATGTCCCGTTGCAAATTATATTAATTAAAAAATGTATTGTAGGAAAAAAATAAAAGAAAAACTTATTTTTTTTCCTCCATAAAAATCAATAAAAATAAATGAAAAAGAAAAAGAAAAATATATGAGGCTAATAAACCCATTACGTGTTCATTCCCTTCACATTCATAAAAATGCATCGATGATTTTCCTCACTCGATTCCCACCTCATCTCAGCAGCTGCTAATTCTCCAATTTTATGCCACTTTTTGCCGACCACCTCTTCTCCTTTTCCTTTGCCTGTCGCCGACTCTTCCTTCTCCTAAAACAATTTTCCTAAACAGTAGAAAATTGAAAACCCTAGATCGTACGGATTGAAGAAGGAAGGTTGAAGCTTTCAGCTTTTATTAAAGGTAAATGTTCTATTTTGTTTCAAGTTACTTCAACCTTTTCTTTTGGCATATGTTTATGGAGGCAGAGATTTAACGATTGGAGCTTGAATTTTTATTTCTGTGACTTTGTTCTTTCCTTACCCATTCAAATAGTTGGAAGATTGGGGTATTTTGTGTGAGTAAGGCGATTCTAAGATTTGAGAATTAGTTTGCCCTTAATTTTTGGATTTTTTATCACTAGATTTTCATTTTGAGTTAGTTTGCCAATACTTTTTAATCTTGTATTAATTTATAATTAGTGAAATAAATACTTGTTTTTCATTTTTTTTGTTTGTTGTTTTGCTAATAAATTCTTTACTTCTTCTCTTAATTTGGAAAAGAAACTTACACATGTTTGTTATTTAGACTGCTAGAAAGAATTCTGTTTGGGGATGTTTGTTGTGTGAGTTTGGTTTTATGTGCCTCAATCGTAATATAACCAGGTATGCTTATGGATGAGAATTTCTGTTGCCTTACTTTTCTTTCTCTACTGATAATGACCAATTTTAATGTTGCATTTTTGTTTGATGTGGTATCCATAGGAAGGACATTGTCTCTGTTTGTTTGTTTAGTCGGCTTGATCATGCCAAAACATTTGTTTTATTTGTTTATATTTGTTTTTTTTTTTTGAAAACCTATTTGTTTATATTTGTTAGTTTTATATTTAAGGCTATTTACAATAATTAGTTTTATATTTAAGGCTATTTACAATAAGGAATCAAAAGAAAAGGCATGAAATTTATATTAGTTAATTATAGCAAGACCAATCCATAGTTGAACCTAATTCTCTTTCAAAGTTCTTCTCTTTATCCATAAAAATTATATTTGTTTAATGATTGAAGTTGCAACTTGAATTGCTTTTTGGGTTAGCTATAATTGAAATCTATGAGTTTAGCGAACCGAAAGTAGTCTGCATCCGAATCCTTGTAATAATCTCATTTCTAAATTCCATGCGTTTAAGTTCATTTTTCAACCTTTTTTGTGTTATATATATACACACATGTACACACACATATAAGTTAATTTGATCAACTAAAATTAAATTACTCTAGTTATGAACAGAGTATGATGTATTATAGTGAAGCAGATTGTATTATCTGGATTTAGTTTTTAATATATAATATATGAAATAAATAATATGAATATCTATAGCAGTCCACTGTGTCCAAAGATCAAATATTGATCAACATGAAAATGTAACATAACATTATATGTTGTCCAGTTAAATCACTAGCTAGACTCCAAAGATAATAAAAAATAAATAAAAACTTTAAAATATTTACTCCCTCAAATGCATACAACTTGAGTGTTAGACCAAAACTTTTTAGCCAGCCATATTTTGCGAAAGATTTAATCTTTTCATTTGACCCTTGTTCAGTGTTTTAAACTTGTCTATTTATTACACTTCACTTGGCTATTTGACTTAACTTGCCTATTTAAGCTTTGCATTTAACCCTAAACAGATCCATATTTGTCCAGATTTCTGTGGCATAATGCCACAACGAAGAGGCCAAACAAGACAGCTCCTTCAAAAAGCTTCTCAATATTCGTTCTACATCCAAGGTACATAAATAAACTAGTTTATAGTTATTGATTTGACTTTTGTAGATTGATACTGAAGAAAACTATTATATATAATGGTTCAAAGTAATGTAGACAAAGGTATATTAGATCTCATTCCCACTATCAATTTGAGGAAGCTTGTGCTGGGAACCTCCTAGTCCATTATAAGGTGAATGTGTTCCTTTGTAGTCTCTAGTCTTTATTTATTGTGAAAAAGAAAAAACAACTTGTACTAATGCTTTTTGTTGTCTGCAATGAGATTGTAGAAAAAATAAGGGGAACAAAGGAATTGAAATATGTCAAATGGTTGAGAAGGCATTAGATAGTTTTGTGAAATTAAGATCATGTATGAAGAAAGGGATGTAATTTAACAAACTTATCTAGTTTGTGTTGTATAATTTATCTTTTCTGCTTTGTCTTCTAGCTTTAGGGTCTTGGAGTGCACACTAAGGGACATATGGGGGTTTATGGACATGGATCCTAATGAACAAAGAAGATGAAATCAAATTATTTATTTGATATTTTTTCATCCGTGGATTGTGAATTGATTAATTTGATATACTGATGGTGTTTTTAGTTTCTTTTAAATTTTTTCATGTCTTGGGGTTCTGTTTTTTTGTTTTGCTCGTGAAATTAGATGCTTCACTTTTTCTTTTCGAATTGAAAACTTATTCAATGACTTTCTGAATTTGTATCATGATCTCTTATTAACTTCTTGCTTATAGGACTTTAGATGTAAATGTTTTAAGTTGTCGTCTATTGTCATGGGAATTTTGTTTGAATGTTTCTTTAGGCTCCTATTGCAGCTTATTTCTATTTGTGAGTTAGGTTATAACATCTTAGGCATTTCATATTTATGTATTTATTAAATACAAATATCATATTAGAAAGATTTTAAACTAAATTGTAGAATAGGAAAAAAAAAAGATAATGGTTACAAAATTAAAACTAAAACCTGGAGCTTTATACTTGTCTTTAAACTGAATTATATTTCTATACTGCAACATGGTTGCTATGGAGAGTAGTTTCTTTCTATTTACTTTTCTTTGATTCTATTTTGTTTGTTTAGAGTTGTTGGTTTTCAGTACGCTTGTTTGTATATTTACTTGTGCCCATATTTTGTGTTGTTTCAAGCAGGTCGAATATTGTGTCTTGCTGCATGGTGCAAGGGTTGTGACAAATCATGTTTAAAGGAATAGGAATGTGTACTGGGGTATTCTAAATGGAAATGGTAAGCTTCTAAAAAGTTCAGTATTTTGTATAAAAAAAATGCATATAATGCCCATTCCTTGGAACCATTTGGTCGTTGAGCGATTCACTTCTAGAATGACTTGCATTTATTTAATTTAAGCTTTGGTTTTCTTGAGCAAGTATAGTTAACATGGTTATGTTCTTTTGACTTTATTGGCTGGCTTGTACCTACATAGTTTTTGGGAAGCAGAGATAGCCAAAATTACACTATTGAGATTCTAGGATTACTAATCAATCAATAAATTTTTTTTATCTATTAACTGTAGTTGAGGAAATATAGATTACAAGTACTTCAATTCTTTTTTATTGTTGCATATCCAAATACTTAGCTGATTCAATAATTTTTTCATTATTACAAGATATGAATTGTTTTTATTTCTTTTTTCGGTAGGTTCAGTCTCTAATTATTATTCATATCAATTTTTATGTACTTTAAATTGGAATATAATTTATCACAATAGCTCTCTTCAATCCAAATTATTCTAATTTATTTTTAAAAGATATGCATTTGCAAAATTGTAAAGGATTATGCACTTGCAGATTTGCAAGAAAGCATTTTGCAACGGATGTTTATACTTGCAAATTTGCGAGGGGAAATTGCAACAGGCATATACTTGCAATTTTACAACGGATTCTACAACGGAAATTATTTCCGTTACAAATTTGCAACGGATTGATAAACCCTTGCAATCTAATCTGTAAGCGCGCATATTGTAACGGAATCATAACCGTTACAAATCTGTTGCAAAATGTGCGTGGCTTGTTCTATAATTTTGCTTCTTGTAAGCTTCATCTGTTTCTTTTCCATTTTTATGTTTTTTTGTACACCTTTCCTTTTCTTCTTAATAATATTAGAAATCGGATTACCGACCTCAGCTTTTACTTAAAAAAATGTTGTGAACGTATATCAATTATTTCTATATATTTATCAATATATAGATTGAAATGTGAACTCAAAAAATTCTTTCATAAATTCAAGTTTGGACTTCAATTTTTTCCATTTCTAAAAAATTAGTATAAAATTATTAATTCGTTTTGACAATATAAAAACACCTGCAGATTAGCGTTTTAATTATATTATTAATTTCATGGGTTTAAGGAAAATTAAGCTTATCGGCTAGAAGGAGGAAAGCCTCACATGCGCGCACGTGAACTCTCCAGCACTATCCATGTGTACAGTTGTCAATGTCATGACCCAACATTTTTACAATTACTTGTTTACTTAACTTAGTTCGGTTGGAAATCGACTATATATGTAAGGATATTATAATAATAATAAAAAGGCAGAGAGAGAGTTTGAGAGAAACTTTTTATTTCTTATTTCTGAGATATATGAAATGAAGAAATTGAATTCCTATTTATAGAGAAATCCAACGGTAAGAATGGTAAATAGGTAAGAAACATATTACATCAAATTATTAAGGACGTGGGCCCTACATCAATAATTTAATGACATGGGTCACATCAAATAATTTAACACTCCCCCTTTTGATGTATCATCTGCCGCGAATGGGACACTGCCTCGTTAAAAACCTTACTAAGGAAAAACTCTGTGGGATAAAAACCTTAGATAAGGGAAAAAGAGTACAGTGTTTACTCCCTCTGTTCGCGAGTTAACTGGAGATCCTAGAGACGACGCATTCCAATGCTGTAAGTCAATTTCTTGAAAGTTGAGGAAGGTAAAGCCTTGGTAAACAAATCTGCTAAATTATTACAAGAGCGGATTCGTTGAATATTGATTTCACCATTCTTTTCTAGATCATGAGTGAAGAAAAATTTTGATGAAATATGCTTTATTGTAACGCCCCCCTATAGGGAGCGCCACGGTAACTATAAACACCTAATAAACAACTCTACTCCACTATATAGAGTTCAATACTTATAGATTTAATACGTACGAATACCAATATAAAGTTTTAAACTCCAAATTATTCTCCAAATGCTAATTATTCTCCAAATATTTCTCAATGTCACTTTACATTTCTCACTCTCTAGTACATGCCATTATTCTACAAACCATAATATTACATTAAAATATAAATCCACCTCGAATCTTTCCTTAATTGCTCTTTAAGCTGATCCACCTGTACCACTTTGGTCCAAGCTATCTACAAGTTCTCCACCTACGCGTAGAAAATCAACTACACGCTAAGCAATTTGCTTAGTGGTGTCCATATAAAAAAATAACAACTTTGAATATTTTTAAAATAGAAACAAAATATATTTATAAGTCAAAAACAAATTAACCAACTTTATGGAACCAAATCACAAAACTTATATAGTCATCCTTTCAAAGCATAATCAAATTATATCCAATTTTTTTTTAAAGACTTTAACCACATATTGCCCGAAGTAAACAAGTCCTGAATAACGGTAAAATGGATACGGGAGCGGACAAGCCCGAAGCCAAAGCTTCAAAATCAATATATCGGTCAAGCCCGAAGCCGAAGCTTCAAAAATCAATATCGGTCAAGCCCGAAGCCGAAGCTTCAATATCAATATATATATATATATATATATATATATATATATATATAATATCGGCCAAAGCCCGAAGCCAAAGCTTCAATTGTTTGTACAGTACTGTACCCCCTTTATTGGCGCCAATCTACCCTGACCCGTATTCTACTCGTTTAATAAGGGCAATAAATCAAAGTAACATCTTAAAAATTCCAGTATAAACCATCAATCATAATTCAACATAACTTCAGTAATTAAGAAATCCAAATCCCAAATTTTTAAGCATCAAACTTCAATTAAAACTCAATAAAATCAATATCATACTTTCCAGAATTTTTCCAGGTTTCATAACCTGACTTCCCCTGCATTTTTCACTATCAAAACATCATCCAATCGAAGAACATTCTTCTAAACACAATTAGCCACATGTCTCAGCTTTCCAAAACCACTAGAATCACAGAAATCCAAATTTTATAACCAAAGTTATGATCAAAATACTAAACAGTGTACAAAGCCGAGATTTTCCGAAACAGATTTCATGACTCAACTTCAAACGAAAATTTCACATTGAAAACGAACGAAATTCAACAAGATTTCTTCTAAACATATGTTCCTTAATTTCTGTAGATAACAATAGAATCAAGAATCATTCAAATCGGATTTATATAACGAGAGAAAACATTAAAACAAAACAGGTATATAATCTGGAAAATTTCCCGAAAAACCGAGAAATCGAAATTCGGGACACAAACCTTTTTCTATGCTCTTTCTAGCTCTCTTCTACCCCTTTTGCCTTTGATTTACTTGCAATAGCTTCCTCTACAACAGCCATATATAATTCTATCAAGATATCGCATAAATAAACTTCCTAATACCATAAATATGCTTAATCTAACATAAATTCTATTAATTAAACTTTAATTTCACCAAAAACACTCACCTCAAACTCGGGTTACTATTCATCCGAATCTTAATTTCTGAAATCCTCCTCTTTTAGTCTTGATTGACTGAAATTGATGATGATAGAGGGCTTAAGGATCGATTTCTAATAAGAATTCGAAGTTGAATCGAAGAAATCGGAAGTTTTTGGATTATAGAAAATTTTTGGTAAAGGAAAGGAATGAGGAAGGAAATGATGAAGATAAGGAAGAGAAGAAGATAAGCTGGTAAGTTATGTATATATTTTCTTTTTCTTTTTTTTTTTTAATTTCCAATAATGCCCCTGATCAAATAATTTAATGTCTATTTCATCCCTCTTACTTAATTAGCTCTTATTTCCTCATGCCTTATATCCAATAACAATAATAACAATAAAAATAATTTTCATGATATATTAATACCATAGTAATTTATTATAAGCAAATTTTGGAAATTTCGGTTCGTTACAATTCTCCCCCTCCTATGAATTTTCGTCCCGAAAATTTCCTGAAAACAATTGCGGATATTGAGTTTTCATTATATCCTCCGGTTTCCAAGTTGCTTCTTCAACCTTATGATTCCTCCAAAGTACTTTTACCAAAGGTATAGACTTGTTTCTCAATTGTTTAACCTCTCTCGCTAAGATTTGTACCAGTTACTCTTCATACGTTAGGTCGGGTTCAATTTCTACGACATCAGGAGATAAGATATGTGATGGATCTGATCTGTATCTCCTTAACATTGACACATGGAACACATTATGAATTTTGTCGAGTGTTGGGGGTAGTGCCAACCGATAAGCTACCGGTCCAACCTTCTCTATAACCTCATATGGGCCAATGAATCTCGGACTGAGCTTGCCTTTCTTGCCAAATCGTAGGACTTTCTTCTAAGGAGATACTTTGAGAAACACTTTATCTCCCACTTCATAAGTAATGTCTTTTCTTTTGAGATCAGCATAAGATTTTTGTCTATCCGATGCAGCCTTCAATCTTTCTTGAATAAGTTTTACCTTCTCTTTTATCTCCTGAATCAAATCCACTCCCACAATCTTGTTTTCACTAAGTTCGGTCCAATATAATGGAGTTCGACATTTTCTTCCATACAATGCTTCATATGGCGCCATTTGTATGCTTGACTGATAGCTGTTATTATAAGCAAACTCCATGAGGGACAAATACTTATCCCAACTTCCTTCAAATTCAATGATACAACTTCTCATCATGTCTTCCAACACCTGAATTACTCTTTCAGATTGACCATCTGTTTGAGGATGAAATGAAGTACTGAAATGAAGTTTGCTACCTAAGGCCTCTTGCAACTTCTTCCAAAATCTCGAAGTAAATCTTGGATCTCGGTCAGAAATGATTGAAATAGGCACTCCGTGTAGCCTTACTATCTCATCTATATATAACTGAGCCAACCTATCAAGTGAATAATCCATCCTAACTGGAACAAAAGTGGGCAGACTTTGTCAATCTATCTACAACAACCCACACTGCATCATGTTTCTTCTGTGTAAGTGGTAAAGACGTCACGAAGTCCATTGTGATTCTTTCCCATTTCCATTCTGGAATTGTTATAGGTTGCAACAATTCAGAAGGAACTTAATGTTCTGCTTTCACCTGTTGACAAGTTAGACATTGAGCAACATAGTTAGTAATGTCTTTCTTCATTCCATTCCACCAATAATGGCTCTTCAAATTTTGGTACATCTTGTTTGCTCCTGGATGCATCGCATAAGGACTACTATGCGCCTCATGTAAGATATTCTTCTTTACTTCTTCATTGTTTGGCACACACAGTCTATCTTTAAAATATAGACATCCATCTTCTCGAACCATATAGTCGTCTATGATACCCACTTGTGTCCTTGCTCGAATGACCTTGAAGTCATCATCTTCATTTTGTGCTTGCTTCACCTATTGTAGTAGTACAGGTTGAATCTTTAATTCTGCAATTAAGGCTCCACTACTAGTAAGAGATAACCCCTATTCATAGCCCTTAGTGCCATCATTGTCTTTCGGCTGAGAGCATCTGCCACTACATTAGCCTTTCCTGGATGGTAATTAATAAGACAATCGTAATCTTTAATGAATTCCATCCACCTTCTTTGCCTTAAATTCAACTCTTTCTGTGTTAGCAAATATTTCAAACTTTTATGATCTGTGTAAATATAACATTTTTATCCATAAAGGTAGTGTCGCCAAATTTTCAAGGCAAAGACTATTGCAGCCATTTCCAAATCATGAGTAGGATAATTCCTTTCATGATTCTTCAATTGCCTGGAAGCATAGGCAATCACTTTTCCTTCTTGCATCAAAACACACCCAAGACCACTATATGAAGCATCACTATAGATTACAAATCTTTTCCAGGTTCTGGTTGGGTAAGGATGGGTGCTTCTGTTAACATCGCTTTCAACTTCTCAAAACTTTCTTGACACTTGTGATTCCACTCAAATTTTGCATTCTTTTGAAGTAGTTTTGTCAGTGGGGCAGCAATGACTGAAAATCCTTTCACAAATCTTCTATAATACCCTGCTAAGCCAAGGAAACTCCTGACTTCCGTAGGGTTCTTTGGTGGTTTCCATTCAACAACTACTTCTATCTTCTTAGGATCCACTTTAATTCCTTCTACAGAAATAACATGGCCTAAGAAAGAAACTTCTTCAAGCCAAAACTCACATTTGCTAAGTTTGGCATACAATTTATTTTCCCTCAAAGTTTGGAAGACTATCCGCAAATGTTGATCATGCTCTTCCCGTGACTTAGAATACACCAAAATGTCATCAATGAAAACCACTACAAACCTGTCTAAATATAAGTAAAAGACACGGTTCATAAGGTCCATAAATGCTGCTGGTGCATTAGTTAGACCAAATGGCATCACCAAAAATTCATAGTGCCCATATCTGGTTCGGAAAGTCGTCTTTACAATATCATCATCTTTCACACTCATCTGATAGTAGCCCGATCTTAAATCAATCTTGGAGAAGTATTTGGCACCCTTGAGTTGATCAAATAAGTCTTCAATCCTCGGTAATGGATACTTGTTTTTCACTGTCAATTTATTCAACTCTCGGTAATCAATACACAATCGGAGCGACCCATCTTTCTTCTTAACAAATAACACTGGTGCACCCCATGGGGATATACTCGGGCGTATGAATCCTTTCTCTAACAATTCTTGCAACTGAATCTTCAACTCTTTCAGTTCAGCAGGCGCCATTCTGTATGGTGCTTTGGATACTGGTGCGGTACCCGACAATACATCAATTGCGAATTCTACCTCTCTTTTTAGTGGTAACCCCGGTAGTTCTTCTGGAAATACATCGGGAAAATCACATACCGTAGGAATATTCTGCAATTCTAACTCACCTTCCTTCAATTCTAGAGTGAAGATTAGGCAGGCCTGACATCCCTTCCTAACCAGCCTTTTAGTCTTCATAAAAGAAATTATGTTACAGAGAAAATCTTATCTTTCCCCCACGATAACTATTTCTTCTCCATCAGAAACTTGAAGTGACATTCTTTTGTTTTTGCAATCCACCATAGCTCGATGTTCCGATAACCAATCCATTCCCAAGATAACATCGTAATCTCGGAAAGGTAACTCAATTAAATTTGCATTGAAAAGTTGATGTTGAATCATAATAGGGCAATTCATGTACACTTTGTTTACTATCACACTGTGTCCTAAAGGATTAGTCACTTTAATATTTTCTCCTAATTCTTCTACATGCAACCCTTTCTCTTGTGCTAATGCAGTACATATATATGAATGAGATGAACCAGGATCTATCAAAGCATAAACATCATGATTAAAGAATGAAAATTTACCAACAATAACTTCGGTAGATTCTCTAGTCTCAGGCCCTCGGATTGCATAACTTCACGCCATTCCTCCCGGTCTACCACTCTGTGGTGCTTGTTGAGCCACATCATGTCCACTTGAACCACTAGCATTTCCTCTTCCCCTTCCTCTTCCACCTTGCATTGTAGGAGTAGGAACTACTGTAGGTGCAGATGTACTTATCTATCCTTGAGGACAATTTGCAATCAAATGTTCCCTTGAGCCACATTTAAAGCAGACTCTACCTTTCCCCCAACATTCCCCTGTATGCATCCTTCCACAATTTAAACATTGTGGAATATTTCCTCTGCCTCGACCTGAAGGTACACTAGCCGCTGACCCCGTACTTATGGTTTGTCTCGGTGAAAACCCTCTGAAATGAGATTGTGTTTGTTCTGATGTTCCCTTCTGTTTCTTACTTGGAGATTCTGAACTAGCTGGACCCTGTGATCCTTTTGAAATCCAGACCTTTTAGCCATTCTTTGTTGTCTATCTGAATTAATCTTCTCAATGCCCGTAGCAGCATCAACCAAGTCATTGAACACCCTAATCCTTTGTGCAAGTAAATGCACTCTAATTTCATCATTCAGCCCATCCTCGAATCTCTTACATCGCCTTACTTCATTGTCAACGATATCACGAGCATACCTCTTGAGTTTGAGGAATTGAACTTCATATTCTGATACAGTCATTTGTCCCTGTCTCAAAGATAAAAACAATTTCCTCTGCTCATCTTTGAATCTTTCGCTAACGTATTTCTTGTCAAATTGTTCCAAGAAAAGGCCCCAAGTGATTTCTCTGGGTCGCCTTTCTCTCACAATATTATCCCACCACCTCCTAGCTTGTTCTTTGAGTAGACCTTGCACACAGTCTAATCTCTCTTCATCTGTAAAATGAAGCCTAGTCATACACCATTTTGTATGATCAAGCCAATCTTATGCAATTGCAGGATTCACTGTATCCCCTTTAAAGTCATCAGCCGGAAGCTTCTTGATTCTTTCAAGAGGAGTTCTCTCCTCTCTTCTTTCAATGTGAGGTACTACAAGAACTTGGGGGATTTGTATGTTTCGTAGTACTTGTGTGATTACTTCAGTAGTCATATGCTGAAGTAAAGCAGCTTGTGCCGGAGTAGGTTGTTCAGGAAACCCATGAACTGGTGGAGGTTCATGTCTTTGTTCATCCCCTTGTCTGATACGGACCGTACTCTCAGCATCCTCTTCCTCACTCTGGTTGTGACTACTACTAGCCATTCTTATTCCTAAAAATTAGACCAAAGTGGATCAATCAACTAACATAACATATTTATATCCTTAATGGCATGTACATCTTAGTCCTAGAATCGCCTAAACCTCAGCTCTGATACCAACAAATGTAACGCCCCCCCCCCCTATAGGGAGCGCCACGGTAACTATAAACACCCAATAAACAACTCTACTCCACTATATAGAGTTCAATACTTATAGATTTAATACGTACAAATACCAATATAAAGTTTTAAACTCCAAATTATTCTCCAAATGCTAATTATTCTCCAAATATTTCTCAATGTCACTTTACATTTCTCACTCTCTAGTACATGCCATTATTCTACAAATCATAATATTACATTAAAATATAAATCCACCTCGAATCTTTCCTTAATTGCTCTTTAAGTTGATCCACCTGTACCACTTTGGTCCAAGCTATCTACAAGTTCTCCACCTACGCGTAGAAAATCAACTACACGCTAAGCAATTTGCTTAGTGGTGTCCATAAAAAAAATAACGACTTTGAATATTTTTAAAATAGAAACAAAGTATATTTATAAGTCAAAAACAAATTAACCAACTTTATGGAACCAAATCACAAAACTTATATAGTCATCCTTTCAAAGCATAATCAAATTATATCCAATTTTTTTTAAAACACTTTAACCACATATTGCCCGAAGTAAACAAGTCCTGAATAACGGTAAAATGGATACGGGAGCGGACAAGCCCGAAGCCAAAGCTTCAAAATCAATATATCGGTCAAGCCCGAAGCCGAAGCTTCAAAAATCAATATATCGGTCAAGCCCGAAGCCGAAGCTTCAAAAATCAATATCGGTCAAGCCCGAAGCCGAAGCTTCAATATCAATATAAATATATATATATATATATATATATATATATATATTATAATATCGGCCAAAGCCCAAAGCCAAAGCTTCAATTGTTTGTACAGTACTGTACCCCCTTTATTGGCGCCAATCTACCCTGACCCGTATTCTACTCGTTTAATAAGGGCAATAAATCAAAGTAACATCTTAAAAATTCCAGTATAAACCATCAATCATAATTCAACATAACTTCAGTAATTAAGAAATCCAAATCCCAAATTTTTAAGCATCAAACTTCAATTAAAACTCAATAAAATCAATATCATACTTTCCAGAATTTTTCCAGGTTTCATAACCTGACTTCCCCTGCATTTTTCACTATCAAAACATCATCCAATCAAAGAACTTTCTTCTAAACACAATTAGCCACATGTCTCAGCTTTCCAAAACACTAGAATCACAGAAATCCAAATTTTATAACCAAAGTTATGATCAAAATACTAAACAGTGTACAAAGCTGAGATTTTCCGAAATAGATTTCATGACTCAACTTCAAACGAAAATTTCACATTGAAAACGAACGAAATTCAACAAGATTTCTTCTAAACATATGTTCCTTAATTTCTTTAGATATCAATAGAATCAAGAATCATTCAAATCGGATTTATATAACGAGAGAAAACATTAAAACAAAACAGGTATATAATCTGGAAAATTTCCCGAAAAACCGAGAAATCGAAATTCGGGACACAAACCTTTTTCTATGCTCTTTCTAGCTCTCTTCTACCCCTTTTGCCTTTGATTTACTTGCAATAGCTTCCTCTACAACAACCATATATAATTCTATCAAGATATCGCATAAATAAACTTCCTAATACCATAAATATGTTTAATCTACCATAAATTCTACTAATTAAACTTTAATTTCACCAAAAATCACTCACCTCAAACTCGGGTTACTATTCATCCGAATCTTAATTTCTGAAATCCTCCTCTTCTAGTCTTGATTGACTGAAATTGATGATGATAGAGGGCTTAAGGATCGATTTCTAATAAGAATTCGAAGTTGAATCGAAGAAATCGAAAGTTTTTGGATTATAGAAAATTTTTGGTAAAGGAAAGGAATGAGGAAGGAAATGATGAAGATAAGGAAGAGAAGAAGATAAGCTGGTAAGTTATGTATATATTTTCTTTTCTTTTTTTTTAATTTCCAATAATGCCCCTGATCAAATAATTTAATGTCCATTTCATCCCTCTTACTTAATTAGCTCTTATTTCCTCATGCCTTATATCCAATAACAATAATAACAATAAAAATAATTTTCATGATATATTAATACCATAGTAATTTATTATAAGCAAATTTTGAAAATTTCGGTTCGTTACATTTATTCTGTCTCCTTTAATATGGCCTTCCTTCAATTGAGCAATACAAGCAGCATTATCTTCATATATTGTCGTCGGACCTTCCTTGACCGTAACTTTTTCACATGCTTCTTGGATATGCTTGATTAATGATCTCAACCACACACATTCACGACTTGCCTCGTGAATAGCTATTAACTCCGCATGATTTGAGGAAGTAGCTGTAATTGTTTGTTTTGTCGATCGCCAAGATATAGCTGTTTCTCCATATGTGAATAAATAGCCCGTCTGAGATCGAGCTTTGTGTGGGTCGGATAAATAACCCGCATCCGCATATCCAACTAATTTAAGCTTAGATTCATGTGAATAAAATAAGCCTAAATCAATAGTTCCTCGAAGGTAGCACATTATATGTTTAATTCCATTCTAATGTCGGCTTGTAGGTGCAGCGCTGTATCTTGATAATAAATTAACAGAGAATGCTATATTCGGTCTTGTGTTATTAGCAAGATACATTAAAGCACCTATTGCGCTTAGATACGGTACTTCAAGACCGAGAACTTTTTCATTATTTTCTCTAGTACGAAAAACATCATTTTTCACATCAAGTGATCGTACAACCATTGGGTTACTCAATGGATGTGCTTTGTCCATATTAAATCGTTTCAGGATCTTTTCTGTGTAGTTTGATTGATGCACTAAAATTCCTTTTTCAAGGTGCTCAATTTGCAAACCAAGACACAATTTTGTTTTTCGAAGATCTTTCATCTCAAATTCTTTCTTTAAAGAATCAACTGCTTTTGGAATCTCTTCTGGAGTTCCAATAATATTCAAATCATCAACATAAATTGAGATGATAATAAAATTAGATCCTGACTTTCTTATAAAAATACATGGACAAATTGGATCATTTTTATATCCTTCTTTCAATAAATATTCACTGAGACGATTATACCACATGCGCCTAGATTGTTTTAATCCATATAAGGATCTTTGTAACTTTACCGAGTAAAGTTCTCGTTTGCCATATTTTTCTGGCGGATTTAATCCTTCAGGGATTTTCATATAAATATCATTATCAAGCGAACCATAAAGGTAAGCTGTGACAACATCCATCAAGTACATCTATAAATTTTCTTGCACTGCAAAACTAATAAGATATCTAAAAGTTATTGCATCCACCACCGGAGAATATGTCTCCTCATAGTCTATCCCGGGTGTTTGGGAAAAACCTTGTGCAACTAATCTGGCTTTATATCTTATTATCTCATTTCTCTCATTTCTCTTTCTAATAAAAACCCATTTATTACCGACAGGTTTTACGTTCTGTGGTGTTCGAACTACTGGTCCGAATACTTTGCTTTTTTCAAGAGAATTCAGCTCTGCTTGAATTGCTTCTTTCCATTGTTGCCAATCATTTCTACTTTGTACAATAGATGTTGCCTCATAATCGACGTTTTCATTTTCAATATTGATCGCAACATTATATGAAAAAATATGATCTATAACTATTTTATTGTGATTCCATCTTCTTTCGTTAGTGATATAATTTATTTGAATTTCTTCATTTTCAATAGCTTCAGGTTTTTGCACTGCAGGTGCTTGCACTTCTTCCGGAAGTGTATTTATATTTATATCCTCAATGGGAATATCATCATTATCAATAACTCTCCTCTTTTTAGAATTTTTATTCTTTGAACCAGTTGGTCGTCCACGCTTCAGGCATGTTAGAGTATTATCCGTAGGTTGTTCTTCAGGAATCTCAATACGAATTGGTGCATTTACTGCTGGTATATGCGATTTCGTTACTCTTTTAGGATTAGCGAGTGCATCAGGCAATCGATTTGCTAAATGTTGAAGATGGATTATTCTCTGAACTTCTAGTTCAGAATCATTTGATTTAGGATCCATATGAGAAAGTGATGAAGCATTCCATATTATTTTCTTTTCCAAAATTGGGTTCTTATTCTCTCCCCCTAATTTTAGGAAAGTGCTTTCATAAAAATGACAATCTGCAAATCGTGCAATAAACATATCGCCAGTTAATGGCTCAAGATATTTAATTATTGAAGGGGATTCATAGCCAACATAAATTCCTAATCTCCTTTGAGGACCCATTTTAGTCCTTTGTGGTGGAGCAATAGGCACATATACTGCGCAACCAAAAACTCTAAGATGAGAAATACTAGGCTCATGGCCAGAAGCTAATTGTAATGGAGAATAATCATGATAACTTACTGGCCTTAAACGTATAAGAGATGTTGCATGTAATATTGCATAAACCCAAACTGTAGTAGGGAGATTTGTTCTCAAAATTAGCGGTCTCGCAATTAATTGCAAACGTTTAATAAATGATTCTGCTAGACCATTTTATGCATGAACATATGCTACAGGATGTTCAACTTTTATTCCAATTGACATACAATAATCATTAAATGATTTGGCTGTGAATTCCCCAGCATTATCAAGACGAATTGATTTAATAGGATAATCGGGAAACTGTGCCCGTAATCTTATAATTTGAGCAATTAACCTTGCAAATGCCATATTTTGTGAAGATAATAAGCATACATGTGACCACCTAGTTGAAGCGTCAATTAGAACCATAAAATATCTAAATGGTCCACATGGTGGATGAATTGGTCCACAAATATCACATTGTATGCACTCTAAAAATGCTGGCGATTCTATTGCAACCTTACTTCTGGAAGGCTTTATTATTAATTTTCCTTGCGAACAAGCAGCACAAAATAATTCGTTATTTTGAAGAAACTTCTAGTCCTTCAATGGATGCCCATATGAATTTTTAATAATTTTTCTCATCATTATCGAACTAGGATGACCCAGTCGATCATGCTAAATTTTATAGGTATCTGAATCTATAAACTTCTGGTATAGTCAATTGACCTCAATCATATTAATATATGTGTAGTATAAGCCACATGAAAGAGTATAAAATTTTTCAAGTATACATTTCTTACTTGAAATTATTTTTGTAACATAAAGACATTTTTTATTGTCTTTGCTCACAGTTTCAATATGATATCCATTTCTGCGAATATCTTTAAACCTTAATAAATTTCTATGAGAATTCGGGGAAAATAATGCATTATTTATAATAAGTTTTGTTTCCCTTTGTAATATAATACTAGCTCTTCCGGAGCCTTCAACCATTTTTTTTATCCCGATATTGTGGTAACAACAGTTTCACCCTTTTTAAGAATATTAAAATATCTTGCCTCTTTGAGAATAGTATGGGTGGTGACACTATCTACAATACATAAATTTCCTTCATTTTCCTTCAAGTCATATAATACCGGGAAAGAATTCATTTTCTTCATTGAAGAAATGAAAGATGCATTATTATTTATTTATAAATAAACATTACATAAAAAGTACATTAAACAGCAATAACAAAAACAAACTAATAATAACATAAAAATTATAATATATTAATTAAGCAAAATATATGGACTAATTACTCAATTTTTTCCTTGCCACTGGTGCTGGGTAACAGAAAATCATCCATCTCCATATTGGGGATATCAATAGGCTCATTATTTGGGGTATTATCATCCAATATAAAATTGGTTTCTGGTTCCGTATATTTCTTGAGAGATGCTTGGTATAAATTTACCAAATGCTTAGCGGTTCTACAAGTTCTTGACCAATGACCAGTCATACCGCATATATGGCATTTATTTTCATCATCTTGACTGTTTTTTCTTTTATCAAATCTTTCAATTTGATTATTCCACTTCTGGTGGTTATTTGTATTTTTCCACTTTAGGTGGAAATTATTGCTATTATTATTATTTACATATTTCCACTTCTGGTGGAAATTATTATTATTATATCCTCTACCACGCCCATTTCCACGAGCTCTACCTCGACCACGACCACGACCATTTCTGCGGCCGCGTTCATTAAAATTATTATGAATTATCCCATTTGCTTCAGGGAATGGATTTGTTTCGGTAGGTCGTAGTTTATGATTTTTTAACAGGAGTTGATTTCTCTGTTCTGCTAGGAGAAGAGCAGTAATTAGTTCACTATATTTCTTATAGTCTTTTGCTCTGTATTGTTCCTGTAATACCATATTATTCAAATGAAAAGTAGAATATGTCTTTTCCAGTAAATCCTCATCAGTTATTTCCTTTCCACATAATCTTAATGTGGATGTAATTTGAAAAATTTTAGAATTGTATGCACTGACAGATTCAAAATCTTGTAGCCTTAAGTTTATCCATTCATACTGGGCATTTGGTAGGGATATTTTCTTTAGGTGTTCAAACCTCTCCTTTGATTGTTTCCAAAGATCTGCAGGATCTTTGACAGTCAAATATTCTGATTGAAGTGATTCATTAAGATGCCGGAGGAGAAAAACTAGAGTTGTTGCCTTATACTGAGGTGGAAGATTATTATTTTCAATAATAGTATTATTAATACCCATTGATTCTAGATGCATTTCTGCATCCAGCATCCAACTAAGATAATTTTTTCCCAATACATCAAGAGGAGTAAATTCTAAACTTTTGATATTAAGCATATTAAGAATTATAGGTATAATATATATATTTATAGAAAATAAAATAATTATGCCTTACTTTAGATTTATTTGGTGATATCCTTAGTTGGTTATAGCAAACTCGTGCTGATAACGTGTTAGAAATCGACTATATATGTAAGGATATTATAACAATAATAAGAAGGTAGAGAGAGAGTTTGAGAAAAACTTTTTATTTCTTATTTCTGAGATATATGAAATGAAGAAATTGAATTCCTATTTATAGAGAAATCCAACGATAAATCTTGATAAATAGATAAAAAAATATATTACATCAAATTATTAAAAACATAAACTCTACATTAATAATTTAATGACATTAATCAGACCAAATAATTTAATAAATTCATTATTTTAGTTAACACCACCCTAACCAATTATTAACGTCTGGAAAAATTTCATCATAAGGCCTTCATCTTGTTTTATTTTAGTCACTAAACCTCCAATTTCAATCTTTATCACATTATACTCACATGTACTTACAAATTAATGAAAACAATGAATTTCAAACAACAAATTGAATATAAATTTTGTAGTAATTCGCTTACTGTTAGAAAACTTTTTAGGATCAGTTTAGTATTATCTTTTAAGGTACTGTTAAAATAAGTTATTTTATATATTTTGAATAGAACTACATAATTTGACTTTGAATAATAGATTTTTATCTTTCATACTAATTAATTAAAAACTGCTTGATTTATTTTTTCGAAAATAAAATTTATTGCTTCTAAAGAAAGCTTGAAATTGGAGCTTTTAAAAAAACTTTCCAAAAAGACTATGACAAAATTACCCTTACTCAAATTTATTACACTTACAAGTGAAGATTTAAGTCATAAAAATACTTGTAAACATTAAAAAAAATCAAATAGCAAAGATTAAAGGTCTTAGAACACATTTTTTAGTTACTATATCAATTTGATGACAAACTAGCATTTTTGCTTGTTCCAAATTGTACATTTTTATAAAAAAAATAATTATTTTCCAATAGTGCCTTAATTCTATGAATTTTAAAAAAAATTAAATAATACTCTCTCCATATTTTTTTATTTGTCTTCCTACAAACTTCACACTTCTTAATAAATTAATTAATTAATGGTATAAAAATACTAATTTATCCTTATGATTTAATTAATACTTTAATTTTTCAACCAAATATTATCGATAGTATAAGAATATGGTTGAAAGAATAATAAAAAAATAGTTAAAAGTGTGTGAATCACAAACATTTTGGCAAATCAATTTTACAGTAGAATGCTTATTTTAAAGGGAAATTATCAAAAATATACATATCCCACTAAAATATTTATAAAATTGATTATTAAGTTAAACTATTTACACATCTACTATTCAACTATAAATTTTTAATAAATTAACAAAAATAAGAAAAAATAATGACATGAACGTTAGTCTAACTAAATAAATACCAAACAATTACCAGATATTTATCAGATAAAAATCAAATAATTATTATACGATTATTAAATATTTAATAAATAAAAATTAAATAATATTTTTATAATTATTTATTTTTATCTTTAAAAATTTATAAATTATTTATGATATCATTAAATTATTTTAATTTTTTAATTTTTTTAAAAACCTTTATTCTAAAAAGACGGAATAAGTAATAGAAGATAGTTATTTAAAAATCCTCATGATAAGGACCAAAACCGTCTTTTCACTGATGTTCCCTATTTAGCGCCAAACACTTATCTCTATATTTCGGCATGGGGCCAGCTTGGACACGTGGGATCATCCAATTCTCTGGCATGTATTGAAGTGGGACCATTGTGGAGGATGTAGGGCCGACGGCAAGCAAATGGTGGTTGATTGATTAGAACCCGTAGAAAGGGAACAGACAAAAATACTTGACCTTTGAAAGATATTCTGATCAGACGGCTCTAGATAGAGTTTTGAGTAACTACTGAATTGATTTGTGATTGACCTGCCGTCGATTATAGAAGAGTTGGATTCTGGTGGGGCATTACAATCATTCTTAACGAGGGTTCAGATACTGACACGTGTAATCATGTATGTGGCAGTGTTTTAGTAGCGATTTACAAATTCAACCTTAATTTGTTATAGAATAATGAATTTTATGGAATTCAAATTCCAACCCTCGTAAATTCAATTTTTGTTCGTTCTAACAAAGAAAAAAAATGGTACTAGAAATGAATTTCATTAAATTTGATAGAAATTATTTGTTTCAAGTGTCTTTTGATGTAGATTAAAATGTAATGTGTCTTTTAATTTGTAGATTGTAGCGACATATAGGAGAAAAATATATATATTTTTTGTGATATTTCATTCCTTGTACATCAAATATTTATAGCGTGTTTTTATTAAAAAAATATTTATAGTATGTTTGAAAAACTCACTTGTAGGGAAATTTAATTTAATTAAATTTATTTTGTCAAATTCTTTTATTTAGAATAAAAAAGTATTGATATAATTCAAATCATGCATTTGAATTCTTGTGAATGTAAGTAATAGAAATCTTGCTAAAAGTGGTATGATTTTAATGGAATTCATTTCAGCTTAGCTTTTAAGTATTATTTTTACCATATAATCTCTCACATGTTTTTTATTTTGGGAAATAGTTGAAAATATATGGTTTAAGTTTCATATTTACCAAATTAACTTTTTATGTGTTCTTTGCACCCTCTGACCAAATTTAAGTTTTCATTTTTCTCTTATACATTCTATATATACTGTTCATCTATTCCTTGTTCTGCGTTTTTTCTCATCAAACTAAAATCCTCTTTCCCTCACTAACGATTATCTCTTCATTTGGTTCTCTCTCTAATAACTATCTTTGCGTCAGATTCGTAGTTCTCCGTGTATCAATTCTGTTATATTCATTCTCACAGCAGTTCATCTCTACAGAATTCAAGTTATTTTCGATTTACAATCAGGTTTTTGTTTTAATTTTGAAATTACGGTAAGCTTTGGTTCAGTTTTTTAAATTAATTTTTGGATCCAATGTTCTATTCATGCTCTATTTTTGAATTAGATTTGATTTTGTTTTGAACCTATGTAGAATGGATCGTTTTCTTGTTTTGTTATACTGGTATGAATCTTGGACAGATGATTTCAGATTTGTTGAATATATAGTGGCTAGGGTTGCACATAAGGTGTTTGATGAATTGTTTGAATGGTGATTTCAAATTTGGGATTTTGTTATTTTCTGATTTGATATATTTAGTTTGGATTTGATTATTACGATTTTGTTATAAACTCTTGATTTTAAAATTTTGTCTGCTGTAATTATTTGCACATAAGGTGTTTGATGAATTTTCTGAGTAGTTTGTGAGGTGGTTGTTGTTGTGTGATCTGTAGGTAATGAACATTTTTTATCTGTTAAGTATCTGGTAGGTAAGTGGTAGTTATCTAGTAGGATGTTGCTATGTACATGAATTTGTTTTATTCATTTTTAATATGTATTTATATGTTATTATATGACCATTATATGTCTAATGTAGTTTTATTATTGCATTTGTTATGAAATATATGCTACTTTTACAAAGTAAATTATGATTATGTCATTTTTTGATTTTTTTGATCTTATTGTGCGTATGTAGTAGGAAAGTGGTAGGGTGCTAGTATGTAATTGAATTCGTTGTTGCTCATTTACATTTTTTTGTTGATGTTAACCTTGGTGCATCGATTAGTTTTCTTTTTCTCTGTTTTTGCATCTTATTTGATTTTCGTTTTTTAATCTATGTAGAATTGGATCGTCTTCTTGTTTTGATGTACTTTATGGTTCTTGGATTGGCGACTTCAAATTCGTCGGATATAAGTTGTTAGTGTTGCGATAGCTCTTCAAGTTTTGATGATTTCAAAAAACTTCGGTTTGTCAGCTTGAGGGTAGATGATAAGTTAGAAGATTTGAAAAATTGAATTTCAAATTTCTGCTGGAGATCCTCCCATGAAAATAAACTCTAAAAAATATATCTTAAAGTGATTGAATCAGTTATGTAACTGGTATCTAATTGGTAATTATCTGGTATGAAGAACAACTGTGTTAAATATGCTATGCATCTGCTGAGAAATCGATATGAAACTAGTAATTGTTATAGTTGAAAATTTGATTCCGTCAAAGGAGAATTACAAAGTTGTTGTACATGTTGCATTGAACCAAGAATTGATTGAATTCATTCAAGCGAATGCGCCGAATGATAATGTTAAGGAGATGTTGTATCACACATAAATAACATGTATGGTTCGTTGTAGTTTGATTCAGAACAGAATAAGTTATTTTTTTCAGTTTCATGTGATTTAGAACAATTTCAATAGTTTAATTTAAAATTTTAGATCGTGAAGAATTTATGTACTTAGTTTTTATTTGATTAAGAAAAGGTTTGTTAATAACCCAGTTGAAATACAGATTGATTACAATAGATTTACAAATAAACAAAAATAAAAAACAAAACATGTAGGAAACTAATAGGTAAGTGTATATACCTGATATGAAAATTCATTATAATGAAATTTAATTTGTAATCAGCAAAAGAAATCACAGTGCTCTGCAAAAATTTGTGTCAATGCTAAACATGTAGAAAACTAGTAATATTCAAGAATACATTAAAAAGACAAATTACTTCAAATTTGGTAGAAAACTGGTGACAATCTGGTATCAATACCTGAAGTAACCAAATATTATCAAAAGTATCATTAAAAAATAAACAATAAATTGACATATTAAAAATGATTTCTCAACAATCAAAGGTACAAAAGCCGAGTTAATATTACTTCTAATTAATAAGAGCAAAAAAATGGTTAGAATAATAAATAATCTTATTAGGAACAAGAAGACAAAATATCACTTGGCTCTTAAACAAGTTCTCTTGTTATGGCCAATAACCCCACAAGAGCTACAACGTGTACTGATATTCCGCTCTAGCTCACAAGCAGCCATAATTCTATATTTTCTCGGTCTCCCAACACTTACAATAGCGTTCGGCGGAAGAATAACTTGATCTTCAATATCTGGAGGTTTTTCCTAATAATTTGAATGAGCAACAACATATACTACTACATACTAGCACGCTACCACTTTCCTGCTACATATTCACAATAAGATCAAAAAATCAAAAAATTGGAGAATCATAGTCTACTTTGTAAAAGTAGCATATAATTCATAACAAATGCAACAATAAAACTATATTAGACAAACTGATCATATAACAACATATTACTACATATTAAGAATGATTAAAACAATTTCGTATACATAGCATCATCCTGCCACATAACGACCACTTACCTAGCAGATACTTAACAGATAAAAAATATTCATTACTTACACAACATAAAAAGAATGTGAATGAGCAACAACAAATTCAATTAAATACCAGCCCCCTACCACTTTCCTACTACATATTCATAATAAATCAATATATCAACCTGGTATTTCGTTGAAAGTTTGCTCAATCCACCAAATTTATGTTTGTAACAGGTTCTACGTTATTTCATGAATTTACTAGCATTCTACCAGTTATATAACAGTTTCCTACCAATTTCCTAAAAAAAATCAACATGGTATTTCATTGACAGTTCGCTCAATCCACCAAGTTTATGTTTGTAACAGGTTTCTACATTATTTCATGAATGTACTAGCATTCTACCAGGTATATACCAGTTTCCTACCAGATACATTCAAAAACTTTTTCTCAACTATTCAATATATGGTGGAACTTGGTAGGAATCATATATTTCATTGTTATCATTCAAAACAGAAACTCAAAAAGCTATAAACATACAAAATTGTGAATTTAGAAAACTACCAGGTAACTACCAGATACGCAAAAAAACGAAAATACAAAATCAAATACAAATCTCATAAAAACACATCAACATCTTTGATTGTTATCATTCAAAACATAAATTCAAAAGCTCTAATCCAACAAATAAGCTGCGAATCAAATCAAAGCTTGATAAACTTGTAAACAAAACTCTTAAAACTTTATATCCAACATCAGACAATTCATCAAACATCTTATGTGCAAACTCTTTATATCTAACATAGATTCAAATCTGAAAACAAATCAAAAATAACTGAATCAAATCAGAGATTCAACTTTTTATCCAACAAATCTGAAAACAAAATAAGTTGATTCAAATAACCGAATCAAAATAACTTGCCATTATATCTGTAATTTGCAGCAAATCCGACTTTAAGATAAGTAGATTTTAGGTTTTTCAGAATCCTTACTTGAACTGTGAGTTTATGTAGAAATCGCGAAGGAGAACATTACTGTTAGGAATGAAGGAAATCGTTGTTGTTATATGAGTTCTTGAGTCGAGATCGTTGCTATTAGATGAGTTCTTGAGTCGAGATCGTTGTTGTTAGATGGGAGATCAAGAATTTTGAACACTAAAGAGAGTGGGGAGTAAGGAAGGTGAAACACTTGCTTTGAAACGTATGTTTGAGTATTTTGAAACTTGTTTGGTCAAAGAAAGTTACTGGCCAAATGTTGGGGCGAAGGAAACTTTTATTTCTATATATGTTTATAAAAAGCCCTTTTACATTAATGAGTGAAATTACTTGTGTAAATAATTTTAAAAAGAAAATGTTAAAAAAATATATTACCAATCAATTGAATTCTCTAGTATGAATGACATTTCCAAATAAAGAATTTGTTTGAAGAAACCAATTCAATTGAATTCCATCTAATGAATTCAATTCAATTCTTTTCTATTTTCTTTTCAAAGATTCAAAATTATTCACATGTGGAATGAAATTTCTCCCAGACACCAGTACTCTAAATTTCAAGATTGTTCTAATAAATATTTAGAATTTCTGCTACATAAAATAAGAATCGGTGACTAAAGCCAAGTTTCCACTTCCCACAAACATTATTTACCAGTTCAGAGTTCATATCGGAGTTTTTTGTTGTACATTAACACTAGTGCTCTCATAATCTCAGTAGACATAATTTAAAACATATTTAAATACACAAGTACAGTTGGGTTAAATGTCAAGATTGTTCCAATAAGTTTTCTAAATACAGGTTAACCAAGTATCTTCCTGTGGACAAAACATCTAGTCTCTTCTCACTGGGTTCGTACTTCCCTTTTCGGAGCTGGTATCGATGTGTTACTGCTGATATAGTGTATGTTTGGCCTTCTATAGTCACACTCTCCCCACATTGCATATTCTGATACACAAAATCCCCAAGTACAAAACCAACAACAATAAGAAACATTAATATCAATATCATATTCTAACAATATCCCTATTTAGAGGAATTTGTACTGGGCCTACCGTTCCTTTTGATTGAATGAATGACATACTAACATAAACAAGATGACAGATGGATCGTTCAACTTTTGTCTACATTTCATTTTAATAATCCATATCATGGAAGCACAACGGCGTTGACAACTCATTGAACAAAAAATAAAGTAAAGGTAGATGTAGATCATTGCATAGGGAACGGACCCTCAATGTTATCCAAACGAACCCTCCTAAGCTAACTGTTTGGGTTATTGGACTTTGCAATGCCAAATTCACAAATCTTTGGTAATAACCAACGAAAGATAATGCAAACTGCCTAAAACTGTTTCTACTCCAATAAAAAAGAGAGTCCATTTCAACCGTTTATTCTACATTAGTAAAGCTTCTTCTATTGATAAGTAGAAGAAGATTATGTTCATGAATCATGACATAAACCATAGTGAATAGTCCATAGCTATTTTGATACCTTGAGCTTCTTTTTACGAAGATTCTACTTATTTCAGTTTTCAAATTTTATTTTGAGTTCCCTCATCTAATTTGCTTACCTTTCTGATGCCAAATGAAGAAATAAAACGGAAACTGTTCGGTTAAATGATCCGATTTGGACGATATCGGTGTCTATTTCGGGAGGAAACATACCACTTAGAAGAACTCATGGATACACCATGAGCCAGATGCTATTTTTGTCAAATTCGAACTCTAAGGGCCCCAAAATAGGAATTTATTGTAAATTCCGAAAATGATTTTTATTATTGTTCTTATTTTTATTCAGGTAGTTCTGTTTTAATATGATTTTATGTTTTATTCTGTTTTGTAGTTTTTGTTATATAGAAAGTTTATTCTATAGGCCTAATACATCTAGACCCCCTATAGTTGTCCCTAAAACCCCTCAGCCCCTGAACTTACAAAAGGTCCCCTCAGCCCCTGAACTTACAAAAGGTCCCCTTAACCCCCTGAACTTGTTAAAGTGGACCTTATAGCCCCCTGAACTTGTTAAAAGTGAACCCCATAGCCCATTGATGCTGATATGTCAAGTATTATTTTTCTAGAGATTGAATCTAAGATTGTTTCGTCAAAGATTGAATCGAAAATTGATTTACCGGAACAAAATTGGGCATGTTACCATGAAGGGCTTTGAGGTTCACTTTTACCAAATTCAAGGGGCTGTAATGTCCACCCTAACAAGTTCAGGGGGTTAAGGGGACCTTTTGTAAGTTCAGGGGGCTGAGGGGTTTTTAGAGACAACTATAGGGGGGTCTGGATGTATTAGGCTTCTATTTAGGATTTTTAATTGTTTAAGAGTTTTACTTTGTTTAAAAATTGGCCATGTAATGAATTATGGAGAGTTTTGTTTTGATTATCTTTTCAAGAGTATTCTTGTTAAAACTTTCTGATTATCTCAAGGAGTACCTAGGATCCATAGAAGCCTAACTATCTTAGAGAGCATCAAAGGTTTTTAGAAGGATCGACTTCCGGCGAGTTGCGAGATCAACGGCTTTTAGTTATTTATCTTGAGTGTTATTGTGAGGGATTATTAGGGCACTCTATTAGAGTTACTCATTTTGAAAACGAAGCTATAGATGTGGAGATGACAAATGAGTGAAGTCCTAAAAGGAATATAAGTGCCTCTCTCCAACAACTGATTTGGCATCTACCATTTTTCTTGGCTGGACATGCTTGAATTCTAGCCTGCCTGTTCACAAAAGACTTTGTCAAAGGAGTATCATATTTGACACATGTTGTATATGTTGAGATAATAGTGCTACGACAATCATACAATTGTCTAGTGACCCTAGGCTAAAGATGTCTAGATTCAGTCACAGATTTCAGTTTTGGCTTGTTGCTTTTGGAAGATAGCAAGGCGCGGCTTGGGGTGATAATTAAGCTTGCACAGTCGCAAGATAGACATGATATTCAAAAATAATTGTTGGAATCCAATAATTAAAGCTACTAAAGACTATCATGATTATTTAGAGAGACTCAAAACTATGCGGCAAGATGAGCCAGTAACATCTCAAGCAAGAAATTAGCAGAGAATAACAAAGGGAAAGCACTGGGCGCTGTGTCTGGCTCCGCTAAAATCAATACAGACGAAGAATAGAAGAGTACAATGTTTAAATCTGGTGCCAGTAACACCTGTAATCAGAATTTCCAACGGTAAGTTTCTAAGTGGTTTGAGTAGTCCACTGACAGAATTCAGCTGAATGAATGAAGGCACTATCATTAAGGAACTGTCTAACTTGTGTTTTATATTTTCCTTTCAACTTGCAATATGCAATAACTAAACACATCAAAAACTAATTTAGATGACAACAGGGTGGAAGGAAGCTCCTTTTTTTGGCATAAACTATGGCTTAGATCATGCATTGACATATTATGGTGTCTAACACACACGCTAAGCATGGAAGCCGACCGCATACTTCACTATAGGACAAGTAACAAGTTAAAGAGCACCACAAGTTTCTTTGTGGCTCTCTGGTTAGCACGGAAACGGGATTAGAAATGCAGACTCGAAACGCAAAACATAACGTGATTTTAAGTTTCCGAGAAGGAAATGAAAACGGGAAACATTATTGTCTAGGAGTTTCCGTGCTTCATGGGTGGCTCTACATTGAGTTCGGACTTCGAGCTCTCAACACTACCATGTTGGAGATTAATCAAATCTCAACGAGCCAAAGCTTATTGTACATTAGAAGAAGAGATTTATCTCCCTTGTTTACGCGAACAGGAATAAAATAAGAGCTCTTTTGAAGATGCAACGGCAAGATTCAGAGAGTTTTAAATTCTTTCCAAAAATATGTTCGCATATATTAACGGAAGCTTATCTAATCATTATTGTGAATGGGTCTATTCTGTTGGGGGTGCTAAACAATGATTTGCACAAACATAGAAGTCCTACCCTCTCTAATGTTATTACCTTATTGCTAACACTAGCTTCTGAACGCGGTCTCTCATCTACTGATTTCTTTATTCCACTAAGCAATCTACTAAGATTGACTCTCGAATATTTGCTTTTATAGAACTTTGTTATTTAATCTAATCACTCCTACCTAAACAATATTTATTGACTTTTTTTATTACTGTTATTCCAATTGAATTGTTAGGCAGATTTTATATATTATTCAAATTTCAAAGTATTCTGAGCATTGTTTAACCTCTCAGCTATCTTATCTTATCACCTTATTACAGATACACAACCAATAAACAGAAGTCTCATGTTTAATCCAAAAAAAAAAGCATTATCAATAAAAGCATAAAAAATGATAACATAATGAAAAAATAAAGACTCGAACAAAAAGGAAACGGAAGTAGCTAAACAATAAGGTGAAATTAAGCTTTACAGCATATCGATTAATCACCATCGGAGATATTCACAATATTGATAAGGAGGTAAGGCTAAGACTTACAGGGGGAAAACAGCGGATGCCAAGATTTTTAGGAGGAGGAGTGATTTCAATGACTTTATAAGGATGGATATGATCTCGACCGCGTTCCTTCTTTCTGCACGATACATTGAGAGCTGATGCCTGCAATTGTCAATAAGAACATCAAATTCAGGAAAAAAGGAAGAAGAAAAACGAAAAACAGAAGTGTGAATTCGTAGAACAGAAAATTAAGCAAAATTGTGAAGAAAAAAACATAAAGATTCATCGAATCTCTCACATTCTTATACGCAACTGGATTCAATGAAGCCATTACCATCCTCAATCGCTACCCCCTGTGAGTACAGTTGCTGTTTGTGTGTGAAAATGAGATCAGAAACAAAGGGACAACGAAAGCCAGAAAAATATCAGATTTTTTAGTCTTTCGTTTTTAGACCAACAAAAATAAAATTGGTAAAAAGAAAATGACTGAAAGAGTGAATTTTGTTAAATCGATTATCTTATCCCCCGAACTCTTGCTACGATCTCAATTCTACCCTTGATTAAAATTTAGTCCAATTACAATCTCAATAAATTTGTAATTTGATTGTATCAATGAAGAACTGAATCAAGATAATCATCAACTTAAATTATTAAAAAATCCACATCTGAAGTTTTGTATGACAATTTCCACCACAATATTACATAAAAAAACCCCATTTAGCACAATTATATTTTTCTGCAATCACATCAACAATAACATTATGTATAATTTATAAACATAATGAAATTATGACACGAAAAAATGGACGGATTTTGGTTTAATGTACCGAGCCTAATCTAGTAGATGCTGTTCTTGCAATTTGTATTTCAACCGTTTAGGTGTCATCAATAATCAGGTTAAAGATACATCCCCGCAGTTTTCAATCAAAAGTTTGCCTAAATCTACTGGCCTTACTAGATAAAATTTTAAAAAAAAACGAACCACCAAAAACTCCAGAGAAAGCCTAGTCTAACATGGGCAAAAGGAAAGGGCGAAATCTATCGATCTGAAACAAAAGCTCGAAAAAACTACAGTTGTGATAAAATCACTTTGCCGTTACAATCTACAATCCCAAAAATACTACCTCCCATAGGGATGGTATCTACCACTACCAGTGCCGCTGCCTGAGCCACCGTAGCCCCCTCTACTTCCATAGAAAGAGCCCCCGCTGCCTCCTCCAAACCCTCCCCCAAGGCTACCGGTGTCATAATTACCGCCATAACCACCAGAACTACCTCCTCCACCACCATATCCACCGTAACCCTCACCTGGACCGCCATAACCCGCACCCATATCATAACCCCTGCTAAAGCCGCCACTGCCACCTCCATAACGACCCGAATATGCTCCACCACCTGGACCACCATAACCTGCTCCACCACCTCCTCTATAAGCCCCCATGCTAGCACCACCGTATCCACCATATCCACCGTACTCGCCCCCGCCATATCCACCATAACCAGCTCTACCTCCGTGAACCCCAGTTGACCTATAAGGGCCACCACTGCCGCCGCCACCACCGAATCCACTGTTTCCAAATCCATCGTATGGGTTACCAAATCCGCCCCCATATCCACCAGGTCTTGAATCACTATAACGCTTGGATGAGGGTTGTGGTGCATTGGGCTTCTTTGGCTCTGCCTTCTTGATCTCCACCTGCAAGAGGAATATGAATAATATTCAACTCACTGTCTAACACAGACCGTTACTGGACATGACCAATTAGTTTGCATGAAATAAGTTCTTTTTTGACTTACCTAACTGCCTAATTACAAACCTAATCCATCTTCATATAATACATAATATATCAGCATAATACGTTTTGACTCATCTTCTAACACTATAATAGCCACTCGACAAGGCTACATTATTCGTTTTCACTGTTGCCAAATTTAATTTGTATAATAACTATACAGAATACTATGGGGTTGTAGAAACATAAGAGCATCTGTGTATAAAACCATTGTGCATTTTCCATCATGTCCGTGATTCATCCAATTAAATATAAAAATGTAAGATTTCCATACTGTCTATGCTGTCCTGTATAACTGGTTAATTTATAACACGCATATACTAAAAAAATCTCCAAAAGTTGGGTCAACTCTTCCCAAATACAACATTAAACAAATTGTTTGGGTCTCGCAATTGGTAAAGAGTTGTGAAAAAATAGTAATGGTCATAGTTATATAAAGACTACACCAGAAGTGATAGCAAAATTGATTAACAGTGGAACTCTGCTACCAGATTGAAATTAAGGAATAAGTTTAATAAACCATAGTTGAGTTTTAGTGTAGAAAGTCAAATACTAATTCCATTTTTGCTGTCGAATTTTAAAAAAAACCAAATGTTAACAAATAGTATGATTTAACAAGAAGTCAAATAACCAATTGGGTGTAGCTCAATTGGTACACCACTCAATGTTAGTGGTGGGAGGTCCGAGGTTCAATACCTAGCCTCTTAAAAAATTCTTCAAAAAAAACAAGAAGTCAAATATCTTTTATGTCAAACAAAAGGCCACAAACATAACTATATCACGTTATTTTACACAAACGCACTTCTAAGAGCTGTTTGCATTCAGATAGAATTTATATAATATTTTATGTTATGCTTTGGACTTTCCATAAATTTAATGTTGTGCTTTCTTTTCCAGAGCAGAATGCCTGCACAAAATTATTAAAAACTAAAACTTTGAAGGAAAGAGTTAAGATCTTCAATTTTTAACAATTGTTAGCATAGTTGTCGAGAGCGCAAAGCACACTCCGAGCGCAAATGTCTCGCTTCTTGCTTCAACGCAAAAAGAGCACTCGCTTCAGGAAAAAAAGCACACTATTATAAATTTTCACAAAATATTATAGGTTAATAAAATGTAGCTACTTAAAACTAATTAATATTAAAAATATCACGTCACAATATTTGCCTTCGCATTTAGGTTAGAAATATTAGATGAAACAGCATTTTGGAGGCTATCAGCTCACATAGGAAGCTTTATAGTGAGAACTCATCCTGCCAATCTAAGCCACAATCTTCCAGCCAGAAAGTAACAAGTTAATACTGGCTTTAAATTGATGTCGTGTGCGCTTTTGTGAAGTGAATTGCGCGCTTTTTTCGCTTTTCGCACCCCTGCGCTGTGTTCAACAAAAGCGCACAGGGTGCGTTTTTGCGCTTCAAGCGCAAAAGCCAGCGCCTTTGACAACTATGATTGTTAGTATAACTATGAGTATGATTGTTAGTATAACTATGAGTATCAACAACACATAATGTCGACCACTGCCATTTTGCATTTTTATAGTGATTATGAAGACCAGTCATGAAGAAGGCATCAGCTCACAAAGAAAAGAAGATATTGCTACTAGTAGGTTATCCACTCACCTGGGATCCAGCCAACTCAAGCTTGTTACCCTTGGCCAAAAGTTCATCTACTGCTTGCTCTGCCTCAAATGTAACAAATCCAAAGCCACGAGAGCGATTAGTGGCATGGTCCCGCATGATTTGATGTTCAGTTACCTCGCCAAATTGTGAAAAGAATTCCTTAAACTCATCTGTCAATAGATGCAGACCCAATTGTCAATTTCGTAATATTGTAATGGAAGGTACGAAATATTAAACTTCCTATAGACTACACTACATTACCTTCATTAACAGTGGCAGGAATTCCACCAACAAATATCTTTTTGGTCTTAAAATCCTTAGATCCACCAGCTCCCTTAGGTATAGTTCGTTTTATTTCTACCTAGAGAATGCAAAGGAAAATTTGAAAGTTCACTAACTGGATAAAATTACGAAACTGATAAGTGTATCACATTCTAAAAAGAAAATTCAACTCAGCCATACTTGCTTTCCATTAATAATATGTGTATCCTGAATAACTTGATCAACAACTGAAGGATCTGCATAAGTGACAAACCCAAACCCGCGAGGTTGTCCAGTTTTCCGGTCCTTCATTATAACAGAATCTGTAAGCTCACCGTATTTATCAAAATGCTTGACAAATTGTGCTGCACAACATCAACAACAACAAGAGATTTAAAAGAACAGAAAATAGTTCTAAATTGAATAACACCACCAATTAATATGTGCAGGACTAACCAGAAGTAGTCTCCCTCGCTAAACCTCCAACAAATATTTTTCTGCACCATTTTTAAAGTAAAATTAAACGAAGAATTCAATCAATATTCAGAGTTCAATAAAGTTCAAGAACCATACAGAAAGTACTACACTGAAATAAAAGTAACAATAACTCAACGAATTAAAATGCATAACAATGACATCAATAATATGAACATGGGAATAAATCTAGTTGGTTTAGGGAACTAAAAATCCAAGATTTATACTGATAATGCAAAAGCTTATACTAACAGATATTAGAAAACAAACTTAATCGAAAATAAAAAAAATACCAATAAAAATTCAAGTCATTATTGCTTCGTTTCTAACAACAACAGCATAACAGCATTAAGCCAAACAGTAGGTAATTTGGAGCATTTGAAGAAAGAACGTACCCAGGACTAGCTCCGTCTCCAGTATGAGAATGGGATTTATCTTCTCCAAAGTGGTGGTCGGCGTATTTGGCATCGTTAGTTTCTCCTCCAGGAACCGAATCGTGGTCTTGACCGTCCATAATATATTGGATTACAAGAAACCGAATAATAAAAATTGCAACTTAGAGATTTGTAGATTACAACAACAACAGCGAGCAGAGGAAGAGAAAGAAAGAGTAGATGATAAACGGAAACCCTAGAGAATAAAAGAAAAAAAATTGGTAAAGAACAAGGGATAATTCGTTATATTATTGTGTTTCTTCCGAATGGGTCTTTTTATAAAAATGATAAAATAGCTGCTCTTCGGTTAAATTTGTAATAACACAGCTGTTTCTTTACAAAGTAAACTATCACTTTGCTGCTTCAACTTAATATAAAGGCTGTGATTACTTAAGTAAATGTTATTTTATATCTTATTTAATTAAAATATCAGTCACTAATTTAATGGTGATGGACTCAAGATAAAAATTATTTTAAATAATTATAAAATATCCCTAATTTTTAATAAAATAAAATAATTATAAAAATATTTGAAAAATAAATTAAATAAATAATGATTTTATATTTAGTTATACAAATTTAACTTTTAAAATAAATAGAAGACCATGAGATTGGTTTTTCGGACTTTAATTCCATTCTTTCGGTCTCTAAAACATTAGCCCAAACGTTTATTTCTTGTATTTTGAGCTTAATTTCTAGAGACGCAAACGTTATTGCACATAATTTTGCTCAAAAAGTTCACCTAAATCAGGTAATAAATATTTGAATACCCACATTACATTTATTTTATGAATTATGCAATGTTTTTAGCTGGAAATAATTTAGTATTTTAGAGTTCCCTTATGAATCACTGTTAAAAAAAAAGTAGGTTAAATAATTATAATCTTCCTATATTTCGCACTAATATACTATCACCTCAAGTTTTTTAATATAATTTAAACCTCTATGTGTTTTGCTTCCATCCAACTAAAACCTCTCTCTATTGAATTTTACAACTTTTTCATCTAAATAGCATTTGTTTTGATAAAATTGTCATGGTCTTTCTTTTGATTTATTTATATAATTTCTTTTCACCATAATTTTTATATAAAACATATGTTTTTCTGGTCTTCATCTTGTTATTTGCAGCTTTATTTTATTGCTTCGTTTTATGGTATATGAGTTAATCCATAATCAAAATGTAAAATTATATTCATTTACATGTGGTTTAAGACAAAAAAAAATATGAAATATCGTGAGTATCAAAGATACACTGATTACTAATATAAATAAAACAACCTTTAATACAACATCAATGAGGCTAAAGCCTAAAAGCATATCATAAGTAACTGGAATAAAATATTATATATATATATACTCAAAAATTTATTCGTGTTGGCCCCTGTGAGGGTCTATATAAGGTCAGAGGGGAGTGAATGATTTTTTCTTGCGGAATTAAGAGACTTTAACAAGTCTAAGCGTAGTGTGTTTAATTATGATCCGGAAGATGGATCCGGATAATGCAAATGTGAAAATATAATGCAGTAAGTAAAGGAAAGAAGATCAAACACACTGATTTATACTGGTTCGGCCCCGCCTACGTCCAGTCCCCGGAGTTTCCTTCCTCCGAGCTTATCAACTAGTGGATTCCTTTCCAACTGGAAGGAATCAAGCCTTACAGGTTGTCTCCGGATGGTAACCCCTTCCGGATGTAGTATATACCATTAGAAGCACCAACTCCTAGCCGAGTCCTTTTGTCTTTAGTAGGATATACCACTTAGACTTTTATCCCGAATCTACGCTGAGTCCTACAGGGGGATCCCACTCAAAGTACCTACTTCAAGTTATATCCCAATCTCTCTATTCACCCAAGTAAGAGATCTTTTATGCTTTGGTTTTTGTCAAAGGTTTTGGTTTTTGGATTTCCTTAAGTTTATAACTCACTTAGGAATCCTTACAAACTGATTTGGAATTGTTTAATTCTTTGAGAGATGAATTTCTCATTACTTCTTGCAAATTCTCTTGGTTAATTGCTATATCAAGTCAACCAGCCAACCTTCTCAATGTGTGAAGTTTTTCTTTTATAGGCTTCTGTCATAAATTTAGCCGTTGTGGGTTGTTGAGCTTGATTTAATCTTCACCCTTGATTAGGTTGTATGTGGCACTTTCGGAGCCGTTGATCAGTCCGTCAGATAATAATTTGACCCGTTTGAATTATTGGGATTGAGGCTGAAAAGATGTCAGTGACCGTTTTCCTTGTATTTTAGTGTCACGCCAACTTTTACACCGGTAACTTTTTAGTTTAGCTCCACGCGCCTCCTTATTGGTCTAGGTGAAAAAGGTTGTTAACTTTTTCCGTCTGGTGTTAGTCCTTTTGCCCTTTTTCTAAAAAGTGCAAGCTGTCTCTTTTGTTTTACACACGGGAAAAAGATGGAGGGAAAAGTTGTCTTTGAATCTTTTCCCATAGTCTCGATATCTGAGTCTTCCGGATGCTCTCAGACTCAGAAACTCTGGATCTTTCTTCTACATGAGATAGTGCAATCAGTTCTCTAGGATGCTAGTCTAGAGAGATTAAAGTTTGTTTCCTTTTAAAACTTTATCTTTATGATTCCAGTAAATGCTTAGGTACTTGATGTCTTCAATGGATGACTTTGCAGCTGGATCTTGTCCGGATATTTCCATTTGGATTTAGGAGATTGTAAGTTTTTGTTTCTTTCAAACCTAATCCGGATATTTTAGTTTTAATTGAGATTCCGGATCATTATTTTCCAACAATCTCCCCCATTTGATGGAAATAAAAACTAAGACAACTAAGCATAAGGGAAAAAGGAGTATATATGAGTTAAGTATGATTCTTGATACTTAATCATTTATAAATTTTACTCCCCTATAATTTTTGCATCCCTACTCCCCCATAATTTTAGAATTTTAGCTTCTAATATTTTTCATAGTACAATATCATATTATACTTTAGAAGCAATTTTTGAGAATTAGATTTTCACTATATATGTACTTCTGCTGTTAACAATGGTTAACATCAATGAAGCTTTGGATTACAGAGTACAGAGATGTATAATAGTGAATCTAGCTATTACAAAAAATGTTACAAAATTATAGCTAGTCTAATTCCCACCGGATGGTTCTCCCTCCTTTTCCTTGCCTTTTCCGGTCCCTTCCCTTTGTTGACTTTGCTGACTTTTCTCCCCCTTTTTATTTTTAGCTTGGGGATCGATTACCATGTAGGTTCTGTTATCCCAGGCTTCTTGCCAAACTTAAGAGTAAATGGAGTAGTCAACATTACCTTTGCTCCTCTCATCAATAATATGATCAACAGTGGCTGGAGTAAGGTAGTAGAGTCGGATGGCTTTCTTCAACTGAGTATAAGTCTATTTTATTGCAGTATGGATGTATAGTACAAACTCTTGATCCTTCTTATCAAAATAAGGGAAGAGAGCTTTAAGCAGTGTTATTACCCCTTTTTGTCTAAAGAAACCGGAGTCACCAGTGACTTGAATTAGATTGTGGAAGACTGGAATGAGCTGGCTCTCCGGTATTGAGGGGACGGAAGAAGATTCAGATAACGATAGTTTATTGAGTCCGGTTTGAATGAGAGTACTCTCTTCACTAATACCTCTCCAGATGTTATGGATAGATTCTGTTTGGAACCTTACTTCCTTGGTGAAGTTAGCTTTCCAATCATTTATGATTTTCTCGAGTCTGGCCAAACAGCTTCCCATTTCATCTCTCATATCATCTAGCATCTTTTCTTGGATTTTAGGGAGAAATTCATCCAGAAAGTTCATGAGGATTTCATGGACAGTCTATTGTTCTTAGTCCAACTCCGTAAGGGTAGGCGTAGGATCCCTTTCAGTTATGAATTTTGATAAGTTTTCAAACTTAGTATCAATGTACTCTTTTATGTCAGTTGAGAGCTCAGAGGAAGAGGAGGTGATTTTATCCAAGATTATGGCGCAGTTATTAGACATCACAGTGTTGGCTTGTGTAGCTGATCGATTTGCTGTTGTAGCTCTCTCTTTAAGCTCATTGAGAATTGGGGTGACTTTAGCAAGAGAAACCTCTACTACTAGATCAGCATTGGGAAAATCCTTCACTTTTTCTACTATTTTCTGCACTTTCCCTTTTATTTCCCCAAGCTCTCCCTTTAAATCCAGAGTCTGGAATTCATCTAGGAGTACCTTCTCAACAGCTTTCAAATGTCTGCAGATATTCCGGAGACTCTGCTTAACATACCCTTCCTCATTTTCTTCAGGAGTAGCTTCTTTTAGTAGTTTAAGCGCGGCTGTGACTTTAGCTTGTTTTGTATTAGCTGTAGGGATTCTGATAGGGCTAGCAGTAGAAGGAATTTTATCTTCGGATGAACTTGAGGAGTTATCTCTGGAAGAGCTAGAAGAATCATCTCTGGATGTGCTTGAGGAACCTCTATTATCTTCCTCATCTTTTTCTCCGTTCTCATCATCATCTTCCTTCTCATCCTCCAACCGTTCCTTCGGACTAGCCTGACCCTTAGGGTCCACTTTAGAAGTGTTCCCTTCAAATTCCAGACCCTGTCCCTCCTTCAGAATCATATTATCCGTGTTAGGCAGTCGTTCCTTAAACATAATTGGGTTTTAGTGTCTAAGTTATCCTTAATTATATCTGTTGCATCATCATTGCTAGCAATGTCAGCATTAACATCAAAGGAAACTGTGTCAGGAGTTACCTCATTGGTAACCTGACTCGAAACACAATTAGCTTTGTCTTCTCTTCTTTCTTCCACCTCCACAACCTCTAGATAACTGGCAATGTCCTCAGTCACCCCTACTAAAGCCTTAGCAGGACTTGGAATAGCTCCCCCATGCGTATTGGAAATATCCTTAATGTCCTCTTCATACGCCTTTACATGACTTATTTCAATTAGGATTGCTGCTTTTCAGATTGAGAAGGTTATCCAAAAGGGGTCTGGATCTAGGTAAGAAGTGAAAATTTAGCGCTTCCGGATCCCGGGAGATTTCTGCCATATCCACCGGATCAATTTAGATGAGTTGAGCACCGGAAGAGCCATCGGGGCCTTCTATTGTCTAATTGTTGATCCAGTTATTTTCAGTAATCGATGCCATTATTTCCTCATACTAAGGATCCTCCGAAAGGATGTCTTCATTTGATCCGGGCACATGTTTTCCTTTGGAGATTTTTGCCTTAGCCAATTCTTCTACTACCACCCTCCTAGCAGCTTCCTCATTAGTAATTATGTCCGCAGGCTTCTTGGCCTTCTTCTTTTGGTGCATTTGAGCTTTTTAGGCCTTTACAGCCTTATCAAAGGTACACCCCTTCAGGGTGAATTGCTTCTGGGGAATTGGAGCTTCATCCTCTGTTTCTTCCTCCTCAGATCCATGCTTTTCTTGTAGCATATCTGTTGCCTTTCTTTTCTGCCCCTTTTAGTATCCCTTTCTGATAGCAACAGTAGCCACTACGACAGTCTCTCTTGCCTCCTGCTCATATACTGACCTTTTCATTTTATTAGCTGCCTTGATCAATCTACCTCTTGGCTTAGGCTTCTTCGTAGATTTGGCCAACACCTGGGTTAAGGATAAGGCATCCTCATTAACTTCCCCAGCCGAAACTAAAGCTAGTTCCTTCTTTGCCCTAGGCTTTGTGGTTTGTGCGTTCTTAGGAGTAAGAGCAATTTCATCCGGATTGGTAGCTTTCCTTGCTCTGCTCTTCTTTTCATCCCAGAGCTTCTTAGCCTTCTCCTCATTCCATGTTTCATCAAAATTCAGTTTCCTGAAGTTCTTCTCCAGGATTTCTTTCCTATTGACTGATTGAAATTCGGTCAGGTTAACTTCATTTGCAACAAGGATCCGGGTGATCAGGGAACCATGGGAATTCTTGTGCTGCCTTAAGTAGTGGATAAGTAGAACTGGCATGTTCACTACTCTACTTTCTACCTAGTGCTGCAGTACGCAATGTTGGAAGGATGATACAATCGTGAGGGATCCCTTCTGGATCAGAACCAGCTTGGCTAAAACATGTTGAAGGAACCTTGGCACCTCTGGAAAGTAGGTGGAGAATTTATCCCCAAAATAATTTAGATTCAGCCACTCCTTAGGTTCATACTTAACTTCTATTTCATCTCCATCACTCTTAAGCTGAACCCCTTCATTCTTCATATTGAGATGCTTTTCAAAGAATCCTGGTGTCATAGTAATTACTTTCCATTGGACTTTGGTTCTTAAAGCATCATAAAATGAGTGTGCTCTGAGATTTGAGTAGGATTCCCTCATGAGATCTGGATAGGTTAGACAATTTATCTTGAGGAAATCTCCCATTTGCTGATCTTCGATTAGCTTTGAAAAAGGATTTGTCTTGAACAAGAAGTTATCTCTCAAATAATCAGTGAGAATTACAGAGTCGGAGGGTTTATAGTTTATAGGAATAAAGTCTTCATCGTTAAGAGCAGGTTCTTCAATGATATTTTTTTGGGGAAGCATTTTTAGTCCTTCATTAGTCATGATTGCAGCCATTGTAAAGGAATTTGAACGAAATTAGGGTTCTGGTTTTGAATTTTGCAGAGTAACAGTAAGGTAGTTGCTTGCATAAAGAAGAAAGGTAATTTTGGAAGGGTTTATATAGGATTTTCAAGGTAAGGGCAGTTTAGTAATCCAAACACAGTTAAAGTTAACCGGATTAATGACATGGCAGTTGGTTTTGGAGGAGTGAGGTGAATGGCATTAAAATCGGAGAATGGGAACTGTTTATTTCAAAAGCCAACTGTTGAATTTACTGCGCGTGTAACAGCCAATAAATGTTTGAAATTCAAAAAGTGGCAGTTACCTTTAAGCACTTTTACTGCCATTTATCATTCTTGTCAACTAACGTGGCACCCTTTCCTCCGGAATAGCTTTTTCTTCTATGCTTCTTCTCTTCCGGATTTATTGTCTTGCCAAGGATCTAAATTGGTTTTGGACTGTTTTCCGGATTAACTTTAAATTGGATTAGATATACCAATTGACTCCCTTAGCTTCCTAAATTGATCTTTACTCAGTGGCTTAGTAAAGATGTCTACTCTTTACTCATTGGTTGGAATATATACCAATGCAACATCCTTCTTCATCACATGATCCCGGATGAAATTATGCCTTATATTGACATGCTTCATCCTGCTATGGAGCACTATATTTTTTGACACATAAATAGAACTTTTGTTGTCACACATAACATCCACACATCCGGATTGAACTTCATAGTCTTCTAATTATTGCTTGATCTAAAGGAGTTGAGCCACATAACTTCCAGCTGCCATATGTTCTGCTTCTATAATAGATAAAGCAACTGAAGTTTTGCTTCTGGGTCAAAGGATATTCCAACATCTTCTTCTTTATACTTCTTAATTTGGAATGAATCAGGAATTTCTCCTTCCTTCTTTTCTCCAGATTTTTCAGTTTCCGAAATTGGATCTTTTGGAGTTGAGCTTCTTTTACTTGTGTTGTTAGTCTTATCAAAATCTACATGTATAGACTCAATCATAGTTTGAGTTTGTTTATTGAAGACTCTGTAAGCCTTACTATGTGTTGAGTAGCCAAGGAAAATTACTTCACCAGATTTAGGATCAAATTTTCCTAGTTGCTCTCTATTATTTAGGATGTAGCATTTACATCCAAATGCCTTAAAGGACCTAATTTTATGTTTTCTTCCCTTCCATATTTTATAGGGGGTCTTTTCTATGGTTTTTCTAATGAGAGCTCTATTGAAAATATAACATGCTGTATTTACAGCCTTACCCTAAAAATACTTTGGCAAACAATTCTCATTTAACATTGTTCTAGCCATTTCAACTATGGTCATGTTCTTTCTCTCAACAACTCCATTTTGTTGAGGGGTGTAAGGGGCAGAGAAGTTATGTTTAATGCCCTTGGAGTCACAAAATTCAGCAAAATGCCTATTTTTTTAACTCACCACCATTATCACTCCGGATGCGTGAAATGCTTATGCCCGGTTCTACTTCTATCAGGATGAATGTTTTTAAGAATTGGTCAAAGGCCTCATCTTTGCTTGCTAGCAAGAGAACCCAGGTATATCAAGAATAATCATCCACAATGACCATGGTGTATTCTCTTCTACCTAAACTCAAGGGTTTGATTGGACTAAAGAGATCTATTAGCAAGAGTTCAAGTACTCTTCTTGAAGGAATATAGGAAAAGGAAGGGAAACTTTTCTTATACTCTTTACCTAATTGGCATGTAGTGCATATATGATCCTTATCAAAAACAACCTTAGGCAGACCCACTACCAATTCCTTTTTGGCTAATTTGGACAGGAGATTCATGCTAACATGTCCCAACATCCGGTGCCATAGCAATGATTCTTCTTCTTTAGACACCAAGCAGATATTCTTTTTCTCATTTTTTATATTAATAGAATAAACATTATTAACTCTAGGTACATAAAGAATGATTTGATTTGACTTACTATCATAGATTGAGCAGCCTCCGAAATCAAATATGACTTTTCTTCCTTTGTCACAAAGTTGGGCTATACTCAGCAAGTTGAATTTCAGCCCATCAATCAATGAGACATGTTCTATTTTTAACTCAGATCCAATGGTTCCATGTCCAATGATCTGTCCCTTTTGATTATCTCCAAAGCTTACTTTTCCTCCCTTCTTCTGGGTTAATGTGATGAAGGCCTTCTCATCACCTGTCATGTGCCTTGAGCATCCACTATCAATGTACCAAATGTGTTGATCTACTCTGAATCTAAGGCATACCTGCAAAATAGATCAAGTGGGTTTGGGTACCCAATCAGATTTGGGTCCTCTCGGGTTAATAACCATCTCAAGCCAAGGATTACCATCATAATAACCATTTTTTAATCTACATAATTTAGTAATATTCCCATAAAGCCTGTAATGGATCTATTCTATTCCTGCTTCTTTTTTATCTTTTCAAGATCTTCCTTCCTATAGTTTCCTCTTTATCTAATTTCTTTTACACTTGTAGATAGTCCGGTGTGTATCCGGAAGCTGGTTGGGGGTGCAACTTCTGCTGTATAATTTCTTCTTTATTTGGCAGGTTGTTAATTATAAACTACCTTAGCCTTTCCCTTTTGAGCATCAGTATATCTTTGGGCTTGTGGTTGCCTGCTGACCTCTTTTACCTTTTAGTTAGAGGGTTTTGGATTTCCTTTGGCAGCATGATGTGGATTTTTTTATGTAGCCTTCCCTGGATTTCTCCTTTTTTATAGAGAATTGGATTTCCATCCGGATGCCTCCTTCATCAGGGCTATTTCTCTATCCAGTCCAATCAGATTGGCACTTAGCATTTGCACTTGATTCTTTAGGTAGTTCTCCTCAACTTCATCAATGTGCTTTATTGTCCTTATCAGGTTGACATCTTGTGCCGAGGCTTCATTATCCTCAATAATCTCTAACACTTGTCTTCTTAAAGACTTGATTGCTTTTGCATTCTTCTTCACACTCTTGATCACAATAGATAGAGCTCTAGCAAGATCAAAATTAGAAGTAGAGTTAGACTAAGAGTTTACCTCAGTGTTTGTTATTTCTGGTTCTGATTCTTCGATTTGCATTGTATCTTGCCTAGAGGCATTCTTCCCGAATTGCTCTGCTTCCAGATCAGTCAGTGCCATGAATGCACAGTTGGCAGTCTCTTCTTCTTCTGTCGAAGATGAACTGCTACTTTTCTCATTGTTGCTCTAGGTAGCCACCATTGCCATCTTTTTATACTTCTTGGTTCTCTTAAGCTTGGGGAATTTTGTTCTAAAATGGCCTTTCTCTCCATATTCAAAATAGGCAGCTTCCTTCTCCGGATCTTTCTTTTCTTCCGGATTCTTTCTAGGCCTGTCTCTTTTGGATGTCCCTTCCCTTGGTCTTCGGGATTCATATTTTTTGGACTTTCTCCTTTCCTTCTTTTATAGGAACTTGTTGAGCCTTCTAGTTAATAGAGCTAGTTGCTCTTTGGTACTTTGAAGTTCAGTGACTTGTTCTTCTTCTCTGGATGAAGTTGATCTGGTGGATTCTGCCTTAAGCACAATAGCTTTCTTTTTTTCTTTAGGCGTCTTTTCCTGTTGACTATATCTCTCCAGAGAAAGCTCTTGAGTCAAGAGTTTGCCAATAAGCTCATCATAACTATAAACATTTAAGTCATGAGCTTCCTCAATGGCAGTCTTCTTGCTATTCCACTCCTTAGTGAGACTCCGGAGCACTTTTTTCACCATTTCTACTTCAGTGACTTCCTTTTTGAGCCTTTTCATCTCATTCACTAGATTGGTATATCTAGTGTTCATGCTGCTAATGGATTCTTTTGGTTCCATCTTGAAGGATTCAAGTTTTTACTAGAGTAGATCAATCTTTGCTTCTTTCACTTAACTTGTTCCTTCATAGGTTACTTCCAGCTTTTTCCAGATCTTCGTTACAGTCTCACATCCGGATATCCTGTTGAATTCTATTGCACTAAGAGCGTAGTGAAGCATGCTAATAGCATTTGCATTTTTACGCAACTTTTTAAAATCATTCTCATCCCATAAATGTGATGCCTTTCGGGTGATCATACCCTGAGTAAGCTCATATGGGCCATCCTGGATAACCAACCATGCTTGCATGCTTTGTGCTTGAATGAAGTTCTTTATTCAGTTTTTCCAAAACGTGTAGTGTTCACCGGTAAAGAGTGGAGGACGTGTAATGGACATACCATTGGGTAGGAGTTATGAGTTTTAGAAACTAATTTTGATATGTGAATCAAAAATTTTGGACCTTTAGCTCGAGATTGTTAGATCTCTAGTTTTGAGTACTTACTCTGATACCATTTATTGGCCCCTATGAGGGTATATATAAGGTCAGAGGGGGGTGAATGACCCTTTTTCGCGGAATTAAAAGACTTTAACAAGTCTAAGTGTAGTGTGTTTAATTATGATCCGGAGGATGGATCCGGATGATGCAAATGTGATAATATAATGCAGTAAGTAAAGGAAAGAAAATCAAACATAGTGATTTATACTGGTTCGTTCCCGCCTACGTCCAGTCCCCGGAGTTTCCTTCCTCCGAGCTTATCCACTAGTGGATTCCTTTCCAACTGGCAGGAGTCAAGCCTTACAGGTTATCTCCTGATGGTATCCCCTTTCGGATGTAGGATATACCACTAGAAGCACCAACTCCTAGCTGAGTCCTTTTGTCTTTAGTAGGATATACCATGTACACTTCTACCCCGAATCTAAGCTAAGTCCTACAGGGAGATCCCACTCAAAGAACCTACTTTAAGCTATATTTGAATCTCACTACTCACCCAAGTAGGAGATCTTTTACACTTTGGTTTTTGTCAAAGGTTTTGGTTTTTGGATTTCCTTAAGTTTATAACTCACTTAGGAATCCTTACAAACTGATTTGGAATTGTTTGTTTCTTGGAGGGATGAATTTCTAATTGCTTCTTACGAATTCTCTTGGTTAATTGCTATATCAAGTCAACCAGCCAACCTTCTCAATGTGTGAAGTTTTTCTTTTATAGGCTTCTGTCATAAATTTAGCCTTTGTGGGGTGTTGAGCTTGAATTTAATCTTTACCCTTGATCAGGTTGTATGTGGCACTTTCGGAGCCGTTAATCAGTCCATTAGACAGTAATTTGACCCGTTTGAATTCTCGGGATTGAGGCTGCAAAGATGTCAGTGATCGTTTTCCTTGTATTTTAGTGTCACGTGAACTTTTACACCGGTAACTTTTTGGTGTTAGCTCCACGCGCCTCCTTACTAGTCTAGGTGAAAAAGGTTGTTAACTCTTTTTGTCCGGTGTTAGTCCTTTTATCCTTTTTTCTGAAAAGTGCAAGCTATCTCTTTTATTTTGCACACAGGAAAAGGATCTTTGACTTCGTAAACTAAAAAGGTGGAGGGAAAAGTTGTCATTGAATCTTTTCCCATTGTCTTGATATCTGAGCCTTCCGAATGCTCTCAGACTCAGAAACTCCGGATCTTTCTTCTTTCGGAGATAGTACAATCAGTTCTTCAGGATGCTAGTCCGGAGAGATTAAAGTTTGTTTCCTTTTCAAACTTTATCTTTATGATTCCAGTATATGCTTAGGTACTTGATGTCTTCAATGGATGACTTTGCAGCTGGATCTTGTCCGGATGTTTCCATTTGGATTTATGATATTCTAATTTTTTGTTTCTTTCAAACCCGATCCTGATATTTTAGTTTTAATTGAGATTCCGGATCATTGTTTTCCAACAATTCGTGAACATTTGAAATTTTTAATTTCTTCTTCCAATGGAATTGCATTTCACTTTTCAAAAATTAGAAGATGGAAAAATTGAAAATTAAACCTTACTTATATGTACCAAGTGAAGCGTTAAAAACTTCTTTTCTTCATCTTCAATCAATAAGCTTGTCGTAGAAGAATAATCATTATTGCAGGATTAAGGATAAAATTAAAAGAAAGCAGTCAAAGAAGGCTAAAAATGAAAGAGAGAGAAAGCAAAAATACACAAGTTTATATGATAATATAGTGAAAAGAAGTATATGGATAAAAAAAAAATAAGGGTAATTTTGTCACAACAAGGACTATTTAGATTGAAAAGTTAATAAATTTAACATAGGGAAGTTTTAGTTAGATGGAAACAAAACGTAGAGAGGTTTAAATCATTTTTAAAAACTTAGGGAGGTAGTAGTGTATTAGAGCAAAATATAGGGAGGCTATAATTATTTGTCAAAAAAAATATTACGTGATGCAAACTTGTAGTTAATTAAGAATAAATTACTAATAAGGGTTCAAGTGATAAGCGGTTTGGTATCGCTTAAGCAAGGTCTCGAGTTCGAGTCCTAGTGAATGCAAAAAATCCTTATTGGGAGACTCACCCACCACAGCCGGGTGCTCAACTGGATCGAATCTGGATATAGTCGAAGTAAAGCTCCGATGAACTAGATGGCCAACAAAAAATTTAGAAATAAATTGAAAAATCTAGCTTTTACAAATATTTTTGCGTTATCATTTGATGGCTCTGCAACAACCCAATACAAAGTGGTAGGCTCAACATTAAAAAATCAAGCCTTCTTTCTCTCTTAAAATCAACCTTATTCCACCTATGTTCAACACCTTCATATCACTACTCCAATGCCTTTGTCTTTCTCTCTTCTTCACTCAGCAAGTCCCCATGTGCCCTTATATTATTAGAAACAAAACAAAAATGCCATGAAAACACTTAAACCATTAGGAAGTGCTAATGCATGGATTTTCCACTGGTTAAGGCATCTTACACTGTAATTCTGTATTGTGATATGTGACTAGTCAATATTATTAAATTAATAAACTTTATTTAACTAATAAAAAATAAAATAAAAAATGAAAGATGAAGAGTGGAATACGTAATTAGCTTTTAATTGTCACAATTCATGATAATACTTGGTCCAGAAAAAAAGGATATGTTATATCCAAGTTTTGAGGTCTCAAAATGCCTATAAAAGGCATGTCAACTCAGGCATTTAATATTAGAATTTGTAGAGTTAATCAAGAAGAAAGTTTAATCATTATTTTTTTTGTTTTTTTCGCTTATTGTAATGAGTGATTAATATATATTTTGAGTTCAAGCTTTATTATTCCTCTTCCTTTCTCCAAAAAGTGGTATCAAAGCCAAGTTGAAATCCTGTGTGAGAGTTGTGAGAATTTTATAATATTTTCTTAAGTGTTTGAGAAGACCCTAAAAAAAGAAATAAAAAATGAACACCGACAATTTTTTCTTCAATATTCCTCAGCTCACCAAAACCAATTACAAAAATTGGTGCATCAAAATGAAAGCCATTCTAGGAGCCCAAGATATTTAGGACATTGTTGAAAATGGCTACGTAGTTCCTGTCCCAGCTGAAAATGCACAATTATCTCAGGCGGAAAGAGATAGTTTGCATAAGAATAGTAGGAGTGACCAGAAGGCGCCCAGTTTAATCCATCAAGGTTTGGATGATGTGATGTTTGAGAAGGTTGCAGAAGTAACTACCTCTAAGCAAGCTTGGGACATTTTACGAGTTTCTCTTCAAGGAGAGGAGAAAGTTCAGAAGGTTCGATTGCAGATGTTGCGGGGTGAGTTCGAGATAATGAAGATGAAGGAGACAGAAACAATTGTTGATTACTGCTCACGAGTAAAATCTGTCGTTAATCAAATGTAGCAATATGGAGAAAAAATTGAAGATTCAAGAATCGTTGAAAAGATTCTACGATCGTTACTACCAAAGTTTGATTATATAGTAGTAGCCATCGAAGAGTCAAGAGACACAAGTGTAATGGCAGTTGACGAAGTTGTTGGTTCGTTGCAAGCATGTGAGGAAAGATTAAATAAATAAAAAGAAGAGTCTACAGAACAAGTCCTAGCGGCAAAGGTTTCGTTTCGAGAAAATGAAAATAGTCTAGATTCTAGTCAATCTAGAAGAGGACGAGGTAGAGGTCGAGGAGGAAATGGTAGAGGAAGAGGACGTGGTAGAAGTCAGCAATTTCTAAGAATAGACAATAATGATGGACATAATCAGTTCATAAGAGGCAGAGGCCGTGGACGTGGATGAGGACGAGGAAGAGGCAATTGGAGATAAAATGATGGACGAGACAAGTATAATGTACAATGTTACAGTTGCTTAAACTATGGCCACTATACATCAGAATATAGGAGTCCTCCTATGCAAGTGGAGGAAGCTGCTAACAACATACAAGAAGAGGATGTCATCGATGTGGTATTACTAACCCGTGAAGGTGAACATTGTCCAGATAATAACATATGGTATCTTGACAATGGAGCAAGTAATCATATGTGCAGAGAGAAGAAACTGTCCGTTGAGTTGGACCTGTCTTTCAATGGAAATGTTGTATTTGGGAATTCGTCAAAAGTTCCCATCGAAGGCAAAGGAACCATCCTTATTCGTTTACAGAATAGGGATCACCAATTCATAAGTAATGTCTATTATGTTCCAAATATGAGAAGCAATATCTTGAGTTTGGGGCAATTGCTAGAGAAAAACTACCAAGTTCACATGGTGAATAGGAAGTTGTTGCTGCTGAATGACAAGAAGGAAATGTTAGCAAGTGTTCCGATGTCAAAGAATCGGATGTTTACACTCAACATCAAGACTGATGTGGCCAAGTGTTTGAAGACATGTGTGAAGGATATTGATTGGTTGTGGCATTTGAGGTTCGGACATCTCAACTTCAGAGGACTAAAGTTGATGAGTCAGAAGAAGATGGTGCATGGTCTTTCCCCTATTGATAAACCCCACCAACTGTGTGAAGGATGTCTTGTTGGAAAACAATCAAGAACCAGTTTTCCAAAATTGTCCATGTCGAGAGCTAAGGCGCCCCTTGAGCTCATTCATACCGATGTTTGCGGACCAATGACACCAGCATCATTAGGAGTAAACAAATATTTCTTGTTATTTATTAATGATTATAGCAAAAAGACGTGGGTTTATTTCTTAAAGGAAAAATCAGAAGTATTTGGAGCTTTCAAGAAATTTAAGGCGCATGTTGAGAAAGAAAGTGGTTATTACATCAAGGCCTTAAGATCCGATAGAGGGGGAGAATTCACATCCAATGAATTTAATAGATTTTGCGAGAACCATGGAATCCGTCATTTCTTGTCAGTCCCGAGATCGCCTCAGCAAAACAGAGTTGTAAAGAGAAAGAATAGACCGGTGATGGATATGGTCGGAAGCATGTTGAAAAGCAAGAATTTACCTAAGGAGCTATGAGCAAAAGCTGTTGATTGTGTTGTGTATATCTTGAACCGGTCCCCAATAACAAGTGTTTTCGATATGACACCCCAAGAAGAATAGAGTGGGAGAAAGCCCAATATCTCTCATTTTCGTGTTTTTGGGAGTGTAGCGCATATACATGTAGCTGATGAAGAAAGGAGAAAACTAGATGATAAAAGCAGAAAATACTTGCTCGTGGGATATTCAGAATTTTCTAAAGGTTACAGGATGTTTGATTCTGATACAGGAAAGACAATCATTGGTAGAGATGTAACTATTGATGAAGAAGAAATATGGGATTGGAGCAATCACAAAGAGAAGAACTACAATTTTTATCCTTTTACAATGGATGAAAACAATGAGCATGAACCGATGGAGCAAGCCTCAACATCGATGATGAATAGTTTGATTTCAGGTGCATCTTTAGAACAAGGAGAAAGCTCTAGTGAAAGTTTTAGAGAGAGGCCAAGAAAATTCCGGAGCGTTGAAGAACTTTATGATGTGACAAGAGATCTAAGTGAAGAATTAACTCTTTAATGTCATCTTATTGATAGTGAATCCATTGATGCTGAAGAAGCTATGAAAGACGAGAGTTGGAGAAAAGCCATGGAGGAGGAGATCCATTCAATTGAGAAGAATAAGACATAGGAGTTAACTTCCAGCAGACAAAAGTCCCATAGGTGTTAAGTGGGTATTCAAGGCAAAGAAAGATGCGAGCGGAGATACTGTACAACATGAGGCAAGACTAGTAGCAAAGTGATATAGCCAGAAGCCCGATATTGACTATGATGAAGTTTTTGCACCAGTCGCGAGAATGGAGACTACCAGAATGGTAATCTCCATTGCTGCTCAAAATAGATGGAAGATCCATCAAATGGATGTCAAGTCAGCATTTCTGAATGAATATCTTGAGGAAGAAATCTATGTACAACAACCACCCGGTTACGTTGTCAAAGGGCATGAAGAGAAAGTATTGAAGCTGAAGAAGGCGTTGTACGGACTTAAGCAGACACCAAGAGCCTGGAATAGTCGCATTAACAAATATTTTCAAAAGAATGGATTTGCCAAATGCCCCCATGAATATGCTTTGTATGTGAAAGTGAAAGGTGGAGACATATTGCTTGTTTGCTTGTACGTGGATGATCTTATTTTGATCGGGAACAATCCTCAGGTGTTCAATGATTTCAAGAAGACGATGACTCGCGAATTCGAAATGATAGACATTGGTTTGATGTCATATTATCTTGGCATTGAAGTGAAGCAGAATGATGATGACGTTTTTATTTGTCAAAGTGGCTTTGCTAAGGAGATAGTTAAGAAATTCAAGATGGAGAATTGTAATCCTGTCAGCACCCCAATTGAATGCAGTCTAAAATTGACCAAGGATGAAAATGGAGTAGGAGTCAATCCAACAAATTTCCGAAGTCTGATTGGGAGTCTCAGATAGTTGACGTGCACAAGGCCAGTCATTTTGTATGCAGTTGGACTAGTGAGCAGATACATGGAAGCACCAAAAGAATCTCATTGGAATGCAGCTAAAAGGATACTCCGCTATGTCAAAGGTACAACTAATTTTGGATTGCATTATTCAAAATCTGATGAATTCAAATTAGTTGGGTACAGTAATAGTGATTAGGCCGGTGATAAAAATGACCGGAAAAGTACTAGTTGATTTGTGTTCTTTCTTAGCGAAACAACGTTCACATGGAGTTCGAAAACACAACCGATTGTGACATTGTCAACTTGTGAAGCTGAATATGTTGCTGCAACCTCATGCGTGTGTCATGCAATATGGCTACAACAATTCTTGAAGGAACTACAAATGACACAACATGATCCAACTGATATTTTTATCGATAACAAGTCAGCCCTGGCGTCAGCTAAAAATCCAGTGTTCCATGATCGTAGTAAGCACATAGATACAAGATTTCATTTTATCAGAGACTGCATTAAGCAAAAGGAAGTCACGTTAAAGTACGTGAAAACATAAGATCAAATTACTGATATTTTTATGAAGCCACTGAAGTACGAAATATTCAGCCAGTTACAAGAATTGTTGGGAATAATAAAAAATTAAGTTTAAGGGGGAGTCTTAAATTAATAAACTATATTTAACTAATAAAAAACAAAATAGAAAATGAAAGATGAAGAGTGGAATAGGTAATTAGCTTTTAATTGTCACCATTCACAATAATACTTGATCCAGAAAAAAAAGGGATATGTTATGTCCAAGTTTTGAGGTCTCAAAATGCCTATATAAGGCATGTCAAGCATTTAATATCAGAATTTGTAGAGGTAATCAAGAAGAAAGTTTAATTATTATTATTTTTGTTTTTCCCGCTTATTGTAATGAGTGATTAATATATATTTTGAGTTCAAGCTTTATTATTCCTCTTCCTTTCTCCAACAAATATGCCAACTCTAGCATCAATCCAAGATTTCTGCTTGGAGCTTTATTAGATTTGAATACAACCCGTCTTTTTGTAGGAGGTCAACGTGGCTACCCATCTGCAGACAAACAAATTATACAAAATAAGCTATGCTAATGTATCAGTTGGACGTGACCAAAATACGGTCACAGTTTCCAGATTCTATGTTACCTCCACTATTCTACCACTATTCATTACAATAATCCCATCAGCAGCTTTTATAGTAGAGAGCCTGTAAAATTTGGCCCCAGTTAAAAGTACTCCCAGAAATGCAACTGCAGATAAGAATTGAAGGAGAGGAAAGACCTGTGTGCAATGACAATTACCGTTCTCTTCATGCTGTCTCCAATTTTGAATGCATGAATAACCTCCTTTATATAGGTAGCAACAGACAATAAATCAATCTCCAGTCCATGTATTGCTAATTTAGTTTTCTCTGGCAATGTGTTTAAAGTTTCTACGCCAAATACATCGACTACTCTGGAACTTGGCCCAAATTCTACGACCCCCGAACTATTACTTGTTCCTATTAGCTTCCTAAACTTAGCAAAAGTGCATCAGTTTGCCCCAGAACACTACATGTCAGCTTCTGTTTGATTTGACTTTTCAAACGTGTCATATTTCAGATTTTTCACTCTCCAACCAGAAGCTGACACGTGGCTTTTAAGGGCAAACTGGTGCACATTTGCCAAGTTCAGGTGGCTAAGAGAAAATTTGGAAAGTTCAGGGAGCTGTGGACCATTTGAGCCAAGTTTTGGGGTAATTGATGTATTTAACCAAGTTAGCCAAGTTTAGGGGGTAATTAATGTACTCGGGCCTAAGTTTCTGTTTTTAAATTTTTAGATGAAAAAACGTACCTTGAGAAAGTCTTCACTTTCGGGGTCCAGAGCACTGGTAGGTTCATCTAGGATGAGAATAGCAGGGTTTCGGAGAATAGCTCTGGCAATAGCGATTCGCTGCTTTTGTCCACCACTTAGCAAGTTGTCATCAACAAGTGTTTCATAACCACGAGGGAGAGAAGAAATGAATTGATGAGCATTAGCTAGCTTTGCAGCAGATTCAATGTCTTCCTGCTTTATTGCACGATGAAGCCCATAACTAATGTTTGACCTGATATCAGTATGGAAGAGCTCTGGTTCCTACCTAGAATAAAAAATGTAACATAATCTCGTAGCTAAATCGAGATGTAACTCTGTTATATGTAAGCTGTCCAACCTGTCCGACATATCCTATGTTTTCTTTAAGCCATCTCATATCCAATTCCTTGAGAGGAAAGCCACCAATATAGATCTGAAAATCGAAAATTTTCACTAGTATCAAAATTTTAATCAAGTAGAAGGTTATGATGCTAGGCATTGGAGTTTACCTGACCATTAGTTGGCTCGTAAAGACGAAGCAAGAGATTAACTAGTGTGGATTTTCCACTGCCACTAAGTCCAACCTTGCCAAGGTACAAATGAGCAGTCAATATTCATACTTAGGCTAGAACTATACAACAACCCAGGTGAGCTTTTTACCAGTGCGGTCACTTTGTTTGCTTCTACAGAAATGTGGATGTGTTCTAGAATCGGTACCTGTGCATATACAAAGTAATTTCTGAATTGGCCTAAAAGAAATAGGAACCGATGTAACATTACAGGAATGCCATACATGAGTACATAAGATGAATAAAAATCAGCTTTTTGAGATGGTAAATAAAGTAATAACTAATAAGAGAAAAGGTCTAATTACGTGGATATGTGTGTGTGTGTGTATATATATACATAAATTACCCAAATTGGATCAGTAAGCAGTTGCGATTCTAGAAATATGGAACTTACAGTTGGCCTTGAAGGATAACGAAAAGAAACATCTACGAAACGAACCTCTCCCTTTAGTCTTTGCAGTTTTGTACCTGTGAAACAGGGTGGGAGGTTTGTTGCTTTTATTAGTTTTCTTTTGTAACTAGAGCAAGGATTCTATGAATTCAAACAACAATAGGAAAATAGTTTGCAAGAAATCTTTCAGGACTCGGGAGTGAAATCACTGGACTGATTTATTTTAAAGACTGGCTTAGAAGAGCAAAGCACCTCAAAACCAAATCTCCACAGTAGACTAGTAGTAAAAAAAAAATTCATAAGAAAGGAGTTAAGTTTCAAGTGCAGTATCATCCTCAAAGCATAAGGCTAAAATTTCCAGAAGGTTTTCAAGGAAATCAAAATGCCAGATGTGGTTAGGGCAACTAATACAAGTTAGGCCGAAACTTCACTTCCAGAACATTAAACGCAATTTTCCGAACCTCGGAAAAGTATTCCTGAGATTCGTATAATTGAAACAATTGGTCAACCCTCTTTGACCTAGTGCTGGATATGAACCAGCTGCTTACCTTTGGACAAGAACTGGTCACTGGGTGAGAGTTGCATTAACTGAAAAACACTATCACTTGCTCCAATGGCCTGAAGCAATGATGACATATTGTCTACTACCCTCCAGGTAGCATAAATTAGCCACTCACAGTATAAAATATACTTCGTAAGATGCTCAGTTGAAATATTTCCAGCCATAATAGACATTCCACCGAACATCAATGCAAGTACCTGCATAGATTAACATAGGAGGGTAATTGTTGCAATATTGACCCACATTCACACTGTCAGTTAAAACAAGGAATGGGAAATACTAATAAAATGTTAAATATTATGATTGGCCCAAGGTTAAGTGTGTGTAAAACATTCTTTTTGGAGGAATTCAAATCATTTTATGTATTGATTATTTCATAAATGTACGTGAAATGTTTTCAAATAAATTGAATTTCTCCAAAAAGAATGCTTCCAAGGAGGGTAAATACTACCTCATCGTATACTGCCTATTCTCTGTTTTTTCTTTCTCCATTGCGATATCATACTTACGCAAAAATGGTAAATGGAGCAGGAGAAATTGCCTTCCTAAGATATTTTTACACAGATCGGTTTCAAGTAATATAGACACTATTTTATATCAAGTTGAACTGACATGCAAACCTGAGTTGACCGGTAAAGTGTGTGGAAACTCATATTCCAGAATCCATAAGCCATGCTCTCTCGTAAACTTATAAAAGCTAAATTCTCCAAACAATGCTTGTACCTGCCACCATATTAGACAGATTGTTTGAGTTTTGTTATAAAGAAGGATGGTACGGAAACAAGTCTTCTTGGGATTTCAATGATTATAACACGTGTACATCAGAACTAATGACAACCAAACTGATCCTACTATGGATGCATTAGTTTATTATTGGTGAAAATTATTGCCTTTCAATTTCTTTGTTTTCTGTTCCATACACCCTGACAGTTCTTATCAAGGAAATTGCCTCTTCTGCAACCTATATTGAAGGAAAACATGTAAATGAGATTAACATGACAAAAATCTGACAGCAAAGTAAACAAGCTTACAGTTTCTACCTCATTGGCAAAGGCAGTGAAATCTTGAGTCGACTTGGCAGCTGTCTTCTGATACCTATGGAGTATGAACAAAACAGGCTTTCATGAAATCTTTCGCTCTAATAGTGAAGCTGCAAATAGTTGACTTTACCAATACAATATACAACACATTAACCCTAGAATAATGGAGACAAGGCAATCCAAGCTAATTAGTATGCCAGTCTCAATATGAAACAACAACAATTTCAAGGACCTATTAACTTGAAAACAACCAGAAAATACTTACATGAACTAGAAGTATTTTCAATTTTTAAAGAAAAAAACAATTAAATGACAATTCCTAAATGAAGATGAACAGAATTAATTGAGAGGAGACAAAAAGCAACAACTCTTATTGTATATTCTAAATTGAGCCGTCATTTCATCCATACAAGATTAAATAAATGCTCAAATCCATAGCAACTAACAAGAATACGTATTTAACAAGAAATAAATAGCACACAAAAGAATATCTCAAAAGAAAGGATTAAACACCTGATATTAGAATCCTATCCAGAACAATCATGTACTGCATATCATGCTGTACTGAAGTTTTAGAGGGAGAATTAAACCTATTAGTGTGAACTTACCGGCCATAAACCAGAAAGATCGCAGCCAGAATGGAGCATATGAGAAGTGATGACAAAGCAAGAGGCCAAGATAAACACAACAAATTGATCAAAGCACCTAAGCCCTGGTCTTTTGAATAATAATAAAAAAGGAAGTTAGAGTCAGAAATGAAAGAGATCAGACAAATAACTACTGTAACCTGAATGGTATTGCGAACTATCAAATGAACATTCTTTCCTATAACATCTGAAATTCGTTGACAATCTGATCCCAGTCTGCTTGTTAAGCCCCCAACTTCTTCTGTGTCAAAGAACTCTATATCCTGAACAAGGAAATCATCATGAGTAAAAGGAAATAAAAATATCCTCGTCCAGGCATATAGCTACTCAAGAACAGAGAGACGTGATTGAACAAAAACCTGATGGATTATAGCCGAATACAAAGTTTCCCTGAAACGCTTAACCTACGGTTGCAAAAGGAAACATCAACATTTTAATCTATGAACATTAAAAGAGAACAATGCTGAAAAAAACAGTCATTAGACTGCAAATTCAAAGGGTTAAACCCCAATCGAACCAGGATCACATTTGCTACGGCAAAACACCCACTCCGCAAGCCGCTGCTCATTCCTGAAGTCAAGCACAATACAGCCAAAAAATATGCATTATTAGAGAACGACATAGCCTCGCCACTCTGTGCAGAAAATATAGATGCTGTCAATACACTAGGCATTGTTATCTCCGAAATTGCAGATACAATTAAGGAAGCAAATGCCAAATAAATAATCCATTGATCCTCTCCCAGCAAGTTCCACATTCGAAGAAGAGCTTCCTTCACTGTGATTGAGTTTCCTCCGTAATTTACATTGTTCTTAGAATCACACAAACTCCACCAGCGTCCCCCGGGAAAAATCGAAATTACAAAGCCTAAGAATTCCTCAAATTTGTCCACGGATTTTGAATCCTTGATAGTTCTATCATCACGAGGTTCGAGATATGGGTCAGCTACTGCAGCGTACGGAAATTTAAAGCCGCGGTATCTGATTCTTTGAGAAATTGCAGGGAATTGGAATTTGGATTGACCATCAGTTTTAGTACCAAAGCACGGCTTTTCTGAATTCTGAGATGACTGAAATCTTTTCCCGCAAATTCTGTTTGGGGTTAGGGAGTAAAGATTCAAAGGAGAAACGGCCATTGAAGCCTTGACGAGTCAACTCTGTTTTCAGCAGCAATTAGGCATTTGAGCTAGATGTGCATATAACGACGCCGTTTAACGTTTGAAAGTCAAAAATACAGTCAAGGCTTTTATACTAACAGCCGAGATCTGATAGATAAATGGCGCCATAACTTTGTGCAGGCGATCGAATTGGAGATATCGTGAGTTGTTAATCATGGCTGAGCCGGAGGTGGAGACTGAGACCCCCAAGATGAAGCCAAGACCAATCGTGAGGCTCGGGATCTTCCTCATTTCTCACAGTCTACTTGTTAGGTATGTTTTTGTTGCAGTTCTAAATTTTGAATCCCTGGCTGATCATTCTTGCTGCTAATAATGCTTGCTTTCTCTCTTGTGAGGGATTTTCAGTGTTGTTTGTTGTACGGCCGGGGTTTTAGCTCTCTTCTTACTACCAGTGCTGGCCAAGAATACTTATATTTCCGAAAATGCCCTAATGCCTGGTTAGCCCCTTCAATGTCTCTGCTTTCCTTACTTCTTTCGAATGCTTAAGTAACTATTGGCACTGATTTATATCTGTTTATCGTTTTTATAGGTTCTGCAAGTTCTATGCTCTCTAATCATGATATTTCGGAAGCAAATAGATTGATCAAGGACTTGAGTAGCTTGAGTCCAGGACCCGAAGACTCAGGCATGTATGTGTTCATTGTATACTTTTTTCCTCTCTCTACAATGCTTCAGGATCTGCTATTCCTTACATGAGAGATATTGGAGAGAGTGTCTGTTATGGAACTAATATAACACGGAAGTTTCAAAAGAATATAGCCATTAAGAACTTAAAATTCTATAGAAATAGTTATTTGATTGGTAATAATTGATGTGAAAGTGAGTGTTGGCAATAAAAAGATGGAATTTCGATTAAATGAGCTAAAAAAGATGAGGATGTGAGAGGGATGAGAATTCACTCATAGATTAAAAACAATTGTGATCTGATGCAATTCATTTAAATGTTATTACTTTACAGAGAAAGTCGAAGGCTCCTAGCCAGGTATATGTCAGACTTGGGTGCTGAAGTTAGTTATCACAAATTTCTCTCACAGCCAAGTCAGTTTCATCCACTACATTTTTTCTCTAGTCCTAATTCTGGGGGAGTACGAGAGAACGTTAGTTGTTCATCATACAGTGTCAATACCATTGGAATAATAAGAGCACCTCGAGGAGATGGTAAGGAAGCCATTGTGTTGGTGACACCTTACAACTTCGACAAAAGTGATTTCAGTGATGCACTATCTCTGAGGGTTGCATATTCGGTCTTTTCCTTGCTCAGTCAAGTTACATGGCTGGCCAAGGATATCATTTGGCTAGTTGCTGACTCACGGTATGGCGAATATTCCTCAGTTGCTTCTTGGCTTAGAGACTATCATTCGCTGTCATTTTGTGATTCAGTTTTCGTAAACAATGATATGTGTGAAAATCTTTATGCATTGAAAGAGAATTCTGTTTCACAGAGAAAGTTATCTTATGATTTTAAGCGTGCTGGGACCATGGCTGCTGCCCTGGTTGTAAAGGTTACAGATAGAAATGAACTGTGGGATGACACTCTTCATATCTCTGCTGAGGCATCCAATGGTCAGATGCCAAACTTAGATCTCATCAATATAGTGAATTATTTGGCTGTGCATAGGCAAGGTTTTCATGTAGAAGTTCAGAAATTTTGGTCTTTAGTTGAACTAAAATGGCTCGAGACTTTGGGAAACACATTTGAGTTAATTGGACGCATGGCTAGAAGCATAAATCCCGACTGGAAATTTGGTATTCCGGCTTCAGATTACATTGAGGCAACTGCTACACTTGCAAGTTCATTGTATAACCAGGTAGTCTACTAATTTTGGTGATTGTGCAAAATTCTAATTCCTCTTTTCTTTCTTTATTTGGGATGATTGTCGGTTAGCTTGGTCGCATTATAATATTTTTCCTTACATGCCAGGCACTGGGTATTCCCACAGGTTCTCATGGAGCTTTCCGTGATTTCCAAGTTGATGCAATTACTTTGGAGATATCACCCAAAGTTTCTTCTAATCACAAAGCCAGGCGCAATGAATTTATTCTGCAAGGTGGCAGGTTTGTAATTGTTTTGCATGCTGCTTATAAATGTTTTATGGGAATTCACTCCAAATAACAATATTGCTTGTGCAAGTTTTCTGAATAAAGTCTAGATTAATAATTTATCTTCCTAATTTAATATCATACTTCACTGAGTACCATATGGAACTGATTCCCCATGGTCATGTTAATGGGTTCTTTCATGAAGGTTGGTTTTGACTGATGACAAAATAAAAAGTCCAAGTACATCCAGACCCCCCTAAAAATTGGCATCTGAATTCTATTTTTAAATTCACTTTAAATTTAGGCAAAAAAAATTTGATGATTCTAGATAGATAAGATTTTAAAGATATATCTTCTAAAGACATATATATGCATGAAACCCTCAACTTTCAAAAGTTCCAATTAACCCCTTGAAGTTGGCAAAAAGTGTACCAGTTTGGCTCATAAGCGCCATAGCTTCTGGTTGGTTTGACTTTTCAAAGATGTAATTTTTCTGATTATTCTCTATTCAAGCTAAAGCTGACATATGGCATTGAGGGGGCAAAACGGTGCACTTTGGTCAGCTTCAAGGGGTTGATTGGAATTTTTGGATGTTCAGGGTGGAAGTTGCCAAGTTTAAGGGGTATCGATGCATTTGGCCAAATAAAATAAATGCCTAATCATGAAAAAGCTTTTGATGTTTCTTAGTATACCCTCTGCTTCTATAGTTACTCTTAGCAGGCGTTCTCTTTGTGGATCTTGTAAGATTTACCATTGTTGCTAGGCTAACTGGAAAAGAGGGATACATGTAGCCAAATACTTCTACTTGTTCGTTATTTGCTAAAATTTAGGACTCACTCTTTAGTGAGGCATTGATAATGTCTAAAGCTATATATTTTGGCTTAAGATTTTCATGTAATGCAGGTTGATTGAGGGAGTGATAAGATCAGTGAATAATCTCCTTGAGAAGTTTCACCAGTCATTCTTTCTTTACCTCTTAACATCTCCAAATAAATTTGTATCAGTTGGAGTCTACATGATTGCTTTTGCACTTCTTGTAGCTCCACTCCCCCTGGTTGCTGCTTCACTTTATGCTGATGCTAATGAATTGGATCTTGGCATCAAAACTGGCCAATCTACTACTTCAGAATCCACCAAATCAAACGCCAAGGACATCTTTTTCAAGCCATGGAAATGGCTTAAAGCAGCTAAAGAAGTGTTTCTCGTTCATACATGGGGTTTCTTGTTTTGCTTGTTTCCATATTATATCTGTCAAATACCCGACTTGAACCCAACATCTAGTTTGATTACTTGGGCATTACTGTCTATGCTTAGCCTCCTCATGATGTACCTAATACTGGGTTGTCGAATTGCTCCTGCCTCTCAATGTCAGAAAGGCGATTGGGCTATGTTAAAGTCAGTGACCATCTCAGCCGTTTTCATCGGTTTGCTGCTCATGTCAGTTGTTAATTTCGCTACAGCAGAAATCGGGGCAATGTTATTGGTCCCTACATGTTTGATGGCTCAACCTCTCAAGCTTGACATTAAAGCTGCAAGTTTAAGGAGTTCCTTGAGGGTTATTTTCAATCTTGTTTTGGTTTTTATCGCATTTCCACCATTCGCATTTTTCATTTCGAAGGTCATATTTGGAGGCGCTGATAGCATCAACGTTGGTGACTTGTGGAATTGGGTGGAATCACTTTGGGCATGGAACAGCGCCACTTACATCTATATAGGTATGGTTCATCTACCTTGTTGGGTGTTATGCTTACACATTTTACTTCATTCTTGTTGACAAAATTTCGAAGTTTCGTCCCATGTATTACTACTTATGAGCTAAACATGCAAATCAGTAGATCAGATTAACTTTTCTATCTTTCATTTATGCCTTATTTTCACTAGAAATTGATTTGCTTGAAGAGTATGTGTATGCCTTTTTTCTGTACTGTAGTTCAATCGTCCACTTTTTTTTCGGGAAGTAGTTCAATCATCCACTTAATAGAGGGTAACAGAATTTTTAGATCATTAGCTCAAAATTTGGATGCTGAGACCCATATTTACCTCTGTAGCTGAAATTAATTAGGCCTAATTAGCCCCCTTTGACAACTTTTATGACTTGGCATCTCTAACTTACAGATGTCTTTACCAACCCCCTAACTTGGCAAAAGTGTTCACTGCAGCCCCTTCAGTGCCACGTGTCACCTTTTGATTGGATAGAGGAAAATAAAAAATTTGAAATCCCGAAAAGTCAAACCTATCACAAGATGACATATGGCACTAAGGGGACTGCAATGAACCAAGTTAGGGGGTTGGTAAAGACATCTATAAGTTAGAGGCGCCAAGTGATAAAAGTTGTCAGGTTGAAGGGACTAAGTATTCATTAAGCCAGTTAAATACACTTAAGTTTTAACTTGTTAGAAGAGATGTTATTATGAAATAAAAAAAGGATAGTCTTTTCTATTCAACGTCGGGTATATAATAATTAAGTGAGCATCTGCAATAGCTTTCTTTGGGTTAAAGGGTATCTATGTTTTTTACTTGTAATTACTGTTAAAACAATAATTTACTTGCTCACCTCGGTTAGTAGAAGCTAATTAAAGTCAAAGATGGATGTTGATGTGGACTAGATGCCATCATGAATAACCATAAATAGAAAATTAATAAGTACATTATTCACCCAGAAATAAGGGCAAAACACAACTTGCAGATCAGCAGTAACTATAAAAAATATTGATCATTTAAGTTGAATTTGATATTTATTCTTTTCCGTTGATACCAAAGATGAAACGACCCAATATCATTAACTAATAACCAAAATTTTAATTACAATATATAAATTTATTTTAAATACTTATACTTCTTTATATATATAATTACTTCAAATATTAAATCTTTTTGCAAAACAACGTTATACAAAGCAAAACTCAAACTCGACCACCGATCTATACTATATGCTTGTCATGTGAGGAGAGAGAGCGAGATGAAACACAGTCAGCCAATCTTTCGTTCATGAATTTAGAGCTTTAAACAATCTATGAATTTAGCAAATCACATATATACACGTTACAAATTCAATAGCAAATCACATATGTACATTAACAAATTCAATATACAGTCACACTTATATGAGAATGAATGAACAAGTTATTTAATTATTGTGACAACACCAGCCAAACTATTGCTCTGGGATACATGTAACATTTGTAACAATTGTCAATTGATTTGCTGGCCATCTATGTAACAATTGGTTGACCTTTCGGTCTATTTGTCAGATATTACAATTGGTTGACCATATAGGTCCACATGAACAGAACATGTGTTGTAATGTTTGATCGGCTATGTCACAACGTCTCTTATACTTTTCATATATTCAAGTGCAAATGTTTGTTATACGAACCATTGAACTTACAATTAGCATATATTAACGCAATGAACATATATTCTACATACATATATCATATAAATTCAGCTTATCAAATACAATTCTCATTATAAACATATTTAATAATTCATATATTCGCTAATTCATTTCATTTAAGAATTCAAACCATTATCATATTCAAATGATACATATCAACATATTTCTCATACAATTTCATATCAAAATAATTCATATCACATTCACATATTTATACAATTAACACATCAACACATTCCACCCATATATTCATATCATGTTTATATTCACAAAATTTATCCAAGCTAATTCTCTCGGAACGACTTGGATCTTTCTCCGGAATCCCTTCACTATTTTGAGCTCCTATAACATACATATTTATATATCAAACATACATATATAATCTTATATCCTTTTGCAAATATATATAGATTAATATAAACTAGAATAAAATTGCTATCTGTGAGACCTTATTGACTATAACTAATCATATCTCTCAAAGTACTCAATCAAATGACCTGATTCCGGTTTCATTTTACTCTTAACACATAGCTTTATAACATATCAAAATTTCATAATTTTCTGATTACTTTTCCATTTATTACGAATTTTATATTTTGAACTCCAATTCTGTCCTGCTTTTCCTGCACTTAGAACCAGTATCCTTGTGACCTCACTTCACTTCAAAATTCATAACTTTCAACTCACTGACTCAATTGCTCTGATTCTTCTTTTGTTCAATTCCTAATACACAATTCCATAACATACTAGAACCTTAAAATTTTCAAAGCCTTATACGATTTATAGTGAATTTTCCTCTAATGCCTTGTTTCAACCTGTTCTACCTGGACAACATCTTAGTAAAACGACCATAACTTTTTATAAACAATATGAATCGACCTGATTCTTTTTTCTACTCAAACTATACACATAAGGGAATAATATATAAAAAAATTCATAATTTTCTAAGCAGTATAACAATCCCAGATTAATTTTGAAACTCACCTCATTTCTTTGATCATCCAATTCTGGACACTTTATCTTATAAAAATCATAGCTATTGATCTACACATCTAAAAATCCCCAAATTTTACAGAGAGCTTCATAACTCATAGGTGAACAAATTGATAGTTTACCATATCTCCTAATACTGTCAATAAAATCATGAAAACTGTATTACAAAATCATAAATATACCTGATTTCTTCTTTCTATTTATCAATTTCTCTTCTCTTGAATTGTATCCCTCCCTTTGTATCCCTCCCTTCGTTGTATTCTTCCTTTTTTTGTTGAGAAGAAAACTGATCTAATCCTTTTCATATCTCACTCATAAATATCCAGATAGGCAATTGACCAATTTACCCTCCTTCTCTTATTTAATAACAACTATACTAATGATAATAATAACCCTTTTCTTATTCAATGACAATTATACTACTACTACTAATAATAATAACAACAACAACAACTAATTATTAAGTAACTCTCACATCAAATATCCCAAAATAACATATAATAAAATTATTCTCTAATTCTTATAGTTGTAAATTCTAATTAACACTTAGAATCTTATCGTACTTTCGTGTACTCAAATGAATTTCAGTTCATCTAATCAACTTCATGTATACATATGCCATGTATAATACAAAATATATTTTATCTAGTTTAATTTAAAGACATATAATGAATGAGCACAAATACAAATATAATGAACAAAATGGGATGTTACAATTCTCCCCTACTATTTCATCCTCGAAATTTAAATACTTGTATCAGAAAATAAATAAGGATAGTCTTTTCTCATTTGTTCTTCTGATTCTCAAGTAGCTTCTTCCACTAAATGATATCTCCATTGTAATTTGCCTAACGATATTTCTTTTATTTTGTAGTTGTTTGGTCTTATGTCCTATAATCTCCACTGGTTACTCTACATAACTCAAATTATGTGCAATATCTAATTCTTAATCCTCCAGTACATGTGTAGGGGCTTTTGGATACTTCCTTAACAAGCTAATATGATAAGCATTGTGAATTTGAGCGAATTCTTGTGGTAATATCGATCTATATGCAAATGGACTAACTTTCTCAAAAATTTCGTAAGGTCTTGTATACTATGTACTTAACTTTTTTTTCTTTATGAATCTTAATATGCCTTTTCAAGGTGATAATATAACTATACGTAATCCTTTAGTAAATTTTTCATTTCTTTCACAACTATGCTTAATCCAGATTCATATTTTTCATTACCTTACTGACTTTGAAAATTCATATCGCTTACAATACAAAACCAAATGATCTGGTCCTAGTCTCGTTTTATATGTAACACAATTGACTATAATATACTCAAATTTCGTAACCATCTAATTAGAATATAATTTATGCTGAATTTTTCTTTCACTCTCTGAATCTGTCTCGTTTCACATGTACAACGCCAAGTAAAACGACTACAACGTTTTCTATACAACCTCAAATAACCTGATTCCTTTTGCTATGTGTAGAGGACATATTCTTGAATAATATATCAAAATTTTAAAGCATTCTAAGTAGTAAAACATTCCTTGATCAATTTTAAACTTTACCCTAACTCACTGATCAAGTTATTTTAAACACTTTCACCACCAAAAATCATACTCCCTATTAACTCAACCAAAGATTCCTCAATTTTGCAGACAAAACCATATCTTACAGAGGAACAAGTCATATTCATATGACATCTTCTAAATCTATTTCTAACATAACAAAAATCACATCACAAATTATTGAAATACCTGATTCTTATGCATTTCCTTCTCTCTATCTATTTCTCTTCTTTTCTCTTTTATATTTTGAACCATAATTCTATCTTTAATATCAAGAAAATCGGATAACAAATTCAACTAGTTACCTAATTCCTTCTACTTCCCTATCTCTTCTTTTGATATTCTTGTTCCTCCTATACGTTTTCTGGAACTTCTATAGGTTTTGTAGAGTTTAATATTGGTTTTCCATCTATCTTATCCCTCAAAATAATCTTATAAAATACTCTGACTCCTTGTAATTCATCAAATAAATCACCAATACGAGGTAAAAATATTTGTTCTTCAAAGTGACCCAATTCAACTGCCTATATTCAATGTTAATAGTATTATCCTTCTTATTGACAAAAAATACTAAAGCACCCTGGTTCTTATAGAACCCTTATTGCAATAATCAAACAAGTAGGCATTACCTTACGTTCAGCTTGAAAAATAACTCAAGACTGACTTGACGACTCTTAATTAACTTCTTTGGTGAAACGATCGATAATGACAAGTTGCTTCATCAACCAATTCAAACCCAGTATCACAAAAAAAATCTCTAATATTTCATCGAATCAAATTAGCTACCAGTATTGCTTTATCAATTAGATTGAGCAGTTTTGTACACTTGATTTATAACAATCAATTCACTTAAAAGAATTCCTTTGAATTCTACCGTATCATTCTTCTTCTATTTATCAAACATCATTTCCCTTTGAGCAAAAGGTAAAGGCTCTTGTACTACAAAGCCTTTTGATGTACATTTCAAGCACGTGAATGCACAGGTGATCCTGTATATGGCATTCTGGTTGATTCCTCTCTCTTCGGGTAAATATTTTCATCAACCATATATAAAGGAGATAAAATGTATAATCCTAACATATATTAACTTTTATGTATATATGCATATTATGCCCCTATGATCATATCCCCGCTCTGATACCAATAGAAATAACCCAATACCATATACTAATCACCAAAATCGTAATCACAACATATAATTTTTTTTAAATACTCTTCTTTATATATATAATTACTTCTAGCATCATATCTTTTTACAAAACAATCTTATACAAAGCAAAACCCAAACCCGACCACCGATCTATACTATATGCTTGTCATGTGAGGAGAGAGAGCGAGATGAAACACAGCCAGCAAATCTTTCGTCCATGATATCTACAGGTAATGAGCTTCTAGTACAAACTTTATCAGCTCTGAAAAATTTAGTGTTTTATATAAGGCACAACTCAGTGAATATAAACAATCTATGATTTAGCAAATCACATATATACACACATTACAAATTCAACAGCAAATTACATATGTACATTAACAAATTCAATATACAGTCACACTTATATGAGAATTAATGAATCGGTTATTTAATTATTGTGATAACACCAGCCAAACTATTACCCCGGGATACATGTAACATTTGTAACAATTGTCAATTGATTTGTTGGCCATATATGTAACAATTGGTTGACATTTCAGTCCATATGTCAGATATTACAATTGGTTGACCATATAGGTCAAGATGAACAGAACATGCATTGCAATGTTTGATCAGCTATGTCACAACGTCTCTTATACTTTTCATATATTCAAGTGCAAATGTTTGTTATACGAACCATTGAACTTACAATTAGCATATATTAACGTAATGAACATATATTCTATAGACATATATCATATAAATCCAGCTTATCAAATACAATTCTCATTATAAACATATCCGATAATTCATATATTCGCCAATTCACTTCACTTAAGAATTCAAACCATTATCATATTCAAATGATATATATCAACATATTTCTCATACAATTTCATATCAAAACAATTCATATCACATTCACATATTTATACAATTAACACATCAACACATTCCACCCATATATTCATATCATGTTTATACTCATAAAATTTAACCGAGCTAATTCTCTCGGAACGACTTGGACCTTTCTCCTGAATCCCTTCACTGTTTTGAGCTCCTATAACATACATATTTATATATCAAACATACATATATAATCTTATATCCTTTTGCAAATATATAAAGATTAATATAAACTAGAATAGAATTACTATCTGTGAGACCTTATTGACTATAACTAATCAAATCTCTCAAAGTACTCAATCAAATGACCTGATTCTAGTTTCATTTTACTCTTAACACATAGCTTGATAACATATCAAAATTTCATAATTTTTTGATCACTTTTCCATTTATTACGAATTTTATATTTTAAACTCCAATTTAGAACCAGTATCCTTGTGACCTCACTTCACTTCAAAATTCATAACTTTCAACTCAACAACTTAATTGCTCTGATTCTTCTTTTGTTCAATTCATAATACACAATTCCATAACATACTGAAACCTAAAAATTTTCAAAGCCTTATACAATTTATATTGAATTTTCCTTCAATGCCCTATTTCAACCCGTTCTATCTGGACAACATCTTAGTAAAACGACCATCTTTCTATAAACAACATGAATTGACCTGATTCTTTTTCCTACTTAAACTATACACATAAGGGAATAACATATAAAAAAAACTCAGAATTTTCTAAGCAGTAATACAATCCCAGATTAATTTTGAAACTCACCTCATCTCTTTGATCATCCAATTCTGAACACTTCATCTTATAAAAATCATAGCTATTGATCTACTCATCTAAAAATCTCCAAATTTTACAGAGAGCTTCATAACTCATAGGTAAACAAATTGATAGTTTACCATATCTCCTAATTCTGTCTCTAAAATCATGAAAACCATATTACAAAACCAAAAACATACTTGATTTCTTCTTTCTTTTTATTGATTTCTCTTCTCTTGAACTGTATCCCTCCCTTCGTCCCATTCTTCCTTTTTTTGTTGTGAAGAAAACTGATCTAATCCCTTTCATATCTCACTCATTAATATCTAGATAGGCAATTGACCAATTTGCCCTCCACTTATTTAATAACAACTATACTAATGATAATAATAACCATTTTCTTATTCAATGACAATTATACTACTACTACTAATAATAATGATAACAACAACTAATTATTAAGTAACTCTCACATTAAATATCCCAAAATAACATATAATAAAATTATTCTCTAATTCTTATAGTTGTAAATTCTAATTAACACTTAGATACTTATTGTACTTTCGTGTACTCAAATGAATATCAGTTCATCTAATCAACTTCATGTATACATATGCCATGTATAATACAAAATATATTTTATCTATTTTAATTTAAAGACATATAATGAATTAGCACAAATACAAATATAATGTATAAAATGGGATGTTGCAATTCTCCCCACTTAAAAAATTTCATCCTGAAAATTTAAATACTTGTCTCAGAAAATAAATAAGGATGGTCTTTTCTCTTTTATTCTTCTGATTCTCAAGTAGCTTCTTCCACTAAATGACATCTCCAATGTACTTTGCCTAATGGTATTTCTTTTGTTTTGTAGTTGTTTGGTCTTATGTCCTATAATCTCCACTGGTTCCTCTACATAACTCAAATTATATGCGATATCTAATTCTTAACCCTCCAGTACATGCGTAGGGTCTTTTGGATACTTCCTTAACAAGCTAATATGATAAATATTATGAATTTGAGCTAATTCTTGTGGTAATGTCGATCTATATGCAAATGGACTAACTTTCTCAAAAATTTCATAAGGTCTTGTATACCATGTACTTAACTTTCCCTTCTTTATGAATCTTAATATGTCACTTTCCCTTCTTTATGAATCTTAATATGTCTTTGCAAGGTGATAACAAAACTATACTTAATCATATAGTGAATTTTTCATTTCTTTCAAAACTATGGTTAATCCAGATTCATATTTTTCATAACCTTACTGGCTTTGAAAATTCATATCGCTTACAATGCAAAACCAAATGATCCGGTCCTTGTCTCGTTTCATATGTAACACAATTGACTACAATATACTCAAATTTTGTAACCATCTGATTAGAATACAATTTATGTTGAATTTTGCTTTCACTCTCTGAATCTGTCTCGTTTTACATATACAACGCCTAATAAAACGACTACAACTTTTTCTATACAACCTCAAATAACCTGATTCCTTTTGCTACGTGTGGAGGACATATTCTTGAATAATATATCAAAATTTTAGAGCATTATAAGCAGTAAAACATTCCTTGATCAATTTTAAACTTTACCCTAACTCACTGATCATTTAATTTTGAACACTTTCACCACCAAAAATCATACTCCCTATTAACTCAACTAAAGATTCCTCAATTTTGCAGAAAAAACCATATCTTATAGAGGAACAAGTCATATTCATATGACATCTTCGAAATCTATTTCTAACATAACAAAAATCACATCATAAATTATTGAAATACCTGATTCTTATGCCTTTCCTTCTCTCTATCTATTTCTCTTCTTTTCTCTTTTATATTTTGAACCATAATCCTATCTTTAATATCAAGAAAATCGGATAACAAGTTCAACTAGTTACCTAATTCCTTCTACTTCCCTATCTCTTCTTTTGATATTCTTGTTCCTCCTATACGTTTTCTGGAACTTCTATAGGTTTTGTAGAATTTAATATTGGTTTTCCATCTATCTTATCCCTCAAAATAATCTTATAAAATACTCTGACTCCTTATAATTCATCAAATAAATCACCAATATGAGGTAAAAATATTTGTTCTTCAGAGTGACTTAATTCAACTACCTATATTCAATGCGAAAAGTTCTATCCTTCTTATTGACAAATAATACTAAAGCACCCCAAGAAGGCACACTGGTTCTTATAGAACCCTTATTGCAAGAATCAAACAAGTAGGCACTACCTTATGTTCAGCTTGAAAAACAACTCAAGACTGACTTGACGACTCTTAATTCACTTCTTTGGTGAAACGATCGATAATGATATGTTGCTTCATCAACCAATTCAAACCTAGTATCACAAAAAAATCTCTAATATTTCATCAAATCAAATTAACAACTAGTATTGCTTTATCAATTAGACTGAGCAATTTTGTACACTTGATTTATAACAATCAATTCACTTAAAAGAATTTCTTTGAATTCTACCGTATCATTCTTCTTTTATTTATCAAACATCATTTCCCTTTGAGCAAATGGTAAAGGCTCTTGTACCACAAAGCCTCTTGACGTACATTTCAAGCACGTGAATGCACAGGTGATCCTATAGGTGGCATTCTGGCTGGTTCCTCTCTCTTCGGGTAAATATTTCCATCAACCATATATAAAGGTGATAAAATGTATAATCCTAACATGTATTAACTTTTATGTGTATATGCATATGATGCTCCTATGATCATATCCCTGCTCTGATACCAATAGAAACAACCCAATACCATATACTAATCACCAAAATCGTAATCACAACATATAAATTTTTTTAAAATACTTATACTTCTTTATATATATAATTACTTCTAACATTATATCTTTTTACAAAATAATCTTATACAAAGCAAAACCCAAACCCGACCACCGATCTATACTATATGCTTGTCATGTGACGAGAGAGAGCGAGATGGAACACAGCCAGCCAATCTTTCGTCCATGATATCTACAGGTAATGAGCTTCTAGTACAAACTTTATCAGCTCTGAAAAATTTAGCGCTTTATAGGATGCGCAACTCAGTGAATATAAACAATCTATGAATTTAGCAAATCACATATATACACACACTATAAATTCAATAGCAACTCACATATGTACATTAACAAATTCAATATACAATCACACTTATATGAGAATGAATGAACCAGTTATTTAATTATTGTGACAACACTAGCCAAACTATTACCCCGGGATACATGTAACATTTGTAACAATTGTCAATTGATTTGCTGGCCATCTATGTAATAATTGGTTGACCTTTCGGTCCATATGTCAGATATTACAATTGGTTGACCATATAGGTCCAGATGAACAGAACATGTATTGCAATGTTTGATCAGCTATGTCACAACGTCTCTTATACTTTTCATATATTCAAGTGCAAATGTTTGTTATACGAACCATTGAACTCACAATTAGCATATATTAATGCAATGAACATATATTCTACATACATATATCATATAAATTCAGCTTATCAAATACGATTCTCATTATAAACATATCCAATAATTCATATATTCGCCAATTCACTTCACTTAAGAATTCAAACCATTATCATATTCAAATGAAACATATCAACATATTTCTCATACAATTTCATATCAAAACAATTCATATCACATTCACATATTTATACAATTAACACATCAACACATTCCACACATATATTCATATCATGTTTATACTCACAAAATTTATCCGAGCTAGTTCTCTCGGAACGACTTGAACCTTTCTCCGGAATCCCTTCACTGTTTTGAGCTCCTATAACATACATATTTATATATCAAACATACATATATAATCTTATATCCTTTTGCAAATATATAAAGATCAATATAAACTAGAATAGAATTACTATCTGTGAGACCTTATTGACAATAACTAATCATATCTCTCAAAGAGCTCAACCAAATGACCTGATTCTAGTTTCATTTTACTCTTAACACATAGCTTTATAACATATTAAAATTTCATAATTTCCTTATCACTTTTCCATTTATTACAAATTTTATATTTTGAACTCCAATTTTGTCATGCTTTTCGTGCACTTAGAACCAGTATCCTTGTGACCTCACTTCACTTCAAAATCCATAACTTTCAACTCAATAACTCAATTACTCTGATTCTTCTTTTGTTCAATTCCTAATACACAATTCCATAACATACTAAAACCTAAAAATTTTCAAAGCCTTATACAATTTATAGTGAATTTTCCTTCAATGCCATGTTTCAACCCGTTCTACCTGGACAACATCTTAGTAAAATGACCATCTTTCTATAAACAACATGAATCGGCCTGATTCTTTTTCCTACTTAAACTATACACATAAGGGAATAACATAAAAAAACTCAAAATTTTCTAAGCAGTATAACAATCCCAGATTAATTTCTAGACTCACCTCATCATTTTGATCGTCCAATTCTAGACACTTCATCTTATAAAAATCATAGCTATTGATCAACTCATCTAAAAATCTCCAAATTTTACAAAGAGCTTCATAACTCATAGGTGAACAAATTGATAGTTTACCATATCTCCTAATTCTGTCTCTAAAATCATGAAAACCGTATTACAAAACCATAAACATACCTGATTTCTTCTTTGTTTTTATCGATTTCTCTTCTCTTGAACTGTATCCCTCCCTTCGTCGTATTCTTCCTTTTTTTTTGTTGAGAAGAAAACTGATCTAATCCCTTTCATATCTCACTCATAAATATCCAGATAGGCAATTGACCAATTTGCCCTCCTTCTCTTATTTAATAACAACTATACTAATGATAATAATAACCCTTTTCTTATTCAATGACAACTATACTACTACTACTAATAATAATAATAACAACTAATTATTAAGTAAATCTCACATCAAATATTCCAAAATAACATATAATAAAATTATTCTCTAATTCTTATAGTTGTAAATTCTAATTAACACTTAGAATCTTATCGTACTTTCGTGTACTCAAATGAATATCAGTTCATCTAATCAACTTCATGTATACATATGCCATGTATAATACAAAATATATTTTATTTAGTTTAATTTAAAGACATATAATGAATGAGCACAAATACAAATATAATGTATAAAATGGGATGTTATATAAGATGCTATCTATGAATATGTGTGGCTGTAATTTATTAGCTTATGCTTTTGGTTGAGACTGGACAAAATGGTTCTCTTTGTGTCGTATCAAAATGAGTAAAGTGGTTTCAATAAATAGCTTAATAAGAAGTATACATTTTATGGTGCATGTTTTTCATTTTTGGCAAACATGGAAATCACGTCATGTTTCTTCTTTTGTAAAAGAGACAAGTGCACAAGATTCTTGTCAATTAGTTAGTTATATTAAAGAAATGGCCTTAGCCAAAAGAAAATCGTGTAAACTTCTAATTCCTCTATGAATTCTTCATGTTATGGGTATAGTTAGTATAGTTTTCAGGTTGGTTTCAAGTCTTAAATTATTTAATTTTTTACTATTTGTGTCTTACTCATCTAATTGGTTTAACGGATCATGCATTTTGTATTATTAGAGAATTCAATTCTAAAATTTAGTCGATTGAAGCCATTTTAGCAGTTTACTCGAAACAGAGTATGCTAGTAATAGAACTGAAGTATTTAAGTGGAGGTTGTGGAGGTTTCTGGGTATTTGTGGTTTTATGAGGCAGAGAATTGTTTTGAATGCATTTGTTCTACTATGCATTGAACAAACAGAAATTCTGAAAAGGCCATTTTTTGCGGACCAAACAAAATACTAATAAATAATATTAAAAGAAAAGGAGTTATAGGGCTGTCGAGTGTTACGAGTCACTATCAAACACCACAACAAATAGCAGTTAGCTAGTGAACAAGGAGATTGTTTCACAATCTAATAATTCTTTTTGTGCAGTACAGCCAATGAGTTTTTAAATAAATTAGCTACTGCTACAAATTTTCATTGGCAAATGTTGATTTGGTTATTTCGGAGCTAAATATTTGATTCCATATAAAATTTATTTGTATTGTAGGTATTAGTATTACTTATTTACTGTGACGGGTAATTGGTTGTACTTGTTATTCCTATGTGAAGGGAAGTGAATTTGTGCTGTAGAAAATAAACAACGGGCAAAAAAGTGTCTTTTTAAATATACAACAATTTATATGCTTATGAATTACTAAGGGGTGTTTTTCAAAAACTTATACTTATTAACTTAAAATAAGTTAAAAAGTAACTATTCCTTACTTTTATAATTTTAACTTATAAATTAAAAAGAAATTAGGAAAAACACCCCTGATTCAACTTAATCTTCCGTAGGATTAATTTTTACATCAAATTAGTTAAGTTAGTAATTTTGCAATTGAAACCTCACCCCATTAAAATGAATGGTCATCTTTTTTATTTTTAACTTAAGATATTATTTAAAAAAATATTTAAAAAGTAAAGTATGCACAGAAAAAACCATAATTGTATATAAGAAAAATGGTAGTTACAGTGACCTATTTCCTCCCAGAAACAACACCACTTCTTACAAGTGGTGTAGTCACCATTACTTACTTTTATTAATGGTATGCAATGTAACAGACATTATCTGAGCTAAATTATTCAGACAATAATTTACACCAATCATTATGCAATGATAAAAATTACTAACTCGATTTTGAAAATTAGTCGCTTTAGATAAATTTATAAATTTTAAAAAGTAATTAATGGAGGGTATAAAATTATTTGTTTACCCTTAAATTAATATTAATTGAGTAATATATGTATTGGGATTGAGCTACAATTAATAAGGATATAATAGAGAGAAAGGAGTAAAAGTTTACATTGAAAATAGAGAATGACTGTAACGCCCCCCTATAGGGAGCGCCACGGTAACAATAAACACCCAATAAACAACTCTACTCCACTATATAGAGTTCAATACTTATAGATTTAATACGTACAAATACCAATATAAAGTTTTAAACTCCAAATTATTCTCCAAATGCTAATTATTCTCCAAATATTTCTCAATGTCACTTTACATTTCTCACTCTCTAGTACATGTCATTATTCTACAAACCATAATATTACATTAAAATATAAATCCACCTCAAATCTTTCTTTAATTGCTCTTTAAGCTGATCCACCTGTTCCACTTTGGTCCAAGCTATCTACAAGTTCTCCACCTACACGTAGAAAATCAACTACACGCTAAGCAATTTGCTTAGTGGTGTCCATAAAAAAAATATAACAACTTTGAATATTTTTAAAATAGAAACAAAGTATATTTATAAGTCAAAAACAAATTAACCAACTTTATGGAACCAAATCACAAAACTTATATAGTAATCCTTTCAAAGTACAATCAAATTTGTACTCAATTTTTCCAAACACTTTAACCACATATTGCCCAAAGTAAACAAGTCCTGAATAACGGTAAAATGGATACGGGAGCGGACAAGCCCGAAGCCAAAGCTTCAAAATCAATATATTGGTCAAGCCCGAAGCCGAAGCTTCAAAAATCAATATATCGGTCAAGCCCGAAGCCGAAGCTTCAAAAATCAATATATCGGTCAAGCCCGAAGCCGAAGCTTCAATATCAATATATATATATCATAATATCGGCCAAAGCCCGAAGCCAAAGCTTTAATTATTTGTACAGTACTGTACCCCCTTTATTGGCGCCAATCTACCCTGACCCGTATTCTACTCGTTTAATAAGGGCAATAAATCAAAGTAACATCTTAAAAATTCCAGTATAAACCATCAATCATAATTCAACATAACTTCAGTAATTAAGAAATCCAAATCCCAAATTTTTAAGCATCAAACTTCAATTAAAACTCAATAAAATCAATATCATGCTTTCCAGAATTTTTCCAGGTTTCGTAACCTGATTCCCCTACATTTTTCACTATCAAGACATCATCCAATCGAAGAACTTTCTTCTAAACATAATTAGACACATGTCTCAGCTTTCCAAATCCACCAGAATCACAGAAATCCAAATTTTATAACCAAAGTTATGATCAAAATACTAAACAGTGTACCAAGCTGAGATTTTCCGAAAACAGATTTCATGACTCAACTTCAAACAAAAATTTCACATTGAAAACGAAAGAAATTCAACAAGGTTTCTTCTGAACATATGATCCTTACTTTCTGTAGATATCAATAGAATCAAAAATCGTTCAAATCGGATTTATATAACGAGAGAAAACATTAAAACAAAACAGGTATATAATCTGGAAAATTTCCCGAAAAATCGAGAAATCGAAATTCGGGACACAAACCTTTTTCTATGCTCTTTCTAGCTCTCTTCTACCCCTTTTGCCTTTGATTTACTTGCAATAGCTTCCTCTACAACAGCCATATATAATTCTATCAAGATATTGCATAAATAAACTTCCTAATACCATAAATATGCTTAATCTACCATAAATTCTACTAATTAAACTTTAATTTCACCAAAAATCAGTCACCTCAAACTCAGGTTACTATTCATCCGAATCTTAATTTCTGAAATCCTCCTCTTCTAGTCTTGATTGACTGAAATTGATGATGATAGAGGGCTTAAGGATCGATTTCTAATAAGAATTCGAAGTTGAATCGAAGAAATCGGAAGTTTTTGGATTATGAAAATATTTGATTAAAGAGAGGAAGAATGGAGAAGGAAATGAAGAAATGAGATAAGGAAATGAAGAGGCTGTAATGTATTGAGTTTTCTTTTCTTTTTTTTTATTTTCAATATTGCCCTTGGATAAATAATTAAATGTCCAATTTATCCTTCTTACTATAATTAGCTCTTATTTCCTCATGCCTTATATCCAATAACAACAATAACAATAAAAATAATTTCTATAATATTTTTAATACTATAGTAATTTATTATAAGCAAAATTTTAAAAATTTCGGTTCGTTACAATGACAAGTAAAAGAAGTAAGAAAAAAATGTATAAAGTGACTAGTTTCTGGAATTCGAGAGACTAATTTATATAGAAGTGATTAGTATAAATTTTTGTTCAGTAAGTTCATTTTGGGGGATCTAATTTCTGGAAAGTCAATATATTAGTGAGTGTTCAAAATTTTGTTTAATTAATTTTTTTCATCAAAAAGAACAATTTTTAAGTGTTTCAAAAACCAAAAAAAAAAAATTATAAACAACAAAGAAAAACTATCTGAAAACAGTAGCAACGTTAGCTAATTAATCCAGGCTTTGAGTGTAATACATATAGATGTTATATACATTAGAAAGTTATCAAACAATTTTCAAAAAGAAAAAAGAGAAAACGGTAAATTTAAGACAAGTTTTAAGAACAAACAATAACAAATATTAGTTCCAAATATTTGGTCAGAAATAGTAATTATCATTACACAAGACATTTGAATTAATTTACCAAAACAAATCCTATTTGTAATTAATTGCTTCATCAAAATTGAAGTTGTAACATAATTACTCACATCAATTCATCATCTAACAACAACTAAAATGTACGACAATACACTAACTTATATCAGTTGTAAATTAATTAAAATCATTAAATTTCACTCCTTTCATCTTTTATTACTTATCTTCTAACATATTTAACACTTTTTAAAGAATTAATTAATTAAGGTAGAAAAATATTATTTTATCCTTTAATTAATATTTAATTTTTCACTCCACTGTAATTAATAATAATGGGACAAATTAGGGTATAATTAAAAAAATAATCTAAAAAGTATCTAAATATTTTAAAATGATAAATAAAAATATATTTAAAAAAAAAAGCAAAAATTCATATTATGAGTATATAGAATTCCTATGTAAACCATCATATAAACAACACATTAACTTAATTAGGTAACTAAACCTAACTTCAAATATATCAACAAATCCATGATTGAACATTATTTATTTATTTATACCTCTATATATATAATAAAAAAAATTCTAATATTTGCAAGTTGCTTAAAATTACAAATAATCTCTTAACTTGCTATGAATTATTAATTACAAAGGAAACATTTCCTTCCTTCACTTTCCCTCTATTGAGAAAGTGAATTTCACTACAACCAAACAGTACCTTAAGGTTTTCATCTCTCACCTAATCAGCAATTGAACTTCTTTTTCTCTCTGGACGCAGCCAGAATATTGGACAAACAGCTGTTTCGAGAAAAACCAGACAAAAACCTCAAAACAAACAAATCAAAATCTCTCTGTCTTCCTTTTCCTCACTTAGAGGAAGAAGAAAGAAGGACAAAGTTGGGAACTTCAAAGAAAAAAATGGATAATTTGCTGTGTGATGAGCTGCTTCAAGAAATTTTCACCAGAATTCCAAAATTCGCCGCCGGTGTATCTCCGCCGTACTCATCGGTTTCTTTGGTGTCGAAGCGGTGGCTACACCTCTACCGGATTTCAAAAACCTGTCTTTCACTCAGACTGAACCCAGATAATTCAACGGTTGAATCTTTGAACTCTTTCCTACCCAACTACCCTTTCCTTTCATCTCTTAATCTCGAGCCTCCAATAACAACCAAATCAATCCCCGCCGTTGAATTCTCCGATCATCTTCTCTTCATAGTCGCCGCCTTTTGCTCCCAGCTTAAACACCTCCGGTTTCTGGTGGGTCCCCCTTCTCCTTCTTCTCTCCTCTCTCTCTCTAAAAAATGCACCCATCTAACCTCAATTGAAATTCCTCTCTCTAGGCCAGTTAATTTGAATTGGGTTACCTATTTTGATTGTTTAAAGGAGTTATCTATCCATTTATCAGACAATTATTCCAATTGGGGAAATGGGTTTTCATCAAATTTAGGCATTGAAGCTGAATTGGGGTTGAAGTTTCTTACTTTATCAGGAATTAGAAGAGATGATTCTGGGTTTGGTTGGCTATGGAGAAGCTGTAGAACCCTGAAAAGATTGCAGCTTGAAAGCTGTGAGAGCGTTGGTGATGATGGGTCCTTTTTGTCTTTTATAAATTGCATAAAGGGTCTTGGAGAATTAGAATTAAGAACTTGTAGAACCATAGTTGGTTTGATTCTATTAAGGTTAGCAGAGAATTGTGGTTCTTTAACTTCTCTATTGATTTATGATGGCGGAAATCAAGATGGATTACTTCATTTCATTACGAATTGCAGGTCAAATTTGCAGAAAATCAACTTTCGATTACCACTAGACCTTAACAATGTTCATCTATCTGCAATTGCTGTGAATTTGAGAGGCGTTTCTTCAATTAGGCTTCAAAGTTGCTGTCTTGAAAACGGTGAAGGGCTAAAGGCAATCGGGGTTGGGATTAATTCAGGGATTAGAGAATTATCACTAATTAAGTGTGATATTCTTGCAAGAGAATCCGGATTACTTGCCACATTAGGACAGCATTTGAAGCAATTAAGGAAACTAGACTTGTCTCACAATGAGCTTTTACTTGACAAGGAGTTGATTTCAATGCTGGTTTCTTGTTCTAATCTTGCTGAAATGAAGCTAAGGGGATGCAAAGCTATTACTGGAATGGCATTGCTTTCAATGTTGAAAAATTGCAAGGGATTGGAATTTGTTGACATTATGAACTGTTGTGGGATTGATTTGAAGGCAATTGAGTTGTTTGTACTCAATTCGCCTTATTTGAGGAGTTTTTTTGTGGAGCAAAGTAAGCTTTCTGATGTTTCAAGAACTTGGGCTGCAAAAAGAGTGATTCAAGTTTATACTTAACTTGTGAATTGTAGACATTTTTATTTATTCAAAAAGTTGAACCAATTCATCGAATAAGAGCGGAAAGAACGGGTACAACATAGACCCATTTGTGTTTATAATTGATTAAGAATGTTTATGTTGTAGAACAGAATAGATGGAGCTATTTTTTTGCTCCTTGAAAGGATTTGCTTGTAAATATGTGTGAATGCATTGTAATTTGGGGAATATAAAGGGCATTTTACAACTTCAGTTATATTTCAGTGGATGATTTTATTCCTATTACATTGACATGGCAATTGGCAACCACTACACCGCTAGATATCTTGGAATGGGGGAACTAAAGAAAGTACCAATTGTATGAGTAAATTATTTTTATAGCTAACACAGAGTATGATTACTACTTGTGTACATGAAGTTTTTCAATCTTACGGTCTTATTTAAAAACTGCCACACATAAGTCTTAAAAAAATAAATAACATAGTATATTCGCACACCAAAAAATATAATTTATTATATAAATTAGAGACAATAACAGTTTTAATTGAAAGTGGACAAAAGCTTTCTATATGTCGAAGAAATCAGCTATTCTATACATCGAATATAAAATCAATACGAAACAGGAACATTATTTAGATTAAATCTAATAAAAATGAATTAAAAAAATTTTAGCCGTGATTTTCAGATTATTATTTTCCTTTTGAATTTATGAATATACTGTATCTATCTGTCCAATTAAAAGTTATTTGCTTAAATTCAACAATGCAAATTGCAGATGCTTAAAAGGGCCAAATGGCGGCTCATTAAAGAGACAAATAGCTGTCCAGATAACTTTGAAATACAGATCTATGTTTTATTTATTTATTTGACAAAAAGAGAGATTGTTGAATCTCAAGTTGGTCAGCCAAAATACAAGTTAGCAATTATACTAATGATGAATCAATCACATGAGGAATAATTAACAATCATAACTAGCGTTTACTGATTCATTTGGTATAGTCTAATTTGTACGCCTCTTAATATCAAGTTAGGAGATTTTTTTAAGTTTGATACAGTGAGTGCCTTTTCAAAAATCCATATTCATGAAATTAAAATTTTGATCCTTTTAGGTTCTCCATAATGAATCAAACAATCCAATTGTAATTGTTGTAAAGTGGATGCCGAAAATTACCGAAACATTAATATTTTGTTTCTTTTTATTAAGCTGAATTTAATTCACATAGTGATTATCACATTCTAAAAAACACGAATAATAAGATTGACTCTAAGTTTTTTTTTTAAGTTAGCTGGACAGTTGGGTTACATGATTGGATTCATATAAGAAATGGGAATAATATGTCTTAACAGATTTTCCTTGTGTGCGTTTCTTATTCATTTTTCATCATGTATTATTTTTTTTAATTTATCTTCATGCTTTTTATTTTTTATCTCGTAAAAATGAGTTCGATATTAAAAAATGAATGAAAGATACAAAATGAGACATCATTATCAGCAACATTGAATTATACTATTACACCATAATAATAGGGATTTAAATGATAGATACATTCCCAAGATGTTCCAAGCTAGACACTTTTTTTTAGCTAAGTTCATATAATAGTAAATATTAAATGATAAGGGAATTGTAATTAACTCTACCCCTTATTTTTATAATTAACTATTTGGTCATTTTTTAAACTTCTCTATTTCACTTTATTTGTTCCTCCTTTGTCATGACATTCCTTTTTTTAATATATTTTTCTTATTTTGTTTTACATTTATCTCACAAACCGTTAATTTTTTAATATATAGAGTTTTTTATTCGTCTCATTTTTATCTTTCAAACTAAATCCATGATGATATACTTTTTTTGAATTTTTATTTTTGCAGATATGTAACAAATGATACAAGCATTGTACCGGTAAAATACCAGCAAAATACCGGTAAAATACAAGTTCCGGAAAATTGAAACCAAATATAAGCATTTTTTTATGAAAGAAATCATATGAAAACCAGTTTATACCAGTAAAATACTAGGTGTGAAAAAATAAACTAATAAACATGCATTTTATTAAAGAAATCAAACAAAAACCACCTCATACCAGTAAAACACCAGTTCTAGAAATTTGAAACAAAACATAAGGATGTTTTTATGAAAGAAATCATACAAAAATCAGCTTATACCAGCAAAATACTATGTGTGAATAAATAAACTAATAAACATGCATTTTATGAAAGAAATCAAATAAAAACCAGCAAAATACCAGTTCTGGAAAATTGACACCAAACATAAGCCTGTTTTTATGAAAGAAATTATACAAAAACCAGTTTATACCAGCAAAATACCAACAAAATACTAGGTGTGAAGAAATAAACTAATAAACATGCATTATATGAAAGTTTTCAAACAAAAACCACCTAATACCAGCAAAATACCAGCTCTGGAAAATTAAAACCAAACATAAGCATGTTTTTATGAAATAAATCATACAAAAACCTGTTTATACCAGGAAAATAATAGGTGTGATGAAAATAATCCATAAACTTGCGTTTTATAAAAAAATCAAACAAAAACCATTTTATACCAGATTTATACCAGCAAAATACCAGTTCTGGAAAATTGACAACAAACATAAGCATGTTTTTATGAAAGAAATCATGAAAAAATTAGTTTATACCAGCAAAATACTAAGAGTGATGAAAATAACCCATAAACTTGCATTTTATGAAAGAAATCAAACAAAAATCACATTTATATCATCATTTTACCATGTTCATACCATGTGTGATTAAACAAATAATACATTTATACTAGCATTATACCAGGTTTATACCAACAAAACAAACAAAAAATATATTTATACCAGCACTATACCAGGTGCAACTAAACAAAATCTCAATAAAAAAAACACATTTATACCATAACATAAAAAAGTTATTGAATGTGAAGGGAACGTACAAATGTTATGTTTTGCCCTTGTTTTGAGTAAAAAAGTTGTGGGCTAAAGTTTTTGTTGAAATTTTTTATAGGCTTTAGCCCAGTTATGTACTTTTCCCAAATGATAAAGTAATACCAAGTGGACTTGATTCAATTAGTATATTCTCTTTGGCGATGATTAGGAATTAATCCTTATCTCCTTAAAAAAAATTAGTGATAAAGTATTAGCCTAAAGATAAAACCGAACTTATAAGCTCTAAAAGTTTTGTAGCTGAACCACGTCCCGAGCACATGAGAATTGCAAATTAATTAAGTAATGATTAATTTGTAAGCAAATAAATTAATTAATAAAAAAATTTGTATATAATAGGATGTGCTACCGAAAAAATGGACTTTTCTTGTATATTACATTCCCATTTTTGTGATACAGCTATTTTAACCCTTATATGTGGATTGCAAACTATATGCGAAAAACCTAATAATCTATTATGCAATGGTCATATTTGTTTTACATAATGGGATAGACTGTATAAATAAAACAAACGGAGGGAAGCAAATAACTTATAAAAACATTGGGTTGTATATTCGCAACTAATTTTTGGGAATATTAGGTAATTTCCCCTATATAGAATAGGATTTTAGTAGCTGAGGTTTACTAATTTATAAAATATCTCATTTGGAATTTATGCCCTTTTTCTTTAATTAATATCTCAATTCAAAATATAACTCCTAAACAGTTACCATCTCATTTAACACTCACGGCTACAAAGAAACCTAATCGGGAAAAATTCTTCAATCATCGTTCGAAGCAGAGATTATAATCGGGGGTTCTAAGTTTCGTTATTCAAATCGGTTATCATTCCTCTCCTCTTACATCACTAAATTTCTTACTCTATACCGGGTAGGGTGCAAGTATTTGAAGAGTTGGGAACAAAATATACAAATTTAGGTATATTTCTGAAAATGAACATGTAAATCACATTGAAATGTATTGTATGAAAAAACCTCAATTTAAACAAATAAGGTATATTTTATGAATATATTTGAAATATTCATTTAAAATATACTTTTCATGGCTAATCTAATTTGGTTTTCGTTATTTCTTCCATAAAAAGTTGAATTTATTGATTGATTGCTCCATTGGCATGTGATTTCTATTGGATTACATATGTTTTTTCACAAAAGAATATATTTTATGAATTTCTTGTTAATATGATTTTGACACGAAAATGAGTCATTTCTATTACTTATATACCTAATTAAAATATACATTATAAATATCATTAGTGAATATGGGCTTATCCTTTAAAAAATATACATCATATTAATAGAAAAATATACATTAGAAACATATTTCTAAAATATTCATAAAACTTATTACTAGTATATGTGCTTATGAGTATATTTGTGTATATTTAAATATACTTAGTTATAAAATATACCTAACTTTGTTTATCAATTTTTTTGCTTTATGAAATATTTAAATAGCTATTTTTATTTTGTTTATGAGACATATTCTTAATTTTGTAAAAATATATATATATAAATAACATTTATGTGTATTGATTTGTATATGTAATTATTTGTGTTTGAATTTATGTTGTATGTTTTTTTTTTCAGAAGTATACAGAGCAAGAATTGTCATGCGTTTGTGCTACCATGGTAAGAGGAAGACCGAAATAGGGGAGTGGAGCAATGATGACTATTTGGTGAAAATTAATAAATTGTTATGCAATGTTTTAGTATCGCAGGGCATCTCTTTTAGCAAAAAAGGGTTCATGTTTGCTCAACCTAGGATTTTAGTATCGCCAGAGATCAATATTGTTCATGCGTGCACAGTATTTTTTAGGGGTATGCACCTATACTATAGACCGCTAGCAAAAGGGTTCATTTTGCCCATCCTAAGGTTTTAGTATTGTCATGCATCAATACTGTCCATACGTGCACAATGTTTTTTAAGGGTAGGCGTCTAACTATACATCGTTATCAAAAGGGTTCATGTTTATGCATGACGATACATAAACCCTAGGTTGGGCAAAATGAACCCTTTTGCTATGGTGTACAGTATAGATGTCTACCCCTAAAAGATATTGTACGCGCATGAACAGTCTTGATGCATGACGATACTATTACTCTAAGTGGAGAAAAATGACGGTGTTATTATTGTAATTTTGAAAATAATGTTCAACCGTATTTATGAATTCTATTTTGAATAATGGATACACATTTATTTAAATTTTTTTATATAAGAAAATACACATTTTCAGTATTTCACTAGGTATATGTATTGAAAAAAGTATATTTTTTTCGGACAAAATATACTTTAGTTGAATATCATCATTATATGTAATCAGATATACATTATTTATGAAAAATATATATTAGTTGAATAAAATATACCTTATTTATAAAAAAATATACATCGTTATCAAAAGAGTTCATGTTTATGCATGATGGCACATAAACCCTGAGTTGGGCAAAATGAACCCTTTTGCTAACGGTGTACAATATAGATGCCTACCCTTAAAAGATACTGTGCCCGCATGAACAATCTTGATGCATGACGATACTAAAACTCTAAGTAGAGAAAAATAACGGTATTGTAATTGTAATTTTGAAAATCATGTTCAACCGTATTTATGAATTCTATTTTAAATAACGGATATACATTTATTTAAATTTTTTATATGGGAAAGTACACATTTTCAGTATTTCACTAGGTATACGTATTGGAAAAAGTATATTTTCTTCAGATAAAATATTTTAGTTGAATATCATCATTATATGTAATCAATGCGTGCACAATATCTTTTAGGGGTATGCACCTATACTGTACACCGTTAGCAAAACGGTTCATTTTGCCCACCCTAGGGTTTTAGTATTGCCATGCATCAATACTATCAATGCGTGTACAGTATTTTTTAGGGGTAGGCGTCTAACTGTACATCGTTATCAAAAGGGTTCATGTTTATGTATGACGATACATAAACCCTAGGTTGGGCAAAATGAACCCTTTTGCTAATGGTGTACAGTATAGATGCCTAGCCCTAAAAGATACTGTGCACGCATGAACAGTCTTGATGCATGACGATTCTAAAACTCTAAGTGGACAAAAATGACGGTGTTATTATTGTAATATTAAAAACAATGTTCAACCATATTTATGAATTCTATTTTGAATAATGGATATACATTTATTTAAATTTTTTATATGTTTTATATGATAAAATACACATTTTTAGTATTTTAATAGGTATATGTATTGAAAAAACTATATTTTTTTGGATAAAATATGCTTTAGTTGAATATTATCATTATATGTAATCAAACATACATTATTTATGAAAAATATATATTAATTGAATAAGATATACCTTATTTAGAAAAAAAATATATATACCTTAAATTGTGTAAAAATATACTGAAATATATTTTAAATAATGGGATAATTAATAAATTCAATATTAAAAAAAAAGTATACAATAAACAATAATTAAAAAAGGATATATTGAATGGGGCATTTACGACAATTTCTACTAATTTTTCTTCACAACGGTGGTATGGAGCCCATACCTCATCCAAGCCCATCAGGCAGATAGGGCCCAAAGCGCAAACAGATACAAAAGAGACCACTATGAAAAGGAAGGGCTCCAAACCCAAGCTGCACAGTAGACTACTCAAATACCATACCAACATCAAATATTTCAAAGTAATAAAAACAAAAACCTAAATAAAAAAACTCGAAAAATAATCTGATTGGTTATTTCCCTGTAGTTAACTAGCTTTTGAATGTAGATCCAATGCATAGTTATTTTCAAATTTTATATATACAAAACCTACACATAGTTTCAATATATATCGAACAAAATATTTTTTTGTAAATATTTTTTGAATCCGGTTACAAAAATTTTAAGAACTAGATTTTTTTCAATGTTATTTAAATTGTGAAGTACCACCCTGATAAAATTATTAATTATGTTTATCACTGAATCAATTATGGTTCCCATATCTATTATTGAACAACAATTTATTGTTTATTATGTCATGTTTTAATAAATTGTTTATTATGTCATGTTTTAATTGTTGAATATTGAAAATAATAATTTTTCTTATGATTAGTGTAAATTGGCTGAATCTTGATTAACTCATGACCCCTAATATTTTATGTTTTGTATTAGCGAGTTGAGTACTTGCTATTTATGGAGTAGTGTTGGAGACTTAAAGTCCAACCATACTTCAATTTTGGAGTAAGACTAGTATCTAATTTCATGCTCCAAAGTTGGAATTAATTATTTTATTATTTTGATTATTATTATTTGATTAAAAAATGAATATAAAAATAATAGAATTTCGTTTGATGGAGAGAATTTTTTTAGAGTAAGATATGGAGTAATGTGTTAGAATGAATTTATAATAGTAACTCTATAAGTAGGGAAATGATGTACATAGTAGAGTTCACAATATATAACATAGAAAAACTATTTTCCAAAAAATAATGTATGAAAAATTGGCTTGACATGTCCTTTTTTTTTTTGTTAACGGTTTGACATGTCCGTAGGAGTAAGTTTTTGAAGAATTTTAATAGAAAGGAATGGAGACGGAAAAAAAGTGAGGGATAAAATTTAAATAAAATGAGTTAATTTTAAAAAAATTATGTTTGAAAATAAGAGATAGAATTATAGAGTAAAATATACCTAAAATCTAAAATTATACAAATAGCCTCTATAAAAGAATCTTATACAAATTAATTAAATATTAAAGGTTAAAACAGTAAAATAGAAGCATCATCCCTTCAATTTCCAGTTGAAAGTTGAGAAAAATGCTAATGTAGCGGTAATCCAATTCTCTTGAAATCCTGCCTATTTTTATTAAAACTTTGTCCCGAGTAGGGTAATCGATTTCCCATTCTTTCCCTTCCAACCAAAAACTTGCTCCCAAGCAGCCTTAGTCTCTTTGGCTTTTTCATTTTTTATGATTTTGCATATGTATTACTTTTTTTAAAAATCCCACTTAGACCTCGTTTAGGCACTATTTTTAGTTTGTCACTCGACTTTTTATTTTTCGAGGGCTATCAGACTTTGGACTGATATATTGCCGCATAAGCGCTGTCTGGTTCGATTTTTTCCTCAATTTTTAAGATACCAATACTAATAATAATTATAGTTCAAAATATTCTCACCGTATAATCTTCATTTTAAATCTCATTCCGAAAAATTATACGCTATAAACCATAAAAAATTTGTGACGGTATGCAATTTTTACCGAATTGATTTTAGTGTTGATGTATTTATATGTAAGAATTGATTAAGACTAATGTTCCCATATGTTAAGCTATGTTTTTGTAATATATTACTACATTATAATTTGTTTTTAGTAGAAATCATACTTTTATCTATTAATAAATATAGCACTCAATGTTAGTAGTCGGAGGTCATAGATTCAATACCCAGCCTCTTTAAAATTCTTAAAAAAAAAATAAATATAAAAATATAAAAAAAATTATATCCTCCTAAACGCTGAAAGCCCTGACCTCCTGACTAGCTTTTAATATTTTTTAAAATATTATTTTTAAAAGATAGAAACCATATAAAATTATGAGTTGATAATTAAAAATATTAATATAACAATGTAAACTAATGATTCTTGTAGTTATTTATTTCCTTGCACCAATGTAAAGTAAAAGTACAATTCTGCGTTTCATTAGGACAATCCATTCATTTAATTCCAATTTTAGCCTCCCATAACGGTTAAAGATTCACAAATTTCAAGGGCAATTTAGAGATTGACTCTGAGGTTGGCGGGTGATGAAAATTTTAAAGAAGTTGAGTTTCCCGCTCAAAGAAAATAAAACGGGCAGTCCGGGCAGCGGTGGGTTAAACCGCGTGGAAAACAGTAGAGGATTGGCCCAAACCTGGAGCGCAAGTCGATAATTCACTGGCCATCTTCGGCTTTTAATGAATAATTAATTTTCATTTAATGGGTGAAACTTTGGGGTGAATTTTTTTTCCATCTCATTTATCAAAACTTTCGGCCCACTATATTTAAATTTGATGAGTTTTTTAATAAAATTTTTTATATTTATTATAATTTGAATATAAGATTTTATTTAAGTAATATTAAATTGTTTATTATTTGAATTAATTCTTATTAATTTTTTAGGTGAATTTTTTTATACTATGTAATTATTGAATTTTAATTTTATTACTATAGATTTAGATTTATGATTATATAGAACCGGATTGTTGGAATTTAATTATACTCCCTCTGGTTAAAAAAAAAAAGTCATTTTAGGCTTTTTGTTTTATTTCCTCTATTTTTTAATTGTCATTTTGGAGGTAAATAAATTTTTTTTAATAAGTGTCACTTTTAAATTTCGATGTCATTGTTTGAGCAACTTTTCCATTTTGCCATTATTTAATGCAACATTGTATATAATAAAAGATAACAAAAATGAATCATATGTTCAAACAATTATTATTGTTATAGGTATTTTAGTACTTTTATTCTTTTAATTAATGATTTCTTGACATTGATAAACTTACCAAATCGACAGTTAAAAAAACGGAGGGAATAATTCTTTTTACTTGTCATTTTAGAATATTAATGCAATTTTCAAAATTTTTTTTAATTTACTCTTTTTTTTAATAAGTAGGATTTTTGCAGGAGTCAGGGTTGGATACATGGTCATCCCCATCCAAACTATAGAATATACCACCTGATCAAAGGCCAATTGGTTTCTTTAACTTACTCTCGTATTAATTAAGAAAAAATTAGGCATTGATGAATTATAAAGTGGTAATCAAAGAAGAAACAAAATTTTATTAACGATACATTAATTATTTCAATAGTATATTAAAATTTTATTGGTTGTGCTAAAAATCTAAAAGCTATTACTAAAATACTCCATTCATCTAAAAATAATGATATTTTTAACTAATTTACACTTTTTAAGATAATAATTAATTAATTAAAATAATTTACTTATTTACCCTTTAATCAATGCTCCACTCCATTCTTAAAACTTTTCTACAATGGTTATTGGTGTAAATTATTTAAAAAAAATGGTTATTGATGGAATTAATAAATAGAAAGAATCATAGGATTCGAGAAAAGGGGGGCAATGCATAGGATTCGCTTAAATTTACTTCTACTTTCTCTTCTTATCTAATCTCATGTCTGCCTCCCAATTATTTACTCCTTGTTTTGCGTGTAAAATATTCCAATTCCACCTTCTTCAACTCTTCTCTACATTTGTATACATATCACCTCTCAAAATCAAACCATTAGTACTGCTTTACATCCATGAGGCTATATTTTCAACCGAAATAAACATAATTAAAATCGAATTTAATTAAATTTAACGTAATTTATGATTGAAATAAACTAATTGAAACATAAATAAATTGACATTATGTTGGAAAGTGCATGACTTTAATGGCTTAACTTAACCACGATGTTTTTTAAAAAAAAATTTCGTATAAGTATCTTCATTGAGATAATCTTGTTCCGGATTTAGTCACACTTAAGGCTCCTCACCCCTCCTAATAAATGTATTTAGTAGGTATCGAATCTTGTTCTCCTCTAACTTACTCAGCCTGTTTAGCTAACTGAGCTACACCTTGTTGGTGCTTTTAAAATTGTTTGATACATGGGTAGTGACTTAGTTTAATGATATCAAAATGGGTAGCAACATTAATCAATTTACTCATAAATAAATGAAAGTTAAATCAAAATACATAAATAGTACATAAATATGGAGTAAATCTAATAATGCCTCCCTCGACTTTTTGGGTGAATTCACCAATATGAATGCTTCATCAATTAAATCTGTCAAAATACTAATATTACCCTTAATAAAAAAAGTAATTATCTCTATATACTCTTTAATCTCTCTATTTCTTTTTGTCATTAATATGGTAGAGTAATAAGGGTGAAAGAGAAAAAAATATTTACACTAATGCATTGAAAAATCAAAACATTGATAAGATTAGGTTAATTCAAAATATTTTTTGACGTCAGCTGTATAAAGGGAGGAAGTAACTACGATGCATACAAAAATTACCTCATGTGTGGTGGATGCAGTTGAAAATTAAACTTGGAATTTATATTTTCAATAAATAATAAATAAGTATTCCCTCCGATTTTAAAAATTGGCCGTTTTATATTTTTTACCTCGATTTTTTTATTTGTTATTTTAGAATATTAATGTATAATTTACCCTTAAATTTATTAAAAAAGAGATTAAATATTAATAAAATAATAAAGTAATAATTAAAAAAAAAAAATTTATAAAGGATAAATTAATTATTTTAATGATATATTAAATTTTTATTAATTTTAATAAAAAAATTTAAAATTAATTAATTTTAAAATCGGAGGGAGCATTATTTTGTCAATTTAAAAAATCGGATGAAGTCTTATTATCACTTTTTTAATGGTGAAAGGGTTGTTAGTTTGTGAAAAAACAAAGTAAATATTAGAAAACCACCTTTTAAAAAAAATTGTCTAATTGGATTTACAATAATAATAATAAAAAATCTTATATCATCTCTTCATATATGGATTCGAACTTGTGACCTGTAATATTATAGTTTCAAGGCTCACACTAGGTTAAGGTTCTGTTCTTTTCAACTTCTGAAAGCTGAACTGAATTGAACTGAGTTGAACTTATTTCAATATAAATTTATAATTATGCATAGCTAAACTGAACTAAGTTGAATTGAATTAAACTGAACTACATTAAATTATAATTTAAGAGAAAAGGGCCTCACACTTTTGTCACAATAGAAAATCCTTCAAAATGATAAGATTTAGACAAATCTAATATTACATTATTTTATTATATATAAATATTTCTGGCCAAATGCATCACCAACTCCTTAAATTTATCTCATTCTGTCTATTGTCTTCTTATACTTTGATATGGTCCTCGTAGGTTGTAGGTCTCTAAACTCTCAAAAAGTGCACCAACTTGTCCATAAAACGTCATTTGCTAGAAGAATAACATCTTTAAATTTAACTAAAACCTGACATGTGCTTATTTAAAAACAAATTGATAAACTTTTTAAACGTTAAGAAAGCTATAAAAACTTTTTCAATGGATAACAACTGGCAAAATGTGATCGAAATTGAAAAAAAATGATAACTAGTACATTGAAAAGTTGCCACAAGTTTTATACTCTATTTTAAAGCAATTTATTATTGAAGCCAAATATATGTTTTTGTAATTTTATTCTAGCATATATACTGGATATCTCCCAATGTTTATGTAGTCCGAAATTAGATAGTGCTAGAAAAAATTAAACCGGCCATGGATGCAACCAAATTTGTGAATTACGTAAATCTGTATATCTTGTTAACACCTGTGTGGTTTGATTATCTGTTTATACCAATCCATCACACTTAATCGCGAGAATTTATAGAAAAAGTCAAGTTTTTTTTACCATTTTATTATCTCTATAAAAGCCAATTAATCAATTAACCATAATTATATGATATATTTCTTTTAAGAAATAAGATTTTTTTTCATGAGTTAAAGTCTAATTCCTGATCATCCCTATCTAAATTAGTAAATATTAGTTCAGAGAGCACCTCAGTCATTCCTATTCCAACGAGTGAATATTGGTTCGGTGCAGAATCCTATGCTTAATTTTGACTGTTTATCTATAATCACATGAGAATATAATCAATATATTGGTATTTTTTGTACTAAAATTATGCTTTCCATAGTTACGAGTAATTCTCATGGACTCATTATTCGAGGATAATGCACGAATTAAACTCATATATATATGTGAGAGGATTTACTTATTTATTTGTACTATAATCACATGATTATTGTACTGCAACGCTTTGGTTATTGCAAGTGTTTACCTTTATATATCGAACTTATGTCTTCTTACAATAAATTAGTTTTTATATTATTTCTTTTTTTTCTTAAAAAACGGTGCAAATATGCTTATTGCTTATAAAGGAAAAATTTTCATCCTACTACAGATGCGGTTCAAACTATGGCATTTAGATTTATTGATTCTCTTCACTAATCGACTTATTCTTTTTAAAATTACTATTCACCAATTAATTAAGTATACTATGTTGGATGTGTGTTTGAATGAGAAATTTTATATGGATCCCGATATTCCACGGTGGAAACGTGACACCCCGTACAATAAGGGACATTTGCCCACTATATAGTAAAATAAAGTTTTAAAGGATGAGAAAGTGAATATAATGGTACACTTGTCAATTATTGAATGGAGTGACACTAAATATCATGACTCATATAAAAAAACTCGTCGTTGATATCCTCAAATTTTATTTGCAACATATACTTCATCCGTTTTTTAATTATCGTTTTCAGGCTTTTCATCAAAATTAATAAATAATACATTACATCATTAAAATAACTTATTTATCTTTCATACTTTATAATACAATTCTTTTTCTTTACAATTACTAATTTATAATTTTATCAATATTTAAAATCTTTTGTAATTATGCAAGGATACATTAAAAAAAATAAGGGTGAAAGTTACATTAATATTATGAATTTACAAATAAAAATAACCAAAATAAAAGGTTTAGAACGAGAATTAAAAGTAAGTGGAGGGAAAAGTAGAAGTCTAATATATATAAAAAGAATTTAAAGTATCAACGTGTCTTATAAGAGTTAGAAGATGTATGTTATGGTTATTAAAAATATTACCTTATTTTTTATTATCATTAAATCAAAATGTCATCCATTCATTAAAGAGTTATAAAGATAAGAATTTGGAGAGGCCGCCCTAACCCTAGCCATTTAATTGTTTATCGCCGTTCATCATGGATTCCGATAATCTTTATCAGGATTCAATTCTCTTTCCGGAGATTCTTCTATCTCTTTCTCCCTACAATAATATCGCAAAGCAGACCACAACGAAAGGAAGCAGTAACCCTTCCAAAGTTTCGAACCCTAGGGTTTCGAATGGAAAAGCCTCATATGCGGCTGTTCTTCAAGATTCTGCTGCGGATTTGTTAAGCCAAGATATATCGACACCAGGAAAATCCTCGATCACGATTTCAGATGCCGGCAATGGATACAAATCTATTAAGGTACCAACTGAATTTTATGAGAAACGTATTAATTCATGTAAGAATTCTGTTATTGGACGCCTTGTTTTAGTAAAGGGAGTTAAACCATGGACCCATATGGATTTTAAACTGAAATTGAATACTATTTGGGATCGTAAAATGGATTGGAAACTCATCTCTCTTGGAAAAGGGTTTTTTTCATATCATTATGCCTTATGCAAAGGCTCCACAAAAAATTTGGTCCACAGGAAACTTAATTAAACCTGGAATCATGAAATTCTCGGTTTGGAAAGCAGGTGTTGATCCAACAACAAAGAAATAATCCTCATCGCAAGTTTGGATCAGATTGTATAATCTGTCATGGGAATTCTGGGATAAAAGACTCCGCAATAGCCGTAACCTCAATCGCCTTAGAAACCACTGTCTCAATCTCAACATCTTAAGTCGGGTTAGGATTCTCGGTTTGTTTCGAAACTTTGTTGGTCACCTTTCTGATGGGGCTTTGAGACCTCATATTTTTCCTGGAGCATGTTTTGACATTATTAGTTGGTTTAGCACTCAACTCTGCTGCTTCTGAGGGCTCTGAGGGCTTTTGTTGAGGCAGATTACGTCTACACCTAGCCAAAGAATGACCGATTGATTGGTATGTGACACAAATAGCTGGAGACATTTTCACATTTTCATATAAAGACAAAGTAAGAGTTATTTCGAATAACTAGAATATCTGAAATTTAAAAAGGTTTACTTATTGCGTACAATAACCTTTAGAATTATAGATTATAAATTTTTTTTAAAAAATTGCCTCATATGGGTTTACTATAGTAACAAAGGAAAAATTTATCTCATCCGGCCCTAGTGTGGACTCGAACCTACGACCTCTAAGATCACGGCTTCAAGGCTCAACCACTAGACTAAGCCTTTGCCATAATTATAGACTACAAATTATTTCATTGATATATTAAATCATTTAACTATAGACTTCGATGTACTATATCATTCGGAAACATCATTTAAAAAAAATTACACTAATTTCGTTTTAATTATAATACTAGTAAATTGGGTTTCAAACACCTGATGACAATTGGCAAGCAATGCAGGAACCAAGTGACCAGCCAAATCTTGGATTTTGAATTTTACCAAATACAAGTTCATGAGATAGAAGAAGCTGGCGAGATTTGATTCTGTCTTTTTCTCAATCAAATGCTTGATGAGCCCATTTTTTGGTCCCCATTTTACAAAAAATAAACATAAAATCAAATTGATATTATTTATCACCCATAGAAATAAAATGAGAAGGCACTAAAGTAGGCAGTACAAGAAGTCAAGAAGTGATTTGGATGGGTATTTATTGATCCATTTATTCACCTGATAATGATATCTCTATTAACCTTGACTACTTACCTTTTTCATATCTCTCTCATGATCACTTATCCCATTTCCCTTTCCACATAATGCTTTGCTAGTATTAAGCGGTTCATTGTAAACTAAATTAACCATTGTATTTGGCATTATTTTTGATATCGGACATCAGTTTTTTAAAGATAAAAAATCAGTAACAACTATAACAATCTTCAACAATAACTATGTATGCACTAACTTTATAAATACACTATCAACTCAACTTTGATGACTGAACAATGTTCTTTTCAAGACTTATTCATGTGTCGGGATATCAACTAAGCCTAGCCTGAATCCGCTTTCATGGGGCTTACATGCTCATTTCTTACAAAATTCTGTCTGAGCCCCCTAAATTCTGAAATTTTATAAAATGGACTTCATTTTTTTATATAAATATACAAATCTGGTCCAACAAATAATAACTTTATTTATTATTTGTTTATATATCATATTTGCACACGAATGCCTATTAGACTTGAACTTTGTGTTGAATTATATTGAAATACATAGCGAAATGGGTATGTGTTGTACCTGCTTTAAGTCCATGAGGTATTCAAATGCGAGGAGTGTCAAGAATTGTATAAAAACTATGATTGAGTCTTACCTAGCAGCTTAAGCTTCTTGGTCAAACGGTTCCATGACATGGTATCCGAGCAGCTTAGATCTAAAGGTCGATGGTTCGAATCCTGAAAGCTCCATTTGTTAAATTTGTAACGGCTCGCGGAAGCGCTCGGACACCATATATTCCCACGCATGGTATGATATTACCCACTTTGGGCCTAAGCCCTCATGGTTTTGCTCTTGGGCTTTACCCCCAAAAGGCCTCATACCATTGGAGATATTGTCCACACTTATAAACCATTCACTCTCCAACTCTCTTAGCAATGTGGGATATTTGTTAGCCCAACATTCATTCCCTCGAAAAATATCCATCGAGCCTCCCCTCGACCAATCAACCATCCGTCCACTAACACGTTCTTCATCACCCTAATGCGTTGGAAGACACATCTTACATAGAGCACTAGCGGTTTCACGAATATCCGGTGATCAAACCAGGTGTACCACTATTTGTTTGACTTTCCGAGGATCCATCTACACTGCTAACGTCGAAGCATGGCTCTGATACCAATTGTTGCGCCTAGCGGAAGCACTTGGATACAACATATCCCCATACATGGTATGGTATTGTCCACTTTAGGCCTAAGCCCTCATGGTTTTGCTCTTGGGCTTTATCCCCAAAAGGCCTAATACCATTGGGGATATTGTCCACACTTATAAACCCAAGCATCTCCATCTTTGTTAGCAATGTGAGATATTTGTTTGTCCAACATTCCTCCCCTCGAACAAATATCCATTGAGCCTCCCCTCGACCGATCAGCCATCCGTAAATTCTCTACAAACCGATATTCCTCCACTCTATTGCGATGAAGGACACGTGTTATATAGAGCACTACCGATCTCACGGATCACTAGTGATCAACTGGGTGTACCACATTTGTTCGACTAATTTCCAAGGATCCATCCACATGGCTAACGTCGGAGCATGACTCTGATACCACTTGTCAAGATCTGGGAGCCTTCGGTCTAGGGGAATAATGAGCACACAAGTGAATGATATACTTCATGTGCTTGACACCACTTCTAACCCAAAACCCTAAGGTGATGGGTTAATGGGCCCTTCCCAATTATATGTCATCCACTGAACTCATTAACTTTTCATGTGGCATATTCCAACTCCACACTTGCCTCAATAATCTGCCCCTCGAGTGTGAGTTTATCATCATATCCGGGCTAACGATCGTTCTCCCCCTTGAGCACAACACTGCTTGAATAAGCCGCACCAGCTCTGATACCACATATCAGGATCCGAGAGCTTTCGGTCCAAAAGAACAATGAGCATCCAAGTGAATGATATATTTCATAGGCTTAACACCGTATCTAACCCAAAACCCTAAGGTGATGAGTTAATGGGCCATTCCCAATTATATATCATTCACTTGACTCATTAACTTTCCATGTGATATTGTCAACTCACACTTACCCCAATAATCTCCCCCTCAAGTTTGAGTTATCACCACATTCGGGTTAAGACCGTGCTTGTAACGACCTGAAATTTCAAAATTTACTCATAATAAATTATTATGGTATTAAAATATCATGAAAATTATTTTGGTAATTATTGTTATTATTATTATTGGATATAAGACATGAGGAAATAACAGTTAATTAAGTTAAAGGGATGAATTGGGCATTTAATTATTTGTTCAAGGGCATTATTGAAAATTGAAAAAAAGGAAAAATAATACATACCATCCAGCTTCTTCTCTTCTTCATCTTCATCTTCTTCTCCTGCACATTTCCTTTCCTTTAACAAAATTTTTTCTAATCTAAAAACTTCCGATTTCTTCGTTTCAACTTCAAATTCTTGTTAGAAATCGATCATAAAGCCCTCTATCATCATCAATTTCAGTGAATCAAGGTTAGAAGAAGAGGATTTCAGATTTTAAGATTCGAATGAACAGTAATCCAAATTTGAGGTGAGTGATTTTTTATGAAATTAAAGCTTAATTAGTATAATTCATGGTAGATTAAGCATATTTATGGTATTAGAAAGTTTATTTATACAATATCTTGATAGAATTATATATGGTTGTTGTAGAGGAAGCTAGTGCAAGCAAATCAAAGGCAAAAGAGGTAGAAGAGAGCTAGAAAGAGCTTAGAAAAAGGTTTGTGTCTCTAATTTCGATTTCTCGGTTTTTCAAAAAAATTTCTAGATTTGCATCCCTGTTTTGTTTTAATGTTTTCTCTTGTTGTATAAATCCAATTTGAATGATTCTTGATTCTATTGATATCTACAGAAAGTAAGGAATATATGTTCAGAAGAAACGTTGTTGAATTTCGTTCGTTTTCAATGTGAAATTTTCGTTTAAAGTTGAGTCATGAAATATGTTTTAAAAAAATCTCAGCTTTGTACACTGTTTAGTATTTTGATCAAAACTTTGGTTATACAAATTCGATTTCTGTGATTCTGGTGGATTTGAAAAGCTGAGACATGTGGCTAATTATGTTTAGAAGAAACTTCTTCGATTGGATGATGGTAACAAATGCAGGGGAAGTCAGGTCACGAAATCTGGAAATTTCTGGAAAATATGAATGTTGATTTTATTGTGTTTTAATTGAAGTTTGATGCTTCAAAATTTAGTATTTGAATCTCTGAATTACTAAAATTTTTAAGATGTTACTTTGATTTATTGCCCTTATTAAACGAGTAGAATACGGGTCAAGGTAGATTGGCGCTAATAAAGGGGGGTACAGTACTGTACAAATAATTGAAGCTTTGGCTTCGGGCTTCAGCCGGTATTCTGATAAAAATATATTGATATTGAGGCTTCGGCTTCGAGCTTGACCGATATATTGATTTTAAAGCCTCAACTTCGGGCTTGACCGATATATTGATTTTAAAGCTACGGCTTCGGACTTGACCGATACATTGATATTGAAGCTTTGGCTTCGGGTTTGTTCGCTCCCGTATCCATTTTACCATTATTCATGACTTGTTTACTTTGGGCAATAAATGGTTAATGTGTTTGGAAAAAATTGGATACAAATTTGATTGTACTTTGAAAGGTTTATAATATAAGCTTTGTTTTTTGGTTTTATAAAGTTGTTTAATTTGTTTTTGACTTATGAACATACTTTGTTTCTATTTTAAAGTGTTAAAAATGTTCAAAGTTGTTGTATTTCTTTTATGTACACCACTAAGTAAATTGCTTAGCAAATTGGTTAGCGTGTAGTTGTTTTTCTATACATAGGTGGAGATTTGTAGATAGTTTGGATCAAAGTGGTATAAGTGGATCAGCTTGAAGAGCAAATAAGGAAAGACTCGAGGTGGATTTATATTTTAATGTAATATTATGGTTTGTAGAATAATGGCATGTACTAGATAGTGTGAGAAATGTAAAGTGGCATTAAGAAATATTTGAGAATAATTTGGAGTTTAAAACATTATATTTGTATTTGTACACTTTAAATCTATAAGTATTGAACTTTATATAGTGGAGTAGAGTTATTTATTGGGTGATTATAGTTACTGTGACACTCACTATAAGGGGGTGTTATAATTTAGGCAATTTTAGGACTAGTATGTACATGCCATTTAGGATATAAATATGTTATGTTAGTTGTTTGATCCACTTTAGTCCAATTTTTAGGAATAAGTTATGGCTAGTAGTAGTCACAGTCAGAATGAGAAAGAGGATGCTGAGAGTACAGTTCGTATTAGACAAGGGGATGAATAAAGACATGAACCTCCACCAGTTCATGGCTTTCCCGAATAACCTACTCTAGCACAAGCTGCTTTACTTCAGTATATGACTACTCAAGTAATCACACAAGTACTTCGAAATATACAAATCCCTCAAGTTCCTATAGTACCTCACGTTGAAAGAAGACAGGAGAGGACTCCTCTTAAAAGAATCAAGAACCTTCCTGCTGATGACTTCAAAGGGGATACAGTGAATCCTGCATTTGTAGAAGATTGGCTTGATCATACTAAATGGTGTATGACTAGGCTTCATTTTACAGATGAAGAGAGACTAGATTGTGTGCACGGTCTACTCAAAGAACAAGCAAGGAGATGGTGGGATAACATTATAAGAGAAAGGTGCCCCAAAGAAATCACTTGGGGTCTTTTCTTGGAATAATTTGACAAGAAGTACGTTAGCGAATAATTCAAAGATGAGCAGAGGAAATTTTTCTTGTTTTTGAGATAAGTACGAATGACTGTATCAGAATATAAAATTCAATTCCTCAAACTCGAGAGGAATGCTCGTGATATCGTTGACAGTGAAGTAAAGCGATGTAAGAGATTCGAAGATTGGTTGAATGATGAAATTAGAGTGCATTTACTTGCATAAAAGATTAGGGTGTTCAATGACTTGGTTGATGCTGCTATGAGCATTGAGAAGATCAATTCAGATAGGCAACAAAGAATGGCTAAAAGATCTAGATTTCAAAAGGGGTCACAGGGTCCAGCTAGTTCAGAATCTCCAAGTAAGAAATAAAAGGGAACATCAGAACAAACATAATCTCATTTCAGAGGGTTTTCACTGAGACAAACCATAAGTACGGGGTCAGCGGCTAGTGTACCTTCAGGTCGAGGTAGAGAAAATATTCCACAATGTTCTAAATATGGAAGGATACATACAGGGGAATGTTGGGGAAATGGTAGAGTCTGCTTTAAATGTGGCTCGAGGGAATATTTGATTACAAATTATCCTCAAAGATAAATAAGTACATCTGCACCTGCAGTAGTTCCTACTCCTACAATGCAAGGTGGAAGAGATTAGGGTAGAGGAAATGCTAGTGGTTCAAGTGGACATGATGTGGCTCAACAAGCATCGCAGAGTAGTAGACCTGAAGGAATGGCTCGAAGTTATGAAATTCGAAGGCCTGAGACTCGGAAATCTACTGAAGTTATTGTCAGTAAATTTTCATTCTTTAATCACGATGTTTATGCTTTGATAGATCCCGATTCACCTCATTCATGTATATGTACTGCATTAGCATAAGAGAAAGGGTTACATGTAGAAGATTTAGGAGAAAATATTGAAATGACTAATCCTTTAGGACACAGTGTGATAGTAAATAAAGTGTATATGAATTGCCCTATTATGATTCAACATTAACTTTTCCTTGCAAGTTTAATTGAGTTACCTTTCTGAGATTATGATGTTATCTTGGGAATGGATTTGTTATCGGAACATCGAGCTGTGGTGGACTGCAAAAATAAAAGAATGTCACTTCAAGTTTCTGATGGAGAAGAAATAGTTATTGTGGGGGAAAGATCAGATTATCTCTATAATATAATTTCTTTTATGAAGACTAAAAGGCTGGTTAGGAAGGGATGTTAGGCCTACCTAATCTTCACTCTAGAATCAAATAAAGGTGAGTTAGAATTGGAGAATATTACTACGGTATGTGATTTTCTTGATGTATTTCCAGAAGAACTACCGGGGTTGCCACCAAAGAGAGAGGTAGAATTCACAATTGATGTATTGCCGGGTACCACACTAGTATCCCAAGCACCATATAGAATAGCGCCTGTTGAATTGAAAGAGTGGAAGATCCAGTTGCAAGAATTGTTAGACAAAGGATTCGTATGCCCGAGTATATCCCCGTGGGGAGCACCAATATTGTTTGTTAAGAAGAAAGATAGGTCGCTCCGATTATGTATTGATTACCGGGAGTTGGATAAATTGACAGTGAAGAACAAGTATCCATTGCCAAGGATTGAAGACTTATTTGATCAACTCAAGGGTGCCAAACACTTCTCCAAGATTGATTTGAGATCGGGCTACTATCAGATGAGAGTGAAAGATGATGATATTGCAAAGACGGCTTTCCAAACCATATATGGGCACTATGAATTTTTGGTGATCCCATTTGGTCTAACTAATGCACCAGCAGCATTTATGGACCATATGAACCATGTCTTTTACTTATATTTAGATAGGTTTATAGTGGTTTTCATTAATGATATTTTAGTGTATTCTAAGTCACGGAAAGAGCATGATCAACATTTACGGATAGTCTTCCAAACTTTGAGGCAAAATAAATTATATGCCAAACTTAGCAAATGTGAGTTTTGGCTTGAAGAAGTTTCTTTCTTAGGCCACATTGTTTCTGTAGATGGAATTAAAGTGGAACCTAAAAAGATAGAAGCAGTTGTTAAATGGAAACTACCAAAGAACCCTACGGAAGTCAGAAGTTTCCTTGGCTTAGCAGGGTATTATAGAAGATTTGTGAAGCGATTTTCAGTAATTGCTACCCCGCTGATGAAACTACTTCAAAAAAAATGCAAAATTTGAGTAGAATGACAAGTGCCAAGAAAGTCTTGAGAAGTTGAAGGTGATGTTAACAAAAGCACCCATCCTTACCCAACCAGAGCCTGGAAAAGACTTTATAATCTATAATGATGCTTCGTATAGTGATCTTGGGTGTGTTTTGATGCAAGAAGGGAAAGTGATTGCCTATACTTTCAGGCAATTGAAGAATCATGAAAGGAATTATCCTACTCATGATTTAGCAATGGCTGCAATAGTCTTGGCCTTGAAAATTTAGCAACACTATCTTTATGGAGAAATATGTTATATTTATACAGATCACAAAAGCTTGAAATATTTGCCAACACAGAAGGAGTTGAATTTAAGGCAGAGAAGGTGGATGGAATTCATTAAAGATTACGATTGTCATATTGATTACCATCCAGGAAAGGCTAATGTAGTGGCAGATGCTCTCAGTAGAAAGATAATGATGGCACCAAGGGCTATGAATACGGGGTTAGCTCTTACTAGTGGTGGAGCCTTAATTGCAGAATCGAAGATTCAACCTATACTACTACAACAGGTTAAGCAAGCACAAAATGAAGATGATGACTTGAAGGTCATTCGAGCAAGGACACAAGTGGGTATCGTAGACAACTATATGGTTCGAGAAGATGGGTGTCTATATTTTAAAGATAGAGTATGTGGGCCAAACAATGAAGAATTAAAGAAGAATATCCTACATGAGGCACATAGTAGTCCTTATGCGATGCATCCAGGAGCAAACAAGATGTACCAAAATTTGAAGAGACATTATTGGTGGAATGGGATGGAGAAAGACATTACTAACTATGTTGCTCAATGTCTAACTTGTCAACAGGTGAAAGCCGAACATCAAGTTCCTTCTGGATTGTTGCAACCAATAATAATTCCAGAATGGAAATGGGAAAGAATCACAATGGACTTCGTGACGTCTTTACCACTTATACAGAAGAACCATGATGCAGTGTGGGTTGTTGTAGATAGATTGACAAAGTCTGCCCATTTTCTTCCAGTTAGGATGGATTATTCACTTGATAGGTTGGCTCAGTTATATGTAGATGAGATAGTACGGCTATACGGAGTGCCTATTTTAATCATTTCTGACCGAGATCCAAGATTTAGTTTGAGATTTTGGAAGAAATTACAAGAAGCCTTAGGTAGTAAACTTCATTTTAGTACCTTATTTCATCCTCAAACAGATGGTCAATCTGAAAGAGTAATTCAGGTGTTGGGACATGATGAGAAGTTATATCATTGAATTTGAGGGAAGTTGGGATAAGTATTTGTCCCTTATGGAGTTTGCCTATAATAACAGCTATCAATCAAGCATACAAATGGCGCCATATTGGAAGAAACTGTTGAACTCCATTATATTGGACCGAACTTAGTGAAAACAAGATTGTGGGAGTGGATTTAATTCAGGAGACAAAGGAGAAGGTAAAAGTTATTCAAAAGAGATTGAAGGCTGCATCGGATAGACAAAAGTCTAATGCTGATCTAAAAAGAAAAGACATTAATTATGAAGTTAGGGATAAAGTATTTCTCAAAGTATCTCCATGGAAGAAAGTCCTGCGATTTGGCAAGAAAGGCAAGCTTAGTCCGAGATTCATTGGCCCATATGAGGTTATAGAGAATGTTGGACCGGTAGCTTATTGGTTGGCACTACCCCCGACACTCGATAAAATTCATAATGTGTTCAATGTGAAGGAGATACAGACCAGATCCATCACGTATCTTATCTCCTGATGTCGTAGAAATCGAACCCGACCTGACTTATGAAGAGGAACCGATACAAATCTTGACGAGAGAAGTTAAACAATTGAGAAACAAGTATATTCCATTGGTAAAAGTACTTTGGAGGAATCATAAGGTTGAAGAAGCAACTTGGAAACCGGAGGATACAATGAAAACTCAATATTTGCAACTGTTTTCAGGTAATTTTCAAGGATGAAAACTCATAAGAGGGGGAGAATTGTAACGACCTGAAATTTTAAAATTTACTCATAATAAATTATTATGATATTAAAGTATCATGGAAATTATTTTGGTAATTATTGTTATTATTATTATTAGATATAAGACATGAGGAAATAAGAGTTAATTAAGTTAGAGGGATGTATTGAGCATTTAATTATTTATTCAAAAGCATTATTAAAAATTGAAAAGAAAAAAAAATAATACATACCATCCAGCTTCTTCTCTTCTTCATCTTCATCTTCTTCTCCTACACATTTCCTTTCCTTTATCAAAATTTTCCCTAATTTAAAAACTTTCAATTTCTTCGTTTCAACTTCAAATTCTTGTTAGAAATCGATCATAAAGCCCTCTATCATCATCAATTTCAGTGAATCAAGGTTAGAAGAAGAGGATTTCAGATTTTAAGGTTCGGATGAACAGTAACCCGAATTTGAGGTGAGTGATTTTTTATGAAATTAAAGCTTAATTAGTATAATTCATGGTAGATTAAGCATATTTATGGTATTAAGAAGTTTATTTATACAATATCATGATAGAATTATATATGGCTGTTGTAGAGGAAGCTAGTGCAAGCAAATCAAAGGCCAAAGAGGTAGAAGAGAGCTAGAAAGAGCTTAGAAAAAAATTTGTGTCTCTAATTTCGATTTCTCGGTTTTTCGGAAAAATTTCCAGATTTGTATCCCTGTTTTATTTTAATGTTTTCTCTTGTTATATAAATCCCATTTGAATGATTCTTGATTCTATTGATATCTACAGAAAGTAAGGAATATATGTTCAGAAGAAACCTTGTTGAATTTCATTCGTTTTTAAAATCTGTTTTCAAAAAATCTCAGCTTTGTACACTGTTTAGTATTTTGATCATAACTTTGGTTATACAAATTGGATTTCTGTGATTCTGGTGGATTTGGAAAGCTGAGACATGTGGCTAATTATGTTTAGAAGAAACTTCTTCGATCGGATGATAATGACAAATGCAGGGGAAGTCAGGTCACGAAATCTGGAAATTTCTGGAAAATATGAATGTTGATTTTATTGTGTTTTAATTGAAGTTTGATGCTTTAAAATTTAGTATTTGAATCTCTAGATTACTGAAATTTTTAAGATGTTACTTTGATTTATTGCCCTTATTAAACGAGTAGAATACAGGTCAGGGTAGATTGGGGCCAATAAAGGGGGGTATAGTACTGTACAAACAATTAAAGCTTTTCGGCCGATATTCTGATAAAAATATATTGATATTGAAGCTTCGGCTTCGGGCTTGACCGATATATTAATTTTGAAGCTTCGGCTTCGAGCTTGACCGATATATTGATTTTGAAGCTACGGCTTCGGCTTGACGATACATTGATATTGAAGCTTCGGCTTCGGGCTTGTCCGCTCCCGTATCCATTTTACCGTTATTCATGACTTGTTTACTTTGGGCAATATATGGTTAATGTGTTTGAAAAAAATTGGATATAAATTTGATTGTACTTTGAAATGTTTATAATAAAAGCTTTATGTTTTGGTTTTATAAAGTTGTTTAATTTATTTTTGACTTATGAACATACTTTGTTTCTATTTTAAAGTGTTAAAAATGTTCAAAGTTGTTGTATTTCTTTTATGTACACCACTAAGCAAATTGCTTAGCGTATAGTTATTTTTCTACACGTAGGTGGAGATTTGTAGATAGTTTGGATCAAAGTTGTATAAGTGGATTAGCTTGAAGAGCAAATAAGGAAAGACTCGACGTGGATTTATATTTTAATGTAATATTATGGTTTGTAGAATAATGACATGTACTAGATAGTGTGAGAAATATAAAGTGGCATTAAGAAATATTTGGAGAATAATTTAGAGTTTGAAATATTATATTTGTATTTGTAAACATTAAATCTATAAGTATTGAACTTTATATAGTGGGGTAGCGTTATTTTTGAGTGATTATAGTTACTGTGGCACTCACTATAAAAGGAGTGTTACAGTGCTCCCCCTTGAGCGCAACAACATGTTCAATAAGCCATATCGGCTCTGATACCACTTGTTAGGATCTGCGAGCTTTCGGTGTAGGGGAATAATGAGCATTCAAATGAATGATACACTTCATGGGCTTGACACTATATCTAACTCAATTATATATCATTCACTTAATTCATTAACTTTCCATCTGAGATATTTCAACTCCACACTTACTCTAACAGAATTAAATTACAATACATAATAAAATAAATCTGTATTGTAATTGCTTTGAATAATATAAAATTTAGAGGATTTGAGCTGTCGCGTACTTAAATGATTTACGATAATAGGTACTTAAATGATTTACGATAATAGGGTGCTATACAATAAAACTGTTTATATCATAATTTAAAATGATACTATACATATAAGACCTGCTAAAAAATTGTATGCTTTCTCCAAACAATTTTGGTGCGTTGATTTTATATGTACTAATCCATTTTTTAAGGATAAAGGATTCGGTGATTGGGATAATATACTATTGAAGATGAGACGCATTGAGAGACGGTCTATTATTTGCTGAAACTTAACTATGTAGCTACAAATGAATATTTTAATTTTTAACTAAATTAGATCACGGTCAATAATGCTGAGGATGATAACCATTAGAGCCTATTATTAACAGGTGAGTGACTGTTTAAGGTCCTGAATTTTAAGGAGTCCCAAATTTTTTGAATTTGTATATATATAGAAGTAAAAGAAAACGTACATATTAAAAATAATAAGAAGAACTCAACATGATTGATGTAGTAGTTTTGTGTTTTTCTTTCTCCTCCGGTGACTAGGTTCGATCCATAGGCCCCCTTATTTTGTGTGCCTTTTCTCTATTTTTCTTGCATACTGTTATTGGCTAATCTTAGGGTTGGGGTCTTTTTTGTGTTTTCATTTTAAATTTACTTTTAGATATATTCTCATTTAAAAAAATTAGATTGTATGTTCTCCAAATACATTTTTCTCTTTTCTATATACTAAATTTATTATTTTAAAATTAATACATTAAAATTAATTTATATATTAATCTTTATTGATTGATATAGTATTTATTTTTGTATTTTCTTTGTTCTCTCCTTTTACATATTATCTATAAATTTAATAATAATCATTTAAAATATTTTAAATTTATAGTTTTTAAATATATCTTTGTTTATAAAAAAATTAGGTTGTATACAATTTAAATATTTTTTTTCATTTTCTAAATTTACTATTTTATAATTAAAGAAATATTATTAAACATAAATCGATGATTTCATAAATCAATCACATTTATATGGTACTTTTAAAAACATTGAGAAATATATAATAGGTTCTTAGATAATTATGTATTTTAAAAAAATTATATGATTATTTCAATATATTTATTCAACTGGTGGGTAATATTAGGGCTTCAAAAAAACTCTATGATTGTTTTAATATATATGTTCAACTAGTGGTTAATACTAGAGTAATGAGTTGATTGTATTGTTCTAGTACCTTTTAAATAGAGTTTCAGGACTTGATATATCTGTTTAAAAATATTTATTAAATTAATTAGGTAACATATTATAATGTATATGAAACCGATTCTCTAGCTATATTAGTTTATGACAGATGTCTTAAACTAGTATTTGAGACTCAACATGTGATTAAGGGATGCTATGAGTTTGAGTCACTTGGAGGATGGAGTAAGATTTCCATTCGTATTTAACATAAGCTCAATTCTGCCAATTTTTGAAAAACATGTTATGAAAATGTCGAGTATAATTTCATTCTACAAGAATTTATATTTCGTTTTTCGCTCAAGGCCTCAAAAATTTCAGGAACGGCCTGATAGTCATGATTAAAGAAATCGGCACACTCATATTCTCATATTATGAATTGGATTAGGCGTAATATATATATATAACGTGATTCAGTTACTTATTCAACATTTATTTTCTGTTCTTTTCTGTATCTGAACAATTTTAAGTGGTTAATTATGATTATTAAACAATATTTATAATTATATCAATAACAACAAACATCAAATGGGGATTACAACATTAACGTGCATGGTAAAACGTATTCAACAGCTGTACTTTTAATTTATTTTCAACTTTAAAATCTTCGATTAGTTATACGATTATTATACCTACTTTTGATTTTCAAGAAAACAAAAATTTTGAATAATAACAAAATCAAACTAGCCTAAAAGCTTTTTACCCGTATGTTTGGGAATTTTGTGAAGATAATGAAATTAGTAATTAACGGCAAAATATTGTTGCTCCCCGTTGGGTAACAAACTGACAAACGAAATTACTAATAAATAGATCAACAAGAAAGGTTAAAAAAAACAAAGATAATTAATGTGAAATCAAAACAGATTTGAATCCAACCATTATAGTGAAAGACTGTAGCTTGTAATGAAATTTCCAAACTAACCATAATGTGACATAAGTATGAATCACCTTTAATTTTTTTAAGTACAACTTTACTATGTGCTTTTCTCAAAGTCTTATAATCCCTAGGGAAGCCTTTAATTTTCATGTGAGAACCTTAAAATAAGGTAAAATCTCTTTTAAATTAAATCCCTTTTGACATCACTTGAAAATAATGGTTGTGGATAACTGGATGTCACAATAACCTATAGGTAGTTCAATACATTAATAGTAATAAGACATCATATGCCCTTTAAACTTATCACGCAAAGTGAGTTATTATCCTGAACTTTTAAAAATTTTAATTTGTCCTAAGAATTTGGTAAAAGCGAACGTATTTGCCCCTTGAACTTGGCGAAAGTGAGCCAGTTTTTCCATCAATGCCACGTGTCAGCTTCTGATTAGTATGACTTTTCAAAGATGTCATTTTTATGATTTTTTTCTCCAATCAGAAGTTGACAAGTGGTAATAATGGAACAAGCGAGTGTAATTTTATTAAATTCAGGGGGTAAATTAGTTCATTTTTGTCAAATTTAGGGGATAAGTTGAAATTTTTAAAAATTTTGGGTGACATCTAATTTTTCGTATAAAATTTAAGGGGGTAAATGATATATTTAACCTAATACTGATAATAATAATAATAATAATAATATGATAAATAGTAATAAATTAAAAGAAGCTAATCTTTAAATAATTTAACTACAAATCAGAAAAACACAAAAAAAAAGGGGATGAAAGTGGGAAAAAAGCCAAGAGGCACATAGGATTCTGAGGATAAGAATAAATACAAAGTAGAATACAAGTATAGTGATGATGTAAGAACAGTAAAAGTGGGGTACACACCCACATTAATAGCAGCCTCTTATCTTATGCTTTCAAACACGTCTTCAATTTGGTCAATTTAATGTTTAATGTTAAAACCCAAACAACATGCTGCACTATTGTCATCCATTCAAAACATTTCACTTTCCTCCTTTTTTCTTCATTTCTCAAGTATTTTGACTATTATAGTACAATTTACTGTACACGTGCGTCTTCATTTAATCTGTGAGTTTGAACAACTCAAATCTTTTAGAAGACAATGATTTATTGCTGCAAGAGCAAGGTTACCCAGGTCCTAGTTAAGTATATCTCTTTGCATTTGGAGTCCATGCGCATAGTCCATCGTGCCCTTTTAGTCATGGGCATTGTTAGGGGAAGTGTTATCACCGTATTGGACGTTATATATCCGTAAGGATTTTAGTATGTGGTATTATTGGTATAATTAGTGATTTAATTGGATATCATACTGGTCTTTTGCAACGTTTTTTTATGTCTCTTTCAATGCTATTTGGATCTTTTGCAACGCTTTTTAGGCTTTTTACAACACTGTGTATGTAGTCGTAGCCGTTTTTGAAAAAACCGTTTTAAAATTAAACCATACCGTAACCATGGCCAGTTCACAGTAAATCCGATCAAATCGACCAGTACGATACGATTTTAATAACACTAGCCAGGAGTGTACCCGCCAAAGGAGTAGCCGCCCTAACACTGAAAAATACCTAAAATTTTAACCGTATTTGGTATAAAAGCATTAATTTAGCCCTCAAAGTTCTAACTTTTGGCACGCACCAAGGCTACTTTAAAGTATAGATTGGAATCATGAAATACCCTGTGAAATTCAAATTTTATGAACCTGAAATCGTAGTTGGTTAAAAAATCTCTGAAAAATTAATAACTGAGAGAGTGAAAGATTTGAAATGTGAAGTGGGCTTATTTTGATTTAGTAGGGCAGAGAATAGGCAGTGAATGTACTCTGCCATGGCTACGCCATTTTCTCACTTAATTCCTGAAAATTCCTATATCACACAGGTACGGTATTGATTAGATAGAGAAAATTGTGAGTAAACTCATCAATAACTAAAATACTAATCCGTCCGTTTAAAAATTATTATCTTTTTAATTATTTTATTAATTCTCTTTCTAATTATTAATTTAAATTATCAATGCATTTTACATAATTTTATTTTTAATTTATTCTTGTATTAATTATAAGAGAGATTATGTATTATTAAAATTATAAATGAGTAATTAAAAAAAAAAAAATTTAGTAAAGGATAAATTAATCATTTTAATTTTATAATAAATTTTTTATTAATTTTAATAATTCAATTAAATAAATAATATTTTATAGATAGAGTATTACAATTCACTAATAATCTCACTTTAAATGCATATTAATACATTTTCAAACTTTAATGAAAAAATTGATAGCTACAAACCAATGCATTGATTTCAATTCCATTAAAAGCACCACAAATTTGGGAAGAAAAAGAAAAATACAAAAAAGCAAATTTTTTTCTTAACAATAAGAAATAATAAAATGGAATTACAAATTGCTTCTAGCAAATTTGACATTCAAAACCCAAAAGACATAACCAGATAATAACCTGAATAGGCACGATAAATCAAAGCCAAACTACGCTACTCATTTCATAAATATCTTTATATTTGTACAATTTTATCATCCCCTAGAATCACTACCATAGCATAATAAAACATAAAAGAGAAACCTTATAATAAAACCTAGAAAAAAATACAAAATTTCTAACTAAATATAACAAACTCAATCCAGGCCTAATAATAGTAATCACTTGTCAATCTCTCAATTAGCTTTCTCAACATGGCACTTAAATATGGACTCCAAATCAGGAGGAGTAAAGAACTCCCTAACTCCACTAAAATTACATCTCGATGACGGCCGTCGTTTCCTCGGCGCCGGCGGGCACGAAAATTTTTCCGGCAACCTTGCTTCTTTTCCGGTCGGAGTTGTACAACACTCCTCTTCCTCGTCAGCACAACTCTCTTTCTCTCTGGGTTTTGTGCTTATCGGCTTCAGCGAAGTCCGGATAGAAATTCCGGCGATTACCCATTTCTTCCCGTCGGAATCTATGCCGGAATCCACCTGCGTTTTCTTCGAAAACCCCATTTTTAAAAGGTGGGGATTTGGTTGAAGAATCAGAACAAAATTGAGAACAATAATGGAAGGGAGTATAATAGAGGGAATAAGAGAAAAGGGGGCTTTGGATGCTGGTTTTGTTTTTTGGAATTTACAGGGAATTTGGGGGGGAGAAAATAGGTTTGAAAAGAGAAGGGAAGAAAGCAGAGAAAATAAATTATAATGGGAAAAGGAGAAAAAGAGAGATTTATATAAAAACTTTGATTTGGGCCTAGAAAAGCAGAGAGGGGCGGCTGCCCGGGATTCTAACGGGCAGATGGGAAAAAAGGAGCGATTTTGGCGCCAAAATTTGGGGGTTTATTTGGCAACGGCTCTTTTTCCCGCGTTGTTTTTATTTTTTGGGGCTGTTACGATTTTGCCCTTGGGGCGTTATTATAATATATATTTTCTGGGGACTGATGATTTATTTGTCAGTCAGGGGCATAATCACCGGCACATGGCTATTTTCTGAAGGTGTAAACGTCGTCGTTTGAAGGGGGTTCATGGAATATTGATGACCCCGTCGTTTTGTTGACCCAGTCAACTGAAGGCCCATGCTCATCAAGACCAATATATTGTGGATATAACGCGTTTTCTCGTGAATTTTTTCCTTTGTTCTTTTTTAACGTAAACAACACCATTTCAATTTAATTTAACTATTCATAATTATAAATTTTTACTACAATAAATTTAATTTATCTCACTTTAATTCATTTCAACTCTTAAAAATTAAAAGATTAATTAGATTATTTAATAGATGGTATGAATTAACTATAATAAGTATGAAATTTTTTTCTACAATACCTTGATAGAGATGGAAATAAAAAAATGTTATCACTGTATAAATAGTAATGTTTTAAAAAGTGCTACTAGTTGAGTGTTTGGAGCTTTAAAACGTCTGGGTGGGATCTAAGCGGATTTATATTTTTTATTTTAAAATATTTATTATATATATAAAAATATAAATTTAACTAAAAAGTAAATTATAACAATATAAATTATCAAAAAATATAATTTAGACCCTGTTTTAAAAATCAGTAAGTTCTAATTGAAAGGTAGGGAACTCCTTATTGATGGCATGGAGTATATTATTTCTCGGTTTGAGAATTAAAATAACAATTTTATTATGAAAACACTTTAATATATTTTAGTTTTACCAACTAAACTACTTTTTATTGATAAATTATAATTATTATAAATAATTTGTATCATAAAGAAATCAAAATTAGGCACCGCTTAGACCAAAAAACCAGACTATACGGTTCCTAGGCGACAATAAAATCGACCGAGCGCCTGATAGCGCCCTAAGAATGAAAAATCGGGCATCAAGCTTAAATAACGCCTAGACAGGACCTGAGCGGGACTAAGCGGAAATTTTTAAGAAAATGTTGACTTATATACAATGGAATGGATATGGTATTTTGGACATTTTTCTAAAGATATATTGACAAATAAGCAAGGTAAGCATGCAAAATGATCATTAAATAGTGTCCTGTATTAGAATGTTTGAAGTAAATCTCATTCAAAAGGAGTGAATTCAATTGGTTAAAAAATAATCTCTTTTGAAATGTTAACTTGTTGTCTAAAACAAGTAAGAAATATACGCATTTATTTTCAATCAAGAGATTATATTCATATATAGTTGTATTGGACATCTAAAGTTTTCAAATCATGAGGATTTAATGTCAGGTTCTTGAATTAATCAAGTGGGTAACTGAGTAAATGTTGGACTATGAATTCATATCATTTATTCATGGTTTTATTATTCTCATTTACGTATATATTATAATCAATTTTTTTTATCAATGCTAAACAGCTATTCTCTTTATAAGAAAAGAATGTACAATCATAAATGTAAGATAAAAATAAAATAGAATGTACATGTTTCTTACGAATCTTATAATTGTGATTATTTTGGCTGCAGCCCCTTGTATGAGTTGAGCAGTTTCAGTCTTGTCGGAGCTTTCCTTATCCAACGGTACTACTTCAAGATATTTCTCTTGAAGCGATTTTGATTATCGACTTGGGTCTTGAGAGTGGACACATTTCGAATGATGTTTCCTCCTTAAAAGGTGAATTTATTTATCAGCTTGGATCTCGATTTTGATATGAGTCGACAGTTTGATGTTTCGATGTTGTGCCTATATGACCTCGAAATTGATTTGAATCTTAGGATGATATTATCGCCACTGCCGTTGGGCCTTATCATCTCAGCCTTCTCACCGGGATTGACTATGTTGCATCACAGGGAATTTCTTCCTGCTTTTCCTTATCATGCATGCCGGCTACAACTCAGTTGCTACTATAGATCTTTAGATCATTATGATCACACTATATTGTGATTGAGTTCTTTAATTCGTTATTATTGCACTAGATTATAAATGGCTTTATTAACATCCTATAGATATTTTTATTTTTTCTTTTATTTTCTTGTTTCTTTTTTCATTTCATATTAATAAATTGAGCCGATATTTACCGGGCTCATTCTTTAATTAAAAAAAAGTTTCCCAAATTTTGATACCATAATCTACTAAGATGTCTCCTCCAATCTAAATTAAGCCACTCTACGTATGTAACCACAACATATACTATCTCGGTACATGATTTTTTAAACAGTTATAGAATACTAATGTTTTAAAAAGCGCGCTAGTCGGACGGTCGAGGGTTTAAAATACCTAGACGGAGTTTAGACGGGGCTTAGGCGGAATCTAGGCGGGAGCTAGGCGGATTTGTATTTTTATTTTTTAAATATTTTTTAATATATAAAAATATAAATTCAGTTAAAAAATAAATTATAATAATATAAAATATAAAAAAATAATTTAAACCATGTTTTACAATTTGTATTCTGAAAAATCCCGCCTATGCGCCGCCTAAACAGCCGCCTAGGCCGATTTTTAAAACAAAAGACCCGCCTAAGACCGCCTAGCCCCGCCTAAATCGGTCAACCGTCTAGGACCGCCCGACTACCTAAAATTGCGACGGTGTTATGAAAAATCCCGCCTAAACGACCGCCTAGCCCGATTTTTAAAACACAGACTGTATTGAATGATTAATCCAATTTTATGTAAATGTTTGATGGTTAAGAAATTAAAAACCCGTCTCAATAGTGTTAACATATGTTATAACTGTTCACAAAATCAAGCCACATAAAGTAGAATATATAATAATAGTTTTTTTGGTTCATTTAGGTTAACGATAACTATAAAACATAATATATACGATTTGTTTAACTTGTTTGGTAGTTCTATGGTCATCACTTTAATTTTTCTCTCCACTTAATAATGTTTTTTGTTCAGATATCCTTAGGTTGCTTGACACTGGTGTTAACCTAATTAAACTTAATATGTTATTCCTTTTCCAAGTCCTCACTAAAAAATCGATCATAAACAAAATTCTAGGTTGTCACTAAGTTAATCTCTATCAAAATCACAAAGTTATTTAACAGTTAAAATATAAAAATTATTCTTTGTATTAAAAAGAATAAAAGGAGAAGCAGAGTTTATAACAGATAGATAAGGACCCATTTGCAATCGTGTTGTTGTTGCTGTCGTTTTATTATCGATCCAGTTCGTGTTTTAAGGAATTTGGGATTCTATGAGTTTTAATGATCGAGACACTTTTCAGTCTTATTTGAACCATGGAGGTTGTGATGCATTTGCCATTTTGCCTCTCAATCAACTTCATGCTCCAATCCTACAACTCTTCTTCATTTAATTTAAACTTCAATCAATATCAATGAACAAAAACCCATTTGCCCAAAAAAAAAAGATTAAGAGTTTACAAAAAAACAAAAAGATAAATCCATTTTCATTTGTTATATCCCTTTCAGTTATCAGTTCTAGCTCGGAGAGTTTATAGTGCACGAATGACAAGTATCCCAAAAATTACTTTATGCTATTATTTTATTCATTTCTAAAACGCTTGTCATTTAGGCAGGTGGAGCATGGTATAAACTCACTTAACCCCGGCCAACATTGATATAGGACCCAATATTTCATGCTAACTACACTAAAAGAAATCAGTGTTATTTCTGACGTATTATATATAGATTCTAATTCTGAATTAGCTTGTATAGCATTGTAATACGGTGTAAAATTTACTATTTATTCTAGCACATTAATGGTTAACCATCAGGTCATTTTGACACAAAGAACTAAATAGGAATCCAGAAATGGTTACAGTATACACATTGATGATTTGATAAAAAAATATTGCAAATAATTGCCAGTTTAAATCAATAACTTAATCTGCCAAGTCAATTTAAATTGCAAAGTCAAAAGAGCACACAGTAAGGCTGAAATAAAACTACATAAGAAATGAAGGTTACAAAATTTGTTAAGCTGATGAAGAACGATACCATTTGTATGCGATATTTATTTCTTCCCAGATTTCTCAGCTTCATATGCTTTCTTACGCTCCACGAGTTTATTATTTCGGGCTTTCTTTCGATCTTGACCTTTCTGCATTAACAAAAGAAAAAGATTTATGCATCAGTATGAAAACATCTAACCGAAAATTATTCCAACAGGCAAAATGAAGTACTCTACATTGCAGTACAAGTTGATGCCAAGTGAACTGCTCGCAAAAATCAAATCTATAATAGATTAAGACAGAAAAGAAAGCAATATGGCAATTATTTCCGGATGGAAAATCTATCAACAATTTCAGCACAGGACAAATGTACCCTACGTTCTGAAGTACATCTGCCAGAAAGGCCCTACCCCTGTTCTCTTGGACTACAATCCAATTCAATTCAGTTCAGTCCACTCACTTCAGTTCAGCTATACGTAGTTATAATACACTGAAATAAGTTCAGTTCAGTTAAGCTTCCAGAAGTTGAAAAGAACAGTGCCAAAGCTGAAAAGAGCTCACAGATTTTGAACAATAGAAGATGTGTTCTACTCTGAAAGGAGCAATATTACTTTTCTGAAAGCATTATTGGCGTGTCTTTGAAAATTAATGCCGAAGAAATGGAGGCATTAGAAGGTTGTTGTGTACCTTAATAGCTTCAAAAATGCCCCTCTTGTTACGTGACATAAATGCTTTTGCCAGTCTTTCAGAATCCTCAAATTTCTGCTGAATATCAGGGTAAGGCCCCTCATCTTCAGTGTCCTTGGAAGAACACTCCTCACTTTTCGTTGTCACCGATGAAGAAGATTTACCCTGAAGCTCCACTTTCAGCTCTTCATGATACTGCTTTTCGAGGGCTTCAGTCTGCAATCCCCCAAAATGTAAGATCAACAGTCAGTCAGAAACTAGGCATGTAAGCAATGTTATCAAAACCGTACTGGACATCACACAGGTGAAGATTTTGGTATGCAGAACTACCGGAATAATTAGTTGATTTACCAGTTTTTTATTTTTAAAAGAATATATATTATTTACACATTAATTTACATGAGTCAAAAACATAATTTGGCATATTCCAGGAATATTCATACCTAAATATCTCTAAATCATTGAGCTACGTCGGTTAGAATAGCTCTAGAATTATTCCAGATCATTTCAGCCTGTAATAGACTTCCAGTGGCTATTGCAACACTTCTACGTGTCGTCATAGCCGTTTTTTAAAAAATTGTCTTCAAGTTAAACCGTACCGTAGCCATGGCCGGTTCGCGGTCAAACCGGTCAAACCGGCCAATACAGTTTTCACAACATTGCATGTAAAGAAAAAAAAGTAAAAATTGAATAATATTTATTAAGCACAAAACAAAAAGGCATATCGATTTAGGAAGACAAAATGAATCTTAACCATATAATTTGGAAGTTTGTTAATAACATGGCATCGCCATTATATTGGTATTTAGCAATTCTACTAAAAAAATTCCAACTCAAGTGTAAACAAATTACACACCTTTTTCTTCCTCTCAGCTGCTTCAATGGCTTCTGCTCGACTGATGAAATTTTCAGCCAATAAAGTCTGGGGATCACCGATATCTTCGTTCCCAACACCTGTAATTGGAAGAACTTCGTTTCTGGCAGCAGCCTGTAACCGTTTGATGGTCTCTGCATAATCAGGAACATAACCTTCGGCCTCGTTATCGACAAAAGGTGACAAGTGTGGTGGAGGAATCCTGTTACAAGAATCATTATTTCACATCAGTTAACCAAATATTTTCCAAGATAAACAAAAAAGCAAATAAAAGGAAACAGAGACAAAAAATCATAACCCCGTTGGAGATCGACTAAAACTGCAAACAGTTTAAGCACCTTTTATGAACTACGAGAACCAAAATTAAGGACTCAATCTCTTCATAATAAGTTTTTGTACATGGGTAATTGTTGGACAGGAAAAAAATAAGAAAGCGAGATCGCATTTTTCTAAAAGTTACCTTCCAACCAAATATGCATCCGTTGGCAATATGATCCTCGCATTTACACAATCATAAATCCATTGTGGTTGGACATACCGTCTTGAAAGATATTTATGACCTTGGGTTGGCCTATCGACAATCTGCAAAGAACAGGAAACTGTAAATATTTGGTACTAGTACATTCATACGACTCAAATCGAAACATTTGAGGGTGCAGGTGTCTATAGTGACAGCTAGTTTTTTGCAGCCTCAATGTGCTAGGTAGCGAACCTGGTAAGTTATGCTCTGGTCAGCTTCCTTAAATGGGGCTCCATCTCCATCCCAAGAAACAACACCGCCAAAAGCAGGAATGACAAATAGTAAGGACTCGCGAGGAACCTGAGAAAAACATTATTAAACATTGAGCATTTAAAAATATGAATGTACAATCAATCTTAAAAAAACCAGTCACATGAAATGGTTAGGGTAACAAAAATACTATTGCTTGTCTTCAAAAAAAAGTAAACCACCAAATTCTAGAAAGATTTGAAATGAATCCATAAGACTAGCGCAAAAACACTTGAACATGAAAGAAAATGTCAAAGCAAAGAAGAAGAAAAATAGGCCTCTAATTGTTTGTTTTACATTAAACTCCTTAGCTTATTACGAAAAGCGCAACAATCATCGAGAAACAAGTTCATGCATGTTCTCGAGTTTTAGGATGATATATGGAAGTCGAATAGAACATATAAAGAAAAGAAACAGTCCAGAAAACGTCCACATATGATACACGGAGATGCCATGACTATGTTCATATAAAAATTCATGTCCTCTACCAAAGTTTTAAAAAACAGCATCCCACAAGAGAAAAAACAGAAGAACACAATATTTTAAGGATTAGAACTTTGTAATCTAAAGTACTACTGCCATAAACTAATACAAGAATAAACCAAATTAATAATATTAACTTGATTACTAGAGGATGAGAATTATCTAAACCAGCATTAAACTCACCTCGCGACTGAGGAAAAATTTCATATTCCTAAACAGGTTCTTACAGTCCTTTGTATCTTGATCATCTTCATCTTCACGCTCAGCATCCTGGACAAGTCGCATCAGGGCACCAGGTTCATTTGAAGGGAGTTGATGCTGAAGTTGGGCCAGTCTTACTTCAGACTCCTCAGTTTCTGTCCCTTCAACATTAACCTTAGCTTGTTCTGGTACTGATGAGCTAGAAGCAATAGATTCTTCCATGGGTCTGCTAGAATGAGCATCAATATATCTTGACAGAGCATAAAGACCTGCAAATCATTGCAAGAAAGCATTCGTGTAAGTAATGATTAGCTTTGAAAATAAAGGACAGGAACAAAACAGCAGAAAACAATGCAGGGAATAAAAATAAAACTACATGGACACACCTGCTGCTAAAGCTTCCAACTGGGGATCAAGAATTGGAGGATATGCCAAACCTAAAGTATGATAAAGCCTAAAATTGACAAAGCCAAGGAGATTCTGCAACAATAACCCCAAAATAATGCATAGTCAAATAAATAGGATTAAAACGGTAACATGACAAGCCAATTTCTTATATTAACAGGTTGAAAGAAAATTGTTCAATAATTACACTTGCACTTGTAGTCTATCTCAGGGACGTTACTATTAGAAAAACGGAAAGCTAGTAACGGGTGCCATCCTTCAATACATTTAAGTCGGTCATCCACATTATAGGTAATCAAATATCTGAAGCAGCACAGCATGCAACAGAAATATGATATGAAGAAAGAATAAACCAGAAGCCATTGAAAAGTTACCTGATAAAGCTCCAAAAATGTTAACATAACACTATAGTTGACATCTTCTGGCAAAACTTGCTGCATTGCATGAGGAGTGAGCCATGTGATCTTTTGACCCTCAACCTCAGCCTAAATATATGACAAGTGTAATGAATAAGTTCCAAGCAACTGTAAATTATAAAGACAAAAAGCGCATGAACTAGCTTACCTGATAATAAATGCCCTTGACGGACACGAAGACTTTTCTTAGTTTATGAGTGCGGACAATGTAGGCTTGCCACTCATGACTCAACCTAGAAAAGTACAGTGTCAAAAAGATAAACCATCAATTAAAAAAATACTACAACAGGTCACAATATTAAGGCATATAATAAAACAATAGACAAATAGACAATTAAGAGCACGTCCACCCCACTTATTCAAATTTAATCAGTTGAAGATCTGAGTATCACCTCCTGCAATTATGCACAGATTCCACATCAATTTTCAACCTCTCCATGGCAGGTAGTACAGCAAACAGATGTACCATTGTAAGACAATCATCCAAATCTCTGATCGCATCAACAAACTTTGGATACCTAAATTACCAAGGAGAAAAATACATATCAGAAAGACTTCTTCGAAAGAACAAACGATAACAAGCATCAAGAAAAGAACACTAGATAACAGAAGCAAATAAATGCTTATGTGGATTTAGCAAACCTTTGTAGAATAATCTTGTCATAACTGGGAGTAGGTTGACGAGTTTCAAGACGAGCTGCCTGCTCTTTATCCTTTTTTGCTAAAGCTTTCTTTATCTTCTTTTGGTATGCCCTTATCTCTCTAAACTTCTCAAGTAATGGCTCGTGTTGAAGGTATGCTATATCCTTCACATGATAGTAAGTATGGTTATTTCCCTTCACCTTTTTCTTTGGCTCGCGTGGGAAAATGCCTTTGAGAATGCATAGTTTTCTACAATTAAAACCATTAGACAATGAGTAAACAACGAGAACAAGAAAACTAGTGCTTCACTTGAATTCAATTTTTTAGGCAATAAATGCCCCGGTATATAGTGCGAGAGATTGACAAACATTTTTCACTCAGTTAGAAACTTTGAAATAATCAAACCAAGCCATTGCCTTAAAATGAGAGGACACAAACCAATCAATAGAACTAGTAAAGAATCTAAGATATTAATAGACACTATCATAAAATCATTTACTTTCCGACATAAAATGAGAGGACACAAACCCATGAACTATGTAACTTAATCAACATATATAAATGCTAGACCAACCAAGCGCACCTGAAAAGTGTAAGACTGCACTGAAGTTGCTTGACAGCTTGTGACCTAGTGATGAACCTTGCGGCGTTGCCTTCCTTCTTCTTTCCCTGTAAATCCGGGAGAGTATCAAGGAAATTGCGAGAAAAATTAAAAACTGGTCATGAAACATGGCAAATCGCTGATTCAGAAGACTTACTGCAGGTCTGTAGTGCTTAATCTTCCTTGTCATGGCTGTAGATGCAACAAAAAAAATTCGGTTGGTCTAAAAAGAAGAGAAAGGCATACTGAAATGTTACAATTTAGTGTTTAAGCAAGTTGGATATTAGTTTTACGAATCGGTTTACATTTTGATCACGTTTATGTTACATGTTGAAATCAGATGAATACCAAATAAGAATTATTTAACCAAAACACACCGAATATGAGGTGCAACTGAATTCACAAAACCTAAATAAATTATTCGGTTTGCTAAGAAAACATATTGAACCGAAATTTGCATCAACTTTACCAAATTAATCACAAAGATATTCAAAGTTAAACACTTAAAATCCATATTGGTGATGATTCAAACACAGAAAATCAAAAATCAACTTCTAATTCAAAGTTATAAACAGGACTGCAACAAAATCAAGAATACAAAATGACAGTTGTAATACAAAATCAACAATACAAAGGAATTTCAAACTTGGTCGAAATACGGTCAGCCCAATGACATGAAAAATACAACACGGAGAAATACGCATCATACTGAGCTCAAAAACTATTTTCTTTTTTTTGCCTGGAAACTGAAGCCATGATGTTCAGAAAACGAAAACTACACTGAATTTCATAAAAGGAACCGAATTTGTACAGTGTAAATCAGTTTGAATCTTCAACTGAAACCTAAGTATATGGTCGGCCTCAAAGGCAAAAAGACACTACAAAAAGAAGAAACTCGCATCAAATCATCCATATTAGTTAATCGAACACCACCAGAACAAGAAATTTAAGTGGCAGCAATAAAATTTTAAAACTGTTTGCATTTGTTTGAGATTTAAAGAAACTGAGCAAGAAAATGGAGACATAAATTGATACCTGAGGATAGCCGAGACACTACGGCAAATAGAAGTCGAGAGAATGGGTGAGTCCGAGGATGAGGCGGTAATAGCCGGTCGGTGGTGGCTCTTGGAGAGGAGACGGCGGCTCGTTAGGGCAATATTGCAGAGAGGGTTTAGATTTTAAATGAGGAGAATATTCGTGGACCTTTATTGGGCCTAACGAACCAAGCCCGGCCCATATTATAAAAAATGAAATTCAGACAGAAGGTTTTTCATTTTGCCTTTTGTTTTATATAAAAATTCTTTCATTTTTCATAAATATACTTCAGTTCAACTGCTATTTCTTTGGGGCTGCTTCCGTAAGTATTACTTCAGTTCTTTATCTTAGCGATGAGGTTTCCATAGCTACTGCTGGGGCAGTAGACTGGTCTGGCTAAACGCCTCTTTTGCAAAAGCGCACTCCCTCACTTTTATGTCAATTTTTTTACTTTTCTCTCTCCAATCAGAAGGTGACACGTGGCACACATTGTAAGTAGTTCTAGTGATGCGAATGCCTGCATATGACAGGTCTTTTTTTTTCTGCAGTATTTTGTGATTTTTTATTTTATCTTTATCTGTGTATAAACAGAAGCATCTTGTGAACAAACATGACTGTGTGCCGATTCCGTTGAAAAGAGCCAAGTTAGAGAAGTTACATCAGTAAATTGGTATTTATTCCCTACCAATTGCAGTTCTTAATTGTTGTCAAAAGCGCTCGCTTAGCGAATCTGTTATTAAACACAAAGCGCAGGGGAGTGCACAGCTCAAAGAAGCGTGTGCTCGGGAAAAAAAGTGCAACATGCAATATTTTTCGTGACTTTTGGATTTTAAAGACTTGCTTCTTTTTGTGGACTATTGTCGCATGTGATATTTTTAATATTTATTAGTTTAAAGTAGCTATATTTTATAAATTTTCTAAACCTATAATATTTTGTCAAATTTATAATAGCGTGCTTTTTTTCAGAAGCGAGCGCTTTTTTCGCACTTTGCGTTGAAGCGAGACCCTTGCGCTACAAGTGCACTTTTCGCTCTCGGCAACTATGGTTCTTATCAAAGATCTTTCGCCAACACTTTTATTTTAATTTGCCTCATTTGGGCTTACATTAAATGAAAAAAAAAAATCGCCAACTTGCCCTGGATGTGACTCGAACATGAAACCTTTAGAGGCTACAGCTTCAATGTTAACTACTAGACCAACACCTTATTAACAAATCCTTCTCCAACACTCACTAACACACTAAGGAATAATCTCATATTGCAAGCATTTCATGTAAAGATGATAATTTATTGAGTAGATGGCATGCCATTATTTTCAGATTACATAGTTAACCTCCTATTTCCCTTGTGATTTCTCTCCAAATAATTTCAAATTTGATAAAAAAAAAATCAAAATAATAGAAATATATTCACAATACACAACGCTAATAAACCATATGAAAATGAAATAAATAATGGAAAATAGTTTGTCCTTCAGCAGGTTTCTGGTCCGTTTAGCCCGCCTAGTCATAGTTTGGGCTTGAACAGTATATTTGAGTATAAGTCTGACCCGGTTAAGCCCAAAAGGCCCCGTATTACAATGGGTTAAGCCTGAGATTTGTATACAAACTCAAGTCCAACTTGATTTATGTCTAATATGCAAGTAACAAGCAATATTTAAATAATATCACACTTTGTCTTATAATATTCTAATATCATATTTTAATAGTTCGTTGTATATCATATGTAAATAAATTTTATTTCTTAATCCTTAAAAAATTTTAGCAAATGCTTTACACATTATATATCTATTTTCTAGTTCTAGTTTAAATTTTTCGTAATTTGATTGTATACTAAAGAATGTTAAAGTTAATATTTATTTGATGGGTGAGTCAGACTCTTTTTAAAAATGAAGTTTTAAACTCGGCCCAAACTAAGCTTTAATATTTTCTAAAAGCTGGATTAAGGACATGACCTTTTTATGAGGCTTGATCAAGTTCGATCCAAGCCAGCATATCACCCAATGTTTTGAAAAGAGCTATGTACTAGTTGGCGGTTGAGGCTTCAAAAAGCTTACGCGGAGTCTAGACAGGGCTTAGGCGGATTCATATTTTTATTTTTTAAATATTTTTTAATATATAAAAATATAAATTCAATTTTAAAAAATAAATTATAATAATATAAAATATTAAAAAAATAATTTAAATCATGTTTTATAAATTGTGTTCTAAATCCTACCTGGGCGTCGCCTAGATAGCTACCTAGGCCGATTTTTAAAACAAAAAACCCACCTTGGACCGCCTAGCCCCGCCTAAATCGGTCAATCGCCTAGCACCGCCGTACTACCTAAAATCGAGGCGGTGTTATAAAAAATTCCGTCTAGCCCGATTTTTTAAACACTAGTATCAGCACAAATAGCTAGATCATTTTGAGGAAATATTTTATGGAATTTTTCTTACTTTTTCGCATCTGTGTGACTTGAATCAAAATGAAGTCATAGGAAAAGTGATCCTAGTGAAATAAAATAACTTTTCATTCTAGGGGGAAGTTACTTTCTAAAAGAAACTATGACTAACCATAATTTCTGTAAATATAATACTTCCCAACAATGAAAATAGTGTATTTTATTTTTTAATAAATTACTTCAAAGAATATTTATATAGTTTTCAACCTAATGGAAATATGAATGATAAAATTATATTTAAATGTACATTTTTGGAATATATTAACGAATTAATTTTTTTATTTGATTTTACTTTATGTTTTAGTATGCTTTTCCCTTTCAATTTTTTATAATTATATTCACTCATTTTTTTAGCACTTTTTAGTCTGCATTAAATTTTTTACCAAAACTTATATAGAGCAAATATTGCTGAATTAATGGTTTTATTTTGCATATAATACCATTTTAGTAACACCCTCCACATTTTGAAACCAAGTTTATCTCATATATAAACGTTGTGTTGTAAATTATAATTTTATAAAAATTACTTTTGGAGATTACGGTGCTCATTTTTATTCTTTTTTAGAAAATATCTTATATCATTTGTATGTATAAAGGTCAATACGAATCAATATGATTGATTACTCAAAAAGGAAATATAAGACGCAATCTTAACTCGGTCCACCAGTAAGCATATTGTAATCTATCTTCAATACATTTAAATGGTATATTATAATAACGCCATCCCTTAAACCATTTAATTTTAATAAAAAAAATAATATGAGACACTTATAAATTAGCTAAATTTCTTATGAACCCAATGCCCACCAAAAAGTCAGTTAAGAGATTAAAATATTCCTGAAGAGAAATATGAAGGGACATGCAAATTATGTCTAAAACATTCAATTCAATGGAGTTTGATACATTACATAATATATACATTCATCAACAAATAATTGCCTTTCTAATCATTAGAGTCATGCTTCAACCGACCTTATAAATATTCCCCTTTATCTCTTCCTCTACTTTCCTCTAAATGCCCAATCATAATCTCCCTCAATAATGCAACCAATAACATTTCTATTAATAAAGTTATGTTATTTTAAAATGTAGTTTACTTTTTTTCAATACGGTTCTTGATAGTTATAATTTTATTCTTGATCTGGTATTTTATAAGAGTCGATACATGTAAGGCAAGAAATTATTGTAATGGTTGGCTGGCTGGGGATACCGGCATAGCCACTCTAATTATTAATACAAGAAAGTTGAAGATGTTAAATGAGTCATTAATAGGTATATAAGGACCCGACATAACCACTTTGTAAAGTTTCTTCAGAGTTTCCGGAGGTTGTCAAGAAAGCTCGGCCTATGTGCTTGTCGAGCCTACATACATTTGGTATCAATGGTAAATTTAATTAAGTTAAAAAAAACCATATGTCAATAATAGTTGCAAATTAGTAATTATAGTTTATATTTGTAAACCTTAAAGGATTTAAGTATTTATATATAAATATCATCAATCAACACAAACGTTGAACTAAAATAGGAGAAATAGTTTGTACAAGTTGAATAAAAAGTACATATATCAAAAGAAATACTGAGAAGTTTATAGCTTCAACGATAGAACAAAATTATGAATCATCGACTATAACCAACAATAAGTACAGTTACTCTACTAATGCAAGAGTAGCTATAAACAAACTTTAATAATATGTAGAACCCTTTAAAACAGTAAGATGTGATCACACCGGTGATAAATAAGTATGGTGAGTGGTATATAAATGGTGTAAATTGAGCCTTAACATAAGCTAATTAGTTTTATGTTAGATGAGCTCAACTCCATTTATATGTTCTCTCAGCTACCAAGTCCAACACTCTCAAAGTCAAGTGATTCTCTACATAATATCAGAATGTAAGATGGCCTTACATCCATAAGATTCTGGGTGTGGAGTTAATGCCTTGATGGAATTTGGGCCAACAAAGAAAACTAAACTCGCTGATAACTTTAGGCCTCATAAAAGATATATAGATCAATGAATGTTTGTCAAGTAGACAACTAATTTAGGCTCATTTACACTTCAGAGAGAGTTTTTGTAGGTGTGAAAACATCTATCAGAAATAAACTAATGAGTGATATAAAAGTGATTTAGATTGTACCTTAATTAACATAATTCAATTGGTTTTGTATTAAATGGGCTCAGCTTCACCTGTAAGCTTACTGATCCTATCAAATCCAACACTCTTAGACCCATAAATTCTGTGCAATTGGAAGATGTTATGACGGAATCGAACGAATACAGTTTTATTATTATAATTATTATCTAGAAAGCTTAAACATGGGATTTGAGTACAAGATACAACCCCGTAATAGAGTACAAAACAAAATCCTAGCAGGAACCAAATTTAAATATTAAAAAGTAATCAAAACTAAATTAAGACACATAGATTGGATTATAGATATGTTAGGTAAAGTATCCTTGTAAAATAGTTTTCTTGGATGACTTTTGAGCTACCATATATATGGCAATGACACTAGTTAATATCAATCATTAAGAAAGATGAAGCATATATAATTGGTGGGTATTGTTCTTTGTTTGATATTCCTTTTTCTATATCTTAATTTGTCTTTATAAATATAAAATAATTAAAATAAATAGTTAGTGCAAATGCATATGCTTGTAGTTACGCATGCGTTTTTATGTGCTTGTATATGATATGATATTGATTTCAAGATAAAGTAGATTCATGTACCATTTATGGAACAAATTTAGTGTAGTTAATTAGTAGTATAGTTTTTCTTAAAAAATAACTAATATAACCAACATATGCACGCAACTTAAATTAAGTTTAACTATATATATTATTGACATATAATATAAACTCAATTGACAACATATGTTCCACTCACTAAATATATTTGTACATGGAGTTAGTATCATTGATTGTAAAATAAAACTTATTTCAATATACTTGTATTTATACCAAAAAGCATATTATTATCATCAATGAATTTCTAGTACATTTTAATCGATTGGAGTTTTTTTAAATTTTTTTTTTGCCTTATTAGGCTTTGAAGAGGATCACTATCAACCATCTGACTATGACCTTTAGAATCATCAAACTTTTAGTAATAATAAATTAAAATTTAAAAATTTCAGGTCTAATAAATCAATATTTAATTACAAAGAATGAATAATTCATTTTAGGTAAATCTATATCATCCACATGACAAAGTAATAAAATTAGACAAATAAACATACATGTAATTTTTCAGATATATACATCATATTTTACGGTTCGGTGCTTAGGGCACTGTCAATGATTTTCTATTTTAGAGAATTTTCTAAAATGGGGAACACATATGGAGAATGTTTGAGTCCAACTATTTTCATATGGTATGTCCCCAAAATGGGATTCTCCATTTTGGGAAATAAAATATTTTAATAATATATATTTTAGTTTTAATTTTTTAATTATTTTATTAATTGAGTATAATTGAATTATTGTAAATAAATTAATATATTAATAGTAAACTATTATTATTTTTAAAAAATTTAAAATAGAAAATAAAAAATAGAGAAAATAATTTGAGAAAAACACCCTAAATCTTTTAGAATAGAGTTTAGGGAATAAAAAATGGAGAAAATGTTTCGACTCGCTGTTACATATGCAAATGCATTAAGTTTTCTTATTCATAGCGGAGAAATTCTATTCATCCAATTAAAGCCTACACAACTATATAATATTGTAGTAATTTTATTGACAAGTAGTGGCTTATACCATATACTTTTTATTGGATTCGAATTTTTTAAAATTTATAATTAATAAGTTGTATATTTTAGTTAATTTTAAGTTTTTAACCATATATTGAATTTTAATGGTTCTGATTTAGTTTTACTGCGAACCTTACAAACCACTAAAACTCAATCTAAACCATTAAAATTCAATAAATAGCTAAAATTAACTGAAATGTACAACTTTATCAATTTCATAATCCATAAACTAGTTAAATATGTCCAATTAAGATTTTACATCATCATTTATGTATAACTCTGAGAGATGCATGATATAGTTATAATTGCCTCGTTAATATAAGAAGTACTATTATATATCCATAACTAAATAATGTGAGATTCCAATAATTTGCTATACTCATTGTAGTTATTGTTAATACGATCTAAATCTAACATTTAGAACAAATTAAATTTAAGCAATTGTCATAATACCCAACTTGTTACTGTAAAATCAACAAGGAGTAATAAAGTACTAAAAAAGCTTGAAAATATTATTGAATATGTTATAAATTATGGGAAGCCCTAGCCACTCACATAGTCCATACCATATATAAATATGGCCCACGCGCGCGTGTGCGGATCCAATATTTGACAACTGATGGTGCCTCATTTTATTGGCTTTTCCAATTATTTGTAGTTTATACTCTATAGTCTATACAACCATGGCAATTTTATTCTTATATATGCCTTTTGTAATATTCTGATAATTTTTTAGTGACTCACATTTATTGTTTTCAAGTTAGTTCTTCCGGTTTCAAGACTACTCACTTTTAGGCTTTTAATTAAAATTAATAAAAAATTAATACACTATTAAAATAATTAATGTATTTCTGATAAAATTTCCTTTCTTCTTCATTACCACTTTAAAATTTTATCAATATCTAATTTATTTTTTAATTAACAGTACAAGGGTAAATTAGAGAAATAATTGTAAAAATTATATTGATATTTTAAAATAATAAATAAAAATAAATGTAAAAAAACCTAAAATGACTAATTCCTGTAACAGGAGGGAGTAATAATGAACTTTTTCTCTACTAAATATTAATTTCTTCGGGAAAAATAAATTTACCTTTCTAAAATCATATATGAAATAATTTAAGGTGCAGTTAGATAATCAATTACAATTAGAAAAATTCAACCGACCTATTTTATTATTTGTGCTTTAAAAATAACTAAGTGTAAATATCTATGTTCAAAGAGAAGACGAAACTACTACGGTGTAAATTGATTTAACTTGTTATTAATCATGATATTCTGGAAATAATTACATGATTGACGAAGTGGAAAATAGGCTTTGGTCAAGGATAAAATTTCAATTTTATGCGGATGACTTAATTGCAACAAATGAATAGTACTTATATGACTTTTAATTCATTATTTTTCGTTGTTGAACATAATTAGGCAACGAATATTAGAGCAACTATATAGATGATATAATATCGTTTCTAACAAATTGAAACGATTGTAACCGAAACCAAACTAGAAATGAAAAGGCCAATTAGATCACTTTAAAAGTGAAGTGAGTATCAAATTTTGAGTTTTTCGGTGCTTCTTTAAAGAAAACAATTATTAACTCTAAGGTTATCCCATCATACTAAAATTGTTTATTATTTCATGCTTATAAGTAAATAATGTGAGCATTGTTTTTTTTAATATGTTTCAAGTCCAATAATTAAATAGATAAGTTGCAATAAAGTATCATTAGTTCAATAAGTTTAAGAAGTTGTTGATCTAATTTTTCATGTAGATGGAGGCTCAATTACATGTATTTATTTATTTATATTCTTTTTTTTAACAATTTATTTATATTCTTTCAGAGTAGGAATTAAACAAGAAAATCTTTAATAATTTCTAATTCTTTCTCTTTACTTTTAATTATATATTGCTCAATTACATGTATCTATTTATTTATATTTTTTTAACAATTTATTTATATTCTTTCAGAGTAGGAATTAAACTATCACATGATAAAGGGCCGTACCCACTGGAACATACAATTTGGGTACGGGAACATGCAATTGAAAAATGAAAAAATTTGGTTTGAAATTTCTGAAACTTAGTAGAATTAAAATTTGGACTAATACATCCTTAAGCATTCATTAAGGATTAAATCTTAAAATGTGTATAGAGTAATTTTAAATTTTGGAGTCTGTCATCCTGTCCTTCGAAGCACTGCAAATTGACGATCGGAGATTAATCTAAATATGAATATGATTGAAAGATGTCGCATATAATTGAGACTCATCTAAAATCATCTATAAAAAAACATTTAATGTGATATCGTCAGCAATATCTGTAATGAATTCAAATAATTTTTAACATTAATTCCAGGCAGTTAATTATTGATCAGTATATATGCAAGTTGGCACATTTTGTCAGTTTGGGAAATCAAAGATAAGATTGTGCTGAAAAAAAAAGACTAAGGATTTCTCACCCATTCTCACATATGTATCCAGTGAAAGTTAATTTGAATCTCTTGTACATATGTAAATGTACACATTGTAGATATATTTTTTTCTTTATATAAATTATTTCTATAATTTAAGTCTACTTTCATAAGCATTTGCAAGTAGCGGTGCTCAATAAACGGGTTGGATTAGATTTGGATAAAATTCAGTCTAACAGGTAATAATATGGCTCGATCCAGGTCTAATCCAGGCTAATAATAGGCGCGCTTGGACTGAGCCGGACTTCGACATTAAACTCAATTTTTATGTCCAACCAACCCATCCATCACATAATTATAAATTTTTAAACATTTATATTATTAATAATGTAAACCATGGCATGAAAACAATGAAGAAGAAAATAGAACTCGATTTTCGTAAATACGTTACTCCCTTCATCTATAAAATATTATTCATTTAATCGAATCATTAAAACTAATGAAAAATTTATTACATAACTAAAATGACTAATTTATCGTTTACTAAATTCTCTTTCTTCTTAATTACTCTCTTATAATTTTAACAATACATATCTCTCTCATATTTAATATAAGGATAAATTAGAGAAAAAATTGTACAAAATGCATTGATAATCTAAATTAACAACTAAAAAGAGAACTAATGCAATGACTACAGAGACAATAATTTTTAAATGGAAGGAGTACTAGATTTATTATTTTGGGAAATGAATTTGTTAAAACCACATTATGTGCAGTCATATATTTGGAATGAATGTGTCTGCTTGTATAGTTTTTGTTTAAATGTCATATATATATATATATATATATAATTGGGTCGGGCTAAATTAGGTTTTTATATAAAAATTAAGTCTAATTCATTAAAATTAAGTCTTGACAGGTCAATTAGATCACAGACCACTTAAACAGGTCTATTTATAAATAATATTAGACATTATTTTTACTTTACCTTTGAAATAAAAATATATTCTTAAATTTTGTGGCAGTTAAAAATTACTTAATTTCAATAATTAATTTAATTTTGGAGTAATTGTGTTTTAATTTGAAAAATATTTGGAGCCCTTATCCAAAACTTGTTATGTACATCAATGTTTACATATTTTTTTTCGCAATTGGAATTATATTAAAAAATATAAAAAAAATTTTATCTCACTTATATATTATTCATCATTTTTTTATATTTTAACACTTTCCCCCAAATACAACTAGTTAGATTTAGATCAATTGTCACTTATCAAAATACACTGACATATCTCCTCTAGGCTCAAGATCATCATCATGTTTTATCTTATCTGCTAGCCCAAAATTGACCAGGAATTTATGTACAACCCCATGATTTTTCTAATTTTTAAGTCAATGGTTCCATAACATGGCATCAAAGTTGCTAGAACCTAAATATCAAGAGTTCGAATCATATCGGCTCCATTTGTATCGAGTGAATTTCAACAAATGTTATAATAGGTTTGTTTTTTAACCCATTTCAAGTCTAGAGATCATATGTGTGTGGAAGACTATCCGGAACCAGGGCCGTCTCATAAAATTTCGGGGCCCTTAACAAAAATGAAATATGGGCCCTTGAATAATGAAAATGTGTTAAAAAAAAGTCACAATAAAATTTATACTTCACTTATAAACAACAAAAAATTATTAAACTTCGGTCTATACATGCATTTCTAGAGTTTTTTTTTTAAAATACGACATTGTCATTTGAAATTATGGTTATCCGAGTATTTTTTAAAGCATGATTTATCTAAAATCTCATTCTTGATTTCATTGATTATTGATATTGTTTGAAAGATATATATATGAATACAATGTTAAAATAAGGTATTAGAATCCCAAAAATATATATTGAATCAGTCAAACTAATAATTGTTGTTTTTTGAAATACTAAACTATCTATTAATTTTTTACACTTTATATGTGATTCTAATTTTGTATTATAAATTTATTTAAAAAATAAAAGTTAAATACCAAAATTGATTGTTTGTAAGCAAAAGTAGAATGTTTAGTATATTGGTCAAACCTTTAAAGTTTAAACTAATACTAAATTGAAAAAAATATTTTATAAAATGAAATAAAAGTTAAATACCAAAATTGATTGTTTATGAGAAAAAGTAGTATATTAAGTAAATCGGTCAAGCTTTTAAACTACTATCAAATTGAAAATATAATATTTAAAAATTTAATGTTAAAATTATTTTTTACTTTTGAGAGATAAACCTAATACATTACAATTAAAGACCATATTTAATTTATTAATTAAAAAATATTAAATTTAAATGTTAATTAAAATATTATATATAAATGTTAAGGACAAAAGATATAAGAAAAACAGGGCCCTTCCGGGATCGAACCCATGCCCTTTAAAGAGCAAAAACACGCTCCTGCCGGTTAGACAAAGCATTCTCATGTCAAACTTTCTCATATTAATTATAATATATTTATATAATCATGCTATACCCGTAGAATAAATTTGACGCCCCGAAAATTTGGAGCCCTGACCGGTCGCTGCACTCGCTCTCTCTAATGATCGGCCCTGTCTGCAATAATAAGAATATTATTCTATCAAAGAGAAAGACGAATATTACGATTAAACTTGCCTAACAACTTTAACTGCTTTTAAATCGGTCAATGCTATCAAATCTCTAATCATGCCAGTTTATTAGAAAGCTTTATCTTTGATTTTTCACAATATAAATCTTACTCTTTTACATATATAAGAATCTCATTTCTTTTTGTGATGATATAATATTAATATGCCTTTTAGCATATAGCCAAAACAAGGGTACAAGAACACATGGATGCAGGGACAAAGGATACAACTTTCAACGGATGAAGTTGGATTCTGGTAAAGTTATACATTTTAATCAATTTTAACTATTCATTGAGTTTTAATAGTTGACATGTAATTTTAGCTATTTATAGGGACTACAATATAATTAAATTCCAACCGAAATTGAGTGAAATGTATAATATTCAGTGTTTTAAAAAGAACTAGGCGCTGGTCGGGCTGTCAGGGCTTCAAAGGGCCTAAGCAGGGCCTGAGCGGGGAATAGGCGGGACCTGACTGTAGCCTAGACGGATTTATATTTTTATAATTTTTTATTATTTATACATAAAAATATAATTTTAACTAAAAAATAAATTATAAAATATTAAAAAAATATAATTTAGAACATATTTTAAAATTGGCAATGATACTTTTATTATGAGAACACTTTTATGTACTTTCATTTTCTTAACTAAGCTATTTTTAGTAGGTTAAAAATATTAAACTATAACTATTATAGATATCGATATCTTAAAAAATTGAATCCAGATGTCGTCCAGGCAGAAAAAATTGATATAGGCGATGTCTAAACAGCAATAAATCGATTAGCAATCTGAAAGAGCTATAAAAATATAAAGCTAGACGACAAACTATAAAATATAACCTAAAAAAAAGCCTAAGCGAGACTAAATAAATTTTTTAAAAATAGATATAATATTACAAAATCTCTCACTTTAAAGAATATCAATCACATTATTTTATTATTTTCTACGTTTTCACTATCGTTCTCATCACTTTATATCTCCTACGTGTCAAATTATAAAATGAAGAAAAGTTGAAAGAGACGTGAATAATGTGGCAACAGATTCTAGGTTTATGTTTTTTTTAATTTATAATTAGTAGTGCTGAACTGAATTTATATAAGTATAAATTTATAATAATGTAATACTGATAATTATTGAACTGAAATAAATTAAACTGAATATAAATTGAAAATAACACGTGCCCTTATTCCCCCAACTAATATACCAACTACTTCCATACCCATAAAATCTCATTATTCACTAACTATAACAAGAGTGGACTGCCTATCAAATAAACATTTACAAAAAATCAGCTTATGGAAATTTATATCGATCCTGACATTCCACGGTAGAAAAGTGTTACCCCATGATATTTATCCCACTACATAATAAAATAAATGAGAAAGTGGATATAATGATGCATGTGTCAATTGTTGCATAGAGTGACACTAAATACCGAGACTCATATAAAAGAACTCCGACTCCTAGAGCAGCTCTAACTTAACATCTCCTCTTGAAAATTTAATACCCCTTAGACTCGAAATTAGAAGGGGCAATTAAACTAAAAAAAGAATTAAAATCGTTAAATTCAAAATTTGAAATGTTGTTACAGTAGAATGAGAAAACGTTGGTAAAAGTTATTAAAAAAAAACTTTGTAAGTACTTACCATTAATAACTGAATGTATTAATGTGTAGACATGGACATGTATAAAGCAGAAGAGATACTAGAGGAGGGGGACTGCTTGTTTTATCTCATATTGCCGACCATTGAATAAAAAAGGACACTCAAAATTACTATATAATAAAGTTGCACAACCTATATTAAAGTAAATTATATTTTGTATTACTTAAAAACTACTAGTTAATTTACATTTTTATTATATTTATAACTCTGTGAAATCTTGATCATCAGATGATTCAATTGAATAATTATTTTTCAGGGAATGGGAGTTTTATAAACTAACAGCCACCTAAATGAATCTTAGATTTGATTATGAATTATTCTGTTACAAAAATGCACTTATATAATTAATATCTCCGGAGTTATATTAAAATGTTGTTTATACATATATATCAATGATTTTAAATTTATTAAATTCTAATAATATATGTCTAGCACAATCAATTATAACAACAAAATACATCAATATTTTTGTTGTTGTTGCATGATGGGAACAGATTCAAGATTTTTTTAGAGATAAGTTGACATTTTTGCCAACTTTGTTGATTGTGGGTTTTGAAATCATTTGAATTCTTCAAGGGTGGTGGTCACTAGACTAAAGCTTAGTGGTTATAGACTCACAGTTTTAATTGGATGAAAAAATTATATATGTATTTATTTTGTTAGAGATCAACTTTTAAGAAATAAGGACAATTTTTGTCAATTTTGTCAAAATTTGAATTTACATTCTTATATTATGGTCGATTGTGGAAGAAATAAGAGATATATCATGAAAAACAACAGTATAATTTATTTTAATATATATATATATATATATATATATATATATATATATATATATATATATAACAAAAAAATTGGGCCCTTTCGATTAAAGGCTCTGAGCTATTGCACCTATTGCACACTACTCGGGACCGGCCGTGACTTGGATACATGAAGGCGAGCTTATACCATGTTTTCGGTATTGGGAGCAAATCAATATCCCACATGGAAAGATTTGAAGAAACTTAAGCAATTTATAAGTGTCCATTAAACTCATTAGTATGAGGCCTTTTGGAAAGGAGCCTAAAAACAAAACCGTGAGGGCTTGGCCCAAAGCGGACAATATCATACTAATGTGGAGTTCGGGTGCGGCACGGCGGGCCCAACACTTGGAACATTGCTCCTTGCATGAATGATAAGTGTCTCATAAACTACTTTATGCTATTATTTTTTTATTATTTTATTCATTTCTTGGAACACTTGTCATTCATGCAAAGAGTATAGAGCAATATTCCAGAACCATAATATATTTCCCTACATGAAGAGACTTTGTTAGCTTAAAGAATGTTTAAATTAGGGATTTAGTCAGCATAAAAGTGGATTTCAACGTCAAAATTAATTGACTTATATTGAGGTCAGATTTAAATACTACCTGCTTAATTCGGATGTTGTATCTTCAAAATATATACTACCACTCATGATTTGAAATGTGCTAGATTAGGTAATAAACAACTGTTACTCTTTTCAATTAGAAGTGCAATCATACATAAAATAGTGTATTAGAGATAAATAAATAGTTTTTTATATTATTTTTTATGACATTTCTTTTGAGTACTTTGGAAGAAGAAATGAATCATACAGTGTTGAATAATTAATATCTTTCAAGTTTTCAAACTGTTGTAATTTGTAGCACAGGAAAATAGTAGCCTTCATGTTTTGCAATAGTACAATACATGGAAGGGGTACCTTGGAGCATGCAAACCTAACACATATTTAAATTTATTCAAGTCAGGGCTTTATAAATCATTAATTCATTTAACTTTTTAAGTTGGGCATAAATTCATATCATAATACCGGAAGCATTGTATAAATTTCTTGGAGCACGAGTAGAATTATTTATGTGTCACCGATAGACCAATAGGTGGGTTTTGATTAAGTTTATCAATACTAAGAAAATATTAAGAGAATAAAATTACTAAAAATACCCCTAATACTAATGATTTTTTAAAAAGATAATTGATCTTTGTTATCTTTTATCAATTCATAATGTTGCATTAAATAAGGGTAAAATGGAAAAGATGCTCATATAATTACATATTGAAATTTGAAAGTGACACTTATTAAAAAAATTATTTGACTCCATAGTCGCAGTTTTAAAAAAACGGATGGAGTATTTACGTTTTTAAATGTATTATAATAATGTTATTGAAATTTTTTGTTTATGTTACATGATTCAATAAATTTATTACAATTATATTTCTTTATATAAACATTTATCATTAACATTCACTGTTTCAATTTCATTCCATATATAAATATTATATATGGATATAAATGAATATGTTGTATATATATGTATATAAAATTTTTGTCTATTAATATTATACGCTCAACTTTGTTCTGGTGAAATATATGCAATTATTAGATTATAAATACAATACTATTAAGTTGACTTATTGACTATACTGAGTGATGAATAATCTTGTCAGACATTCTCAAAACTCATGCATTGGCCAAATAATATATTTTTATATTTGAGGAATTATTGCTTTTCTTTATTCCAAAAAATAAAAATAAAATAATAAATGAGGCAAGTATTAGAACAGTGAATGATATTATTATAAACAGGAACAGAAACACACAGGAGTGTCATAGTCTTCCTTTTGCCAGTTGCCCATTTATTGCAATTGTCTTTTGCTTTCTTCTCACTTATTAATGCTCTTTGCCTCCCCTTTTTTTCTCTCCGCCCTATACTTAGGGTTTTATTTTTTCCCCCTTCTAATATCAGATACTGGAGTTTTCCTTCCATCAATGGCTGTGTAGTCTTTTTCCTTCAGACAGCCATCTTGAAATAGCATATATAGCTACTTATCATAGCACTTTGCTCCTGTCCTTTCTTGATCGAGAATCGAAAAACCTAGTCATAGATTACAAGGTCAGTAGTACTAATACTGTCTGAATTTCTTTTTCACTCTTTTACATAGGATGCTAGATTTCAATCAAATTAAAAGCTTGAATTTTGATTCCTTTTTTGCAATTATAAAACAATGCCCATATTGGAAACTTGAGATCTATTGCTAGTTTTAGATCATATGTATGTATATTACCCGAAAAAAGAGATGCATATTACATACAAAGCCCCCTAATTTGACACGAAGTTACAGGTGCCGCCCTCAACTTTCAGCAGGCACCACTAACACCCTAAATTTAGCAAAAACTTTCATCTCGGCCCCCCTCACTACCACGTGTTACCTTTTGATTGGAGAGCGAAAAATATAAAATTTGATATCTTTGAAAAGTCAAACCAATCACAGGGTGACATGTGACACTGAGGGGCTGGGGTGATGTTTTTGCAAGTTCAGGGTGTTAATAACTGTGTAAAGTTGAGGGCGACACCTATAACTTCGTGCCAAGTTGGGGGCTTTGGATATATTAGGCCAAATAAAAAGATACACATTATGTATATGTATATGGGCATGTAACAGTACCAATATGGTGTACCTCAGTTGGCTAAGCAGACTGAGTAAGTTGGAGGAGAATAAGGTTCAAATCCCACTAAATACAGAGGAGCCTAAACTGTTACTAACCAACAAAATTATCTCAACGAAGATACTTGTACCTATTAAAAAAAATAGGTAACTAGGCAGGGGAGAAGGAGAGCTAGAGAGAGAAACTATTTGATCAAATTTTCCTACGAAAATTTTCTTATTTTCTGCATAATTTGCATATATTTGCTATTACTGTATATAATTTTTGGACATGTTTGTTTTGTTTTGTCTTGTTTCCAGTACCTTTTGTTGTTCTTTGATTGTAAGTTTTTAACCATATATAGGGTTTTAGGTTTATTTCAATATGACATTTCAATTTCTGTGATATAACTATGCATGCTATTCGAGAAAGGCATATTGCTTTGCAGGCCAAAAAAGCAAATTAAAAAGAAGTTTGAAAAATAGACCAATTAGAGCAAGATCAGTTGTGTTGTGCGGCTAATGGTTTGTAACAAGTCCAGACAACAAATTCCTTTGCTTGTATTTTTGACTAATTCAAACCAAACGTGCTATATTTAGAAAAATAGGAATCTTATGTTGGGAAATTCCAAAGAAAGATATTTATTTCTTAATTTTTTTAATTTGGAGTTGGAGAATTTAAAAAGTATGGGGTTGTGAGTTCACACCCCGTAATCAATGAAATTGACATAAATATCTCATATTACTAAAAAAAAAAAATGTTTTGTCGGTCTCAAAACGGTTAAACGAATCAACTTAAAAAATAGTAACAAATAATATTTTTTTCTTGATTTTTCATATTAGTTATGTTAAATCATTCAAGAGGTTCTGGAGCAAAAACTCGTCATAAATTTAAATATAGAGTAGAGTGAATTGACATATTCCGTTGTGTCATAGTTATAAATATGTTTCTTCCGGAAATTATATGACATATTCTCTCCTTAAAATTGCTATTTTATTTTTGTTTGTTTTATTTTTTTAAATAATATTCGAGCCCGATTTTTCAGTCCTCATTTTTATTAAAAAAATGTTGCTTACACTTGAATTTCAAGGAAATTTTGTAGGAGCAGATGGTAAATTAGTTAAGATGTTTTGCTCTGATCGAGTCCCTTGTAAGAAAATGTGTACTGGGTTATACGCAGGAAACTAATTGAAAGGTGAAGTAGATGGCATCATCTTCGAGCTACTCAAATTCACCATGTGCAGCATGCAAATTCCTGAGGAGAAAATGCCTACCAGACTGCGTTTTCGCACCTTATTTTCCACCCGAAGAGCCAACAAAATTCGCAAATGTGCACAAAATATTTGGCGCAAGTAACGTAAGCAAGCTGCTAAATGAAGTCCTCCCACATCAAAGAGAAGATGCAGTGAACTCTCTAGCCTACGAAGCCGAGGCTAGAATGAAAGATCCAGTCTACGGCTGTGTTGGTGCCATTTCTGTTCTTCAAAGGCAAGTCATTAGGCTCCAAAAAGAATTAGATGCTACTAATGCTGATCTAATTAGGTTTGCTTGCAATAATCATGAAATTAATCCTCCTCCTAATAGGAGTTTTTTGGGTGGATCGTCTGCTAATTCTTATGTTGATCATAATTCTGGGATTTATTATCCTAATCCTTGGAACAATGACACTCAAGATGAGAGTGGTAGCATGTAGATTATCTTTAATTAATTTGATTAGCATGTTATCAAATTAAGATGCCCTTATTTGTATGATTAGGGTTTCTTCTGCCAATTTATTAGTTGTTAATTGGCTTGTAATTATTGTGGTATCATGTATTGTATCAATCTTGTACCAATCTTTCTATGAATCTATATATGGTTTATGATTTTGTATGATTACTTGGGGTCTTCAGATTTTATTTTTGTTAATTTAGGCGTTTAATGGTTCTGCGGTTTATTAAATTAGAAAGTTTCTGATGATTTGATGATCTGTATGTCGAAAAGCAGTTGCAAATTTGCAATGGTTAGATATTCTCTTTATTCACGGGTAATTTATTGAGTTTTTTTTATATGACACATTATTTCTATTTAGACTCACTTTCCAACTAAAATTTTTATAACAGTTTCTCAACTAAATTGAATTGAACATCTGTTATATATATATTGATGGATACTATTTTATGGTGCAATTTTCGGTGTCATATAAAAAAACTCGTAATTTATCTCGGTTTGGAGTATATAGGTTTTGTGGAAACAATTGATTTATCCACAAGTAAAAACCTTGGTTTATGTCTATCTATAATTTATAGAGTTGCAATATACCCTGATAAATTCTCCATCTATATTAGTAATTTATTAGACTTTTCTTATTTGGTAAATATTTACATCTATATTAATTTATATAGTTTGTAATTAAAATGAAATGAAAATCTTATTGGTGGTCTCATTATCATATCCCTATATAATATTATTTGTGGGGAATTTACGGAAGACCCCACAGTCATCATAACACAGACATTTTTTAATTAATTGTATTGTATTAGTTAGGTAACTATATATAATGGTTCGTTACACTCTGTTTAAACTTTAAAATATATAAAAAAGGAACATAAAACTTGTATTAAGAAAGTTATTTTTTTAGATTTTATATATGGTATCGGTTATACTACCATTCTTTAATTTAATGGTTAAGTATTTATGATGGATCATTTAATTAAGATGAAATAATATATAAATATACTGTCAAAAATAATCAACCGTTGAATCGGAGAAGGGTATAAAATACTTGTTACCATATATAATTTCCCTATTTTTTTATAATTTTGTGAACACCAATTAGAAGAACAATTATGGTAGGTGTTCAATTTTAATTATTATATACCTATATGAAGAGATTTTATGGAGCTTGAATATAACATTATGACTTTATATAAAATAACTACATATGCTATTTACGATTTATATACTACTTAGTATTATTTATTTTCAGTTCAAGAGAAATATATTTTTATACTGATTCACCGGTAAAAGAATTTAGAGAGTATCCTAAAAAGTTTACAAAAAATAGAATTCAAATTTCAGCTCTAAAAAATATTATAAACCCTTCAACCTCGTGATAAACTAGTTTTTTTTCCCCAAGAAATATGTCATGATATTAATTAGAGGCGATTCCAATTCTAATTAAAAGTGGACTTGTATCACGCCAAATCCCCCTACTAGTCGAAGAATTAGCTGGTCTAGCAAGCAAATATGCATCTTGTTTTGCATTACGATAAACATAAACTAAACGTAAAGATCTAAAATGTCTCATAAATCGTAAACGGTCCGATATACACTACCAAGCTATGCTGATTTTGGCCAATTTATTATATAGTTATATCTTTTTTACCTTTTAGAATTTTTATATAATTATTTTCTCTTTACGGGAGTTAAACTCTGAATCTGGTCTTGAAAATTTTTTTGGACTCATATCCTAGTCCTTAATTATAAACCTTGTACAATTTTGTTAATTCAAACCAACAATTAGAAAGTTACAATTAAAAAATATATAAAAAAATTATTATGAGCCTGTTCATAACAGATTAGGACGTTCCCCTCCTTTATCCAACATATATTCATAGGGCCTAAGTGTGAACAAGTGAAATTTTCGGTTTTGTGTTTCTTATAACTATTTCATACATCAATTTCCAAACTATATCAAATAAAAGTTAAATTATTTGAATAAAAATTAAACTGCTTAAATTTGACTTATCTGTAGTTTATTGACCTTTTATGTTAATTATTTATTGTAATAGAACTAAATAATAACCTCTTACTTCTTCAAAAAAAAAATAAAATAGAACTAACTAAGAGATTAAAACCAGTTTATCAAAAAAAATGAGAGATAATAAGATTAGACACTTGAATTTATCGAAAAAATAAAAAGTTACTTTGATGACAGATATAATATGTTACTTTCAATTTATAATTACTATAATTTAAATATAAAAATTCAAAAAAATTTATATATGTACAGTTTAAAGTTGAGAAGCTATATATATTTAAGTTTTACTATAGCATAATTTTCATACTTGATTTCCTGACTGATTTATAGAATTTATACAAGTTTATTCTATAAAAACTGGTTTTTGATGAATAAGAGAAAAACTAGTTCAAATGTCAAATCTCAATTTGAATGTTTTCTATTAACTTCTGTGAGAATAATATGAATTGATCTAATTACAATTCACATACCTATTAGTGAGAGGTTCAGTCTCATTGAAATCCTTATTTATATAAAAAAAATTAAAATTTGAGTCAATTATTAACTTCTGTCAAATTAATCCATGGCTATGGCTTTTTTTTTGTCATTCGATTTTGTTATTTAAAATATGCTAAGCTATTGGAAATAACCGATTTGCTCGTAAACGGATTTTCCCAAATGATCCGAATAAATAAGTTTAGGGACCTAGTGCATTTATTTTCTCCATATGTGCTAACCGTTTTTTCCTGCTCTATATATTTATTCATCTGGAATGAAAAATGTATTGATGAAAAACATTTTCTGTCTATGCTATTTCTCTCTCGGATTTTCCTGACGATGGAAATTCCCTAAAATCTTCAACTTTCTATCTTCAAAGCTACAAAAAACGTGGAAATCAATTGATGTTCAATATATAGTGTGATTCAATCTCGACTTGCATTCATTTGAGTGTTCTTCGATCTTTGGCAAAACAAAATGTACAACTCAGATCCGTTCTATCTGCATTTTCCGTCACAAGGTCTAAGACTTCTGTAAATTTTGCAATATTAATTCCCTTATCAATTATTTAACATGCTGTATATGATTTATTTTTTTAATAGTATTTACTTTATACTTGTTATTTTTTTTATTTTCTAAGCCAGAGCATTTAGTCACTACCTTTTCAATAATCTATGCGTTAAATAAGACGATAAAGATATTTATATACCCTTAAGGTTATTAACCTTTTACGAAAGCCTAATACATCATGACTTCAATGAATTTGTTCCTAAAAGCTTATTTACCCCCTGAACTTTTAAGTATCTCAAATAACTCCCTAAATTTATATAAAGTGGACCTTCGGCTCCCCTGAATTCATTTACACCGCTCACGAGTGCAATACACTCTCCTCCATATGTTATAGTTAGAAAAGTTAAACGAATAAAACTTAGACACGTAGCATTAGCCATAAAACTTACAAATTCATGTATAAATATATTGCAATAAAGCCCCTACAAAATTAATTCTTTCAAACATGCCATCTTCAACCTCTGACATTTTTCTTTCCATTCTCATCTTAACAATTCAAACTACTTTAATCCCATTTTACAAACATTAACAAACCCAATTAAAGCACAAAGAATATTTTTTTTCAACAATAAAATATATCTTCATCAATTAATGGACAACCCCATTACAAAATTCCATCAATATATCCCAAGAACTAAATAAAAATCTCAAAAAAGTGAAAAATTGGAAGAAAAAAATTAACAAAGAATATGTTGAGTAAAACCATCTAAGAACTTTAATCGGCAGCTTTATAATGTTGATAGTTAAATTCGCCAATCCAGCACAGCAAACATAGCACGGGCACAAGCAATTCAATATACTCATGCAATTCAACAAAATTCATCGAAAAAAATTTCATTAATTCGCAAATTAACATATGATTTCAACTGAGTTTTACTTCAATCAAGTCTGAATCAATCCTTCTAAAGTCGTAATTACCAAGCTCCGCCTTGAAAAGGACTGGAAATCGCTGCTTGACTGGAAGGCTAAGGGTTGCACTGCTGCTGATAACGAAAAGGGCGCCAATTGATTGATTTTTATTATCTTTTGGTGATGCTTTCTTCATCAAAATAGTCAAAAAATAGTATGTTTTCTAAGAGCGTTTTGATATTATTAATAGCTTTGTCTTTTGGATTTATGGATACTGAGTCTTTAAATTTTGTGGACCTTGAAATGAAATCTCAGTTTCGTTCGCCAACGATAAATGGGAACATGTGAAATAGAAATGAAATTTTGGAGAGTATCATTTGATGTCGAGATTCCGATCAAAGTTTGGCCGGAGAAGATGAAGTTATCGCAGGGAAAAATGGAGCTAAAATTGAAAAGGGAAAGAAAGGGATGAAAATACTTTATAAATTATTGAATACTATTTTTTTTAATTTTTTATCTTTAATAAAACCACTTACTTGACTTTTGCAGCATTGCCGCATTCTTTACCATGTGAGCAAGAGGGGGTTCGAGGTACATTTCAATCAAGTTCAAGGATTTATTTGAGACACTTGAAAGTTTATGGAGTAAATAGGCGTTTATGAACAAGTGCATTAACTAAGCGCGGGAAAGGGACAACACGGAAAAAACATTTGAAACTGAAAGCTCAACCCAACCGAACCCTGTTCCGATCCGCTAGAGCAAGTCTATTTTAACATATTATTATTACTTATATTATTAATTTCAGTTTTATTATTGAAAAAAGATAGAAAGGGATGGGGAGGGGATAGGGAATATGCTATGGACATGAATGAGTAGAATGTCATATTGTTGGAACAGAGAAATGGAATAGATGCCTAGAGGTGATAGGGGGAGCATTTGCTATAGCCATGTGCAAGGGTACACTCACCTATACAAACATACAGTGTGAAGAGTTAATTCACCTACAGAACACTAATTGCTTCAGTATCTTTGTTCACAGTACATCCATCCCTTCATCACCCTATATTTTTTTATCGTCAAATTATTAAATTGTGACCAAACATATGTCCTTTCAATTATATGTTCTTTTGAAGCCATTTTTAATCCATTTTGTTCAATTATATACCTATATATTGGTGAAGCCATAGTTTACTAGTTAAGGTTGAACTTGTGGCCTTTAGATATATCAGGTTTGAACCATATCTAGGATTAGTGGGGATTTTTAATTCTATTTAATATAAGCGTAATTGCACAAGTTTTTTTAAAAAAAAGTCATTTAACTTACTGGCTCCAGTTTAACTATAATAGAGGTTAGGTTGAATCACATTTAAAGACTTATTCCCACGTCTAAAGGAACAACACACATAATCTACGTATAATTTTCAAGCAATTGTGCACAATCTATAACTTAGCCAATGACGCGGTGCTAGGGGTGACACACCAGGTGGTCGCTCCTCAAAACAATGGAAAATATTTTGACTCTAACGACATCGAGCTTGCGCTATAAAATTACATATATTGAGTAAAATTTTAATTTGTCTCTTTAAGTTCAGAGCTTATTCATTCATATCATACCGAAATCTCTAATTACCAAAAAAACATTGTATTGAATTCTCTAATATTACTATAATGACTTGTTTGAGTGATGGAGTAAACGAGAAGTATAGAAGTTATTCCTTGCCAATTTCTAATCCAACAGTTTAATTGATGTTAAAGACCACGAATATTCTCTCATGGTATAGTTATACAATTACTAATGAAATATAAATGTTTCTGCTTCTTCACCTGAAAATAGTTATTCACTGTGAGATGGAATACAAAACTTTTATTCCAACCATTATGTGAATCAAGTGACACCCAACTATCTACTTATTTTATGTGAAAAATAATTAAGAAAAGAAAATGGTGAATGAAATGCTATAATTCTCATTGTCTATAAATCAATTACATCGAATGGTATTTATAGTTTACAATACCTATAAAAAAAGAAATAAATAAATGTACATAAATATAATTAATTAGAAATAATCTTTCTAATCAACATTAATATTAATTATTCATATTATTCCCAATTTAGACTAATTAGGAAAAATATACTATAGGAAAATACTAATATAGGAATATCTCAACACTCCCCCTCAAGTTGGTGAGTGAATATTTAAAACTCCTGACTTGTGTCGTAATATTAGAAATTGATTCTTCTTTAATGGCTTCATAAAAATGCTTGCAAGTTGTTGATATATACGAAGGAATAAAATTTTGAATTGTTGAATTTTTTATATATGAAAGACGTGAATTCTGAAGAATGATTTGGCATGTCAATAGCCATAAATATAAGACTATTACTGAAAATGTGAAAGCGGTGTTGATTAAGGCATCGTGAGTTAACATACCTGTTGCATTTGTAAAAGCAATATATGTTGTTACCAGTGGGACATGACGGAGTCAAATAAGTCATGATATTGATATGGACAATCAACCATCTTTTAGAGTAAGAATGTGACTGAGTCAAATAAGTCATGATGTTGATATAGATGATCAATGATCTTTAAGATTAAGAACATGACTGAGTCAAATAAGCCATGGACGATTGATGATCTTTGTTTTTACATATTTTCGTCCATAGATACTGAATGAAAAAATGAGCAGGAGACTGTAATTTTGAGTCACCGGAAATAATGCTCTGGTACTATGTAGAATATGAACAGAAAAGGAAAATGGTGAATGGAATGCTATAATTCTGAGTGTCCATAATTAATTACATCGAAGGGTATTTATAGTGTACTATACCTATAAAAAAAAGAAATAAATAAATGTATATAAATATAATTAATTATAAATAATTAAACTAATTAATATTAATACTAATTATTAATATTATTTTTAATTTAGATTAAGGAGAAAAAATATACTGCTGGAAAATATTAATACGAGAATATCTCATCGTGTGAAATATATAAAAATAAAAATAAAAATAAAAATAAAAGACTAAAAATTAGGCAACATCTGTGGTAGGGGCTAAACTTTTTTATTTTTCTCTGTTTTAGTGTTGTTTGGGATGTTTGAGTGATTGACTGATGTTTACTACTTACAAGTTCAAGGTCTTAATCCAGTGGGCCTTTCTCACATGCCCTGTGAATAGGCCCTCCCTTCCCCTCTTTTCTTCTATCTATTTTATTGCCTTTTTCATTTCATCTTTTCTACTTTTTCATACATCATAGTCACTTCTCTTGTTTTGACACATTTGTTATGCTCTTTTGGAATCTAAGTACTGTAGATTTTAATTTATAAATTATAAATTATAAATTTATATTTAAATAAGTAGCTATAAATTTAATATACTAGAGTTCCATTCAAATTAAAATTTTTAATTTTTTAAAAAATTTAACGAGCGTCTTTTCTCAATTTACTTTCTATTTTAAGATTGAAAATCAAATTGAAAGATTGAGAGGTTTCCTAATTAACCTCAAAAGGTTATATATAAAGTTTGTTATAACTTGTCTTTAAGAATCCTTTGTTTTTCTTTGAATAGTAAAAGAGAAATGAAACAAAAGGCACCAAGTAAAGAAACAGTTATATTTGCCTTTTTATTAATATAATGGTTTTGTGAGGTACTAAATTCTCAATTAGTCCACATGACATGTCTCCTACAGTTCCGGAAAAGATTAAACTTCATTTCAATTGTTCTCTTCGCCATACATTTTTATTCGTTAAACACCATTTTTCATTTTCCATTCTTCAACCGTAATCCAATTCAGTTTATTTAAGACCACTTTAATTTAATTTAGTTCAGCTATGAGTAATTATAATTTTACATTAAATTAAGTTCAGTTCAGTTCAGCCAACTACAGTTCTATTTAGTTCAACTTTTAAAAGCTGAAAAGAACATGTCCTCCATTCAAGACGGCCTAACCACCTTTTTCTGCCTTGTGCTATCAATAGTTTATCCTTTTGGTCCCTCTACTATACACGTTACTCTTTTAGACCTCGTCCTATTAATTCCGTTACCCAAATAATCCCTTTTTTTAACGAAATAACAACTCTCACACTGTATAGGCTCTACGTGGTAAAAATACCAATTACGTGACACCACATCATTTTATAATTAAAAAATAAATTAATTTATAAATTAAATATTTATTTGAATTTCTTTAGTTTTAAATATATTCTTCCTTACTCACTATCTCTTAAACAAAACCCTAAAAATCCAAGCATCCCCAAATTTTAATGCTGCTCGGTTTTCAATGGCACCCTTGTACCTAATTATGCAAATTCCCAATTTCAGATTTTGAAAATGAAGATTCTAAGAGTAATACTTGGACAAGGTCAGTAAAAAAATAGGTTGAAGGGTTTTTTAAAAGCAATCTCCCTTGCATCCAAACTCTATTAATGGTATTGAATCTCTCTAACTCCACAGCAGAATTTATCCAATTCAAAATTAAGGGTTTTGATAAATTTGCCGGATAACGATATTTCACAGCTAAGAAATAAACAATTGGGATATAACCAAGACATAAAAAGGTAAATTAGAGTAGACTTTTGAGACAAAAATTAAGTTCCGACGAAATCACAGAGAAAAAGTTCTTGGAGAAATAGTAGTAGAAGTGGAATTGATGGGGATGTTAAAGATTTGTTTGTATACATAGCTTCCAATAATCAAACAGTAAACGATATAGGTTTAAGGATAGGGAAAAATATTTCAAATGAGTATTTAATCATTGATTTATTTTTCTATTATAAAAAATGATGCTGTAATTGATATTCTTTCACATAGAGTTTATATGGTGTGAGAGTTGTTATTCTGTTAAAAAAAGATTATTTGGATAATGAAATTAATAGCACGAGGACTAAAAGGATAACGTATATAGCAAAGGGACTAAAATGATAAACACTCGATAACACAGGCCCCTAAAGGTGGTTATGCCCGATCAAGACTTTACTATATTATAAAAATTAAACATATCTTCTATACCACATTCAAATTCTTCCGTTTAAAACCTTAAGTTTATTAATTTATGAACCATTTTAACTATACATTTTCACTAAAATATTTAGTAGGAATTACGAACAAATTCAAGAATCTAATTGACTTTTTTGTTATGACAATAAAGAAATTAACATTTATTGAAAGAGATGAGGAGCCTTAACTGTAATTAAACCCCAAATAAAATTATCTCAATGAAAATATTCATAAATATTTAAAAAAATAATAAAGAAATTAACATATAGTTTGTTGAATCTGTGTCATAAAAAAAAGACTCAACACTTGCTAAACATCCCTCATAAACAGTTTGTGGAACATGTAGAGGGCCTAGTAGGAAACCAAAAGCCCATAAGCCTAATATCCTATGTGAAGCCCATCTTAAAAAGCCTCTTCTTTTCAAAGCGTATCAAAACAGTCCAATTTTATATTGTTAAAACGTTATAGTTTTAAATTCAAATATATCAATATATATATTTTTTAATAAGTATTTTCATTAAAATCGTCTTGTTCGGAGCTTAATCATAGTCAAGGCTCTCACTCCTCCCAACAAGTGTATTTAGTAGGATTCGAACCTTGTTCTCCTCCAACTTACTCAGCCTGCGTTACCAACTGAGGTATATCAATATATCAATATACCAATTTAGTATTACCAGTGACCAACGCTCTCTTCTTTTGAAGTTGAACTGGATTGCAACAAATAGAACATGGCTTGCTTCCTAATTTTTGAAGTTGGTTACAACGCACTTATTAGTTCTACCTCTATGAATAATCCTAATTTTGTAGATTTAGTTGTGGGTTTATGTAATCACTTATCTCCGAGTTGAATTATAACTTAGTTTTGTATGTAGATCAATGAATCATATTGCTTGTATGTCTAATCGAGGTATACGGTTTCTCTCTTAAATTTCAGTAAAGAAGAGATAATAAAAAAGACATGTGATTGTATGTTACGACCTAAAAGCTGAAGAAATAGTGTTCTACATGTCGCGTCCTAATTAGATAACTAGTTAGTCAGTTTGTTGAAAAGTAATCCTGCGTTGTTTATTGTAAATACTGCGTTTTAACTTTCCCGCTCATTCCCAATTCAGCCATTGGCTTCAAATAGCCTAACCTTGTACATTCACAAATTATCAGAGAAATTCAATAACAGAAAACAATTTACAGTCTCTCTCTAAACTCTCTTTCTCTCTCTAGTTCTAAGTCGCGATTTATAGATTCCAAGGTTATCAATTGGTATCAGAGCTTTTTGAACGAGGAATTGATTCTGATCACTGAGTTACCATGGCAGTCATATAAAACACGCGAGTTCAAGAGCTGAAAACGATGGAAGATAGCTTGAGGGGAATGGTTCGAAATCTTTTTGCAAAACAGAACAAGAAGAACGATGCGGCTCTCGCTGAAGTTCATTTGAGGCAATATCAAATCGCTTCTACACAGGTCACGCTCCTGGAGGAGGTGAGAAAGATCGTAATCGCAACTGCCGCCGGCACCCCGGCGAAGGAAACCACGCAAGTAATTTCTCACCCTGCTGGATCTGAGACGGAGTATTAATTTTCTACTAGATTCTCTAAAATCGAGTTCCTAGGTTTAATAGTGAGAATTTGGAGGACTGGATTTATAATTGCAAGCGATTCTTTGAGGTAGACCAAACACCTGTAGGATAGACGGTTAGGGTAGCCTCTATGCATCTAGGGGGTAAAGCCCTAGAATAGCACCAAATTGTGAATAGGAGTGGAGGAAATGTTAATGCTATACCCCGGGATGACTATGTGTTGATGCTCAAGAACAAGTTTGGACGGAGAGTGTTTACCAATCCAATAACTGATTTGAAGAGGTCGTACCAAACAGGCTCATTAACTAAGTACCTAGAAGCTTTTGATGCTAATGCGTATATGGTGGCCTTGAGTGAAGAAGACCTGTTGAGCATGTTCATTAGTGGTCTTAAGGATAAAGTTGGGTTCCTTGTACTTATGCAGTCCCCTAAATCCCTGCAACAAGCCTATACCCTAGCCAAAATCCTAGATACCTTTATCCAGTCACAGAAATCTGGAAAATCCTATAGCTATAAACATGTGCCCACACAGTTCTCTTACCAAACCACTTTAAAAACCAACCCAACCACCCAATCACTTCTCTAGCCAAAGGCCAACCCCAACCCCAACCCCAAACCTAAAACATAAACACCTTCCACAAACCAAACCCACCCACTAAGACTTCTAAAGTGAAGCGATTAACTGACACTGAACTGGTAGAAAAAAGGGCCAAGAATCAATGCTTCTGGTGTGAGAAGAGGTATTCGCCCAACCACCATTATACCAAGAAATATATGCACCTTATTGTAGATTGCTAAGGGGAAGAAGGGACAGAAGGAGGAGAATCCCAAGATGTGGTTATGGAGGAGCAAGAAGAAATAATGCCATTAATTTCTCTTCATGCTATGGGGGGACAACAAGATATAAGGGCACACTCAATGTGTAACACCCCCTTTAGAGGGAGTGTTCACAGTAACGATAACCTCCGATATCTTATTTACTAATTCAGTGAGTTTCACATTAATACTTAAACAAATTCACTCTCCATACTTATATATGTTAATCCTAAAACTTTAACATTCATAAATACACACCATAAGTTATAACTCCAAATATCAATAATATACAATTCACACTTCTCACACTATCTAGTACATGCCATTATTCTACAAATCATAATATTACATTAAAATACAAATCCACATCGAGTCTTTCCTTATATGCTCTTCAAGTTGATCCACTTATACCACTTTGGTCCAAGCTATCTACAAATCTCTACCTACGTGTACAAGAACAATTACACGCTAAGTAATTTGCATAGTGGTGTATAGTAATTTCGATTTCATAAAGATTATAACACAAAATACATTTACTTGTGCTAAAAAAATATCATAAAAACATATTTTAAAACCAAATATATGAAATTCAAATACACACATTTTAACAAATAAATCCGTCATTCAATTTACTTAAACAGTATCACATTATTCTTCATTTGCCCAAAGTAAACTAAGCAGTGATAACAGTATTGGATACGGGGCTGGCACTAAGCCCGAAGCCAAAGCTCCAAATGTTGGCACAAAGCCCGAAGCCGAAGCTTCAATATCAATATCTTGGTCAAGCCCGAAGCCAAAGCTTTAATTGTTTGTACAGTACTGTACCCCCCTTTATTGGCGCCAATCAACCTGGATTCATTTCCTACTCGTTTACTAAGGGCAATAAATAAAATTAACATCTTAAAAGTTTCAGTATAAACCATCAAACATAATACAACATATGTTCATAATCAAGGGACTCAAACCCTTATTATAAAAAAAAATCAAACTTCAATTGAAACACAAGAAATATCAACATTCATATTTCTCAGAAATATCACATTCATATTTCTCAGAAATTTCCAGATTTCGTGACCTGACTTCCCCTGCATTTTTCTTAGTTAAAACATTATCAAATCGAAAAAAGTTTCTTCTAAACATAATTAGTAACATGTCTTAGCTTTCCAAATCCACCAGAATCACAGAAATCCAAATTGTATAACCAAAGTTATGATCAAAATACTAAACAATGTACAAAGCTGAGATTTTCCGAAAACAGATTTCATGACTCAACTTTAAACGAAAATTTCACATTAAAAACGAACAAAATTCAATAAGGTTTCTTCTGAACATATATTCCTTAGTTTCTTTAGATATCAATAGAATTAAGAATCATTCAAATCGGATTTATATAACAAGAGAAAACATTAAAACAAAACAGGGATACAAATCTGAAAATTTTCCCCGAGAAATCGAAATTAGAGACACAAACCTTTTTCTAAGCTCTTTCTAGTTCTCTTCGACCTCTTTCCCTTGTCCTTTACTAGTATTAGCTTCCTCTACAATAGCCATATATAATTCTATCAAGATATTGTATAAATAAACTTTCCAATACCATAAATATGCTTAATCTATCATGAATTCTACTAATTAAGCTTTAATTTCATAAAAAATCACTCACTTCAAATTCGGGTTACTATTCATCCAAACCTTAAAAATTGAAATCCTCTTCTTCTAACCTTGATTCACTGAAATTGAAGATGATAGAGGGCTTAAGGATCGATTTCTAACTAGGATTTGAAGTTGAATCGAAGAAATCGGAAGCTTTTAGATTAGGGAGAATTTTGATAAGGGATGAGATGAAGAAGGATATGAATATGCAGGAGAAAGAGGATATGGGATGAGAATGATAAGGAATAGATATTATATGATTTATTTTTTTATTTTTTATTTTTTTTCAATAATGCCTTTGAACAAATAATTAAATGCCTAAATTATTCCTTCTTAATTAAATTACTTCCTTATGTCTTATAAATAATAATAATAACAATAATAAATACAAAAAAATAATTTTCATGATATTTTAATACCATAATAATTTATTATAAGTAAATTTTAAAATTTCAGGTCGTTATACAATGAGGGTTCTTGGGCTATGTAAGAAGAGAAAACTGCACATAATGGTAGATACTGGCAGCTCCTACAATATAATTGACCTCAAGGTTGCAAAAGAACTAGGCTGTCATTTGAGATCCATTACCCCGATGGAAATCACTATAGCCAATGGACACAAGATATACTGCCACTATCAATGTGACCAACTGAAGTGGAAAATGTAAGGGATTGATTGCGAAGCTGACTTCCTGACAATGGCAATTGGAGGTTGTGAAGTAATTCTTGGTATCAAATGGCTTTCCTCATTGGGGAAGGTTGAGTGGGATTTTAATACCATGGAAATGCAGTTCATGATGAAAGGAGACCAACACTATTTATGTGGCAACACAAATTCATTAGTGGGGGTGATAACTAATCATGGCATGTTGAAGTTGATGACTCACTCACAGATAATTTTCTTAGCCCAAGTGAAAACAATAGTGGGAGAGAAAACTGTAGAAGAAGGTATCCCATAAGAATTACTGGGCTTGATTGATGAGTATTAGCACCTGTTCCAAAAAGTGGTTGGAATACCGCCCCCAAGATCCCATGATCACAGAATTCCATTAGTAAAAGGGGCTTCCCCAATGAACCTCAGACCATATAGGTACTCCCCTATACAGAAGGACACCATTGAAAAGATGGTGAATGAACTGCTGGAAAGTGTCACCATCAGGAATAACACTAGTTCCTACTCCTCTCCTGTGCTTCTTGTCAAAAAGAAAGACAATTCATGGAGGATGTGCATTGACTACATAGAGCTTAATAAGAGGATTGTTAAGGATAGATACCCAACACTAGCAGTTGAAGGACTGTTCGATGAACTACACAATGCATCTATTTTCTCTAAGCTTGATTTAACTTTTGGCTATTACCAAATTAGGATGCATACCGCAGATGTCTATAAAACTACATTTAGGACTCACGAAGGGCATTATGAATTCCTAGTGATGCCCTTTGGGCTAACCAATGCTCCATCAACCTTCTAGAGTCTAATGAATGAGGTTTTTGAAGGGCTTCTAAGAAAGACTGTGCTAGTGTTCTTTGATGACATTTTGGTAGACAGTGCTACAATGAATGAGTATGTGCACCACTTGAAGGAGGTCTTTCAGTTACTTGAGAAGCATCAACTGTTTGCCAACTTGAGCAAGTACGGTCTTGGCAAACCTCAAGTAGAATACTTGAGGCACATAATTGGCAAGGGCAAGGTCTATATTGATCCAGTTAAGGTAGCAGCAGTGCAAAACTGGCCAACTCTAATGAATGTGAAACAGTTGAGGGGGTTTTTAGGCCTGGCTGGGTACTACAGAAGGTTCATACAACATTATAGGCAAATTAGCAGGCCATTGACTGAGCTTTTAAATAAGGATTCCACTAGAATGATCAGGCTACTATAGCATTTCAGTCACTCAAAATAGCCCTAGTTTCTTCACCAGTGCTAGCCCTGCCTTCACCCAACAAGGTATTTGAAGTAGAAACTGATACTTATGGAACTGGAATGTGAGTTTTCCTAATGCAGGGAGGACATCTAATTGCCTATATCAGTAAGGCTTTATCCAACAAACATCAGGGAATGTCTGTGTTGGGAACTGACAGTCAGATTGAACATGCATAAGAGGCATGGCGGAAATTCAAAATTTTATCCCTGTCCCTAGGAACTCCTATTAGTTGCATATAAATTAAATAAAGCCTTAACTAAATAATTCTCTACATAGTTTAGCATGCTAAAGGACTAGGCATACCATAATTCCAAATTATATCCTAGCATATTTATTTTATACTAAGCATGTTATAATTCTAATTTATAACCTAAGCATAAAAGAAACTAAGCATGCAAAAATAACCTAAGAATAATTATTAAGTCTAAAAACGCTTAAAGAAAAAGACTTAATAATTAAAAGAGAAAGAAAAGGAACTTACCAGTTGAAGCGTGCTTTTGCAGAACCTTCTTACACAAGCCTCCAATCGTAGGATAGCCTCTATCCATATCCACACGAACCCCACCAACCAAAACCTCCCCAGGAGGAAGAACTAAGAAGCCTCGAGTAGTTGCTAGACCACTCTAGAAGCCTCACCCAAAAAATATAAACTAGCGGTGCCCGAATAAATTCAGGCTCCACAAAAATAACTTGCTCAATTACGCGAGAGATTAATTATCTCGTTTAGGATTTATGCTTTGAGCTTGGTACAATATGAAAGGAAAGGGAATAGCCTATATATAGGCTTGGGGGAGCAAAAATGCTCCCCCTTTCACCAATGTGGGATGGGAGTGTATATATATATATATATATATATATATATATATATATATATATATATATATATATACACACACACACACACACATGCAGCGTGCATAGCTATGCACGCTGCATGTGTAATGGTCGCCCTTTATATGGGCTGCCTTTGTGCAGCCCATGAATAAGGGCTGTCGCATTTTTCGGTATATTTTACGCAATCGAACTTTGTACAAAATATTTCATACCTTTCGATTTTAATTTGCCAATGTAAAATCCCTTTTAAATCCTTTCAAATAAATATTTATTTTTGACTTTAATAAATTAGTTACCAGTCAAAATAAATTTTTTTTTTGTCCAACCAAAATTGATCTAATCAATTATAATTTATTTATGACTCTAATTAATCAGTTACCGGTCAAAATAAATTCCTTGGTCTATCCAAAATTGATCTAATCAATTTTAACCAATCAAATAATAATCCAATTATTATTTATGTTATATTTTCGTAATAGAATAAATCTATTAGTTCTTTACTTAGTCCGATGAAGGTCCAATGTGTGTGACCTTAAAGGATCCCGAAGTATTGAGCTGTTAAGGCTTAACCAACCCTTGTTCAAATGGAACCATTGGCTCGATGCTCTGGACCGTGAATAGAACTCGATTACCTTAAATGACTGTAGTACGCCTCTAGCAAGGGTCTATCATCCCCCATTACTCGGAACGTCATTTATGCTTATGACTTAATCCCGGTTAATGCAATAGTTATCCAGTGCGATAAATTCCTTCCATTCTTTAATATTAGTACCATTTGGTTTATTGGGTTCGGTTAAAGTGTTAACCAACTAATAGCGAGGTTGCTCCAAGATATCCCAGTTATTTACTCATTACCAAAGTATATTGCCTTTTAACATAGTATGTTTGACTAGAAACTATTTCTATCAAACACATACTCTGATCAGAGGTTTATGGCAATCATCACTTCAATAAGTGGCCAGGTACAACTCCTTAATATATCCGGAGCGATGGATTCTTTCCTACTACTCAGCCTACCAACGTGTTGTCATCACTATACCCATAATCACCCGTAGCACCCTAAATTAATGAGTGCATAGTAATGACCCAAAGTATAATAATAGTGGCACACAAGGTAGCTAGCATCTCAAGTATGAGGACATTCGCAAAGCTTATTGCATGAAGATAAACACTAACACATTGATATATATACCAAGTGTTTATCTTGCTGCGGTCTCCAATATATCTCCCAGATAAATCCATGTGTCAAACTTAAGGCACCACCTTCAGTCTTTAGGAGATTAACTGGTTGGACCCTTTCCAAGAAAGTTGACCACATACTAGTCTTTCCGTTTCATCAATATCCTTTCTTGATAAAACTATGACTAGGGATAGTTTAGACATAATCATAATTGCACATGAAGCAGGTTCCATCAAATATATAGTCCAACTATAATTTCTCTGACTTCATGCTATGATATGTCAATGACTTTTGCATACATCAATGAATATATATTTAACCAGCTTTAATATATATATATATATACACACAAGCATATTGATATAAATAAAAGATTAAAAGCCTTTATCGATTAAACAAATTATTCATACTATTACATAATTAAGATATATCGCCCTAATTACCTTAAGGGCATATATCATATCCAACAAACTCCCACTTGCACTAAGGTCAATTAGCCATATGTTTTAATCCATATGCTTTAACATGCTGGTCATATTTGACTTGAGTCAATGGCTTTGTCAGACTATCCGCGAGGTTCTGATCAGTGGGTACATATTCTAATCTTATTATCTTAGCATCAACAATCTCTCTGATTATATGATACTTTCTGGATACATGTCTGTTTTTCTGATGAGACCATGGTTCCTTCGCCTGAGCTATGGCACCATTGTTATCACAATATAAAGTAAATGGATCAATAGCCTCAGGCACCACACCGAGATCACCAATAAATCCCTTTAACCAGATAACTTCTTTTGCTGCTTCACATGCAGCAATGTATTCAGATTCCATGGTTGAATCAGTAGTAGTTTCTTGCTTGGAACTCTTCCAGCATACTGCCCCTCCATTTAACACATACACAAAACCTGACTGAGACTTAAAGTCATCCTTGTCAGATTGAAAGCTCGCGTCAGTGTAACCTTTGATAGTGAGATCACCTTCTCCATAAATTAAGAACTCATCCTTAGTCCTTCTCAAGTACTTAAGGATTGCCTTGACGACCATCTAGTGCTTTTCACCTGGATCTGACTGATATCTGCTCGTAAAGCTCAAAGCCTGAGAGACATCCGACCTAGTACATATCATAGCATACATGATGGATCCTATCGCGGATGCATAGGGTATATCCTTCATGCACGTTCTCTCCTGAGCTGTCTTCGGACACTTAGCCTTAGATAGGTTAATCCCCTTTGTCATCGGGAGATAACCTTTCTTAGAATGCTCAAGGTTGAACCTATTCAACACCTTGTCTATATATGTACTTTGAGAAAGACCTAACAACCTCTTGGATCTATCCCTGTAGATCTTTATACCTAGTATAAATGCTGCTTCACCAAGGTCTTTCATGGAGAACTTTCTTGACAACCATACTTTAACGTTTTGAAGAAGAGAAATGTCATTTCCTATTAGCAGAATGTCATCAATATACAATACTAGAAAAACGACTGCACTCCCACTAACCTTCTTGTAAACATAAGGCTCATTTGCATTTGGGCAGAAATCCAGTTCCCGGATTGTCTGATCATACCTTATATTCCAACTCCTGGATGCTTGCATAAGTCCATAAATGGATCTTTGTAGCTTGCATACCTTCGAGCCATTCTGAGATGTAAAACCCTCAGGTTGTGTCTTATACACATCCCGATCTAAATCCCCATTCAGGAATGCTGTGTTTACATCCATCTGCTAGATTTCATAATCGTAATGAGCAGCAATGGCGAGGAGTAACCTTATGGATTTGAGCATGGCTACCGTGAGAAGGTTTCATCATAGTCAATACCTTCCCATTGACTATAACCTTTCACAACCAACCTTGCTTTATAGGTAATTACATTACCGTCCATGTCTGTCTTCTTCTTAAAGCATTTGCACCCAATTGGTCTAACCTCTTGCGGTGCATCAACCAAATTCCAAACTTGGTTCTCGTACATGGAATCCATTTCTTATTTCACGGCCTTTTGCCATCTATCAGAATCTGAGCTTTTCATTACCTCATCATATGTCCTTGGTTCATCATCCTCCATAAGATGTAGTTCCTTATCATTAGTGATGATAAACCCATATCTATCGGGACCCTTATGAACACGACCTGATCTTCGCAATAATTGTGTTTTGACAGGTTGTTCTTGGATCACACTCTCTTGTGTATCTAGAATGGGGTCAATCAGTTGATCGTCTGTTTCTTCCTCTTGAACTTCCAGTTCAATATTGCTCCCACTGACTTTTTCAAGTAAGTGTTCCTTTTCTAAAAAGTGAGCATTCCGAGACACAAATACCTTTTGTGCTTCTGGTTGGTAAAACAGATATCCAGTTGTTTCCTTTGGATATCCAATGAATAGATATTTATCAGCCTTGGCATTTAGCTTATCTGACGCTATCCTCTTTACCATGGCAAGACAGCCCCATATTTTTAAGTGACTTAGAGATGGCTTTTTGTTACACCATCTTTCATAAGGTGTAAAATCAACTGATTTAGAGGGCACTCTCTTTAAGTCTAATTTATTGCATATACTACCATGGCAAATAATTCCAATAAAGGTAAATCATTTGCAAGTGCATCGGGTATGTTAACTCCTAATGCCTCGATCAATTCTGTTTTCATATAACCTTGGATCTTGGATAGCGGAGCCACCGATCATATATCATCTGATTCACATCTATTTTCTAACACATCACCATCCCCAATTCCGCTCGTTAATTTACCCATAGGCTCAACTGCACGTATCACTTCCACAACATAATCAATTTTAATAATGATATTACACTACAAAATGTTCTTTGTGTTCCATCTTTCAATTTAAACCTCATTTCTGCTCTTAAATTGACTAATCAATTAAATTATTGTGTTGTCTTTTTCCCAAATGGTTATATTTTGCAGGACTTGACTACGGGGAGGATGATTGGCTCGGGTGAACAACGCGATGGTCTGTATTACATGTCTCCATTAAAATACCTGCCAAAATCATTCCAAGCATCGCAGATTCCTGATTTATGGTATATGCGTCTCAGACACCCATCTCATAAGTTTCTTAAGCTTATCTCATCATTACTACCTTTAAATAAAAATTCTTTTTATGATCATAATAATTGTCATGTATGTCCTAAAGCAAAACAAACAAGATTGCCTTTTCCATTAAGCACAATACAATCTCATTCTCCTTTTGACTCGTTACATTGTGATATTTGGGGTCCACACAAAGTTCCGACACATTCAGGGGGCACGTTTCTTTCTCACCATAGTAGATGATTTTACTAGGTGCACATGGTAATTCCTCATGAATTAAATATTTGAAATACAACACTTGTTAGAGTCATCCATCACTTCTGTAAAAACTCAATTTCATGCCTTAATCAAAATAATTCGAGTTGACAATGGCTTAGAATTCCTTTCCATACAAGCCTTCTTTCACAAGAATGGCATCGAATGTCAACGTACTTGTATCTACACACCACAACAAAATGGGGTAGCAGAACGCAAACACAGACACATTCTTAACAGTGCACGAGCATTATTGTTCCAATCACATTTGCCATTAAAATTTTGGGGGTGAATGTGTTTTCACTGCAACATATATAATAAATCGTTTACCTTCACCTCTATTGAAAAATAAATCTCCATTTGAACTCCTATATAATCGACCCCCATCTCTCTCTTATATGAAGGTATTCGGTTGTTTATGTTATGCAACTGTTGTTTCACCTAAACAAAAATTTGATTCTCGATCTCATTAGTGTATCTTTCTTGGATATCCAAATAATAAAAAAGGTATAAATTGTTTGATATGGAAAATGGCACATTCCTTGTTAGTCGTGATGTTAAATTCCATGAAAAAATCTTTCCCTTTCTTAATAAATCCACAACAACAACCTTACCCAATTCACATACTGTCTTACTAAATTTAGCTTTTGATTTACGATATTCAGCTTTACTAATCAGTCCTTCCATATCAGAAAATTCAGATATCGTGAATTCTCCTCCTCCACCCATACCAGAAAATCCACCCTCAAACATACCTGCAACACTAGAATCTCCTTCCGTTCGTCACTCCAATCGCACCAGACAGACCCCTACCTGGCATTAAGACTACGTGATGGGATCTCAAGCCAATCTTTCTGACTCTAGTCAACAACTGTCAAAATCAACCAGGTATCCCCTTCAAAACTTTCTTTCTTATTCTCGTTTTACTCCTACACATTGTACATTTCTAGCTAACATCACAGGCACTAAACAACCCACCTCATATGCTCAAGCTATCCTTGATCCAAAATGGAAGCAAGCAAGGGAAGAGGAGTTAGCGGCCTTGCAACTCAACTAAACATGTAAAAGGAATTTTACATTGGCAAGTTGGAATCGAAAAGTATAAAATATTTTGCACAAAGTTCGGTTGCTGAAAAATGCACAGCTCTTATTCATGGGCTGCACAAAGGCAACCCATGAAAAGGGGCGGCTATGTATATATATATATATATATATATATTAATTAATTAATGGGATGGGAGTAATACTCCCATCCCACATCGATGAAAGGGGGAGCATTTTTGCTCCCCCAAGCCTATATATAGGCTATTTCCTTTCCTTTCAAAGTGTACCAAGCTCAGAGCTTAAATCTTAAGCGAGATAATTAATCTCTCGGGTACTTGAGCAAGTTATTTTTATGGAGCCTGAATTTATTCGGGCACCGCTAGTTTATATTTTTGGGTGAGGCTTCTAGAGTGGTCTAACAACTACTCGAGGCTTCTTAGTTCTTCCTCCTAGGGAGGTTTTGGTTGGTGGGGTTCGTGTGGATACTAATAGAGGCTATCCTGCGATTGGAGGCTTGTGCAAGAAGGTCCTGCAAAAGCACGCTTCAACTAGTAAGTTCTTTTTCTTTCTCTTTTAATTATTAAGTCTTTTTCTTTAAGTATTTTTAGACTTAATAATTATACTTAGGTTATTTTTGCATGCTTAGTTTATTTTATGCTTAGGTTATAACTTAGAGTTATAACATGCTTAGTATAAAATAAATATGCTAGGATATAATTTGGAATTATGGTATGCCTAGTCCTTTAGCATGCTAACCTAGGTAGAGAATTATTTAGTTAAGGTTTTATTTAATTTATATGCAACTAATAGGAGTTCCTGGGACAGGGTCAAAATTTTGAATTTCCGTCATGCCTCTTATGCATGTTCAATTTGACTGTCAGTTCCCAACAGTGGTATCAGAGCCTGCCTATTTAGTGCATAATTAAGTTAGAAGCAAACTAAATATTATTTTCTAAATGAAATGATTTGTTTATTTAATTGTTTGGAACAATATATATAAACTTCTGCCTTTCATTTCAAGGTTAGAAATTGGTTATGAATAATTTTGAATAAGCCTCCTCAACTTACTCAAATTATACAAGTGTCAATAATTTATTTAAATTACATGGGTTATAAATGCTCCCAATTTACATAAATTGGAAGAACAAAATTTATTAGTTCAAGAGAATCCATTGGTCTTCAGGTTTGTGCCCGTATTTGTTCTGGCTAAGGATTGGACTTGGTGTCTACTCCTCATAGGGCACCTCTCCTACCTGGGAACCTATATCGGTGCAATTTGAATTGACCAATCGGGGGATTAATATGAACTAATTTATTTCTAGTATATAAGATGGTGCTTATATATGTTTCTATAACAAAGTAAAAAAATTAAAATTATTGAATAAAAGCTTAAAGGAAATGCAATATAAATATAACAAACAAAAGTGTTAATTATTTTACATATAATCTAGGTTGATGGCATAATTATGATAAAGAGCTGAACCCACCTAAGGTTAGACCTTATAAATTAATTCTAAAATTCTCTAAATTAATACAAGTCATTATAATTTTGTCCATCTGATAAAATCCTAGATTGGGTGAGACGTTTAACACCAATAAAATCCCAAAGTAAAGATATTAAGGCAAGTTATAGTCTTCCTTACTCAAATTTATAATACGGTCTTTTTGGGCTATCAAAGTGCTACGCAAAGCGTTCCTTCTAGTCCACATTGATTGGTTGTAAAGTTTGAGATAGGGTCTGTCTTAACAGAGCTGGGGTGGTCCACCATAAAATTAAGGGCTAGGCCTAGATCTGAGACATATTCAAGGAGATGCTAATATAAGAGCACACGTCCCTTGGGATTAGGGAACTTGAATGAATTAGCAATTGCATGCGATGCAAATGGAATGGGATTCCAACTATGACTAACTATTATGACTTGACTCATAAAATTGAGGGTTGTAATAGACTAGTTATAGATGCTACCTACTAGAAAATTTAGCTGGGCTAAAATTCACGAATTCAATAGAATGGGCTATTATAAATTTCGAAGAAAATAGTAGGAAAATATATTTAATTAAAAGTCCTCATATTAAATACATGTACTTAAACTAATATCTAAACACTTTTCTTTTCTTATGTCTTAGGTTGAAAATGGCTTCCAATTTTAATCTCCGTATGTTACTTGACACTAAATAGAATGGCTCGAACTTTTCTGATTGGTTCCGAGCAGTGAGAATAGTTCTCAGATCTGAGGGAATTGCCTATGTCCTAAGTGAAATTTTCCCTGTAGAACCTGATGTTGAGGATCATGTAGAACATGATGCCTAGTTGAAGCACAGGAAAGATCGTGAGACTGCCATGTGTATTATATTGGGATCCATGAATCCTGAGCTTCAGAAATAACATAAGAACATGCCCTTGGAGGATATAGTTCTCCATCTTGAAAAACTCTTTTCGGAGAGGGAGAGGACAGAGAGGTATGAGACCTCCAAACTCCTTTACCGGACCAAGATGCAGGCTGGCACCTCTGCCTCTCAGCATGTACTGAAACTCTTGGGATACCTTGAGAAGCTGAATCGATTGGGATTTGAGATAAATCATGACTTGAGCATTGACCTTGTGTTGATGTCCTTGATAGATAGTTACTCAAGCTTCGTGACTAACTATTACATGAACATGATTAATTCAACTATCCCTGAATTAATTAACATGCTAAAAACAGTAGAACCTCAGATCAAGAAAGATCAGAAACCTCTACTGTTGGTTGAAAAAGGCAAGGCTTCTAAGAAGAAGAAGCAGGCATTGGGTGCTAAGAAAAGAATCAGTAAGAAGAAGAATGAAAAGAAATCATCTAAGTATGTCTGCTTCCAATGTAGGAAACCGAGACATTAGAAGAGGAATTGCAAAGCTCCTGCTTTTGAGCATTTGAAGAAGAAGCCTACAGAGGCATCTACTTTAGGTATATTTGTAATTGAAAACTTTGCTACTTTTCCGCAAGAATCCACTTGGGTATTAGATACTGGTTGTGGTTCTCATATCTGTACTTCTGTGCAGGGACTAAGGAACTGTAGAAAACTTGTAAAAGGGGAGATGGACCTATGCGTGGGAAATGGAGCCAGAGTTGCTGCATTAGCCGTAGGGAGCTTTAGTCTTGTTTTGTCAAGTGGACTTGTTTTAGTTTTGAATAATTGTTATTACATTCTAAGTGTTACTAAGAATATTGTATCTGTTGCGTGTTTAGCAACAGAGGGATTTGAAATTTTATTTTCGAATAATAATTGTCAGATTCGTTTGAATAATATTCTTTATGGTTATGGAATGTTGAAAGGTGGCATTTATATTCTTGATACTAAAACAGAAGTTTTCAATATAAACAATGTGAAGAAAGTTAAATTAGATAATGAGAATTCCTTCTACTTATGGCATTGCCGTTTAGGCCACATAAACAAAGATCGCTTAACCAAGTTACATAAGCGTGGAGACTTGGGCCCAATAGACTTAGAGTTTTATGGTGATTGCGAACCTTGTTAAAAGGAAAAATGACAAAGTTACCCTTTAAAGGAAAGGGTGAACGAGCCACGAGTACATTGGAACTCATACATACTGATGTGTGTGGTCCAATGAGTGTTCAGGCACTAGGAGGATACTCCTACTTCATAACCTTTATTGATGATTACTCACGATAAGGTTATTTATACTTGATGAAGCACAAATCTGAAAGTTTTGAAAAATTCAAACTATTCAGAGCTGAAGTAGAGAAACAGCTTGAGAAAAGTATTAAAACACTTCAATCGGATTGAGGTGGAGAATACTTAAGTCAGGAGTTTCAGGATTATCTAAAGGAAAACATGATAGTTCTCCAGTGGACCCCTCCTTATACACCCCAACACAATGGAGTGTCAGAAAGGAGGAATCGGACTTTATTAGATATGGTCAGGTCCATGATGAGCCATACAGTTCTTAGTAAATCCTTTTAGGGATATGCACTTGAGAGTGCGGTTTATGTCTTAAATAGAGTGCCCTCTAAATCAGTTGATATTACACCTTATGAAAGATGGTGTAACAAAAAGCCATCTCTAACTCACTTAAGAGTATGGGGTTGTCCTGCTATGGTAAAGAGGATAGCGTCAGATAAGCTAAATGCCAAGGCTGATAAATGTCTGTTCATTGGATATCCAAAGGAAACAATTGGATATCTGTTTTACCAACCTGAAGCATAAAAGGTATTTGTGTCTTAAAATGCTCACTTTTTAGAAAAGGAACACTTACTTGAAAAAGTCAATAGGAGCAATATTGAACTGGAAGTTCAAGAGGAAGAAATAGACGATCAACTGATTGACCCCGTTCTAGATACACAAGAGAGTGTGATCCAAGAATAGCATGTCGAAACACAATCATTGCGAAGATTAGGACGTGTTCATAAGGGTCTCGATAGATATAGGTTTATCATCACTAATGACAAGGAACTATATCTTGTGGAGGATGATGAACCAAGGACATATGATGAGGCAATGAAAAGCTCAGATTCTAATAAATGGCAAAAGGCCATGAAATCAGAAATGGATTCCATATAAGAGAACCAAGTTTGGAATTTAGTTGATGCACCGCAAGAGGTTAGACCAATCGGGTGCAAATGGGTCTTTAAGAAGAAGACAGACATGGATGGTAATGTAATTACCTATAAAGTAAGGTTGGTTGCAAAAGGTTATAGTCAACAGGAAGGTATTGACTATGATGAAACCTTCTCGCGGTAGCCATGCTCAAATCCATAAGGATACTCCTTGCCATTGCTGCTCATTACGATTATGAGATCTGGCTGATGGATGTAAAAATAGCATTCCTGAATGGGGATTTAGACCGGGATGTGTATATGACACAACCTGAGGGTTTTACATCTCAGAATGGCTTGAAGGTATGTAAGCTACAAAGATCCAATTATGGACTTAAGCAGGTATCCAGGAGTTGGAATATAAGGTTTGATCAGACAATCCGGGAACTAGATTTCTGCCTAAATGCAAATGAGCCTTGTGTTTACAAGAAGGTTAGTGGGAGTGCAGTTGTTTTTCTAGTATTGTATGTTGATGACATTCTGCTAATAGGAAATGACATTTCTCTTCTTCAAAACGTTAAAGTATGGTTGCCAAGAAAGTTCTCCATGAAAGACCTTGGTGAAGCAGCATTTATACTAGGTATAAAGATCTACAGGGATAGATTGAAGAGGCTGTTAGGTCTTTCTCAAAGTACATATATAGAAAAGGTGTTGAATAGGTTCAACCTTGAGCATTCTAAGAAAGGTTATCTCCCGATGGCAAAGGGGATTAACCTATCTAAGGCTGAGTGTCCGAAGACAGCTCAGGAGAGAATGCGCACGAAGGATATACCCTATGCATCTGCGATAGGATCCATCATATATGCTATGATATGTACTAGGCCGGATGTCTCTCAGGCTTTGAGCTTTACGAGCAGATATCAGTCAGATCCAGGTGAAAAGCACTGGATGGCGGTCAAGGCAATCCTTAAGTACTTGAGAAGGACTAAGGATGAGTTCTTGATTTATGGAGAAGGTGATCTCACTATCAAAGGTTACACTGATGCAAGCTTTCAATCTGACAAGGATGACTTTAAGTCTCAGTCAGGTTTTGTGTATGTGTTAAATGGAGGGACAGTATGCTGGAAGAGTTCCAAGCAAGAAACTACTGCTGATTCAACCACGGAATCTAAATACATTGCTGCATGCGAAGCAGCAAAAGAAGCTGTCTGGTTAAAGGGATTTATTGGTGATCTCGGTGTGGTGCCTGAGGCTATTAATCCAATTACTTTATATTGCGATAACAATGGTGCCATAGCTCAAGCAAAGGAACCACGGTCTCATCAGAAAAACAGACATGTATCCAGAAAGTATCATATAATCAGGGAGATTGTTGATGGTAAGACAATAAGATTAGAATATATACCCACTAATCAGAACCTCGCGGATGGTCTGACAAAGCCATTGACTCAAGTCAAACATGACCAGCATGTTAAAGCATATGGATTAAAACATATGGCTAATTGGCCTTAGTGCAAGTGGGAGTTTGTTGGATATGATGTATGCCCTTAAGGCAATTAGGGCGATATATCTTAATTATGTAATAGTACGAATAGTTTATTTAATCAATAAAGACATTTGTTCTTTTGTTTATATCAATATGTTTTTATACATATATATTATAGCTGGTTAAAATATATTCATTGATGTATGTATACAAAAGTCCTTGACATATCATAGCATAAAGTTAGAGAAATTATAGTTGGACTTTTTTTGGTGGAACCTACTTCATGTGCAATTACGATTATGTCTAAACTATCCCTAGTCACAGTGTCATCAAGAAAGGATATTGATAAAACGGAAAGACTAGCATGTGGTCAACTTTCTTGGAAAGGGTCCAAGCAGTTAATCTCCTAAAGACTGAAGGTGGTGCCTTAAGCTTGACACATGGATATATCTGGGAGATATATTGGAGACCGCATCAAGATAAACACTTGGTATAAATATCAATGTGTTAGTGTTTATCTTCATGCGATAAGCTTTGCGAATGTCCTCATACTTGAGATGCTAGTTGCCTTGTGTGGTACTATTGCTATACTTTGGGTCATTGCTATGCACTCATTAATTTAGGGTGCTACGGGCGATTACGGGTGTAGTGATGACAGCACGTTGGTAGGCTGAGTAGTCGGAAAGAATCCATCGCTCCGGATATATTAAGGAGTTGTACCTGGCCACTTGTTGAAGTGATGATTGCCATAAACCTCTGATCAGAGTATGTGTTTGATAGAAATGGTTTCTAGTCAAACACACTATGGTAAAAGGCAATATACTTCGGTAACAAGTAAATAACTGGGATAGCTTGGAGCAACCTTGCTATTAGTGGGTTAACATTTTAACCGAACCCAATAAACCAGATGGTACTAATATTAAAGAATGGAAGGAATTTATCGCACTGGATAACTATTGCATTAACCAGGATTAAGTCATAAGCATAAATGACGTTCCGAGTAATGAGGGATGGTAGATCCTCGCTAGAGGCGTACTACAGTCGTTTAAGGTAATCGAGTTCTATCCACGGTCTAGAGCATCGAGCCAATGGTTCCATTAGAACAAGGGTTGGTTAAGCCTTAACAGCTCAATACTTCGGGATCCTATAAGGTCACACACATTGGACCTTCATCGGACTAAGTAAAGAACTAATAAATTTATTCTATTACAAAAATATAACATGAATAATAATTGGATTATTATTTAATTGGTTAAAATTGATTAGATCAATTTTGGATAGACCAAGGAATTTATTTTGACCGATAACTAATTAATTAGAGTCATAAATAAATTATAATTGATTAGATCAATTTTGGTTGGACCAAAATTATTTATTTTGACTGGTAACTAATTTATTAGGGTCAAAAATAAAAATTTATTTAAAAGGATTTAAAAGGAATTTTGCATTGGCAAGTTAGAACCGAAGAGTATGAAATATTTTGTACAAAGTTTGGTTGCCGAAAAATGCACAGCCCTTATTCATGGGCTGCACAAAGGCAGCCCATTAAAAGGGGCGGCTGTATATATATATATATATATATATATATATATATATATATATATATATATATATATATATATATATTAATTAATGGGATGGGTACTCCCATCCCACATCGATGAAAGGGGGAGCATTTTTCCTCCCCCAAGCCTATATATAGGCTATTTTCTTTCCTTTCAAATTGTACCAAGCTCTAAGCATAAATCCTAAGCGAGATAATTAATCTCTCGGGTACTTGAGCAAGTTTATTTTGTGGAGCCTGAATTTATTCGGGCACCGCTAGTTTATATTTTTGGGTGAGGCTTCTAGAGTGGTCTAGCAACTACTCGAGGCTTCTTAGTTCTTCCTCCTGGGGAGGTTTTGGTTGGTGGGGTTCGTGTGGATACTGATAGAGGCTATCCTGCGATTGGAGGCTTGTGCAAGAATGTCCTGCAAAAGCACGCTTCAACTGGTAAGTTCTTTTTCTTTCTCTTTTAATTATTAAATCTTTTTCTTTAAGTGTTTTTAGACTTAATAATTATGCTTAGGTTATTTTTGCATGCTTAGTTTATTTTATGCTTAGGTTATAACTTAGAGTTATAACATGCTTAGTATAAAATAAATATGCTAGGATATAATTTGGAATTATGGTATGCCTAGTCCTTTAGCATGCTAACCTAGGTAGAGAATTATTTAGTTGAGGGTTTATTTAATTTATATGCAACTAATAGGAGTTCCTGGGACAGAGTCAAAATTTTGAATTTCCGTCATGCCTCTTATGCATGTTCAATTTGACTGTCAGTTCCCAACAACATGGACAATAATGCCACGCCCAACAGGTCACAAACACAATGGTTGCAAATGGGTCTATAAAATCAAATATCGATCTGATGGCACCATTGAATAATATAAAGCACGCCTTGTAGAAAAAGGGTACATACAAGTTGAAGGGATTGGTTATGGAGAGTCTTTTTCACCCACAGCTGAAACTTACAACTCTTAGATGCCTTCTCACTGTAGCAGCCGCGAGAGACTGGTTCATTCATCAATTGGATGTACAAAATGCATTCTTACATGGCAGCTTACATGAAGTTGTCTACATGGACTTGCCACCTAGACATCGTCGACATGGGGAGAGTGTTGTATGTCGACTCAACAAATCATTATATGGCCTCAAACAAGCCTCTCGTAATTGGTTCTCTACATTTTTTGATGTGGTTCAAACAACATGTTACCAACATTCCAAAGCGGACTATTCTTTATTCACAAAGCATCAAGGGTCCTCATTCACTGCCATTGTAATCTATGTAGATGATATCCTTTTAACTGGGAATGACCTCAAAGAAATGCAGCACCTCAAAGAATGCTTACTTCGACGTTTTCGCATTAAAGATCTTGGTGATTTAAAATATTTCTTAGGGATTGAGTTTTCTCGTTCCAAATCTGGAATTTACATGTCCCGAAGAAAATACATATAACGAACCGAAATTTTTAAAAATTTAATTATAATAACTTACTATGGTATTAAAATATCATGAAAATTATTTTTATTGTTACAATTGTTATTGGATATAAGGCATGAGGAAATAAGAGTTAATTAAGTAAGAGAGATGAATTGGGCATTTAATTATTTGTTCAAGGGTATTATTGAAAATTAAAAAAAAAAGGAAAAAAAATACATACATAATATCGAGCATCTTCTCTTCTCATTCTTCATCTTCATTTCCTTACTTCTTCCTACTCTTTAACCAAAATTTTTCATAACCTAAAAACTTTCGATTTCTTCGATTCAACTTCGAATTCTTGTTAGAAATCAATCCTTAAGCCCTCTATCATCATCAATATCAGTGAATCAAGACTAGAAGAGGAGGATTTCAGATATTAAGATTCGGATGAATAGTAACCCGAGGTGAGTGGTTTTTGGTAAAATTAAAGCTTAATTAGTAGAATTCATGGTAGATTAAGCATATTTATGGTATTAGGAAGTTTATTTATGCAATATCTTGATAGAATTATATATGGCTGTTGTAGAGGAAGCTAGTGCAAGCAAATCAAAGGCAAAAGAGGAAGAAGAGAGCTAGAAAGAGCTTAGAAAAAGGTTTGTGTCTCAAATTTCGATTTCTCGGTTTTTTGAAAAAAATTTCAGATTTGTATACCTATTTTGTTTTAATGTTTTCTCTCGTTATATAAATCTGACTTTGAATGATTCTTGATTCTATTGATATCTACAGAAAGTAAGGAATATATGTTCAGAAAGAACCTTATTGAATTTCGTTCGTTTTTAATGTGAAATTTTCGTTTGAAGTTGAGTCATGAAATCTGTTTTTCGGAAAATCTCAGCTTTGTATACTGTTTAGTATTTTGATCATAACTTTGGTTATACAATTTGGATTTCCATGATTTTGGTGGTTTTGGAAAGCTGAGACATGTGGCTAATTATTTTTAGAAGAAAGTTCTTCGATTGGATGATGTTTTAATAGTGAAAAATGCAGGGTAAGTCAGGTTGCAAAACCTGGAAAAATTTTAGAAAGTATGAATATTGATTTTATTGAGTTTTAATTGAAGTTTGATGCTTAAAAATTTAGGATTTGAAATTCCTAATTTCTGAAGTTATGTTGAATTATGATTGATGGTTTATACTGGAATTTTTAAGATGTTACTTTGATTTATTGCCCTTATTAAACGAGTAGAATACGGGTCAGGGTAGATTGGCGCCAATAAAGGAGGGTACAGTACTGTACAAACAATTGAAGCTTTGGCTTCGGGCTTTGGCCGATATTATGATATATATATATATATTGATATTGAAGCTTCGGCTTCGGGCTTGACCGATATATTGATTTTGAAGCTTCGACTTCGGGCTTAACCTATATATTGATTTTGAAGCTTCGGCTTCGGGCTTGTCCGCTCCCGTATCCATTTTACCATTATTTAGGACTTGTTTACTTTGGGCAATATGTGGTTAAAGTGTTTGGAAAAAAAATTGATATAAACTTGATTGTACTTTGAAAGGTTTCTAATATAAGTTTTGTGATTTGGTTCCATAAAGTTGGTTAATTTGTTTTTGACTTATAAATATACTTTGTTTCTATTTTAAAAATGTTCAAAGTTGTTATATTTCTTTTATGGACACCACTAAGCAAATTGCTTAGCGTGTAGTTTTTTTTTCTACACGTAGGTGGAGAACTTGTAGATAGCTTGGACTAAAGTGGTATAAGTGGATCATCTTGAAGAGTATATAAGGAAAGACTCGAGGTGGATTTGTAATTTAATGTAATATTATGGTTTGTAGAATAATGGCATGTACTAGATAGTGTGAGAAATGTAAAGTGGCATTGAGAAATATTTGGAGAATAATTTGGAGTTGGAAACATTATATTTGTATTTGTACATATTAAATCTATAAGTATTGAATTTTAAATAGTGGAGTATAGTTGTTTATTGGGTGAGTATAGTTACTGTGACGCTCCTTGTAAAGGGGGTGTTATATTTGTTGGTATCAGAGCGAGGTTTAGGCGATTCTAGGACTAAGATGTACATGCGATTTAGGATATAAATACGTTATGATAGTTGTTTGATGCACTTTGGTCCAATTTTCAGGAATAAGTTATGGCTAGTAGTAGTCACGGTCAGAATGAGGAAGAGGATGCTAAGAGTACAGTCCGTACTAGACTAGGGGATGAGCAAAGACGTGAACCTCCACCAGTTCATGGCTTTCCCGAATAACCTACTCCAGCACAAGCTGCTTTACTTCAGCATATGACTACTGAAGTAATCACACAAGTACTTTGAAACATACAAATCCCTCAAGTTCCTGTAGTACCTCACATTGAAAGAAGAGAGGAGAGAACTCCTCTTGAAAGAATCAAAAAGCTTCCGGCTGATGACTTCAAAGGGGACACAGTGAATCCTGCAATTGCAGAAGATTAGCTTGATCATACTAAATGGTGTATGACTAGGCTTCATTTTACAGATGAAGAGAGATTAGACTGTGTGCAAGGTCAACTCAAAGAACAAGCTAGGAGGTGGTGGGATAATATTGTGAGAGAAAGGCAACCCGGAGAAATCACTTGGGGTCTTTTCTTGGAACAATTTGACAAGAAGTACATTAGTGAACGATTCAAAGATGAGCAGAGGAAATTGTTCTTGTCTTTGAGACAGGGACGAATGACTGTATCAGAATATGAAGTTAAATTCCTCAAACTCGAGAGGTATGATCGTGATATCATTGACAGTGAAGTAAAGCGATGTAAGAGATTCGAGGATGGGCTGAATGGTGAAATTAGAGTGCATTTACTTGCACAAAGGATTAGGGTGTTCAATGACTTGGTTGATGCTGCTACGGGCATTGAGAAGATTAATTCAGATAGACAACAAAGAATGGCTAAAAGATCTGGATTTCAAAAGGGGTCGCAGGGTCCAGTTAGTTCAGAATCTCCAAGTAAGAAATAGAAGGTAACATCAGAACGAACACAATCTCATTCCAGCGGGTTTTCACCGAGACAAACCATAAGTACGAGGTCAGCGACTACTGTACCTTCAGGTCGAGGCAGAGGAAATATTCCACAATGTTCTAATTGTGGAAGGATGGATACAGGGAATGTTGGGGAAAAGGTAGAGTCTGCTTTAAATGTGGCTCAAAGGAACATTTGATTGCAAATTATCCTCAAAGACAGATAAGTACATCTGCACCTGCAGTAGTTCCTACTCCTACAATGCGAGGTGGAAGAGGAAGGGGAAGAGGAAATCTAGTGGTTCAAGTGGGCATAATGTGGCTCAACAAGCACCGCAGAGTGGTAGACCGGGAGGAATGGCCCAAAGTCATGCAATCCGAGGGCCTGAGACTCGAAAATCTACTGAAGTTATTGTCGGTAAATTTTCATTCTTTAATCACAATGTTTAAGCTTTGATAGATCCCGATTCATCTCATTCATATATATGTACTGCATTAGCATAAGAGAAAGGGTTACATGTAGAAGAATTAGGAGAAAATATTAAAGTGACTAATCCTTTAGGACACAGTGTGATAGTAAGCAAAGTGTATATAAATTGCCCTATTATGATTCAACATCAAATTTTCCATGCAAATTTAACTGAGTTACCTTTTCGAGATTTCGATGTTATCTTGGGAATGGATTAGTTATCGGAACATCGAGCTGTGGTGGATTGCAAAAATAAAAGAATGTCACTTCAAGTTTCTGACGGAGAAGAAATAGTTATCGTGGGGGAAAGATCAGATTATCTCTGTAACATAATTTCTTTAATGAAGACTAAAAGGCTGGTTAGGAAGGGATGTCAGGCCTACCTAATCTTTGCTCTAGAATCGAAGAAAGGTGAGTTAGAATTGCAGAATATTCCTACAGTATGTGATTTCCCTGATGTATTTCTAGAAGAACTACCGAGGTTGCCACCAAAAAGAAAGGTAGAATTCGCAATTGATGTATTGCCGGGTACCGCACCAGTATCCAAAGCACCATATAGAATGGCCCCTGCTGAACTGAAAGAGTTCATGATTCAGTTGCAAGAATTGATAGACAAACGATTCATACGCCCGAGTATATCCCCGTGGGGTGCACCAGTGTTGTTTGTTAAGAAGAAAGATGGGTGGCTCCGATTATGTATTGATTACCGGGAGTTGAATAAATTGACAGTGAAGAATAAGTATCCATTGCCAAGGATTGAAGACTTATTTGATCAACTCAAGGGTGCCAAATACTTCTCTAAGATTGATTTGAGATCGGGTTACTATCAGATGAGAGTGAAAGATGATGATATTGTAAAGACGGCTTTCCGAACTAGATATGGGCACTATGAATTTTTGGTTATGCCATTGGGTCTAACTAATGCACCAGCAGCATTTATGGACCATATGAACCGTGTCTTTTACTTATATTTAGACAGGTTTGTAGTGGTTTTCATTGATGACATTTGGTGTATTCTAAGTCACGGGAAGAGCATGATCAACATTTGCGGATAGTCTTCTAAACTTTGAGGGAAAATAAATTGTATGCCAAACTTAGCAAGTGTGAGTTTTGGCTTAAAGAAGTTTCTTTCTTAGGCCATGTTGTTTCTGCAGAAGGAATTAAAGTGGATCCTAAGAAGATAGAAGCAGTTGTAGAATGGAAACCACCAAAGAACCCTACGGAGGTCAGAAGTTTCCTTGGCTTAGCAGGTTATTACAAAAGATTTGAGAAGGGATTTTCAGTCATTGCTGCCCCACAGATGAAACTACTTTAGAAGAATGCAAAATTTGAGTGGAATGACAAGTGCCAAGAAAGTTTTGAGAAATTGAAGGCGATGTTAACTGAAGCACCCATCCTTACCCTACCAGAGCCTGAAAAAGATTTTGTAATCTATAGTGATGCTTCTCATAGTGGTCTTGGGTGTGTTTTAATGCAAGAAGGAAAAGTGATTGCCTATGCTTCCAGGCAATTGAAGAATCGTGAAAGGAATTATCCGACACATAATTTGGAAATGGCTGCAATAGTCTTTGCCTTGAAAATTTGGCGACACTATCTTTATGGAGAAAAATGTTATATTTATATAGATCACAAAAGCTTGAAATATTTGCCTACACAGAAGGAATTGAATTTAAGGCAGAGAAGGTGGATGGAATTCGTTAAAGATTACGATTGTCTTATTGATTACCATCCAGGAAAGGCTAATGTAGTGGCAGATGCTCTCAGTAGAAAGACAATGATGGCACTAAGGGCTACGAAAATGGGGTTAGCTCTTACCAGTAGTGGAGCCTTAATTGTAGAATTAAAGATTCAACCTATACTACTACAACAGGTTAAGCAAGCACAAAATGAAGATGGTGAGCAAGGACACAAGTGGGTATCATAGACAACTATATGGTTCGAGAAGATGGGTGTCTATATTTTAAAGATAGACTGTGTGTGCCAAAAAAATGAAGAATTAAAGAATAATATTTTACATGAGGCGTATAGTAGTCCTTATGCGATGCATCCAGGAGCAAATAAGATGTACCAAAATTCGAAGAGCCATTATTGGTGGAATGGAATGAAGAAAGACATTACTAATTATGTTACTCAATGTCTAACTTGTCAACAGGTGAAAGCAGAACATCAAGTTCCTTCTGGATTGTTGCAACCTATAACAATTCTAGAATGGAAATAGGAAAGAATCACAATAGACTTCGTGACATCTTTACCACTTGCACAGAAGAAACATGATGCAGTATGGGTTGTTGTAGATAGATTGATAAAGTCTGCCCACTTTCTTCCAGTTTGGATGGATTATTCACTTGATAGGTTGGCTCAGTTATATGTAGATGAGATAGTAAGGCTACACAGAGTGCCTATTTCAATCATTTCTGACCGAGATCCAAGATTTACTTCGAGATTTTGGAAGAAGTTACAAGAAGCCTTAGGTAGTAAACTTCATTTCAGTACTTCATTTCATCCTCAAACAGATGGTCAGTCTGAAAGAGTAATTCAGGTTTTGGAAGACATGATGAGAAGTTATATCATTGAATTCGAGGGAAGTTGGGATAAGTATTTGTCCCTCATAGAGTTTGCCTATAATAACAGCTATCAGTCAAGCATACAAATGGCGCCATATGAAGCATTGTATGGAAGAAAATGTCGAACTCCATTAGATTGGATCGAACTTAGTGAAAACAAGATTGTGGGAGTGGATTTAATTCAGGAGACAAAGGAGAAGGTAAAACTTATTCAAGAGAGATTGAAGGCTGCATCGGATAGACAAAAATCTTATGCTGATCTAAAAAGAAAAGACATTACTTATGAAGTTGGGGATAAAGTATTTCTCAAAGTATCTCCTTGGAAGAAAGTCCTGCAATTTGGCAAGAAAGGCAAGCTCAGTCCGAGATTCATTGGCCCATATGAGGTTATAGAGAAGGTTGGACCGGTAGCTTATCGGTTGGCACTACCCCCGATACTCGATAAAATTCATAATGTGTTCCATGTGTCGATGTTAAGGAGATACAGATTAGATCCATCACATATCTTATCTCCTGATGTCGTAGAAATCGAACCCGACGAGGAACCGGTACAAATCTTGGCGAGAGTGGTTAAACAATTGAGAAACATGTTTATTCCTTTGGTAAAAGTACTTTGGAGGAATCATAAGGTTGAAGAAGCAACTTGGGAATCGGAGGATACAATGAAAACTCAATATCCGCAATTATTTTCAGGGAATTTTCGGGACGAAAATTCATAAGTGGGGGAGAATTGTAACGAACCAAAATTTCTAAAAATTTACTTATAATAAATTACTATGGTATTAAAATATCATAGAAATTATTTTTATTGTTATAATTGTTATTGGATATAAGGCATGAGGAAATAAGAGTTAATTAAGTAAGAGAGATAAATTAGGCATTTAATTATTTGTTCAATTGGAAATTGAAAAAAAAAATAAAAAAATATATAAATAATATCAAGCATCTTCTCTTCTCGTTCTTCATCTTCATTTCCTCTCTTCTTTCCACTCTTTAACCAAAATTTTCCATAACCTAAAAACTTTCGATTTCTTCGATTCAACTTCGAATTCTTGTTAGAAATCGATCCTTAAGCCCTCTATCATCATCAATTTCAGTGAATCAAGACTAGAAGAGGAGGATTTCAGATATTAAGATTCGGATGGATAGTAACCCGAGGTGAATGATTTTTGGTGAAATTAAAGCTTAATTAATAGAATTCATGGTAGATTAAGCATATTTATGGTATTAGGAAGTTTATTTACACAATATCTTGATAGAATTATATATGGCTGTTGTAGAGGAAGCTAGTGCAAGCAAATCAAAGGCAAAAGAGGTAGAAGAGACCTAGAAAGAGCTTAGAAAAAGGTTTGTGTCTCAAATTTCGATTTCTCGGTTTTTCGAAAATTTTTCCAGATTTGTATACCTGTTTGGTTTTAATGTTTTCTCTAGTTATATAAATCCGATTTGAACGATTCTTAATTCTATTGATATCTACAGAAAGTAAGAAATATATATTCAGAAGGAACCTTGTTGAATTTCCTTCGTTTTCAATGTGAAATTTTCGTTTGAAGTTGAGTCAGGAAATCTGTTTTTCTGAAAATCTCAGCTTTGTACACTGTTTAGTATTTTGATCATCACTTTGGTTATACAATTTGGATTTCCGTGATTTTAGTTGTTTTCGAAAGCTGAGACATGTGGCTAATTATGTTTAGAAGAAAGTTCTTCTATTGGATGATGTTTTAATAGTGAAAAATGCAGGGGAATTCAGGTTGCGAAACCTAGAAAAATTCTGGAAAGTATGAATATTGATTTTATTGAGTTTTAATTGAAGTTTGATGCTTAAAAATTTAGGATTTGAAATTCCTAATTTCTGAAGTTATGTTGAATTATGATTGATGGTTTATACTGGAATTTTTAAGATGTTACTTTGATTTATTGCCCTTATTAAACGAGTAGAATACGGGTCAGGGTAGATTGGCGCCAATAAAGGGGGTACAGTACTGTACAAACAATTGAAGTTTTGGCTTCGGGCTTTTGCCGATATTATGATATATATATATATTGATATTGAAGCTTCGGCTTCGGGCTTGACCGATATATTGATTTTGAAGATTCGGCTTCGGGTTGACCGATATATTGATTTTGAAGCTTCGGCTTCGGGCTTATCCGCTCCCGTAGCCATTTTACCATTATTCAGGACTTGTTTACTTTGGGCAATATGTGGTTAAAGTGTTTGGAAAAAAAATTGATATAAAATTGATTGTACTTTGAAAGGTTTCTAATATAAGTTTTGTGATTTGGTTCCATAAAGTTGGTTAATTTGTTTTTGACTTATAAATATACTTTGTTTCTATATTAAAAATGTTCAAAGTTGTTATATTTCTTTTATGGACACCACTAAGCAAATTGCTTAGCGTGTAGTTTTTTTTTCTACACGTAGGTGGAGAACTTGTAGATAGCTTGGACTAAAGTGGTATAAGTGGATCAGCTTGAAGAGTATATAAGGAAAGACTCGAGGTGGATTTGTAATTTAATGTAATATTATGGTTTATAGAATAATGGCATGTACTAGATAGTGTGAGAAATGTAAAGTGGCATTGAGAAATATTTGGAGAATAATTTGGAGTTGGAAACATTATATTTGTATTTGTACATATTAAATCTATAAGTATTGAATTTTAAATAGTGGAGTATAGTTGTTTATTGGGTGAGTATAGTTACTGTGACGCTCCTTGTAAAGGGGGTGTTATATTTGTTGGTATCAGAGCGAGGTTTAGGCGATTCTAGGACTAAGATGTACATGCGATTTAGGATATAAATACGTTATGATAGTTGTTTGATGCACTTTGGTCCAATTTTCAGGAATAAGTTATGGCTAGTAGTAGTCACGGTCAGAATGAGGAAGAGGATGCTAAGAGTACAGTCCGTACTAGACTAGGGGATGAGCAAAGACGTGAACCTCCACCAGTTCATGGCTTTCCCGAATAACCTACTCCAGCACAAGCTGCTTTACTTCAGCATATGACTACTGAAGTAATCACACAAGTACTTTGAAACATACAAATCCCTCAAGTTCCTGTAGTACCTCACATTGAAAGAAGAGAGGAGAGAACTCCTCTTGAAAGAATCAAAAAGCTTCCGGCTGATGACTTCAAAGGGGACACAGTGAATCCTGCAATTGCAGAAGATTAGCTTGATCATACTAAATGGTGTATGACTAGGCTTCATTTTACAGATGAAGAGAGATTAGACTGTGTGCAAGGTCTACTCAAAGAACAAGCTAGGGGGTGGTGGGATAATATTGCGAGAGAAAGGCGACCCGGAGAAATCACTTGGGGTCTTTTCTTAGAACAATTTGACAAGAAGTACATTAGTGAACGATTCAAAGATGAGTAGAGGAAATTGTTCTTGTCTTTGAGATAGGGACGAATGACTGTATCAGAATATGAAGTTAAATTCTTCAAACTCAAGAGGTATGATCGTAATATCATTGACAGTGAAGTAAAGCGATGTAAGAGATTCGAGGATGGGCTGAATGATGAAATTAGAGTGCATTTACTTGCACAAAGGATTAGGGTGTTCAATGACTTAGTTGATGCTGCTACGGGCATTGAGAAGATTAATTCAGATAGACAACAAAGAATGGCTAAAAGATCTGGATTTCAAAAGGGGTCGCAGGGTCCAGTTAGTTCAGAATCTCCAAGTAAGAAATAGAAGGGAACATCAGAACAAACACAATCTCATTTCAGCGGGTTTTCACCGAAACAAACCGTAAGTACGAGGTCAGCGACTAGTGTACCTTCAGGTCGAGGCAGAGGAAATATTCCATAATGTTCTAATTGTGGAAGGATGGATACAGGGGAATGTTGGGGAAAAGGTAGAGTCTGCTTTAAATGTGGCTCAAAGGAACATTTGATTGCAAATTATCCTCAAAGACAGATAAGTACATCTGCACCTGCAGTAATTCCTACTCCTACAATGCGAGGTGGAAGAGGAAGGGGAAGAGGAAATGCTAGTGGTTCAAGTGGGCATAATGTGGCTGAACAAGCACCGCAGAGGGGTAGACCGGGAGGAATGGCCTAAAGTTATGCAATCCGAGGGCCCGAGACTCAGAAATTGACTGAAGTTATTGTCGGTAAATTTTCATTCTTTAATCACGATTTTTAAGCTTGGATAGATCCCGATTCATCTCAATCATATATATGTACTGCATTAGCATAAGAGAAAGGGTTACATGTAGAAGAATTAGGAGAAAATATTGAAGTGACTAATCCTTTAGGACACAGTGTGATAGTAAGCAAAGTGTATATGAATTGCCCTATTATGATTCAACATCAACTTTTCCATGCAAATTTAACTGAGTTACCTTTTCGAGATTTCGATGTTATCTTGGGAATGGATTAGTTATCGGAACATCGAGCTGTGGTGGATTGCAAAAATAAAAGAATGTCACTTCAAGTTTCTGACGGAGAAGAAATAGTTATCGTGGGGGAAAGATCAGATTATCTCTGTAACATAATTTCTTTAATGAAGACTAAAAGGCTGGTTAGGAAGGGATGTCAGGCCTACCTAATCTTTGCTCTAGAATCGAAGAAAGGTGAGTTAGAATTGCAGAATATTCCTACGGTATGTGATTTTCCAGATGTATTTCCAGAAGAACTACCGAGGTTGCCACCAAAAAGAAAGGTAGAATTCGCAATTGATGTATTGCCGGGTATCGCCCCAGTATCCAAAGCACCATACAGAATGGCCCCTGCTGAACTGAAAGAGTTCAAGATTCAGTTGCAAGAATTGTTAGACAAACGATTCATACGCCCGAGTATACCCCCGTGGGGTGCACCAGTGTTGTTTGTTAAGAAGAAAGATGGGTGGCTCCGATTATGTATTGATTACCGGGAGTTGAATAAATTGACAGTGAAGAACAAGTATCCATTACCAAGGATTGAAGACTTATTTGATCAACTCAAGGGTGCCAAATACTTCTCTAAGATTGATTTGAGATCGGGTTACTATCAGATGAGAGTGAAAGATGATGATATTGCAAAGACGGCTTTCCGAACTAGATATGGGCACTATGAATTTTTGGTGATGCCATTTGGTCTAACTAATGTACCAGTAGCATTTATGGACCATATGAACCGTGTCTTTTACTTATAATTAGACAGGTTTGTAGTGGTTTTCATTGATGACATTTTGGTGTATTCTAAGTCACGGGAAGAGCATGATCAACATTTGCGGATAGTCTTCTAAACTTTGAGGGAAAATAAATTGTATGCCAAACTTAGCAAATGTGAGTTTTGGCTTGAAGAAGTTTCTTTCTTAGGCCATGTTGTTTCTGCAGAAGGAATTAAAGTGGATCCTAAGAAGATAGAAGCAGTTGTAGAATGGAAACCACCAAAGAACCCTGTGGAGGTCAGAAGTTTCCTTGGCTTAGCAGGTTATTAAAAAAGATTTGTGAAGGGATTTTCAGTCATTGCTGCCCCACTGACAAAACTACTTCAAAAGAATGCAAAATTTGAGTGGAATGACAAGTGCCAAGAAAGTTTTGAGAAATTGAAGGCGATGTTAACAGAAGCACCCATCCTTACCCAACCAGAGCCTGAAAAAGATTTTGTAATCTATAATGATGCTTCTTATAGTGGTCTTGGATGTGTTTTGATGCAAGAAGGAAAAGTGATTGCCTATGCTTCCAGGCAACTGAAGAATCATGAAAGGAATTATCCTACACATGATTTGGAAATGGCTGCAATAGTCTTTGCCTTGAAAATTTGGCGACACTATCTTTATGGAGAAAAATGTTATATTTATACAGATCACAAAAGCTTGAAATATTTGCCTACACAGAAGGAATTGAATTCAAGGCAGAGAAGGTGGATGGAATTCGTTAAAGATTACGATTGTCTTATTAATTACCATCCATGAAAGGTTAATGTAGTGGCAGATGCTCTCAGCAGAAAGACAATGATGGCACTAAGGGCTATAAATATGAGGTTAGCTCTTACCTGTAGTGGAGCCTTAATTGCAGAATTAAAGAGTCAACCTGTACTACTACAACAGGTTAAGCAAGCACAAAATGAAGATAGTGACTTAAAGATCATTCGAGCAAGGACACAAGTGGGTATCGTAGACAACTATATGGTTCGAGAAGATGGGTGTCTATATTTTAAAGATAGATTGTGTGTGCCAAAAAAATGAAGAATTAAAGAAGAATATTTTACATGAGGTGTATAGTAGTCCTTATGCGATGCATCCAGGAGCAAATAAGATGTACCAAAATTCGAAGAGCCATTATTGGTGGAATGGAATGAAGAAAGACATTACTAATTATGTTACTCAATGTCTAACTTGTCAACAGGTGAAAGCAGACCATCAAGTTCCTTCTGGATTGTTGCAACCTATAAGAATTCTAGAATGGAAATGGGAAAGAATCACAATGGACTTCGTGACATCTTTACCACTTACACAGAAGAAACATGATGCAGTGTGGGTTGTGTAGATAGATTGACAAAGTCTGCCCACTTTCTTCCAGTTAGGATGGATTATTCACTTGATAGGTTGGCTCAGTTATATGTAGATGAGATAGTAAGGCTACGCGGAGTGCCTATTTCAATCATTTCTGACCGAGATCCAAGATTTACTTCGAGATTTTGGAAGAAGTTACAAGAAGCCTTAGGTAGTAAACTTCATTTCAGTACTTCATTTCATCCTCAAACAGATGGTCAGTCTGAAAGAGTAATTCAGGTTTTGGAAGACATGATGAGAAGTTATATCATTGAATTCGAGGGAAGTTGGGATAAGTATTTGTCCCTCATAGAGTTTGCCTATAATAACAGCTATCAGTCAAGCATACAAATGGCGCCATATGAAGCATTGTATGGAAGAAAATGTCGAACTCCATTATATTGGATCGAACTTAGTGAAAACAAGATTGTGGGAGTGGATTTAATTCAGTAGACAAAGGAGAAGGTAAAACTTATTCAAGAGAGATTGAAGGCTGCATCGGATAGACAAAAATCTTATGCTGATCTAAAAAGAAAAGACATTACTTATGAAGTTGGGGATAAAGTATTTCTCAAAGTATCTCCTTGGAAGAAAGTCCTGCAATTTGGCAAGAAAGGCAAGCTCAGTCCGAGATTCATTGGCCCATATGAGGTTATAGAGAAGGTTGGACCGGTAGCTTATCGTTTGGCACTACCCCCGATACTTGATAAAATTCATAATGTGTTCCATGTGTCGATGTTAAGGAGATACAGATCAGATCCATCACATATCTTATCTCCTGATGTCGTAGAAATCGAACCCGACCTGACGTATGAAGAGGAACCGGTACAAATCTTGGCGAGAGTGGTTAAACAATTGAGAAACAAGTCTATTCCTTTGGTAAAAGTACTTTGGAGGAATCATAAGGTTGAAGAAGCAACTTGGGAATCGGAGGATACAATGAAAACTCAATATCCGCAATTTTTTTCAGGGAATTTTCGGGACGAAAATTCATAAGTGGGGGAGAATTGTAACGAACCAAAATTTCTAAAAATTTACTTATAATAAATTACTATGGTATTAAAATATCATGGAAATTATTTTTATTGTTATAATTGTTAATGGATATAAGGCATGAGGAAATAAGAGTTAATTAAGTAAGAGAGATAAATTAGGCATTTAATTATTTGTTCAAGGGTATTATTGGAAATTGAAAAAAAAATAAAAAATATATAAATAATATCGAGCATCTTCCTTTCTTCTTTCCACTCTTTAACCAAAATTTTCCATAACCTAAAAACTTTCGATTTCTTCGATTCAACTTCGAATTCTTGTTAGAAATCGATCCTTAAGCCCTCTATCATCATCAATTTCAGTGAATCAAGACTAGAAGAGGAGGATTTCAGATATTAAGATTCGGATGAATAGTAACCCGAGGTGAGTGATTTTTGGTGAATTTGAAGCTTAATTAGTAGAATTCATGGTAGATTAAGCATATTTATGGTATTTGGAAGTTTAGTTATACAATATCTTGATAGAATTATATATGGCTGTTGTAGAGGAAGCTAGTGCAAGCAAATCAAAGGCAAAAGAGGTAGAAGAGACCTAGAAAGAGCTTAGAAAAAGGTTTGTGTCTCAAATTTCGATTTCTCGATTTTTCGGAAAATTTTCCAGATTTGTATACCTGTTTTGTTTTAATGTTTTCTCTTGTTATATAAATCCGATTTGAACGATTCTTGATTCTATTGATATCTACAGAAAGTAAGGAATATATGTTCAGAAGGAACCTTGTTGAATTTCCTTCGTTTTCAATGTGAAATTTTCGTTTGAAGTTGAGTCATGAAATCTGTTTTTCGGAAAATCTCAGCTTTGTACACTGTTTAGTATTTTGATCATAACTTTGGTTATACAATTTGGATTTCTGTGATTTTAGTGGTTTTGGAAAGCTGAGACATGTGGCTAATTATGTTTAGAAGAAAGTTCTTCGATTGGATGATGTTTTAATAGTGAAAAATGCAGGGGAAGTCAGGTTGCGAAACCTAGAAAAATTCTGGAAAGTATGAATATTGATTTTATTGAGTTTTAATTGAAGTTTGATGCTTAAAAATTTAGGATTTGAAATTCCTAATTTCTGAAGTTATGTTGAATTATGATTGATGGTTTATACTGGAATTTTTAAGATGTTACTTTGATTTATTGCCCTTATTAAACGAGTAGAATACGGGTCAGGGTAGATTGGCGCCAATAAAGGAGGGTACAGTACTGTACAAACAATTGAAGCTTTGGCTTCGGGCTTTGGCCGATACTATGATATATATATATTGATATTGAAGCTTCGGCTTCGGGCTTGACCGATATATTGATTTTGAAGCTTCGGCTTCGGGCTTGACCGATATATTGATTTTGAAGCTTCGGCTTCGGGCTTGTCCGCTCCCGTATCCATTTTACCATTATTCAGGACTTGTTTACTCTGGGCAATATGTGGTTAAAGTGTTTGGAAAAAAAATTGATATAAAATTGATTGTACTTTGAAAGGTTTCTAATATAAGTTTTGTGATTTGGTTCCATAAAGTTGGTTAATTTGTTTTTGACTTATAAATATACTTTGTTTCTATTTTAAAAATGTTCAAAGTTGTTATATTTCTTTTATGGACACCACTAAGCAAATTGCTTAGCGTGTAGTTTTTTTTTCTACACGTAGGTGGAGAACTTGTAGATAGCTTGGACCAAAGTGGTATAAGTGGATCAGCTTGAAGAGTATATAAGGAAAGACTCGAGGTGGATTTGTAATTTAATGTAATATTATGGTTTGTAGAATAATGGCATGTACTAGATGGTGTGAGAAATGTAAAGTGGCATTGAGAAATATTTGGAGAATAATTTGGAGTTGGAAACATTATATTTGTATTTGTACATATTAAATCTATAAGTATTGAACTTTATATAGTGGAGTATAGTTGTTTATTGGGTGAGTATAGTTACTGTGGCGCTCCTTGTAAAGGGGGTGTTCAATACACACTTGATATTTTGCAAGATACGGGGCTTATAGGTGCTCGTCCAGAAAACTTTCCAATAGAGCAACATTCAAAGTTAACTGCAGATGATGGAGAACTATTGAAAGATCCATCCAAGTACAGACGGCTTGTAGGAAGGTTAATATACCTTACAGTCACTTGACCTAACATAGTGTTTGCAGTTCGAACATTAAGTCAATTCATACAATCTCCACGTCAGCCACATTGGGCTGCTGCAATTCGTTTCCTTAAATACATCAAAGGATCTCCAGGACAAGGTTTGTTATTGCCATCCAAAAATAATCTCACACTTAAGGCATATTGTGATTTAGATTGGGCATGATGACGAACAACTCGAAGATCAGTTTCAGGTTATTGCGTCTTCCTCGATTCTTCTCTTACTTCGAGGAAGTCAAAGAAACAAACCAATGTATCAAGATCATCAGCAGAAGCAGAATATCGTGCAATGGCCAATGCATGTTTGGAGCTAGTATGCTACGTTATATATTACAAGATTTGAAAGTCTTGTGTGGTGTTTCTACACCACTATTTTGCGATAATCAGACAGCACTACAAATTGCAGCAAACCCCGTGTTTCATGAGCGTACAAAGCATATTGAGATCGATTGCCATATTGTGCGAGAGAAGATGCAGGCAGGAATAATCAGTCCTTCATATGTACCAACTCGTCACCAACTCGCAGACATTTTTACAAAGCCACTGGTGAAGGATCAGTTCTTAACACTACGACACAAGTTGTGAGTTCAGAATATTTACTCACCAACTTGAGGGGGAGTATTAAGAATTTTATATTAATATTTTCCTATATGAGATTATTCCTAATCAATCTAAGTTAGGAATAATATCAATAATTGAGATTAATGTTGATTAGAAAAATTATTTATAATTAATTTTATTTATGTTGATTTGTTTGTTTCCTTTTCTCATAGGTGATTTTGTATACTATAAATATATGTACATATATTTGATTATTCATAACTTAATAATACAATATCATTCATCGTTTTATTCATTTTTTTCAGTTCATTTCATTTTTAATATAGACCCACAAAACTGAGACAAGTCAAAAACTTAAGAAAGTGATAAAACAGAAGACACAGCACAACAATTTTTGCAGGCAATGTGGCAACAAATCTATAATTTACAGACACCTCACACTTGAACTCTTTCCTCATTTTCTGCACAAAATTTAAAAATATTGTTTGATTACATTGAGTAGCTTACTTGGGATTCTCTACCCACAAAAACAAAGTCTCTGAAACTTGTATCTCATGCAAAGCCCTTACTCACCATCTCATAACCTTACGTGTCATCCTATTAAACCCCTCTCTCTTCTTTTTAAATCACCTCAAATCACCATTTCTCTTCATCTTTATTTTCTTCCAAAAACAAGACTAATTCTAGTTCTCTGTAATTCAAAAAATGGCTGATAGATCACAACCAGGCCAAGTCCAAGTGCACTCACAACGCTATGAACCTGCCGGAGGCTACAACATGAAGGGCCAACAGAGGGGGCCGTCGACCGGAAAAGTGCTGGCGGTGGTGACCCTTGTCCCGGTTGGGGGTACTCTTCTTTTTCTTGCTGGGGTAACTTTGGTTGGGACTTTGATTGGGTTGGCACTTTCAGCCCCGGTATTTTTGCTGTTTAGCCCAATTATTGTGCCTGCTGCATTTGCTGTTGTCCTTTCGGTTATGGCGATTTTGGCTTCTGGGGCTTTTGGGCTGACTGGGTTGACATCGCTCTCGTGGGTTATGAGGTACGTGAGGGAAGCCACAGGGTCAGTGCCTGACCAGCTGGACTTGGCTAAGCAGCGCATGCTGGATATGGCTGGTCATGTTGGCCAGAAGACTAAGGAAGTTGGGCAGGATATCCAGAGGAAGGCTCATGACACCAAGTGATTCAACCCACGTTTGGTTAAAGGGAGTTTTGTTAATGGTTTTATGCTTTGTTGGCTTTGTACTTAAATTTCCGTTTCCTCAGTTAACTGTTCAGTTTCTATCTTTTTCTATCTGAATTGTATGTTCCATTTATGCCACTCTGTTTCAAGTAGCACATTTGCCGCAATAATTGGTACATGATACCAAAAATAGGGACTATTATTATGATCGTACTAGCAACCTTTTGTCAAGTCCTCTCACTAGAACAAAACCATGTATAACAAAAATTAGGGGCTATTATTATGATCAAACTAGCAACCTCTGTCAAGTCCTCTCACTAGAACAAAATCATGTAAGAATCCAACTTCACAACAGTCCTTATATCATTCCCAGGATTAAAAAAATGAAATAGCAACCTTAATGGGCCGGTTGTTCGGCATATAACATATGAGCTTAACAGTTCAATTTGATGTAACTTTGTTATTCAAATGTGTCCAGAACCAAGAAAATAAAAGCAATGGTTACAAATTTCATCAATGTACAAAATTGGGGCCAGTTCAATCAAGCACACGCTTGAAACCGTCCATGTAACACTACAGTCATAGTGATGGGCACTAAAACAAATAAGGCCTGGTTTTGAATCATTGGGGTGGATGGTCAGTGTGAGGTGCGGGTTCAGAATCGGCAGGAGACCTGGTGGAATTGGGTATCCAAAACGTAAGAACTGTAGATGCTGCCACGAACATTGCCCGACGAGGCGCCCATTTCAAGCATGATGGGATGCCTATGTGGCTGTTCCAGCACATCACCTTCAAACGGGGAAAATAGTTTATCTTCCACATTGCATTACAGTAGCATATAAGTAAAATAAATAAATAAGACGTGATGAGAGAATTAAAGAGGGTAACATGGTACAAGCTTCCATGGCTGTTATTTTTCTATTTCACACAAATACATCCTCCTATATTTTTTTTATCTATAAGTGGTATATCATGGTGTCCTTTGTTTCTGTGCTACATAACCTAATCTTATTTAACCAATGCGATCGTGACATTTCACCGAACAACTTTGGAGAGTGCGGAGTGCACACTTGATCGGATTCTGTTTACGATTTGGGGGTCCGGGGGCAGTGCCCCAGGTGCGGGGTCCAAGGGGCAGCGCCCGGGGCATCCTTGAACCCACGCATCCTTTGGAAAAATTCATTAGAAAATGAATTTTTGGACTGAAACAGTGTCTGTTGGACACAACTGAATCCCGGAATAAACATGTCTTTTGAACATGGCTGCTACCTCAAACAGCATGTCTGTTGACGTTTTGGCTATTTATTTCACCAAAACGATATTGGCAATATATACAGAAAAATTCGGTTGAAATTTCACTGCAAATAAAATTCTTGTTCTTGATTCTTTTTCTGATTTTATCCGATTGAAAGTTTGGTAAACCGACTAAATAAATTTCAATCTGACAACGTTTTCGTGACTTCAGAAATATCCAAGTAATCCCCGATTTCCAACAATTTGACCCTCAAAATTGAATTAAACTAGTCCATAAAAAAATATGTAGGGCAAAAAAATTACTCTTGTTCACTCATTTACAAAACGGGCCTGACAAAAAAACTTTTTAATAATACAAATAATTTTTTTAAATAAATTATGATAACAAATTTTAAAAAATCATAAAATAAAAAAAATTTCCAAAAATTACTCAAATACTGATGTATAATTTTTAATAATAAGATTAAATTATTAAAATTTTGAGTTTTTTAAAATATTCAATGTAACACTACTATCCTGAAATCATAGGCCACTTTTGCAAATTATTTGAAACCACATACCCCATTTTGCAAAAAAAAAATTCTAAGGCCCCGTTTTGTAAATGAGTGGGCCCCGTTTTACAAATGAGTGAAACCAAAGGGTACTTTTTTGAAGTTTACCCAAAAATGTATCTATATATTATACCTCATTTCGCGTATTGATATTCCAGGCATGAAGAGTTCCATCTCCCGAGCCTATAAGAAGCAATAAGTATAATCATGTATAAAAATTAATACACTGTTCAAAATAAAACCGTCAAAAGTATTATAGCAATTCATTACATTCCCAAATGAGCAGGATGTCTATGATTACTAACCAAATACCCAATAAGCAGAACCAGAGTAAAACGATATATTTCAAATGTAGAGTTAGCATTAGCTTGTAGAAATTGATGAGATGAACAAGAGTCCCAGAACAAGAACACAGATATGCCTAAAGCCATTCTTCAGGAGAACGAGATGCACAAAAAGGCATCATGTTCATCATAGAACTACATTAAAATGTCTCTCACAAGTTATGCCTGTGCATTTAACTTCTATTTTCACACCAACAATCTCGGTTGATGGTAATAGAAGTAGTTTGGCTTCCTAGTTCCTATGGAGTCATAGTGGCTGTTTATACTTTTATAAAACAAAAATTTGGAATATAATTCTAGATTGGAGTTAGCAGCTAGAAGAAACCTTTTACCATTGTGATATTTATGTTATGCAATTTCTCCTCATATTAACATAAAAAGAGAAACCAGTTCACACAGAGAGAAAAACGCTGTAAATTTTCTAATTATTGATTAACATGAAACGAGAAACCGGTTGACACATAGAAAGACGGATCCAGAACAGATAATTAGCTCATTGTAATTATTTTTTGACTTTTAGATGAAAATTCGTTCTATGGATGGCAACTGTACAAGGTAAAAAGTTACTATTCTAAGTTTCTGATGGCGTAAAAGAAATGGTAGAAAACATTTAAGCATTAGCTCATGCAAGATTTATCTCTGGTGAACTGAATAATAACTGCATACCTGAAACCACATATTGGCCATCTGGGGTAAAAGTTGCCTCTATAGTTGTATTTGGTGACGGTTCCAAGCTGAACCCACAAAGCTGCACATGGGTATGTTGTTAATTAGTAACTTCACAGTTAACAAATGCAACATTGCGATTATTCATCAGTAATGCAGAGTTACATAAATTCATTCCTCAACACATTCAAAAGGGCTGTAATAACACAACTGAACACAAATCTACAAGGAAATTCAAAATAGAAGAAACCAAGACCAACTCAGAGAACTAACCTTTTCTCCTACATATGAATCAAGAACATATATGTTGTTATTTGTGGTCGTTAAGAGCATTGATTTGCCATCATTACTGAATTTAATGTCACAAACCTCAGCTGTATCTCCACCAACTAAAAAAGTGTCAAAGGGACCCTACATAGGAATTACATATCAAATTCAGAGCTCAATTCAAACAAAAAATTCAAATTGGTGTTTGATAGGCAAGGACCTTGTCATAGGAACGTGAATCAAACAATTTAATAGCTCCCCCTTCCATCGCCACAGCGAAAACAAGACCTTGTTGGTCATATGCAACTGTTGGTCTACCACGAAGCCGCAAAATTCCCTGAAAACTACAACAGTAAGCATAAATCACAATCATATACAAGTACAGCACACTGCGGCAAACTCAAGAGCTATTGATAATGCACCCTAGTCCTATAATTATAAATGATTGAATACCAGATACAATTCCACAAAAAATATCAAAATAAAATGTAACAATACCTGGCAAGCATTTACACGAAGATCCCATATCCTGACGCTATGGTCCAGAGAACCAGACATGAAACTATCATTGATAGGAGACATGCAAAGCGAAACAACCCTACAAAAGCATATCAAATAAAATCATCAAAACTGAAACCAAGTGAAACTTAAAAACAGGAAACAGCATTCCAATTTATTCGAGAGGCAGAATGGAAAGATAGAGAGCCTGTATCGGAGAAAAAATAAAACTATTGACTGTAAATGATTAGCCCAAATATTTGTTATAACATGCGAGCAAGTATCTAACTTTCTGTTGTGCTGATACAAATCATTGATCCTCAAATGCACCTGTGAATACAATCTATTCAAACTAAGACTTCTCCTAAGAGGCATTTATTCCATCGCCTATGTAACTGTTTCTAGTTAACTACTGCGCATAAAAGTTATACACTTTTAGAAGATAGCCCAACCAACATTCTGTACTCATTAGCAAAACATTGATATGTACCAGAAGCCATACCTCTCTTTATGCCCTTTGAAGTAGCGAAGACACCTATTATCATACATCGATAGATACCGTAAAGATTCTGCCAAAAGGAGGAAACTAATAAATCCATGTACTTGCACATAATAATGAAATCATTTCTATTAGAATTTAAAAGAAATTAACAAACCTCCAGTAGAATCCAAATTGTATTTTGAGGAACAAATAACAGAGCTAGGGTGGTGGGTAAAGCATATTCGGTCAGCACCATGTTTCTTGTGAAAAGTTGTCTTGAGCAACCTGAAGTTCATTGAACAAATGAGGCTTTGTTTTCTCCATTTAAACGTGATTTTATTTCTGACTCTAGAACTCGCTGATAAGCTAACTACTCAAGATCGTTCTCATGAATTAAGAGCAAGCAAATCCTCAGGGAAAATAAACAAACAAAATAGACTAAAAGAAAAGAAATTGGAATCTCCTGCAATGAAACTATCATCATATAAGACAATTGAAAGTGGAGTAAACTAGCTTACTTCGCACTTGCAATGTCATAAAGTCGAACAGAATCATCCTCACTGGCTGTGACTAACAAATCATCTTTCCTATGGAAATCAACTGAGTTTATCTTCCCGCCCTGCAAATAATGCAAAACTAACAGTTACACAGTATACACATAGCTTCAATTTCGTGAAGATGAATTTCCGATTGCTGAATTAAACTGAAACTCCAAAGCCCTAAATAGCAAACTCTCAGAGAGTGAAGATTGATGGAGCGGAAAAGGAAAGAGAAAAAAGCTTACAAAATCAGAGAAAACGGCTCCAATGGACATGCTGCGCACAGTGTCTTCATCGAGCTCAGTAAGCGACGTGGATGCCATTAAAATCAACGGAGATAGAAAAAAACGAGAAACTGCGGTGTTTTAGTCTGTTATTTGGGCGGAGTATTTGGTTCGGGTCGGAGTTTTACGGGTCGAATAAATATCCGCTTTGAAGAAGGCGGCGAAAATTTTAACGGCGGCCTATTTAAATGCACTAATTCAATCTATATTTGCTCGCCGGAATTATTACTTGTTGAATCAGAGTAGCAATGGACGCCTACACTCCTTTTCTGGAGAAAATTCGGGTTCCTCAACCCTCTCTTCAAAAATTCGCCGTAATTTCCATATTCTCGAAGCTTCGATTGGCGCCGTCATACCTCAACCCGGACTCCGATCCCGGAAGAGAAGCTATTACTCAGTGCCTTCAGTCTCCGTCTCCCGCCGTCGTCGATCAAACTGTTCGCGAGCTCTGCCGCCTTGTCTCCGACTCAAAATTGAACCTCCCTCGTGGCTTGCTGGAGCTTCAGTCCGCACTCGAAGGCGCAGATTCCAAATTCGTTGGGTTGTTTGTTAAAGGTTTAGGATTTCTTATACGGCTCGGCTTTCAAAGGAATAATGGATCGTGGCACTTTGCTTCGCCCGAGAGTCACCCATTTGTTAAGGTTAATGAACTGGATTGAAGATCCAATAAAAATGAACTGGATTGAAGATTAAGCGGCAGTTTATATCCGTCATCTTTGTTTTGGGATTTATCTGATGATATATTGCAATGTGGATTAAAATTGAAGTTTATTGAGTGCATCGTTGAACAATTTGAGCCCTGATAATTCCTTTGAATTGCAGATTTTATCGCACAGAAGTGATGTTCAGTCTGAATTGGTACAGCAAGTCTTACAATTTATGGCTCAGAGTAAGCGATTTGAGATGGTGGAAGTTTGTGAATTCTTGAGACCATTTATGAACTTTTCAGTGCTACGCATCCCGTTTTCAGATTCTTCATCATCTCTATTTGCAAGGCAGTTAATATCATCTATGGCATCACTTTGTTGCTCCTTCCCCAATGAGGCACTCCCAGTTCTTAAATTGCTGATGGGATCCCTCAAGCTCTTACCGCACAAGAATTCAGATGTTCGTATAATTCTTCAGAGATATTTTCTCTACTCGTTATTTTATTCTTTTATTATTTCTTCACTTCTACATAAGTTGCTGTTTTTAGTTTTTCATTTCTCGGTAATATGCAGGAACTTAGAGATCCTTATTATTCGCTGGAATCTGTAGTTGATGCATATACTGTGGTTCTGAGGCACTTGGTTCAAAATGGATTGGTATGTTTTTATAGCTTTGCTTACTGCAATCGCGCTTTTAATTAATGCCATATACTCAGATTTAGTTTGTAAATGAACTGGGATCATTAGCTAACTAACCAAACCAATCTGCTATTATTTGTTTTCTTTTCTCACAGCAGCTGCTTACTGAGGCTCAGCTGCTTGGTGTGGAATTGTCGGAGATCGTTCTTTCACTATCCACATCTCTTTGTGGGCATTCTGGTGATAGTGAGCCAGTCATTGAATTAGTGAAGCGGTTGTTTCTCGTTCAGAAAGATCTGAATTTGTGCTATATAGATGAATTATCATCATCAGTTCTGTCCTTGTTCATTATCCTTGTTCAATCTGAGCTTGAACACGAACAACTTTCTATCTTGAAGCTCCTCATCTTTCTCTTTAAGTGGAAAGTCCATAATGGTGTGTTCATTGATTCTCATCTCTCTCTTATATAAAGTCAAACATGTCTATCTGATAAGGATTCTGAGTTTGATCTAATACTCATCCTTTAGCATGTTCGTCACAAGCATATTTTTACCCTTTCACAGTATATATGCTTTTTCTCGCCTGGTCAAGCGATACATTCCTCTTCATGGTGATTTTCTGATATCATCAGGTCTCAAGTGTTACTTTATTAATGTAAATGTAACCTTTCTCTGTATATATGCTTGTGGCTGGGATCTTACGACTTATAAAGCAAATGAAGTTGGTGTTCTTAATTTCTGCCTTGTGTATCTCAATGTTTTTGTTCATGTATTTCTGGGTTTTGGTAGTTTATATGATTTTTTTCCTTTTTCTTTTTTCTCCCCAGATCTTTCATCTAACAGAATCGGATGTGCTTTTAGTGAAGAGCTCTTATTCACATTTCCTGTAATCAATCTCATGTCGTCAACTTCTAGATCTGTTAAAGGTGCAGCTGCCGATTTGCTTTGCATGCTTGAAAAGCTTATAATAGAACTGTTTGGGTCTCCGAGGATCGGACTAGATGAAGTGAAATTTCCATCTGTTTCGTCACCTGGGTCGATTCTTTACAGACTTCTACAGCATCTTTGGTCTCAGGTTCATTTATTATCATTTTCTTAATATTGTTGTCATCTCAAAGTTACTGTTGAGATTAATTAGAGTTTTTAAATGTAATACTAACTTCTTCGACTATGTCTATGTTTTCTGTGCAAGTCCACCCCCTTTAAAAACCTGAAAATAAAATCAAGATGGAATTGCTCATTCTTTATTGAATTTAAGTTCATTATTCTGCTTATCTGGTATCAACTCTTACATCAAATAAATTCCTTCAGTTCATAAGGTTTGATATTGAGAAAATATGTTTTTTTTGTGATACTAAACATTCAGCTTTGCATGGAAGAGTAAATTTCTATCACAAATGTAAGATTTATGTTGCCAATTTCATTTAACTGGGATTGGGCTTAGTGGACCCAATTAGAGAAAATAAAATAGAAGGCATTTTTTTACTGTCTTGTATAAAATGAGAAGAAAAGATAAGAAATTCCTATTCTTTCTTTTAAGGGGGTGGTAATATATTGTGATTGAGGTTTTGTACGATTATGTTGTGTTCTGTGTTTTCAGGACCAATTTCCGCAGTCAACTTCCTTCTTCGTAAATTTTGCTTGTAAAGATAAAATTGATGGCAAAGGTATTTATCATGAAGCTATGTCTTGGGCTTCTCTATTAAGAGAACACTCTTTGGAGATAATTGACAGACGAAAAGCCTCATTGCCCCTCTCACAATCTGAGGATAATTTTCTAAATGGTAAATGTCTAGCTTATCTTGATTTATTGCGTGAAAATTGTAACATTTCTGACTGAGAATTCTGTAACTAATTCATGTCATCTGAACTGTGCCTTTCAGAAATGCCCCCATTGCTCAGTGCCATAACTTCTCTTTTGGTTGCACACCAGTCACTTAGAAGCAGTGCCTTAGATATGTTGGCTACCATTGGCGTTTTGGATCCTAAGCAAGGAGTACCCTTGTTGCTTGCTGTTCTATTTTACAGTAACATTTTGACCAGGAATGGCATTGATAGCCAGGATATACTGGTGAGTATTACTATTTATTCTGGTATTTTCTATTGCAATGGAAACAATAATTTCCCTGACTTTTCTTTTTCGTCCTGTATCTGTCTGATATTATATTAGTATTTTTTTCTTTTTTCTGTTTTTTGATCCAGCCTAAACTTTTGGCCGTGCTTCCATCTCTGGCTTCCCACTTTGTGATGATGCCTCTCATAATTCAGTCAATCCTGCCTATGCTTCAGAAAAATGGAAAACCGTGTGTACTCTCAGTAACTCCTCATCTTTGTCTTGATTATCAGTTCCACTCCAAATTTGTATTCATTTTGTATAGTTTTACTGATGTTGTGTCCTGCATATTTGGTGACTATACAAATGCCTTGATTGGATGGGGCATATTTGATGGTTGCTAGAATTTTTTTTGTGACGAGTTAATGCATAATTTGTGAGGTTTTACCCTTGCTAAATAAAGAAAGAGGGTTGCCTAATTTACAACAAGTCAAGCACAGTTCTCTCTATTCCAACTATTAACTTCTTATCAGGAGGCAGTGGATTCACTCTTGCTTTTCTCCCATTTACTTTTCTAATTGGCTGTTTGCAAACCCAAACATAAAGAAGTTAAAAGATTGACCAATGAATCACAACTGTCTTGCTCTCTACTCTACCTCCTGCAAAAAAGTTGGGCCTTTCATTTTAGCTTAGTCTTTTTGATCATTTGGTTCCTTTGACATGTCAAAGCCTCTTAAACCAAGTGGTCAAAAGGTTCAAATCCTCGCGACTTTGTTTATTTAATGGAATTTCAACATATGGTAGGTAAGCCTATTTCTTACATGCTTCAAGCTCAAGGGAATTTGCACGTGGCTTGTGTACAAAGGGCGTTTCCTATTAACATTCGGGTCAATTGGTATCTTAAACTTTTTTTTTGAACTAATTTTAGGGAAGGATACATTCACTAAACAATGTGATTTGAGTTTTACTGTTTTTATGAGGCTGTAGGACCTGAAATCTTTGCATTGTGGATGCAAATCTCACTGGATGTGGTTTCTAATTAGGTTGATCTGATTGCATGAGTTGTAGTATAGAGCAAGGTCCAGCTTCATTGAAGATGAACTCCTTATTTTACGTATGTAACGCTATTTACAGCATGCTTTTTGCATTGAACGTCATTTGGTCCCACAAGCTAAAAATTGAAGTCAGTTTACATAGTATGAGGAATCGTTTTGAGCCAGTTACAATATGGCATTGGATTGGTTGGCAACCTATTTGAATATATATGTTTGTGCTTTATAGCTGTTACTGGCGCAAGGCGCACCGAGTCGCAAGGCTGTGGTGCACGCCTGAGGAGGTGCATAGCAAGAAACAGGGCAGTGAACTGTTAATTCCTACCAATAACAGACCTAAAATGCAATAAATAGCAGAAAAACACATATAAAGTCATACTCAATCTAATTACCCATAATCACACTATCAGAAATTCAAATTCAAGATACTAAGTTCAACCAAACAAAGATTAAATCAACTCTTTCTTCAAAACTAGATGGCATCAACTCTTTCTTCAAAAACATTATTCTTTCCCTTTACTCTCTAGGCACTTGAATAACTGATGAAATCGTGATCTTGAGTTCGATGATTTTGTTCCTTTTGCTAAAGAAAAGTCTTATTGATGAAATTGTATCTAACGAAATTGTTACTGCTTTAGTCTTCTTTTTCTTTTTTTACTTGTATGTTATTATACTTTAATGGTCAAGATTGTACGTGTGACACGAATCTAAAAATCATTAAAATAAGCTTTTACACTAGGCGCACCTTTTGCAAAATGTTTGAGGCGCGCCCCTGATGAACTGCGCCTCGCCTGACCCTTCGCAAGGCGCTAGCCCTTGTGCCTCGAGTTCCCGGAGCCCGAGGCGAACCCGTAACAACTGTGTTGTGCTTTCATGCTCCTATATTATCTTTGTCAGAGCATATTGACATAATGTAGGAGGACTTGTGTTGCTTTTGCAAAGAATATTATTGGAAATGGCATCCTTATAACATCAACAGTAAAAATATTAGTTAAGCGCTAGATCAATTTACATATGGGGACAAGTTTAAGATTAAGGCATTATGCTGCTTACAATTTTCAAAACCTAACATATAATTTTTATGCAGAATACTCTTTAAACATTAGCTGCATATTTTGTCAAATTCTTGTTGGCTTGCTTGACTTATATTGAAGTTTTCTTTTTGGGTCATCCTCGTGAGATCCCATATTTTTCTGTTCTCCCAAGTGGTTTCTTTCGATACTTGTAAACATGTCATTGAATCACATATCCAAACTATTCTTGTTGCCTATTTATGAAGCATATAGTCCTTTACTGTGCAATGTAGCAAAATTTGGTAAGGGACCCACATGGTGATAAAAAAAATTGTTTGTCACAGGTCTATATGCCTCCTCTTTTCTTCACATATTTCGTCCCTTTTACTAATAGAGGATTATTGTTTAAAGAGTTACCAATCGCTAATTCTACATCTCTTTGTCCAAGTATATTCATTGGTGATGTATATTATTTCAGTTATCTGCATGTGAATACTGTATCATATGTATAATAAGAGTTAGTAGAATTTTTTTTCTAAAGCTTCCGGCTAATAATTATGTACCATTTGTTCTAGTTATAAGAATAAATTGTACATTAATATGGAATTTACCCTTTTTTCTACAAGAGCTAATACGAATTATTGCTTTTTACTTATATTTTGGTTATTCAAATTTCTTGCATCAGAGTGTTGTACGCAACGGGGGCTCGTTTGCTTTGTCAGACATGGTCAACTAACGACCGTGCCTTTGGTAGCCTGCAAGTAATATTCTCTTTGTTTTGTTAGATTATGAGATCAATGGCATCTATTGTGTTTATATGCTTAATATATTGGAAGCAAATTCATGATTTTTTTTCGTAAAATTTGCATCAAATGTTTTTAGTTATTTAATGAACATATACAGTTGTGAATATGTGGGATGAGACCCAGGTTCGATTCCCACATATACATATGTAGGGAGGGGTGATGAGCCTTAAATGTGACAACCCGGAACAATATCATCTTAGTGGAAATACTTGTAAAATTACCAAAAAAATGGACATATACAGTTGTGATTAAAGAGTTTAACATACAATTGAAAATAAAGAGCTTAACATTACTAGATCTTTGAGCAGGCAATTTTAGACCTTTCTCACAAGTCACTAATTCCAAATTATCGAGTTCTACACTTCAATCTGCACAGCTTACTTGAATCTGACTTACTTTGACACAATGCTAAGCTTATTACAAATGATGTATTGCATTACCTAAACTTTAAGTTCAGGGAAGGGCGAGGAGGAAGAGGAATCAAGAGTCTTAGCTAAACTTCCTTCTATAAATTAAAATTATAATTTATAAGCATAATCAAATAATCTTTTATAGAGTTAAAATTTTAACCTCTCCTACAAAAAGTTTCATAAACATGGAATCAGGATAAATTTTCAGAACAAATGCTTACTCCTCAAGGGCATTTTCCCAATTTTCGTATCTCCTGAGAAAACAAATTCTTCCGTGTTGAGATGCAAATTCTTATTATGCTACAATTAACCTCTACCTTGAGCTGCTAACTCTCTCTCTTCTGAGTTGCGAGGTCTATGTTCCTTGTTTCAGTGCTAATTCTCATTGATTTTAGGCAGTTCTACTTCCAAATGGGTTCATCCAATTCAAGTCTGACAGGAGTATCTGTATAAGTTTGGCTACCTCCATTAGAGATGTTTGCAGAAAAAATCCTGATCGGGGTGTGGACATTATCTTGTCTGTTTCGGTATGGATAGAATCATAGTTATTCTATTTCATCATACTCATGCATCCAAGTTCAACAATTGTATCTTACTTTTTTATTTTTCTTTTCATTTTTTATTTATCTAACAGGCTTGTATTGAGAGTCAAGATCCTGTTATAAAAGCTCTTGGTTTACAGAGCCTTGCACATCTCTGTGAAGCTGATGTAGTTGGTATTGTTGATTTCTTTCAACTGGATCTTTTTTTCCTGTTTGTATTTCACAATAGCATGGTTGGATAAATTACTGGATCCTCGTGAGAAATATTCCAGTGCTTCTAACAATTCCAGTGCTCCGTATGCAGATTTTTATACTGCTTGGAGTGTTATTGTAAAGCATTTGGCTGATTACTCTTCTAGCCCAGTTCTTACACTAAGGTAAGCATATATGATCCTGATCCTTAAAAAATCAGTTGAAGTTGACATTTCTAACTTTGTAAGCAATGCATACTTAACTATGATTGATTCAGAGGCTATCTTAGGTTTATGGATGTGGCTTGCAGCCTTAAGCCTAGTCGACCAATCTCCTTTGAAAAAAATGGAGCAGTAACAAGCTATTAGATTTTCAATAATTTGTTATTCTTGAGTCTTGGCTTCCTAGTAGGATGATGTGTTTCCTAGTGGTAGCTAAGTTCCATTTGTGTGTTGAGAATGCGAATAACTTTTTACAGATATTTTTAGAATTTTTTGCTCTAACTTTTCAAATCTCCTCCCCCTCGATAAAATGACCTGAATGGATTTTGCTCATTGTAGCATGTGTAGTCTTCTGAGATGGGGTGCAATGGATGCTGAAGCGTATCCAAAAGCTTCAGAGAATGTCCTGCAGATATTGTGGAACGTTGGTACCTCCAAGCATGCTAGTCATGTGGAAAAATGGGGAAAAGTGAGGGCCTCTGCATTTGAAGCCTTATCCGAATACGAGGTGGAGATTTTGAATTATTGGAGTTTTCTATGTTTGTCTTTTTGTGACACCTCAAATCAAGCTTTTAGTGCAGCCTGCTATATGGGTCAAAGCCAAAGCCAGAAGTGCTTTATCTGGACTGCTGTTTTAGCTTTTTTTTCACCCCATAGATGTCCCAGAAATATGTTCAAAGTATCTGTTTTTTTTTTGTTTCCTTTGACATACATACTATATTTTTCTGAAGATGCTTTGTAACTAGGTCCAACATATAGAAAAAGGAATTCCAGAATTCAAGAGAAAGAACTTGGATTTGCTATTCTGTGAGACAGATGGTGATGTACTCAAGGCTATTGAAGGATTTGAAGTCAAGATTATAACCCATGAACACATGTAAAGTATATTTGAATATTTCTGCTTCACTTGCTGAATAATATTGATTGGGCACTGATGGTGAGGTTAAATTTGCTTCAGTAATAGGCGAAGATTGGTGAAGGAGACAAAAGTCGCAGGAAATAAGGTTGAGAAATTGCTAGATGTTTTTCCCCAGGTTCTCTTTCCTTCAGGTATGATAATTGTAATGACCAATGCATCTTTTTATGTTTTATTTATCTTATGAATGTATTTACTTCATAAAATTTCTCGTTGTGTCTTAGATGCTTTGTTGTTTAGCTAATCAAATGGGAAGCATATGTACAGGGAAGAAAAGTAATGTGGGGAAGCTACCCGGTGCAGCGCTGTTATGCCTTTCCTTCTCTCCTAAAGACATGAACAACCTAGGAATAACAAGAGTAAGATAGCAAATGTTGAAGTTATTTTCTTTAGAATTCATTACATACTTAAAACACGACACTTGCTATCCAGGCGACAGTAGATCTCCATGCTGCTTATGAGAATGCACTGGTGGAAATAGCTTCTTCCCTTCAGCTATCTAGAAACATTTTTGTTGCTCTCTTTTCACAGCAATCATGGAAGACCTTCATGCGCCGTTGGATGAGGGCCAATATCTTATCATTGGATTCTAAAGTACCATCTGTTGCATTAGACAAAACATCTAAGTCTGCAAACAATATCTTGAAGGTTCAGTAATCTTTTGCTTTTTCTCTTGATGCAAGGCGTACTAGGTTAATCTATCGTGAAATTGATTTTACAGATATTATCATGCAGAGTATGATGCGGCTCGCTGAAGAATCTATACCAAGATGTGCTGAAAACATTGCATTAGCTATTGGTGCTTTATGCTTGGTAAGCGTTGTAATTTATTTGTTTACTGATAAACATGAATTTGAAGAGGTTGACTATTGAAGTCACAACCTCCCTACTCCACGTTGGGAGATGTATCAGTTGAGCTACATCCCATTAAATAAGTACTGTAAAATAGTTGTTCATTGAAATATCTAATCGAAATGTAATCTCATGCCTTTACTCTGAGGCATTATATTAACGTTAATATTCAAACATATCCAAAAGAAAAATAAATAAAAAAGAAACCAAAAGTAATTTTGTGCATGTGCATGGTACCATGTCATTTTTTTCGATGGGGCCAAAGATTCACCATTCTTTGGCGTTAGATTATAATGGACTAAAGCAAAATGATTCATTAAACTGTCTGAGCTTCTTTTTATTGTGATGTCACGGATAGCTGTTTGCAACTCCACTTCAGGGTCAATTGGAAACAACCTCTCTGTAATTACAGGGGTAAGGTTGCGTACACCCGACCCCCCCTTACCCCGTTTGTGCGGGAGCCGTTGGGGTAATGTTGTTGTTGTTTGTTGTGCATGTGCATGTGCATGTGCATGGTACCATGTCATTTTTTTTCTAGGACTAAGAGGCATAAACCCCGTGGTACTTGTATATCTTATCATAACATTAATATTTTAGATACAATACAGCCCTTAATAGAATTCTTCCTGGTTATTATAGAAAAAAATTCCTCCTGGTTCTGCCTCTTTGGTCATACTGCTCGTCTGCTCTGCAGTTTCTTGTATTGTTGCAAAGCAACCTGTTAAGACTATTTTACCCTATGTTTATGTCATTTTGCTGAAGGCCGCTAAACATTCAACAATTTTAATAAATCTGACTTAAATTTTAGGTCGATAGTTTGTCTTAGCAACTAGATTTCTAGTTGGACAAGTTTACGTGAGCTGTTGTTGATGTTGCTGGCCATTTTCAGGTCTTACCTTCATCTGCTCATGCTATCAAATCAGCTGCTTCAAAGTTTCTTTTGAATTGGGTGTCTCAATATGAACATGAACACCGCCAATGGTCAGCTGCAATATCTCTTGGATTGATCTCAAGCTGCTTGCAAGTGACTGATCACAAGCAAAAATTCCAAAATATTACTGTACTTATTGAGGTATGAGAATTTATATAATTGTGGAAGTAGATGCAGTATCAACTCAATGCGTTTTGCTGCCTTAACTATTGTAAAGAGCTTGTGCTTTTAGGTATTATGTGGAAGCAATAGCACCCTTGTCAAAGGAGCATGTGGGGTCGGCTTGGGCTTCTCATGCCAAGACCTTCTCACCAGGGTTAAAGTTTCTGATAGCATTGACTTGGTGAAAGAAAACTACAAAAAACAGGAGGTGGACTTACTAGGGAAGATCGTAAAGACATTGCTTTTGATGACAAGTCAGCTTGGTCAAGCCTCTTATGATATTATAGACGATCTTTCTCCATACCTCCCCTCAGTTACCAATGATTTTGCAACCAATATGACTTCTACGCCCTTGCTTGAGAAGTGCGATGACTTAGAGGAAGATATTTGGGGTGTTGCTGGTCTGATCCTTGGGTTAGGGAGTTCTGTTGGCGCCATATACAGAGCTGGGGCACATAATGCTGTACTAAAGATTAAAGACTTGATTATATCATGGATCCCTCACGTAGATTCTATTAAAATTAGATCTGATTTTTCTAGTGGAGTAGACAGAGTTTTATCTGTAGGATCCTGCCTTGCACTTCCAATGATTGTTGCTTTCTGCCAGAGAATGGAAATGATGAATGATAATGAGCTGGATCATCTAGTGAACGGCTACACTGAGTTGATATCGGAGTTGGTGTCTGTAAAAAAATCTGGAAATTTCCATCAAAGCTTGTTGATGGCTTCGTGCATTGGAGCAGGAAACCTTCTCGCTTGTATTTTGAATGAGTCTGTGCACCCTGTTGAAGTTGAGCGTATTAAAGGTTTACTGGAGTTATTTAGAAAATGCTATTCTAATCCTTACCCTCCTCTCATCCACTTGGGCGGTATGCTTGGAGTTGTTAATGCTCTGGGAGCCGGTGCTGGGATTTTGTTTCATGCCCATCATTTCTCGTCTTCCGTTAAGACTCTGTATGAACAAAAGGTATGATAGTCTTTCATAATTTTATATAGTGAGGGAATATCACCTTACATATGTAACAATTCTTCTATTTGGTTGACAGAAATCTTCTCATGTCTTGGGTCCTTTACTTTCCAACGCTATTTGCGAACCAGAAATAACAGCATTGATCCAAGAAATATTTCTTGTTGCTCAAAATTCTGATGATCTTCAAATGAGACAGAATGCAGCTTGGGCAGTTTCATTCCTCCGCAATAATCTGTGGTCCAAGGAACTTCAGAATGTCGACAATAATGTTCACAACGATCTTGCTGATTCCAGACCTGTTTTCCACAGTTTTCCTGAAGACAGTTTAGTGTTGAAGCTATCTTTGTGGTTAATGAATCTGAATTTATCTGTGGTAGGCCCCATGCTTCTCATTCTCTGCTGATACTTTGATCTGATGTTTGAACCAAATGTTTAGTGTACTCGCTTTATCTTTGTTTTACCTAAAATGTTTTTAATATTCAGTTCATGCTGTTCTACATCCGTTTTCTTGCCATGCATTTTATGTGCTCTATAATTGTTAATACATGTAAATAATAAAAACACACATGGACTCAGTCATGTTAGTACTTACCCAGTCAATTCTGTTAAAGGGTGATTCTAGGCTGACTTTATGTTCTGATATACTCTACTTTGCTAAATGGATTGATTTTATCCCATCTTAAGAACAAGTGTAGAATGTATAAATTGTGTTAATAAATTGTAATTCACCCTTATGTTAATACATCGAGTCTGACCATTGTTGAGGGATCTGTTTTGTGAAAAGTGAAAACTAATTTCTAATGCATATTAAGGGAATACAATCCGCTTTGTGGGACTTTTTTTTACTTAGTTTATTGATTTTCCAGGTTGAGGGAGGTACATTTACACATGTCACTACTGTAACAACTGTTTTAAGATGCCTTTCAAGAGCCCCTAGATTGCCTAATATAGATTGGGGATCCATCATTAGGCGTTGCATGAGATACGAGCCACAAATTTCAAAGTTGTCTATGCCAGATTCAGGTCTTAACAGGGGAACCCTTAGAGAGGAATGTCTTCGGTTCTCTATCGCTCATGCTAACCAATTCGATCCACTCCTTGCTTTCCTTGACGAACTATCTGATTTGTCAAGGTTCAGAATGCTGGAGATAAATCTACAAACATGTCTGCTAGAACATATGGCCGACTTGGCAAAAACATTCTCGGGCTCTAGGCTGGAGAAATTGTTTCATGATATTTCTGAATTTTATTCTTTTAACCAAATGTACAACTCTGATCAGAAGATTTCATTGAGGATATCATGCTGGAAGGGCCTTGGGCAATGCCTGGATGAAGCTTCTCTCAGCTCACTAGGATACCTATCAATTGTGGAGAAATGCATGGAGGTTCTTTTTTCCTTTTTGCCTGCATCAACTGCTCTCATAGGATCACATACGCAGGAGTGGTATGAGGTGGTGCATTGCTTAGAAAAAGCTCGAAGAGAATGGTTGTCAGATTTCTTGCAGGTAAGGATAATGCATTTACGTATATATATTCCCATAAAAATTTCGTAAATGTTTAGAAAGAAAATAAAATTCATCTTAGTTCCATGGGAAAATGTTTCAAGGCTTGAAAATTTTCTCAGAATTCCTTTTGCTTTATTAATAGTCTGTAGCCTTCTTTTTACCAGAAAATGATATTCAACTACTGAATTACTTTGTACATGAAGAGTTCAACCCTGTTAAGGATTTCGATTCTGTCTAGCTTTTTCACTCAAAATATAAATTTTCCTTGTGCCTAATAGGTTCCATTGGTAGATCTAGTACAAGGACATGGGAAATTTGATGAACTATTAAAGAAGGTTGTTGCAAAAGCCAAACTAGTGAAGAAGGGATCCATCCCTGTAAACGAGCTTGGAGGACTAAAAGTTTACATATTGAATTCTAAATCACATGGTTAGTCTCTCCACATGGTACAGTGTTCTGGTGCTCTAATGACCATGAACACGTTTCATTTCGAATATTGTTGTAATTAGCCAACTTTTGCACCGTCAAACTGAATTTTGATTGTGATTTGGCTGTTTCCTGTCTCAAAATCCGTATTTCCTTTTTTTCTTAACCCCCGAAGCTTATGGCACATAACTAGCTTCCGTTTGTATTTAACCTCCTCTGGTTACAGGTATATGGAACGTGCTTATAGAAGTTGTAGCAGCCTTGCTACAGGCTGAGGGAAGTGTGAAAAGACAGTGGCTCATGGATGCAATGGAAATTAGCTGTGAGTCCAGCTTTCCTTCCACGGTAGGCATCTAATCTCTTAAACTACACAAGAAAAAATAGGTTAGAAAATGTTTCCATAACATTTGTACACTGTTATTATGTCTCTGTTTGTGCAATAGCATAACTGAGTCCTCCCTCATTGACCAATTAAAAAAAGGCTTATTGGTGCCATGGACCACAGTGAGGTATAATGGTAATTGGTAAACTTAGTTATTTATAAACCATGGAAGGATTTTGTTGCCAACTTATCATAATTGACACTTGTTTCTTCTCTATCATGCTTCATATGAACCAGGTCGGTTCAACCCATTCTTTAAGCTGTAAGCTTTTTGTACAATTGCTGCCGATATGAAATAAAATGCTTTACATTTTTCTTGTGCAGTCGTTACAATTTGTTGGTCTACTAAGTGGTAGCTGCTGCAAATATATGCCTCTTCTGACTGTAGATCCATTAACGGTATTGCACGACCTATCAGTTGCCCTCACTTCTCTTCTAAAAGAACCCAGTTGGGAAGTTTTAGCAGAAACCATAGTTTCGCATCTGTGTGCATCGACAGAACGCATGTACCGGTGGGTAAGAAACACGAAACTCCTTGATGATATGCCTAATCTGCAACCCATTGACCAGAGTGAAAAGGATGTGGTTGCTGTTTTGTTACCTGTAATGCATCATGCCTGTTTATCATTGAAAGACTACTTGCCTCTCGAAAAGCAGCTTCGACTTGCCGCTATGGATGTCATCTTGTGAACAAATCATTTGTGTGAAAGCTTTGTTGTTTAGGACCTGCTAACTCCAATTGTAAATGTTTTGTATTAGTAATTACAACAGTGTTATTGTAATTTAATTTCGGTTGTACTTGGAAAGATTATGGTGAGGGATCGATCCTCTTTTCCCTGTTAACTTGGCATTTATTAACTTGATATTTGGAACAAGTTTGTATATTACGCATGATAGACAGACTAAATTAATGCTAAATTCATTACATCTGGGATAAACTCTTTCACCCTTGTGGAAATTTTGACTAGAGGCTAATTACCAATCTGATTTTTTGAAAAAATAAACCCCACCATAATTGATCATTCTTGAATCAGAATCCATTTGAACAACATGAATATATAATAAATCTCTCTATACACTTGATATTTCTCTAGTAATTATGAAAGTAATTTTTTTGGTAATAATTACAAGCATTTCCATCGCGATAATCTTGTTCGGGATTTAGTAATAGTTAAGGCTCCTCACCCCTTTCAACAAGTGTATTTAGTGGGCTTCAAACTTTATTCTCCTTTAACTTACTCAGCCTGCTTAGTCAACTGAGCTACACCTTATTGGTAATTATGAAAGTAATTAGGGATTACATAATTTAACAAAGTAAATTATGGAAGTGCCTCAACAATTTTTACTTCCTTCAAAAATGTTTTTTTTATCAAAAGCTAAACAACTTAAAGATGACTTTTATTACGTAAAAATGGGTTCTTTACTTGTATTTTCTGTTTTAAAAATCTCCGCTTATTCCTTTCTAGGCTCCACTTATGTGTTATTTTCGGGCTTGCCATCCGGCTTTTCATTTCTATGGCGCTATCACGCGCTTGGCCGATATATTGGCGCCTAGTCCGATTTTTTTACGTAGGCGGCGCCTAATTTTGATTTTTTTACGATACCATTATTTACAATAATCATAGTTTACTAACAAAAAGTAGTTTAGTTCGTAAAATTAAAGTACATCAAAGTGTTCTCACAATAAAATTATCATTTTGAGTTTCAAACCGATAAATAATATGCTCTATACCATTAATATTAGAGTCCCTATCATTCAATTAGCACTTTAAAAATTTTAAAATATGATATAAATTATATTTTTTAATATTTTATATTACTATAATTTATATTTTCATTAAATTTATATCTTTATATATATAATAAATATTTAAAAATAAAAATTACAAACTTACCCAATTGTCAGGTATGTTCCGCCTACATTTCGAAGCTAGCTCCACCCATCCCATTAACCCTTTGTCAAGTTTTAAAACATTGTTTGCATTTATAGAGTACATGGAAATAAAATTAAGCTGAAAACTAGTAGCGGTGGCTAGCTATTCCCCATCTCCATTCTGTTACTTTATTCTTCTCCTTGTTCCTTCCATTTCATAAAAAATAAGCAAGTAATGAACCGAAAATTGATCAAAATTCTCATAAATTCAGAAGCTTTTGCATCAAATTGTACTATCAATACTCCTTCGAAACACTGCTTGATCAATTTAGCATCAAAATTGCCCTACTCTTCTTTTTCGCTTCAGATAGTATCGAATTCCAACCCCAAATCTCTGTCAAACCCATTTTACCATCTCCTTCCTAAAACCCAAAACCCTAGCAACGTAGTCAGCATCATTTACTCATCCCTCAGAGAAGACAACTCCCGTTTATCCCATCTCCGAGACGAAATCAGAGGACTCCTGCCCCATTTGGGTACCAATGAAATCTCTAGGGTTTTGTTGAGATGCCAGTCTGATTCAATTGCGGCAATTACTTTCTTCAATTGGGTCAAAAATGATTTGTCTCTTAACCCCTCAACCCAAAACTATTGCCTTCTTCTTCACATTCTCGCTTGGTCAAAGGAATTCAAGCAAGCTATGGCCTTTATGTCTGAATTGATTAAGGCGGTTAAACATTCTTCACATAACGAAGATTTATTTCAAAGCCTGATTTTATGCTGTGAAGATTGCAATTGGGATCCGGTCATCTTTGAAATGCTAATCAAAGCATATGTTAAAGAGGGCATGATTAAAGAGGGTTTTAGGTCATTTATCAAGATTGTTGAGTTCGGTTTTGTTCCAAGTGTAGTTTCTACTAACTGTCTCTTGAATGGGTTATTGAAAATGAATTGTATTGATCAATGTTGGCGGGTTTATGCAAAAATGGGGATAATTGGGATACACCCAAATACTTGCACATTCAACATATTAACTCAGGTTTTCTGCCTCGATAGCGATATCAGTAAGGTAAATCTCTTCTTGGAGAAGATGGAAGAAGAAGGATTTGAGCCAGATATTGTGACTTATAATACACTAATCAGTTGCTATTGCAGAAAACAAAGGTTAAATGATGCATTTTACTTATACAGGATAATGTATAGAAGAAATGTGTTACCTGATTTGGTTACTTACACAACATTGATGAATGCCCTTTGTAAAGAAAGGCGGCTACGGGAGGCTCATCAGCTCTTCCATAGAATGATCCATAGGGGTTTGAATCCTGACATTGTTTCGTTTAATACTCTTATCTGTGCCTATTGTAAGGAAGGGAAAATGCAAGAGGCAAGATCTTTGCTTCATGAGATGATAGGAAATAGGATTTGCCCTGATGATTTTACATGCCGGGTATTTGTGGAAGGGCATAGAAAAGAGGGCAGGATGATTTCAGCATTGAATTTGATTGTTGAACTTGAGAGATACGCTGTTCCGATTTCTTGGGATATTTATGATTATCTAATAGTTTCTATATGTGATGAAGATCGTCCATTTGCAGCAAAGAATCTCCTCGGGAGAATCTTGCCCCGCGGTTATGTTCCTAGTGTTGAAATCTATTGTAAACTCATTGAATCTCTCTGCAAAAACGATTCTTTTTCCGAAGCATTAGAGTTAAAAGATGAGATGCGAAGTCTGAAGCCGAAACTTGATACTTGTAAAGCTCTCATGTGTTGTTTATGTAGAATGGGTAGAATTCGAGAGGCGGAATTGTTTATGGAAGAAATGGTTCAATTTGATATGCTACTTGATCCAGAAATATGCAGGGAATTAGTGCAAATGTATTGCAAAGAAAAGGATGTTGGAAAAGCAGAATCTTTATTGGAATTCTTTGCCTGGAAATTTCAAATCTTTGACACTGAAAGTTACAATATCCTGGTCAAAACATTCTGTGAGTTTGCTGATGCTAATAAGGTGATAGAACTGCAAGAAAGGATGTTGAAATTGGGATTTGCCCCAAATAATCTGTCTTTCAAGCAAATGATTCATGCCTTGTGGAAAGTAAAGGAAAAGGAGAAATTCAAACTTCTTCAATGAGAGAAATGTAATCAGAATCCCAAATCCACATTGTATTTAAAAGTATTTTCGTTGGGATAATTTTGTTCGGGGCGTAGCTCCTCACCCCTTCCAACTCACCCCTCTCCTCGCCCCTTCCAACAAGCGTATTTAGTGGTATTCGAACATTGTTCTCCTCTAACTAACTCATCCTGCATTGCCGATTGAGCTACACATTATTTCACTCGGCCTGCATTGCAATTGAGCTACACACCAATTGAGTTAACTCAGTGGGCTTTGTCAATTGAGCTAAACATTGTCTCTAATTGTATTTAGAGATTTGTCTTGTAAAGTTTTGACCTTTGCATTTCAAATGGTTCAGTCCAACAAATTTGTAATCTTGTAGCATCAATTTGAACAAATACAACCCAGAAAGTTTGGAAACTTGAGAATTCAAGTACATTCCATTTTATAGGTTGCAGAAAACACAGACTACAAATTTCCCAAGAATTAGAACAAAAAGAAGTCAAAAGGTACACAAAATTAACCACTAGATTATCAAATCAAAATCCAAATTCAAGCAATTTCAATCTTAGCTCCAGCCTCTTCAAGCTGTTTCTTTGCATCTTCAGCCTCTTCCTTAGAAACCCCCTCTTTAAACTTCTTAGGCAAACCCTCAATAAGTTCTTTGGCCTCCTTCAAAGCCAAGCTCGTCAATGCCCTAACCGCTTTAATCACCGCAATTCTCGCATTAGACGGCACTTCCTGAATCACTACATCGAACTCCGTCTTCTCCTCCACAGCCGGAGCCGCCTCCGCAGCGCCGGGAGCAGCAACGGCCACCGCAGCAGGGGCAAAGGCAGCAGCGGAAACTCCGAGCTTATCCTGAAGATAATCGACGAGAGTACGAGCTTCCTCGAGAGTCAGTGAGGAGATTTCGGAGCCGAGCTTCTCGATTTTCTCCGGCGCTTCGACGGCGGAGAGCGGGCGGAGATGAGTGAGAGTGGAGCGGTGGGAGACGGAGGAGAAATTGGAGCGGAGGGGGAATTCGAGGAGGGATTGTTTGGTGGGGGAAATTTTAGGGTGAATGGAAGGGGAAGAGAGAGTGAGTGTTGTTGGTGAGGAAAGAGATGAAGTCGCCATTTTTGAAGCTCTGTAAATGGAGGCAGAAGAAGGAGCTGGTGGGTATAGGATAAGGAGAGTTTTTGAAGGTCTGGATTTTGGGCAATGGGGGGTAGTGTACGTGAGTTTAAAAGTTTTTGCATTGTGTATACAGTTGGATGGACGGTTGCGTGACCTGGTTTGTGGGGGCAAAAAGGGAATTAAAGGTCACTTTGTTATATGCAAAATTCTACGAGTAATAAAATTAAGCTTAAATAATTATTACCTTTAAATTTTTTTAATATAATTTATTATTTTTATTTAACTATAACTTTTTTATGTTATATTTTTTAATTTTTTCATTTAAATAATATTTATGTTGATAAATTTGTGATTAACTTTATTTCATTATTATTTAACTTATTTTTAATCAAACTCTCTAGCCTTGTTTAATTGTAGAAAATATTTTTTTTCTTTTTCAAAATTTCTATAATTCTATTTTCTAAATGGAAATTAAAAAAGTTAAAAACATGTAACAACCTTCTATCTAAATGCATGAATTTTGATCAATTTGACTAAGGTTGTGAAGTCATGCTCATGTCAGCCCAAAAAGAAATATGGTAGCTTAGAAAAACACAGATTAACAGGAAATCAAATGAAGCCTCGTATGCTAGGCTCTAAATTGTTCATCTAAATTTTAAATATACTTATAATGAAATAATCTATTATTTCCCTCATTTCAAGCCACAACTTGATAAAAGTCGGTTCCACAAATATGAAGATATTTACTTTCTATTTCAACAACAATATTCAAGAATATCATAACACAACCAAACTATACTATTCAATGCTACAACAAACCACCTCCCCCTTCTTTCATTGCCACCTTCTACGCCGCCTACCATACCAGTAAGCAAACGCAGCTATCGAAGCAGCCAAAATAACCCCAGCCGTAGCATGTAAAGGGTACAAAGACCTCTCTAATTTAAGGCTCAAACCGCCACCATCAGCAGGCGGTGATGTCACTACCGGTATCTTACTCACTGTCAGGGCAAACCCCAAGCCTTGCCTTTCCAGCTCAGACAAGTCTTCAACTACCGGCTTAATCCTTGTAGCCTTTGCCATAGCCTCGTACTCTTCTTTAGTTCCTCCTTCGAGAAAAGACCCAACGAGATGGCCTTTGTTTATCCAGTAAGCCCCAAATGTGGTGCCTGTATAATCTCCGAAATGCACTACTTCCCCTGCTGTGTCGCCGTAGAACTGCCAAGATAGTGCGAAGACTCGAGAGTAGAAAAACGGCAGGTAGTTGAAGTCGTCGGTTTTTTGTGGCTCCATTATGGCAGAAACGGCGTGTCTGGCTGATTTTCGGGCTGAGTCGACGTGCTCGAGTCTTCGAGTTTCGCCGAATAGTTTGACTGGAAATGATGCAACGTCGCCTACTGCGTAGACTGAAGTGTTGCTTGTTTGCATTCGACTGTTCACTTTGATCCCTCCTTTCTCTAGAGTTAGTTGGCCTTCGAACAAGCTCGTGTTTGGACGTATGCCGATTCCTACCACAACCATGTCTGTGGGTAGTTGATTTCCATCTTTAAGATTGACAGCTGTCACCTATACAAGTTAAGAGGAAACAAATTTTAACAGCAGGTAATTTTAGATGCTGATAGGAAAAATGTAGCAGCAAATCCATCTCAACAGTTCTTGAAAAGTTGAATATCACACAAAAACACTTGTTTTTGGACTTCCAAGAGAAAAAAAGTTGTTGGTAGGACCCCTGAAGTCGTTCCTAAAAGCCTAATGTCACCCTGAACTTTCAGAAGTTTCAAATAACTCCTGAACTTGCAAAAGGTGCATCATTTTGCCCCCTCAATGCCACGTGTCATCTTCTTATTGGAGAGAGAAAAATCGAGAAAATGATTTCTTTAAAAAGTCAAACCAACCAGAAGTTGACATGTGGCGTTCAAGGGGCAAACTGATGCACTTTTTCAAGTTTTAGGGGGTAATTGGAACTTTTGAACGTTCAGGGTGGCATTAAGTCCCCGATACATTAAGCCGAGATGGTAATCCAAATTGGAATAGATCATACTAACTAAAAATACTCTAATATATGAAGCTTGGGATGCATAATTTTGAATTTATCCACCAGCCCATGACTTACCTTTCCATTGTCGTCCACATCAAAAGATGACATGACAGTCCCCTTAATGAATTTAACTCCCTTGGATTTGTAATAATCTTCATAATAACTTGCAATTTTGGGTGTAAACAAGCGAGCCACTGCAAAATGTATCAACAGTTGTATAGTTATATTGAAATCAAATTGAGCAGAGCAATCTCAAAACATAAAGCGAACAGGATGAAATGTGTGGTTACTGCAATGAGCTTCAGGGAAAACCATAGTGACATTAATTTTGTTAATAACCAAAGAAGCAGCACATTCCATTCCTATGTATCCACCACCAATGACAATGGCATTCCCACCCGAACAAGATTTCATCACATTGACCAGCCTATCTGCATCTGCTATATCTCGTAAATAACATACATTTTCAGCATGTGACGCGCTCAATCCAAATTCTTCAAGTTTCAAAGTCTGCATAGAACACATGGAATTTATACGAGTTCAAAAAAAAATTTACTTTCTCTGTTAAAAAATGAATTATTAAACTACATTGCTATTTATTATGTCAACAAGATTCCCCGAGGACTCAAGTAAGCAATTTGAGGAATAAAAATTACATAAAATCTGTCAAAGCCAAAAGTAAGCCACATTAGCAGGTAATAGTGAGATTTTCCGGTCCTATGTTATTGTTGCTTTTTTTACTATTTGAAATGCCATGGCTGAATTCCTTTGGGAAAAAAAAGTCATGAATAATTATAATTATTTTTCTGAAAAATGGTTACATAATTTCATATCTGTTGTAGTTATCGGAGTTATCATCAACAGAAAACAAAACATTGTTAACAATTGAAAGATCAGTTTCCAATACCCGAGCACCTGTTGCAATAATGAGAATCTTGTAGCTGATAGTCTCTCCAGCTACAGTTAATAGAGTCTTGCGCCTCACATCAGCAGACTTAACTCGAGTCCCAAGGACCAATTCAATTCCTAGTAAAGAGTCATCACACCTCTATCAATTTATCAAATCTGATATGAAAAAACATAACCTACAAAAGTTCAACTAGACGAACAAAGAAAAATCAAGAAAACTGGTAAGATAATTTCTACTAGTGTTGATGTTAAATATAAAATTTATTAACAATTTCGTTTCTGACAACAACCCAAACAAATTAAATCCGAGGTGAAATAAAAACACATATATTCATTGCAATTGTAGGTCTCGAGTGTCGATTTCAATGAGTTTATAGTTTGGTTTGATTGAAGATCTGCATGGTCTTTCACAGGGGGTAAAATATCCTTTACTTTTACCTGATTTGAGAAAGAATGTTCAATACAGACAGCTTAAAATGACAGATACATAAAAAAGCTCCTCAACTATCTTATTCTATATTGGTAAATTCACCGTAATTTGCAAAAAAATGCTGACAGGTAAAAGCTACAATCACCTTATTAAACTATTGACATGGAAATGATAATCACAGACCAATGCCTGGATCTGGCTAGCTGGACAGGTACAAGTGCAACAACCCAAAAGCTTTGAATAAAGACCAAATAATCACAGACCAATGCCTGGATCTGGCTAGCTGGACAGGTACAAGTGCAACAACCCAAAAGCTTTGAATAAAGACCAAATTTTGACTGACACCTTTCACTCTATTATATCAATCTAGGTGTTCTTTCCCATTTAGGTGTTCTTGCTACTAGGAAAAACAAATTTATCCATAATTACAATTTGTTGATAATTTGATGTTTTACTCCTCTGATTACAACTGTAGGAAAACAAGAATCAAAAGGATACAAATTGATTTTATTTTGAAAGAACTGCAGCTCAAGGCATTCAAAGCACAAATAAGAACTAGAGTAAAATGCAGTAAATAAATCAGAAAGGGTATTACCATGCTCTTTATACCATTTTTGAGTCAGCCTTTCCTCATTAGCTCCGACACAAGTGTGAAATGATGGAAGGCGTGCTGGATCTGAAATTTATCAAAAATTTGGAGTAAGAACTTAATATTCAATACGAAATGGAAGTAAAATAATACAAATCAATTCATTAGCAAGTATTTTCTTGTTAGTTGGATACTAAATCAAGAAAGAAATCACTACTTGTCATGCCACCCAATATTGCCTGCCTTTTAACAATAACTTAGAGTAAGTTAACAAGTGGCAATCAGCGAATCAAGAAGTTGTTTCTCTAGCTGGATGATCCGAAAACAGTAATACAATAAAGAATTTGCTCACAAACAATAAGGACAGAAAGTTTACCCTCCGGAAGCAAATATCCTTTGCTCAGTGCAGGTCTCTCGTACGGTGGAAACTGAACAAACAATAAAGAAAGATTAAAAATTCATCTCATTAACTCAGAAAAATAGGAGTTATAAAGCAGCAAGCTTGTCTATATACTAGATGGTGTGAATCTACAGAATCCCCATATTGATCGACTCACATGTTGAAATTGTGAATGGTATTGTTCAGTAGTATTCATATGCTTAACATATATCAATTGATCTACATTCCAATGGGGTAAATTACAAACAAGAAAAGTAACCATTATTTGGAGCTCAAATGAAGTATTGTAACCCTTCGCTTGAAATAAAGACCAAGATAAGACTTATCAATCAATTTCAACAACAAAAACAAAAAGAAAGAGGAAAGAAAAAGGAGAGCAAAGACATTAAATGCCAAAAATCTGAGCTGTTTCAGTATCCTCTAAGAACTTGAGCAATAAATCCGTTGCATGTGTATTCAATTTTATCTATTTATTTGAAAAAAAAAACCAAATTAGGAAAGAAAACAAACAAGACCGAAAATTAAACTGCTGACCAATCAACAAATTCTCAACCAAAAAAAACAAAAAAAAAAAACAAAATTCAGATACCAACTAATGTAATAAACCCAATAAATTCCCTTGACAAAGAGAAAGGAGTAAAGTAATTGCTCACAGGTTCTTCAGAGATGATACAGAGTTCGCCAGGAGAAACCCCTTTTTTTGTAAATTCAAGAGCAGCATATCCAGCTGCAACCCCTCCGCCTAAAATCACATACACAAATGCTCTTCCCATTTCCCCCAATTCTCTTTCCCTCTCTGCAATTCAATTGGAAAATTGCTCGAATTCAATTATGGGCACAGAATTTTCTTATAATAATCACCATCATTACTTGTCAATCTAATAAGACCAGAAAAGAACTGCATTTGTTCTTTGGCGTGTTTCTTTTACCATAATACCCTTACTCCACTTCTATGCTTAAGGATCTATTATAACTAAAGATATCGATATCGGACCGAATATCATATTGATGAAATTAATGCTACATGATATTATTGATATAATCAGTATTTCAATTTTATTTTCAAGAGAATATATATTTAGGGTTTTCAGTAGCTACTGCAATGTATTCTGCATAACAGGGGAACAACCAAGCAATCACTACCGTTGGATGTGGATTATGGCCACGTGTCAGTCAAAGGAAGGGTGAAGTATTGATAGGTGAATTTTCGTTTGTTGGGAAGTGTGAGGATGGATAGATAACAAGTGTTGTTTGTTTGCCGCGAAATAGAAACAGAATTTTTTGGATTTGATTTGGATTTATGAAAATTGAAAAATAATTTTGGTATTTAGCTTGTTTTTATTGGAGGATGTGAAAATGAATTGTGGACGAGGCTTCTTATCATATTCGAATCCCTACCACAGCCAGCATTTTTTCTTAAGCATTATCCTATTAAAAGAATTTCTTTTGATTTCATAAAAAATATACAATTTAACAATAAATTGAGAATTAAAATAAGTAAATAAAATTTTTTGACTTCAGTCCTATTATTTAAAAAAAAGGTAAATAAATGAGAAATTTTAGAATATCTTTCATCTAGCAATAGGGTCTAGTAATCGTTGAAGATGTGAGGTTATTTCATATTAAAAATATAATTGAATTGTGAGCAGTATATAAGTATAATAGATTAACTCTTAACATATATCAATTAATTTTGTATTAAATGAGTCCAACCCCATTATATACTTATTCAAACTATTAAGCTCAAAAATCTTCAAACCCACAATTTTTTGACATGATATCGGAGTAGAAGAAGGCCTATTAATAAGGACTTAAGTCTCCTTTAACTTAAAATTAATTCAGCTTAACTTAGCATAATTATCAATTCACTTCAGCTTTTGCACAGTTATTAATTCAGTTTTAGTATTATCAATATCGGATCGGGCCTCATACCCGAGAAGCCAATGGTATTATCGATATGATTGGTGGTTTCACCAATTTTTTATTTTTAAAAGAATATATATTATTTCGAGTTTCTAGTGATTATTGCAACGTTTTCTGGATCTTTGCAACGCTTTTGCATATTTCCAGAGAAGTTTTGGAAAAAAATATATATTATTTAGCAAAGTTTTAAAAAGCGTTAGGCGCTAGTCGGACGGTGGGGGTTCAAAACATTTAAACGGGACCTAGGTGAAACTTAAACGGATCCTAGACGGATTTATTTTTTATTTTTTAAATATTTTTTAATATATAAAAATATAATTTAACTAAAAAATAAATTATAATAATATAAAATATAAAAAAATATAATTTAAACTATATTTTTAATTAGTATTCTGAAAAATCTTGCTTAGGCTAATTTTTAAAACAAAAACTCCACCTAACGTCTAAATCGGTCAACCGCTTAGGATCGCCCGACTACCTAAAAATTGCGGTGGTATTATGAAAAATCATCCCTAGGCCCCGCCTAGTCCGATTTTTAAAACACTGTTATTTAGGGTTTCTAGTGGCTATTACAAGGTTTTATGTGTTTTTTGCAACGCTTATACGTGTTGCTAGAGGAATTTTGAAAAATTGGATTTGAATCAGTTTACCCGTTTACTGATTTTTTCGATTCAACCAGAGTTTTTTAGTTTTTTCAAAATCATTTTTAAACTAAACCGTATCATAATCATGATCGTTAACGATAAAATTAATTGAATCAGCCGGTAGAGTACGATATTAATAAAAATATTTAATTCAATTCAACTTATTTTAGGACACGTATACTTGAGAGGATATGAACTAATTATCATATTTGAGTTTGTCATAAAGAAATGTCTAATTTACTTAATAGCTACTTTAAAATCCAAAAAGTTATATAATACAAGTTTTTTTTTCCATCAAATAACTCAGCCATTCGTGTAATTTTTCATGGAAAAGGTTTACTTCGTTAGGTTGACTATATAATTTTGTTTTTCAAAAGATTATATTATCAATAATGGAGAAATATCGTACAACTATTATATGGAACTAATTAAGTTTAGTTTATTTCAGCATGAATCACATTGTAACAGTTCATCAATGTCTTCCAATTAAAATTATCACTTCTTTATTAAAAATAGTTTTTTTAATCTTGAACTTTAAAAGACATTTTAATCAAGTTGTTTTTCTTACAATAAAGTCATCTTTAATGAGTTGTTAACACAATAATTATGAGAAATTGATTATCCAACTTGCCGGGGAAGTAATATACCTGCAAGTGAAAACCTCTTTTATTACTAGTATTTTCCGGCGTTGATAAAAAAAAATAGGTTAAATTTTAAAAATATATCTTGTAATTTTACTCATTTGTAAAACGGGATTGGAAGAATATAGTTTTATAAAATGAGGTATGTGGTTTCAAAAAATTTACAAAAGGGGCCTATGGTTTTTAGAATAGTTGTGTTATATTGAATATTTTAAAATAATTCAACATTCTAATAATTTAACCTTACCATTTAAAAATTATACGTCATGCTTTGAGTAATTTTCATAGATTTTTTTATTCTTTATGATTTTTTAAAGTTTGTTATCTTAATTTAATTAAAAAAATATTTAAACTATTAAAAAAGTTTCAAAATTTTTCATTAATGCGTATTGTATTTTTAATAACCATCCCGCAAAAATTCATATGAAAAAGAATAAGATTACCCATTTTCATGACATGATTTAATATTAAGAATTCTTTATTTATAAATTTTTTAAAACCACGGACCTCATTTTATAAAAAAAATCCCTCAAAATCCATTTATAAATGAATGAAACCACGTTATACTTTATTTTTTAAATTTTCCCAAAAAATAGTGTCAATTGCATCATCACACCACAAACGCATAAATAATTGCATGAAATCACACATCATGAATGCTACCAAATCAACATATAATAAAATCACATCTTTGCATGACACATTTAACAAAATAAACAATTACACCTCTAATTATATAGTCCACACCACACTCAATTTCCACATTAAGAAAAAAAAGTAAGATGATTTATGCAAGTACATAAAAGTCCTTTTCATATAAGCCATACTATATAGTTTACTATAGTAAAGTGCAATTACGCTTATGTGTAAAGCACAACATCACTTTTTTATAAAAAAAAAACAAGTAAATACATCGATTAATGTTTCCACTTATTTGAACTCTTCAAAATTGGTTATAAGAGTTGAGCATTTTAAATACTCTACTCTATATAAATAATATATGTCCCACGAAATATAATTAAACCATAATATGTATTATCTTTCGAAAATAGGATATTCGAAATAATTTAGTCAGTATAAAAAAAAATACTTCAAAATTTTATTACATGCATGCTTCAAGCACCACCGTTTTCTCTTTCATTTATTTTTTCATATTTTTATATTATTTTATTTTTTAATTATCTATCTAATTCATCGAAACTTTACTCTAATTATATTTAGATCCGATTCGGGTCAAGTAGTTAGATGTGTTAATTTGCTGGTTTTTTTTTAAATATACAACTACGTAATATTTCATTTTTTTTAATCTATAAATTACATTCATGTACAGTTTTTCTTTCTGATTGAGATTTCAAGATTCAAAGTACTGGCATCACTTACATTACTTATACCTTAATAATATCTTAATTACTATACGATTTGAAGTATTAATGATAGTTAATTGAACTCTCTTTTTTTATAGGTGAGAGGGACAAATAACTCGGGGATAAATGAGACATTCGAACTAAATTAGCTCCCTATATAATGAAACTCTCAAAACTAAAAGCCATAAAACATACATTAAAATTATTCATCAAGTTGAGGATTTAAGAAATATAAATATAATAAAATAGATTTTGTTACAAAAGAAACATCGAAAATAAAAGAAACTTTCCAAGACAACAGAATAATGAATGCTACTCAAAATAATGTCTTCATGTACAACAAAATTATCGAAAACCTTCTTATTGTGTAGCTTTCAAATCACCCAAGTAGATAGCATCCAAATAGTAGAACCGAATTTTTTTTTTAAATAAATCAACCATTACAAAAGCCTTATTCGAAAAAGTAAAATCTAGACTAAAATAAATAACTAGAGAAAGCTTAAGTGGTAAATATCTTCGAAATGAAATAAAAGTGTGATATTGTAACTCCGGCTTCGCACAATCGGTACAAAAATAATCGGTTTCCATTAGTATACATCAATACTAATAGAATTTTAAGGAGAAGAGACGAAATGAAAAACTTATAACAGGAAGGATACGAAGCCATGTAACTTTTGAACGGCTGTAGGCCCAGACATAAACGGCCCAAAATATGTTTCTTTGCTTTCATATTTTGTACATGTCTTCTTTTTAATTGTTGTTTATTATATACCCTTTTAAAAAATTGAATTCATTAATTATCCCATTATTTAAAATATGTTTCACCAAATTTTACACAACTTAAGGTATATATATTTTTTTCTAAATAAGGTATATTTTATTCAACTAACGTATATTTTTTATAAATAATGTATATTTGATTACATATAATGATGATATTCAACTAAAGTATATTTTATCCGGAAAAAATATACTTTTTCCAATACATATACCGAGTGAAATATTGAAAATGTGTATTTTCTCATATGAAACATATAAAAAATTTAAATAAATGTATATCCATTATTTAAAATAGAATTCATAAATACGGTTGAACATTATTTTCAAAATTACAATAATAACACCGCCATTTTTCTCCACTTAGAGTTTTAGTATCATCATGCATCAAGACTGTTCATGCGTGCACAATATCTTTTAGGGGTAGGTATCTATACTGTACACCGTTAGCAAAAGGATTCATTTTGTCCAGCCTAGGGTTTATGTATCGTCATGTATATACATGAACCCTTTTGATAACGATGTACAGTGAGACGCCTACCCCTAAAAAATATTGTGCACGCATGGACAATATTGATGCATGACAATACTAAAACCTTAGGGTGGGCAAAATGAACCCTTTTGCTAACGGTGTACAATATAGGTGCACACCCCTAAAAGATATTGTGTACGCATTGATTACATATAATGATGATATTCAACTAAAATATATCTTATCCAAAAAAATATACTTTTTCCAATAAATATACTTAGTGAAATACTGAAAATATGTATTTTCTCATATAAAACATATAAAAAATTTAAATAAATGTATATCCATTATTCAAAATAGAAGTCATAAATACGGTTGAACATTGTTTTCAAAATTATAATAATAACACCGTCATTTTTCTCCACTTAGAGTTTTAGTATCGTCATGCATCAAGACTGTTCATGCGTACACAGTATCTTTTAGGGGTAGGCATCTATACTATACACTGTTAGCAAAATGGTTCATTTTGCCCAACCTAGGGTTTATGTATCGTCATGCATAAACATGAACCCTTTTAATAACGATGTATATTTTTCATAAATAAGGTATATTTTATTCAACTAATGTATATTTTTCATAAATAATGTATATTTAATTACATATAATGATGATATTCAACTAAAGTATATTTTATCCGGAAAAAATGTACTTTTTCTAATACATATACCTAGTGAAATACTGAAAATGTGTACTTTCTCATATAAAATATATAAAAAATTTAAATAAATGTATATCCGTTATTTAAAATAGAATTCATAAATACGTTTGAACATTGTTTTCAAAATTACAATAATAACATCGTCATTTTTCTCCACTTAGAGTTTTAGTATCGTCATGTATCAAGACTATTCATGCTTGCACAGTATCTTTTAGGGGTAGGCATCTATACTGTACATCGTTAGCAAAAGGGTTCATTTTGCCCAACCTAGGGTTTATGTATCGTCATACGTAAACATGAACCCTTTTGATAACGATGTACAGTTAGACGCCTACCCCTAAAAAATATTGTGCACGCATGGACAGTATTGATGTATGACAATACTAAAACCCTAGGGTGGGCAAAATGAACCGTTTTAGTAACGATGTACAGTGTAGGTGCATACCCCTAAAAGATATTGTGCGCGCATGAACAGTATTGATGTCTGGTGATACTAAAACTCTAGGTTGAGCAAACATGAACCTTTTTTGTTAAAAGTGATATCCGGCAATACTAAAACATTGCATGCATATACTCATAAGTTAGATATATTTTATAACCAAGTATATTTAAATATACACAAATATACTCATAAGCACGTATACTAGTAATATGTTATATGAATATTTTAGAAATATGTTTCTAATATATATTTTTCTATTAATATGGTGTATATTTTCTAAGGAATAAGCTCACATTCACTAAAGATATTTTTAATGTATATTTTAATAAGGTATAAGTAATAGAAATGACTCATTTTTGTGTCAAAATCATATTAGCAAGAAATTCATAAAAATAATTCTTTGTAACCGTGAGTGTTAAATGAGATGGTAACTGTTTAGGAGTTATATTTTGAGTTGGAGTATTAATTAAAGAAAAAAGGACATTTAGTGAATATAAATCTCAAATGGGGTATTTTATAAATTAGTAACCCCAATTGCTAAATCTCTATTCTATATAGGGATAATTATCTAAGATTCCCTTGTTTCTTTGTGGAACTAGACCTGTTTGTCAGGTGGGGCGGGGTGGGTCTAATCGGGCTTTTATCTAAAAACATCAACCTAAGTTCGGTCCGGTTCACATTTTGAAACTTTGGGCTCGCGAGGGCCAGGTTTTAGAGGTCATTTCCAAGTCCGGCTCGAAGCCCATAAATAGATTTCTTTTAATTTTTTGGTATACAAAAAGAGTAAAAAAAGAAAAAAAATTATGCAAATTTCCAAATCTTACATATAATTACATTTTCTACTTAAATAATTTAATAAATAGATAGTATTCTTGTAAAACTTTAATAGATTAAAATATAAAATCCAAAATAATTATTAAACATAATTATTCATTGGGCCGGGTTTCGGCCGAGCTTGGATATTACATAAAAACCAAGTCTAACCCATAAATCATCGGACTTTAACGAACTCGGAACGAATTTTAAAGAAAAATGAGAGCCCAAACTCGACTGGACCGGGTGGGTACCCAGGACCATTAACAGGTGGAACCCTCCACCCTTGTTTTGATGGATCTTATATTTTAAATTTTTTAGTTTCTTCATTTTATTTGAAGTCTATACATTTTATTTCGTTTTAAATTCTCTTACAAATTTTTAACTTTTTTCTTCAACGTCATATTACAATAAGAGGGCATGGCCGGACCTATCATGTGAAATTTTCCTCATCTTTCACATGTTACATATTTATGCACACATTAAACATGTGATCACTCAAATGTGCGGCTGAAAATTTTAACTTAAAAATGCATTATCCCTCTCAATTAGTGCATGTGAGATTGAAATTGAAATTAAATGAAGCAAGCAAAGGTATGGTTTTGGACAAGTTGAAATTTTATAAGAAGCTCTAGCTAGCATGTGAAGACTTCCTAGCAACCTTAACAAGAGTTAGGTTAAGGTCAAGATTCAGTTTTTCATGCCATGTCTAAATATGGCTACTTTTAATGATAAAGCCAAGATGGATTTTGCTATTTTAGTTAATTTAGCGTTTACTTACGTGTTCACTTCTATAAGTTAAGTTTGGTACCAATGGTTGTTGTTAATCTTCGCATATCTCCATACTTATCTCATCTTTTTTTTTAAATAATGAATAATAAACAATTGAATGTGAAACAGTAAAAATTATATTATATATATGCTCTATTTTTCCATTATGTAAGTTAATGTATCTCTTTCTTTTTCTATTTGCTTTTGGATAAAATGTTATTGCATATTGTATAGGAAAAGAAAACTTATGAATATACATGTTGATGTGAATAGAATGCATAATTAAACGAATAAAATGAAGCATATGAATTGATATTTAACAAACCATTTCATGCATGTTATAGCCATGTTCGGTATGTATGTCCACATTATATCGATCTAATGTATCAAATATAGATTAAAGTCTTTGGATTAAATGTAGATTAGAGTTTCTTACATTTAGAAATCAAGGGATCAATTATAATAACTCAATTGCAAGACAAAATAACATTCATGTGTTGAAGAGTATTAAAAATAATTTATAATTAGGAATCACCTATCATCTTAACTTTGTGAATTAATATGTGTTTGCTGCAATTTGATTTTTACTACAAATACACATAGAGTAGCTATAATTAAAAAGTGATGTGAGTATATTAAATATTGGTGTGAAAAATAAAATTTTATGACGTACTGTCACGTTAGAAATAAATAAGATTGAAAATGTAATATATAAAATGATTTCAATTGCACTTGTATACTTACAAAGCACAGGACCATGAAAAGTTTGAAAAGCTAACAATTGTGTTGGAGATGTTAAAAGATTTCACATTGAGAATAAATGAGATTAAGTAAACAAGCAGTATAACATGATCAGACATTAACAAAAGTCAATTGATTTTGTGTTAGATCGACACTTAATTATCGAGTCCAACATTCTATAGCGAGGCGCAATTCACAGGAGCCAGGGTTCGAAGTGTAAGTTTAATGTAAACACTATAGTGGACTTTAAGTATAAATAAGGTTCGATGGTTTATATATTACAAAACCAGAAATCATAGGAAGAGAAATAAATTTTACAAAATAAATGATATAAAAAGTACCAAATCGAAATCTAATCCCCATCCGCAGACAGTAAAAACAACTTATTAACTACTCACTTATGAAACCTATTAAATTATACATCTGTACTTAGTTAAGTAATAAATTAATCAGAATTAAGTAATTGCATGGACCAGAGATCTTCAATGGTCCAGTAATTAGTATCACTGGAATGGTGGGCAGGAGGTAAAGTGGGAGGTTGAAAAGCATGATCAAGAGGGATATTAGTATGATGATTAGGATTAATTAAGGGGTAATTACAATTAACTTGGTTGCAGCTAATTGACCTTCCATTTTCATTAATTTCTGCTTCTGCTTCTGATTGCTTTATGTGTTTCTGAATTCTAGTCCTCCAGTAATTCTTTATTTCATTGTCAGTCCTTCCTGGCAATTGCTTTGCTATTTTTGACCACCTGATTCATTTTAATTAATCACAACTAATTAAGTTTAATTAGTTAAGCTTGCTAAGCTACAATATTAGTTCGGCATGCCAAACCAGAAACATGAAAGTTTAGGGGGGGCCAGGGAAAATTTGAAAGTTTAGGGGGGCGAGGGGCGATTAGAGCCAAGTTCAAGGGGGTCCGAATCTAAAGTTTACAAACTCAACTAATCAATTTATGGTTCTTAGACCGAAAAAATGACAGACTTTGTGCAAAAGAAGCCAAGAAAATAAGGTAATTGAAGAGTCCACTTAAAAAGCAAAGCAAGGGAATAAATAACATGTGACTACTTAAATAGGATTTGCTATTAATAACAACTTTTATTGCCAAATTATTTGCTCTCCACATTTTTCAAAACGTGCCCATTCCCAAAAGTCCAAAACTAATTTTCTTTTTCTTTTCTAAAAAAAATAGCTGTAAATAAAAGTAAAAACAATCAAATAATCATTTTTCTTCTTTACTTGAAATATAAAATTTTACCTAGTTGGTAAAATATATTTTAACTAGGAAAATGGATCCATCATATTCTTCATGCTTCTATTCCCCAATAGTAAACATCTTACCCATCATCTAAGACTATTATCAATTTCTATTTAAAACATAAAAATAGCAAGTCAGTATGAAAATTCAAAAAAATTATGGTTTTACTGCACAAACTGTTTTTTCGTGAATGTTTTTGTACTTAGTGTCTTGATCAAACAATTGGATCTTGATCTTGAACGATTGCCATATGTACTACATGGAGGATAGGTTTACTCAGAATGATGTGTCAATAATAACTCAATCTATATATGAAAATAGAAAGCAACAACCCTTCTAGAAAAATAAAAAATACACCATCATAAAATAATTTATTTATTCAAATGATAAATCAATGGATTTTTTATTTACAGCCGCAAGAATTTCAATAACACGTTTATTCCATAACAATCTTTTTAGCCAAGAGTTGTAAATCCCCATGTGTGACAAATCTATCTCTTGCCCAAAAAAATGAAACCCTACAAAATTTCAGTTTTTATGTATACTTTAGACTCATTTGAGGGCTATGACTATATATATATATAAATTGAACATTCTCATCTCTATATCTTTGTTTATAGTTCATGAACTACATACATAGAGTAATGCAAAATTACATTATGTTTCTTCATAATAAACCATATAAAATTTAGCCTCTGAAAATTTTTATACGTACCTATTTCCCCACTTTGCATGAAGTTCCATGATCAATAGTTGTTCTTCGGGCGTAATGTTTCCTCTCCGCACATCGGGGCTAAGGTAGTTCAGCCATCGGAGCCTGCAACTCTTCCCAGTACGTCTCAAACCTAATCGATCACATAGATGAAATATTAACTTTTTTTATTAAATCAATTTCTAATAACAATTTAGAAATTTTCATGGTTTTGGTTACTAGTAAGTTGTCTTTGGAAAAAAAACAAGTGAAAGAATGTTTATAAAACGGCTTCTAGAACAAGTCACCAGTGGCTTTGGCAAGCGAATTCCAAACTCCTTCACCGTGGTTGACGATGTAGTTGATCAAGACACGGTCTTCTTCCATAGTCCATGGCCCTTTTCTCACTTCAGATTCTTGTGTAGTGTTGTTGCAAAGTCTTTTGTCCATTTTTTTGTTTTTGTTTTTTTGGAAAAATGAAAGTAAGAAGAGAAGTGAAAAAAAATAATGAGAGGAAATGGCGTGAAAGGTAATGAGAAATATTGGAGGGTAGATATTAGGTTTTATAGAGCGAAAAAAATTACCTATATAATGTGATTCTTTTTTAATTGTAATATATTTATTATATTACATGTTATAGGAGAGTTTGAGAACTAATTATGTTTGTAATAGCATGCATGGCCTATACAGATATTTATATAATATATTTCCATGCATGTTCAAATTAGATAGTTATATAAAACAAATTTGATAACACTTTAGGAAAATGTGAGAAGCCTAAAATATGCTTACACTCTAAATAATATTATTTTAAATGAAGAAACTTGTGGTTTACATAAAAAAAAATAAGTTGTATAGCATTGATTAGTAAGTACAAAATTTTAAATGTCCATTTGTTGGTATCATATATCTAAAATAAATAATTAAATTATTGAAAATGAAAATTATAAAGACTATAAAATATATATGTGAAATTGATAAAGATGATAAAAAAAATTATTTGACTTGTATTTCAATGTATATTTTTCTAGATTAAATAATATTAAAATGTGCTAAATAAAATCATTCAACTAACTAGTACGAGCAACTCAGTTTATAATGGACGGTAATATATAATGAATATATTAGAGGGGATTCACATTCAACTCTCGTAAATATATTTATATACGAACTTTCAATAATCAAAATCCTTAGTTTGAGGACTGCGAGAAAATTATATTCATAACCCATTGAGCTGACAAGTAGTCAATTTACATGAGAAAAGTGTCAATTTGTCAAACTATTATATGAATATTATGGAGAAAATGGATTATAATTTGCTATATATTTGTAGCTACTTCGCTTCTTAATTCTTACGATTATATCAACATATATAATTGATTAACATGAATATATGATAATTAATATTATATTGCATATAATAAGCTTTGGCAAAAATATTAACTCTTTGTGGAAGATTTTGATTTGCATGCTCATTTACATAATTTTGCAACATTATTTGAGGGTTTCTTTTACTTCAAAAGTGTGAGGATGTTTTCTTGTTTGATTTCAATGGCATTTGAATCTATTTTGAAAATATTCAATACTTTATTCCAACCTGATAAAGGTTTAACTTAAAGATTAAACAAACTTTAGTGGAAAACAACGATGATTCCTTGCTATGTTGGTTTCGGTTATTTGAATAATCGAGGAGAATGTTTAATTAATGGGCCTAGCACACGGATTTGGCTTCAGTTATTAGAATAATCGAGGAAAAAGGTCTAGCCCATTCCGTAATTTCAAAAATTAATTGACATTTCTCCTCGGTTATTTGAATTATCAAGGAGAATGTTCAATTAAAAGATCGCCCCCAGTATCTCAAACACAGAGATTACAATATCTAGGTTAAACCTCTCAAACACCCACCGTTGTCTCCCATGTGGCCTGTTTTCTGCCGTATCATCTTTCTCTCTTGCCGCCGTCTTTTTGTCACCATTCTCCACTGTCTCCGTTCGTCGTCGTCTCCTCTGGTTCACCTTTTGTTTCTGACTTTTTCTGCGGAATTCTCAGTCCATATCTCCGCCGTGCTCCCTTCCTTAAAGGTCATAGGTAAAACCTAAATAATTTCTTAGTGCTCTTCGTCGTACTGAGTCCATCTCTCCTCTATTCTCTCTCCACTTAATTCGTCTTCTCCGTTGTGCTCATTCCCTGTTCTGCTCTCAGTTCATCATCTTTCACTCTTCTCGCACTCATCTGATGGTATAGATGATTTCAAATTTGAACTTCTATCTTATCTAATGAATTATGATTCCTTTGTTCTTTCTTTGTGTGCATTGGCATTTGCTCATCTAAAGATAAACAATTCTGATTCTCGTGTACTTTTACTTGATATGTTCGATTGATTTTTGTACGTCTATCTATTCGTTTTTGGCATAATTTGAATGATAATTAGGCGGATGTGGATACCGATGTCGCTACTGCTGGTCAGCTAAAGAAACGAATGTTTAAGAAGTTTAGTTACAGGGTAGTTGATTTGGATGCTCTCTTGGATATGTCCACTGATGAACTCGTTAAGCTCTTTAGGGCTCGTATCCGTAGAAGGTTCCATTTTTGAATTCATTGTTTTATACCTAGGCTTTTGATTTTGTTGTTGGATGACAGGTATTCAATGTGTTGAACTTTTAATTTTTCTTCAGGTTCAAGCGTGGTTTGAAGAGGAAGCCTATGGCTCTTATCAAGAAGCTTCGTACAGCGATATGCTCCTTTATTTTGGTTTATGCTGTGATACGTTTGTTTGGTTACCGAAAATGTTGTTGAATGATTCTGATTCAATGATAAAGCATGTAGATCTAGCGCTTTTATTCTCTGGCTGATGTCTGATCTTGTCTAAATCATTTACATGCTCTATTGAATTTGAAATGTTGTTCTTTACTTGCATTTGTGGAGGAATTCGAAAATATTTTTTATTGATATGTGTTTGATTTAATTATTATTGTCATTTATGTATACTGATTATCAGCGCAAGTAATTAATGACAGATGGGAAGATAAACTAGGGAAGATGTTATTATAGATTGGGCTAAATTGGCATGATGCTTCCAATTATGCAAATTGTATGAGATGTTCATTGATTTCCTCACTAGTTTTAATGTGAAAATGCCTTTTCATAAACTGTTGAGTTCGGTTTATTATTCTAATCACTAATGTGCCAATCTATTATGTAGCTATTTTTGTACGTCTATCTATCTCTTAAGCTCCATCACATCGTTCATTGGTCTTTGGATGTTGTTGATGAACGAGGTGCTCTATCACTCCTATTATTGATTCAATTTTGATAGTTTTGATGTTATTCCTTTGATTTTCCACTAACGAATATTCTAATTTGTCATTATATTTTAATATTTTCTTAATTAGATTTTGCCTTAATTGAGGGTTCTTAGAGTTATTGTACATATTAGGCTCGTGATTTCTGGAAATGCTCATAAATTTGGGATTTGGATTTAGGAACATCCAGGTAATGTCGTTTTGGCATTTGATCTGTATTTCTTGCTTAATTCTTTTGCATTTCTGGGTGGTTTTTTGGAACTTCAGTATCTGACTGCAAGTTTGAATGTATTATAGTCAATAATCCAAAAAAATCTGGGCCTACTTTGAACAAAACTTTCCTTGGATTGCTCTATCCGACAGAGAATTATAAAGTGTAAGCTAGCAATATGAAGTTGGAAGCTGGGACACCTTCAATGTTTTTTAATTTTATCTGAATTTCCTCTTATAGTTTCTGTACGTCTATCTATCTCATTTTTGTTCGATTCCTTTGTTCTTTCACACCCGCCCTGTTTTTTTTATTGTTTCTGCTACTCTAGATATAGTATATTAGCATCTCAATAAGTGAAACTTCATTCCTTGCTTATTGACCCCTGTCTTTAATAATGTTTTTTCCATTCATTTCCACTATGTGATGACTTGGTTGACCAAAGATACTAAAGATTTATTTATTTGCAAAATATGGTACAAATCATCACTTGGGAAAGCTTGGGGATAGCATTCACATTTGTCAGTTATGCTTGGATATCTTGTTGATGCTAGCTATTTGATTATGTTAAACTATAAAATAAAATGTTGTTGCTACGTAGAGGCGAACATTGATCCCGATTTATTATTTGCTATTTTCTTCCCTGCCCTTCTGTTTGAGAGTTCCTTTTCAATGGAAATGCACCAGATCAAGGTTTGTCTTTTTCTCATTCTTTTTAGTGCTTGAGAGTTCTCAATAGATACATAGATTTTGTTAAATTTTGTTCATACTGTTTAGCTTTTGGCCTTAAACTAGTTTAATTTTGTTCACATTTAGCCTTGTATAAATACTTAAATAATTTACTTAGCTTCTGCTTATTTTAAGATATCTTGATTTTGTTCATATTTATTAGCTATATATATAGTACTTAAGCTAAGTCCTTGAGTCATTTTTGTGTTAAGTAATTATAATTATACAGGTTGGGCACATATATTTGAATGAATTTTAAAAAAATAACAGTAGATTTGTCCTCGGTTATTAAGTTAACCGAAGCCAAAGTAGCATCTATTTGCCTCGGTTTTTTAGGTTAACCGAGGCCATTATACGGTAAATACAGCCATTTCAATACATTTTCTCCTCGGTTATTTAAATAACCGAGGAGAATGATGCTCTTTCTCTTCGATTAAATTAACCGACGCCAAACAGATTGGGCCTTTAGTTTCGACAGCTTTCTCATCGGTTCATTACCGAAACCAAAGGCCCATATATAACCGAAATCAAATGCCCTGTTTCCCACTAGTGTAATAGCTATAATTTTAATAGTCACATATTCAAGTCTAGAATCACATTCGGGTGGAAACGGATGTGATTTTTCACAACGAGACAAATTTTTATAAAAAAAATACTTTATTTCATCTTTATCAAATTTTATTGGAATAAAAATGAGTAAACCAAATTCATAATATGGGTTCAAACCTATAAACTCTAGAAAGCATGAGTCTTAATCATTAAATACTTCACCCAAAATTGATAATGTCAAATCAATTTGTACATTGCCAATACTTCACCAATAATTGATATATTCAAATCAATTTGTACATTATTTAGCATCATAGATATCATACTAAAGTTATATAATTATATATTTTTTTTTAAAAATGTGACATTTTTATCAATTTTATAAATCACCAAAGTCGAGTGGTCTAGTGGTTTTGATATAATTATATAAGAACTCAAGTGAAAGGAATTAATAGAGGATACCCCTTTACAATCAATTTCCTTCATATTAGAAATCCTTTTCAAACATATAAAATGGTTTATCAAAAGAATTCGAAAGAAAATTCAAATTCTTTTTCTGTTTTTAACAGGAGATGCAACAAAATATACAAATTTTGAATGACATACATTGTAAATATTATGAATATCCTAACATAATCTAAAGTGTTGAAAATCCAAGCATTTAAAATAATCTAATGATTCCTCAGAAAAAAAATATCTATCTAAAGAAACATGAAAACTATTTTCACACAATATTTTCATCAAACTAGTCATGCCATATCCATATATTATTGGATATTTTCACAATAAGGCCCTGTTCAAAAAGAGGCCATTTTCCTATAAACATTCGCCACCTAAATAGCACCATGAAAGTCTTGATACATGAATAGCTACCTGAATTTGTCTTCAAAAACTTATTATCTCCCTGAACTTTTAAAGTGATCCCGTAACTCTCTCAACTTTCCGAAAGTGCACCACTTTGCTTCCCCCCAACACCACGTGTCAGCTTTTGATTAGAGAGAGAGAATCTTTAAATATGACGTCTTTGAAAAGTCAAACCAATCAGAAGCTGATACGTGGAATTCAAGGAGCAAAATAGTGCATTTTTTGATAGTTGAGGGAGCTACGAGGTTACTTTGAAAATACAGGGAGGCAGCAGGTTTCGGAGACAAGTTCAGGGAGCTAATGATGCACTAGGCCAAAATGAAATATGCATACTTTGGCATAAGTATAACAGTCTATTTTCAGTAGTCTTTCTAAAGAACATTTCTCAAAACTATGAAGCAAGAGTTATCAGGCCAAAAAAGCATTCAAGCTTGGGTTTTAAACGAACATGAATTATGTAAAGACTGCCCTTCAGTGATCAAGCACATTTAGATTTGATAATAATCATTCAAGCCAAAGCAGGTACAAAAAACACTAATATATAAAAATCCAAAAATGGCAATCAACACTTGCCATTCCCAAACAAACCATTAAAGTCGACGCCTATAATTCTATTTAATACTTCAAGAGATCAATATACAACCTAAGTAGACCGAAACATTTCTCTACTGCATAGCACCAAAATCAAGCTTCCCAGAATCACAAGTCTCAAAGTCTAATCATAGAGCTTTTTTTAAGCCTGTAAAACAGGGGTAGTCAATACACCTTCTCAAATACTGTATAATTACTAGTACTATTACTCACCAGGAACGTTCACTGTTAAAAAACTTTATTTTGGAAAAGGATTGTCTAAAGTTGGATTCGAACTTAAGAGTAAAGTTGTTTCATCGAACTCCTAATCCTAGGAGAGTAAAATTTGCATATTTTAATCCATACATTCCATTTTGAAATGGAAGATTTGGATTGAGGAAACTTTACTGTAAAGTTTGACCCCAACTTTAGAGAATCCTTTTGCTTTTAATTTAAATGCATTTTTGTGCCGGTCACTAGTTTTGTGTACTCACCTTGTTTGCAATGTTGTTTGACAGCCAGTCCAATCCCTCGTACAGTCCCTCTCCGGATGTTGCACATGCGCTCTGGATATACCTGAGATCAATCACCATAATTCAATACGTTATATGTGTTCAAACCCACAGTTTCAAACTGGAATTCTGGTAATATTTGAGAAAAAATTCCACATCCTATTATTAGTCAAATTCTAGTTCTTTAGGATTTTGACAAGTCCCAACTATAACAAAAGATTCGTTAATTGAATTCAGTCCTTGAGAAAACATAAAAGAGGAAGAGAACAGAGATGGAAATAAGGAGAAATTAAAGTTCCAATCTCACTTTTTATAATGAATCAGGCATTCGCTTCCATGATCCATCATGCTCAATTAATAGGATAATAAATAATTCGTGACCCAACAAAACAATCGAGACCTTACAGTGGACATTCACAAAAACTAGCCAGCATCTGAATATATAAAAAGAGTAAATCTACCAGTGGCGTTGACGGAGAGAGTGAAGGCCAAGCTTGTCAGTTATTTCAGCAGCATTCATTGCATTGGGAAGATCTTGTTTGTTAGCAAACACAAGCAAGACAGCATCGCGAAGTTCATCCTGCAGCCATACCAGGAAAATTACATCAATTGACCTTTGGCTAACCCACACGATGGAATCCTGATTTGTTTCTGAGGAACTACAGATGAATGGACATGTGAGCTAATAAACACAGACAAAAACAGTAATTGCATGCAAACCGAAACACTTCTCTTGCATCAAAGTCAAAGACGGAATGCTTTGAATGATAACTATTTTTACTAATACAGAAATCCTGAGCAAAGGCAGGAACATCTTATTATCATTATCAACACCTAGTTATGAGATTTAGGTAGGAACACCACCATCACACCTATAGTATTGTCAAGCCATGATACATGACATTAGTTGAAGAAATAATACTAGCGCATACAGCATCACACAGAATATGGAAAAAGAAAAAGGGAACCTCGAGAAAACAGAAACATGTCCATAAGTATGGGTGCTTTGTACAAAGGCTGCAAGTAGCAACTCATATACCAGGCTAAGGCCAAGTTCTCTTGAACTTCTGAGAGCCAAACTGAACTGAACTTATTTCAGTTTAAATTTATAACAATGCAGAGCTGAACTAAACTGGACTGACTTATCTAATTTAATCACACAGCCAAACATGCAATCATCAGTTTTACTCAGAAGATAATAAAGGTACATTCGAACAAAGTCCAGGAACAGAATCTGAAGGAAAAAATAAATTAAAAAAAAAACTAGCTGATTTAGCAGTAGCAGTAGCAGTAGCAGTAGGTGATATCTCAGGAAATCATAACTGAAAAATACTGTAGCATAGCACAGAGTAGATGTCTAAAATATAGTAAAAAAAGAGTCTTACCTCATTCAACATTCTATGCAACTCATCCCTTGCCTCAACAACTCGATCCCTGTCATTACTATCCACAACGAAAATCAGACCTTGAGTGTTCTGGAAGTAATGCCTCCACAAAGGACGGATCTGAGATTGTAGAAAGAAAATATCACTCCCAGGCCCATTCAGACAAAATCAATAATTGACAAGGACCCAGAATACCAACTATAAAGATGCCTGAATAATTTAACAGAAATATTAGTCTGACAACCCAACCAACTGCCGTGTTATTTCTCCCCCAGTTTAAATCAAAATATAAGCTACCTGAACTCTATACATGTCCTAGAAAATCCATGCATTTTATAATATTCTACTAAGGGAACCTCACTACCTCAGAGCTGCACATTAGTATCTCATAATGTTATGTAACCATTAAACATCAGAATGAATTCAGATTCCCTGGGGGTACAGAAACTGACATATCATATCTGACAAATCGTATAACTTAGATTCTTGCACTGTTACTTTCTTTTCCTGTAATTGTACTATACCTTGTCTTGACCTCCAACATCCCACACAGTGAAGCTGATGTTCTTGTATTCCACTGTCTCCACATTAAAACCTGCAAAGGAGAAAAGTGCATACACACTCTCAAAATTAAATAACTTTGTAAGTTATAAATGCCATGGAACCATCTGACCAAAAACCTAATGCTGATAGGTAAGGCCTAATAGTGCTCTCATATTATTCCCGACAATAAAAAATCCATTGCGAAAGAGCATGGTAAAAACATTCTGGTCAGGATCTTATAGCATCTAAGAAAAGTGGAAACGAATGAAAATTTTCCTCAAATTGGAATTCTTCACTAATCTATATGAATTTCAACCATAGTTATCAGAATCTGACGATTCTCGATACTAATCTTACAATTCGATTCGATTCAACCCCAAATCGATTCGAATCTATGGGTTGAATCTAAATTCACCTGAATCTTACGATTCAATACCGATTCACTAGTGAATTGGCCGAATCTTATGATTCCACCGATTCAGTCGATTCACAAATTATAATAAATTAAAGCTTGATAAAATTAAAGATCCGGCTCACGGTAGCCAAAGTTATTGCCTCACCAATTAGTCGTCAGAGTGAGGAGGAATCCAACACCACACCGCCAATAATGGACTTCGGGCGACAAGGTGGGGCGACGAAGAGGTGGAGCATCATGCAGTGAAGTGAGGTGATGTCTATGTTTTTCTTTAAAAATTAGTCTCTAATATAGAAAAAGTAGAAAATAAATCTCTTTGAATTCTAAACTTGCATATCTAGACTAAATTTTAATAGTATCTTTAAGTTAAACAATCAAAATGTTTTGTTTTTGTAATTTTATGAACTCTAACCGAATCTTACGATTCGATTAGATTCACGATTCTCGATTCACAAAATTTGGAATCCGATTCTCGATTCGAATCTCAATTTGACAACTATGATTTCAACATCTTTCCAAAAAATTAACAAGTTCAATATGCTACTCATTAATCTTATTGATTCGAAATAAATAAATAAAAAAAAAAAGCTTCAAATTTTAACCATTCAAGTCTTTTCATGCAAATTATAAACACTACACGAGCAATCAAACAAAATCAAAATCTGTACAGATTAGCAGGCGGAAGCGAACATAGGCCTCCAAAACTGAATCATGCAAAACTTACAGCATACATAGGCCTCATTGTATCATTTCTATATACAGATACATCAACTTAAAATAGGCAGGGGCATCTAAAAAGAACAGGCATAAGTCAACAAGTCATCAAACATATTAATTCGGCCACAGTACAGATCACTGATCATCAAATGAAACACTGAAACACAAAAGTTCTTAAACAATTTGATTGGAGGGAATTCGGAGCTTACCGATGGTTGGAATGGTGGTGACGATTTCTCCAAGCTTGAGCTTGTACAAGATAGTGGTCTTACCTGCAGCATCGAGACCCACCATAAGAATTCGCATTTCCTTCTTAGCGAAGAGACGGCTAAAAAGCTTCGTAAAGGTCAGCCCCATCTTTACTTCTCTGCCTCAGCTCTATTCATAAGAGAAACAGACAAATCAAGCACACCAACGCATGAAATACGATAAAAGCTAGAGACAACTCCAGTAACCTCAATATTTTCTTTGAGAAGCCAAATCAAACAATCGAATACGAAACACACAGGCATAGAAACTTAATTCAAAATCAAAGACCTGTGCACCGAAAACTATAGATCTAGCTCAAAAAAAATGAAGAATCTACAGTGGTTAAGAGATCGATAAAAATTATGAGAATTCAGATAGTCAAGAGGTGAGCTACCTGAATTGGCGAAGGATCTGAAGTGGGTTAGCGATAGTAATCGCAGAGATGACGTAGTGTCTCTGTAACTCTGATTTTTCTCTTTCCGTCTAAAATCGAGGTAAAGAAAACAAGTTGCTTAAATCCAGGTGGTTACAACTGTGCCAGTGGATAAAAACGCTGGCCGGGCCGATTAAGCACGCTCAAATTTATGAACTTGAAAACACATTTTATTATAAAGCTTAAAATTTTATAGACTGCGTTTAATTTTTACATAAGTATTTAAGTTGAACGTAATAAATAAAAATTATTTTTTTTTATTTTTTTATAAATGTTTATATTTTAATATATTAAATTTTTAATATAACATAAAAAAATTTACTGTATGCAAAATTTTGATATTGTTATATAGAAATTATAATTTTTTCAATTAAATTTATAAAATATTTAAAGAAAAAAATTATTTATGGTCATGAATCTGGTTTGAAAATGCTTAATAAATTTAGTTCAAGCTCGAAATTATAAATCATGTACTTGTGTCAGACTTAAATTAATATTTTCAATTAAAAGTCCGATCAAGTTGGCCTTACCAGCCCGTCCGATGAACACGTCTACTTCTTTTAAGAATTTTCTTATTTTTAGGCATCCGAAAAAAAATCTCCATGATTTTTCTAAAAGGAAATTTGCTTAATTGTGTTTATAACTTTATATGAAATAAAAAATATTAATTTACTTTTTCATGTAGTTAGAATTTAAAGTGATGACTATAATAACGTTATTTTATATAAAATAAAATTTAATTCAATGATAATTGAGACAAATCAGATGAAAAACAAAATTACAACAGAGTAATCAAAACTTTAACTATTTGAACAAGTTACATCACTACTTTATTTTCTGAAAAAAATATAACTATTTTGTTGTTTATTAATTATTAGTATATTATATATCAAATATAGATTATTTCTTTTTTCAACATTTTTTTTCATTTTAAATTATAAAAAATGCAAGATTATGACGGTCAGATCACAGAAATAAAGGTATAATTGTAATTATCAGAGGTGTTTTTTATAACTGTGGATTTTTAGCTCATATCTTATAAGCTATTTTTAGGTTAAAAGCAGCTTAAAAATAAGCTGTTGAAGCGTTTATGAAAATTAATGAATAAGTAACTTATAAGTAGTTGAAGTGTTTGGCAAAAATTTAACTATAAGCAGCTTATAAGTTGTAGAAATTGTATAATGACTAAAATGAAAATGTAATGATTTTTATGTAAAAGTTGACTTGTAAACAAACTTATTTTACTATGTATGAAAATTTTAATCATAATAATAACTTTACTTCAATAAATAAACATATATATTTTATAAATAATTTTAAAACATATTATACTATTTAAAATTTTAAATAAAAAAATTCGGTGAAAAACTTGTACATTTGAAGAATAAAGGGAAAACTTTTTAGTAATTGGACAGAGGAGCTTATAAAGCATTCAACAACACTCATACTGCATAAATATAACTGAGGTAAAGTAAAAGGAAAAACTGTACAAGTAATTCTTGGATGAAGCTCGGGATGACGGCTAGAAGCATCTGAGGAGCACACTAGAAGACTTCAAATAGGATTAAATAGTTAAAATCTTTTGAGCTCATTCTCAAAAGCATCTCTACCCATAAAACATGACGCATCCACGAATGAAGAGCTCAAGATTTCCAAAACTCTTAATAACTGACGGATCAGTTAGAGGAGAAGAATGAGGTTTGAAATGTAATTAGGGTATATTGGGGTTTTCTGAAATTAATGGAGGGTATCAGTGTATTTTTGTTGGTCTTTTAAAAAGCTCTCTTTCCTTACTAAAAAAAGTCATAAATTAATTTATCAACCACTTAAAAGTCAATATTTAAACGTCGAGAAATATTTATATTATAAATTTAAAAGCTAAAATTAATATGTAAATTAAGGAACCGTCTCTTTTAAACTTTCTTTTAAGTTAAAAAAAATTCTTATAAGATAAAAGTAAAAAATAATCCACTTTTACTTTTTTTTTAAAAACTTTTAAATTAAAAAAATAAAAAATACTCTAATTTATAAATTAAAATTTTTTTGGAGAAACACACGTATGGCACTTATAATGATTGAGAAACGCCCTCATCATCGTCACAGCCCGTCGGTTTAGCCACGAGCTAGCAGCCATGGCAGCTCTTGCGGCCTCTCTTCGCCCGTCTTCACTATTGCCCCGAGCTCTTCTACTTCCAACTCACCTCCGTCAATCCAGTTTACCGACCTTCTGTCCCCGATTCAGCCGTTTATACTCAGATTCCCGGTTTATTTCCTCCCCCAAACCTCCTTTCTTAGCAGTCCGTGCTCAGGCTAAGCGAGGTTTTTCATTTAAACAAGACGAAGTAGCCACTCGTAAGGCGACCTCTTACTTACAATTTTTCATTTTCAAGTTTTTTTAAAACTTCTCTTTGTTTTGGTTCCTATTATTAATTGACTGCATTCTAAAGTTCTTCCCACTTACGTCAATAGCCGCTGATCTTCACTTTGAATCACCGCTCAGAATCGTGGTATATCCGGACCCTGTACTGAGGGCGAGAAATAAGCGAATTGATACGTTTGATGAGAACTTGAAGAAGCTTGTTGACGAGATGTTCGATGTGATGTACAAGTAAGTTAATTCCAGTTCTATTGCAGATTAATATAGTTCAGCCAATTGCTTCTAATTTTTGAGCTGATACATAAAAAATATATTGCTGGTGATGAATTAGCTGTGTCTTTGCTTTTTGTTTCCACTGAAGTGTTCCTTTTTAGTGAAAAAATTACTGCTATATTACCGGTAGACATGATCATTGAGTTCTTGAAATACCATTATCATCTACTAATATCTGGGCTAAAATGGGGATAGTTCATAGTAGACTGCAGACAGTGAAGTAGATTGTCTGATTTGTCTCTAATTGCAGTCAATAGGTACCTATCCTTTTCAAATTATATGATGTTAACTCTTATCGGCCTACTCAACCCGCTGGTTACTGAATTAGCACCCTTGATGCCATATATATGATATATCCTTTCTTTACTGCTTTTTGATCTTTGACCATGCTTTATTCGACAATTTCATGCTCTATTTTTCCTTTTCTACTTCATTACATGTCTCTGAGATCATTCTTATCTGATGATTGTGTGATCGATTTTCATTGCACTATAAAGCCACACATCTATGCTATGTCGACTCAACGCCACCAAAATGCATTGCTATAAAACTTGCTAATAGTTAGATGCTTATAAGCAATCCGTCCTACTTACAGGTTGTGAACAAAACTTGTTGGCTTCCTTTGTAACAGAACTGATGGTATTGGGCTCTCAGCACCCCAAGTTGGAATTAATGTTCAACTCATGGTGTTTAATTCAGCAGGTGAGCGTGGTGAGGGAGAGGAAATTGTTCTCATCAATCCTAGAGTCAACAAATATTCAAAGAAAATTGTGCCCTTTAATGAAGGTTGCCTTTCTTTTCCTGGGATCTATGCTGATGTGGAGGTATATATTCTATTATAAAGTGTTTTGTTTACCTTTGATTTCATTAGAAGTAGCAAGCTCTCATTAGAGGATGACAAATATGGTTTTCTTCTCCTTTTCAATCTATGTCATTATCCATAATGACAATTCAATTGTCAATAATTAATGTCGAATGACAAACCAGAATAACGAAAAAATAGTCAGTGTTCTTTATGATATTAAACTTAACAAGACTTGTCAGTACGAGTGATTCAGAGGTCCGCCATGCGTCAAATAACATATGTTCGTTTGTGTAATGAACTCGAGTCTGGCCCTTTTACTGGGCTTGTGTTTTAAATTGTTATCAGACCCAATTTTACTATTAGTCCTGTTTGTCTCTAATTTGATGCCCCACCCAGTGTAGGACTCGAGGCTTAATTGGTTGGTAGCTTGGTTGTCTCTAATTTGATGAATTTTGGAGAAAACGTAATTCATGATAGTAACAGAAAAAAAATAGTCGAAGTAAGAACAGTAGCAATACTTGCAGGCATTTTATTCATACAATTATGTATTTTATTTATTACCTATTAAATAAATCGTATAAAAGTTTTAGAAATCCATATTACTTCATTTGTAGTCAAATAAGAAACAGGTTGGAAGAGCCAAGGGCCTTAAGTCATTTGCAATAAAGAATAATACCTGTTAGGCTGCATTTGAATCTTATGTATTTTGACGCAAAATGGACTTAAGTTGGCCCAGGCAAGATTTCTCCTTAGATTGTGAAGAAACGCATACTTTATAATTCAAGTCCAGTGTACCTAGCCCACTGATCCTCTTCTTTATATTGTATGTATTATGCTTTCTCACGACTCCTATCATTTGTTTACTTAAAAAATTTTAAATCCGTCCTTTGAATTAAACTAAAATGCCAGTCTTCCTACAAAATCAATCCAGTTGTGGTTGGTTAACTGGTTTCAAAATTATTTAGTTTTTTGCTGATTCAGAAAGTGGAAATGGACTTCTATCTGCCTTTCATATAATAATTCTGAGTACATTGTGTTTCAGCTGGAAGTTATAAATTTTTACTTTTGTTCTGTCCGTATATTACTATGCTTATTGTTGGTTTCCTCCTTTGCAGAAGTCATCTGGTTTGTTTGATTTGTTAAACACTATGTCTTGAATCTATTGATGCAATTCACTTTGACACAAATTTTTATATATTTGCAGAGACCAGAAACCTTAAAGATTGATGCAAGGGATATTAACGGTGCTAGGTTTAGTGTGAACTTGTCTGGCCTTCCTGCACGTGTTTTCCAGCATGAATTTGACCATCTACAGGTCATTTTATATCTGTTTCTTCTTAATTACAGCCAAAACTTAGATATGAGGATTTGCGACCTTGTTTATTTTTACAAGTATTATAAGCACAATTTTTTATTAGTTTTTATCTTGTTGAGTGCTAGTTAGCGGAGTATGTGAATTCATTTTTGTGACTACAGTTACAGTTACATAGATATATTATGGTTTATGCAATTGCTTAACTAAGTCCATGCATCACAGTAGATAGATGTCATATTCATTTCTTTTGCAGTCTTGCTTGCTTCTTCAAAAACTAAATCACAAACTTCTGATGAGAAACGAGGTCACAATACTTTGGAATAGAATAATAATGCAGTATCAGTTACATTATTTTTAGCAGAAGATATATCTTGCAATGAACTCATAAGTATACTTGTAAAAATATATATTCATATTTGTAAATTCTCTTGGTGTATAATGCTTACGCATTTTCACAAGACTGTTTCCAGCTACCACATTGTTGGTTATAGATTTAGTCAAAAAAATATGTCTGTGTTACTGGAACTATCACATCTTGCATGGACAGACATTGTCATTAGTCCAAGGTCTTGTGATGGTATTTCCTTAACTTCGCCTCCTGTTAGCAAACGAGCAAGTATCAATATTGTTGATGTTGTGTGACAACTTTAAGCTTTGACCATTCGACCAAAAAAATAAGCTTGTAGTTTTTTGTTATTTGTATTACTTTGTAAGGATATCGTAAAGGTTGTTAATGTTAAGTTTTAGTATTTTGGCTGACATCGTCATCATCTTTCAGGGAATTCTGTTCTTTGACCGAATGACTGAAGAAGTTCTTGAGAGTATTTTGCCGCAGTTACAGGTGAGTGGAAAGTGGAAACATGTCATGTGTCACGCACTACTGTAGTCTTACAAAACATGCCTGCATATTTTGTGATCAGATATTTTCACAAGATATTGCAACACACATGTTCCTTGTGGTTTCTGTACTTGGCTACTGAGAAATACCAATATATAGGTCATAACATGTGAGTTACACTAGGTTAATAATGATGTATGGTGTATCAACTATCAAGCATTATGAGACATTCTCCTTCTACATTTAGGGGAAGTCTCAAATATTAAGCATCAGGCCATACCAATATTTAGTCTTAAAGCCCATTAAGTACGGAAATATATAAAAGAATGCGAAAAGATCCTTTGCAGCTCTCAAGATCATTTAATGTTGTGAAGTAAGCCTAATACTAGTTAAAATTATGTTTATGTTATCTTGAGAAAAGGTCCTAATTAGCTTGCAGTGGTGTGGTTGCCTGCCATTACATTGATTGTTCTAACTTCTAACTCATTGCCTGCTGTTGCTATAATTTTGGCAGGCTTTAGAAAAGAAATTTGAAGAAAAGACAGGAAACCCAAGCCCTGAAAGGGTTGAAACACGGAAAAGAAAAAAGGCCGGTGCTGGCTTTGGGAAATCATGATTGGAGGCTTGGGCTTCTGCAGATGCATCAGGTATATTAGAATAGAATATATGTTCAAGAGTTAATAGGTTCTAATTTACTTGGTTCCCCTCATCCTATCTTGTTGGAATTAACCTTTTCCATATCCTTTTTTAATGTTGTATTTGCTGAACAGAAATCTTGGCTGATGAAGCACACGTCATATCATATGCCCTGGAATTCGCGCAACAGAAGTTCAGGTTAGACGCGTAACACACATTGCAAGGTAGTGGTTGCAATAGATGAATGTTCTGCAGGTTTCTGTTAAACGAAATACAGGTGATCGCATGTAGCTGTTAATCAACATCCTAATGACTGTAAAATAATTAGGTTTGATTCAATTGATTGTAGTATGTGCTAATTTTTGCATGCAAATACTTGATCTGAGCAGACTTTCTTTCCTTTTCCCTCATTTCTTCTTTATTGTTTGTATGATAGTATATTATTGTGTTGCTATTTTATGGGGGGGGTGGGGGATACACTGTCAAATCCTTCTATATTTTTGTTTGCTACAATAATTCTGTTATTAAAAATGTTCAATATTATACGTTCTGATTTCTGACCACATTTATCCAAGTATTCTGTGGTTGCTTATATGTCCAGATCAAAATCATTTATCATGCATACTTCACATGTTTGATTTCTATGATTTATCGAGATGGGGATAAGACCATGGAAGCTTTAGGAAAGTAGAGTAAGATTCAATCAGCTAAAACGAAAATGATGTGACATTTGTAGATTACATAATAAGAATACTGTCTATACGTATGCCTATGCTACAGAAATTGAATATTGGATGCATGCCTAGAGCAAACTGAGAACAAGAAGAAATTGTGGTGATTTTTCATATGATGTCTAGCTAAATGTATTTCAATCTAGGATAATATCAGCAAACCACGGGGTTCCTTGCTTTGCCTTTTTGTAGACAGTCAATTGGAGGTACAATTTCACTTTTCAAATCTCCATATGTTTTCCAACAGAAAGGCCGGCTATCATCTCCAGCTGGCGTTAGTTCGATGGCATCCAAGGAGATACCGGTGCAGGGCAAGGTGTCACTGCACGCAAAATGTAAAGGGTATTTCGTGTATGTTCCTTTTATGTTTACATAGTTTATTCCCGAGACTTCCACCGCTGAAGATTCATTTTTACATTTTCCGCCATCACAGTAGTATTGATCGATCATAATAGGAATTTCAACATTAGACACTTGAATGTTTGAGAATGTGATTCCTTGCACTGAACCTGAGGCTCCCTGTAGTTTTTGAGAAAAAAAATATGAGAAATTTCAGTGAAATTTATAGTAAAGTAGAATGGAAAATGGTTGGGGTTCATGCCTGCCATGTCTTTATCCTGACACCAGTCATTGTGTCCTGTATTTGGACATCACGGACCGTAACGTTCGAAACACAAGCTTTAGTGTTGTCTTTTCCCAGGCTGCCGATGCTGATGCCATGTCCAGGTCCACAATTTACATCGTGTATGTAAACTTGCGAGCACCCTGTTTGTATCGATATACAGTCGTCCCCTATAAAAACCCACAATCATAATATATCAGGAATTGTACCAGCTTGATTTAATGGAATAAATCGCTGGTTTTAAATTTGATTATTACCGCAAGAGAGTTGAGTGTCGTGAATGTCAACATCAACGGAATTCTGGAGGTGAATGCCGTCAGTGTGAGGACTGTCCTTAGGTGAGGAGGTTGTAAAATCTGAAACTTGAACAGTTTTGCAGTCATCAAATTTGAGATGGGTTTGTGGACTGTCCTGGATTGTAATGCCTTTCACTGTAACATCTGTGCTGCCGTAAAACCTTAAAGCCTGGACATAGATGAACAAAGAACTCTTCAAAGGGACATGCTATTAAAACTACGAAACACAAATTGGCCTTGTGAGAAGTACTTACCGTTGGCTTCTTGCTTGGCATTGTTGAATCACTGATTGCCTGCTAGATTATATTCACAAAATTAGATCAATTGGTCAGATTACTTTACAACTTAAAGTAAAAAAGCTTCAATTTGTTGTGTAAAAACAGCATGCTCGATTCTACATTCATAAACAATAAAAACTACCCAAAATATTATCATTTCCATGTCACTTTAAATCCACAAGTGCAAGGGGGGACATGGAAATAGTTAACAGATTTAACTACGTTGACATATTGTCTCTAACCATAACTTTTTGTATATTCGCCTATTCGGATTAAAATTTGGTTGAAAATGCATATTACAACTTTAGCATTACAAATTTCAATTTCAAGTTATATTAATACAGTAAAGTTGATAGGCAAATTTGAGAAATCATTTATAGTTTGTGAAATTCTAGGACCTGTGAATCTTGTGTGTTCCACCAGGCTGAACCTTTACCATCAATAACTCCTTTGCCAGTGATTGTGATTCCATTAAGGTTGGTGAATTCAATCCACTGTAAAAGCCCTTCCCCCCAAGCTTGTGCACTTGTTGGAGCTATAACTGTGCCATCCAACTGCATTTATTTTACATTACATTTTAATTGTAAATTTACTTTTACCAATCTCCTAATGTTATCTCAGTAATTTTGAAGAAATTACCTGAAATATAATATTAGCTGCACAATCAGGACCCGAAAAGGAAATTGGGTACACAAGGAAAGTAGACCCAGATGGAACTACTAGTGTTGATGCCTCTTTTTTACAAGCTACTGCCCAAGCTTCTTCAAATGCCTATCTCACATCACACAGTATTAATTAATTGATTGATTATAGTTAAGATTACACAAACTAAATTATTGTAAAACTAATTAATTATTTTAGACCACAGCTTTTTCTACACTGTTCAGTATTGGTTTATGGATATGATTATATATAGGCCCACCTGATCGAAAATGGACAAAAATTATATTGGTTATGCTGTTAATTGGAACTCAGAACTATGCGACACAAGAGGTGTTTCTTGGTGCTTTTAGCTTATTACTTATAAATAAACCGTTGAAGTGTTTGTTAAAACTAAGTTTAATTTGTAGAATGTGTTAACATGTGGAGAAGGGAGATTTTTTCGTTAATAAAATTGAATGGAGGAATATTTGTGTTTTACTTGGTCAAACTTTAAGTGTTTATAAGTTGCTTAAAATTTAAAAAAAAATAACTAAAGAGGCAACTTATTACCATTAAACTTGTACTAACTGATAATATAACTTATAAGCTACATATTAAAACACTTCAAGAAAGTGTTTTTAGTATAAGAGTGCTTATATGCTAGTTTGATCATCATATAAGCGATGAGAATCATCCTTTAAATGGGAAATATCGAATATCGATTTGTGAATGTGTGAAAAAGAATGATACTAAGGGTCAGTTTGGCTGTGAGTTTTTACAAATTTTTTCAGCAGTTTTTCTGAAAAGCTTTATTTTCAAGCTTTCTTTAACAGCTGCAGATTTGGTTTTGGAAAAATAAATGGGACAGTTCCTAATTAATTAGTATGAAAGATCAAAACATGTTATTCAAAGCCAAAATATGTAGTTCTATTAAAAGCTTATGAGAGCAAGTTACTTTGACAGCAACTTAAAAAGTAATGCCAAAATGGCCCTAAAAAGTTTTGACAATGAAGAATAACCTTGGTATCATCAGCGAGTCCATCCCCCTTAGCACCATAATCAAGAACATTAACAGTGGATGAGTTATCAGAATCCATTATGTTTGACAGCCTCCGGCCACCACCGTGGCTGCGGCCGTCACTCAACCCAGATGTCCCGGCGGCTGAGGCAGTTTTCTCTTGCCACAGGAAATTGCCTTCTCTTGCAAGGCAAGTTTGAAATGTTGAAGAACAGAGAAACAAGACAGTAATATTTAGAATGATGATTAATGAAAGTTTTTCAAGATTGAATCTGGCCATTTTTATCAGATTATGAATGCTTTATGTTTTATATAAGTGTGTTGGGATTTGGTCATTTGGGTTGTATTTATAGTAATCTTATGTTAAGGTGTGACACTATGCATCCTTATGCTCAACAGTGAAATTATGACTTCTTTGTTCTTCTAGTTTCTTATTATATCAATCTTGTCCCAATAACACACGTTAGACTTATTTGGAAAAATTACGTGGGTGACAATTAAAATTTTGGTAAATCAAATAAATTGTTTTAACCATTGGCCTTTGGTTAATGTCCGTCATCACCTCGTGGAGAATTCAAGTTGTGTGAGGTTGTGGGTTCAAACCTCATAATCAACAGATTTATCAAGAATGACTCATATTACTGAAAAAAATGTTTTAGTTTTATAATTTAGTGCTTGATAACTTCTTCTGATGGAAAAATAAGAGTTTTTCGGATTAATTTCAAATAAACTTTATTCCACGTGGTTTTTCAATAAGTGAATATTTGAATTTATAATGAGGTGTTTTTTTATGTGCTTGCTAAGTTGTAAGAAAGAGTAATGGACTCTCGTGCATATGAAAAAAATGGTCAAGAGATGTTTTTTTACCAAAAACATTTTTTTGCCAAAAATATTTTATGACATTGTCATCGTAATTAATTGGTGTAATGTATACTTAGCCCCTCAACTTGACAACTTTTATTATTTGGCGCCTCCAACTTACAAATGTCTTTAATAGCCCCTTGAACTTGGCAAAAGTGTTCACTGCAACCCCCTCATCAGTGCCACGTGTTGCCTTGTAATTGGTTTGACTTTTTAAATATGTCAAACTTTTTATTTTCCTCTCTCCAATCAGATGGTGACACGTGGCATTGAAGGGTCCGCAGTGAACACTTTTACCAAATTCAAAAAGTTGGTAAAGGCATTTATAAGTTGGAGGTCAAGTTGAGGAGCTAAGTATGTATTAAGCCTATAAGAACCTTTGTCTTTCTGTAAAAACCACCACTCTTGTTTTGTTATTTACAAAATTTTACTATTACTATAATTCTCTCAAACAACAACTTGTTAGTTATAGTTTATTGCCTATACTTTTTGCATGCATGACTGCAAGAAAAAATTTATAAGGTCAATATTTTTTTTGTGAAATCTATATAAGGTCCAATTTGATATGAGAGGAATGTTGAAATTATATATTCAGGATATGTCTTATCTTAAATACACTTATTAGAAAGAATAAATAATTTTAACTATAATTAAATTTTAAATAAAATTATTTTAATAAAAGTATTTTAAATGTAGATAAAATCTTTTATTGATAAGATAACGAATGATGTCTTACTATAATAAAGAAACAAAAATGTCAAATACTTACAATATATTAAGATTGAGAATGTATGAAAATGACGTTTCCACGTGGATGATTTAATTATAGTTGAAAAAAATACCGTTAAATCTGTTAATCCCATATATTATGCCTTTGGTTTAGGGACAAGGCTGCTCTGCTTGTGTTTAAAACTTGGGTTTGGAAAATTATCCTCTCAGTTCAATAGTAAATAATCTCAATGTATGGTATCTATTTATGACTTTATTTCAGTTAAATTCACTTTCAATTAATTTAACATTACTATAAATTATATTAAAAAAAATTTTATTCAACTTCAGTTTAATTTTTTTTAAGAAAAAAATTATCTCATTAGACTTATAATAATAATAAAAAAAATTACATTTACCCGTATATAAATTTAAACTTATAATCCTTAAAAGCACAGCTTTAAAACTAATTCACTATCGTTTGCCAAAATTCCAGTTTAGTTTATCTTGAAAGTTGCTCTTCTAATTCAAAGTCAATACCCTCAATATACGGCAGACTGTCTTAAATTTGTGCCTTTAAAATTGTAAAAAAAAGTCTACTCATATATAGTTAAATAACCCAATGAAATCATATGTCACACATAAAATTAATTTATTAGTCCTGTGAATTTAATCATTCAACCCATGATCTCTTTCATTTTTACACGTTACTCGTAATAGACCAATTTAACAAATCAAAGTACTTAAATATATAGTCACAAAAAATACTCTCTAAATTTTCTCTCCCAAAATCAAAATTCTATCCGTGATTGATTTGAAAATATCCGTCTCCTTGCCTTATAAGTTTATTTATTAGAGAGAGGCTACCTTTTATTTTTTTGTTTTTCTTTTATTTTTAATTTCAGAATTCTTTTGTGAGAATAATCTGCATCAACTACTTATTTATCATCCATCATACGATCGTCTTATCAAACACGGATTTGTTACTACATATCCCAATCTTGATAGTTTTACAACTGGGTTGGACTCCATCAGTATTTAGACAATATACTTGTTGATCTTTCACATAATACACCTAGATCTATTCCCGAACAAGATCGTTTCAGATTTGGACTACCGGTTGATGGTATGGCGTAAGCAATTTATGGTTGTGGATGAAGTCATTAGTTGAGGGTTAAAAAAAATAGGTTACAGCGCTTTTTTTTTTGTTTCCAGATTTAGTCTAGCCTAAGGGCATGTGTTTGTCTTGCGGTAATAGCAAGTTTAGTTTATTTGTGTTCTGTTTATGTCTTTTGTCCGATATCTTAACTCCGGTAAACTGTTTTTAGTATCTTTAGGTCTGACTATGTTTATCGGAATGCGAATAATTCTGCACAATTGTTGGCTTGAGCAGTTGATTCTTCGATCTGTAGGTGGATTTGACTTTATATTTGTCCACCTTTAATTAGAGCTGTAATTGGTTCTGAAGATAATATTTTTCTGTTAAAAAAGTATTTATATATATATATATAAGTATATAAATATTTGGGGATTCAAAATATAACTAATTGAATAGAATAACCATGGAATTGAAAAATTGTAGAGCTGTGAAAAAAATCAAATGAAATCTCAATGAATCTCGCCCGTGATAATTAGTAGAATAACCCAAAAAAAGAAGCAACAATTAACCAAATAATTTATATGGTGTTACTGAAGGAAGACGCAATATTAAATTTTGAATAATTGTATTAATATTATATAGTACTGTACATATAAAAAAATGGTATAGTATATACACGTATTAATTACGACAAACAGGAAATAAATCTAAAAGAAGTGAAGGTGAGATCAGCCATAGAATTAGATAATGCACAAGTCATCGTACCTATATATATATATATATATATATATATATATATATATATATATATATATATATATATATATATATTAAAGATAGTAATTATAAAGTCGATTCAATGTATATGATAGACTCGTTTGGTTCGCGAGAATTCTATTCTATGGAATAGAAATAAAAATATATGAAAAGATGTCAAATAAGATGCATTATGCATTTAGAATCAGTCGACCCACAAAGGAATAACTTTTCCGTGAGATGTATATAGATTATGAAAAGCTTTTCCGTGTAAATTCGTTCCCGGGCCTTGTACACACCGCTCATCACACTATGGGAGTTGGCCACACCCGAAGTCGTTACCTTAACCGTAAGGAGGGGGGTGTCGAAGGCAGGGCTAATAACTGAAGTAAAGTCGTAACAAGGTAGCCGTATTGGATGACCTCCTTTTTTCGAGAGAGGTAATGCTTATTGGGTATTTTGGTTTGACCTCCTTTTCACAAATTATAGACATATATTCTATTATAGTCGACATCTTTCCATTCAATTCTAATTTTATTCCAACCAAACACCACCATTAAGTACCAATTGGGTGTAGCTCAATTAGTACACCTCTAAAAAAATTAAAGTAGAGGTGAAAAGTCCGGAATTTAAATACCTAGCCTCTTTAAAATCTATATCTTTCAAAAAGAACACCATCATTAAGTATATGGTAGCTCACTCAAGTTCGACTTCGATTAGCTACATTTAGGATCAGTTTAGAATTATTTTTTCAAACTACTTATTTTAAAAGTTCTATTTTCAAGTTTATCCTAAGCAATAAATTTGATTTTAAAAAAAAATAAGTCAGACAAAACCTAATTAATTAATATGAATGATTAAAATATATTATTAAAAACTAAAATATATAATTTTATTTAAAATTTATAAAAATAATTTACTTTAATAATAACTTAATAAATAACATCAAAATAGGTAGAGTACCAAAATTAGACATGCATAGATGTATTGAGATAATGGATATGTAAAAAAATGTGCATCAAAATAGGTAGAGTACCAAAATTAGACGATCGAAGATAGTATATTTATCGCTTATATGTGCTAACATTAATTAATATTAAGAAAAATTCTACCCACAGTACAAACTAAAATATGAGATATCTAGGAACCACTACTTTAATGTTAATTATTAGACTAATATATTTATCATTATATCATAATTTACTTATAAAAAGTGATGATGAATCTCTGTGTTTGTTTATGAATAATTATAAATGTTGCTACGTAAAGAGTTCACCTCCTCAATTTTTTTTACGGAAGATCTGTTAAATCAAATGCAATGGCAGTTGAAATCATGCCACCCTAATTCTCCTTGAATCAACAGCATTGAGTTATAAATGTGTACCTTAATTCTAAAATCTATGAATAGAGAAAATTTTAATATGTGAAAAAATAATTTTTTTTACAATTCCAAAAAATTAAACCTTCAACTAAAATTGATAGTATAAAATTAATTGAATTTAATGTTTTAAAGTAGCTGGAGCTTTGGACGTCTGAACGGGGTCTAAATGGATGTCTATTTTTTATTTTTTTAATATATATTGATAAATATAAATATAAATATAACTAAAAAATAATATATAATATACAATATTTTAAAAATCGTTAGATGCTAGTTAAATGGTATGGCCTTATGAATCTCCTTATTTGTGGTATAGATCAAGTAACTTCTCCGTTTGAGACTCAAAGCAACAGTTTTACTATGATAACACTTTAATATACTTTAGTTTTATCAACTCAACTATAATGTAGGATAAAAAAATTTAAACTATAATTATTACAAATATCAATGTCTTAAAAATAGGGTTTATGCACTGCCTGCGTGAAAAAAATCGGACTAGGAGGTGCCTAGGCGACAATATATCGACCTAGTGCCTGATAGCGCTTGAGGAATGAAAGTCGGGCAGCAAGCTTCAAAATAGCGTCTAAACAAAGCGGGCGGGGATTTTTAAAACACTGCTTGCAGGGTTGATCCTAATATTTCAAAGTCTCTGGGCGAAATAAGAAATAATAGCCAATTCAATTAAAAAATTTTACTTATATAAAAAGTAATTTTAATATTTTTTTACTGTAAGTTAATAACTTAATATATTGATATTAAATAAATTCATGAAATTTTTTTAAAACTCCTATATATGTTAAATATAATTATAAAATTTAGATCCTTTTAAACCTTAAATTTTATACCATCGAACTCCTAATGGGCCAGCCCCGACTGCTTGAATTATTGTCCATAAGAAATGAAAGTGACTCGGAGTTTTCTTGAAATTGTAAGCAACAACATTTAGAAACAATTAAATTCCACAAGGAAAAATATAATATTATTTATAATATTTCCGAATTACATTTAACAAATCTAATACACCTAGACCGGAACATTGAGGACCAAAACAAAATCAGTATTTATAGTCCGCCAAAAACTTCCATTGAGAACAAAATCAGTATTTCTAGTTATAGTATGTTTATGTGTAGTATGTTTGCTTAAATCGTTTTTTTTATTTTTGTTTTTAACTCTTTGCTTCTTTATTTTTTTTCTTTTATTATCTAAATGGTTTTTATTATTTTTTTCCTTTATTTTTTTTTTATTTAATAAAATCGAGCCCAATTCTTCGGCCTCCGCCATTTAATTTAATCCGCTTAAAATATGTTGTTGTACAAAGTATTATTACAATATTCACCCACATGTTAACCAGAAAATAATTAATAGAAAGTGAAAACTTATCTTTTGTCACATGCCAATTTTACAACAGCCCTTAAAGGCTTCATTTCAATAATTGTTTTGTCACATAAGTAAAATAGATAATTAATTAAAAAATTATTTTACATTAGCTTATTTATTTTCTCTTTCCTATATGATGTAGCAGAATAAATGTTGAACATTGTCTATTTAATCTTCTACATGTAGATAGTCAAACGGACTACCAACTCATCAAATTAATTAATAATTTAATGTTGAACATTGAAACAAGTTTGTAATTAAGTATTTTTTTATTATTTATTTAATCACACAATTTTAAATGAAATAGGCAAGCTAGTGTGACTTTTTTTATAGACATGGTCTATTTTTAAAATCCTTAACATGTCATCAGTATAAATTTTTATTTTATGCCACATAATTAGACCTGTTCGCGGGCCGGGCGGCCCAAGCCCGGTCTTATGGGTCGGGCTTGGATATCTATTTTATTATTAAGCCCGGCCTGAGCCCGAGTCCGCTAAAGCCCGAAGTTTTATGGGTCGGGCTTAATTTTTTATAAATACCAAAGCTCGACCCGAGCCCGACCCGATGAATAATAATTTAATTTTTTTATATATATATTATAATTGTATTAAATAATTATTTTCAACTTTTATATTTTATACTAACGAATTTTCAAATTTAAATACAATAAGTTGTATAATATATTAAGAACTTCAAATAAATAATATTATTATACATATTTTGTCAATTTATATTTTAAAAATTCATAAAAAAAATTATTAAAAAATTATCTAGGGGCCTTAGGTCGGACTTGAAAATGACCTCGTAAACCTGACCCAAACCCGAAGTTTTAAAGTGTGGGCCGAACTAAACTTGAGTTAATACTTTTAATCAAAAGTCTAATAAAATTCGACCTAATTCTAATCCGACCCACCTAATAAACAGGTCTGTACATAAGCCTAGAATCGACTATTTACTAAAATGTTTTAACAATGAGCAATTTTCCAAATAGTTGGAAATGTTTTAATAATGAGCAATTTTCCAAATAGTTGGAGGAAAACATATAATAGTTTTCTTTTTGCTCAGTATGTTAGTGTTATATTTACTAATTGGGCTGAAAGCCCATATAGATCAAGGCTTGCCCATAAGATGGTGGGCTTCATGGGAACATCTTTATTTAGAACCTAGTTAAACGTAAGATTTTAAAATTTTTATTTTATAAATATCAATTCAATATTTTTTAAATCTTATCATAAAAATTTACTTATCTTAATTATCTAAATTATTTTTTAATTATAATATTTTAACTTCTAAATTTTACTTTTACATGAATATAAATTTTTTTATCATAACAACTCCCTCTCTTAATTAATTTTATTTTTCTAACATAAAAACAAAATAATTTTCTTTTTGCTCAGTTTATTAGTATTATATTTACTTATTGGGCTTAAAACCCATATGGATCAATGTTTACCCATGCGATGATGGGCTTCATGGGAAAATCTTTATTTGTGAGTCTTAAGCAATTGTCTTATTAAAATAGTAAGCGATTTAATATCACTTAAATAAGATATTAAGTTTAAATTTTATGAATGTAAAAAATTTATTAAGAGACTTATCTATTATAATCAGGTATATGATTCGAACTCTATATAAATATAATTGAAGTAAAGCTCCGGCAGATGGATAACAATAAAAATGTATATTATGGTGTGCTACCAATTATGATTTGTACTTATTAGATGAACCTTGACCCATCTCAATTTGTTACGAAAGTAACGCATATTGTGACCACAATACGGCTGTAGCATGAAATTCGATTAAAAAAATCATTGGCACTCTAATATAAAGCTCAATTGGCTAAGTAAATTAAGTAAGCTGGAGGTGAAAAAGGTTTAACTCCCATTAAATATATTTATTGGGAGGAATGGGAAGCCTTAACTGTTACTGAGCCCCACACAAATTATCTCAATGAAAATACTTGTAAATATTATAAAAAAAAAATCTAAAAAAAAGAACACCAACCCTTTCAATAACCCACTTGAAACATATTAGAATTTACCAAAACAAAGTAGGAGAGAACTTCTACAAAATGTCTTTAAAAACCTAAAACTGAAAATGGAACTACTAATATTGTTATAGTTATGTCTTGATTGAATTTAACAATTTAACTAGAATCTTAATTCTCTATATAATTAAATTATGTTGATGTGACTTGAATTAAATTAAAATTAATTTTTAATATAGATCCGAATTGGATTATATTTTCTGTTCCAAATTATAAGTCTAAGAGAACCACGACAATGAACTTATTCCAACGTGACACAATGGACGTGTCTAAATTTTCGGCTGCTCGCGAGGGAAATTAAAAAATTTCGTAATAGGCAAATAGAGAAATTGGGGAAAAATGTTGCTATAAATGCCACTGTAAAGCTCCACTCTCACATTGGTATACGCGTTCTCTGCCCTCCTAACAACTCTCTGTGCGAGGGTTAGAGACACAGTGCTTGGACCAGAGCATTTCTCTCCTCGACTTTTCCTCTCCTCTTTCCTTCCATACGGCATCGCTAGTTACGATCTCTCAGTTCCTCACTTGTTCCGCATTATCAAGTAAAACTATTATTCTTTTTTTCATACTTTCTTGTTTGGGTATTGTGGAATCTAGGGTTTATATGGTCTCTTTAGCTGCATTTGCAATGTATCATAGGGGATTAAACGATACTTACGTTTTGCATGCTTGCGTTGTTCTCTTTTTCGAGATCTCGTAGACTCTTGAGTCCTCTTCATGGGAGTTTTGCCGCGATTTGTTGGCACTACTTTCTATTTGTAGTTTTTTCCCTCTTTTCTACCTCGTTCTGAAAGCTTGCTTGCTTGCTGGTTTTGTGGAAATCGAGTCTGATGTATGACGATGTTGCTGCTTTATTATGGTTTGAAGAAGTCTAGTTAGTGATTGGACTTTCATTATAGCTGTGTCTCATACATGCAATTAATGAATCCTTCGATTTGTCGTTTCTTCTGTGTTTGGACGAGTACGATGAATAATGTTTAGATGTTAGTTAGTTTTGCTTCATATTTGCATTTGCTTGTCTTTCTGTTTTGTATCTGATTATCTTTCTCTGTAGGTTTGTTTTTGTGAGTTTCTATTGCAATGGCTGCTACTGCAACCGCCTCTGCTGCTCCAAGATATGCTCCGGAGGACCCTTCTCTCCCCAAACCATGGAGGGGCTTAGTTGATGGTAAAACTGGATACTTGTATTTTTGGAATCCTGAGACTAATGTCACTCAGTATGAGAGGCCAAAGTCTTCTTCGGTGCCTGTCAATTCTTCAGTTCCAGTTCAGCAATCTTCTGGTGGTGCCTGTAGTACTGTGGAAATAGAGGATAGATATGACGGCGGAAACACTGGTGGTTCAAATGCTGATGTTGAAACAAGGACTACTCAGGTGTGTTTCTGGTATTATTTTGTATTAGGAATTCGAATTAGTAGTTATAATGAGTTTTAGATTCAGATGAAGCTAAACTGTCTTAGGATTAAAACAAGTATTGTTAACACTATTTAACTATTAAAATCTTAAGATTCTTAACAATCAGAACTTGTTTGTCGTTTCTTCTATCCCTATTTGATTTTTTGCATAGGTGTTTACTTGTGGACTCTAAGATATTCATGTTTGTATGTCTTTTAATCCTTACAATTTGAGAATCGAAGAGCATGATCATGTATAATCTTAATGATTTGGTCAGTTGAGTGCTGATGTTCATTATTATTACGAACTATAAAAGTATTCTTTTCAAGTCTGGAAAGATAGGGAGTTTCAAAAGCATATGTATGCTGTTCTTTGGGTTCCTAAATTTAATAATATGACTCTTCATTTTTCAGCAGAGTGCAAGAGTGGGTGCTGCACAATCTGAAAATGTTCAAGATGGAACTGCTAATGGAAATAGTAACTCTTCTGCTGGAGGATATGGATCATCAACTCGTGGAAGCATTTCTGCAGAGGCTTATCGCCGTCAGCATGAAATTTCGGTTACTGTGAGTTCGAATAGGAATTTATTTTGAAATTTGGGTTACAATTACTTGCATATCTATGAGGCATATAAAAACTGTAGTAACACTATCATACAAGCCATTTAGTCAATTACTTTTTGTGGTGTATTGAGTTTAAAGGAAGGGTAAGAAGGTGTGCAGTTTAAGTACTTGGAAAGAATTTTTTTGTGATGGACCCAGTCAAGAAGATCTCAATTGAAATTTGAGTTCCAAAGCAAGTATTTGGTGCTTGTTCAAATTGCATGCACTTTACAATTTTAGTGATACCTTTCTGCATTTGGTTTTCCGTTGTAGTCTTACTGGACAACTCAGCAATTACAAGCTGAATAATGTATGATAGTGTTACTACAGTTTTTGCTTGTTATGTTATGAAATCGGTGATGGATTAAATATGAATAATATGCCACAATGATTGTTATTTGTAAACTAGGTTAATATTACAGCTCCCTTATCAATCAAAATGTTTTTCCCTGCCTTTGTCCACACTTTTATTTTGTACTTACAGAACTTCTTTTCATCGGATTGGTTCTTAATCAGGTTGGGAGTACTGTATCTAGCTATTTACTCTTTTAAGCCTTTGATTGCAGTCATATTTTATTTGTCACATTGTTTCTCACTTATTCTTGTACTTCATTCAATCATTTAATTTCACTTTATATTCTTTAATGCCAGGGTGCTCAAGTGCCCCCACCTCTTATGTCATTTGACTCCACTGGCTTTCCTTCTGAGCTTCTCAGAGAGGTACACACTTATGCTTGTCGATATTTTGTTACTTTCTGCTTGTAATTTTACTGACCAGGCATCATGTAAGTGACCAGAAGTCTAAACTCAAGTGTCTTTTCTTCAAAGTTTCTGGTTCTTAGAGGTCCCGTGTTTAGTTTGAGTTTCGTTAATACCTTTGTCATCTGTACTTTCTTGTCGCAGATGCGATATTTGCTCCTGAGAGGAGCTAATGTCGTACGCTGTGCTGCCCTCTTTGGGGCCTTGCATATAATGTGGAGCGCCCATATATGATCCACCTCTTTTTGAGAAGGGCTTTTTGAATCACGTAAGTTCATGGCTGGGACTGCCATTGGTGATGATTTGCTCTGCCGCTTGGTCCAAATGGAAGAAGGGGCCCCACTCTTCTCCGACATGCATCAGCAAGCATTTGCCATCTGCATGTGGGGGATGATGCTTCTTCTGCTATTAGCCACTCCTCTATAAGCCAAACAGAATATCATTCATCTCGAAGAAGTACCTTTGGCTCACTGGAGTTACTGGATATTGCTTTTTCCAGGTACGGAATGCTGGGTTCTCTGCCCCAACACCAATTCAGGCGCAATCGTGGCCAATTGCTATGCAGAGCAGAGATATAGTAGCCATAGCTAAGACTGGCTCGGGTAAGACCTTGGGGTACTTAGTTCCTGGATTTATTCATCTCAAGCGCCGCGGTAATGACCCCAGGCTGGGTCCAACTGTGTTGGTATTGTCGCCTACGAGAGAATTGGCAACTCAGATTCAAGATGAAGCGTTGAAGTTTGGAAAGTCTTCAAGGATTTCATGCACGGTATGCAAGATAAGGTTTTTTCGGGAAATTGTTATCTAAATTATCACTCTGTGACCATTGCATCTTGTTCTTTTTATTAATGAATTGTGATTTTTGAGAAAAACTGTTTCTCCCCACTGGTAAAAGAGGATGCAAGTAGAAGTAATAGCTGTAGAACTTATGAAAAATTCACAACATAGGAATTTAATATATGTGGTATTTCTTTCATAATTCATAGTATGCATGAGTTTGAGAATGTAAGGTTTTGACTTGTAGAGTGTTTTGTAGAAGTAAAACTGACTATTCTCTATATGCAAATGGATATTAACTTTCTTATATCCCTCAATAATGTTACTTATATAGTTATATATGTTTTGGGATGCTCTTTTGTTGAAGTGTTTGTATGGAGGAGCACCTAAGGGTCCCCAGTTGAAAGAACTAGATAGAGGAACAGATATTGTTGTTGCTACCCCAGGCCGCCTGAACGACATCCTTGAAATGAGGAGGATAAGCCTTGGCCAAGTTTCTTACCTGGTATTAGATGAAGCTGATCGCATGTTGGACATGGGTTTTGAACCACAGATACGGAAGATTGTTAACGAGGTACCTACTCGCCGGCAGACCCTCATGTACACAGCGACATGGCCAAAGGAAGTTCGCAAGATTGCAGCAGATTTTATGGTTAATCCTGTGCAAGTTAATATTGGCAATGCTGATGAGCTTGTGGCAAACAAATCAATCACACAGGTAAGAACTGCACATATGCTAATCTTGATTGCAGAGGGCATTTCAGTAAATATCTTGTGCTTGGTTAATGAAAAATTATCCGTACAACTTTTTTGTTCACTATAATTTTAGTAGTTGAATATTTTATGTTTCTGCCTTGTAGTATGTTGAAGTATTGGAATACATGGAGAAACACAGAAGGTTGGAGCAGATATTAAGGTCCCAAGAGCCTGGGTCAAAGATTATCATATTTTGCTCAACAAAAAAGATGTGTGATCAACTTGCTCGTAATCTCAACCGCCAGTTTGGAGCTGCTTCTATTCATGGCGATAAATCTCAGAGCGATAGGGATTATGTTCTGGGTCAATTTCGCACCGGGAGATCTCCAGTGCTAGTAGCCACTGATGTTGCTGCTCGGGGGCTGGACGTCAAAGACATCAGGTCATTTGATATTATTTTTTTCAGTACTTTGGCTAGATAGTTGGCGAATACAACATCATGAATGCTTTACATTTTTTTTGTCTACAAAATTACTAGGTTAAAAACGAATGCATCTCATATTGTTGATCCTCTGTTCTGTCTTTGGGTTTATTTATTCTAAAGAGTACAAGTTATCAGTGTGTGCTTCCTGCGTAGATTGTTGACACCGAGCTTTACTTCAGAGTTTCTTGTTTTCCTATGAATGCGAAAAGAGTTCCTTCCTGTGGAAGGATAAATAAAATTGTAGCCTAATTTTCAATTTTTACCTGCTGAGGTGCTCTGCAATGCCCTTTTCTTCACTATTGAGGAAGCTCTGTTTTTAATGTGCTTCCTCATAATTTTGTTAGATTGTCAACCAACATATTAAATTATTAGTTTTTATGATTGTATTTTGATCATAGTAAATTATTATGTGAAGGCTTTGTGGAAATAACTAGTCTTAAACTTGTACCAGGGTGGTCATCAACTATGATTTCCCAACTGGAGTTGAAGATTATGTTCATAGGATTGGAAGGACAGGCAGGGCAGGTGCTACCGGAGTTGCATACACTTTCTTGAGTGAGCAGGATGCAAAGCATGCATCAGATCTGATCAAAATTCTGGAAGGTGCAAAGCAGAAAGTCCCATCAGAAGTTCGCGAGATGGCTTCACGTGGTGGCGGGTTCGGAGGAAGGTCTAGACGGTGGGGCTCTGGTGGTGGTAGTGGTGGGCGTGATGGTGGCTACGGTGGAAGAGGTAGTAGTTATGGCTTTTCCGGCAGATCAGATCAAGGTGGAGGAGGACGTGGATGTGGTGGATATGGTTACGAGTCACAAGACAGGTACTTGTGCTTTTTTAATCTTGGTTTTCTGTTGGCCTGCTCTGCTCCGCTCCGTTTGCTTTACATATGCATGAATGGCTGTTCAACTGCGAAGAAGTGTGATAAATGTGTATATACAGGTATGAGAATACAAAAAGTAGTTGGGACGGGGAACGCAGCCGAAGTAGAAGCCCTGAGAATAGGGGGGGCACAGTGCGAAGTTTCCACCAGTTAATGATGGAAAGAAGTCAAAACTAAGACGGGAAATATTAAGAGAGGGCAAATTTTATATAGGATCGGGTATTTAATACCCCTCCCGTTAGATGCTTGACATGTATGCAGTTTTTATTATTATAATATATAAACTGTATATGTATCGAGTATCCAACGGGAGGGGTATTAAATATCCGGTCCCGTGAGAGTACAACTTCTCCGGATATGACTATTTGACAAGTCCCACCCCAATTCAATGAATGCCCAGGTGCCTTTACTTTTGCCCCTTTTTGTGGTTTTGACGGATATTATTAGTTTTGTGTTTTTTGTTATTCTATTTATGTATGTATGTATGGATGTAGCTGGAAATAGGACAGTTGAAGGGGGATATGGGTGTATGGGGGTAGTTGATGTTTTTTTTTGGGGGTTAGTAGACGGCTCTGTTTAGTTTGAAGGGATCAAAAACTAAGCAAGAGCACTATCCTATCCTTTTCTTTCACGGATTCCATTTTGTTTGACTGGAAAAGAAAGGGAAGAAATCGAAATTGTATGTAATGGATAATATTACTACATATGTTCGCATGAAACTTCTCGTAGGGCAGTCATGTTAGCTAAGTGTTTAATGGAGTACTTTGGTTCTTGATTACTTTTTAGCATTTCTCCACTTGCCCATCTTTTTTAATGGAAATTTACTTATTATAACACTAAATTTGTTAAGATATTAGTTTGTGCATTAATTTATTTTTAAACCTTGAATTCACCAGTGACTTGTATACTTGGTGATGGTCGTACATCTGTTATCTTGTCATTGAATTTGCACTTGCATTATAGTGTATAACTTTTGATTTAGAATAAGGTGAAAAAGTAATCCCAACATTGGCATGAAAGTTGTTTTCATTCTAAATCATAAAAAAAAAGAGTTGTTTTCATTCTATACATAGAAAATGAGTCAACCGAGCTGAGGGTACAGCATTGCCAAAATTTATCATCACTTGTATCTTATACTAGCGTATGATGATGACAATTTTTTGAAGACTCTAATCCTCTGCTAAACCTATTAAACATTTAGTTGCACTTTATTTTTTTTGGAGGAAATTCATTTGTGAAATGTCTAGTGAAAAACAGTACACTTTATTATCTAATAATGGGAAATTTTTTCTTTAGATGGTTAGTTGTCACATTATTTGTCATGTCAAAATGTCTCAGAATTTATATGTCCAGAAAATAATTTCATTTTACTCGATCCATTCTATGTGACTTGTGAAGTCACACATTTAATCATAGTCACTAATCTAAAATATTCGCAACATTTACTATTGTTTATTGCTTTTATTGTTTTTAATATTTTTTTATTCATAAAATAGCTTAAAGTAATTATTTAATCTAATATTCAAACAAGCTAAAGATAGTTTGTTGAAGAAGTCTAATCTTATGGGTTAGGGCTTAACGAAATTAAATTTGTCCAAATATACCATCATTTACGTGGAATAAAATTGTTGTCCTCAATAGTATATCCCATTTCATTATTTAATATCTACAGATGGCTAATATTATTATTACCAAAATATGTCATAACTTATCAATAAACAGTTTTAAGGGAAATTTACTAATCATGATTCATAACACTAAATTTGTTAAGATTTTTGCTTCTTGTGCATTAATATAAAACCTTGAATTCATTAGTGGTGCTGGTCATACGTCTATTACCAATCAAGTGCAGGGGATATTCTAGGCCTAATGCATCCGAAGCCCTCTGAAGTTGTTCCTAATCGTCCCTCGCGCCCTTAAACTTTTAAGTTTTCCTCTCTCCCCCGTAACTTGTCTAAAGTGCCCTCACCCTTTAAAACTTGTCTAAAGTGTATCACTCAACCCCTTAATGCTGACTGAGCGTGAATTTTGAAAAATCAAACGAGTTGCTGATATATTTAAGAATAAAATAATTAAAAAAATAAGAGAAAAAAATAAAACTTTAATGTCTCTATTTGTGCCCAAATTATTTCGTCTTCCTCCTTTCATCCATCTATTCCTTACATTCAAATTCAACAGATGCCTTATCATCATCTTTCATTCCTCTATTCATTCCATTATTTTCCCAAACCACTTTCAAATAATTCACTCTGCGTCCATCTCATTTCAATTTAAACTTCAAAATTTCTAACCTAATCTCAAATTCGCATATCAGTTTATCACGAAATCATTGATTCCCTTTTAAAGCTCGTTTATGGTCGTCTCCGTCGTTCTTTTTGTTTGGTTTAATTAGGAAGTGGGAATTTTTGTGTGTTTCTCAACTGATGAGACAATGGGGTTGAAGGGTAGGACGAAATAGAAGAGCAAAATCGGTGGTCTGCCGGTGACCCATTCCGTTATAGATCTCACCGCCAGTAAGCCCACCAGAGATGGATGTAGGTAAAGATGAGAGGAAAGAGAAAGTGGAGGAATCATGGATGCCAAAAACCCCCTTTAAACCTATTTTACCAAAGCTACCGATAATCTACACAGATAAACAAGATTACCATATGAACCCAGAGCAAGTAAAAAGATTAAGATAAATTTGAGATACATTTGAAACATGGAGTGCATGTTCAAACGGCAAAATCAACCAAATCCACCAAACCAGCTTCAATCAAACGGTCTATGGAGCCATAATTTCAGGCAGAATTCTCAGGGTAAGCACAACTCTCTTATGCTTTGTGTTTTCCTTTTAATTTTAGGTAGAATCTTGATTTCAATTCCTAGCATATCCCCAAACTGATTCAATTTTCATAAAAAACTGAAGGAATTAAAGATACAGAGTTAGCCCAAATGTTTGGCACCGCGTCTTTGCACAAATAGGTAGAGTTGTTTTCGATAGTAGCAGTGGCATTTTGCGGTGGCATTTGGCGGTGGAATAAACCAGGTGGCTCATGAGTTATGCGTTTGCCGGAATTTTATTCTTCAATCTCAAATTTTGTTGATGAAAATGTTGTTTGAGAAAGAGTGTTTTTGTGATGAAAACAAGTAGAGGGACTTTTATGAAATTAGTATATGTACTTTGTAGAATTTTTTAAAAAATTAATGCCACGTGTCATAATTTTATTGGTTTGACTTTTTAAATTGTGACATGTGACGCGAGTGAAGTATACTCTCCATAAGGTGACTGGTATAATTTATTCGAGGGAGTTAAGTGGTACACTTCAGACAAGTTTCAGGGGGGTGAGAGGCACTACAGGCAAGTTCAGGGCGAGAGAGGAGAACTTGAAAGCTCAGAAAATGAGGGGCGATTAAGGACAACTTCAGCATATTAGGCCTATTATCTATGATAATTCGTTGTCACGTTATCATTTATGTCAGAATGTTCATGTTAACCTACCAAATGAGTTTTTCTTTTTTCCTACATTGAATCATATGTTATGGGTTCTCGTCATTTAAAATACTACTGCACATCACAAACTCTTACATTATATACAACATTTGATTTAGAATAAGGTCCAAAAATAATCCCAACATTGGCATGAAAGTTGTTTTCATTCTGTACATATAAAACGAGTCAACCGAGCTGAGGGTATTGTATTACCAAAATTTATCGTCACTTACATCTTATACTAGCCTATAATAATGACAAATTTTTGAAGACTCAAATCCTCCGCTAAACTTAGTAATCATTTTATTGCACTTTAATTTTGTGGGAGGAAATTCATTTGTGAAATGTCAAGTTAATAATAGTACACTTATTATCTAATAATGTGGATTTTTTTTTTAGGTAGTTAGTTGTTACATTATGTGTCATATAAAAACGTCAGAATCTATATGTAAAAAAAATTTTCATTTCACTCCGATCATTCTATGTGATTTCTAAAGTCACAATTTTAGTCATAGTCACTAGTCTAAGATATTTACAACATTTAGAATAAAGTACACCACTTAATATAATAGTGGGAGGTCTTAAGTGTAATATTTAGCCTTTACAAAGCTCCATAATTATAAAAAAAACATTCACAACATTTACTATTGTTCATTGCTTTTATTGTTTTTAGTATTTTTTTATTTATAAAATAACAAAAAGTAATTATTTAATTGAATGTTTAAACAAGCTAAAAATAGTTTGTTGAAGAAGTCTTATCTTATGGGTTATGGCTTAATGAAATTAAATTTGTCCAAATATACCATCATTTATTTGGAATAATATATGTTATCCTCAATTTGAAGTACTTTTTTAAATCCCATTTCATCCATTAATATCTAGTATATTAGTAAGAAAGGTAAATTCGAAAGTAATAATATAATAATAAAAATAGACAAATAACAATAATTGAATGGGAGATATGGAATGAGATATTGATTTAGAGACTATCGGTCAGTTTGAGATTGTTTTATCAAGCTACTTATTTTGAAAGCTCCATTTTTAAGTTTTTTTTATAAGCAGCAGATTTGATTTTGGAAAAAACAAGTCAGATAGTTTCCAAATAATTAGTATGAATGACCAAAATGTGTTGTTTAAAGTCAAAATATGTAGTTCTATTCAAAGTTTGTGAGATCAACTTATTTTGATAGCAGCTTAATAAGCAATATCAAACCGACCCTATGTAATTGAATCTCATTTATGTGCTATATTTTTTTGGGTTGCCCATCTAGTTCACCGAAGCTTTGCTTCGACTACGTCCAAATTCGATCCGGGTCGCGGACTGACTGTGGTGGGTGAGTCTCCCAATAAAGATTTTCTACATTTACTAAGACTAAAATTCAAAATCTTACTTAAACGATACCAAATCCCTTACCACTTATATCATTTATTTGCTATATACTAGCGAATAATAATGACAATTTTGAAGGCACAGTTTATGCTTCCCTTTATTTTTTTTGTGGGCTATTCATTTGAGAGATGAAAAGTCGGACAATAAATTTTAAAATAACGTCTAAATAGAATCTAAATAGAGTTAGGCGAGTATTTTTAAAATAATGAGTAAATCGATGTAAAATTATTTGTCATACAGACACATACTTATATCAAAATGTGTGAGTTAACGGGTCAAATTAGTTTTTTTCCATTTTTTAGTTAGATTAATACTTCTCCATCTTTTTCATATTTTTTAGCTTTTTATTTTTTAATTGTTATTTTAGATTATTTATACACTTTTTAATATTTTTTTTAATTTACTTATACATTAATTATGAGAGAGATCATGAATTGATAAAATTATAAGTAGAGTAGTTAAGAAGAAATTTTTTTTAACATAAATATATAAATAATAAATTAGTCATTTTAACAGTGTAATAAATATTTTATTAGTTTTGGTGAAAATTCTAAAGTGACAGATAAAAAAATGAAGGAATATAGGACTCGATATTACCATATACTGTACATGCAATCACGTTTTATACGTTAAAGATAAAATTTAAGTTGCACAACTACACTAAAATATCTTTTCATTCATTTTTATTTCTATTTTATAGAATAAAATTTTGGCTAATTTTAGAATTTCAAAAATACTCTTCATAAACAATTCATCTTGACTTGTATACTTAAAAAAGTAAACTAGCGTGCAATTTCAATTATATTACGACAGTAAACTAGAAAGTTCGTAACTGTACAATTGTTTTACATTAACAAAAATTTGAGGTCCAATAAATAAATCAATTAATGGAGTGAGTAATTGATAAGAAAGCATTAATGTTTCAGTTACAGAAAAGGTTGATTTTGCTTTTACCATTTTGACAAATGGCTTAGTCGTCCACACAGACAACCATCTTCAGATTTATCAAGGTCAACACCAACATTTTCCATTTTTGATAACCAAATTCAAGTTTCTTATTTTTCAACAATAATTAAAAATAAACACTCCACTTCAGCACCTCAACCTTAAATTTATTGTGTGAATAATACTATGATTTTTAAAAAAAAAATAAACTTCAAAATCTTATTATTCTTAAATTTTTCTTATGGATAATTATTCTTTATTAAGAAAAAAAATAAATATTTATGCTTACAATTTTACTAATTTAGGTAGAATAAATACAGTCTTAGAAATATCATCAATAAGGATAAAATTTGGCGACAAAACAAGTTGAATAATTTCATGGCATATATATGTATTTGTGTGTAAATAACACAAATTACCTAAATTTTATCCCAAAATTGGTTCCAAATGAATTAAATGGCAAGTGCATATAGACTTACCATCAGGGCAATATTTACAATTACTAATAAATATGTTATTTTTAGAATATTGTTTTTTTTCAACTCAAAAACTTTGACCACCTTACCTAGAATATTTTTTTTTTGATAATGAAGGAATTTAGTATACACACATTAACATATTTTCGTTTTTATGATATTAGATTGAAATCCAAAGGCTAGGATTAAAACAGAAAAATATGTTAGGGCTACCCTTGATAGTCAATACTATATGTTTGCCGATTCTCAAACACCTGACTAAGATTTTTCTCTAAATTTCAAGACCTTATAACAACCTAATCATTATTATCATTTTTAAAATTTGGATTTTCCATTTTATTATTTTTTATTATTGGCTTGGTTAAAGCCAAACATGGAAGCTCAGTAGTCACTAGAAAGAAGCAATATGAACCCTTGGATGAAAACTAATCAAAGGGCTAATAGTTTGACAAGTGTCCAATTATGACTACTTAATTAGAATTAAATATATTCCACCAATACACAGTAAGGAGAAACATTTTTACTTCCTTCTTTGCTTGCTCTCTTTGCTCTTTGCTCTTTCTTCTCTCTTTTATTTTTTTTTTCGTTCATAAGCATCATGGAGATTGAAAAGAAATTAAGTGATGAATTCCCTCATTGTTTAGTTGATTTTCCATTGAAACAAGAAGCATCAAATGTGTTTCCTTATAGCTACTTTTCTTCTTCTTTTCTGAATCCAAATTCAAGCCATCATCATTTCCCAAATGATGACTACTCAAAGAATCCGCCTTTCGGGTTTTCGGGCACTCGACATGACCCGTCTGCTGGTTTTCTCTCCGAAAATCGTAGTAACGCTTCTTCTTTCTCTTTTCCAGACATTCGAAAACCCTTTTTGGATCAACTTAATCCATTCGGATCGAGTGATAATCAAAACCAGATCATGTGCGGGCAGTCTGTGTTCAATTTCGAAGACGAAATGGCTAATCTGATGAACATCGTAAAGGGAACAGGTGATGAGGTGTCCTGCGTAACAGCTGATAACTATATTACTGGAGTCATTCAAAGGAAGAAAAATGAGAGATTAGTTCATAAAAAATCTCTGATGATCAAAGGCCAATGGACACCTAGGGAAGACAGGTTAATCAACCTTGATTTTGTTGTTTTTACTTATGTTGATTAAAGATTAGTGTTAGGGTTTTTTTTGGTTCGTGTTACAAGAAAAACACTGAAAACGGTGTGTCGTTTGATTAATGGACAGAAAGTTGGTGGAATTAGTGAAAGAGCATGGACTGAAAAAATGGTCTCATATAGCGAAGATGCTTAATGGAAGAATTGGCAAACAATGTAGAGAGAGATGGCACAACCATTTGAGGCCTGACATCAAGGTTTGTTTTTTTTGTTCAATATTACAATTAAGTTTTCTCTTAGTTTGATTTATTGATTTAATATATTTCGGTTCTTAAATTATACTAAATAGCTTTCAACATCACCTTGCTTTGGAATTCATTTTTGTTTATCTTAAAATTCATAATACAAAAAAAACCATATTTTTTCATGGGAGGCAGAGTGAAACAGAGTCAGTCGATACTAATCTAACTTTTGCAACTTGATTCTTCTTTATAATACGACAACTTCATTTCACGAGAAATAAATTTATGTCAGTGTCTAAACCACTAATAGCTGTAGTGTGAGTCCGTCACCTCTGTTTTTGGCCTTAATCGTTATTCCCGGACTTATATGCATACATACATACATACATATATATGTTATTCCCGGGCTTATATGCATACACATACTATGAGAACTTTGGTGCTGAAATTTATCACTTTGAAGTTAAATTTTTATTTATTGTTATTACATACAGTTTTAATGTTTGTTATTAAATGCTTTCAGAAAACCTTATTAACCTTTGACCGAAATAAAAGAGATTAATACAGAAATTTAATGGAATTTTTCTTATATATTTATTTCATTTTTGTGATGAATATTAGAATAGCCATTCACCAAACATATATATTTGCCTGTACGAACAGAACAACACATTGACATGCATAGCGACAAGTGCCAGATTGGACTTAAAATTCCATGAAACAGAATTTGTCGGAATATCTTATCTTAAAATACCATTTTATCCTTATAAAACTTTTTTTTTATTTCCCTCCGAGATTCCGTAAATGTGATTTTATTTATTTTACATTATTATACTAATACTATAGTTTTTTTTAAAGAGAGCAGTAGGAATTTGAACCTCAAACTACGTAGCACTCCGACTAGGTCGAATTGGCACTATTGCTATAGGCTATACTTACATACATGAATTTCATTATATTATGCATACCTTCACGTTGAAAAGTTGTTGGGTACATGGGGGAAAAAACAACTTTTCCATATCTATCAAGGGGCGGACACAGAGTTGGATACGGGGCCAAATAATTTCTATAAGTCAGGCATTTACATGTATAGCTTGTTAGGATTGATATATTGTTAAAAAGTGCAGAAAGATGCATGGAGCGAGGAAGAAGACGGTATTTTAATAGAAGCACACAAAGAGCTAGGAAACCGATGGGCAGAAATAGCAAAGAGGTTACCAGGCAGAAGCGAAAACACGATAAAAAATCACTGGAACGCTACAAAACGAAAACAATTCTCAAAGCGCAAAGGCAAGGACAAGGATTGTAGCCCTAAACCTACTCTTCTTCAACTCTACATCAAGAGTACTATCACTTCATCAAACATTAATAATGCAACAGTCAAACATGAAGTCAATGGTGATGATGAGGTGGCAGTGAATGATAGGATAGAAGAAGAGGCCAACAAGGCGAATTATGATGTTGAATATGAATGTGGGTTTGAGTCATTTCTTGATGAATATGATGGCATGTCAATGGAGATGCTGATGAAGGGCTCTGGTGATCAAAGCCATGAGATGGACTTGGTGGAGATGATTTGCCCAAGATTTTAATTGATCAATTCTGATTTGCATTGTTACAGTATAAACATTTATTTAATTTTAACAGTATTTTGGTTTTGAATTTCTGATTATATAATCATGGCTTCTTAGTTGACTGTGATTAGACCCAGGGTCGGGCTGGGCCGGATTTGGTCAAGCCTAATTGGGCTTACTTAAAAAATTAGTAGCCTAAGTCCGGCCCAACCCATATAAAATTAAAGTCAGGCTCTGACCGAGTCGGGCTTTTATAAAAGATCAAAATCCAAGTCCGGCTTGTGAGCTACCAATTAGTATATACAATTAAAAATTAAAATATTTTTTAATAAAAAATATTATAATAAAATAATTATAATTAAATTTCTAATATAAATTATAAAATTGAGTTTATATGCTAAATTTTACAAGAAAATTTTAATTTTTCAACATTAATTAGTGTTAGAATTTAATAAATATATAATTATTTAATATATTTATTATTAGTACGGGCAGGGCGCGCCAGGCGGGCCGGGCTTGGATTTTAGGACTAAAACCAAGCCCATCTCATTCTTTATTCGAGCCTCTTCAGGTTCAGGCGAGTCTATTCTTAAATTAGTTTGTCCAAACCCGACCCATAGAAGGCGGGCCGGCGGTTGGTTGCCAGGTCTAACTGTGATGGAATTCTAATGTTCCTTTTGCCTTTACTATATCCTTGGAGTTCACGGGCCAGGCTACCCATCGGGCCCGGCGCGAGCCCGTTTAAATGGGTCGGGTTTAGACACTCGTTTTATTACAAAGCCCAACCCGAATCTGAGTCCCCAAAAGCCCGAAATTCTATGGGTCGGGCTTGGTTTTTATATAAATACCCAAGCTGAGCCCGACGAACAAAAATTATATTTATTTTATATTTTTATATTATATATAATAGTTTTTATAGAATTTCATATTTTTTAACCTACTACATTTTTAACTATATATAATATAATTTTACTAAAAAATGTAACTGTATGCAAAATTTATATAGTTCTGTATAGATTAATTTTTTTCAATTTAGTTTATAAGAAAAAATTATCTATGGACTATAGACTGTGATTGAAATGACTTAATAAGCCCGACCCAAGCCCAAAATTTTAAATCATGAGTCTGAATCAGATTTAGGTTATTGTTTTTAATAAAATGCCCGCCCAATATGCCTATTCCCTAATTAAGGGTAAAGCACACAAATGGTCATAGTTTGTAAAATAATTACTGATTTAGCCCAAAAGATAGCGTGTAACCAAAACAGAATTCATATGTCATCTGGTAACTTATTTACGCCCTAGGAGATAGACTTTGAGAGTGAAGAACATCAACTATAACGGAAACTGGATCTCGTCGTGGCTGAGAGCGCCGATCTGAGTGCAGGCACAGCATTCAGGAATCATTCTCTTCTCAATTCTCTTCCGTTATTGATTCAACGATCCAATACAGGTTTTATATTGCTTTTTGATTTAATCTCTGTTCTTCTTTCTCAGTTTCATATTTAAATTCAGATTCAAATCAGTTCTTCATTCTCGATTGAAGATTATACTAGTGGCTCTGATTTGATTTTCTTAACTTCTCTAATTTGTTGCGGCCTTTAATTCATAGTTGTGATCGTTGCTCATGAAGAGTTGCTTATTTTTATCTTGTTTCCACCCACATCTTCTTCTCGATTTTTATTTTACACTCTGTGTTTTGATATGAATCTGATCTTATCGAGTGCACACTGGATGTTCGATAAAATGCATGAGATAATTGTGGATATCAGTACCTGTTACGCATATAGTACAAACCTACAACATACTTGTTACATGTGAAACTTTATTGGAATAAATGTGAAATAAAAACACGCCTGAATCCATATCATCCATTTTTGTGTTCAAAAAGTGTTTTGGATGTCAATATGTTAATACAATAGAATTTATAAAATAAGATAGTTTTATTTATGTTATTCCCGCCTGCTTGCTACAAAGCTGATAAATACCTAGTATATATGAGATATATGCCTTCTTTTTTTGAATGAAAGGTAAAAAAGGATATGTGCACGTGAATTCAAACATCATGTGACCCATTAGATTGTTTTAAATGTCAAAAATGCATATCTAAATTATTTTGATCATTATTAAGGAGTTTCATATATTCTTTGGCCTACTTATTATATATCTGTTACAGATCTGTTACATATCTCATATAACTCACAAAAAAAATGTTTCATTTACTCTTCGGTATTTAGGATTCATCTATGGAACCGTGGAAATAGATTTCATATTAATTTTCATGTCACATTAACAATTGAAAGGTTTGTCTTTTTGAGTTAAGCGGTGCAAATGATAGATTGAGAATTTATATCATGCTTACATTAACTGTTAATTGGACAGGCTGGACAAGACTAAGCTTTTTAAAAATTAATGTTCCAAGTCTCACCCCGCCATTCATACTAAATTACAGAGCCGGTCCAAGCGAGTACTAATATCCTCCAAAAGCATGGTTTTTTTGCCATTTTATTGTGAGCAGTGAAATAAAAAAAAAATCTCTTATTATGTTAACTTGAATGGTTTGCTCGGAGTCTATCATATTTCGCTTTTTCATTTATTTCTATTTTATTCGTATGAATAATTAAACTACACTCGGATAATTACCAAAACATTTTGTAAAATTTCTTTTTCAAACTTTAATATATTTCAGACGAACACGGGTAAACATAATGGAAAAAAAAAGTGAACGGGAAGCTGCATTTTTTTAAATAATTGATAAGCTGTAGTTGAAATTGACTTTCTTTCCTTGACCATATACAGACATTTTTAAGTGAAGAAAATAATCAAGATGTCTTTGAATCTGGCTTTATCCTCTTTACTCTTGAGTACAAGAACACTCCAGCCAGTGCCAACGCCGTTCCTGTAATTATAATATTTCCATTCATAATCTCATTTCTATATTTTATAATAAAAATTCGCATAAATAACAGTTAAATTAATCAGTAAATAATGAAAATAAGCTTACCAATTGAATTAAGAGGGGAAATGGGAGTTTGGAAGATAATAACTGAAGAAACAATGACTACCACACGCTTCACACAATTTCCTACCGCATGTGTTACTGGATTTACCATCTCTAGTATCATATATGACACCTGTCCATTCATTAACTTAATTATTAAATAAAAACCTAGCTAAAACTAATTATCAATAATTAAGATAGGATTACTCAAATCTCACTTGTTGATATGAATGAAAACATATTCCAGTTATAACAGCTCTTGTCAATAACTCTCTAACATTAACACCCGAATTCGCCTGAAATTAAGTAATGTCATTATCAAACAATCTTCAAACTAAGTACTTCAAAAAATTATTTTTTAAGTGCTTAATTAAGTTATCAAAGATGGCTTACTATAGACCGGAGGTAAGATGGAGTAAACTTGAAGCCGTCGAGGAAGATAGCCGTGGGAGCCAAGATTATAAAACAGATAACGGTAATTACAGAGAAGAGATTAATGTTATCCAAAGCTTCCTGTCATTAATTCTGAGATTAACAAATTAAATTGAGATTAAGAAATTTGTAAGATTAGTAACACTATTTAATTAAGTGTGATTTACCTCTTTGTTAACCATGAATTTTTTGCTAAGCACGTTTCTTGACTGGTTTGTCACATTGGATGCCATTGCACTGCAGAAACCAGCCCTGGATGGCGCATTAAATTGAAATTTTAGTCTCTTAATTTGAAATTTGATTAAGAGAAATCAAATGAAATTAGTATTGTGGCAAATTTGAAAAGAAGGGAATTGTGTGGGGTTAAATTGTAATATTACCAATTGAAAGAGGCCGCAGTGAATGATGCCAAAGCAACTCCACCTACTAATGGTAAAAGTGAGGAAACCACCCACAATGAAGGCATCTATGCACATTTAGACAAAATGAAAAACAATATTATATTTTAGTGACTCATCTAATAAGGAAAAAAAAAAAAAACCCTATGAAACCGTTAATTTTAAAAAAAATTCAATTCAATATTTATATGTAAAAAATTTAGTATATAAATGGATTGAATTCAATTCAATTCCTTCCAAAAATGGTATACTTTAAAAATATGCCATATGGTTTAATTATTTTGTAAAAAGTTTATTCTAAAATTTTTTCTTTTAAATAAGTGTATGTGATTTTAAAAGTTAGCAAAAGCATGCTAACCACATGGTATGTTTTTGAAAATTAGCTTTTTTTGTTAATGCTATACCAGTTATTTCAATAAATTCAACATTTCTATATTCCAACTATATTATTTATGAATTGTTTATCAAGATTTGGATAAGTTTCAGAAATTTCTCATTTTGATATGATTTTTTAAAGTTATTGTCAATTTTAAATTAATATAAATATTTGTACTTCTCAAAAAATTTTAAAAATTATCATTAATGTGTATTGTATTTTTATAAACAAATCTACAAAATTTCACTTCAAAATGGATAAGATTACCCTTCCAAATGTGATTTCAAAATTTTAAAACATGTGTATGTTAACTTTTGAAACCGCGTACGCCCATTTGAAATAAAAAATTTCACAACCTTTTTATAAAATGGCCAAAACATATGACATATTTTTTAAGTTTACTCTACAAAGATATGATGCTAGGAAAAATTTTACAGTACTATGTAGAGTATAGTTCAAAAAATAGGTTCAAATTTTGTATTATACGTTAAAAGATCAAGCATCAATGATTTTTTGTTACTTTTTTTTTTTTGTAAGAAGTTCTATATCCTTAATTTTACTGTGAGCTAGACCTTTTTATATACAAGGTATTCTAATTTTCTTACTGTGAGCTCCAAGTTATAATGCAAAATATATATGCCTTATTTTAATTTTTTTTATATACAAACTAAAGGAATATATAGAAAAAGTATCTAACAAGAAAGTCAAGGAAATCCACCAATAAAAATTTTTAGAATTATTTTTAAAATTTAATTCAACAAGAGACCGTGCACCACTTATTTTTCCATTTTTTCTTTCTTCGTCCCCCATATTGTCCCCGCAGACCCATTTAGTCACTGTTGTTACTTGTATTATAGTAATTCAGTTCTATTGAATTCAAATTAATTTTAAATTGAACAATTTAGATTGCAAGTAATTGATTACAAGACCAAATGTTTAATTAAAACAAATTGAGATTAGTAATTCCATACCTCGCCGAGAAAAAGGGAAGCAAACAAGACAGTGAAAAATGGTTCCATAGCTTTGATAGTATGAGTGAAGGATACCGCTACTTTTCCTAAACTAACATTTGTCAAAATGTTGCCCATCGCATGTACTATTGCCAACGGTATAATTGCTGCAAGCTGATTCTAAACCCCTCAGTATTAATCCAACTCAACCGCAATTCTTTCTTTTTTTTAATAAATATAGATTAATATTGAATCCAAGACGTTCTACTTTTTTTTTGAGATGTACTATTCGAGGTACTCTTAATTGACAACTGTAAAATTCGTACTAAAAAAAGAGAAATCGAAAAAAGAAAAACCTGGGAACGAGTAAGATTTGGTCTAGGGTAGAGATTAAATGCCCACATTATAGTAATCATAAGAGATCCACACCCAAATTGGAAGGCAGTAACTGTTGCTGGAAATGGATACACCTTAAGAACCTGTTTATTGAAAATGTTGAAGTAGATGTTGAGAAGATACCAAAGACCAAACATAGCAGCAAGTTGGGCATTGCGAATTAAAGCAGAGTTATGGTTATGGCTACGGCTATGGCTTTTGCTGTCTGGGACAGAAGCAGCTTTGGCTTTGAAATGGGGAAAGGAAAAGGAGGGAAATGAAGGGTTGGAAAAACCCTTGGGATTCCTAGGAGGGAGATGGGAATTGGAAGTGAAAGAGAGGTGAAATGGTTTGAGGAGTGAAGTTGAGTTACGGGGTTTGAGAAATGGAGATGAGAGGGAGAGAGCCAATGCTGTATGCATTTTGGAGGGTGAAGAGAGATGAAGGGAGGAAGAAAAGTCTTTAATGGTGATACTACTGATACATCTGTGGCAATTGGCATGAATGGTTCAGAGGATTTGCAAGCCTGGTGCTGGTGTTTGTATAGGGGGGAGTTGCCTGCGTGGGTCCAACTGTAACTGGGCAATGATATTGACAACAAAATATGGATTAATTGTTTTGTCATGTTCTTGATATTAGACTTAAAGGCTAGTCTCGGCTAATAAGATCTAGCTCAGTTGGCAATGCAAGCTAGATAAATTGGAGGAGAATAAAGAGGTTTCGACGTGGCAAAGGCTTATCCTAGTGGTTGAGCCTCAAGGGTATAATTCTAGAGGTCACAATTTCGAGGGTGGGATGGAGTTTTTCTTTGTTATTATTGTAAGCCCAATGAGGCACATTTTTTAAAAAATTGGAGGAGAACAAGGTTCGAATCCTGCTAAATACACTTGTTGGAAGGGGTGCGGAACCTTAACTATGACTAAACTCCGAATAAGGTTATCTTAATGAAGATACCTGTAAATAAATAAAAAAAAAGGCTAAACTCAATCTTTTGATGTGTAGTGCCACCAGTTATGCCTCTTCTTAGTTATAGCTTGTAATCTTAGCTTTCGAATTTGTCGCTACGAGCAAATCCAACTAATCCCTAAAATAGGGAACGGCGGAATCCAACCATTCCTTATATAGTATATTCTATATGTAGGAAATCCTATTTTAGGAGATGGATATTAAATTATTATTTCTTTTTATTTTTTGTTTTTTAATTATTTTATTGATTGATTATAATAGAAATGATGTGAAAGAATTAATATAATAATAATAGAATATTATTATTTTCAGGGGAATGTAATATAGGGAATGGAAATAGGGAAGATAGTTGGAGAAAAAATATTGTAGATCCCCTAAAATAGAGTTTGGAAAATGAAAAATAGGGAATATGATTGGACTTGTGGTAAGGACTCAAATTTAAATTTGTTATTTGTAGAGTAGCATTTAAATCTAATAAAACATTTATATTAATTTGTTATTTGTAGAGTAGCATTTAAATCTAATAAGACATTTATATTAATTTGTCTATTTCTGCAACTTAACTGCTAATCCAACTTTAGGATCTCATTCATGAAAGAAATTACAAATTTTTGCCATATGTAGAGTGGTTTGCCATCAGCTCACTTAAACTAGAGACATCAAATTCAGATTATAATATGAATTAAAGACAATAACAAGTCTAATCGACAAAATCCTCCTAATGTCCAAGAATCACATTCTCTAATTTTGTATAGGGGAACTGTCTAAGTGGGTCCAACTGTAACTGGGTAATGATATTGACAACAAAAATGGATTAATAGAGGATTTGTCATATTACTCATATTATAGGGGATTTGCCATTTTATAGGAAAAAAGAACAGCATTCGAATTGTACTATTTTACCAAAACTAAAATATAAAGCTCAAGTGAAACAAGTTTCTTTAAATCAGTAGAAGATTAATTAAACACTTACTAAGGGGACCCATGTTATAAATAAAGTTAGTTATGTATGGTAAGAAGGGAACTCCGATTAGAGAATCCGAACAGTTTGAAATGAGCACAAGTAATCAAAGTAAACAAAAAAATTACAATAGAAGTTGAAATATAAATTAAATGAACAATGAGTATGAACTTGTTCTTTTGTATTACTATTCAGCTTCATTTAATTTAATTCAAGTTCAAACATTTATAAATTTACAATAAATTTAATTTAATTCAACGTCATTCCATAAAAAATCTAAAACTAATTCCAGAGGTTGGTCTAAAACTCCAAAAAAAACTTGAAGAAAAATAGAACTCCTCTGACTCCTGTAGTGCGTCAGCTGAATTTCCATACTATTAAATAAGTTCTATTCAGCATATTTATAATTTATACTGAAATAAGTCAAATAATTTACACCGAAATAAGTCAAGCTCTAAAGAATTGGGTCTTAGTCAAAACAATATTAAATTATTAAGACATATGAGTTCGCTGTTACTGTCAAGTGGTGGGTCGAACTTCAAATTAGAAATAAAGGAAATCAAATCAGTTACTGCATTATTGTGATTAGCAATTTAACAATTGATGGTTTGGAGATAGTCGAAAAGTTAATAAATCTTCTAATTCCAAAATAAAAAATAAAAACAAATGTATGGATTGAATTTGTTGAGCTGCGACAGCACATGTGGCATACATTAATACAATTTTCTCATATTTTTTTTTTGATCCAGGTCCCCTCTTTTACCCAATAAACAATCAACCCTAGACAACACTCCTCTTGACTTATTTTTCTAATAAAACAACACGTTTACATATAAAAATTTCAATTACTAACTAGCAACTTCAATTAATTAATACAAATTTGGCATACATCTCTGCCATTATCTTTCATAACCACATAATTGATGCTCTGGAGTCGCAACAACCTTCAAACTTAACAATCACAACTAATTGAATTCTAATCAGACATAAGAATATAAATATGCATTATTGCGATTGGACCACATGAAATTTTTTTGTGTCAAATTCTCCACTAACAAGTACCTATCTCATTCTTCCTATAATTCATGTTTTGTGTCCTTCCCTTTTTCATACTTTTGCTTCTCAAAAACAGATAAAAGATCTTCATGAAGTACTACTAATCTAGATTTCCTTTCAAAACTGTCCTTGCCATAATATGATTTGAAATGCCACTCAAAGTTAAAATTTCTAACAAGCTACAAAAATGGATGAATAACTTACCGCGCCTTTTCATGATAGAATTTTAAGTCTTGCAAATGTCAAGTAGCCAGTATGACCTCTAGCCTCACTGCACGGTCTGGCCATGATTACAGGAGAGCTGGAACTCTTTTGTTCATTATTTCCTTCATTTGAACGCTGCCTTCTTTTGTGAGGAGGAGATTCGGAAAGAACACCTTCTTCACTCTGGCTATAATCCGTCTTCCCTTGGCGAATTTCATATGTTAGAAGGAGCACCTCGAATGTCCTTATGTCTATGCATGGCAAGTTAATGTCACTAATATGTTACCACATAATGTTATGCCATCTACTTACTACAATTAAAAGACGCTTAATGCATCAGTAGGTACCTGAACTTGTCTCCAAAAATCTACTACTGCCTCCCTGAACTTTCAAAGTGACCCCATAGCTCCCTCAACTTTCAAAAAGTGCACCACTTTGCTCCCTGAACACCACATGTCATTTTATGGTTAATTTGACTTTTCAAAGATGTCATTTTTCTAATTTTCGCTCTCTAATCAGAAGTTGACACGTGGTATTCAAGGAGAAAAATGGTGCACTTTTTGAAACTTGAGGGAGCTACGGGGTCACTTTGAAAGTTTGGCAGTAGGTTTTTTGGGACAAGTCCAGGCATTTGAAAATGCATTAAGCCTTAAAAGAAAGATACCGAACCAAGACAAGGGTTTTCCAGCTTACCCGTAAAGTCTAGTTTAAGAGTTTCAGAGGAGCGTTGTACTTGCTCAATGCACGGTGAGAAGGAACACAAAATCGCATCTTCTTTCAACATTTTTGCAGCTGAAGGAATGGCAAGCCATGGTTGGGGTAGATCCAAAAATACAGCATCGGCTAAACCAGAAAATTCATCTGGAAATCCCACACCCTGAATATCTCTAACTCCAACTTTAACCACGCTGTTCACTCCTGTCTTCTCAAAATCTTCCCTACATTTCCAAGAAAATACTTCAGGGTATTATAACATTTTCATGTTTATCAATCAGTAAAACCTAGCTATGAATACAAACTTAATGTATTAATCAACAATTAAAAAAATAGCAAAACTAAATTTCTAACCTTGCTGAGGCAGCCCTTTGTTCATGGAAATCAAATGTATAAACATGTCCTGTAGGAGCTACAGCCCTTGTGAGCGAAGTTGTTAAAGACCCGCTCCCAGTTCCAGACTCAAGTACCACACAACCAGGAACTATCTCCAAGTATGTAATTAGAAAGGAAATATCGGCAATATATAGAATTTGAGTTCTGTGGCTTAAGACCAAAGTCCATAGTTCAGGAGTTGGAGCTAATAAATAGACAAATCCACCCTTGTTACTGAACACCTTGGACCCAAAAGGCTTCCCAATCCACTCAGAGTGTTTAAAAACACCAAATCGATTCTCGAGTAATGGGGACTCGCATACTTTAATGGCCTTCATGGTGTCATGCTTCTCGTAGGCAATAACCAAATCTCCATCTTTAATGAAACGTGTAAATGACAATGTGTCCGTTGGATCAGTAAGCAACATCTTGAAGCAAGGAATCTGTTGACAAAAAAGCATAGCAGCATTGAACAATCATCAAATTTGGAGCAATCTAGAAATTAAAAAATTAGAGGAAAAAAGGTTTTCTGGCATTCAAAATTTTCACTAGTTTCAAAGGGAATTTACTTCTCTGGGGAAAAGAATAAATCACATAGAATTAACGAACTCTTCATCATAATATACTGATTACGTATAGACAGACAGAACATTCAAAACGCATAAAGAACCTCAGGATCAATTGAAATACAATAAATAAACCAAAGCAAATATTCATCACAGGGAGGTTTTCATACAAGCTCAATGAAGTTGAGTCAATAAGAAAACCTAAAAAATTAGTACTAACAGATCCTAACAAAATCAAGGTGCAGATACAGAGAACATGAGATTGAAAGGACAAGGGTATAAAAGCGAGCTTACGCAACCAATTGACGATAAGGAAACAGTAAAGGAGGAGAGAAAAAACGGAGCAGAGTCGCCAATGGCTTACTCAAGATTCCGGTAGCCGGTAGGGTTCGCCTTCTTCCTGCTTTCAGGTCTCCTGCTATCTTCCCTCCATTGTCTTTTGGGTTTACTGGGCTCCTTCAAACAAGGGAGGTCTGCTATGAATGGGCCTCTCCCAACTCAGAATTATAAAGAAATGACTTTTTTTTCAAATAAATAATTTTTATACTAGCTTTTTTATGCTTCCTAATAAATTGTAGATACTTTTTTTTTTATCAAAATTAAGTTGTTTTAAATTTAAATATAACATCTAATTCACAAAAACTTTGATATCTTTTTAAAATTTTATAAAATTATTTTTAAAAATAGGTCTACGGTTTCGAATTAGGATCTAATTTCGATTAGCTAGGTATAGATTCACAAATATTTTATTCTCTCAGATCTATTAGGCCTAAAAATTCAGGATCTATACCTAAAACAAATATGGAACTATGATTCCGATCGAATCCAAGATTTACTGTGAATCGATAAAATATGTAAGTATCATTTTTTTCCGTAAATATATAATTTTTCATATAAAACAGTTTTATATGAATTGACTTGAAACATTATTTTCGATAATACTCCTTTTCTCTCGTATAAAAATCCCCACAAAAATATCTAACAAGCACTGGCCTTTTGAGTAGGATATTGTTGCTTTCCCATTTTCTTTTTCAATTTGTCGTTTAATTAAAATATATAATCAGGAGCATCAGATCCTTTGTTTGCATGGCCAACATCAAGAATATATTACAATGGTAATAACTAATTAACAAATATATATCTTATTACATACTAGCATAAATTGTTTTATGCTGAACATATAATATGTTGACAAAGAACAATGCAACAAGGTGCTTTTCGCAGTTAATTTGCTTTACAAAGTAATCATTAAATTGCTCTTGGTTACCACCATTCAATGAAACTTTATACATACTATCATGAATAGCAAATTAACCCAAACTCTCACAAGTTGTTGCTTGCTTGCTTAATTGATTGATTAGTTTGTTGTTATTTAGATATAATTAGTGAAGGGTTAGGCTTTATTCAATATTTCATCGAAAGTTGCTTAAAGGAGCTTGTCAAGTACCAGAGAAAGAAAGGAGCAAAGAAGGCGTTTCAGCAAATCAGTTAAGCAATTAAACAATTTTTCAATTGACAGTTATTTCAGTTATTTTAATTATCTACCCTATTAGTAACTTAGTTATTTACTTTTACTTTTACTGTTACCTTAGTTATTTACTTTACTGTTACTTTAGTGATTAGGGTAATAGAGGATTCTAGAATGAAGACTGAATCAGCCATTTTATCCTTATCTAGAATAGTACGAGAATGAATTGTTATTTTGGCTGTATATGCCAGCTGCTATGTAACCATTAGAAATGAGCCTATTTATTCCCTAGGGTTGTATCCAATTATTATCTCATGAATGAAAATATTTGACTTACTTTTCCTTATTCTTTTGTCATCTTTTCTACTACTAGCCCTAGTTCTTAGCTTTTAGCTTTTCCTGCAACTCCTATTTCCTTAATTTCCTAGCTGTTTACTGTTTTATTAATCTAGAGTCTTAGAAAGGTTAGGGGAACTTAACAACTGGTATCAGAACTCCAATCCTCAAACCATTAATGGTTAGAAAAGTCACTGCTAAAAGATTAATGGAATCCTTGGAAGATCTGATTAAAAGCTTGACCACAAGGTTTAATGAAACTGAAGAGAGGTTGAATGCTAGAGATGAAAGGAACGCAGAGCATTTTGAGAGGTTGGAGGAATCTCACTCTAATCTAGAAAGAAATGTTGTTAAAGTAAAAAAGGAGGTGAGTGACTTGAAGAAAGAGATAACAGAGAAATTTCAGAAGTTAACAGATGCAGTAATGGCAATATCCAGGAGCCCTAATCCTGAAACCCAACCTGAAACTCAAACCACTCCTCATTCTTGCCCCAGACCCTCAAGTGGCCTCTCTAACCCACCAAACCAAAGCCATCCACTTTAGTCACTGCCCAGACCTTCATTTTTAGCCCCCACCTACCCAGATCCACCTTTAAACTCACATAACTCAACGATTAGCCCACACAACACCATCATTCACCCTCAAAACCCAACCTTTAACCACCAAAACCCTAGTAACTCTTAGTTGCCATTCATTAACCCTCAAGCTATCAACTTTAACTCTCAAAACCCATCACTGAACCTTCAAAATAGGGCTAGCTCCTCATATCAAACCACACCTCAGACTTTTTTCACATAAATCGACCCCAACCACACCAATACCCTTACCCACCTAGACCCCTACTCTACCACAACCCTGACCTGGAAACTAACCTGTTAAGACCCTCAGTAGAAGGCCAAAATCAGAGGGGCCCTTACCTACAGAAGTTATTACCAAAATGCGAGCTGCCAAGCTTTAATGGTGATGAAGTAGTGTTGTGGACTAGCAAATATACAAGATATTTTTAAATATTTGAGGTACCAGATGATAGAAAGGTGGAGGTAGCTGGTTTGTATATGTTTGGAAGGGCCGAGAGTTGGTTCAAGAACTGGATTCTATACAACTTTGAGGTTTAGTGGAATGATTTTAGAAGAGAAGTGGAAAGGAGATTTCAGAATACTGAGATTACAGAAGTGGTGGAGAGGATGGCATAACTGAGGTAGGCTACAGTGTTGTAACACCCCTTTTATAGAGAGCGCCACAGTAATAATAATCACCCAATAAACAACTCCACTCCACTATATAAAGTTCAATACTTATAGATTTAATATGTACAAAATACAAATATAATGTTTCAAACTCCAAATTATTCTCCAAATATTTCTCAATACCACTTTACATTTCTCACACTATCTAGTACATGCCATTATTCTACAAACCATAATATTACATTAAAATACAAATTCACCTCGAGTCTTTCCTTATTTGCTCTTCTAGCTGACCCACTTATACCACTTTGGTCCAAGCTATCTACAATCTTCAGTATCTGCGTGTAGAAAATAAACTACACGCTAAGCAATTTGCTTAGTGGTGTACATAAAAGAAATATAACAACTTTGAACATTTTTAATACTTTAAAAATAGAAACAAAGTCAGTTCATAAGTCAAAAATAAATTAAATGACTTTATAAAATCAAACACAAAACTTATATTATAAACCTTTTAAAGTACAATCAAATTTATTTCCAATTTTTCCAAACACTTTAACCATATATTGTCCAAAGTAAACAAGTCCTCAATAACGTTAAAATGGATATGGGAGTGGACAAGCCCAAAGCCAAAGCTTCAATATCAATGTATCGGTCAAGCCTGAAGCCGTAGCTTCAAAATCAATATATCGGTCAAGCCCGAAGCCGAAGCTTCAAAATCCATATATCGGTCAAGCCCGAAGCCGAAGCTTCAATATCAATACATATTTATCAGAATACCGGCCAAAGCTCGAAGCCAAAGCTTCAATTGTTTGTACAGTACTGTACCCCCCTTTATTGGCGCCAATCTACCCTGACTCGTATTCTACTCGTTTCATAAGGGCAATAATTCAAAGTAACATCTTAAAAATTCTAGTATAAATTATCAAACATAATTCAACATAACTTCAATAGTTAAGAAATTCAAATCCTAAATTTTAAAGCATCAAACTTCGATTAAAACACAATAAAATCAACATTTATATTTTCCAGAAATTTTCAGATTTCGTGACCTGACTTCCCCTGAATTTTTCACTATTAAAACGTCATCCAATCAAAGAACTTTCTTCTAAACATAATTAGCCACATGTCTCAGCTTTCCAAATCCACCAGAATCACAGAAATCCAAATTGTATAACCAAAGTTATGATCAAAATACTAAACAATGTACAAAGCTGAGATTTTTCGAAAACAGATTTCATGACTCAACTTCAAACGAAAATTCCACATTGAAAACGAACGAAATCCAACAAGGTTTCTTCTGAACATATATTCCTTACTTTCTCTAGATATTAATAGAATTAAGAATCATTCGAATCAGATTTATATAACAAGAGAAAACATTAAAACAAAATAGGGATACAAATCTGGAAAATTTTTTGAAAAATCGAGAAATCGAAATTAGAGACACAAACCTTTTTTCTAAGCTCTTTCTAGTTCTCTTCTGCCTCTTTTGGCATTGATTTGCTTGCACTAACTTCCTATACAATGGCCATGTAATAATTTTATCAAGATATTGTATAAATAAACTTCCTAATACCATAAATATGCTTAATCTACCATGAATTCTACTAATTAAGCTTCAATTTCATAAAAAATTACTCACCTCAAATTTGGGTTACTATTCATTCCAACCTTAAAATCTGAAATCCCTCTCTTCTAGTCTTGATTGACTAAAATTGATGATGATAGAGGGCTTAAGGATTGAATTCTAACAAGAATTTGAAGTCGAATCGAAGAAATGAGAAGTTTTTAGATTAGTGAAAAATTTTTGGTAAAGGAAAAGAAATGTGTAGGAGAAGAAGATGAAGGTGAAGAAGAGAAGAAGCTGGATGGTATGCATTATATTTTCTTTTTTTTTTTAAATTTTCAATAATGTCCTTAAACAAATAATTAAATGCCTAAATCATCCCTCTTAGTTAATTAACTCTTATTTTCTCATGTCTTATATCCAATAATAATAATAATAACAATAATTACAAAAATAATTTTCATGATATTTTAATACCATAATAATTTATTATAAGAAAATTTTAAAATTTCAGGTCGTTACAACTGTTTTGCAATATCAGGAGCAGTTTGAAGAGGCCAAGATCAAACTAGAAAGAGTTCATCCTGAGATCACTCTAGAATACTATGTCAAGTGCTTTGTAGAAGGACTCAAGCCTGAGTTAAGAGCAGCAGTTAGAGCTCAAGAGCCTGTTGATTTATTTATAGCCATCAAACATGTTAAATACCAAGAAATAGTGGTCAAGAATTTAATAGAAGTAGTCAAAACCTAAACCATCTTTCAAACTAAACCCTTCCCCAAAACCTTGGACCCAATCCTTAAACACAACTAGAAACTACCCTTCAACTTACCAAAAACCACCTGAATCTAAACCTACTCCTAACCAATGCCAAAATAACTATAAAAAGATAACTGGAGCCTGTTGGAAGTGCGGGGAGAAGTATCACTCCCCAAACCTAAATGGGTCGGCATGCCTGAACTCGGCCAGACATATGCGCATATAGGCAGAACACCCCTAGCGTTGATGCCACCACCCCTCAGTTTACCAACGGCAGGATTCTTCTTAAGTGCATGCCCTCTTCTGATAGCGTCATCATGCAACAATGGTGGATAAACTTTGGTGTGTGACATTCTCCCCTACCAAAGATCTAGCACGCCCTCGTGCTAGGGGAAGAAGGACTCCGTTCGCCCAAGGATCGCATCGCTGTTGTACCTCTGCCACTGCAATCTTCCACTACTCCAGACTAGGTGTATCGCCCTCCAATCCCATCCCGGACGGGATCCCTTCACAACTGGACTCAAGAGGAGTTCACCGCTCACTTTACTTTCCTCGAGTGGAGTCTTTACCTTGGCCTAATCCGGCTTGTCAATTGAAACCATTGTCATCAATGCAAGAAATTGTTAGTAATGGCTGTAGAAGAGGAAATGAAAGAAGAGGGGCCTGAAGTAGTGGTGGAGGAAGAGGAAGTAATGGGGGAGCAACAACTAGAGGAAGAAGAATAAATGCAGTTATCCATTAATGCCCTAGATGGAGGAATCACAGACACTACAATGAAGCTTAAAGGTACCTTAAACAAAAAGCTAGTTATGATTTTGATAGATAGTGGCTCAACTCATAGCTTTATTGATTCTAAACTAGTTAAAGAGATTAAGTTGCCTTTAGAAACTGTAAAACCTACACCAGTTACTGTATCTGATGGTAGACAGTTAGTGGTGACCTCTAAATGTCAGAACTGTGCATGGAGCATGAACAACACTAGATTCTAGTTTACTTTAAGGGCGTTAGAACTTGGAGATTATGAATTAATCTTGGGTGTCGACTGGATGAGACACCATTCTCCAATTACTTTTGATTTTGGAGAAAATAGATTGGTGGTTCAGAAGGAAGAGAAACAAATGGAACTTAAAGGGATGAAGGAAGCAATGGCACTAAAGATGATGTCTATAAAATCTGTGAACAAAATAATTTCTAAAGGGTGGAAGGGAGTCACTAGCAGGCTATTTGTTATGATTTCCCCTACAGAAACCCAAAGACTTAGCCAAACCCACCAAACCTATACACCAAAACATATTCAAGAGCTTGTTAACCAATACAACCATATGGTATCAGAGCTCGATTATGATGTTGGGACACCCGTTGATAACTCCAGACTCTAAATAGATTTGGGCGTGAGGGGGGTGTGTTGGATATCCCACATTGGTAGTGGCTTGAGCAATGTTGCTCCTTATATGCATGAGGCAATCCTCACCCTTTGAGGTACCTTTTCGGGTGAGTTAACTAATTGTTCCACAGCCTATAGCCTTACCACCAAAAAGAAGCCATGACCATGCCATTCCCCTTAAAGCTAACACCACCCCTGTCAATACCAGACCCTATAGATACTCACACTATCAGAAAAATGAAATTGAGAGACTAGTTGAAGAGATGCTAGAAGAGGGATTTATAAAGCCTAACACCAGTCTATTTGCATCACCTGTCCTAGTCAAAAAGAAGGATGGCTCTTAAAGGTTTTGTGTGGATTTCAGAGAACTCAACAAGGTGACCATAAAGGATAAATTTCCTATGCCTATTATACAAGAGTTGATTGATGAGTTACATGGAACTGTAATTTTTTCTAAAATAGACCTTAGAGCTGGGCATCATCAAATCAGAATGCTTGAAGAAGATATACCCAAAACAGCCTTTAAAACCCACTCGGGCCACTATGAATTCTTGGTCATGCCATTTGGTGTCACCAATGCCCCAACCACTTTTCAAGCCCTAATGAACTCCAATTTTAAACCTTACCTTTAAAAATCCATCTTAGTGTTCTTTGATGATATCTTATTTTATAGCCCTAGCCTTTCAGACCATTTAAAACACCTAGAAACTATTTTTCAGATGCTAGACAAATAAAAATTATGTGCCAAATAGTCTAAGTGTGAGTTTGGAGTGGATTAGGTGGCTTACCTAGGTCACATAATTTCAAAGACAGGGGTAGCAACCGATCCTGCTAAGATGCAGCTATGGTGGATTGGCCACTGCCAAAAATACTCAAGGGACTAAGGGGATTTTTAGGCCTCACTGGCTATTATAGGAGATTTGTTAAGGGATACAGGGAAATATGTAGGCCTTTAACTGAAATGTTAAGGAAGGACCAATTTAAGTGGTCTGAAGAAGGAATACAGGCTTTTAAGAAGCTCAAACAACTAATGAGTCAAACACTAGTGCTTGCTTTGCTAGATTTTTCCAAGCCTTTCATAGTGGAATGTGATGCAAGTTAGAATGGAATTGGAGCTGTATTGATGTAAGACAATAGACCATTGTGTTATCTATCTAAACCTCTTTGCCCTAGAAATCAAAGACTTTCTGCTTAAAAAAGGGAGTTACTAGTCCTAATACATGCAGTGATAGTGTGGAGAGGTTACCTTGAAGTAGCGTCATTCATCATCAAGACAGACCACCAGAGTTTAAAACATTTATTAGAGCAGAGGTTGCACACATTCATACAACAGAGGGGAATTACTAAACTGTTAGGGCTACAATACTCTGTCCAATATAAGAAAGGCACTAAAAATAGGGTGGCAGATGCTCTCTCAAGGCAGAATGAAGGAGGAAACCAGCTTTGGGCAATCTCTATAGCAGTTCCAAACTAGATGATAGATGTTCAAGAGTCTTATGAAGGGGATGAAGAAGTTAAAGGAATAATATCTGAGCTAGCAATTGATAAAGCAGCAAGAGAGGACTATACACTTCAGCAAGGGATATTATACTACAAGAAGAGAATATACATTGGAGCCAGCAATGAGTTTAAGTAGAAGATAGTTCAAGTCCTCCATGACTCACCTATTGGGCGACATTCTGGGATTAGAAACACTATTGCTAGAGTAAAGCAACACTTCTTTTGGCCTAAACTAAAGAAATGGATCACAAAATGGGTGACAAGGTGTGAAATATGTATTAGGTGCAAGATAGAAAATTGTTCAACTCCTGGATTGCTACAACCATTGCCAATTCCAGATTTTGCTTGACAAGATATATCAATTGTCTTTGTAGAGGGTTTACCTAAATTAGCTGGGTTTGATGTAATTTTGGTAGTAATAGACAGGCTAACTAAAATTTCACACTTCATTCCTTCAGCACATCCCTTCACAAGAGCAACTGTAGCAAAGGCCTTCCCCAACACTGTTTTTAAACTCCATAGGATGCCAAGAACCATAGTGTTAGATAGAGATAGGGTATTCACTAGGATGCTTTGGAGGGAACTCATGAAGCTGCTAGGCACCAAGCTGTTATTCAGCAGTGCTTATCACCCCTAGACAGATGGCCAAATTGAAAGGTTAAATCAATGCATGGAGAACTACTTAAGAAGCTTATGTTTTCAACAACCTAAAAAGTGGTCTAAATGGCTGGACTTGGCAGAATACTAGTATAATAACACTCACCACAGTGCCATTAATATGACGCCATTTCAAGCCTTATATAGGGTCAGGCCTAGACTCCCAGTGCTTCCCAGTTAGGCCACATCAGTGGCTTCTATAGAAGAAATGTTAGCAGTAAGAGAGGAGATGAATTTAGTGCTTAAAGAAGCTCTAACTAAGGCACAAAACCAAATGAAGTAGAATGCAGATAAGAAAAGGAGTGACAGGGAGTTTAAAGAAGGAGATTGGGTGTTTTTAAAGTTGCAACCTTATAAGGAAAATTCTGTAAATAGGAGGAGCAGTCAAAAGCTTTCAGTAAGATACTATAGGCCATTTTAAATAATACAGAAGATAGGAAAAGTAGAATACAAATTACAATTACCCGCCAAATCCAAAATACATCCTATATTTCATGTCTCGCTACTCAAGAACAAACCTGATAAGTTAACTACCACTCTATTAACACTTCCACCAATTAAAGATGGACTATTGCAATTAGAACCAGCCAAGATCATCAATGGCAGACATGTGGAAATTGAAGACAAATAGATTCAGCAACTACTAATTCAGTGGAAAGCACTACCATCAATTGATGCTATATGGGAGGATGAAGACTACATTACCAAGCAATTTCTAGAATTCTTCCATTCTTGGGGGCAAAAACGTTTTTAAGGAGAGGGCATTGTCAAGTACCAGAGAAAGAAAGGAGCAAAGAAGGCATTTTAGCAAATCAGCTAAGTAATTAAACAGTTTTTCAGTTGACAATTATTTTAGTTATTTTAATTATTTACCCTAACAGTAACTTAGTTATTTACTTTCACTGTTACTTTAGTTATTTACTTTACTATTGCTTTAGTGATTAGGGTAATAGAGGATTCTAGAATGAAGGTTGAATCAGCCATTTTATCCTTATCTAGAATAGTACCAGAAGAGTTGTTATTTTAGCTGTATATGCCAGCTGCTATGTAATCATTAGAAATGAGCCTATTTATTCCCTAGGGCTGTATCCAATGATTATCTCATGAATGAAAATATCTAATTTACTTTTCCTTATTCTTCTGTCATCTTTTCTATTACTAGCCCTAGTTCTTAGCTTTTAGCTTTTCCTGCAATTCCTATTTCCTTAATTTTCTAGCTGTTTACTGTTTTATTAATCTAGAGTCTTAAAAAGGTTAGGAGAACCTAACAGAGCCTCCGTTTGGTTTATATCGAGTTAATCAGCTCTTAAACGTTATTATTAAGTGGAAAAAACCTCCCGTAAATTGGATCAAAATCAACGTTGATGGTGCCTGTAGTCTGTCAACCGAGTTAACTCGAGCAGGAGGTGTCATTCATGATCACAATGACTCTTGGAAGGTTGGATTATCTATAACATTGGCAAAGGCGACCCTTTACTCGCTGAAGCTTGGGCAGCAGCTACAGGACTTGAACTAGCCTTTTCGAAAGGCTTCTCTAGTGTTATCCTTGAATCCATCTCAAGTGAGCTTATGAACTTATTTAATAGGCCTTGGCCTCCCATAAAAGAGCATCCCCTATACAACTTGGCGGGTCACACTAACGAACTAGCTAGGAATTTTGCTCAGTTCTAATTCGTGTATTGCTATAGAGAGGGGAATATATGTGCGAATTTTTTAGGTGCAACTGCATTTTCGAGGCCACATGGAATTCTTATTTTAGAGCATATTCCTTATGGTTTACATGATTTGCTGATTATGGACTGTGAGGGGCCTCCTTATTTGAGAGTGCTTTCCTCTCTTGCTGCTGGAAGGTCTCAAGTGAGCGTGTGACCTTAGTTAACAGGCCTTGGCCTCCTCCAAAAGAGCATCCCCTATACAACTTGGTAGGTCACATTAACTAACTAGCTAGGAATTCTGCTCAGTTCCAATTCGTGCAATGATATAGAGAGGGGAACTTATGTACGAATTTTTTGGGTACAACTACATTTTCGGGGCCATATGGAATTCTTATTTTGGAGCATATTCCTCAAGGTTTACATGATTTGCTGATTATAGACTGTAAGGGGCCTCCTTGTTTGAGAGTGCTTTCCTTTCTTTCTGCTGGAAGGTCTCAAGTGAGCTTGTAGCCTTAGTTAATAGGCTGTGGCCTCCTCCGAAAGAGCATCCCCTATACAACTTGGTGGGTCATATAAACCAACCAGCTAGGAATTTTGCTCAGTTCCAATTTGTGCATTACTATAGAGAGGGGAACTTATGTGTAAATTTTTTAGGTACAATTGCATTTTCGGGGCCATATAGAATTCTTATTTTAGAGCATATTCCTCATGGTTTACATGATTTGCTGATTATGGACTATGAGGGGCCTCCTTGTTCGAGAGTGCTTTCCTCTCTTGCTGCTGGAAGGTCTCAAGTGGGCTTGTGACCTTAGTTAATAGGCCTTGGCCTCCTACAAAAGAACATCCCCTATACGACTTGGTGGATCACATTAACCAACTAGATAGGAATTTTGCTCAGTTCCAATTCATGCATTGCTATAGAGAGGGGAACTTATGTGCAAATTTTTTGGGTACAACTGCATTTTCGGGTCCATAATGAATTCTTATTTTGGAGCATATTCCTTATGGTTTACATGATTTGCTGATTATTGACTATGAGGGGCCTCCTTACTTGAGAGTGCTTTCCTCTCTTGCTGCTAGAAGGTCTCAAGTGAGCTTGTGACCTTAGTTACAAGCCTTGGCCTCCTTCGAAAGAGCATCCCATATACAACTCGGTGGGTCACATTAACCAACTAGCTAGGAATTTTGCTTAGTTCCAATTCATGCATTGCTATCGAGAGGGGAACTTATGTGCGAATTTTTTAGGTACAACTGCATTTTCGGGGCCACATAGAATTCTTATTTTGGATCATATTCCTCTTGGTTTACATGATTTGTTGATTATGGACTGTGAGGGGCCTCCTTATTTGAGAGTGCTTTCCTCTCTTGCTGCTGAAAGGTCTCAAGTGAGATTATGACCTTAGTTAACACGCCTTGGCCTCCTCCAAAAGAGCATCCTCTATACAACTTGGTGGGTCACATTAACCAACCAGCTAGGAATTTTGCTCAGTTCCAATTCATGCATTGCTATAGAGAGGGGAACTTATATGCGAATTTTTTGGGTACAACTACATTTTTAGGGCCGCATGGAATTCTTATTTTGGAGCATATTCCTCATGGTTTACATGATTTGCTGATTATGGACTGTAAGGGGCCTTCTTATTTGAGAGTGCTTTCCTCTCTTGCTGCTGCAAGGTCTCAAGTGAGCTTGTGACCTTAGTTAACAGGCCTTGGCCTCTTCCGATAGAGCATCCACTATATAACTTAGTAAGTCACATTAACTAACTAGCTAGGAATTTTGCTCAGTTCCAAGTCGTGCAATCCTATAGAGAGGGGAACTTGTGTGTGAATTTTTTGGGTACAACTGCATTTTTGGGGCCATATGGAATTCTTATTTTAGAGCATATTCCTCATGGTTTACATGATTTGCTGATTATGGACTGTGAGGGGCCTCTTTATTTGAGAGTGCTTTCCTCTCTTGCTGCTGCAAGGTCTCGAGTGAGCTTGTGACCTTAGTTAATAGGCCTTAGCCTCCTCTGAAAGAGCATCCCCTATACAACTTGGTAGGTCACATTAACCAACTAGCAAGGAATTTTACTCAGTTCCAATTCGTGCATTGCTATAGAGAGGGGAACTTATATGCGAATTTTTTGGGTACAACTGCATTATCGGGGCCACAAGGAATTCTTATTTTGAATCATATTCCTCATAGTTTACATGATTTGATGATTATGGACTGTGAGGGGCCTCCTTGTTTGGGACTGCTTTCCTCTCTTGCTGCTGGAAGGTCTCAAGTGAGCTTGTGACCTTAGTTAACAGGCCTAGGCCAACTCCAAAATAGCATCCCCTAGACAACTTGGTGGGTCATATTAACCAACTAGCTAGGAATTTTGCTCAGTTCCAATTCGTGCATTGCTATAAAGAGGGGAACTTATTTACGATTTTTTGGTTACAACGGTATTTTTGGGCCCACATGGAATTCTTATTTTGGAGCATATTCCTCATGGTTTACATGATCTGCTGATTATGGACTGTGGGGGCGTCCTTGTTTTAGAGTGCTTTCCTCTCTTGCTACTGGAAGGTCTCAAGTGAGCTTGTGACCTTAGTTAACAGGCCTTGGCCTCCTCCGAAAGAGCATCCACTATACAACTTGGTGGGTCACATTAACCAACTAGCTAGGAATTTTGCTCAATTCTAATTCGTGCATTGCTATGGAGAGGGGAACTTATGTGCAAATTTTTTGGGTACAACATGCATTTCGGGCCCACATGGAATTCTTATTTCAGAGCATATTCCTTATGGTTTACATGATTTGCTGATTATGGACTATGAGGAGCCTCCTTGTTTGAGAGTGCTTTCCTCTCTTGTTGCTGCAAGGTCTCAAGTGAGCTTGTGACCTTAGTTAACAGGCCTTGGCCGCCTCCGAAAGAGCATCCCCTATATAGCTTGGTGGGTCACATTAACCAACTAGCTAGGAATTTTGCTCAGTTCCAATTCGTGCATTGCTATAGACAGGAGAACTTATGTGGGAATTTTTTGGGTACAACTGCATTTTTGGGGCCACATGGAATTCTTATTTTGGAGCATATTCCTCGTGGTTTACATGATTTGCTTATTATGGACTATGAGGGGCCTCCTTGTTTGAGAGTGCTTTCCTCTCTTGATGCTCGAAGGTCTCAAGTGAGCTTGTGACCTTAGTTAACAGGCCTTGGCCTCCTCCTAAAGAGCATCCCCTATACAACTTGGTGGGTCACATTAACCAACTCGCTAGGAATTTTTCTCAGTTTCAATTCATGCATTGCTATAGAGAGGGGAACTTATGTGTGAATTTTTTTGGCACAACTGCATTTTTGGGGCCACATGGAATTCTTATTTTGGAGCATATTCCTCATGGTTTACACGATTTGCTGATTACGGACTGTGAGGGGCCTCCTTGTTTGAGAGTGCTTTCCTCTCTTGCTACTGGAAGGTCTCAAGTGAGCTTGTGACCTTAGTTAACAGGCCTTGGCCTCCTCCAAAAGAGCATCCACTATACAACTTGGTGGGTCACATTAACCAACTAGCTAGGAATTTTGCTCAATTCCAATTCGTGCATTGCTATGGAGAGGGGAACTTATGTGCAAATTTTTTGGGTACAACATGCATTTCGGGGCCACATGGAATTCTTATTTCGGAGCATATTCCTTATGGTTTACTTGATTTGCTGATTATGGACTATGAGGGGCCTCCTTGTTTGAGAGTGCTTTCCTCTCTTGTTGCTGCAAGGTCTCAAGTGAGCTTGTGACCTTAGTTAACAGGCCTTGGCCTCCTTCGAAAGAGCATCCCCTATATAACTTGGTGGGTCACATTAACCAACTAGCTAGGAATTTTGCTCAGTTCTAATTCGTGCATTGCTATAGACAGGAGAACTTATGTGGGAATTTTTTGGGTACAACTGCATTTTTGGGGCCACATGGAATTCTTATTTTGGAGCATATTCCTCATGGTTTACATGATTTGCTTATTATGGACTGTGAGGGGCCTCCTTGTTTGAGAGTGCTTTCCTCTCTTGCTGCTCGAAGGTCTCAAGTGAGCTTGTGACCTTAGTTAACAGGCCTTGGCCTCCTCCTAAAGAGCATCCCCTATACAACTTGGTGGGTCACATTAACCAACTCGCTAGGAATTTTTCTCAGTTCCAATTCATGCATTGCTATAGAGAGGGGAACTTATGTGTGAATTTTTTTGGCACAACTGCATTTTTGGGGCCACATGGAATTCTTATTTTGGAGCATATTCCTCATGGTTTACACGATTTGCTGATTACGGACTGTGAGGGGCCTCCTTGTTTGAGAGTGCTTTCCCCTCTTGCTACTGGAAGGTCTCAACTGAGCTTGTGACCTTAGTTAACAGGCCTTGGCCTCCTCCGAAAGAGCATCCCCTATACAACTTAGTGGGTCACATTAACCAACTAGCTTGAAATTTTGCTCAATTCCAATTCATGCATTGCTATAGAGAGGGGAACTTATGTGCGAATTTTTTGGGTACAACTGCTTTTTCGGGGCCACATGAAATTCTTATTTTGGAGCATATTCCTCATGATTTACATGATTTGCTTATTATGGGCTGTGAGGGGCCTCCTTGTTTGAGAGTGCTTTCCTCTCTTGCTGCTGGAAGGTCTCAAGTGAGCTTGTGACCTTAACAGGCCTTGGCCTCCTCCGAAAGAGTATCCCCTGCACGACTTGGTGGGTCACATTAACCAACTGGCTAAGAATTTTGCTCAGTTCCAATTCGTGCATTGCTATAGAGAGGGGAACTTATGTGTGAATTTTTTTAGTACAACTGCATTTACGGGGCCACATAAGATTCTTATTTTGGAGCATATTCCTCATGGTTTACATGATTTTCTAATTATAGAGGGGCCTCCTTGTTTGAGAGTGCTTTCCTCTCTTGCTGCTGGATAAAGCAGTTTGGGACTTTCCCTTGTTGCTGCACTTTTTGTTCTTTGTTTTTATCCTTTTCTTTGCTTTTGTTTTTATATTTCTTGTACTTACAAAAAAAAATGTGAGGAGTTAAGCCATATCCTTTTCAATTTTTGAAAATTGAATTGAACCGAATTGAATTAGACTGAACTAAAGCGAGTTGAACTAAATTTATTTTAATGGACATTTATAACTATGTGAAACTGAATTAAACTAAATCGAACTGAAATAGCTGAAACTGAACTGAAATAGAGTACAACAGAACGGTGCCTCAGTTGATAATGGTTTTGGTAGCGTAGAAAGAGAGTACAAGGGATTCTCGGAAGCGTATTTTCACTAAACAGTAGTCTCTTGATTAAAATACTGAAACATAAAGGTAAAAGGCTCTCAAAACTCTTGTTAATTTGTTTTCCATCAAGTCAACCTTAGCAAGAGAAAGATAGTTGACTTGTCTTTGATATTATAATCGGCTACCGTACGGTCGTCTTCAAGGTTGTTCACTGCAAATATGAGTCGTTGGTTGTCCGTTGATATCCCTTCTTTCTCTTCAATCTTCTTTTTGATGTCGCCGATGGTGTCCAACGACGACACATCAACTGTCATGGTTTTTTCCGCCGGAATTCTGACCCAGATCTTCATCCCTTACTTTTGCTGAATCTGAATCGCAGTCAAGTCAAAGCGCGGAGAATAAAGTTGTGAATCAATGGCTTTTTATAAGGAAGAAGACCCACGGCTGTATGGTATTCCAAATTCGATTACAATTCGGAAAATAAGTGCCAAATTGTAACCCAACCAGAATTTCGCGGGCTTCACTTATTTTTGCCTTAATAATTATTTTTTCTCGGCCTACTTTTCTTAATATTATTTGGCATATTTTTTCTCTTCTTGATAAATTTTTTTTTTTTCCAACCGGAGCTTTATTCTGACTACATTCAAATCTAACTCGGATCGCACGCCAGACTATGGTGGGTGAGTCTCTCAATAAAATTTTTTTACATTCACTAAAATTCAAACTCAAGATCTTACTTAAGCCATAAATTAATTTATTGACATCAAATTTAAAACTATGCTACGAAATAAATAATTATTTGACCTTTCAACTCATTCATGGATGATTGATTATTCGCATATTTGCCAATATACACAATTTTTAAATATAATACAATACCTCAAATGCTAATATACTGTGTTTCAAGCTTTTTTCTAAGGATTTCAGTTGCATTCAATTTATTTTTCATAGAAAAATTATAAGGATAAATTTTAAAATTATATCTAGTGGTTTTGCCCATTTTAAAAAAAGGATCATAAAATTTTTATTTTTCAAACGAGAACTGTGGTTTTAAAAGTTTGCAAATAAAGGAAAAGATTTACAAAATATCTACTGTCTAATGTTTTAAATGGTATTTTAATTAATTCAATATTTAACCATATTATTTATAAATTATATATTAATATTTGAATAAGTTTCAAAGATTTTTCATTTTGTTATGATTTTTTAAAATTATTATCATTTTTTAAGTAAAAAAAATACTTAATCTTGTCAAAAAATTCAACATTTATCAACTAAAGTGTATTGTATTTTTATTAACTAACCTGTAAAATTTCAGTTTAAAGACAAGATTATCCTTTTTCATAACATATTTTCAAATTGATGATTTGTTTTGATCAATTGTTTGCTAACTTTTAAAACCACTGTCCTAATCTTAAAAACAAAAATTCTATAATCCTCTTTTTAAAAATAACCAAAACCACGTAATATATTTTTTAAATTTATCCAAATTATAAATATTCAATTTGAGTTGAATTGAATTAACCCGTACATATTTGAAACTATATTGAGGATTATAGACTATAGTAACAAATTAGTTGACACTCTGCCTTATAAATATTAGGTTGCCATTTTTTAAGGAATTTTTTTTCCATGGAAAATTTTATACAAGATCGAGTATTTAATATCCGTCACGTTGATGTTTGATTGTGGGTAATTTATATATTATACTTCCTTCATTTTCAAAAGTTTAACGTTTTAGCTTTTTTTATTTTTTCAAAAGTTTGACATTTTAGAATTTTAATGCATTTTTCTGCTATATTTTTCTAATCTACTCTTGTATTAATTATGAGGGAGATAATTTATTAGTAGTAATTACGAAGAAAGAGAATTTTTATATACGGTGTAATAAATATTTCATTGATTTTAATGATTTGGTTAGAATATCAAATTTTAGAAGAGTAATAATAAAAAAATATATATATCTCAAACATCCAATAAAAAAGATATTAAATATCCAATCCATGTAACAACGCGCATAACAAAGATGAATATAGCATCAGTGAAGAAATATGCGAGTCGTAGTACAAACTACTAAGCATGAGTTTCATCTTCTAGAACTACAATTCAGTGTGACTTGGCTTAAATTATAAATTGACACAATTTAGCGATAAGGTTGGCTCAAGTGGTAAGCGGTTTGGTATCACTTAAGTAAGGTCTTAAATTCGAGTCCTAACAAATATAAAAAATCTTTATTAGAATACTTACCCACCACAATCAGGTACGCGACTCTGGTCGCGGGATAAAAGCTGCAGTTGTAGAAAAAAAATTTGACACAGTTTGATTCCCCAAGCGGCATGCGTGTCTTTCAGCGAAACTCCCTCTCCTGTCCTGTCCGAGTGTCTGTTGAAAATTCTTTCCACTCATCCAAATTTCCAGAACTCCTAAAATGGTCCCTACAAATTTTGACAATTCATTCATGGAGAACTCAAACCCATACAAACTTCTAATTGGATAAGTCATCAATCAACTCTTTTTCCTTTCTTTCATTTCCAAATAATTAATTCCCTCTGCACATTCAATTACCCTTCATCAAAAAGTCATCTACTTTACAATCAAACGGTTGCTTTAAATTTTGCATTCCCTTTAATCATTGAAATTTGAGTAGCCATGTTTTCCCCCTTTTACTCGTGTTTTTAATGTCTCTATCTCCTGATTTTGTTAGCTTTTCCCCAATTCGCACCGCAACCAGCTCTCTCTTCATTGCAACTGTGAGCATCTCTTTCCATTTTCTCCTATTCGATTGGTAATTTTCTACGCAAATAGTCAAAATCGTTCATAATGTTGCAAATTTTGTCAGATATGGTTACTTCGGATTCAACCGCTTTGAATTACTGGTTAAACTGGAGAGTATTACTATGTGCAATTTGGGTTTTCACCCCTATGGTTGCTTCTGTATTCATTCTATGGAGATATGAGGGTTTAAAAGATTGCAGAGGTCAAAATGAGCACGAAATTGACCGTTTATTGTATGAAGATCGAGCTTGGAGGCCATGTCTTAAGCAAATTCATCCAATTTGGCTGTTGGGTTATCGAGCCATTGCTTTCTGTGTGCTTTTGGTATCGGTTATTGACAAAATCTGTATCAGTGGATTCATCATGTTTTACTACTATACTCAGTATGCTATTTCTCGTCTCTACTGATTCTATTACATTTTGGAATTTCCATTCGAATTGATTCATGATTTTGGGTGTTGGGCAGGTGGACTTTTACTTCTGTTACTGTGTACTTTGGGGTATGTTTTTTTAGTTTTCCCTTCTTTTGCTTGGAATTTGCTGCTATAACAGCCATGGATATGCTTTGTTTATGATCAATGTTGTGCATTTTGTGTGAAAGTATGTATCTTGATTTGTAGTTTGGATTATTGCTCTCAATTGGTGGGTGTTACCGTAATCACAAAATGAGCAAGGCAGTATCTAAGAGCAATGATATGGAGCAAGGCTACCGTGTTGCTCTAATCAGTGAAGAAAGTACAAATTTAAGGAAATCCCTAAATTCCCAGGAAAAAATTTATGGTTCTGAAGCGGCAAGCATTGCTACTTGGGTGTTTCAAGTTCTGTTCCAGGTAGATACTTAACATTTTTGAAAATCTTATTTCATTCATACATCTATTTGGTTTTGCTAGTTTCTGATTTGATCTATTATGAACAGTTGAATGCAGGAGCAGTAATGCTAACCGACTGTGTATACTGGGCCATAATTTTTCCGTTTCTTACCATCAAAGACTACAAGCTTAATTTTGTAAGTAATATGCACTGTAAATCAGACTTGTATACATTTGCTTTATTGTTGATTGCTTAGTGTCATATTAACAAGAAAACTTACTATAGCTTAATCTAAGTACATTTGTTGGCTATGCTGAAACCTTGCAAACAGTCTAAATGGCTTTATTGTATTTTATTAATCCATTTACTATGTTACTTTCTTATAATCATTTCAGATGACAGTGAGTATGCATACAATCAATATAGTCTTGCTCCTTGGCGATGCTGCTTTGAATTGCCTGGTAAATTGACAAATTTTACTTTTTATTCCTTCGAAGTTATGTTTTGCAACTATCACATAATCACTTTTGCACTGCTTTTCAGCCATTTCCATGGTTTCGAATATCATACTTCATTCTATGGACGGGTGCTTTTGTCATTTTCCAGTGGACTATGCACGCTTGTATATCGATTTGGTAAGTCCGGTTTCCATGATTTCATTTTCATTGTTCTTATACATGCTTGGCTGATCAATTCAAGTCAAACCGATGCTTCAGGTGGCCATATCCCTTTCTTGACTTGTCCTGGCCACATGCTCCACTGTGGTTAGTGCCTCCAACTTGTTCTCGTTGTAAAGACTATTATTATGTACAGATTGTTTCTGCTATTTTTCTGTAGTATTTGTCATTTGTTCATTTTTTAATGTACCTTTTGGTTGGATCAAATTCTTTGACACGATTTGCAGGTACTTCTTGATAGGGGCATTACATGTACCATGCTATTGTTTGTTTAAGCTAATCATCAACATGAAACATTCCCTGTTTTCTAAATGGTTCCCTCAGTCTTATCTCTGTGTGAGACGGTGAATACGATGATTATTGCTCGCCTCAGTTACGGTTGAATCAACATCAAATGGCTACCACTGTTTCGATGTGGTACAAAAGCAAACATGCTAACAAGATAAGAACATTCGGCACAAGAGAGAGTTCGTAACATAAACTAACACATTGACACTTCAGTTTAGGTCTTACAACTAACTTTAATTATCTGAGCTATGTTTCTCAATGTACCAGAAAACATTGATTGTGAACTTTTTGAACCTCCATATCAATAAACTTGTAATGCATATGACCGTTTGGAAAAAAATTATTTGAAGAAATGGATTCTTCTATGATTTACTTACCTACATAGGTTGGTTCATCGAGAAAAGGTTATAATATCGTTTTTCAAAATAAAGATATTTGTGGAAATGATATTTTTTAACTAAATTCCTCTGAAATATATCCAAATTAATGTTCCATATGGAGGGTTTATTCGTAGGCTTTTACAATAAGATCTCATAAATTTGACTTCAGATTGTACTGGAAAATGAGTTTTTAACGTACTCCAAGTCCATTGGCAGCAGTTTTCATGTAACAGTCCTATTATGCATGCATTTCATAGAAATTTCAGAAATTATTGCACTTATGTTTCGAAGAAGGCTGGACAAAAGCAGAAAAATAGTGGATACCCTTTGCTAACCATTTAAGAACTGAAATTTATTATAGAAAACATCACAATACAGATAACTATGACTATGTATTCAAGCACAATTGAAATTAGTCAAGACTTTTAATAGTCTTGAATTTTATCTGAGCAGCAATACATTGTCATTTATTTCAAACCTAATCAGCTGCAGACCCAATCTCAATCTATGTTGAAGTAGTAGCAACAATAGCCCCAGCTTCTGTGAGGAGAGGAACTAGCTTCCCTTGCTTATGCAGGTTTGTAGTTGCTGTAAATCAGTATACAAAAACATCAAAATCAACTACCAAATTAGGGATATTAAGCTAATATTTATTGAAGCAGCAGAATTGATAGAATATTAGAGTCATACAGTCACAGCCACCAATGTGCTTGCCACCGATGAAAACATTTGGCACAGTACGCTGCCCAGTCCACTCAGCCAAAGCAGATTGTATCTCACTTCCATCATCTTCAAAACATCAAAATTGTAATAAAACGGTGAGTGAATGATTATTCTTTATTCCTAATTACATGTAATATAACGGTGAGTGAATGATTATTCTCTATGTAACATAAAGAAGTTCTTCCAACAATACATTGATAGAATAACAAACAAATCACTTGGACTTGACTTCATAATTGCTCCATTGGGCTATTGGATTATTCAAGCTGCATGCTTTTCAGGTTTACACTGCTGATCTAATCACTAAAACCAGTTCTCAGTCAATGGCTAATTGTGATTAAACAGGCCTTAAAATTCTAAAACTACTATTGGTATATGGTGAAATCAAATTGCCCCAACCCAATACAAGTGCAATCAACAACATTGCTTAACAAATTCCCTCACCAACACACATAACAAACTAAAGCATCGTCCAAAAAGGAATATATTATGGATATAATATTGGTTAAAAAGCAAGGCAAAAATGCAGTTTTGGCCTGTAAATTTTTTAACAGTACTCATCAAATGTCCCTCAACCTATGAAGCACGGAGTTACATGCCGTTTCGGCGTTTCCGTTTCCGTATTCGTTTCCCCATAGTTTCCAAGCCTATATTTTTTAGAAATGGCGTTTCCGGTTTCCGGTTTCCCGTTTCCGTATCCGTTTCCGTTTCCGTTTCCGTGCTACATAGCCCTCAACTAGTATTAGCATAAGAAAAAACTTTCAGCTAACATACAGGACTTGCAAGAGCCTAATAGTTCGAAAATGAAAACTATTTTTGTTCCACCGTACCCGCAATAGTCATCATCAACAACAACATTACCCCAATGCCTAACAAGGCTTCCCCACAAACGGGGTAAGAACGGTTGGGTGTACGTACAATTACTTCTGTATTTACAGAGAGGTTGTTTCCAATTGAAACTAAAGTGGAGTTGTAACAGATATCCGTGGCTTGAAAATACCCGAAAGAGTCATCGACAGATAAAATGTCAAATACTCTTGTTTTTCCAAATCAACTCAAACCAGAACAAAGAAGAGTCAAAATGAATCCAATTATTCTCCTCCCGAGGCCAATCAATATACGACCACAATGTCAAGCCAGGAAACTACAATTGAATTCATTACTGACGAAATAGCAACATTTGAATACAAATTTTCTCAGGAACGAAAGAAGGCCCAAATTATAAGAGAAATGACAACTTACTCTGAGTATCCAGCTCCACAGCCTGGTATTTTGCTCCCAACTGATCCAACAACTTCTTCACACTGACGCAGAAAGGGCAGTAGGTCTTGCTACAATTGCAAATTCGAAAACAAATTACAAACACAAACCATAAAAAAACTTGTGAATGTGGACAAAGAGAGGGAGTGTAACCTGAAAACGACAACAGAATTTGACGAAACGAGCTCCTTAGCTTTAGTGGAAGCCATCTCTCTCCTTCTTCCTCTCTGAATTTCAATTCTCAGCCCTAACAGGTACTATTTATTTCGAACTTTTCTTGAATCGATGATGAAACTGATTTCGCAGTGGAGGTTTATATAGAGAAGGGGTAAGTTGGGAATATTAAGGTGCAGTCCGTTCTATGAATTTAAAACAAAGAAATGATCTGGACCGCTGTAAGGATGTCGCGTAACATATGATAATGACATTGCGTATTTCATAGGCTATTTTATTTGGTAATAATTCATAGGCTATAATGCCTTTGAAAGTCAGCCTCCGGTTCCTTTATTTTACTATACGGAAATAATGATGAAATTTGAGGTTTTTTTATTAATACACTACTATTTTTTTAATTTTTATTAAAATAATTTAAACTTTCTTATATTTTGTTTTTTTTAATTAAGATTTAAAATTTTTTTTTATTTATTTACTTTATTTTCACATCATTTTATTTAAAATATGGGTGTTTTTTATTTTTCTCCTCTTTTATTTTATTTTCTTTTATGACATACTTAATGGTAATATTTAGGGTAACATTAATAAAGTATTTTTTTTGACTTAAAACATATAAAAAGTATACGACAAAGGAAAATCGATTAAAAATATTATGGTCTTTTGCATATTGAATTTGTTAGCTCCAATTATCTTGATTATTCGATTTTGGCCATTTTCCTATTGTATTCAGTTATCACCTCGATTATCGAACCATTTTTTTCTTTTTATACAATTATTATGTTAAACTACTGACTTTTAAAATAATTATAAAATAAAGATCCAATTAGTGTTGATTATATTACAAAGATAATATTTGGGTTTGGAGTTTCGAAATTATTTTTCAACTAGAGACAATAATAGTTTTTCAGCTAATTTTTCTTCACCATAAACTTTTTCTTTTTTTTTACGTCGAGAAATAACACTTTATTAATATTGTTATTGAGTATGTCATAAAAGAAAGCAACGTGAAAGAGTGGGAAAGCAAGAAACACCCATATTTTATACCAAAATATTGTGAAGAGAAGGCATATGGATAAAAAAAGGCAAAGGGCAATTTTGTCAACATAAAGATTTTTTGGATGGAAAAATTAAAAAAACTAACATAAGGAGGTTTTAATTGGATGGAAACAAAATATATGAAGGTTTAAATTATTTTATAAAATTTATGAAAGTAGTAGTATAATAGTGCAAAACATTATTATTTATTCACTATTTTTTCTTTCAAAAATCTTAAGAATATTCCATATCCTTGTTATTAATTTTTTTCATAGATAATAGCTTGAGTTGTCTACAAGGGAAATAAATGGAGTAAATGTTTCTTTAAAAAGGTCGAGCTCGGGAAAAATCGACTCCATTTATTAAAAAGAATTAAAAAAATAAAATAAAATAAAAATAAAAACAACCATAGGATGTAACAAAGCTAATTGAAACCTTGTGCAATAATAATGAACAAAAGATCTCAATCACGACAGAGTGTGATCCTAATGATCTAAAGATCCATAGCAGGAGTGAACGTTGGAAAGAAGCTTCCCGTGATGCACTATAGTCAAACCTGTGGAGGCTAAGATTATAAGTCCTAACGGTAACGATGATGATCACTACAGCCCGAAAAGGCACCACCTGTGCAAACACCGCAGGCAACGATGAATGCCAAAGGGCAGAAAAACCTAATCCCCTTGTTGAAAACTGCCGGTGAAAGCAGGAAAAGGAGAGGGCGCCTAGAACCTCCAATGACTGCCGGAATAATGCCGGTTAAAAGAAATCCGAGAAACAAACCGTCGACCCTAATCGAAACGCCGGCCAAACTGAACCCTAGCCGCCAATCATCCTCCTGTCGAATATTAGAAAATCGATCTGCGAAAAGCTGGCCAAACACCGGTGGAAGCCGCCTAATCGCCCTCCTGTCGAACAGAGAGAGAGATCCGAACAGCCTTGTAAAAAACATCGGCCAAACGCCGGTTGAGAAAATCAGGGTGGCTAGGGATCAGGAGAGAATCCTAGTCACCTAATCACCAGAGCTCTTAATGAAGAAAACGCCGGTGAAAGCCGTCTGATCGCCCTCATATTTTAAGGCTAACGTCGAATCATACTCTAAGTCTTATTTCAAATTAGAGTAACTCATACTCTACTCTACTCTATATTTATAGTTTCTTATTTTAATATTACTTTTTACTTTTAATATTTAATTAAAATAATTTATTTGATAAAAAATTTAAAAAATTAATATAATAATAATAATAATAAAATATTATTAAATATCTGTAAAAATTATATAAATATTATAAAAATAAAATTTAAAATAGATGATATAGAATAACGGATTAGAACCTATCTAACCACCCCCTATTTATTCCACCGACCAAACATTAGACAAGTTTGCCTTTTGTTGTAAAATAAAACGGACATGTATATAAGCGTTCTGTGGAACTGCCGACACCATTGCACATGCTTTTTTGTGGAATAACATGTGGACTCTTGCCAACAATTTCACGAAATGTGCATAGACATTTTTTTATATTGTTTTAAGACAACTAACTGATCTAAAATTTGAAGTGTTTCATTCGAAAACATACCATGCTAATATGCACTTGTCTTGAATTTGATTGAGAAACTTTTAATTAAGAAATAATGGATGAAAAAACATGGAACAATGAATTTTATGAAATAAAGGAAAATTAATTTTTCATTTGGACAGCTGAAAGAGATAATAGGCAGCATTTAACGTCCTAAAAAATTTTACTTACGCATTCCAAGCTGAATTTCCAAAAACATCTTTAGTCGATCACTGAAAAACATATTCTATTCAATTGGTTGACGCCAATTTAATCAAAAAGTTTAAATTAAAAGCCGATGCTTTACCGTCACTGTACAATAATTTCCTGCCAATATGAGTTTATAATTAAAAGAAAAATTCTTTGTTAATTTACAAGTTGAAATCATATTTAATAACAATTTGTGGAATGTATTACATGGAATAAATAACAGGGCATGCCAAAATCGTCTACTAACCATGTCATTAAGATTAATATATTTAATGCTTTGATAAATAAATAAATAAAATATTCTATTTGAGTGTAGGTTATGATTACTTTATTCTTTTACAAAGTAAATATTACTTTGACTCTTTATCACATTTGGAACAAAATATCATTCACCCATCCAATGATAATAAAGGTAAAGTGAGGTTTTCCTTTAGATAACCATGGAATATCCCCTCTACTTGTTACCCATTTAAAAATTCATGTGAAAAAGAAATTAAAGATTTTAAGATGTAATTCTTTTTTTAAAAAAATTTCTCATTTGGACTTACATTATTGAATGAAAAGAAATATCTCTAACCTGTCCCGAATGTAATTCAAACATAAGACCTTTAAAAGTCATAACTTCAGTATTAACCACTAATTCAACACCTCAATCACGTAAATTATAAACCTTAAAATTCAAAATCAACAAGTCTTGAGTAAAATTTTGAACTGGAATAAGAGTCTATTTAGTTTAGTTATTATTGATGACTATGGACGTTGATTGCTTATTAGTCACTTTTTATCCTTTAAATAACTAAGAAATATATCTAAATAATAGTAACTAAACACTAAAACTATTATTTAACTCAGAAAAAAAAAACAACTAAATTTTGAATTGAGTGGAGAGGTAGTAAACTATTACAATATGATTAAGAAGCAAGAAAAAGGATAAAAGTCAGACGAGGATATCGTGGCCCCGTTGTTTATTGGGCTAGTAAATTCCAACTTGTATTTTTCATTTTTTTTGTTGGAACTTTCTAATCTTCATCATGGCAGATGATGGAAATATGGAATAACACGAATTCTTTTACACAAGTTCTGATATTTAGTTACTCCATAAAGTAACTGATATATATCCCACTATATTCAATTTTTTATATTTTCCACTACATAATAGGACATGTGTCAGTTGTCGTATGAAGTGATACTTTTCCATGGTGGAATGGCGGGACTAATATAAAATTTCCCAGAATAACGCATAACCAGCCAGCCACTTGACATTTTACTAAGCTGTTAATCATAGAATATATTAAAATTGTGCCATGTATTATAATATTGTTAATTATCTCACTTAACGAAGCATGTTAGTATGTTACATATAAATACAATAATAGTATTCCCAACATGTACTTCGATTTATTATACTTGGTATGAGATGATTTGAAAAATAATTAACATAGGTTTCAAAAATGTTGGAGGAATAATTCCTGTAAGCCTTTTTATTGGAAAACAATTTATGAGGAATTCAGTTCTAAATTGACCAAACAAAGTTGAAGCCATTAAGTGTTATCTGCAAAACACTCATCCCATATCAAGGGATTTCTTTTTATAGAAACAAGAAAACCATAAAATTACCTTCACACAACACTAGGTTCCAGAAGCTTTGCTGCTAAAGACTGTGCGACAGCATCGATAAATTCTTCGGTATTCAAATAAAACTCTCTGGAGACCCTGTTCAAACAATTCTACCATCTTAGTATCCAAACATAACTCACTTAAACAAGGCAGGAGGTTACAATATTAAAAGCTCCACCATTTCTAGAAGTTCTAATATAATTGCCATTTATTGGGTGGAGAACTCTTTCTAATATAATCATAAAAATTTACAAAAGTTACACTTACTTTGGACCGTGGATCAAAAGGGCAAGATCTTTTGTCATTTTTCCTCCTTCCACTGTCTCAATGCATGAAGCTTCCAACTTTTGCACAAAATCAAGCAAGCTTTCATTTTTGTCCAATTTTGCCCTAATACATGCGCAGCAGAGTTAAATTCATTATTATTTCTGATGGAAAAAGTAAAAGCCGAATATGTAGAACTCTTATGGAATAATAATGCTACCTATGTTCCAATCCTCGTGTCCATGCAAATATAGAAGCAATACTATTCGTGCTGGTTTCCTGGCCTTTCTGATGCAACCGAAAATGCCGAGTTACAGTACCATGAGCTGCCTCGGCTTCAAGTGTCTTTCCATCAGATGATAACTGTACATATGACGTCATTATATAGCCACGTCATCATGGAGCAAAAAAAAGAATCAGATATTATTTACAGGAATGAATGTAACATGATACAAACCAACACAGAAGTCATGAGACCCAACGAGCCAAATCCTGCACAAGATCAACCAAATTTAGATAGGTCTAATGAAAATCACATCTTAGTGTGTACCCTAAAACAGCTTATCCATTTACTTGGCACTTGTTAGTTGTGCAATTATGCCTGTTCAAGTAAATTTAAGGAGTTCAATAAATTATCATTGATAAATCTGAAATATGGAATTCATTTTTCCAGCTGACTAGTTATGTTGAGATATATCTCAACTTTATACATGTCATACAATATATAAAAAACAAACACTTTCTGGGCATTGCAAGAAGTGACCAAGAAGCTCAAAGTCGCATGTTTGGGAAGCTACAGAGTGCAGACGATATCAATAATATATTAAAAGAAACATCAAACACATATGTTTGAAATAAACTAGTAAATAGACCACCCACTTGAAAGATGTGAAGAAACCAACCAGCCACTAGATATTTTTTTTTTTTGAAAAATAAACCTTTGCTGGGAGACAGGGTATTAGGAAAAAACAACTATTAAAGAAAGAAAGAAGTTTCAACTCCTAAGAGCACCCGGTTATTTGTGCAGGGAATGTCCACCCATTTTAAGAGTATCTCCTCGCATTGGTCAATAAGGCCTAAACTCCTGCTGTCTGGGGGTGATACTAAACAACCAAGACACAATTCACAAAGAAAATTGGAGAGGACATTTGCAATACCTTGAGCCAGCAAATCACTTTGGACATCTCCATCATAATTTTTGCATGCCCAAACATAACCACCTTCACTCTTTACAGCATAGGCAACCATATCATCAATGAGCCGATGCTCGTACCTGAAACCAGAGATATATCACCAGTCAATTATGTCCGAGTAAAAAGCTCAACATAACGCATTTTCATACCATATTGAATGTTCTTCAAACTTGTTCTTCCACTTCTCTTCGTATACCTCCTGAAACAGGTCCTTAAACCTGTGATGACATGTTCATCTGGTTGAGCAGTTCTTCTCATGTATCCAATACATAAATATTATAAAGGGGCTTATAAAATGCCTCAAATATAATATGAAGAATTAAAAATTGTCAGTGTCATGCAAATTAAAAAATGATCAAAGTACAGTTATACTTTTAATACACCCTTATCACAATTTATCCCGATTTGTACTTTCAGAGTGCTCTCTTCGGTAATTAAAACATTTCACTACTTATTTCATTATTCATATTAATAAGTTCTCAGTGCCAACTGCAGAAGCTAATATTTTTTATTAAACCCATCGACCCATCCATATCTATCAATCTATCTATAGAACTCTTAAAACTTTGACCATACTCTTGCATGGTGAATGTTTATTTAAAGAGGTTTACAGAAAAATGAATCCAGATACCTTCCATCATATTTCTTCAGAATAGTATTTTTGGTACTCAAGTAAAGAGGCCACTTCTTTGCAAATGCCAGAGACATTGATGACTCGGCAAAAGCTCGAATCGACTGAAAAATTAAACAAAGGATCATAGTTGTCAAATCGAGATACGAATCGAGAATCGAAATCCAAATTTTATGAATCGAGAATCGTGAATCGAATCGTAAGATTCGGTACAACTCCATAAAATTATAAAAATAATATATTTAACATTTTAACTTCACAGATTCAGTAAAAAAAATTACATATATTATTATTAATAATAATATTCTAGTAATGTTGACATATGTGGACTAAACTAATTAACGTTTAATAATCCAAAAATCACCTAATAATTATAGATCAATTATACGGTTTACTGTACTTAATGTTTAGTAACATATAGCATTAAAAATATTATGAACTTTGACAAAATTAATGAGAATTAATGTTTAACTATTAAAAAAATTGAAATTGAGTTTTTTAAGTACTTATTTAAGCAATTGGGACTTGAGAGACGTGCAATTCATGAGGTGGGTGGAAGTTTAATATGGCTGGCAGACTAAATTTACTGTTGCTGTTATTAATACTAATAAAGTACTTGATTACCGTGCAATTCATTGTTTAAAATAAAGAAAAACATAAAGTGTAATGGCTGTCTTTTACTCTTCTTTAACCTTAACCTCCATCTTAGAAGAAAAGAATAAGTGTTCTGTTCAAAAGAACAAGAAAGGTGCCATCAAACAGAAATTCAGGCTGCTAAATACGGGCTGGACTCGTATCGTCTTGAAGAATATGCTCCCTAACTTCATTCTCAAATTTTTATTTTTTTCCTCAGACTCTGTTCATGAATCGGTTGAATCAGCTGACTCAGCCGATTCGGCCAATTCACCACCGATTCATGGTGGATTTCAATTCACCCCATAAATTCGAATCTATTTTGGGGTGAATCGAATCGAATCGTACGATTTGTATCACGAATCGTACGATTTTGATAACTATGCAAAGGATCAGAATGCACTTTACATACTGAAAGAGAACTATGCATGAAAGAAAACAGACCTGATCAACATTATACATCGCAAGCGCTACACCTGGCCCCTTAAAATCATAAACCTCAAGCTCCACAGGTCCATCACCACTCTCAGGTACTGCATAATAGCAGAGAAATCCATAACACAAATACCAACTTTGAGGAAAGTAGTGCCCCCAGTCTGGTAATATAAAGTTCAAAGCTCACCGAATAGCATTTTAAGCTTTCCTGGCTCCTTAATGACCACATCTGTTGCACGATATTGATCACCAAAGGCGTGTCTACCAATGCATATGGGTTTCTTCCAACCTATCAACCTGATTATAAGTACCAAATACGCTTCAAATTACTCAAAAAACACTTCATTTACAAAAGCTGCTGAAAAATACCAGGAACTATTCTTGGAATATTCTGGCAGAGAATAGGTTCACGGAAAACAGTGCCTACAGAAGTAACAAATTCTTCCATTAAGAGCATTAAAAATAGCTTACATAATGATATAGAAAAGCTATCTCCATGTCATATGCAAGATAAGATGATCATGAAAACAGAGTCAAATGGTCGAATAGAAAATTAGGACCACTGTAACATCTTATAATCAATCAATCACTATACCAACAAACCAAGCCTTAAATCCCTCGCTACGTGGGGTCGGCAATCAATCAATTACTAAGTTGCATTCAAATTAAATTTTTAAAATCTAATACTAGTAAAATGTCCTGCAGCTTGTGGAAGGACACGAAAATTCTCGCATTTGAACAATTTTACTAGAAGTCTCTTCCTTGAAAAAACACCACAGTGAATTCAAATATACAGAAGAAAAAGAAAAAAAAAACGCATTGACAGGTGGAGTCTCTGAATGACATTATGAACTACAGTTTAAAAAAAAGAAATAAAATGAAACATTGGAAGTGATTAGTAGAAAGAGACTGAGGTGTTGGCCTAGTGGTTAATACTGAAGCTATGACCTCTAGAGGTCTCAGGTTCGAGTCGCATACGGGGTGGGTTGGGGATTTTTCTTTCCATTTAATGTAAGCCCAAATGAGGCAATTAAAAAAAACAGCCAATAAATACTTCATTTTGTTGATTATTTACACGCAATTTATTTGAAGTGTACAATGTCAACAGTCAATACTCATTAGTTGTAGCAAATTATAAAACAACAAAGTTCAGAAGTAGCCTTAAGAGCAATGAGTTATGCTCCTAAAATATTAATAGTTGTTCAAGTACCAAGAACTTCAAAGATCATTGCTACTGGAAGTATAAACTCATAATTTCAGTTCCAAACATATTCAAACGAAAAAGTCAATGGGAGTACGGAATGAACAATATTACTACAGTTATTAGAGCCACAGTGACCAGTCACAAACCATTTAAGATGTTTCTGATTGTGCCATTTGGACTCCTCCACATAGACTTCAGGCCAAATTCTTTAACTCTGCCTTCATCTGCAGATATTTTATAAAATATATCAATAGGACTTAATGCAATCAAATCATCTGAGCACAAAAGAAAGAAAACTGAAAAGTGCAACAGAGACACTATTAACCTCCATTCGATCTAGCATATCAAAGTCACATTGTGCATAAATAGATATATTGTGATCAAGTTAGACAAGGCAAACTAAGAAAGGAAACTAACAGCAATAACTTTACCGGGAGTTATTGTTGCACATTTTACAGCAACATTATACCTGAAGCACACAAAGATTTTAGAAAAAAACTCGAAACACAATCAATTTTGAGTGGAGCAAGCAAACTGCCTAAGGGTAAAATCATATATGATGTGTAGAAAGCTTACTTAAGAGTGGCCTCAGCACTCTCTACAGTGACCTTATCATCTGTAGCATCACGATTCAATATCCCCAAATCAAAATACTTAATATCCAAATCCAAATGAGGAAATATAAGCTGCAATTGCAAAAACATATTCATAACTTCAACTTTGCGCGTTTGAAAAAGAAACAAAAAAGAATGAGAAGTCAGGCAAACCTTGTCTTTAATCATGCTCCAAATAACCCTCGTCATTTCATCACCTAACCATGATGAAAAGAACAAGAAAAAAATGGAAAAAAAAAACGAAACTCAATTCATTCACTAAATAATGAATAGAACCGCATATAAGGAAAAAAGAAAAACAAACAAACACCTCTAATGTGTTCTAGGGTTTTAGAGAGGGTTTACCGTCCATTTCAACGATTGGGTTTTGAACTTTAACCCGATCAAAGGCAGTTGAGGAAGCGAAGCAACGAAGAGAAGCAGGTTGAGGTAAGCAATAACAGAAAGAAACGCCAGATCGTCCATGGAAGAGCTTGGAATTGGAAGAGAAAGGGAAAGCAAGGGTTCTAGGAGCAATAGGTGATAATTTGGAAGGGGATAGCATCTTAGCACCTGACATGGCAAGCAATCGGTGTCTAGCGCAGGTTAGCATTGGAAGGAAGTTGTTGGCGATTTGAATACGGGGAGATGAGTGTGGACTAGTGCGGGCCTTCGTCGTCCTCTTTTGGGTCCAAAGCTCAAGTGTCTCTCTTTTGTCATTGGCCTTTTAACATTTCAATTATAACTTGCCAGATAATTGTAATTTAGAAGGGTATGCTCGGTAAAAAAAAATTATTTTTACAAACTTTTAATAAATTATTATATTTTGATATTGTACAAAATATTTTGACTCATAATATTAATTGATTATGAATTATTTGCTATTAACTTTTAGAACTTTTTGGGATAGCAGCTTGTAAAAGTTTGAAAATGAAGCTTTTAAAAAAATCAGCATGGAAAAGCAATATCAAACTGGCCCGAAATTGACAAAATCATTTCTTTCATTTTAAATTTTCCAAAAAAATGATGAAAATATCTTAACCTTTAATTATAAGGCCACTTATAGGTAGTGTTTTGTTCGAGAAATGATTAAAATATGAAATATGATAGTCTATCTGTCATGGACCAATAATAGTTATTTCTAGTCATTACGTGTCTCATGAAGTATTTATCAGTGAAATGAAAGAATTTGCATTTTCATGACATTTGTAATAATTAAGATGGCTACAAATGATTCAAATATTCTTTCTTTAAATATTGATTTATTTTATAGAATAGTCATTACATAAACTAAACATATCTCTCATTCATTAACACTTACGCCTTAATTATATCGTGTGTGTGACGCTATGCGAACTTGGTTTTATATTTCGTAGATAGCGCTTATGTTTGCGATGAATTCTGCCAAGGGCGACGGCAAGGGGGTCTTGGAGTGGCAGCAGACCCTCCGACGCCGGCAAAAGTTGAAAAAACCCCGGTCAATTTTCCCCTTGTGTAGAAATCTAGTTTTGGAGCTTTGATTTTGACCCTCATGTTAGAAAGGAAAAAGAATTAATAATGCTTTTAAAGAAAGTAAACTTGGAGGGGAAGAATGCTTGGGAATAAAGCATACTTGGAAATAAAGAATACTTGGAGAGAAAGAAAAATTAAGTGTAAATTATTTTACCATATTTAGTTTACAAGTGTAATATAAATAGACTAGAAATGTACATCCTAAATCATCAATCAATACAAAAAATTCTTTCTCTCAAATAGCTTTTTTTAGTTTCAATATTTCAAACATAGTATCAAGAGCGGGTTGAATGGTTCTAAGACCAATTTTGTTTTAAGTTTGATTGTCACCTATCAAACTTACCATCATGGCCAAAGATGATAAATCGTCATTGGTCATCAATCCACCAACTCAAAAATCTCAAGCTACCAAGTTCAATGACGGTAGCTCAATCAAACAATCTAAAGTCAGTAATGAAAACCTGACAATTCAGATTGCAAACTCAATCAAACAATCTCGAGAACAACGGAAATCAAGTACCACCGAGAAAAGGGTATCTCATATCTGATAGATAAATCAAAACTCAAGTGCAGCCACTACGAAATGACAAAGCATACAAAAGAAACGTGCTTTGAAATCCATGGGTATCCCGATTGGTGGAATGAACATAAAAAGGAGCAGGCCACCAACAACAATGCAAACGATCAAGCAAGCATCAGTGGAGAAGAAAGCATTGGAGGTGCATTATTAGCCACGATAGACCTAACAAAAAATTCCTCATGGATTTTTGATTGCAGGGCCACCGACACTATAATCTTTGATGCAAATGATATCAAAATCAAAACATAACCAACAAAGACACATGTTAAGGCAGCCAATGGAGGAATTATCTCTATAGAAGGAGCTGAATCTATTGAGATATCACCCACACTAAAATTATCAAATTATCTTTATATTCCATCATTATCTCACAAATCACTCTCTATTAGTCATGTGACGAAGGAACTAAATTGTATTGTACTAATGCATCCTACTTTTTGTATACTGCATGATATCAGGACAGGATTGATTATTAGAAGGGGCACTGAGCACCAAGGACTGTACTACATGGATGAAGTTACCCAACACAGTACTATAATGCTTGCGCATAGAACATCTGATAGGGAAGCTTGGCTCTAGCATTGGCGTTTGGGGCATCCATCCATGGGTTATTCACATCTTCTATTTCCCAAACTTTTTAAGTCAAATAATCCTTTACATTGTGAGACCTGTATTTTGGCGAAAAGCCACAAACAGACTTTCAAACCCAACAATACCAAAGTCGACGTACCCTTCTCATTAGTGCACTCTGATGTGTAGGGTCCAACACCTATTATAGGTGGATAAGGTTTCAGATATTTCCTGATATTTGTTGATGATTGCACTTATATGACATGGATTTATTTTTTGAAAAATAAGTCTGAAGTTGTTGATAAATTTATTCATTTCCACACTATGATCAAAATCCAATTTAACAAATCTATTCAGATTTTACGATCTGATAATGGGGGAGAATTTGTTAACTTAACCATGAAACTATTTTTTTAAAAGGAAGGATTAGTCCACCAAACTAATTGTCCCCGTACCCCTAAGCAAAATGGAGTTGCCGAAAGAAAAAATAGGATCCTTCTTGAAATGACTTGTGCTTTTATAATTGAATCTCGAGTCCCAAAAAGTTTTTTGCCAGAAGCTATAGCAACAGCTACTTACCTACTAAACAGACTTCCAACCAAAGCCCATAATCTACAAACTCCTATCCAAGCCTTAGCCAAATTTACAAAAATACCCCCATCCTTAACTCTTCAACCGAGAATTTTTGGGTGCTCTATTTTTGTTCACATTCTAAAAATTGAACAAACCAAGTTTGATCCTTGTACTGAAAAATGTGTCTTTGTAGGTTATGGAGTTAATCAAATGGGGTATAGATGTTATAACCCTAAAACTAGTCATATGTTTACCACAATGAATTGTGATTTCCTTAAAACAGAGTACTTTTATAATACCCAACTCAGTGGTTAGGGGGAGAATGAATATATGGACTCACTAAGTTGGCTTCCAGATGCAGGAACTTCTGAAGTGGAAAAAATGGAAACAGAGAAAGACAATACTGTTAGGGAAACTTCAGATACTTCCATACAGTCTACGGGTTCTAGTGTCTCTGAAAATACTCCTCCCAACCTAGTAGCTAAGGTAAGCAATTCTAAAACTCTTGTACCCTCAACTACTTCAACTAATCATGGTGATTATGAGACTATAGAAGAACGGGTGGAACATGAACATGTGGTAGAACAAGAGTCAGACCAAGGAGAGAAACATGCTTTACCCCCTAGGAGTAAGAGGGGTGTCCCACCTAATAAATACTCTTCAGAACCAATAAATAGAAGAAGATCAAGATACTCGGTAGCCAACATTGCGAAGGGAAACCTATCTAAAGAAGCAAAGGCATTTCTAGTAGCTTTGTGCGAAGAAGAGATCCCAACCACAATTGAACAGGCGATGACATCAGACAAATGGAGAGATACAATGAATGATGAAATGAATGCTCTTAAAAAGAATAACACATAGGAGAAATGTAATCTACCAATAGGAAAGAAACCAGTTGGATGTCATCGGGTCTTCATGGTGAAACACAAACCAGATGGTTCTATTGAAAGATACAAGGCGCGATTAGTAGCAAAAGGGTATACTCAAACTTATGGGATTGATTACTCTGAAACTTTTTCACCAGTAGCAAAGATGGACACTATCAAAGTATTGTTCTCAGTAGCAGCAAACAAGGGATGGCCACTTCACCAATTCAATGTGAAAAATGCCTTTCTATATGGGGAGCTAAAGGAAGAAGTTTACATGGAAGCACCACCAGGATTCAAGGAATAATTCAGAGAGGGAGAAGTCTGTCGGTTGAAGAAATATTTATATGGACTCAAACAATCACCTCGAGCATGGTTTGGCAGGTTCACACTAGCAATAAAAAGATACGGGTTCAAGCAGAGCAATTCTGATCATACTTTGTTCCTTAAACGAAATGGTGATCTCGTAACTTCCTTGATTATTTATGTTGATGACATGATCATTACAGGAAATGATGTCAAAGAAATTGCCAACCTAAGGGAGAATCTGTTCACCGAGTTTAAAATGAAAGACTTGGGGAGATTAAAGTACTTTCTCAGAATTGAAGTGCTAAGATCAAAGCAAGGAATTTTCATATGTCAAAAGAAGTACATCTTAGACCTACTAGTTGAAATAGGGATGCTTGACTGCAAACCTGTTGATACACCCATAGTGGTCAATCATGGACTAAGAGTACTAGAAGGAGCAGAGTTAGTCGATAAAGAGAGATATTAACGGTTGGTGGGTAAACTCATTTATCTCTCACATACCCGACCTGATATATCCTATGTGGTAGGAATAGTAAGTCAGTTCATGCACCGACCTCAAATAAATCACATGGAGGCTGTATGGAGGATTATAAGGTATCTCAAGGGTACAACTGGACATGGAGTCCTATTCAGAGCACATGAGCATCTGAACTTCAAAGGATATACAGATGTTGATTGGGCAGGGAATCCAACAGATCGAAGATCAACATCAGGCTATTTTACTCTTGTAGGAGGTAATTTAGTCACATGGAGGAGTAAGAAGCAAAAAGTTGTAGCATTGTCAAGTGCCGAGGCAGAGTTTCGAGGAATTGCTCGAGGACCGATGAAGTATTATGGCTACAAAAGTTATTAACAGAAATTGGTTTCCCACCATCAGAAACTTGTGAGATAATGTGTGATAATCAGGCGGCCATCCGAATCTCGAAAAATCCAGTACAACATGATCAGACCAAACACGTGGAAGTTGATAAACACCTCATCAAGGAGAAGATTGAAGCAGGAATCATAAAGCTACCATACAGACGATCTGAAGACCAACTAGCAGATATTCTAACTAAAGCAGTGAACGGAAAGATCTTCAGCAAAGTTTTGGAAAAGTTGAGCATTGGCAACCCCACAACTCAACTTGAGGGGGAGTGTTAGAAAGGAAAAAGAATTGATAATGCTTGGAAAGAAAGTAAACTTGGAGAGGAAGAATGCTTAGGAATAAAGCATACTTGGGAAGAAAGAATACTTGGAGAGAAAGAAAAATTAAATGTAAATTATTTTACCATATCTAGTTTACAAGTGTACTATAAATAGACTAGCATTGTACATCCTAAATCATTAATCAATACAAAAAATTCTTTCTCTCAAATAGCTTTTCTTAGTTTCAATATTTCAAACACCCCCAAGTTGAAAGGTTGAAGACGATACATGTTTCTTTTTTTATTATTTTTTATTTTAGTTTTAGGGCAAAACGATGCTTGTGATAAAAAGTAATAGCAAAATGACGTCGTTTTGTTTAATTGGAAATTTAAAAATTAAAATTAACATATCAAAACCAATCCTTCAATTGCAAATCTTTCTTCTTCAAAAAAATCTCTCTACATGCATTGCCAGTATACCTGCTTTCAATTCGTCTAATTTCTAATTCCGTTCCAGGCGTTCACAAAATCTCCATCTCTTTCTGTCTCAAGTCGCAACATCCAAATTCAGGTCAATTTTTAAAATTGAATTAACTTATTCCTTACAAAGTAGAAAAAATGAATTCGATTTTCGTTCATCTATGCAATTGTTATTTATGGAATTTCGAAAATTTAGATTTAAGAAACAAATTTACTCTAAACTTATTCTGATAAAAAAAAATTTTAGAAAGAATTATAGTGAAAATATAAAATGAAAGGGAATATTTATTTTTTTTCTAGGGAATTAGTTATTGAGTTAATTTATATAATTGAAATGTACTAATTGAAATGATGTTAAATCCTAATTCATGTGGTATTCCTATTTTAGTTAATATCCCTCTTTGTATGCAACTCTGTTTAGGAATACCTCTAGTAAATTAGTTGTGTAATTTTAGCTTAATTATCATTGTGAATTATATTTTGATTGAGTTTTGTATTTTATTAGGATAAAAAGCAATGGAGAGGTCCTATAGCAGATGTTCAACACCATTTTATGAACCATTACTTCCTAAATCTTCAAATAGGAATCAAGCATCTGCATCTATTGATAAAAGAAGTGAAAAAAAAGACCCCGTGTTGAGGTAGAAATTTCTGGTGTTGATATCATTGGTGATCCAGGATTGTGGAAATCAATTGAGAGTTACCCCTATGAAATTAGAGACTCTTTGTTGAGGAGTTACCAAGCTAAAGGCCCTTGTCAACCATTTGGACATAAATTTCCATAAACAAATTTTTCTGGAACTAAGAGAAGATTTCTAAGTAGTTGGTTTAAGAAATTTCATTTATTGAGTATAATGTCTCTAAAGATAAAGTCTATTGTCTATATTGTTACTTATTTGGTTATAGTAATAAAAGTGGAGGAATGACCTATAGAGAAGATGGATTTGATAATTGGAAACATGGAATAGAAAATTTAATTGATAATGAAGGAGATATAAATAGTCCACACAATAAAAGTAGACTTGATGCTGAGCAATTTCAAAATAAAGAGAAAATGTGGATTATGTTTTGTCATCAAGAAGTGCTGCTTTAGAAAATGATTATCGTTCTCGGTTGCCAACGATTCTTTCATGTGGCAAGATTGCTTTTAGGGGAAGGTTTGGCATTTCGAGGTCATGACGAGTCCGAAGAATCAGTGCATTGTGGTCATTTTCTTGGAATCATTGATTGGAAATGTTTGCATTTTAAAGAAGTGAAAAAGATCATGGAATCGGCTCCAAAAAATAATAAATTAATTTCCTCAACAATTCAAAGAGATCTTATTGAATCATTTGCAATAGAAATGAAAAAAGTGATCTTGAAGGAGACTGGAGACAAGTTTTTTTCTATTTTGATTGATGAGTCTCGCGATAGCTCAGTGAAATAACAAATGGCTGTGGTTTGGAGATTTGTAGACACTAATGGAGAAGTCAAGGAACGATTTCTTGAAGTGGTCCATGTTACTGACACTTCTGCTCGGTCTTTAAAAAGTGCTATCGATAGTTTTTTTACGAAGAATGGATTATCAATTTCAAGGCTTAGGGGTCAAGGTACGATAGTGCATCTAATATGTGTGGGCAGTTTAATGGATTACAAAGACTCAATTTAAATGAAAACAAACACGCACATTATGTCCATTGCTTTTCTCACCAATTTCAGTTAGCTGTTGTTTTTGCTGCACAAGATAAAGAAGCTGTGAGTACATTATTTGATTATGTTTCTTTGATTGTAAATATGATTGGAGCTTCATGTAAGAGAAAGGATTCCCTTCGTGAACTACATCAAGAGGAAGTTCTTAGCAAGATACAAATAGGTGAAATTTTAACAGGAAGGGGAAAAATCAAGAAATAAGCTTAGTTCGACCGGGTGATACACGATGGGGTTCTCACTATAAAACTTTGATCCAGATTTTTGATATGTAGAATTCGGTGGCTGAAGTTTTTTGCTCAATATACAAAGAGGGACTTGACGGAAAAATTCGAGGCAGTGCTAGGGCTTTACATAATAGGATGTACGACTTTGAATTTGTATTTATTGAAAAGTGGATATTTAATATTCTTGGAATCACATAAGCTTTATCAATGATCTTACAACAGAATGATCAAAACATTGGAACTTCTATCAATACTATCGAAGTGGTGGAAAATAAGTAATAGGCGTACAAACAAAATAATTGAGGGCAATTGTTGAAAGAAGCCACTGAATTTTGTGAAAAACAAGAAATTGATGTGCCTAATATGGATGATGTTATTCCAGGGTGTAGTTCAAAGCTTCTCGACGGAGTGGGAATGACTCACTTTGACTATTTTCATTCGGAAATATTTTTGAAGGTAATTAATGTTTATTTTATTTTTTCGACATACGTGGCACTACATGTTCATATATTCATGTTCTTAATTTCTTTTAATATAATGGTAGGTAATTGATCTTGTTATTGTTGAATTCGATCATCGCTTCAAAGAGTCAGAAAGAGAATTACTTAGGTGCATAATGTGTCTTGATCCTTCCAATTCTTTTGCTTCTTTTGATCATGACTGACTTATGCATTTTGTTTGGCTATACTCAGAAGATTTTTCTAGTGGTGAGCTGATAGAGCTTCAACATCAACTCGGAAATTACGTTTCTGTTATAAGATTGAATAAAGAAACATCCAATCTTAACGGTCTTGGAATTCTTGCAAAAAAATGGTGGAGATTAAATACAACATTTGCTTTCCTTTAGTTTATCGACTTATTGAGTTGGCTTTGGTCCTGCCAGTTGCTACAGCTACAGTAGAAAGATGTTTTCTGCCATGAATATTGTGAAGAGTGATTTGCGCAACCAGATGGGATATGAATTGCTATCAAGTACCTTACTCTATTACATTGAAAGAAAGAATTTTTGTACCATTGAAGATGAAGCTACCTTGCAACTCTTTCAGAGTTTGGGATATCATAAAAATTATTTGCTACCAATTCATAGTACTCATGGTGTGGGTTCATAATCCATATCAATTAAAAAAAATTCATGTTGATTTATGTATAGATATTATTGTCTTATTTTGATCAGCCTCCTTATGGCTTTTTGTAGCTGATGGACTTGGATTATAGTGGATATTCTCGCCTCTGTGCTGATTTTACAAGTAGCTCTGGCTTCCCTTTAGCTGTTTCTTTTGTTTGGGTTTTTGGTGTCATTACTTGGCATGCTAGTCTTGTATTTTTTTTATGCACCAGCTACCGAAAATGTATAAATATTACGTACTGCATGACAATACAGTGAATTTCTTAGTAGAAACTTGTATCATTTTAATTATTGAAATGAAACTTTTACTTGTACTTATTTAATTTTTGTCATTAGAAAATTTTTTGTATAGGCAATTCTGACCCCCCAAGCCCGGGGTCTTGGCACTGCCACTGAATTCTGCAACACGTACTTAGTCGCTTGCAAGCATTTCGTGCAGAGCGCGGTATAATTTGTAAAAATCACAATTTTTACACCGTACAGGAGTGGTATAAAGCGCGTGTTAGCAAGATTTGTCCGTCATCCACTGACCGTGCGCATTACCATTTTATACCACTCTCCTGTAATAATTATGCCTGTGTGGAATCTTCGCAAAAGTCTACATTCCGGCAAGCGGCATAGGAGGGGTATAAAGGGTACAAAAGAATTTTGAGACCACGTCAAAATAATTAAATATTTTACTTATGATATCAAATAAAAAGAAATTATACAAAGGATAGATCTTTTACTTTTACGCCTATTTCCATATAATTTGCCGGGGAAATTTATTGGGACACCTGTATTTGAAGAACTTGCACCGCAAAGGAGATTTTTACATCTCTAATTATAGCAATTACAAGTAATTTCATCAAACACATGAAATTTCTTATTTTCCCTCTTATTTTTGGTCATGGCAATTGCGCTTCTCACCTTGATAAACTTGATGATTTTCTCGACGAAAATTTCTTACGCAGACCGATTCGGAAACTCAGATTTTTTCAACCGAATATGCGGCCATGTTCATGTGAAAAATGTATCCAACTATTTCCAGTATTATTCAAATATCACAGATTTCATGCAAGACGAAATGACGCGAAACAAATTCGCCTTCAAAGCTGTTGGAAATCCCCCTGATCGATTGTATGTGCTTTCTCAATGCATGGACGATCTTTCTCCCCTTGAATGTGAAATGTGTTTTGCTCAGATCAGTTCTCTGATCCCTCCCTGCTTCCCCTACACCGGCGGCCGTGTTTATTTTGACGGTTGCTTTATCAGGGCTGATAATTATACTTTCTATCGCGAAGTTCTTACTCCTCAAGATTCTACTGTAATTGATCTCTTCCTTTTCTTTGTTTTCATTCTGTTGGGCTGATTATTTTGGTTGATTGTTCGTGTTTTGACCGAATTGAGATCTGGGGATCGGTTTGCCTTTATTTGATTAATGTGCTTGTTTTCTCCATTAGAAATGTGGAAAAAATGAGAGCTCAAAGAAGGAATTTAGAGAAGCTGTGAGGACAGTAATGTATGAGATATTGCATAATACTCATAGGAGAGGACCAGATTGGCGAGGGTTTGCTGCTCAGAAAGCCACTATAGTCGGCACTACAGCTTACAGCATGGCTAGTTGCTGGAAGATTTTGGATAGAGATTTGTGTCAAACCTGCCTTTCTCGTGCTGTATCCTCTGCTTTATCTTGCCTTCCTTCAACTCAGGCTCGTGTCCTTAATGCTGGGTGTTTTCTCCGTTATGCTGATTTCGCTTTCTCGAAAGAGTCCTCGTTTGAAAACAGAGGTCTTTTTTTTCTGTTCTTGCTCATCATAGCCTTTTTAGGCATTGGGGTAATGTTGTTGTTGTAGAATTAGTCGCTTGGTTTTGAATCCATTTTTCTATTGCAGAAGAAGTATATTCATATGTATCATTTGCCATGGGCATGGTTATGGTTTCCTTGCTTGCAATTAGTGTTGGCCTGTGGTTTGGCAAACACACTTACAATAGAAACAACATCAAAAACTTGAAAGGTAATCGATCAATTTGGCGATATGTGTAATGTATTGACGCGAATAATGAATTGTTCCTATCATATTTGCAGGAATGGAGGACTTGCAATTGTTAGATGAAGGACTGCACTTTTTGCAGTTCAAGCATGCAATAATACAGAAAGCAACAGAAAATTTCAGTGATATTCATAAACTTGGAGAAGGAGGATTCGGTGAAGTATTTCAAGTATAAATTCCTTCCAATTTCCACTTCATTTCCTCCAACCGTTCATGTATATTTGATCCTACAAATCGAGAATCTTGTTTTAATGAAATTGTGAATTAGGGGACCTTACCAGATGGTAGAGAAATAGCTGTGAAGCGTCTATATGTCAACAACAAGAGCCGAATTCAGGAAATTTGCAATGAAATGGATATTATCAGCAGAGCACAACACAAGAATTTGGTTAGATTTCTCGGTTGCTGCTTCACTAGTGTTGACTGCTTTCTCGTTTATGAATACTTAGCTAACAAAAGCCTTGACCTCATCTTATTTGGTAAGAGTAGAGGCTATTGCTTGCTTCATTTAATCATCATATATGTGTCATAGCTGTTTTTTTTCAGTTGTGTATGTTCTAAACCATGTACATAATTTTTTGTGAAACCCTTGGAAGAAAGATCAAGAAAAGAAGAAAGAACTCACTTGGGAAAAGAGGCTTCTAATTATCACAGGAACAGCTGAAGGTTTAGAATACCTCCACTCAGAATGCCAAGTTCGCATTATTCATCGTGACATTAAAGCTAGCAACATTCTATTAGATTTGAGATATAAACCGAAAATTTCAGATTTTGGTTTAGCTAGATTTCATTCATGTGATCATGCCTTACTCAACATAGCTATAGCTGGAACATTGTAAGTAGTTGAATCTTACCACTTTAATTTTTCTCAACCGATACTCCGTGTTAAATATTAAAACATCACACTTTTTGTTTCTGTCTGTCTTGAAATGTATCTTTTAGTGGGTACATTGCACCTGAATATATGAACAGCGGACAATTAACTGAGAAAGTTGATGTTTATAGCTTTGGAGTTCTCGTGATCGAAATAGTAACTGGTTTAGAAAACACTAGGCGTGAATCCGAGAATTCGTTTGCGAACTTAATAGATCATGTAAGTTTTTTAACCGAAATTTGGTCCAAATTATCTGTACCCGATTTCTTAGTCAGTTTGTTTATTCTTGTTTCGACAATGCAGGCGTGGAAGCACTTCCAGTCAAATACAGTACACGAAATCATCGACAAAACCATGGAAATAGAAAAGATTGAAGAAATAAGAAGAGTGATTCAAATTGGATTACTATGCACACAAGAATGGCCAGATCTAAGACCAACTATGTCAAAAGTAGTTCAAATGCTAAGGAAAAAAGACTTCGAACTGCCTGAGCCAATAAATCCTCCTTTCATAGATGAACACATAGAAGATGTTTTTCAGAGAACGCAAACAGATCATCAAAGCAGACATTGTTCTACATCTCAACAGAGCTCATCAATAGATTTTGATCAAATGAGAAAAAAAGAGAAATCAAATTATCACAGAAGACACTCTTCAGTTGAATATCATGAACAAATACAAGTAATGGAATTACTCAGAAGACGTTCATCTGAATTTCCAAGGCTGTTAACACAATGTCAGAAAAGAAGTTCTACTTGCGAGTAATTTATTCATTACTTCATTTCTTGGCCCGATTTTCATTACTAATACTAGATAGAAAGTTATAGTGCCTAACAAATGCGTTGTAGAGTTTACTAACTAATGTGATGTTAGATAAAGGATACTGTCCGCAGTTCCAAAATTGATTCCTGTTCTATTTTCAAAAGCTTGTTATCATGGTTCAGTTTGGCTTATTTCAACTGCTCTTCTATTTTGAAATTAGTTCCCACCTTGCAGAGTTGGATTTCGAATTGCAGTTTTCTTCTGTTTCTTCGATAATGTGAACACAGGATAAGACTTTTTCTGTTCATAAGCAAATGCTTATAGCTGCCAAACAATCCCCTGGGATCCATAAAAACTCTATGGACCACATGCATTTTTGGAGATGGAAAATTGACGCAATTATTACTCATTTTTTTTGGGTTCCTAATTGATCAAACTCCAAAATTATTGGTTGTTGACTGTGTGACATACTAATAAATTTCAAATAGTTGGTGACTTATAATTATTAAATAAGACTTGTTTATATAGTTAGAAGGAAGGGGTTTCCCAACTATGAAGAAATAAGTCAAAATGTGGTTAGGGGAAATTATTGATTATTAGCATACAATTCATGTTTTTTTATTTTATTACATTTGCCTAATTTTTTAAGGAGATGTGCTTGTTATTGCCATGCAATTACAGTCTCAAAGTTTGACAAATATGTTTCAAACAATCAAGGACATGGCAGCTCAATGACAGGCAAAAGAAACAGAGCCTGATTTCCTTTTTATCAATTATATACAGAATAGTATAAAAAAAATTATATACAGAAAGAAATTCAATTTTAATTTACTTAATTTTCACAACTAGATATTTAGGGCGGACAGTATATCGAAGCTCTGAGACTGTTTTTCACTTACTTTTTTATATACAAATAGTTTTTTTTGTAATTGACGGGAATTAAGTAAATTGTAATCTCAAATTCGAGCCATGCTTAAAGCACAAAGGTATTTCAAATAAAAACAAAAATAATTGCAGAGTTTATGTGTTATGAGTTTCATATTTTGATTTCATATTTACAATTTTAAGTGAAGAATAATTTTTCTGTATTAATAAGGGTTGGTCAAAGTAATAAATAATTTAATATTATTTAAATAAGATTTTAAACTCGAATTTTAACGAATATAAAATTTTTTTATTAAAAGACTTGGTGCGTCCACGACTCAAAATGAATTTAAATATAGTGAGGCAAAGGTTTCGGATCACCCACATGTTAAAAAAATAACTTTTCTATTTACAACTTATGCGAGATCAAGTCAAATATCTGGACTTATTCTTCTGACAGCTGGCAAAAAACAATAATAAGGACAAATAGCAAGAAATAAGTAGTACTAATTACTACTATTAAACTAGCTAAGATGCATGCCATTAACTTAAGGCATACACAGTATATAAATAAAATCTTTATTGAGCGATTTATTCATAATAATTATGTAATTTAAATTAAGTTTAAACGTAGTCAGAATAAAGCTTCATAAATCATATGAGAAAAAAAACTTAAGGCATAATTCAAATGCCATTCATTTAGAAGAAATGAAGTACTCCATTAAAGTAGTACAGGATAGATTGGAGGCGCAAATTATAGTATTAAACTATCAATTCACCTGCGGAAGCAACACTATGCTAAACAATCTAGAAGAGCAATGCGGTGGCACTACTATTGCCGACAGGTGTCGTAGAAAAGTCAACAAAGTGGGCCATTAGACGGTGTTGGTATTTTATCAATTTTAATAAAATCTAGTTAGTTAAGTAGCATTTTCGGATCAATAAAATCAGAGTATAACAAGCTGACTATACTCTTTATTATAAATTAATTTCTTAATTTCATATTTAGATTTATTGTTTTTTTAAGTAAAAAAAATATCTCATAAATATTGAATTATGAAATACATTTTAATTGATACATAACTAAAAAATATTATATACATAAAATAAAATACATTATTATAATCAGATAAAAGAAATCTCACCACAATAAAAGATAATGACAAACACATTACAAGAGGAAAAAATAAATAAATAACTGAAAATAAAGATAAATACTTTTATATTTTTTATCAATTTAAAATTGTTTCTCAAATTAAAAATTTATTTTTCCGGAATAATTATGAGAACTAGCCTTAATATATACTGAGTCCAAATTTATATACTTAGCTTTAAGCTATTTTGAAATCTCATTTTACTTCTAGTTGTTCTTCTTAAATTGATAAAAAAAAAAAGTTATTCTTCGTATAATCTAAATTTTTTCATCAATCTTTCAACTCTACCCTTATTTATTTATTAATTACATATTTTAGGTTAAAAAATTAAGACACTTATGTGAGCTAAATTTAAGGATAAACGAATATTTTTTTATCAATTCATCGATGTTAGAGAATCCTAGTAAAAGTTTGATATTATCTTTTCTTTATTAACAAGAAATCAACACTATGTTAGTCAAATCAGGAATGAAGTAAATATTATTACCTCAATTGAGACAAATCCACTTTCCTTCAACTTTATGACGTAAATAACAATTGATAAATTTTTTCAATGATGTATATAAATTTTGGTTCTTTTATGTAAGTCAAATATCATTTTAGAATAGAATTGTAAATTTGGCATCTAATTGTATATTATTAGACTATTCATACTTAAAGTTAAATTGTTGATAAATCACGAGTATTCACTAAAAAAATATTCACACCAAAGCTTTTTATTGAGTTTGCACACACTTATCAATCATTAAAAATGTTGGAAATTTGTATAATTTTATTTAAAAATAAATTTATTTTATATTGTATTTTAGTATTTTTGGATATTTAGTTTTAAGAAAAGATCTTGATATTTATTTTATTAATTATTTAAATATTTATTACTTTTTTATTTTAAGTGTGAATCATATTTTAATAAATATATTTTACATGTGAAAATAAATTTATTATATTAATTTTATTAATTACCAAAAATACATTTTCATATTTTAAAGAAACGATCATAATGGATTTAATTTTAATAATTAATTATTATATTATTTTGTCTTTAATCTCATTAATTTTGTCAAATAAGGTTGGCATTTTAATATTATTTTTGTTAACATTAATTAAGGTTTTTCCTTTCTACGCCTATAAAAGGCTATTGTTCTTTATTTATGAGATACAGATACAATTATTTTTTCTACATTCTCATTCTATTCTTGGTTCTATATTCTGGATATATATCTGAGTTTTTATTCTTGATCCAACCAATAGATTGAAGAAGTTGTTTAATTCTGGAAGGAACTATAAGTATCCTTTAAGGACAGTGTCTTAGACATGACTCAGCTTATCAGAGCTCACGTTCCTTAATTTATTTTATATTATAATATTTCTATATTAATTTTATTGATCAGTTTATCTTTATTTGATGCAAAGTGGAGATGGAAAGCACTCTCTACAGCGAGCTTCCCAACGAATTCGACAACCCTACACTTGATAGAGGAAATTCGAGATTGAAGATTTATTTCTTTATTCTATTTTTGTAATTGTTTTTCCAACAATTTTAAAGCATATTTCGTATTCCTCCGCAATATGGCAAACTTTTTACTCTCCAAATTTTGGTATTTTTATGCTGAATCAAAACCATTTCGAAAGTATGAATTTTAAAAGAGATATTTCCATGCTCGAAAAGTTTTGAAAGTGTGGGGTGTTTTAATAAAATTATTCTTTTCATATTTTAGAAGGGGAAAAGATGGAAAAAAAATTTTGTAGTTATAAAATGCTTTAAGTTTTTTAAGGGTGTTGATAAAGTTTTTCTTTTCGGAAAGAAAACTGTAAAATTAATTTTGTTGTTACAAACTTGTGGTTTTATTTATTTAAATTCCAAATTATTTTTGTAAGTTTTTGAACAATTTATTTTTATAGTTCCAAATGGCACTTTCATTGTGTTACGAGGGAAGTAATGGAAGAGACACGAAAAGAAATAAGTGGATAATAATGTAATTTTTTCAGTATGAGGATCATAAGGATGAATGGGGTATCTTGCTATCACAAGAATACTATATTGAGAAACTTCTTAAGAAGTTTGTATTTTATGATATTAATTTTGTGAACATCTCTTATGATTCAAATATTCAATTAAAGAGAAATATGATCATGAGTTGTTATTGTCATATTTGTGAAATACTTGAGATACACCATGAATTGTGGTATATTTTTGAATGTATGTTGTACTAAAATAGTGCAATGATGCTATATGATTGGATCTTAGATTCAAATGAGATAAAATTTACAAGTGGTTATGTTTCATTCTTAGTAATGGAACAATAACATGAAACTCAACTAAGCTAACTATAATCAAAGAAAGTTGCTTTTAAGTTGACTTACATTGAGGCTAAGTGGTTGTAAAATTTCTTAGCATATATTCCTTTAGTAGTAAATCTATCACCTGTGGTGATGATGTACTGTGATTGTTAAACGACAATATTTATTTCTTAATAAAAAATAAGTACATTTATTTGAGACAACATATTGCGATTACTTAAATTTGGAATGATATCTATAAATTATGGGAGTCAAGGGTGATTTTGGCCAAATCATCTGACTAAATTTTTGAGAAATATTTCAAAAACATCAGAGAGGAAGAGACTTAAGTCATTTGAAATTAACAAAGATAGGAACCCAAGATCCCACGGAATAGGTTCATATGGGTAACAACAAGTATTTGTTAGTTCTACTAGCACTAAAAATAATGTCTTGGTCCTAAATGTGAGGAAGTGCTATGTTGCATATTTTGAGAGGTTGAGTTAGAGAACTCTTAATGAATTTCATAACTTTTATGAGTGGTGTATAAAGTGCAATATACACTTGATAAAATCACCTATGTAAGTATGAAGTGGGGCCGCTTCTATGAGATATTGACACTATCTCTAGGGCACTTATGAAAGATCTGGCGCGCATGGCCTAGTGGCGCACCACGGTGTTGAACAGAAACTTATTTTGATATAATGTGATAGCTAAAATCCCTATCTTACATAGCGAATCTTTCGTTTATGGAAACTATATGTTTCACCAAATTTTTCATAAGATAAATTCTATCTATCAAGGTTTGGGGTTCATAGTCCAAAAGACACCAAATCTATGTATTATATGTCAAATTTGAGATATCCAGAATATTTTTTGTTTTCAAAGTTTCTTTCAAAATAAGTGAAGGATAGTTGAAAATTTTGTATAATTTTATTTCAAAAGAAATTCATTTTACATTGTGTTTTAGTATTTTTAAATATTTTATTTTAAGAAAAGATCTTGTTATTTATTTTATTGATTATTTAAATACTTATTACCTTTTCATTATAAGTGTGAATAATATTTTAATAAATGTATTTTATATGTAGAAACAAATTTATTATATTAATTTTATTAATTACTAAAAATAAGTTTTCATTTTTGAAAGAAACGGCCATAATGACTTTAATTTTAATAATTAATTATTACATTATTTTACCTTTAATCTCGTTGATTTTATTAAATAAGGTTGATATTTTAATATTAATTTTGTCAACATTAATTAACTTTTTTCCTTTCTATACCTATAAAACTGTTTTTTCTACATTCTCGTTCTATTTTAGGTCTTGTATTCTGAATATATATCTAAGTTTTTATTCCTAATTCAATCAATCGGTTGAAGAAGCTGTTTAATCTCGGAAGGAACTACAAGTATCCTTTCAGAACAGTGTCTTAGACATGACTCAACGTATCGGTGCTCACGTTCCTTAACTTATTTTACATTATAATATTTCTATATTAATTTTATTGATCAGTTTATTTTTATTTGATGCAAGGCGGAGACAAAAAATACTCTTTACAACAAGACGAGTTCGACAACCCTACACTTAATAGAAAAAATTCGAGATTAAAAATTTATTTATTTATTTTATTTTTATAATTATTTTTCTAACAAAAAATACGTTTGAGAAATTATTTAACCATTGGTTAGGTTTTTTCGACATTGGACGATAGTATTAATTGTTTAGTTACAACAGCTAAAATTAGTAATTTCAAATAAAAAAAAAGTATCACTATCCATACCACAACAACTAATAACAACATCTACACCATACTAATCCTAAATTTTTGTTTACGTTCAGATTAAATAATCAATTAATGTGATAATATTGAAAAATTCAAACATGGAATCAAACGCCAGATGTACAAAAGTTTCAGGTAGCTAAAAGGAGTTTTGCGCAGTTTTATTAAAACAGTACCGTATTGGTTGGTTTTACCAATTTTATCTCAAATTGATTATGGTTATAGTACGGTTGAATCTAAAAACAGTTTATTAAGAAAGGTTTTGGCGACACTCAGAAAATATTATAAGAGACCCGGAAACCGTTGCAAAAGACTCTATAAGCATTCCAAACTTGTAATAGCCTCCGGAAAACCGTCTGACAACTTGCATAAGCGTTGCTAAAAACCTGCAAAAACGTTGCAATAGTTACTGAAAATCCTAAATAATACTATATATTTTTGTAATATAAAAAATCGGTAAATCACTAACTATACCGATTATACTAATAATATCGCGTACCATTAAGTTGACGAAATGATTCCCGATAGCATTGATTTTGCGTGTATTTAAATCCAACTTACAAAATTGATTGAACCAACCAGGCAGGAATGTATTTCTGAAGAGTAAAAATGGCAAATCTAATAAAGTCTGAAAGAAATCCGAAATCACAAATTCAAAACGTAAATGTGAACCTGGCAGCCAGTGAAACCAAATCACCTTTGCTCCTCTTTCCATAAAAAGTACAAAATCAACAACAAAAAAGCTTGCAGGGAAACAGCAGTGACACAGAAATTTTGAAAAAAAAACAAGCCACCAAAGTCAAACCACCATTAACATATACAACACAATTCCACTTTTTCCTTCTTAAAGAGAATACACCCCACAATTCACACAGAGAAGAACAAAAAAAAAAGCTTCTTTTTTATGCATTCTGCTTAGCCGAGACTGAAAACGAAACGTTTCTAATTTTCGAAAACGCAAATTGGAAAGCAAAAAATAACGTGACTGCAGGTTTCCGAGGGGGAACGGAAAAGGAAAACATCGGCGGGAGTTTCCGTGCTTTCTAGGATGCATTCTTCAACTTCAAACTTCCAAAAATGGCTCTTTCCTTCTCTATTACTTTTACACTGTCTGTTCATCTCTCTCTCATTCTCAGATCCTCGAATTAACCAGTCCGGCCTCTTATGCGGCAACATCACCGGACCGGTGCCGGGAGTAATTCCGGCATTCGTTAAAGAAATGGAATCACTTTCCAACCTCATAACAAACAGCCATTTCGCCTCTTTCCATCAAAATTCCTCTCTCCCAATTTACGCTTTAGCCCAATGCCATCAAGACCTAACCCAAACCGACTGCCTTCTCTGCTACGCCGCCTCTCGCACCAAAATCCCCCGCTGCCTCCCTTCCCGCTCCGCCCGCATCTTCTTCGACGGCTGCTTTCTCCGGTACGACAAGTACGATTTCTTCAAGGAATCCGTTTCGATTTTGGACACTGTGCAGTGTAGTAAAGAAAACGTTTCGGATTCTGATTCCGAGGATGTGAGAGTGGAATTTGGGGAAAGTGTTGGGTTTGCTGTTGGGAATGTGACGAGGAAAGCTGTGGAAAGCGGGGGTTTTGGGGTTTGGGGGGTTAATGGGGTTTATGCTTTGGGACAGTGTTGGGAAAGTGTGGGGAAAGCGGGGTGTAAGGTTTGTTTGGTGAAGGCTAGTAAAGAGGTGAAGCGATGTGGGTTTAAGAAAGAGGGAAGAGGGATGAATGCCGGTTGTTTTCTGAGATATTCTACTGAGAAATTTTATAATGATGGTGGAGATTTGGGGATTGATCATGGTATGTTGATCTTCTGATTTTAGGGATTTGAGTAGAGATTGAAGCTTTTACTTTTCTGCTGCTAAATGGAACATTTTCCGGGAAATTAAACATGTTTTTATGTGGAAAGATATGGGTTTTGGCTGAAATGCAGAGGGGATTAAGAGAATTAAGAAAAGATTAGAACTTTTTTCTGATTGGATGATACCCAATTGGTTGGATTTGTTGTTACTTGGAACATTTTCTAGGAAACCAAACATGTTTTTAGGTTCTTTTTTCATGCTTTCTGGGTTTGTTTAAATCACTTCTTTTCAAATTGTCTGAATTTGATGATTTTTCAGGACTTTCTGGATTAGGAATTGTCATAGCTATTATTTTAGCAGCAGCTGCAGTTCTGTTGGTGTCTCTCTGTGCAGCTTATGCTACCTATATAAGATTATTGAAGGAAAGACAAGGTACTTCAATTATTTGAGACAAAACAAAAAATACTAAATTTTTATCTTTTAATGTTCTAATCTCATTCTTTAATCTTTTGTGTTGTATTCCTAGAAAGGAACAATCTCGGAAAAGTTCCGATCAGTTTCAACAAATCGAGCCTGAATTTCAAGTACGAGACTCTAGAAAAGGCAACAGATTATTTCAATGCTTCAACAAAAATAGGCCAAGGAGGGGCAGGTTCTGTCTATATAGGAACTCTTCAAAATGGGCAAACTGTTGCAGTTAAAAAACTAATTTTCAACACAAGACAATGGGTTGATGACTTTTTCAATGAAGTAAACTTAATCAGTAAAATTCATCATAAGAACCTTGTCAAGCTTCTAGGATGCAGCATTGAAGGCCCCGAAAGTCTTCTGGTTTACGAGTATGTTCAAAATGGGAGCCTCGATCAGTTCATTTTCTGTGCGTAGTTTTTTTCCCCAACTAAATCCCCAATTTCTTGATCAAACTTATTGTAATCAATGTTTCAGTTTTTCAGGCAAGGAAAAAACCAGGATTCTTAATTGGAAAGAGCGGTTCGATATTATTTTAGGAACAGCAGAAGGGCTTGCTTATCTTCATGGAGGATCTCAATCTCAAGTGAGAATAATCCATAGAGACATTAAAAGCAGTAACATTCTTCTAGATGTTAATCTTGCTCCAAAGATTGCTGATTTTGGACTTGTTCGATGTTTCGGTGCTGATGTCACCCATCTTAGCACTGGAATTGCAGGAACAATGTAAGTCAATGGATTAAGTATTTTTTTGTTACTTCTGATTTTGACTTTCTTTGAATCTATTGATGATTTCAGAGGTTACATGGCTCCTGAGTATCTAATTCGAGGCCAACTCACTGAAAAAGCCGATGTATATAGTTTCGGTGTATTAGTTCTTGAGATTGTAATGGGTAAAAGATGCAATGCTTTCATAGAGGACTCGAAATCCCTTTTGCAAACGGTATGATTCCGAAATTTTTCCTCTTTTTTGTAAGAACATTTAGTCTTTTGTTAGATAATCAGGGAAAATTTTTGATGTTTTGGATTTAGGTATGGCAACTCTATAGATCAAATAGATTGGTTGAAGCTGTTGATTTTAGCCTGAAAGGCGATTTTCCTGCCGAGGAAGTACGCCAAGTGCTTCAGATTGGGCTGTTATGTACACAAGCTTCGGTTAGCTTAAGACCATCAATGATGCGAGTTGTGGAAATGTTGAGTAATGGAGAAACCGAAATTCCTAAGCCGAATCAACCGCCCTTTATGAATGCTACTCTGCCTTTACTTGAAAGCTCTGGAAAGTCTAATAGTACTATGAGTTTTGTATCAAATGAAAGAAGCAAGGTTACTTACTCCGAGTCGTCTAGTTCGCAAAGCTTAGATAGGCCGTAAAGGGTAATCTATTACATCATTATAACATATTTAAGTGGTTTTTATGCTGGTTTTTGAGGTAATAAATTTCTTGAGAGAAAAATAGTGAGTGATTTTTAGGCCCTAAATGGATGTTGTAATCACTTGATCCACTTAAAGCAAGGAATTGTAACCTTTTTTTTCACAAATCAAACAATATATTGTCAATTTTCTCTTTTTAAGTTGTAGCGTTTCCATGTCATTTTATATGCTATAAATTATGCTTTTCTGTATCAAATTGTGTCACAATTGGAATTACTATTCATTCATTATATTGAAAACCCTTGCAGGCAGGTTTGAGTTGTTTTCTTGGGACCCAATTGGGGGAAGTTTCAATCTTTGTGGGACTATTGAATTAACCTTGTGAATTTAAAACATAATAACGTATGCTAATCTTATGGGTTGAAGAGATAACGAAGTATGGATTGTTTGGAAGAGGTGGACACATTTCATTGAATAGAGATAGAAAATGATGGAAATAATTAATAAATTATGGAATGTGTATATTATGGGTACATTTAACTCTTGAAAAGAATAGAATAAATAATGTTATGGCATTTATTAAGCATTGGCTTTTGTGTAAGAGGTTGTGCAAATATCCCACACTGGTATTCACAAGCTGCTTTTATAGTTAATAATGTTACCCATGAAGATGACCAACCACGACCTTACTTGAACGAACAGGACCTATTTCATAGGAGAATATTTTTTGTATCCTCACTCTCCCTTTTTTTTTTTTTTTTTTTACAGTAAAAATCATTTGTGGTGTTTAGATTCTTCATTTGTGATTCTTCATCTTACAGATTCTATCTTTTTTATAAGTTGGGCTCTCGATTTAAACAAAGCTCAAGATAATCTTAAACTCGGTTCGTGTTCGTTAAAATTTAAATGAACATAGCTTGAACAGTCAGTGTTCGAGCTTGGCTCGATTCATTTACGGCCTAAGGAGACGGGAATCTAAGTCTAGTGAATGAATCTTGACCGTGTGATTCGAACTGTGATTAACAGCCTGATCATCTCCGGATCATCTTAGTTGTAGAGGATCGTTTCCAGCCTACGTGAGCTTGCCTGGAGCGGTCATACGGTTGTCTCCCAGACTAACCCCTTTTTTGACATTTTAATTGACTTTTTTTTATTATAAAAGCGGCAACATATTACTAGTTTCGGATTTTTTTGCCCAATGACAGAAAAAATTAATAAGAATACTGATCTCAATTTTTCTTATATTGAAATTACCTCAGATTTAATGTCATAAAATATATTAATCAAACATTTTATAACTGAATACGGTGTTTGACGGCTTTCCCTTGTAATTTAATTTGTTGATAATATGACAAGGTAAATGTTATAATTGATTGGAATCTTGAAAATTGTTGCTCACCATTAAGAGTTATTCTCAATTTCGTTTGAACTGTGTTTTCAAAAACTTGGACTTTACTTAATCTTGTAACCTCATTTATAATTATGTAGGAAACTTACAATTATAACCATAAACTGATGAAAACAACAGTTCATAAGCTAACAAGAAAATAGCTACAGAGATAAAGATTTATTCAGAAATGGTGCCTTTTGATGAAAACCCATTTTCTTCACTTTCAACAAATTGCTTCTCATCAGCACTCATTTGCAATTGTAAGTCTATGTTGGCCACAAAATTTCCATTAATTCCACCAAGTAGAAAATTTTGAGTTACCCGTTTCCTGGGGTTCGATTGCACCTGATACTTGGAAGGCAGCAACGAGTTCAACCTCAGATCGGTTGAAACAAAGTTGACGGTTTCTTGTTGAGTTGTTAAACCTCCAGTGTTGAGTATTTTGAGTCTCTCCAAATTCCACCTTAGTGCCAAATCTTGTGCACTTTTAAGCTTGGAGAAACACAAAGAGGGGTCTTTTAGTATTTTCTCCCAATTTCCCTGCCCGAATTTGCGAACACCAACCCAAAGAGAATCGAGTTCCTGTCCCGACCAGAAGGTCGTTATTTCTCGGTTTTCGTCTGAGTTGTTCGACATTATCATAATGCTGTCCGTATTTCTAGTCAAGTTCGAACTAGATGCAACATTTGAACCCCGAATCATCCAAGGATAACACTTACCTCCATGAGCCACTCCTATTGAGTTCTACATATAAATAAAGTAGCAATTTAGTCGTTTTGATTTTCCCCTAAAAAAATATTTGGTTAATTCCTGACACACGAAAAGAGAGAATACCAGTATCTGTAACGATGCTATCTCGTCCTGAATCCAGTTAATTTTTGGAGGGTCTCGTAAGATGGAAAGATTCTGACTGGAATTCATGCAAGAGTAGAAGTCTACATAAGGACTTGTGTAGGTCAATGGAAGGGGATTCAACAACACCGGCTGCTTCAAACCGTTTTGTGGAGTATGCACTCTCACAGATTCGGTAATGCCTGCATTCATACGAATTCTCGAACTAGGAGCCACTGCATCGTTTTTATTCCTGAGGGAAATTCTTTGCTTCTGTCTCGAGCGAAGCCTCACACTATTCAAACGATATGGTTACTATTACAGTAATGTGATTAATTATAGATAAAATAAAAAAAATACATCTACGTACTACTTCTCTTTAATCGTTTCGCTGGATCTCTTGGGTACAGCCTGACACAAATCTTTCCTTCCATTGTTCTGCTTTGACACCACGTGTAAAAAGCTGAATAAGATCGATACAGACAAAATACATATGATAACATAGGAAAATTAGAAAGTCAACTTACACTTGCCTGCATCAAGTCTTGGCTCTTCACTAAATCCTGCAGAGTGTCCCTGAAACATTTATACCTCAAACAATATTCTATCAGTTCCTTTTAGTACGAATTTGTTTGTGTATCCACTAGACATATCGATGAAATATTACCTTAGCGACCAAAGCTTGTCAGTCCAATTTATGTTACGAATTTGGGCAGAGTCAATTGTGTTCATTGATTGAAGTAACTTGCTTTGTGGTTTTGGATCAGATTCTTTATGTTTCTGGGGGTCAAAGTGGAGATATGTTTCACATGAAAACTAAAACAAAGGAGAATACTAAAAAGAAGTTATAGTATAGTAACATACTATGTGTACCATTGATGCATTAATAGCATTATTTTCCACAATTCTATCAGTCATCTGTGGAGTATCTGTAGAAGGTTTACCAACTCCTTCCAATGCTTTCTTCTTCGCACGTCTTGTGTAAACTATAAATCCATTCACAGAAGAAGAATTTTCAAGCATCTTTGCATCACCATTTTGGTTCACATCATTCTGGGTGAAAGAAAAAGTGAAACAAAAAATACAAGAAGATATTAAATATTTTTAATTAGTAGTTACTAGTCCTGTGATAATTATAGAAGTAGAAAACTTGGAACTAACTTGTGTTTCGTCAATGACCACACTTTTATAAGTTGTGTCAGCAAGTGAATGAAGAGCACCGGCAGGAGGATTCTGTAGTCAACAACAAAAACGCGTCAAAAGAAAAAAAAATAGTAAGCTAGAAGATGCTATGCACCAAGCAACAATGAACATTTGCTGCACAAATTGTTCGTATCCTTCGTTTATATAAGTAACAAGGACTTCGCATTGCAGATACTGAATTCCGCCTTGAAAATTGGCAATAAGAATGATGAGATAAGATACTGTAGGAAGAGAGTTTCAAATTCCAATTGTTAAACCATACAGTTTAGTTGAACAATTTGCAATTGTACAAAAATATTGGGCTTCAAATCAACTTATAGTACTCATACTACTAGCTTCAATATTTTTAGTAGACATGGTAGAAGCTAAACAGACGTTTTCCTCAAACTAAATTGATTTATTCATATAGTTAACAGGGCTAACTAAGTTTTCTTCTGAAAATATTATTACTTAAGCATGTCATTCACTTATATTATATATGAAGTTGATTTCATGATCTTCCAATCACGTGAAGGCGGCATTCACTATTTTAGCTATGTATTCATGTTTCTCAAAGCTGATATATTAAGGTAAAAAGTAGTATATTCTTGCTACAAATATGGACATTTCTTACAGATAAGCTGGAAGATAAGACCATATGCCTAATACTCAGTCGCATTGTAGATTTAGGGAAGCACATGCGAAAATTAGTGAGTATTACCTTGTTGGATGAGGCTTTGTTTTTCCTTTTCTGGAGAGAACTCAAAGGAGCTGAAAGATCAGCACCTTGAGAACAATTTTGGCATTGCCAATTACCTGCAGGAACCAACTTTGGGAATGGACAGTATGTGACTGATATCAGGATGTTGGTGTATATCAAAGAAATTGAACATGTGAGAATGTACACAAATCTCATATACCTCAAGGGCTGGGCTAAGACACTGGATATGGTAAGTTCTGGGACAGGTGTCACAACAAAGCAAGTCTCCACCGGTATCACAAATTATGCACTCGTAGTAATGCTGAGAAACATACAAAAGAACACAAAACCAAAAGAAAATGCAGGTCAGTTTAATGGAAGCTAAACATTTAAGTTTGAAAAGCAAATCATATTATGGGAATTTCAACTAATGATGCAGAACTAATCTCGTTCTTTTATAGATTAAGAAGGGTATATTTTTAATGATATAATATAATAGGCTAAAATAGCACGAAATTTAATAAAAAAAATTAGTACTTGTATATGAAAAAACATGAATCTCAACTTGGAATATGTCAAATACTCATAAACATCACATAGAAAGAGAAATCTTACCCCGTCATCTCCTATTGATCGTGGAGGCAAGTCGGATGAGTTACCATCATTTCCTGCATGAGAATTTAAAGTCAAAGAAACATGTCTGTGACTCTTTGATTTCCTTTCTTTCTGCTGACATCGTCTCCTTTTATGGTTGTTGTCCTGATAATTGTCATTCAGCTCATTAATCCTGCTGTCGGGTGAAGGCATCCTTAAATTCATGTACCAAAGAAACTGATCCGTGAAGCAACTAAACGATAATGGAGCTTCAAGAAAACCTACATATATTCGAAAACTGAAGATTAGATCATTCTCATCACAACATAATTTCCATTAGACCTTCCTACTTTATCTTGAATGCCGAAAGATTTAAACATCTGAATTTCATGGTATAAAGCATTAGCCTAAATATATTCTGATCAGATAAGGAAAGGACAGAAAAAGGTGTCAGTGTTATCCACTATGAAAATAAGACAACATAAAAAAAGTCCAATGGTCGAAGATCATAGCAACAAATAAACAAGAGAATACAGAAATGATATGTACATAGAGAGGCAAGATATGATTAAGAACCCCAAACGATAATTAGCCTTTTCCCAGCATACACAATATTAAATTATACGGTTGGGAAAGAAATTATTGGTTGCTACAAGACTTATTCTGTAGTTATAACCAACAATGTACAATCTAAAAAGCCTTTTATCTCCATAATGAAGATATTATTGAAATAATCCAACGCTTAGTATCAATAAAAGAATTCACAATACATTATGTTGCTTGTTCAATCACTAGTGATGTCAACATGAGCACGATTCAAAACTGTGTGGAATTGAAGACTAAAACATCATAGTCAAAAACAACATGACCTGAATATCAAGATTCAGCTGTTGCACTTGGCTTTAGTGTACTTATGAAATTAAGCATCCTTCAGCTAAGAAAACTAACACCAGGTTTGGTATGAATTCATCAATATGATACTTAGTTAAAATTTTGTTTACACAATTTTTCATGAATCCTACCCAGTAAAGCTTTTTAGTGTCTAAAAACCATGCCCTAGCAGCACAGAACTCATAAATTCCTTTCCAAAATGGACTAGCAACACCAAGTCATAGTCAGCTATGTTAATAATACGACTCCTGATAGGTACCAGTGACTTAAAAGGTCAGTACTTTCACAAAGACTAACCAAACACTACCAACACAAGCAAAGGGAAGGTACATTTACAGTTCAAGAACGAACAAGCCATCACAATCCTATCAATTTCAGAAACCTGTTTCAGCCTTTTATGAACGTACCTAAAAGATCAACAAACTACAAATTGTAGGCCAGATTAAACTTATCATGAACTAGAAACTAAAAAAAAAAAACCAACTAAACTTCTCCTTGCCATTCCGAGACATAAAAATTCTGTTTTCCACATTCCATTCAGGCATAGATATACAATTAAAGAAATCAATTTCAAAAATCACACCTTCACGGACCATGCAACAGCATCAAAAGGCAGATACTGAAAAACTAAAACTTCAGTCATGAAATTCAAGCAAAAACAAAACGATCAAGCCTTCATCTAGCTAGAAAAATGCAGATTGATAAAGGAAAGAGAAACAAAACTACCATACAGTAAAGCAAAATCTCAAGATAAAACCAGATAACGCAAGTACAACAGAAGTATCAGTTCAATTAAGCTTCAATTGAGATTCGGAGAATCCAAACGGGAAATGAAATTACCAAAATTAAGAGACTGAAAATGGGGCAGAATGAAAAAAAAAAAAGGGAAGGGGAGTGATGGTTACCATAAGAATACGTGTAGAAGCAGAGAGAGTGACGAGTAGTGGAGAGAATGGAGCAACAGAATGCAGAGTGACACGTGGCATTTCCATTTCTGAGCAGTGAAGCCTTGTTTTTGCCTTCATCCTTCCTTTTGTTTGTTTCTCTGAGAGAGGGAAATAAATAATTCATTTCTATTTTATTTTATTCACATCTGTCATAAAGCTCCCGGAGTTGTGTTTGGCTTAGCGGAAAAACGGTAGCGTTTTTAGAAGAGAGTTCATAAAACGACACCGTTTCCCTTAAATATCAGATACCAGAATAGCCAAGGTATGTCTATGATGTTTCTTTTTGTCCTCCATAGCGTTTTTCTTCTTTGTTGATCGCTCTCAACCTGTCTGTCTGAACCGTTTTTCGAGTTGATTCTTCTTTAAATTGGAATTGGCTAATCGTATTGCTTACGAATCGTTATGGTGTGGAGAGGAAACAAATGAAAGAGAATTATAATTTGTGGGTGATATAATTGGTTAATCTTCTTTTGGAGTTTTTAATTCATCTCTTTCAGTTTTGAACTTTTGATGCTAAATCTCTGTTTGCTCTAGATTGTGGGGTTGTTTGTGATTGTTGCTACAAAATAATGGATACTGGCTGAGTATCATTCACTAATTTGCTTGTAGAAGTTGGAATGTCAATGTTAATAATCACAATGTTTTGTATGGTTCTAGGAATATTCTTAATAGATGAATGTATTTCATGTAGAATGAAATGATATGGCAGCATATACCTGAGTGCAGTGAGGATTACTGAAAATTTGGGGAGCATTCATTTTAGAGAATTCATGAGAAAATGCTATGGATTCAGTCAGAGGAAGCATCAGTGATGTACTTCGCTATGATATTAAAAGGTGCATTTTCTTTTATCAAATTATTTTTTGGTATTCAGAATTCAAATGGAGGAATTGGGAGTCAAGGCATTTACTCTACGATTATTTCAGCTTAATTATTATGTTCTGTTTGTCCATTATTTTGTTGGGACCAAAGATTCACTATTCTTTTCCTTTATATTATAATGGACTAAGGTAAAATGACTTCTTAAACTGTATGAGCTTCTTTTATTGTGAAGTCACGGATAGCTGTTGCAACCTCACTTTAGGGTCAATTGGAAACAGTCTCTTTGTAATTACAGGGGCAAGGCCGCGTACAACCGACCCCCTTATCCCACTTGTGCGAGAGCTTGTTAGGCATTGGGGTAATGTTGTTGTTGTAATCTCATTATGTTATGCAATTATGAGTTATTTTATTTTAGTTTTGGATTATGTGTTTTATTTTTTTTGACATACTAGCCATTTGGATTTGAAGGTATGTGTATTCACTTGCTTATTTTTCACTCACTCTGGGCCAATTATGGAACCACTTACCACTTACTTTAATTAGCTCCGGATTTAGCTCTGATTCTGTGAACACTATGTGAGTTATAACAGCAGATAATTGGTCCCTTGGGAGAGAGTGTGGAGAAGACACAGTCCACGGCCTCCTCTAATGCACACATCAATTCACTTGTATGACTTATGTTTGATATTGCGACCATATATGGATTAAAATTTTTGATAAAACCATTCCAATTTCCATTAATTTTATTCTTAATAATGATGTTGCTCATACATTGCAATTAATGCTTCTGTTGCATAGCTCAACCAGAAAGAGTCCAACCTTTCATCATTAAACATAGCCAGTTGATATCCTCTCTAAACGACATCACCTTTGAGCACCGTAGACTTTATGGGACTGCTAGACATTTGATAGAGGTATTGAAGTTAGCTTATTTTCGATATTTTCCATGTGCGCAGAGGTTAAAAGTGCATGGTAGTAGTGGTGTTCTGAGTAATCAGGAATGCAAAGGATACATGAAAGATGCATCTCTTAAGCTGAAGACCGACAAAGATTTTGTCAGGTTTTCTATTGGTAAGCAGCCTCGTAAATAATGTGTTTCAGAAAAGAAGAAAACGACTAAGAAGGTTAAAATGTCTAGAAAATCGAAACACAACGAGCTCTGATTCTACCGCCTTAAGGCCAAAACGAAAATGAATTCCCTAAATCCAGAAGTTAGGATAAGATAAGACACAGACTTGAAAAGGTTAGATTTCATTTTTTCTTTTGAATGCTATTAACAATGGCTTTAGGTTGCTGATGAAAAGAACATATCCAGCTTTTGGCATGTGAAAGTGTGCCACAATCTCATATTTTTCATTATACTGCCCTGCTCTAACATCAGATTACACAGTTATTTCAAATATTCCTTTCTTTTGAGTGTAAATTTGTTTTCTTTTTGAACTCATTTTAGGCTAAACGTCAGGAAGCATGGCCAATCGAGGAGTCAATGAAATTTGGGTCTCCTAAACTACCAGCTGACACTATTGTTTGACATTACCAGACGGACAATTTCAACTTACAAGGAAAAGATGGTATTTTAATGTTCAGATCCCATGAAATAGGGTGGAAGATGTTAAGGTTTTACAGTGCTTTCACTTTAGAATGAGGACATTGACGAGGTGTAGAAGCCTATTGGTATAGTTAAAAGGTCTGGAGCTGCTCAAACTACTTATAAGCACTTTTCTAAATTGTTTGCAGATGCTTATATTCTAATTTATAAACAACTTAAAAGTCATAATCTAGTTTTTTAGGTTATTTTTAAATGCTCATAAGCACTGTTTAATTTAGTTTCTTCGACTTATAAGCTAGAAATAGAACTTCCATTTTTAATTGCTTAATCTGTTTATTAGCTGAAAATTACTTATAAGCCAGCAACGAGAAAACACCTTTTTTACTGAATGAAATCCATGAATAATACCAAATTAGTACAACAAACATGCTCAGCTATTACCCAGTGGTGGTGCTAAGGGAGAGCTTTCAAAGAAGTTTGGAGTGTCTTTTTCCAAAGTGGATTTTGAAGGTGTTACAAAGTTCAAATATTTTTCACTCAAATTCTTCTCTTGAACATTATTATTTATGTCCAGACATAATTGGCTGTAAGGTTTCTTATGAATCTGTGCTTAACCCTGTCTATGAACTAATGAACAATATAAGCTTCTTGTTCGGCTTTTAAGCCACTGGCCAATTGTTATTCAGCAACTTTGCTCATTTACCAATGCTTGGGCCAGTTTGTGCCCGAACCTGATTTTACTGAATAGCAGTTCAAGTCCTTGGGAAATTTATGCGCAGCGTAATTTTCCATTGATTTAAATGGAAATACAAACTTCTTCTGATGCGCTTATTGAATATAACTGAATAGTTGGTTTCCCCATTTTCCTAGTATTAGGCACTAGGAAAAATCTTTCTTTTACTAGCTAGTATAGAGGTGATATATAATTTGGATTTATCCTTAATATTCTAATCATTTTTATTTCTTAGGCAGCTTCAGCTATCTAAGATTAAGGTTTGGTTGAGTTTGTGTTGTGTCTTTTTTGTGCAACTCAAAGACACCAGGGATTATCCTGATGAAGAGGTCAATATGAGACATGTAGCGACTGGCTTTGTGTCTGCACAATTATATGAGTTGCAGACTGCATGTAAGACATTTTTCGAGCACGAGATTCTTGCATTAACACTTAACAGACAGCTTTGGGATATATTAATGGATGGGACAAAGATGAAGTGTTTAATGTCTTAGGGAAAACAGTCTAATTATTGCGTGCATCTCTATACTGTATCAATTCCATTATCACGGGTCACAAGTTGGGGGAAATTTGTCACCTTTTGCCATCTAAAATATTTTCTAACCTTTAATTCCACTTGGTATCAATTCACAGTTTCTGCTCACCAAATTATCAACATCTATGTGATTTTGTTACTCTAATTGTAATGCAAGTTGACAGGGACATTTTGACATTGTTAACCATATATATGTATACATATGAAAAAAGAAAGAACATTTTTCGTCCATGGCCTGTGCACAGTGCACCTATTGTTATTTTGTTCCCAGCCTTTTAAATTGGCATTTTCAGTCCTTGATTTGTCATAATTCAATTTATTCTAGAATTCATATGTGATAATTCACTATAATATGAAAGCAAATTTTACTCGGTACTATATTATTCTGCAAATTAAACGAAACAATATATTTTGATATTCAACAGTTATGAAAATGGCATTTGCCTGAAACGAAGGACACCATAAATGTAAGGATTAAACATTAATAACACGTATAGTTATTCAACTTTGAATTTCAATCAAATCCCCAGTATTGTTCTGCTATTTTTTTTACTGCATTAATATCTAATGCTTTCTGTATATTCCTTTTCTAAACACTAGCTTTCTTTACTCAATAAAGCAGGTTTAGTCAAGATCTTTCCTCTTTCTGCCGGCATTACCTATTAGGTTCATCTTTAATTAAAAAAAATTGCTGCATTCATTACCCTCAAAACACCTGTACCTCTCGTAATGTGAACTTTGACCTTTTACTGTATAATAGAGCCCCTTTCATATTTTCTTAAGAAAATTAAAAGAGTCTTAGGACTAAACAGAATAACAAATACTATATAGTTCTGAACTAACAAAAGGGTTGTTTTATGCGTTATCCAATCTTGAGTTTCCAGTCCATTTTTTTGCTGTCAAGTTAAAAGGTGACGTGTAACATCCTTAATACATCATGTAACGGTGGTTGATCCACTGGTAGTTAGCTAATACCTAACCGTTTCCAACTGATTCTACTTCAACGGTCAACAAAAGGGAAAAAAAGTGAAATCTTGACTATATCAAGGATATGTTCTTTTCAACTTATATTCAAGTTCGTTCAGTTCAGTATTGCATACATATAAATTTATATTGAAATCAGTTCAGTTCAGTTCAGTACTGCATATATATGAATTTATACTGAAATTAGTTCAGCTCAGTTCAGTTCTGCTATTTATAAATTAAAAAGAACCGTACATATGAGACGTGGCACATTTTAGAGCTACCGCGTGTTACCTAACCTTTGAATTCGTTCTATCCAAACGATTTTACTGTCGGCGGATTTGGAGCTTTGAACTTGTCGGCACGCTACCGCCAAAGTATTGTTCAATTCCTCACCCTGATAACATTTGTTTAGTTTTATTTATTTATTTTTTATATTGAACGTTATTATATTTCTTACCTTTTTTTTGCAATCTATACAGTGGATTTGGTGGAAGATATTTAGCTTGTAGGTTTAATAAAAGACAACGTATGTTGACTTAATTGTTATTATTTATTGCGTAATTTATGTTTAATAATACCAATATCTTTTTTTTATTATTATTTTGATAATTATTTATCTCTAAAGCAGTTAAAAATATATATTTAAAAGTAATTTTATTTAATAAGCACAAATAAATACTTGAATAATAATACTATTATATTACCTTTTCTCCTTCCTTTTCTGTATGTAAAAACTTTTTTTATTGAGTAAACCAAAAGCAATTTCATGATTCAATGTAATAAGAAAAAAAAATTAATGGTCCCTTTTCGAGAAAATGTTTACTAGCATTATTTTTTATTATAACACGAAGTTTATTATATGTCCTTAATTTTGAATTTAAAGACTTTTTGAAAAATTAAAAACTACCTATTGTAAAAAAAACTAGGAGAATTTTCTGTTGTTCCTTTTTTAAGAAAATATTTATTATTTTTTTTTTGGCTTCGGATGGAAGGAACTCAATTTATTCACGACAGTGACTTTATTCTTATTCTAATCCTTTTTTCAATGTTTCTCTTTTACATATAAATAACGAACTATTAAAATAGGAAATACTAGTAACACTTGTCATTTTTGGGATGGTTGAGTGGTAAAAAATTAGTATAACATTATTAACTTGTTACATGAATAATGTAGATTGTTGGACTGGACGTATAATTAATTTACCGCGTAATAAGTCGATAATTATATTCCTTGCAAATAGAATCAAAGAATGACGTTGATGCAGAATATTTATCACTTTTGTAAAAGATATACCAGTGGAATGCATAACGAAAACCCTAGAAACATGCATGTCAACACCATACCTGATACATACACGATTCCTCCAAAGTAATCACCGGGCTGATAATTCGGGCTTTCTAGGTAAATTAATATTAAAAGTAGTAAAATAGAGCTTTAATAAAAAAAATAATGAAATAAAGCATATATTTTTCTTAAAAATAAGGAATTGAATCTTTGCCTACCTTATTAATTGCATAGACATCAATTTGTATCTACTTTAATCTTTTAAATAATAACAACTAAATCTTTAAGAAAAAATTGTTTTTGGGCCCCTTCCAACTATGAACTGCACCTAGGGCACATAAAAAAGTGAATAATTATGACAAAATACACTACTTTTCTCTCCGTCTTTCAAAATATCTGACTTATGAGTAGGCCTGTTCGTCAGGTGAGTCGGATTAGGACCGAACTTAATTGGACTTTTGCTAAAAACATCAATCCAGGCCTGTTCGGTCCATACTTTAAAATTTCGAGCTGGGCTCGAGCCGGGCTTTAGAGGTCATTTTCAAGTCCGACCCAAAGCCATAAATAGATTTCTTTTAATTTTTTTATATACTGAAAGTGTAAAACAAGACAAAATTTTATATAAATATGTTCAAATATTACATATAATTACATTCTCTACTTTAATAATTTAATAAATAGATAATATTATTATAAAAATTCAATAGATTAAAATATAAAAATTCAAAATAATTATTAAATATACTATAAATATTTAATAAATATAATAATTATTCATTGGGTTTGGGCCGAACTTAGATATTTACATAAAAATCAAGCTCGATCCATAAAACATCGGGCTCTAGTGGGCTCGGACTCAGATTCAGGCCGAGCTTTAGAGAAAATGAGAGTCCAAATCCAATTAATTTGAGCGAACTCGACCGAACCTAATAGATACCCGACCCCTGAACATGTCTATTTATGAGTAATATATAAGTTATATATATTGAAGTGTAACATAAATCAATTAGTCAAACTCATGGCTCGCTAAATAATTAAGCTTTTTTTTTAATATAAGGTATTTTTGTTAAATTATAGAATATGGGGTTTGAATCTATAACTTTATATTTATTAATTTTTTCCTTAATAATGTGGTGGCCACTAGATCAAAGTGGTTTCAATAATTAAATTTAACACTCTTTAAATCCAAAAGTTAGCATAAAAACTATAACTACATGAATATTTTGGATTTGTTATAAAGTCCTAATGAAGTTTGAATTAATAGAAAATGCTATACAACTTATACTATACGACTACAAACGAAAAATTAGTTAGTGAAGTATTGGAAAAATTAGATAAAATACTAGTACGAAAAATTCAACGGTTCAATGTAAATATACTTTTACAAGGCACGTTTCTTTTCAATTTTCAAACTAAAAAGTATTGTAAAAAGAAATCGTAATTTTTAAAAATTCAATTTTTTTATTTAATTTTAATTATTTATCAATTTTTAATAGTTAAAATTTAATAAAATAAATTAAAATTAAATATAAAATTATTAAAATGTAATAAATAATTATAATTATCTAAATATGTAATTTTAAAAAATATAAACTTTAGAGTATAGACTGAAGAAAAAAATAATATATGAAATAAAAATGTATTTAATTTCAGACCCACAACCATATCCCACCGCCTGTCCCTTTCCCTCTCTATTTCTTGAACAAATTTTGTTTTCTCAACTTAGTTAAAATTTTCATTAGCAGGAAACTTCTCAAAACCCCGTAGCTTCTTAAGCCTATAAATAACACGTCTTGCCGTTCATCTTGCTTATCAACACTCACACTTCATTCAACCAATCAACTCGAACATTCTTCTTCTTAATTTCATACATGGCTCCCAATTCTCAATCAAAATCCACTTCTTCTGCTACTGACAATTACAGCTCCAATTCCGTTATCTCTCTCCATCAATCTCAATTCCAAGCCAATTCCCATCCCTTTCTCTCTCAAGTCCCTCCCAACATCACTCTCACTCCCTCTCACTATCACCTCACCGACAAATCCCTCTCCTCCGCCGGCTCTTTCATCGGATTCACCTCCCCGGAGTCCAACCACCGCCACGTCGTTCCCATCGGGAAACTGAACAACATCAGATTCATGAGTATTTTCCGATTCAAGGTCTGGTGGACCACTCACTGGGTCGGATCCAACGGCCGAGATATCGAGAACGAAACTCAGATTCTAATTCTCGATAAATCGGCCGATTCAGCTCTCCCCTATGTCCTCCTCCTCCCTCTAATCGAAGGCTCGTTCCGGTCCTCTATCCAGCCGGGAACCGACGACAATATCGACATCTGCGTCGAGAGCGGATCCACGAAAGTCACCGCCGCCGGATTCCGGCACATTCTCTACGCCGACGCCGGAGATGATCCGTACGATTTGGTGAAAGAGGCGATGAAGGTAGTTAGGGTTCATTTAGGCAGCTTTAAGCTGCTCGACGAAAAGGCTCCTCCCGGTATAGTGGATAAGTTCGGATGGTGTACCTGGGATGCATTTTATCTTAGCGTGCACCCTCAAGGAGTGTGGGAAGGGGTTCAGGGTTTGGCCAATGGGGGGTGTCCACCTGGCCTGGTGCTGATTGACGACGGGTGGCAGTCGATTAGCCACGATGAGGATCCGATTGACAAAGAAGGGATGAATCACACGGTCGCCGGAGAGCAAATGCCGTGCCGGTTGTTGAAATTTGAGGAGAACTACAAATTTAGGGATTATGTGAGCCCTAAAAGCTTGGGGAAAGGGGATAATAAGAAGGGGATGGCTGCCTTTATAAAGGATCTTAAAGAGGAATTTAAGAGTGTGGATTATGTGTATGTGTGGCATGCGCTTTGCGGTTATTGGGGTGGATTGAAGCCGAATGTGCCGGGGTTGCCGGAATCTGTGGTGGTGAGGCCGAAATTGTCGCCGGGGTTGGAGCTGACAATGGAGGATCTAGCGGTGGATAAGATAGTGAGTAATGGAGTGGGGCTAGTGCCGCCGGAGAAGGCTGATCAGATGTATGAGGGGATTCATTCTCACCTGGAGAAGGTTGGAATTGATGGTGTCAAGGTGGACGTTATTCATGTGAGTAAAATTCTATAATTCAATTTCATTTTTAATTTTTATTAAAGTACCGTATGGTGTATGGTACAACGGAGTTTAATTAATTTTTTTATTTGAATTGTGGTTTTTTTTATGATTCATTATATGATTTTAATTAAAAAAATTTTATGTAGTTATATGATTTTTTTTAAAGGTGATTTTGTATGATTATTTTATGGATTAAATAATTATAAAAATAGAATCATTAATAAAAATTTTAAAAAATAATACAATATCATATTATGCATTTAAATAAATTTTTTTATGAAATTATAACATATTATACCATATCATATTGCACCATACGATATCATACTTTAATAAACTAACAGAAAAAGCTCAAATATGTTACTATTATGAGGGTTTTATTTCATCTGAGTTCGACTTATTTGGTCGGCACATTATTACCCCACACGGACCTCCCGAATAGAAATTAATATAATTCACTTTAAATATGTTAATATATATATATGTCTCATCACTTTATAATTTGACTCTACTGTAATATAAAAATAAATGAAATACAGTTGTTGGAAATGTTAAGCGAAGAGTATGGAGGAAGAGTGGAGCTAGCAAAAGCTTACTTCAAAGCCTTAACAGCATCAGTTAGAAAGCATTTTAATGGCAATGGCGTCATAGCGAGCATGGAGCACTGTAACGATTTCATGTTCCTCGGCACTGAAGCCATCTCCCTTGGTCGTGTCGGTATGTACATGTTTGTTTCCCTTTTTCACTTAATTTTTAAAAAAATTTCAACTATACTATACCCTGAAATATTGAAAAAAATATCTCTTTCAATAACGTATCCCAAAAGAAATTAAAAAAAATGGATTTACAGTGGGTCCATTATGTATCCGATTTTATGGGGTACCGACTGAATTGAATCAGATTTGGTCTAACTAACATCACAAGTATATTTCAAATTATTTATTTTATTATAACTGGTCGGTTCAATATACAATCTTATCCATATTATATATCACATATACACACATCTACACGTGTATGAGTTTTTTATACGTTGACTAATTGGTGAATATACTATTTACCTCTTTTTCAACTTATTTTCTACGCAGTTCAGTATTAATCCGTTTAGTACAGTTCAATTCAATATTAATCAGTTCAGTTTTAGTATTTAATATTCAATTTCAGTATTCAACATTCAGAATTTAATATTAAGTTTCAGTTTATGCATTATGTCAATATTATTAATTTATATTATTATTTATAAATATTAAAAATAATAAATAGTAATGATAATTTCATTTTTAATTTATTTCTATTTCTATATTATATAAATATTATTGATTAATATCAATAATCATAAATAACAATAAAAAAAAAATTAATAATAATATTTTTAATATTATCAATTATTATTTTTACGATAAATAATTTTATAGGAAAAATAAATAAATAAAAGTAATAATGTTTTATAAATATTGATAATAATTAAAATAATAAGGTAATATTCACAATAATAATTACAATAAAATATAATAATAATAATTTATAATGGTATATTTAATTATTATTATATATAATAATTAATAAATTTTATTAGAATGCATGGTATTATTTAAAGTGTTATTAATTATTATGTATTTTAATATTTTTAAAATATTATTTATATTATTAATTATAATTCAGTTTGAGTATTTTCAATTTCAGTATTGTTCGGTTTTAATATTTTCAGTTTCAATATTTTCAGTTTTAGTATCATTCGGTTCAGTTTCAGTACAGTTCAGTTTGGTACCATTTAATTCAGTTCAGTACACTTATTTATCAGTTGAAAAGAACGGGTCTTATTCTTAAATTCAATTTAGATGGACTATACTTGAATTGACTTCTGAATTGTAAAAAAAATGTAATTAATTTATAGGAGACGATTTTTGGTGCACCGACCCATCTGGTGATCCAAACGGGACATTTTGGCTACAAGGATGTCATATGGTGCATTGTGCATACAATAGCTTATGGATGGGCAATTTCATACACCCTGATTGGGACATGTTCCAGTCTACTCACCCTTGTGCCGACTTCCACGCTGCCTCCCGGGCTATTTCCGGTGGCCCCATTTACATCAGCGATTCTGTCGGAAAACACAATTTTAAGTTGCTTAAACGGCTTGTCTTACCCGACGGCTCCATTCTCCGGTGCCAGTACTATGCTCTTCCCACTAGAGATTGTCTCTTTGAGGACCCTCTTCATGATGGCAAAACCATGCTCAAAATTTGGAATATCAATAAGGTAAGTTTTCTTAGCCCAAGCCCATGAAAGCCCACTAACTATAGTCGATTGGGCCCATAAATAAACTAGCCCAATGCTCCTCTATTTTACCAAAAGGAAGTATATTTAAATCATACGCTTGAGATTTTTGAAGACGGCTTTTTTAAAAGCTTTATTTTAAGCCTTTTTAAGTTGTTGTTTTGAAAAATTTAAGAAATTAATAGCAAATAGTTCTTAATTAGTTAGTATGAAGAGTTAAAATCTTTTTACCAATGTTAAAATATGTTCTATTGAAAGTTTGTAAATAAAAATTTTCGTGACATCAGCTTTGACAGCAATTCCAAACAGGCCTATATAACAAAGGTTGAAAATGTTTTTTTAATCAAATATATAACAATTAGCTGATTTTTAACAGTTTACCGGTGTGGTGGGAGTATTCAACTGCCAGGGAGGAGGATGGTGCAGGGAAAGTAGACGTAACAAATGTGCATCTCAATTTTCTCACTTAGTGACTTGTAAGACTAATCCCAAAGACATTGAGTGGAAAAGTGGAAAAAACCCAATTCCCATTGATGGAATTCAAGCATTTGCCATGTATTTATCTCAATCCAAGAAGCTAGTCCTCTCGGCTTTAACCCACAACATTGAAATATCACTCGATCCATTCAATTACGAGCTTGTTACAGTTTCTCCTGTCACAACCTTGGCTGAAAAGTCGGTCCGATTTGCGCCTATTGGGTTAGCCAACATGCTCAACACTGGTGGCGCCATCCAGTCATTGGCCTATACCGATAACTCGGCTCAAATTGGAGTTAAAGGAGCGGGTGAAATGAGGGTTTATGCATCACATAAACCTAGAGCTTGCAAAATTGATGGTGCTGAAGTTGAATTAAAGTATGAAGATCACATGGTTATTACTGATGTCCCATGGTCTTCTCCAACTGGTGTTTCAGTTATTGACTACTTATTTTAGAGTTACTTGATGAGATACTATGTACTCTAATCACGAGAGAAAATATGTTTATTGTAAAATATATAATATTGTTTTCTATAATTTATGTCGTTTGCTATTGCACATAGCCAACCCTTTCTTGAAGTTTGATTGTTGGATATTATCTACGTTTAACATACTGTTGTTTCTTTTTTCTCGTAATTATTCAATTACATTTGTTTGCATCAATAATTGTTTTTTTTTTTTTTACTTATTGTAAATTTAAAATTTCTATGTGGAATTGTCATATTTTCAATCTAACCAAATATATGTTAGTAATCATATAAAAAGCAATGGGATCAATTCATTCTAAAAGATATTAAGAAGAAGATATACTTTGATATATTTTTAGGTGATTCACGAGTATCACTGATATAAATAGTCAATGTAAAATGCTTAACAACTTCTCTTGCGTGAATTTTAAAAAATTAATACCAGTACCATATTTTCTCAGAATTTTGTTGGTCGATTATTTTGAAAATCATATATATAAAGAAACTAAAACACTAGCTGTTAATATTTTTAGTGTAATTGGACCAACTAGTTTTGACCAATGCGATCATGACATTTCACCGAACAAGTATGGAGAGTGCGGAGTGCACACTTGTTCGGGTTCTGTTTAAGATTTGGGGGGTCCGGCTGCGGGGTCCAAGGGGCGGCAGCGCCCCAGACTACGCATCCTTTGGAAAAATTCATCAGAAAATGAATTTTTGTCCGAAACAGTGTGTCTGTTGGACACAACTGAATCTCGGAATAAACATGTCTTTTGGACATGGCTGCTACCCCAAACAGCATGTCTGTTGACGTTTTGGCTATTTATTTCACGAAAATGATATTGGCAATATAGAGAAAAATTCGATTGAAATTTGACTGCAAATAAAATTCTTGTTCTTGATTCTTTTTCTGATTTTATCCGATTAAAAATTTAATAAATCGGCCAAATAAAATTTAATCTAACAATATTTTTACAACTTAAAAAATATTCAAGTAATTTCTATTTTCCAACACTAACCACTTCCGCTTAGAATATCAGTGTCAACTAAATATTGAAAGATATATTTTTGGAAGTAGGTATAATGGAATCCGAATCCATTGTTTTTGTTATAATAATGTACTTTATTTCATTTGATGAAAAGCAAGAACACGGCAATCGATTAAGTCAAATAAATACATTAATTTAATAGGTGGATAAGTCCATATAAGAGCAAGAGAAAGATTATAAAGGGCAAAAATATGGTAGCAAAAAAAACAAAAAATATAACAAGCCATGGATATTGAATCAAGAACACTGATATAAAAATAAGCAATTCAAACTATAAAATCTACGTAACTTAAATAAAATAAATTTCAAAAAATATTTCCTTAACACTTGAATTTAAAAATATGTAGATTTGTAGATCTACACCACACCAACGTCAAGGGCATTTAAAAGATATACATACCACTTTCGTTAAGTGTGTAAACATTTATAAAAGAAAAATAGAAAAAATATCAAATAGTAGATGCAATCACAGACGAATGACTAATTAAAATATGAACGGGACAAAATGTAGCAATGAACTAGACATTAACAATAAGAAGCAAAGGAAATTAACTAAAAATAGAGGAGGAGGATAAAGGAAGCAAAGATACATCCTTCTTCCTCCTCCAAACAAAGAAAATTTTGTGGGTTTTCCTGGTGAAAGAAGAATTAGAGAAAATGAGAAGAAAAGAGGGGTGTCCATTTGAATCCAGATTGGTTGTTAAAACTAGGTTGTATAAGTTCATAATTTTAGTGTATAATTTTCTCATTATCTTACCTTATTAATAAAGACTTCACTCCATTTATATATAAACTCTACTTTAAAAATCAATCATTAAGTTAAACTTTTTTAATAGTGTGATGTTGACATAATTTGTCAAATCCACCAATAAATTATCTTCTAGCAGTCTAAGGGTTCCAAAACGGTATAGTTATACTTTGTTGATTCATAATGAGAGCAACACACTCATCGGATCTTTAAAATTAAATAATTTAAAAATTGATATTTAATAAAAATTTAAATAAATTTTTTTTTTAATTAAATTTTTTTATTAATTTTCGGTTCTCCATTATAAAAAATCCTATCCATCTTATAATTTTCCAAGACCCACAGCAACAGCTCCAAAACCCTTCGACACTCGCCCTATATACTGACCAACTGGAATTGAAAACGAGCGAGTATCGCAATATCTTTACTTGAGCGCGTCGTCTGTAACTCAAGGACCTGTCTCTTCAGAGCTCAGACATGTGTAAATAAAAAAAAATATTCCCCGCTCAAATAACTCCAAAAGATCGCGATATTTTCAGGAGAAGTTAACATATATCTCTCCAAGTACCAATTTCAAAAGCATTTGGCTACATTTTCTCAGCTCAGATTCTAACATGAAAATACTGTGACCGTCTCTTAAACCCTCTTCATCTTCATCTTCTTCTTCATTTCAGGTATTTTCCTTCTCTTTCTCTTCATTTTTATGTAAATATATCGTAACAGTAGAGTTGCCTGTATGCATATATTTTCGTAGTTGTAGGCGCGTATTTGTTTATTATATGTTTCTTTTGTCTGCATTGTTGGATTCTTTAGGTTTTTCCTGTTTCGTCATTTCTATAACAAAAAAATTGATTTCCTGGAGCTTGATTTTCTCGCTGAAATGTTCCTTTTTTCGCCTTCTGTTAGGAGTAATGGAACCGGTTGAAACTCAAGCACAAGCTCAGCTAGAAAACCCCTCTAATGTACAAGAATCGTCTGAAAATCCTGTTGCGGAGGCTAAATCATTTAAAGACAGCCCCGGAATTTCTCCTGTCAAGACTGCAAGAGAAAATGGTGCTAGGGTTTCTTTAAATGGTAAGGAAGATATTGCTGTTAGTAATGGTGCTAGGGTTTCTTTAAATGGTAACGAAGATATCCCTGTTAGTGAGTTAGATGACAATGTTGCTAGTTCTCAAGTTCCAGCTGCGGCTATGGGGGATAGAAGTGATGTTATGTTGGGGGAAAAAGAAGGGGTTCTTGAGGATTCTGAGATGAACGGAGTTTCCTCTTTGTTAAAGATGGAAGACAGTAAGGGTTTACATGGGTTAGGCCCTGTTATTGACGACAACGAGAAAAATGAATCTAATAGCTGCAGTGGTGTTCGTCCTGTAACAGATGTGTGTGAGGATGTTAATTTCAGTGATGCTAAAATAAATGAAGATAATGAGCAGAGTGATAATGAAGAACATGAAATGGAAGAAGAGGTAAACTCGGGAGACGAAGAACATGAATGTACTGTTGCTGATTTTTCTTCTGTTTTATATGAACCGGTGGAATTACTTACTGAACTCAAAGATGCCGCACAGGAGGCTACAGCTTTAAGCATGCTGGAGTTTACAGTATTAAAGAGCTGGCTTTCGGCTTTTTATAATGCTAAAGGAGGCTATCGGTTGCCCTGTTATTATGATCCAATGCTAGTTCCAGGCCTTGAGGATAAGTCCAGAGACCGGACAGATGACATTGAGTTCCAAGTTCATGGTCCAGAGGAAAAAGATCGGATTTTGTCACCAAGAGGCCGTAAGTATAGTCAAACCACTCAAAGTCAAAGGTTTGGACACAATCAACAAAAAAAGCAGAAAAGTATTACTGAAATTTTGGAAGGGGATAAAAAGTCAAGCCAAGCAACATCTTCCACCAAAAGAAAGAAAAGGAAATGTATGGGAGAGGATTCAGCTGATGATGCGGAAATCAGCCTATACCAGTTTATGAGGATTTGTAAGAAACGAAACTCCAATTTAAAAGATAATGAAGAAATGAAGGAGAATTCGAACTCTGCGAAAAAGGTGGATGGAATTGAAAGTAGCAAAGGTATGGCTAAAGAAATATTAAGGGAGGAATCATTTTCCAGGGAAAGGAAGAAGAGCAAGTACCTCTCTCCTCCCTATACGAATATTTATACAGGGCCTGTCAAGAAGGATAGGGTAGCAAAATACTCGAAAGTTTCCAGTGAGGATCAGTTGGGGGATAAATTAACAAATAGATCTCCTCGAATTCAGTTAAGTGTAGACCTGTCTCCGAATCAAAGTCGAGTTGGGACCATTGATCCAACGCTAGTTAAAGCTCCTACTAATGAAGTATTATATATGATACGGGATGCAGCACTTAATCCACTGTATTTGGATGACACTAATTCTGTTGATGGGGTTGAGCAGTTTTTTTCAGCGTTCAGAAATTCAAGTTATTGCAGTGAAACCAATGAACCGAAAGAGAACCAAGATGCAATACTGTCACTAAAGGATGCAAAGGATACTGGTGCTTCTCTTATAGTGGCATTTGGTCCAGGATCTTCGTTGCCCTCGAAGAAAGAGGTCATCGAAATATATGGAAAGTTTGGGGCTTTAAACGAAAAAGAAACCGATATGTTTTACACTAACTACTGCGCGAGAGTTGTTTTCCTAAAGAGTAGTGAAGCAGAAGAAGCATTCAAATTGTGTAAGCTTTCCAGCCCCTTTGGAGCTGCCAATGTCACCTTTCGTCTTCGGTATCAATCAGAAACCAAGACTCGCAAACTCCGAGAGATATCAAGCCATAAGCCTTCAGCAACCACCACAGAGAACATGTCAGAACTGAAGTTTATGAAGGAGAAGCTCGAGGGGATATTGTCATTGGTTGAGAAATCAGGTGGAAAAATATTCGCAGATCTGAAATCCACATTAGAAGGGGAAATCAAAGTTGTTTTGGAGAAGGTTAGTGCAATTATGAAATCGTCTTAGAAACAGAGAGATTAGAAAGTCTTCACCTTTCTTATTTATTAGTAGGTGTAGGAATAGTATGGTGTTAATCTATCAGATGAATTGCATTTAGGACTTAGGAGTAATATTTGTCTTGTTATGGTAGTTTTTATGTATAATATAGAGTCAGTTTATGGAATACAAACGGGGTATTAGCTTTGTTGAACTTGTAAGTTGGTTACATGTTCTTTTGCCCTATAGAGATCAACAGTTAGGAACCACTCAGTGGTAAATAGTTTGTAATGGTGCTACAATTCGGATATGCTAATTTAGGCTTAATTTGGTGGGACATCTGTTCTACTCAGGTGTGCTTTATGTGGATTTTTCTAAATAGTATTTTGCACCATTGGATGAAGGGTAAAACAATAGTTAAACTGTAAAAAAAACAACAGAATAACTAACTCCTTGCCACTATATGTTGTTTTCATCAATCTCTTTGTACGTACTGTTCTATTAAAAAGAGCTTTTATTGCTCTTCTTACAATAGTATGAGATACCATAGAGAAATTAAATTTGGTTGAAAGAAAATAAACTATTTTTTTAAAAGAAAAATAAACTACTTTTACTTAATAAAAATCATAACACTTCAGCATTAAGAATGCGTTTTCGAAGGAATTCAATTCAATTTATATATATAATTTTTGAATTTTGTTGATTGAATTCCTTTTCCAAATAGAGGATAATGGTTTTAATTGTCCTTTTATTCAATGTAGTTACCAATAGTATTTATAGGCGAAATCATATAAATAATGTCATGTTATTTTTTCTGGGTGATGGGTATGAGAAAATTATACAATAGACCGGTTCCTTTAATCAATTCTCTCCGCATGAATGACACGTGTATCAATAGCATAAATTCATTTCCGAAACATGTCATTCATGCAGAAAAAAAAGGATCAAAGAAGCCGGTATATTGTATAATTTCCCCATCGGTACAAGGCTTTATGGCAATTAGATAGAATATGGAGTTGTTCCCAATTCGCATGTGAACTTATAAAAACATTATAAATGATTCGTTGCCACGAGTCTCAAGATTGAAAATGAACTGGTTGAAGATATATGATCTATAATCATCGCACAGAAAATATTTCGACTACAATCCAGAATCAGTAAAACATATTCACTCACATAAAATCTAAAAATTCATATTCCATTGCTAAATCTCAGTTGTTCTGACACTAAATTTAGAATTCTGGCAATTTGATTACATATTTTTCTTTTCTTTTATTTTTATTTAAAATACCCCATCACTGGAAAAGCAGACCGTTCTAATCTGTAATACATTTCAGTTCAGGTTATAATTTAATGGTAAATGAGCTTCCTAATCTTATCAGTTAGGATATATCAAATATGAAATTCATACGAATAGCTTTTAGTAGAATAAAAGCTAAGTTCGTATGTTGTAATTTCATTTTCATTAAGCTATACAAAAAAACATGTTCGAAATTAATACTTGGAACAAATTTTAGGAATGATAGACATGGTAAGAACTAAGAAGCAAAAGTCTCGCACAGTTTACACACAACACAGGACATCACAGTTCATCGGACCTTTACAAATACAACAATACTAGTCTTCATTAAATTGCCCCACCTAAGGATAAGCATGAGTTTCTTAATATCACTGTTCAGAAGTAAGGAGACATACCCACAATCAGTCATCAACAGGATCCTCAGGAGTTTCCTCAGCTCTACGCTTAATACAGATAACAGGGCACTCTGCATGCTTTTGGCAAAATTCACTCACTGTTCCAACAAATACCCTGCAATTCGATATCCTACTTTTATATCAGGCACATACTTCCTATTACTACTAAGAGCCTATGTTTTAGCAGTTACTCAGGGAAATCCATTAATAAAATTATTATCATCGTAGCATTGGTAGAATCAAACGCGGTATACAGGGGAAATGAAGGTTTTGTTGAATCAAATGGGTTTATACCTCTGGAAAGGACCGAGCCCCCTACATCCAACAACCAGAAGATCTGGCTGCACTCTTTTCACTTCATGGCAGATTACTTCCTTCGGATCACCACGCTTGACCCAAGCTTCGCACACAATCTATGAGAATTCAACAGAGACCAATGAAACTACAACTAATTGAAGCCATTAACAGTGATGCACTTAATCAGTTCAAATCAAATTGACCTTAACAGCTAAAAATATAGAAGGAACTGAGTAATCAGGAAGTTCAGTTTACCCCCATATGGTGACATCTATCGACAAAGAACTCCAGGAGATGAATTCCTCTGATTTTATCCCTCTGCTCCATGTTCTTAAAATCCTCAGGGGATGCATATATACTATCCATATCATCAAAACCTGGCAGTACACAAGAAACTCTTAGGCAAGTAATGTTCCTTATATGTATGCAGATAAGCATGATAAGAGAAATATTGGAGTAGTGCATCATATAAAGAGGAGGAAATTTTCTTCAATGTGTGCAATTCAAGTATCCAATAATTCCATAGTGAAATCAAACTAGATTGAGAATAAATGATGCTTCTCTTTTATGTTTCTACAGAAAGGTTGTAAATCGCATTCCGAAAATATTTAACTGATGTAAGCAATAAGCAAGCTCAACAAGACAACATGAGTTCATACCCCCAATAACTTTGCTACAACATTACAGCTCACATCATAAGCTGTTATTTATCATAGATTTTTTCATATCAACGTTTAAGAAACTATACTGAACCAGTATGAAGTGATACACCAGCAGTCCTATGAGCTAAAATGACTATCATACATTGACAGCTTCCTTGAGTTATAAAAAGGCTCTTGTAAGGTTTGAACTGTGACAATTAGGTCACAAGTCACAAGGCAGTCTGTCACAATTCAGTCAAGCCTTACTTCCACTTATGCATAGAAAAACAAAAAAGATACTAAAAATGGTGCAACTGTGCCCTTCCTTCCTTCTGGATTTTTGGCATCCGTATCATCTTGTTTGACTTGCCATACTCATGCTATCTTCAACATCCCCCATGTTCACCAGCAGAAACATCAGGATCAATTAGTGGCATATAGGAATTTCATTTTGTGTTGTTACCAGCTAACCCACTATCAACGTTCAGTATTAGTCTAAAATCTTACAAATTATGAGATTATTTCAGAAATAATCAATACCAAAATCAGCAAATTTGAGCAATTTGTCACATACAGATAAATGAAACAATATGCGATATACATGGTTTTCTTAATAAAAAGAAAAATTAAATTAAGCCAAAAAAAATCAGAATTTTTTTCCAGATAACCAGTGACAGCCAACAGATCCTCTAAGATAACCAATGAAATAACACTCATACCACACAGATGCTTATGCAAAACCCCTACAGAGAACTGTAAATCGATCTTCAACATAAATGAAAACCTCATCGAGATATTTCGCATATAATCTAAGTAATAGGAAGAAATGAGGACGAAGGCAAGGCTTTCATATAATCCATACAGTAGGTTCAACCCAATCAAATTGTTTCCCCAGCTCCTTCACCGTTCAATCATTTGAACTAATTTAATTAATATTTTCGGTATCAATCGTAAGAACAAAGAATAATTTCATTCATCCAAACAGAAAAGAAATCCAGCCATTGATGCCATAGATACAGCACAACTTGATATTACATCAGGTTCAAAATACCGGATTATTCTCCTTCCCTCATACTCAGAAAGCAAAATCAAACACACATAACAGAGACGTTCAACAACAATTAACTTTAAAAATCAAGTAATAAAATAACGATTAACGATTCGCAAAGCGAGAAAGTGAGAATAAGAGAAAGAGAGTTAGGCAAACCGTCTTCATCAGGGACTTGAACATGGAGAAAGAGAAGCTTAAAACCAGAAGTATTAGAGCGAACGATCTTTTGAAGAGTCCAGTGGAAAGCACCTCTACTACTAATGGAAGGATGCGGATAGCTTTTTAGTGTTGACTCGTTCACGGCAATCATTATCCGAGTCGGCTCACCTTCCATTTCTACAGGCACACACACTGAGTGGATCTTCGAGAAGTATTTCCCTCGCAAAAGCAGTCCCCCTCCCCTTGCTCTCTCCAGAACGCAGAACAAACTCGAATAATAATAGAGTTGAGATTAATAAACGGCCAAACGGGGCAGAAGCGGCACTGCGCACAATAAGAAATAATGAAAGCAGAGGCTAACGTGCGCATAGCCACGGGGCAATTTTAAAGCGAAAGTGTGATGGTGGCTCGGCTAAACTTGGCGGGTCTTACGGTGTACTTTTTGTTTATCTATGTCACAAATACTAATTTTGGAAAAAGAAAAATGATAATGTAATTTTTCAAGCCAATATGGGCCTCATTTTATCTAAACTGGCCCAAAAAAAAGTTGGGTTGGGCTGATTTTGAGCAGACCGTCCTCAAAAAGTCAAAAGATGCTCAACTGGTTTTTGTTTCATTAACCAATATTGCATTATTGTTATAGACATCATGAATGATGTTGTCCGTTTTGGCGTCGTTTGCGGTCAATTTCACGGTTTTAAAATGTGTCATAAAAGTTAAGGCCTTCAAGGCCATGTTTATATATATGGCTCAGTTGATCATCCGAAAATGATGTGGGATTCATTCCTAACATACCCCTCATCGCGATCGTGCTGATTACGTGTTATAAACAGCTTGAACGATATTGTCCGTTTTGGCGCCATTTACAGTCAACCTCACGGTTTTAAAATGCTTCGTTCAAGTTAAGGCTTTTAGCAGGCTCAGTCTTGACAATTTGGGGGCCCTAGGTAAATTAATATTAGGGAACTTGTCATTTATTACCCAATTTTCCAAAATAATTTGTCACCTATGACTCATTTTACCAAAATAAATACCAAAATATCCCAACAAGGAAATCATATCTTTCATGCCATTTTAAGTTTCGCTAATTAGCTTCATACGCTCATTACTGTTCATTACATATATTATGCGATTATGGAAGGTTTTTTAAATTTTTTTTTGGCTTATTTTACATTTATCTCTCAAACCGTTCATTTTTTCGACATGCCGCTCTAGAGTTTTTTGTTCGTCTCATTTTTATCTTCGAAACGTCATCCATTATGACGTACTTTTTCCAAAAAAAATTTCGACCTGTTACAAATCTAATATAATTTTGTTATAAATCTAATATATTTCTGTTAACAGACTTATATCAGATATATAGTAGATATATAACAGTTCAATGGACATTGCAAATACAAAGAGACTTATATTAGAATTATAACAGATATATATCAGAAATATGTCAGATATATATCTGATATATTTCTGTTATAATTCTAATATATGACAGATTTTGTAGTAAATGTATAACAGATTTGTAGTAGATATATAATAGATATATAACAGATATAAAAGAACATCCAAATCAGTCTTGAAACAAAAAAACACAGCATAAACAAATATATATCAGATATATAATAATTCAATGAGCATTGCAAATACAAATAGACTTATATTAGAATTATAACAGATATATATTAGAAATATAGCAGATATGTAACTGATATTTTTATGTTATAATTCTAATATATGACAGGTTTATAGTAGATGTATAACAGATTTCTTGTAGATATATAATAGATGTATAACAGATACAAAAGAACATCCAAATCAGTGTTGAAATAAATAATATCTTGTACAACAAGGTTCAACATAGCAAAGCGATCTAGGTAAGGGAAAAGATTAAAAAAAGTGATTATGCATGTACACAAAAATACAAAGAAACAATGTATCCATATAAGAGGGAACACCATAACATAAATTATGCTAATATTATTTTCATAGGAAAAAAGGTTAATAGTGAGAGAGGGCTAGATATCCCAACTAAGTTGCCACCTCTAGAACCTCTTTAAAACTATTAACCTTGAGTTGTATTAAAAGGACCTCAAGGTAAGGTCAAATTTACAACAAAAAAAGAGATGGATTGTTCAGTACATCAGCAAAAGAATAAGAAAAGGAAGAATTCCTACTCCATAAAAAGTAAATGACAAGATTAATGCTACTAAAAAGAATGTCCTCTGAGCTATCATGATTCTTGAAAACGTTCTCATTTCTTCTCTTCCAGAGCTTCCAGGAAATGACCATCCATAGAGCAGTACCGAATTGCAATTTTTCGTTGCAAGAGAATAAACCTTTCCATTGAGAGAAGAACTCAGAAGTCGTGCCCAGAAGCACAAAGTTCACACTCAACAAGTTGAACAAAGAGTTCCAAACCATTAAGCTCTTCTGACAAAGCATAATAGCATGATGTTGGGATTCTGGAGTCTCACAAAAAGGGCATGGTAATTGATCATAGTGAATAATATGCAGTTATGCCAAATGATCTTTGGTGGGCAACTTGTCATGAAGAAGAGTCCATGTAAAGAATTTAATCTTTGGGGTATATATGGATTTCCAGCAGGATAAGAAAAGACAGCCTCTATTTAAATAATTTCTGTTGAAAGCTCCTTTAAGAAAGCTACCAACCGAGAACATATTGTTCTTTCCACATATCCAATGGAAATAATCCGGTTGTTGACTTAAAGGTAGTGCCCGTAACATATTTATCAATTCACCAAGTTGCTCTTGTTCAGTCAGCCTGAGACGACGAAACCAAGCTAGTCTACAGGTGATGGATAGAATTACTCGTGTGCATCTCTAACTGAAATCATTTCATCCACTACTAGACAAAATAAGTTCGGGAAGCGATCTTTGAGAGTAAAATCCCCACACCATTTATCAATCCAGAAATGGGTCTTCAGACCGTTATGCACTTGAGCTGTGACATTAGAAAGGAAAAAACCCCAAGAGCTCTTATTAATAGTACATGCCTTAGCAATACCTGTCCAAATAGGGGATAATGAGTTTGGGTTGTCTTTTAAGTAATGCCAACTTGAGATTCTAGATATATTGACACAATAAGACTTCTAAAGAGAGTTGACATCTGGATTGTTAATTTTCCAAACCCATTTGAAGAGAAGTCTTGTGTTTTTCGAAGACAGGTGATGCAGGTTGAGATCACCCTTAGAGAAGTTAGAACATATAATATCCCAAGAAACTCGGTTAAGACATCTACCATCAACAGTGCCTTTCCAAAGGAAGCGTCTAATATATCCTTCGAGTTTGTTTGCAATTGAAACAGGAATTTTAAAAAAGGACATCAGATAGATTGGCAAGCTGTCAAGTACTGATTTAATAAGAACCAATCTCTCAGAGTAAGATAGGCAAGATCCCTTCCATATAGCAAGACGAGATTCAAAGCGTAACAGTTTTTTGTATGTCAAAGGCACGCCTAAATAGGTAATAGGAAAAGTTTGTATAGAGCACTGAAGGATGGAAGCACATGAGCTAGTGTATTCGGTTGATACAGACAGGTCAATCAATGAACTTTTGTTGTAGTTGGTCTTTAAGCCTGAGACAAGTTTGAAACAACGAAGGACTCTGACAAACATTCTGATTTCAAATTCATCTGCTGGAAGAAAGCATAATGTGTCATCCACATATTGTAAGATGGATAACTCGGGGGGATCATCATGTAATCAAAATTCGGAGAGAAATCCACAATTTACAGCTTGATCAATCAACCATTTCAGACCCTCAACTGCTAGGACAAAAAAGAAAGGAGAAAGAGGATCTCCTTGTTTAACACCGTTATGAAGGTAGATATTTTTTGTAAGTGTACCGTTGACCAGAATGGATTTGATGAGGACTTTCTGCAGCCAGCCATCCAATTAACCCATTTGTCTGAAAAACCCATACTGCTCATTACCTTATCAATGAACTTCCACGAAATATTGTCAAAAGCTTTGTGGAAGTCAAGTTTCAACACAAAGGTTGGTTTCCTACTTATATGTACAAAGTGTAAAGCTTCAGAAGCTAAAAAAGAGCATTCGTGAATATTCCTGTTTTTTACAAAACTAAACTGGCAATTAGAGACTACAGATGGTAGGACAATTCGGAGTCTGAGGGATAGTAATTTTGCAAGGATCTTATAAACCCCATGAATGAGTGCAATAGGGCAAAAATTAGTCAAAGAAGATGAACCCGACACTTTTGGAATAAGCACCATGAAGGATGTTTTCAAAGAATCTGGAAGACAACCAGATGAGAAGAAGTTGTTGAATACATTCATTATGTCATTCTGAATCACTGCCCAAGCTCTTTTGTAAAAGTAAAAATTGAAACCATCTGGACCTGGTGCCCTGTTTTCCCCACAAGAGACAATGGGATTCCAAACCTCCAATGGTGTGAAGGGAGAGATAAGCATGTCATTGTCAGCCTTGGACAACTTAGAAAAAGCCATTCTTGATAAATCAAAAGCGACATCTTTTCCCCTTCGGTAAAGATTTCTGTAGTAATTAAAAATGACATCTTTAATTTGAACTGGATCTAAAATTGAGTGGTCACCGCAATCAATTCTAGAAATCATGTTACTCCGAAAATGAGCTGAAGCAACACAATGGAAAAATGTCGTGTTCTTATCTCCCAATAAAGACAATCTGAGCCTTGATTTTTTATGCCAAATTTTCTGTAATCATTTTAAGTTTGTTTCTTAAATTAGATAGAGTGCTCCTTTGAGTATCGGATAAAGGTCTAACCATATCATTAGAAGTCATATGAATAATTTGGTCCTGTAGCTCACTAATTTCAACTGACATGTCCCCAAAAACTTCTTTATTCCATTTGGAGATATTGTTTCTTAGGAGCTTGAGCTTAATGGAAATATCATTGGCAGCCACATCTGAACAAACGGAAGCCCAACTTACTTTTATAAATGGGAGAAATCTGTTGTCATCCCACTATGCATTTATCGAGTGGAATGGTTTCGGTCCTGAGTTTAGATTGACAGACGACTTAAAGACAATAGGGAAGTGATCTGACAAGGTGAAGTCGATGGTTGAAATCATTTGGCTAGGCCACCGAGCGGATATACTGCTGGAAACGAGCACTCTATCAATTCTCGAAAAAGAGAGAGAATTACGCCATGTATAGCTTCTGCCATGAAGAGGGAGATCAAGTAATTCACTCATTCGTAAAATTCTGAAATTCGTGAATAGAGTTGTTGAAAATTCTATTAGATCTCTCATTGGGATGTAACACTTCATTGAAGTCTCCACACACAATCAAGTTATTTAGAGACGAGATCACCGGTGACAATTCTGACCAAAGAATAGCCCTATCTACAACGTCATCATGTGCATAAACCACTAGAAGATGAATATCAACCTCAAAATTTATCACATTTAATAAAATCCAACGATCAACAGTAGATACAACAGAGCATTTAATCAAAGCGGAGTTCTAAGACATGATAATACCACCAGAAGAGTTTGTGGATGGGACATAGGAATATCCAAAATCAGAGTGCCTCCAATATTTCCTCATCATAATGTCTTCAATCATATCGTGCTTCATTTCAATGAGAAGGAAGAAATAAAGACTGTTTCACAACACAAGAATGAACAAAGTTGCATTTAGATAATTTATGCAACCCACCTCGACAATTCCACATCAGAAAGTTCAGAGACATAGGAGAGTGATACACCTGGATTATTGAGGTAAAACTCAATTCGAGGAAATGATTTCCTCAAGATGTGTACAGACTTCATCCTTCTGTGCACCATTAAATAAGCCAATGCCCATGCCAATTCGCCATGATTCCTCTACTTCGGTAATGCTTTGATCATTGACAATGCCATCAATTTTTTTTTTTTATGATGCTATTTCTATTGTAGATGTCAATACTGCGATCGTAAGAGGAGCCAATACTTGTGCTCTCTCCAATTCCAGAATGAGATATTAACTTGCCCTTGCATTTTGATTTCTTCATGGTTGACTCTTTTGCTACATCATATAATGGGCAAGACAAGTCTGGTTGTCGAGAGTTGTTGGCTCCGGAATGGGAAAATTATTGTCAGGCTGTGGTTCGTTAATGCTGGGACGTAGAGGGCTGTGATTCCTTCCCTCTAAATTTGTATCTGGTGAAGTAACAACAAAAGAGTTTGGAATGGGTTCTTTATCACTTGAGTGGTTGTTGCCTTCAAGGGGTTGCCCTTCAATCAAATTGTTAACAGCAACACAGGTTGCATCTTTGATTAAAGAAGAGAGGACTTCGGCAGGAGATAGTCTTTGAGACTCATTGGCATGGATGGAGGTTGAGCTACCGATTGTCGCAACATGTTCCTCTTCAAAGACTGGTTCTGAAGAGACTACTGATGCTAGATCACAATTTGAACATCCATATGTTTGTCTAACTGCCATGTGTACTCGAAATGTTATCGAGTTAACTGAAACTTTAAAACTATAGCTACAAAGATTGATAGGAACAGAGACCAAACAGCTAACAATATCCACTTGGTCCGGCTTTTCAAAATTAAAGTCAATAGAGAGTAGATTACCAAATTTGGAGGCCAAGAATTTGATAAACGATTCATCTAAGCATGATGGTGGGATGCCTATGAAGTCCATCCATATGATGCATTCAGAGGGACAAAAATGATCTTCAAAAGGCTTAATCCCTGCCAGAACGTCATTCAAAGATTCCCAATCATTTTCTAAGAAGCTGTTAAGAGCATCCTTCGAATAGAACCCTACTACGGCAAGTAAGCCACCTGCTGGTGCCACAAAAGCAGTAGCAAAATTTCTGACTTTCATTATGGATTCTAACTTCGGTATAGTCTCAATCTTCCTGACCGTAACAATGCAAGGTCCAATGCAATTTGTTGATAGCCTTACCATAGTGTAGTTTCATAACCAATTGGGGAGGTTGATTGGCCGATTTGGGTCTGGTTACATCAGCATAGGATCTGGAGTCTCTGCTTAACGGAAAGAACTTTCTCCGGGGCTCAATTGGATTTTTGAGAGTTGTCAAAATAGGAGCTCGATTGATTTTATTGGGAAATCTGGCGACAAAAGCCCTCAGTTTCCTTGAGCCGATTTCAATGGTATTTATGACATGCTCAAATCCTGATGTGGTCGCAGAAATCCGAAATGAAGCTGTCTTACATTCGTCTTCCTAGCAATTGATATGGTACCAACAATTCCGAATCGAAGAAAAACACGATGAAGTACCTGTACATTCCAATTGGACGGACAGCCTTCGAAATAGATGGTCCTCTTCAGATTTATGGTCTTATCGGCATGAGAGGAGCTGTTGGCAAGGTGGCTTTGGGAGATTGGTTGTTGATACGCAGCTTGATGAGTGAAAGTTGGCCAGATTAGAGCTGAATTTTTGGCAGTAGAATGGAAAGAAACTGTGGGTGGGAAAGGTGGTGGTGAGGTGTCAAGGTGGTGAGCACGGTGGTTAGAAGGGTAGGTCGTAGTTGGTAAAGCCTTTGGTGGGTAATGGGACACGTGACCTAATTTTGGGGGGTAGGTGTTTTGAATTTGACATGTATGAAACCTAGAGAGAGGGAGGACCTTCTCGCTCATGATTTTTTAATTATGCTAATATTATAGCAGCACCGAGTAACAAAAATCAAGGTAATGAGTAAAGTGAAGGTTAAAACCCAACTCACATGCAATCGAAATTGTTAATGGAGAAGTAAATAAGAGTTGAAAGAAAAAGTGAACTAAGACTACTCGCAATATAAAGCTAAAAATTTCAGATAAAATCATGTACAGTTTCACAAGATTCGATTTGAAGGGAAATAAAAATAATTTGAGATATTAGAAGTAAGAGCAACAAAATTAAAAGAAACGTGAGGAATAATGAGTGGATGGAAAGAGGAAGTAAAACTTAATTGGTGGAGCATGACCGTATTATGGTTAATAAGTTTTTAAAATATTTAAAATAGGTTACAAGTATTTTTTTGTGGCATTTTAATTATTATTTTGCATAAGTTAATGCATTTTAGTGCTTTTTCCTTAATATTAAAAGTAGTAACATATATTTTTTATGAAAAATTAAGGATTGAACTCTTACCCTTTCAAAACTTTAATAAAAACCTTACCAATTCTACTAATATTTATTTAGGTCTACTCTTATCTTTTAAATAATGGCAATTAAATTTTTAAGTAAAAAAAAATATTTTTGGACCACCTTCCAGAGCCGACCTTATATTAAGGCCAAAGAAGCATTGGCTTTCGGCCCCCAAAAAATAAGCCCCAAATTTTTTTTATTTTTTTTATATTATTTCTATTATTCTTCTATTAATTTCCAATGTGTTTTCACATTTTTTTAAAAAAAAAATTAGCCTAATTAAGCACAAACCATTGCTTTCTTTATTTTAAAAAGAGACTAATTAAGGACTGAATGACAAGTAATTAAGCACTAAACATTGCTTTCCCTTTTTTTAAAAAAAATTAGCTAATTAAGCAATAAATGGCATAATTATTATTTATATTAGCGGTTAGTTTTTTTATTTTTTTTACCTACAAATTAGTTTCAGATTTTTCCTAATTAGTTTGTTATTTACACTTTAATTCTTTATATGTGTTGTTAGATTGACTTGATTACCACACTACTCCCTTTAACATACAAATTATAAAGCTAATAAGTGATAGATAATGCTCTTCAATTTTTCTGCTATTAGTTATAAAATCAGGTGATATTCTTCTATTTTATATTATCGTTTACTATGTCGCAAGAAAGACTAAACGGTTTAACTATAATATCTATAAAAAAAGATTTAGTATCACATTTTGAATATAAAAATTTGATAGATAATTTTGCATCTCAAAAAATACTTAGAATTGGGTTTAACTAGGGCTAGGGCCCCAAAATTTCGTAGATTTGGAAACTTCGTCTCAGGCCCCAAATTTTATAGGGCCGGCTCTGCCCCTTCCGGCTATGGGCCCTAGGCGATGGCGCCCGTTGCCCACATCCTGGGATCGGGTCTGCTTTTAGAACCTTATTTATATACAAACTCAGTAGGTACTCCGAAAGCGATGTGAGATTCATTACTAGCAATTATAATATTATTGAATCAAACTTTAATGACTAGAGAAAAAATCTCTCCACGAAGTAGGATTGAAATAAGACTCATTTATTTTTCATGACAATTTGCTATCTTTTTTCGTAAATGAAAAAGCAATGATTATCGTGTTAGTCTTCAATTCATCCTTATTCCGGCCACGCCAAAGATTTTGTATTTGTTGTGGTTAAGTGTACAGATTTGTTAACTGAGTTGTCATGTCCAAGCAAACGCATGCCATATGTTCAACGAATCACTATACACTTGTTCATTTCAAAAGGAAATTTAGTTCAACGACATAAATTAAGAATAAATAATTAATCAATACAGATGAGATATAGAATACTATACTATAATAGAATAAGGAGGAATCATTGAATACCAGTAAAAGAAACTCTACCAAAACCCAAATGCCCATCCTTATACAACTCTAACCATACCCTTTCTGCTTCAAACCCTCCCATTTCCTCTTCTAATGTTCCCATCATAATCCCATCTATACCCCCTTCTTCCTCAGCCGTCCGATCATCGTCATCATCGCTGGTCTTTGCTTTCTTCTTCTTTTTCTTCTTCCTTTTGACTCTGCGCACACACTTCCTTCCTACCATCCAGGGCACTTTTACAAAAGCAAATGCAAAAATATTGATCAAAGCACATGGACAACAGCAAAGAGCTACACAATCGGCTATTAACCCGGCTGTACATGACCCACAATACTTCCCGGAACACTCGATCATATCTCCTCCTTCATCAACACTGCTGCTATTTGTTGTTGCAGCAGCAGTAGTAACAGTGTGCCTGCAGGTGCAGCTGTTCTTCTGTGTGGGTCCACCGTTTGATGAGCTCTCGTTGTGGGTCCTATCCTTACGTGGCAAGCCAGGTGGGTTCTCCTCCATTTGATGTCTTTGTATTTCTTCTTCAACCTCTCCTGTTCTTCTTCTCTCTGCAAGATTACAAAAATGGTGGTTTTTACTTTCTTTCATGCATTTAAGAGAATTACAGAGTAGCAAATATGACTTCAAAAACAATTTATATATTACTAATCACTACAATTTTAAAAGGGTATTTACGTAACTATGTTATTCGCAAATATATGTTAAACTTTTAAACTGCACCTCTTTTTTTTTTGTTTAATATGTGACTTTTATTTAAGGATTTTTTTGTTTTTTTTTTTTTTGCAGATCACCGAAACTTTATTCCGCCCACATCCAGATTCGTTTTGGGTGGCGCACTTGACTGTAGTGAGTGAGTCTCCCAATAAGGATTTTTCGCATTTATTATAACTCGAACTCGAGATCTTGCTTAAGCGATATCAAGCAGCTTACCACTTGGACTAGCTTTTATTGATTTTATTTAAGGTTTTTAATCACATTAATATATGTATTATCTAAGTTATTCCAAAGAATTTTTTACTTTTAATATATTTTAAAATTCAACTTGTAATATTAATTAATAAACAACTACTCGATATTAAAAAAAGAACAAAAATTTAAAAAATAAACAGATGAAAACGGAATGCCATATAAAAAGATCGTGCAATAATTTTTAACTTTTGTTCGAAACAATAAAGAAAATACATTAAAAAGGAAAGTAAATAAATTTCATGCTAGGGGTACGGACTATGGAGAATCCTAGTAAACACAATAATGTCCAATAATGCTGGATTTTGTTGTTTTCTCATAAAAATATCACCACCTGAATGACACTCTTTTTTCTTTTTACCTTTATTATAAAAAAAACTAATAAATATACATGATGCAGTTCACTTAGTAACGCAATGAAATAATTAAAATGATGATGAGGTTTGAGTTTCATTTAATACATTTGAATTGAAAAAATGAGGAGGGTTAATTATAAATAAATTTTTTTAATAAATATACTTATAAATATTATTAAAAAAAAAAAGCAATGCATCTTCTTTTTCACTAATTAAAATGAAATAATTAGTAAAATATTTAAATTGCCCACTAAATATGTTTATGGTAGGGACGACGGTGGGAGCAACATATCCCCTAAACTAGTCAAATACCATAGCTAAGAACATACGACCAAAAATCTTTAGCTACGCCTTGTAAGACACCAATACTTCTTTGTACCTGCACATTCATGTGCATTATTGGAGCCTACCTCATTTAGAACACTAACGAATTATATAGAAACTTTATTAAAATCAAGTCAAGTTTTATTATATATAGCATTTTTTAGTTTAATACTACTTCAATTGTTATTTTCTTGTTGTTGCTAATAGGTTCCTTTATAGTTATTGTTATATTCGAAACAACTAATGACAATTGTTAATAATCGTAACCACGTACCTAAAATTAATGTTTGATGTGAAAAAATAAGCCACTCAAGAATATTCTCAAATATTCACTAAAATATGAAAGTTATTATTAAGAAGGAAGCAATCTAAATATATATGCCTTTAGTACTAAGTGCGGTTTTAAAGATCATTTATGATATCATGTCCCAATTATCACCAACTATATAAAATTCTAGTTGTATAAGATGTATATATGACCTAATTAGTTGATGATAAAGTAACCGCGAATTTATACGGCTTTTATCCTCTATAAAAAAAAAGGATTATAATTCTCTACATTAAAGTTAGAGAGTGATACAATAACCGGGAATGAAAACAATAATTTCAGAAATACTTAATCATAATCCTTTTAAAGCGAATGAAAATAATAAGATTTATTAAAATGGTATCATGAATGGATTTTCAACTTTAAATGATTGTAATCTAGAAAATAGATCAATCCGTAATATCTTTGTCTACCAATCAATTTACTAGTTTCTAAGAATTCAGTTCAAAAAATCAGTTGGTCACCAAAAACATACTCTTTCATTGATGTTTACTGTGGTATGATAAAGACCAACATCCAGATTAATTATCTTAATCAAAGTATTTAACAAATAACTATAGCTTAATCCCACAAAAAATGAGAAGATAAACACAAAAAAAGTGTAGAAAGTCTTATTTATATCTAAACGATATGAAAATTCATATAATGAAATTAACAAGAATTATGTAGCTTTTTCAAAAGTGTAAATATGAAATGCGTTATATGTTATACAATGGCTGAATTTTCAATTGCTACTAATGAACAAAAGTTTTTAGTATAATAATTAGTGCAAAATTAATAATTAAGGGGAGTTAATATTGGGTGGTGGACACATATAAAACAAATAGAAATGTGAAGAGTTGGCGAGAGTTGCAGGGGGTAAAATGAGTGGGGAAAGGTAAAAGGGTTAAAAGAAGTGGTGGAGGGGGTCAAGCTATAAAATGGAATATGAGAAAGACCTGACAATACTAAAGCCAGTGACTAAGTTGATGAAAAAGCAGTTGCCCTCAATGTTTTTTGCGTTAAATAATATTTATGGCTTCATGTCTCATACCTTATATGGCTTTCCTACAATTCTTCTGCTGTCCTACCTTTCGTGCCACACCATGCATCCGGTGCATTACTCTGTACTCTTTGTATGAATGACAACCGTCTCATAAACTACTTTATGCTGTTACTTTTTATTATTTTATTCATTTCTGAGGCACTTGTTATTCATGCAGGGAGTATGGAGCAATGCAACGGGTGCATAGTATAATTTCCCGCCCCTTTCACTAGTGGTGGTGCCAACGAATGGCGAGGGGCAGCTATCCTACTCCACTCCATAGTTTAGGATTTTCTAAAGTTGTATATTTTAGACAATCCTAACCATCGATTTAGTTTTGATAGTTGAGATTTAATTTTAATTGTTTGTAACGTCCACAATGCATTTAAATTTTAACCATTAAAATTCAATGAATGGTTGAGAATGGCTAAAATGTAATTTTACCGATCTAAAACTTTAGAATCTAAATTCCTACTCCATACATAAGAGTAAAAAGTACAGTATTCTCAGATTTTACAAATACTTCAAGGATTGAAATTTGAAATTTTTTTGCATACTAATGTAGGGATTAATGCATTAGACACCGATATCAAACTGACGCATGAGACTCAATCAATTTATTGACTATCATTGTTTTGAGTGATGAATATAATTAGGTTCCCAAAAAGGTACAAATTATAAAATGATAGCTTATCGTGGCTAAGAATGAATCGTTTTACGGTTACCATCATGTCAAACTAGTACAATAAATTAAATCATAGCGATCTTTATTAGTTTGGTCCAAAACCATGCTAAAACACCTTTTAAACTAGAAATCACATAAATTTTTGACTATAACTATATAACACACATTAAATTTTGATGGGCAAATGTCTAAAAATTGTTTAGATTATATATGTTTGCTATGTGCTGTCAAGTTTCAACAATATGCCCTGCCCTTATAATATTCCTCCCATCACCTCTCTATGTACATATATTGTGTATTTTATATTAGAGTTTTGTTTAATATATACACATTAACAAAGAAAATGTTCATCAAATGACAAGTTTGGTTCACATGGGTCCTGACTTTCTGTAGGATTTTTAATTTTACCCATTTCATGGCCCAGAAATTAAATAAACCAGCTAGAGTTGCTACTTTTTAAATAGTAATTTAATACTATAATTAATACCTAAGAATACTTTTCCCGTGCCATATAATTTGAAAAATAAGGATACAATTAGGTAGACTGATTTCTAGTTTAAAAGGTGTTTAAGCATGGTTTTGGACTAAACTAACTAAAGATAGCTATGATTTAATTTATTGTACTAGTTTGACGGGATGATCACCGTAGATCGATTCATTCTTAGATCGATTCATTCAATTAGGTAGACTTGATCACATACCTAATAGTAATTTTTTCTTTGTTATTTTTTCTTTTTATTCTCTAAACAAAATTTTATTTTGGGAGGAAGAAGAACCTCATTTGAACGTATTTCTTCCCCCTCACCCACTAAGTTTTTTGAAATTTATTCTTTTTCTTTCTGTCTTTTAGTTTTTGCGTGAAATAATCTACAATCGATATTCTATTGAGCTTTCATCATGCGATCGTTTTCTTCGACTGTGGATCTGCTTCTACACAACATAACTATGATAGTATTACCTCTGGGTTGCGCTCTATATGAATCTAGTCAAAATACATGCTGATCTTTCATATTAGGTACTCAGATCCATCTCTTTTAAGCAAGATCGTTCTAGATCTGCAAAACTGGTTGGTGTTATCGAGTAAGTCAGAGTTCTTATGGTTGTGAATCTCCGATGACGTGAAGCATAGCTTGAGACAATAGAGGTTGCAGAATTATTATAGTTTAATTTTCTTTATGTTGTTCTCTTGCTCTTGTGACGAGTTTTTTCTATCTCCCAATTTGGTGAGATCATATTTCTCTGATTTTAATAGGATGCTTTATTTAATTTGTATATCAGTCAAAATGTATTCTAAGTATCAGTAATTAATGAAATTTTTCTATTTACTTTGAAAAAAATAAGGATACAATTAAATTTTAATATTTAATATCATCAATTAATTAATGGATTGCTTTCATAAACAACAAAGTTTGACCAACATTAAGAGCTAGTTTGATTGTGCTTATTTCGGCTATTTTTTTAAAAACTTCATTTTAAAGCTTTTTTTTAGAAGTAGTAGATTTTATTTTGAAAAAAATAAATCAGACACTTTCTAATTAATTAGCATGAAAGATCAAAATTTGTTGTTTAAAGTAAAAATATGTAGTTTAATTAAAAGTTTGTGATAACAACTTATTTGAACAACATCTTGAAAATTAATACTAATGGCAGGTTTGAGATTGCTGTCAGAGCTGTTGTCATGAAAAGCTCTACTTAAAAACTTTTAATAAAACAACATATTTTGATATTGGACAAAAGATTTTAACTCTTAACATTAATTAATTAATTAGGAACTGTTCACTTTTAATTTTCAAAACTTTTCGGGACAGCAGCTTGGAAAAGCTTGAAAATAGAGCTTTTCAGAAAAGTAGTCTGAGAAAGCAATGTCAAACTGGCCTTAAATAAGCGGTAAATGTAAGATTTGCTGAAAGTATGGTTGAATTTTATTAAAAAGAAAATAGAATAGGATAGTGAAAGTAATTTTGAGATATATATGATTGAGACAAAGTCATAAGTTTTGAGATATATATGATTGAGACAAAGTCATAAGTTTCCCAAAATCTTGAGTTCGTACTAGAATTCCTCAAAAATCAAATAAATTATATGAAAAATGTAAATTGAGTATAGCAAGAACAAAAAAAAAGTAATAAAATATAGTAGGAGTTTATTGTGACTGACATGTATAAACTGCTTTGTTTGATATACCATGTCATGTGTATAAGTTAATATTTTATATTACTTGAGATCTGGTTGTCTATGTATTCTCTATATATAATTGTGGTAATTTGATTTACATTTGTCTATTGGTTTAGAGGTTTTAAACTCGAAATCTCCAATTTAAATAACCTGATACATTACTTTAGACTTCGGATCAAGTCATTAATTCTTCACTGATAACAAATGAATTTTATGTATAATTTGATTTTTTACTTGCCTTGCAATTTTTTGAAAATAAAAGAACATTGTTATACATATATGAACAAAAGGTTGTGAACCTGACTCACGGACTAGACTATTACAGTATTTTGGTCAACATGACTTCCAATTTTCTAATAAAGTAAACAATTTTAACTTATAATTTATTAAATTTAATAAATTTCAGTAATCAATAATTAATTTTATTATAATACGGTAGTATCTAAAGTATTATTAATTATTGTTATTATTATAATATAATAATATTTTAATATATTATTATTTATATTATTAATTATCTTTTCATTTATTTTTAGTATTTTTAGCTTTTGTTCATCTATTCAGTTTCAATTTAATATTATTAATTATAAGTTGAAAAGAAGATAGGTTGTTGAGCTAACACGCATTGAAGAGGGGAAGGGTTAATGGCTAACTTAGGACCAAGCGAAATGTACCTTCCCAGTCCTAAAATCTTGTTTTTTATTAGGGTAAACTTAATAAAAATTATTATATAGTTTCACCAATTTATAAAATGGGGTTTGAGAAATTTTTTTTGTAAAATAGGGTATGTGGTTTTAAAAAATTTTGTAAAAAGGGGCCTATGAATTCAGAATAGTGGTGTTACATTGAATATTGTTAACAATTTAACATTCTAATAATTTAACATTCTAATAATTTAACCTTGTTATTTATAAATTATACGTCGTGATTTGAATAATTTTCGGAAATTTTTTTTATGATTTTTTAAAATTTGTTATCATAGTTTAATTAAAAAAATATTTGCACTATTAAAAAAAATTTTAAAAAATTTCACGGATGTGTATTGTATTTTTAATGACCATCCCGTAAAAATTCAGATAAAAAAGAACAAGATTACACATTTTCGTGACATAATTTAATATTAAGGATTCTTTATTTGCAAATTTTTTGAAACCGTAGATTCTGTTTTGCAACAAAAATTCTTCAAACCCTATTATGTAAATGAGTGAAACGACATGATACTTTTTTTTTAAGTTTACCCTGCCTTGTTCTTTTCAACTTATATTCAGTTCAGTTCGGTACTGTTCAGTACTTATCAGTACTGCATATATATAAATTTACACTGAAATAAGTACTGATAAGTTCAGTTCAGTTCAATACTGCTACTTATAAATTGAAAAGAACATGGATAGTTCTTTTCAACTTATATTCAGTTCAGTTCAGTACTTATCAATACTGCATACATATAAATTTACACTAAAATAAGTGCTAATAAATTCAGTTTAGTACTGCTACTTATAAATTGAAAGTCCTAAACTCCTTACAGAAACTACAATTGAACCATTGTTCCCTTAAAAGACATTAATTTCATTAAGTAACTCTTTATAGTTTCAACTTCTACTGATTTTCAGTACAGTAACATATTAATTTACTATCATTTTCTTTCGCTATTAATTTAAACAAATGCAGAATGTGAATCAATTGCTTCACCAAACAGATGAAATAGTGAAAAAAACCAAGAAAAACTTACCTCTCTGGCGGCAGTGCCTACAGTTGAGCAACAATTTGAACAGAAAATGTAAGATCACTGAATTTTCTTGAAATTGGAAAAGAAATTGCTCTTTGTTGTTTTATGAAACTGTAGCTAAGTTAAGTGTATGAGTTGAAAATTTGAACAAAAGCAAGATTGATCAGATCTGAATTCTTATGTGTGTATATGTATAAATAAGCGGCATTGTGCATAGGGAATCACTGGTGGTCAGAGTTAAGGTTATTTTAATGTGTGTATATATTTAAAATGAGGGGTAAACATTATATTAATTAACTCACTGTGTTAGCTCGATCAGTGAAATTATTGTACGTCATAAATCTGTGTATCGGACGCTTTACTAGTTCAAAGGTTATGGTTTAAGACCGAACATCTTTTGGGAGTGCTTTTGGAAATTGTGTGAAAAGATGAGACACCAAATAAAGTTTACAGCACTTAGGGCTTTAATCGAGTCGAGTTTTGGTATATTTCGTTTTACTTTTTAATCGAATTCGAGTCGAGTCGAGCTCGAGCTTAAAATTATGTTCGTGTTCGGTTCGTTTAAGTGTTCGTTAGTTTGCGAGTTGTTTACGAACAACTCATTTATTTTGTTCGTAAATAGTTTGCTAATTTGTTCGCGATCGAGCTTGTTTACTTTGTTCTTGAACAATAGTGTGCATTCTGTGGTTACTTTATTTCTTACAAGGTACCCATTTCTTTGCACTTTTTCATCATAAGATGAGTGGTAGTTATTTTAATCCAATAATGAAAAGGCAAAATAATGGTTAAATAAAGTAACCATAAAATATGCCTAGGGATTTGGATTCTCTAAAGTTCAATCTCTGTACAGTTGTACATTTCACTCAATCTCAACCATTCATTGAGTTTTAATGGTCCAAATTTTATTGCACTGTGGATCCCACAAACCATTAAAACTGCATCTGGACCATTAAAACTCAATTGATAGCTAAGATTGACTGAAATGTACAGCTTTAGAGAGTTTGAACTATAGAGAATCTAAATCCATATGGCTAGTGCCAATTTAATACATAATTTAAAATGGGTTATAAAATTGGATTGGGTAATGTTATACATATACTTGTTGTATTAGTCTAACTTTATATAGTCATGTTTTAATTTAATTTTATAAAATTTTATTTTTGATATATAATTATAATAATCGAGCTAGTTCTTGAACATTTATCGAGTTGTTCCACGAACTTGTTCGCAAACCTCTAATCGAGTTTGTTCACGAGTTAACGAGCTGAGTTTTGCCTTGTTCATGTTCATTTTATTCATAATTCGAGCCATAAAATCATGTTTACGGACTATTCATTTATAAATTAAATTGAGCCGAATCAAACTTTTAAATGGCCGAACACCGAGCTAACTGTTAAGAACGGCTTAGTTCATTTATAGCGCCCAAAGAATACTGCATATTAAATGCTTATATAAAACACCATATTGATAACAACAAACGCTGTAGTTTGACATCAGTAAAAGATGAAAACTCTGGCAAAGGAAGATTAAAAAATACTATAGTATAAGAAAAATGAGAGTGTCGGATGGTATTTTCGATGAGTTCCAATGACATAATATAGGAAATTGTTTATCTTTTCAATATTTTTTTTATGTAAAAAGCTCTCATTACCATTACTGTGTTTTTTTTACTTTGCAATTGCATGCTCAGTTACGCACGTGAGAGGGACGGTGGACATGTGCGACCCAACTTCGTTGAAACTTTTTTTAAGCAAGCTTTCAAAATAGATATCAAAATTTTACTAATTAATAATACAATTGATTTCAATACTAATTAAACTCCAAATTCGAGCTTTTGACCATTGTAATCTATAGTTAATGATCTAGCAGATGAGGTCTTAGGTCCCTTAAGCATCTCTATATGGTTGCAAGCTTGATCATGGAGATGGAAATGGAACAAATAGTTTTGGAAGGGTCGCCCCCTATATGGGCCTTTGCAGTACCGATCTGGATTAGTCGATCAATGGACCGGATACCAGACGGTGAAAATAAAAAAATAATCCGTTTGATTCATGGAATGAGAAAAAAAATCAATTGTTTCCAAGTTTTATGCCTAACAGTGTCCTCCATGCGTGTAATTTTCGACATGTGATAATTTGCGGGAAAGATATAGAGTGTAAAATATATGAGAGAGAAGTGATAAAATTAATGCACGTCATAATTCAATTAGGAGACACTAAATTAAGCACAATTAATGTTGTCCCGGAAAAATTATGGCAAATTCTTTAATTTCAACATTTGAACTTATGATATTTTTTTTAATATTTACGAGTATTTTCATTAGGTTAATTTTGTTTGGGGCTTAATAATAGTTAAGGCTCTTCATCTCTCTCAATAAGTGTATTTAATGAATTTAAACTTTATTTTACCTTCAACTTGCTCAGCCTGCTTAGCCAACACCTTATTAATTCTTTATTTTAATGATATAAATAATCACTTGTGAGATTGTTATTCTGGAGATAATGTGTATTCTTTTATTTCACTTAAATAAGTATTCAATGAGAGTTTTAGTAGCTATGATGTGTTTAAGACTACATATTTCGACATAGGCAGAATTATTGAGGAATACTTTCAAGATCTATTTACAACCACAAATCCTAACCTCAATCTATTCCCGGATCATTGCATTAGGAAGAAAATTTCAGGGGATAAAAAAGAGATGCTTGCTCGACCGTATACGGCCGAAGAAGTCATGACTGCCTTAAAACAATTTGACGGTTTTAAAAGTCCAAGACCGGATGGCATGCCTGCAATTTTCTTCAAGAACTTCTGGGATATAGTTGGTGATGAAGTAATTGATCTGGTACTGCAAGTTCTAAATGGAGGGGATATGCTCCCAGTTATGAACCATACTTTTATCACTTTGATTCCCAAAGTTAAGAGCCCAAAGAGCTTGAAAGATTTGAGGCCTATAAGTCTGTGCAATGTTATTTACAAATTAGTGTCAAAATGCCTTGCCAATAGATTAAAACCGGTGTTAGAGACCATCATTGATAATGCTCAAAGTGCCTTTGTCCCAGGGAGATTAATTATGGATAATGCTCTTATAGCATTTGAGTCCTTCCATTTTATGAAGTATATACAGGCTAAAGACCGAGGAACTTCCGCTCTCAAGCTTGACATGAGCAAGGCCTACGATAGAGTGGAATGGGGATTTGTAACTAAAATGCCAGAGCTGATGAATTTTCCTGAATCTCTTATTCTGTTAGTGCTGAAATGTCTCAGTTCAGTTTCCTACTCTTTCCTTGTAAAGGGGGTGCCTAAAGGCCATGTGGTGCCAACGAGGGGTCTTCGTCAAGGGGACCCAATCTCACCCTATTTGTTTCTAATTTGTGCAGAAGGTCTATCAGCATTGATTAGGAAAGCTGAACAGGAAAGGAAGATTCATGGAATCCAAGTATGTAGGTGTGCCCCAGTTATTTCTCATTTACTCTTTGCGGATGACTCACTCATATTCTTCAAGGCCAATATTGCTGAATGTCAACAAATTCAGGAAATCCTTTCCCTCTATGAAGTGATTTCTAGGCAGCGGATTAATTTCGAGAAATTGGAGTTAAGCTTCAGTAAAGGTGTTGATAGAGAATGACAGTGCAGAATTAAGAGTATGTTGGGCGACAAGGAAGTGGGGCAATTCCCAAAATATGTGGGACTCCCAACTGTCATCGGGTGAGCAAAGAAACAAGTATTTAGTTGTCTCATGGAGAAAATTGCAAAAAGAATCTACGGATGAAGTGAAAAGTTCTTGTCAAAAGCAGGAAAGGAAACTCTTATTAAAGTCGTGGCACAAGCAGTTCCCCAATACATCATGAGCTGTTTTGCTCTCCCGACATCCTTCTGTAAAGAGGTCCAGCAGCTGATTGCAAAATATTGGTGGAATAGCTCTGAGAACAAAAAAGGGCTCCATTGGCGTAGATGGGATTGGTTATGCAGACATAAAACAGAAGGAGGCTTGGGTTTCAGACATTTCCAATCCTTCCATTTGGCCATGCTTGCAAAGCAACTATAGAGATTCATCACGAAACCTGATTCACTATGTGCTTTAGTGTTCAAAGCTCGCTATTTCCGAAATGGTGATGTTTTATCTGCCAAGGCCGGTTTGTGATCAAGCTATGTTTGGCGAAGCCTTGTGTTGGCGAAGGATATCATAAAGGATGGTACATGTTGGAAAATCGGGAAAGGTGACAGAGTCAAAATTATGCATCATAAATGGATAGAAGGTGTTCCTTGTGCTAGGCCCCTGAATACAAAAACTGCCCTCCTTCTGAATATGATGCCTAATTGATGAGAGCACTCGAAAGTGGAAAACTGAGGTTATTGAGGAGGTGTTTTATGAAGATATTGCAAAAGCGATCCTAAGGCTCCCACTTAGTCGAGTACCTTTGGAGGATTCTGTTTTCTGGATGTATGATAAATATGGTAAATATACAGTCAAATCGGGCTATCAGTGTGCCTATAGGAAAAGGGTGACTGAGTCTACAGAAGCTTCTTCTTCAAAGGGTGCAATGCTATTTTGGAGCAAATTATGGAGACTAAACATCCAGCCGAAGATCAAGCATTGTATTTGGAGTGCTGCGAATGATATTCTCCCGTGCAAAGTGGCGCTTAGTTAGAGGAAGATCCAAGTGAACACTGATTGTACTTTTTGTGGGCAAAATGAAGATAAACTTATCCATCTTTTTAAAACTTGTCATATTGTTAAGCAAATTTGGAAGGCAATGGGTCTGAAAGTCAAGGTTTATAAGTTAGATGGCTTGAATTGCTTCAACTGGTGTCAGGAAGCTTTCCAAGTTCTTAACAATAATGAACAGGTCACCTTCTGCATGTATATATGGTGGTGGTGGTGGTGGGAGCATAGACGCATTAACCAGTAAGCAGAGGCAGTACCTAAAAAAAATAGTTGATCAGATCCTTGCGTTCAAGGACAGTGGTATACCAAAATGGGAGAGAGTACAAGCGGTTAAGGGAGCTGAATGTGCAGATAAATGGTGTCAACCTCCTGATCTGATCTTCAAACTGAATGTTGATACAGCAGTCCCAAAAGATTCTAATGATTGCACCGCATGTTTCATTGTTAGGGGATTGCCATGGTGAAATCCTCATGTCTGGACGTCACCATTGGTAATTGTTTGTCGGTGCTTCATGCTGAACTAAAGAGTATTAATCTTGGTATCCAGCTAGCACTTCAAGCAGGTTTCTACAATCTCATAGTGGCCTCTGATTGTGTAACAACAGTTAAGGCATGTAATGGAGATAAGGTATTCTCAGGATACACATGCACAATTATTACTGATATTTCGGCTACTGCTGGTCTATTGGTAGTATTTCCTTTGTGTATTAACATAGGAAGAGCAATACTGTGGCTCACGCTTTAGCTAGATGGGGTTCCCGTTCTAAATCTGAAATCATATTAATGGAGGATGCTCCACCTTCAATTTATCCTAGTACTGTAAATGAACGGTTTTCAATTATCTAATGCAAGGCTTATTACTGATAAAAAAAAAAAGACTACATATTTCACATTCTTTTACTGAATCAAGTTTTACCTAAAAGTTTTCTTAAACTATACACCCTAGTTATGATGACCTTTTGCATGTATTTTTCTTTGATTATAAGTCGGTCAAAACAACTTATAAACACTTCTTAACCGTACAAGCAATTTTTAAAAGTAGTTTTTTTTAAAAAATAATTTGCGTAATTGTATTTATATTAAAAGAAAAATCTTCATTTACCCCTGGTGTGGTCCGAACCTATAATCTCTGTAGGCCACAATTTTAATCTTATCATTAGGCTAAGAATTGACCACACAATAATTATTATTATAAACTTTATTTAAAAAACAAAAATTTTAATTTCTAAAGTAGTTATGATAGCATATATTTCAATTTCTAAACAACTTATAAATAGAAAGTTATAAGTTAATTTTTGCCGCTTGTTTGAAAGGAGTTATACATCTAAGGTTTAAGCAAGTAAAAGATATATAAATACTTCATTTACCTCTACACGCCAAAAGATTTTTTATTTTTTACATATATTTTTTAAATAAAGATTCTATGAAATTAAAAACAACTTTAGAAAATATTTAAACAAATTTGAGTAATTTATTTTATTTTGAAGGACTACTATCCGTTACATAGTTTACAAAAAATTTTAATATCACTTGTTCTCATTCCATATGTCTCTAAATTTTCTCTAAAGTTGTTTAGAGAACCTATTTCCTTATTTTGTCGATCAATAATTCTTATAACTTATATGTTAGTAAAAACTTAAACTTAGTATAAGCTCCCTTCTTAGATAACTTTAGAAAATTACTTTAACTACATTATAGTGTCAGCATCCGGAAGCTTTCGGTTTGGGGGAGTAATGAGCATCTAAATGAATGATATATTTCATGGTCTTGACACCATATCTAACCCAAAACTCTAAGGTGATGGATTAATGGGCCCTTCCCAATTATATATCATTCACTTAACTCATTAAGTATCCATGTGAGATATTCAACTCCACGCTTGCCCCAAGGATTGCAAATGTTTCCATTATTGCAAGATGGGAAATCTCCTAGGATGCTCATCATTGTTTATAAGCCGGTTAGAAGACCTGATAAACTTTTTTAAACTCACAATTATTTTTATGAAGTGTTATGATGCTTATGTTCTAACTTATAAGAATCAAATAAGTTAAAATTTTGTTTGTTTAACATGTTGTTAAACAACCTATAAAGACCCAGTTCGATTAAATAAAAGGCAAATATATCTCAATTAATTTTACACACCAAAATTTATATTCTCTTCATATTCCTTTTAGTTATTTCATAGATTATACATTTCATTAGTTTATTATAAGAATTTTTACTAAGCAACTAAAACTTATAAATCAATTTTAGAAATTGTAAATTAAAAGGCTCATAAGCAATAAGCTGATAAAAATACACCCGCAACAAGAAACACCCCATTAAACAAGTCTACAAAAAGTTCATATAATCCAAATCAGGAAAAAGTAGTCACAAAAAACTATAATTTTTTTTTATAAAAGGTACTTTGTGAAATGACTAATGTTATCGAAATCGAATCGAACATTGAATTGATGAAGGCAATAATTCACAGTTTTTATGATTCAACCGAATTCAGATGTGATTCAAATGCGATTCAATTATAATTCAACAGCGAATTTCTAGTTAAATTAGTTAATTCGGTCCGATTTTATTAACATTGGAAATGATAGACCAACCACATAAAGAGATGGGCTGACTTAACTTCTACGAAATTGGCCCATCAGCCAGCAAGTCTAGCCCAGTGTCATTGCAAACAAATCGGACCTACAAGATCCATTAACAATCTATAAATACTGACACAAACCCTCCTTCTGCTACTGTAAATAACCCTAATTTCTACCGGCGCCGCCGATAATTAATCATTTCTTTTTCAGCTAGTTCATAGGTATACTCGTTCTTTTACTTGATGTTCGATATATTTTAAAAATTGATTTGTTTTTCCCTGATTTTGACGATGTATTCGAAGTGGAAAGATGAAGGAAGCAATTGGGCAGAGATGAAGAGTGCTTTAATTTCTGACACCTCTTGTATGAGAGGAGCTTTTTCGAGAGCTCCTCTTTGAGCACAGATAGCAACTCTCTGAGCCCTTTCCTCTTCCGTTTTTGTTTTTTTTACTCATTTAAAAGTTTTATTTGATTGTTTTTGTGCCTTTATTTTAATGTTATTGATTTCTCCGTGACGAAGAAATGCAGATGACGAGTCCGATCATCCATTCTTTAAATCGTGACGACAATTGAGGCATTTGTCTGAGAGAATACTTTAATTGATGCTCATTTTAATATTTTGATTTTGATTTTGTTATTCGTTTTAGTTTGTGTTTTTTGTAATTTTCAAACAATAGATTGACTTGCATTTTGAAATCGTCTCCTTTGATGGATTCTGAATTCTTAGTGTGTCTGTACTTTCAATATGTCCTGATACTCATTCCAATGCCTGCTTTTTTTCGGATTTTGAATTGATGGCCAATATTTGCAATTCAATTGATGAATACTGCTTTCTATTGGGAGTTATTTTGTATAGTTTTAAATTGAAACTATTGAATAAAGCAGCAGTGATAAGAACTATACTCTGGAATGAGATATGAAGCTTGAGCTTCAAAATCTATGATCGGATCTCAAGCACTTCTGAGCTGCTCTTGCTTAATCACTATTTTGAGCCTGCTTAGTTTACTCTTATTTGCTGCCAAATTTTCTTCGCGTAATTTTAAGTACTCGGGCAGGCATGCGCCTCTCCTAGTATACCAGCTTCTTTATAAGTGGCTTTTGACAAGCATGGACTTGGACTTACTTGGCATATGACATGATTAGTGAATTTTCGCATGTTTGGATTTTTTGATTTCTTCCACTAAAAAAATGTCAAATAGGAGGATTATATTGAAAACATGGCACTGTTAATCCTCAAATAATCATATTGATGATGTTTGGTGTTGGTTACAAATACTTTATAATTTTTAAATTGCCAAAACTATATAAGACAACAGGGAGTTGAATTAAATGTCATATCACTTGAATACTAGCAGTTCTGATTATGTTGCCAGTAGTTCGACACACTTACTGTACTTTGGTGATATTGCGTTGTAATTCGAGCGTAAAAATTGCAGAAAACTACCACAAGTACATTGAAATTTGAGAAACAATTATTTGAAAAAGGAAAATTACAAAAAAATTATTTTGGTTGATTTAGCTATTTCTATGAACGGAGAAAGTCACAGAAATAGATAAATGAACCAAATTTCAGAAGAAGCAACTGAAATGAGACGAGACAGAAACAAATGGGAAATTGAATAAGAAAATCTATTTTTGGGAGAATATACAAATTTGAAGACTGAAATTCAAGTGTCATTGTTTAATAGAAATGTTATGATCCATAATATTCATAATAATTGGATTACTTTTATAATTCCGCACTGCATGTAAAGTTGAGCAGCTCATACTCGCTAGTTTTTTTCATTTATTTTTTTACTGATTACGGTCTTATTAAATTAAATATAAATATAATTTTAATTAAAGGTGAATATTAATTAAATCAAGTACTATTTTTTTTTGTCGAATGAGTATAATTTTATTAAATTAAATTAAATATAATTGTAGTTTTAATTAAAGGTGGACTTTGATTAAATCAAGTCTTCCTATTTATTGAAGAATCAACTATTTTAGTTAATAGGTGAGTAGTTTGATTTGCAGATATAAATAATGTTCAGATTAACGAAAAAAAAAGCTAAAAGTACTTTGCAAAGCATAGAGGTTAAATTAAATATGTATTCTTTAAAGCGAATATAATATTAAGGGCATCAAGCTCAAGGGTCTTGTTGTCTACTCCTAATTATTTCAGCTAGCTTAAATCTTCCATGTAGCTCATAGCTTCCGCGATAAGTGCATCACCTTGACCTTGCATGATTATGGAACAACCAGCAATGAGATTACCTAAGTGATAACGTATTACACAGCCATGGCCGAGCATGTTGCCATTGTCAAACACACTAGCATCCGAATTGCACTTAAGCCATTGGATGTGGGGTCTTCTCCATTTGCTCACTGTATTACTGATAAAAACTGATTCTTTGACGTTGGTTGTTTGCCACTCTTTCGAAAGTCTCATTCCGTGTTTGATTACCTGAGAAGTAATTCGGAACTGAGCATTCCAAATCCAATTATTTCTTGAAGACCAGTACGCGTATAATAAACATTCAACTTCAATTTTCGGCCTGTCATGGTGACAAACCCAACTCCACTCCGATACAGTAGAGACAATGACCAGCCAATCACTACTGAAACATTCAGTCCAAACTGAAATAACGAAAGGGCATGTGATCAAGGCATGATAGGTTGTTTCGTTTCTTCACCACAAAGGGTGTAAATATGGTCAACTGGGACATGTCTACTTTGAAGCTGCACTAGTGTTGGAAACGAATCAGTTGCTACTTTCCAGAGGAAAATGACGACTCTAGCAGGTGATTGAAGTTCCTAAATCTTATGCCATGAGGGACTTACAAAATTCGAGGGGAGATCATTTTCAAAACACCGAGTCGTCTCCTGTAAACCATGGAATTTGCACTGTCGTTATTGCATCAACCTCATACTAATTGACTAGAATATGAAGTTGTCTTAGATTCCATGAGTTTGCGTCATTATCCATGCGAATCTTGACAGTAGCATCTTCAAAACCATGGGCGGTGGGCTTGTAATTCCTGACATAACTAAAGATGGTAGCCACTGATCTTTCCAAATTCTTGTTCGTCGTCCATCTCCAATACGAAACCCCATTCCACGCTTAATAATGCCTTGGGCAGACATAATACTATGCCAAACAAAACTTGCATTTGATGGAGTAAATGCGTAAGTAAAAGCACAGTTTAGGTAGTATTTATGGAAATTGTTAAAAATATATGGTTTAAGTTCTATATTTACTAAATTAACCTTTTATATTTCCTTTGCACTCTCTGACCAAATTTACGTTTTCATTCTTCTCCTATACGTTCTATATAAATAGTGGGAGTTAATTATTTTTCCTCGTTAGTTCAACGATCTCCTCCTTGCTTTTCCATATTCTCTCTGCGATCTCTTCTAAGTTTCGTCTTTTCTATGTTATTTTTTTGCTCTTCTCTGAAACAGTCGATCATCTTCTCTGCATATTTTGATTCTCTGGATCAGGTTTGCTGTGTTTTTAAATCTGATTTTGATTTTCGTTTTCAATTTTGAAATTTCGATTTGATTTTGATTTGTTTTTGAATCTGATTTTGATTTTCATTTAAATCTCTATAGAATGGATTGTGTTCATGTTTCGTTACACTGATATTGATCTTTGGACTGATGATTTTAGATTGTTGGATATAAAGAGTTATGCACATAAGGTGTTTGATGAATTGCCTGAATGATGGCGAGGTTGTTGGTATAAAGTTGTTGAAGTTTTGCTTTCAATTTCTTCAGGCTTTGATTTGATTCACAACTTATTTGTTTGATTAGAGTTTTTTAAATTTCTGTTTTGAATGATAACAATTAAAGATATTGATGTGATTTTATTGAATCTATATTTGATTTTGTATTTTCATTTTTCTACATATATGGCAGTTACCTAATACGTATCTAGTAGGAAGCTGATAGTTTTCTAAATTCGCAAGTTTGTATGTTTATAGCTTTTTAAATTTCTGTTTTAAATGATAACAATAAAATATATAGTTCCTATAAGGTTCTTACTAGATATTGAATAGTTGAGAAAAAGTTTTTGAATGAATTTGGTTGTTTTATTGTTGCATTTGTTACGAAATATATGCTTATTTTACAAAGTAAATTATGATTATACTTATTTTTTATTTTTTAATCTTATTGTGAATATGTAGTAGGAAAGTGGTAGGGTGCTGGTATATAATTGGATCTATTGTTTTTCATTCACATTCTTTGTATGCTGTGTAGATAATGAACATTTATCATCTGTTAAGTATCTGGTAGGTAAGTGGTAGTTACGTGGTAGGATGAATTTGTTTTAATCATTATTAATATGTATTTATATTTTGTTATATGACCAGTATATGTCTAATGTAGTTTTATTGTTGCATTTGTTATGAAATATAAGCTACTTTTATATTGTAAACTACAATTCTCCTATTTTTTGATCTTGTTGTGTGTATATAGTAGGAAAGTGGTAGGGTGCTGGTATATAATTGAATCTGTTATTGCTCATTTACATTCTTTGTTGATGTTAACCTTGGTGCATCGATTAGTTTTCTTTTTCTCTGTTTTTGCATCTTATTTGATTTTCATTTTTTAATCTATGTAGAATTGGATTGTCTTCCTGTTTTGATGTACTATTATGGTTCTTGGATTGGTGACTTCAAATTCATCGGATATAAAGTTGCTGGTGTTGTGATCTCTAGCTCTTCAAGTTTTTGTGATTTCAAAAAACTTATATTTGACAGCTTGAGGCTAGACGATAAGTTAGAAGATTTGAAAATTGAATTTCAAGTTTCTGATGGAGATCCTCCCATGGAAATAAACTTTAAACAATATATCTTAAAGTGAGTGAACCAGTTATGTAACTGGTGATTATCTGGTATAAGAACAACTGCGTTGAATATGCTATGCATCTACTGAGAAACTGGTAGGAAACTGGTAATTGTTATAGTTGAAACTTTATGATTCCGCCAAAGGAGAATGACAAAGCCGATGTACATATTGCATCAAACCAAGATGTGATTGAATTCATTCAAGGGAATGCGCCAAATGATAATGTAAAGGAGATGTTGTATCACACATATAATGACATGTATGGTTCACTGTAATTTGATTTAGAATAGAATAAGTTATTTCTTCAGTTTCATGATTTAGAACAAGTTTTCAATAGTTTAATTTAAAATTTTAGATTGTGAAGAATTTATGTACTCAGTTTTTATTTGATTAAGAAAAGGTTTGTAAATAACCCAGTTGAAATACAGATTGATTACAATAAATTTATAAATAAACAAAAATAAAAAAAAAACAAGTAACGGAATATAAAATAGATAGGAAACTGGTAGGTAAGTCGTAGATACCTTGTATGAAAAATAATTCTAGTGAAACTTAATTTGTAATCGGTAAAAGAAATCATAGTGCTCTCTAATAAATTTATGTCAATGCTAAACATGCAGTGTAACGACCTGAAATTTCAAAATTTACTTATAATAAATTATTATGATATTTGAAAATTATTTTTGTAATTATTGTTATTATTATTATTGGATATAAGACATGAGGAAATAAGAGTTAATTAAGTAAGAGAGATGGATTAGGCATTTAATTATTTATTCAAGGGCATTATTAAAAATTGAGAAAAAAAAATTAAATTTCAGAAAATCCTAATCCTGTACGTATCCTTCCCTTCATCCCTTCACCTTCATCTTCTCCATTTCTCTCTTCCTTATCAAAATTTTTCATAATTTAAGAACTTCTGATTTCTTCGATTCAACTTCAAATTCTTATTAGAGATCGATCCTTAAGCCCTCTATCATCATCAATTTCAGTGAATCAAGACTAGAAGAGGAGGATTTTAGTTTTTAAGGTTCGGATGAATAGTAACCCGAATTTGAGGTGAGTGATTTTTGATGAAATTAAAGCTTAATTAGTAGAATTCATAGTAGATTAAGCATATATATGGTATTAGGAAGTTTATTTATACAATATCTTGATAGAATTATATATGGCTATTGTAGAGGAAGCTAGTGCAAGCAAATCAAAGGCAAAAGAGGTAGAAGAGAGCTAGAAAGAGATTAGAAAAAGGTTTCTGTCTCTAATTTCGATTTCTCGATTTTTTTGGAAAAATTTTGAGATTTGTATCCCTGTTTTGTTTTAATGTTTTCTCTTGTTATATAAATCCGATTTAAATGATTCTTGATTCTATTGATATTTAAAGAAAGTAAGGAATATATGTTTAGAAGAAACCTTGTTGAATTTCGTTCATTTTTAATGTGAAATTTTTGTTTGAAGTTGAGTCATGAAATCTATTTTCGGAAAATCTCAGCTTTGTACACTGTTTAGTATTTTGATCATACCTTTGGTTATACAATTTGGATTTCTTTGATTCTGGTGGATTTGGAAACCTAAGACATGTGGCTAATTAAGTTTAGGAAGAAAGTTCTTCAATTGGATGATGTTTTAATAGTGAAAAATGCAGGGGAAATCAGGTCACGAAAGCTAGAAATTTCTGGAAAATATGAATGTTGATTTTGTTGTGTTTTAATTGAAGTTTGATGCTTTAAAATTTAGTATTTGAATTTCTTAACTACTGAAGTTATGTTGAATTATGTTTGATGGTTTATACTAGAATTTTTAAGATGTTACTTTGATTTATTGCCCTTATTAAACGAGTAGAATACGGGTCGGGGTAGATTGGCTCCAATAAAGGGGGGTATAGTACTGTATAAACAATTGCAGCTTTGGCTTCGGGCTTCGGCCGGTATTCTGATAAAAATATATTGATATTGCAGCTTCGACTTCGGGCTTGACCGATATATTGATTTTGAAGGTTCAACTTCGGGCTTGACCGATATATTGATTTTGAAGCTTCGGCTTCGGGGTTGACCGATACATTGATATTGAAGCTTCGGCTTCGGGCTTGTCCGCTCCCGTATCAATTTTACCGTTATTCATGAGTTGTTTACTTTGGGCAATATATGGTTAATGTGTTTGGAAAAATTGGATATAAATTTGATTGTGCTTTGAAAGGTTTATAATATAAGTTTTGTGCTGGTTTTATAAAGTTGTTTAATTTATTTTTGACTTATGAACATACTTTGTTTCTATTTTAAAGTGTTAAAAATGTTCAAAGTTATATTTCTTTTATGTACACCACTAAGCAAATTGCTTAGCGTGTAGTTATTTTCTACATACAGATACTGAAGATTGTAGATAGCTTGGACCAAAGCGGTATAAGTGGATCTGCTTGAAGAGCATATAAGGAAAGACTCGAGGTGGATTTGTATATTAATGTAATATTATGGTTTGTAGAATAATGGCATGTACTAGATAGTGTGAGAAATGTAAAGTGGCATTGAGAAATATTTGGAAAATAATTTGGAGTTTGGAAACATTATATTTATATTTGTACATATTAAATCTATAAGTATTGAGCTTTATATAGTGGAGTAGAGTTGTTTATTGGGTGATTATAGTTACTGTGGCACTCCCTACAAAGGGGGTATTATATTTGTTGGTATCAGAGCGAGGTTTAGGCAATTCTAGGACTAGTATGTACATGCCATTTAGGATATAAATATGTTATATTAGTTATTTGATCCACTTTAGTACGAATTTTTAGGATTTAATAATGGGTAGTAGTAGTCACAACTAGAATAAGGAAGAGGATGCTGAGAATACAATCCATATTGGGCATGGGGATGAACAAAGACGTGAACCTCCACCAGTTCATGGCTTTCCCGAATAACCTACTCTAGCACAAACTGCTTTACTTCAGCATATAACTACTGAAGTAATCACACAAGTACTTCAAAATATACCAATCCCTTAAGTTCCTGTAGTACCTCACATTGAAAAAAGAGAGGAGATAACACCTCTTGAAAGAATCAAGAAGCTTCCGGCTGATGACTTCAAAGGGGACACAGTGAATCCTGCATTTACAGAAGATTGGCTTGATCATACTAAATGGTGTATGACAAGGCTTCATTTTATAGATGAAGAGAGATTAGACTGTATGCAAGGTTTACTTAAAGAACAAGCAAGGAGGTGGTGGGATAACATTGTCAGAGAACGGCACCCCGGAGAAATCACTTGAGGGTCTTTTATTGGAACAATTTGACAAGAAGTACGTTAGCGAATGATTTAAGGATGAGCAGAGGAAATTGTTCTTATCTTTGAGACATGGATGAATGACTGTATCAGAATATGAAATTCAATTCCTCAAACTTGAGAGGTATGCTCATGATATAGTTGACAGTGAAGTAAAGCGATGTAATAATGAAATTAGAGTGCATTTACTTGCACAAAGATTAGGGTGTTCAATGACTTGGTTGATGCTGCTACGGGCATTAAGAAGATCAATTCAGATAGGCAATAAAGAATGGCTAAAAGATCTAGATTTCAAAGGGGTCGCAGGGTCCAGCTAGTTCAGAATCTCAAAGTAAGAAATATAAGGGAACATCAGAATAAACACAATCTTATTTTAGAGGGTTTTCACTGAGATAAACCATAAGTACGGGGTCAGCGGCTAGTGTACCTTCAGGTCGAGGCAGAGGAAATATTACACAATGTTCTAATTGGGGAAGGATACATACTGGGGAATGTTGGGGAAAAGGTAGAGTCTGCTTTAAATGTGGCTCGAGGGAGCATTTGATTGCAAATTATCCTAAAAACAGATAAGTACATCTACACCTACAGTAGTTCCTACTCCTACAATGCAAGGTGGAAGAGGAAGGGGAAGAGGAAATGATATTAGTTCAAGTGCACATGTTGTGGCTCAACAAGCACCGCAGAGTGGTAGACCGGGAGGAATGGTGCCAAGTTATACAATCCGAGAGCCTGAGACTCGAGAATCTACTGAAGTTATTATCAGTAAAATTTCATTCTTTAATCACGATGTTTATGCTTTGATAATCATTAGCATAAGAGAAAGGGTTACATGTAGAAGAATTAGGAGAAAATATTGAAGTTACGAATCCTTTAGGACATAATGTGATAGTAAACAAAGTGTATATGAATTGTCCTATTATGATTCAACATCAACTTTTCCTTCCAAATTTAATTGAGTTACCTTTCTAAGATTATGATGTTATCTTGGGAATGGATTGGTTATCAGAACATCGAGCTGTGGTGGATTGCAAAAATAAAAGAATGTCACTTCAAGTTTCTGATGGAGAAGAAATAGTTATCATAGGAGAAAGATCAGATTATCTCTGTAATATAATTACTTTTATGAAGACTAAATGGCTGGTTAGGAAGGGATGTCAGGCCTACCTAATTTTTGCTCTAGAATCGAAGAAAGGTGACTTAGAATTGTAGAATATTCCTACAGTATGTGATTTTCTCGATGTATTTCCAGAAGAACTACCAGGGCTGCCACCGAAAAGAGAGGTAGAATTTACAATTGATGTATTGTCGGGTACCGCACCAGTATCCAAAGCACCATACAGAATGGTGCCTGATGAACTGAAATAGTTAAAGATCCAGTTGTAAGAGTTATTAGTCAAAGGATTCATACGCCTGAGTATATCCGTGTGGGGTGCACCAGTGTTGTTTGTTAAGAAGAAAGATGGGTCGCTCTGATTATGTATTGATTACCGGGAGTTAAATAAATTTACAGTGAAGAAAAAGCATCCATTGCCAAGGATTGAAGACTTATTTGATCAACTCAAGGGTACCAAATACTTCTCCAAGATTGATTTGAGATCGGGTTACTATCAGATGAGGGTGAAAGATGATGATATTGCAAAGACGGCTTTTCGAACCAGATATGGACACTATGAATTTTTTATGATGCCATTTGGTCTAACTAATGCACTAGCAGCATTTATGGACCTTATGAACCGTGTCTTTTACTTATATTTAGACAGGTTTGTAGAGGTTTTCATTGATGACATTTTGGTGTATTCTAAGTCACGGGAAGAGCATGATCAACATTTGCGGATAGTCTTCCAAACTTTTAGGGAAAATAAATTATATGCTAAACTTAGCAAATATGAGTTTTGGCTTGAAGAAGTTTCTTTCTTAGGCCATGTTATTTCTGCAGAAGGAATTAAAGTGGATCCTAAAAAGATAGAAGCAGTTGTAGAATGGAAACCACCAAAGAACCCTACGAAAGTTAGAATTTTCCTTGGCTTAGCAGGGTATTATAGAAGATTTATGAAAGGATTTTCAGTCATTATTTCCTCGCTGACGAAACTACTTCAAAAGAATGCAAAATTTAAGTGGAATGATAAGTGCCAAGAAAGTTTTGAGAAGTTAAAGGCGATGTTGACAAAAGCACCCATCCTTACCTAACCAGAGCCTGGGAAAGACTTTGTAATCTATAGTGATGCTTCACATAGTGGTCTTGGGTGTGTTTTGATGCAAGAAGGGAAAGTGATTGCCTATGCTTCCAGGCAATTGAAGAATCATGAAAGGAATTATCCTACTCATGATTTGAAAATGGCTGTAATAGTCTTTGCCTTGAAAATTTGGTGACACTATCTTTATGGAGAAAAATGTTATATTTATATAGATCATAAAAGCTTGAAATATTTGCCAACACAAAAGGAGTTGAATTTAAGGCAGAGAAGGTGGATGGAATTCATTAAAGATTACGATTGTCTTATTGATTACCATCCAGGAAAGGCTAATGTAGTAGCAGATGCTCTCAGTAGAAAAACAATGATGGCACTAAGGGCTATGAATACGGGGTTAGCTCTTACTAGTGGTGGAGCCTTAATTGCAGAATTGAAGATTCAACCTATACTACTACAATAGCTTAAGCAAGCGCAAAATGAAGATGATGACTTGAAGGTCATTTGAGCAAGGACACAAGTGGGTATCGTAGACAACTATATGGTTCGAGAAGATGGGTTTCTATATTTTAAAGATAGACTATGTGTGCCAAACAATAAAGAATTAAAGAAGAATATCTTACATGAGGCACATAGTAGTCCTTATGCGATGCATCCAGGAGCAAACAAGATGTACCAATATTTGAAGAGCCATTATTGGTGGAATGGGATGAAGAAAGACATTACTAACTATGTTGCTCAATGTCTAACTTGTCAACAGGTGAAAGCCGAACATCAAGTTCCTTCTGGATTGTTGCAACCAATAACAATTCCAGAATGGAAATGGGAAAGAATCATAATGGACTTCGTGACGTCTTCACCACTTACACAGAAGAAACATGATGCAGTGTGGATTGTTGTAGATAAATTGACAAAGTCTGCCCACTTTCTTCCAGTTAGGATGGATTATTCACTTGATAGGTTGGCTCAGTTATATGTAGATAAGATAGTGCGGTTACACGGAGTGCCTATTTCAATCATTTCTAATAGAGATCTAAGATTTACTTTGAGATTTTTGAAGAAGTTGCAAGAAGCCTTAGGTACTAAACTTTATTTCAGTACTTCATTTCATCCTCAAATAGATGGTCAATCTGAAAGAGTAATTCAAGTGTTGAAAGACATGATGCGAAGTTGTATTATTGAATTTAAGGGAAGTTGGGATAAGTATTTATGCCTCATGGAGTTTGCCTACAATAACAGCTATCAGTCAAGCGTACAAATGGCTCCATATGAAGCATTGTATGGAAGAAAATGTCACTCCATTATATTGGACCGAGCTTAGTGAAAACAAGATTGTGGGAGTGGATTTGATTCAGGAGAGAAAGGAGAAGGTAAAACTTATTCAAGAGAGATTGAAGGCTGTATCGGATAGACAAAAGTCTTATGCTGATCTAAAAAGAAAAGACATTACTTATGAAGTTAGGGATAAAGTATTTCTCAAAGTATCTCCTTGGAAGAAAGTCATGCGATTTGGCAAGAAAGGCAAGCTCAGTCCGAGATTTATTGGCCCATATGAGGTTATAGAGAAGGTTGGACCGGTAGCTTATCGGTTGGCACTACCCCCAGCACTCGACAAAATTCATAATGTTTTCCATGTATCGATGTTAAGGAGATACAGATTAGACCCATCACATATCTTATCTCCTGATGTCGTAGAAATCGAACCCGACTTGACGTATGAAGAGGAACCGATACAAATCTTGGCGAGAGAGGTTAAACAATTGAGAAAGAAGTCCATTCCTTTGGTAAAAGTACTTTGGAAAAATCATAAGGTTGAAGAAGCAACTTGGGAACCGGAGGATACAATGAAAACTCAATATCCGCAACTGTTTTCAGGTAATTTTCGAGGACGAATGTAACGAACCGAAATTTCTAAAATTTTGCTTATAATAAATTACTATGGTATTAAAAATATCATAGAAATTATTTTTTATTGTTATTGTTGTTATCGGATATAAGGCATGAGGAAATAAGAGCTAATTATAGTAAGAAGGATGAATTGGACATTTAATTATTTGTCCAAGGGCAATATTGAAAATTTGAAAAAAAAAAAAAGAAAAGACAATATATACAAAACTTACAGCTTATCTTCTTCTCTTCCTTATCTTCATCATTTCCTTCCTCCCTTTCATTTACCAAAAAAAAAAAATTTTCTATAATCCAAAAACTTCCGATTTCTTCGATTCAACTTCGAATTCTTATTAGAAATTGATCCTTAAGCCCTCTATCATCATCAATTTCAGTCAATCAAGACTAGAAGAGGAGGATTTCAGAAATTAAGATTCGGATGAATAGTAACCCGAGTTTGAGGTGAGTGATTTTTGGTGAAATTAAAGCTTAATTAGTAGAATTTATGGTAGATTAAGCATATTTATGGTATTAGGAAGTTTATTTATGTAATATCTTGATAGAATTATATATGGCTGTTGTAGAGGAAGCTATTGCAAGTAAATCAAAGGCAAAAGGGATAGAAGAGAGCTAGAAAGAGCATAGAAAAAGGTTTGTGTCCCGAATTTCGATTTCTCGGTTTTTCGGGAAATTTTCCAGATTATATACCTGTTTTGTTTTAATGTTTTCTCTCGTTATATAAATCCGATTTGAACGATTCTTGATTCTATTGATATCTACAGAAAGTAAGGAACATATGTTCTGAAGAAACCTTGTTGAATTTCGTTCGTTTTCAATGTGAAATTTTCGTTTGAAGTTGAGTCATGAAATCTGTTTTCGGAAAATCTCAGCTTGGTACACTGTTTAGTATTTTGATCATAACTTTGGTTATAAAATTTGGATTTCTGTGATTCTAGTGGATTTGGAAAGCTGAGACATGTGTCTAATTATGTTTAGAAGAAAGTTCTTCGATTGGATGATGTTTTGATAGTGAAAAATGCAGGGGAAGTCAGGTTACGAAACCTGGAAAAATTCTGGAAAGTATGATATTGATTTTATTGAGTTTTATTTGAAGTTTGATGCTTAAAAATTTGGGATTTGGATTTCTTAATTACTGAAGTTATGTTGAATTATGATTGATGGTTTATAATGGAATTTTTAAGATGTTACTTTGATTTATTGCCCTTATTAAACGAATAGAATACGGGTCAGGGTAGATTGGCGCCAATAAAGGGGGGTACAGTACTGTACAAACAATTGAAGCTTTGGCTTCGGGCTTTGGCCGATATTATGATATATATATATATTGATTTTGAAGCTTCGGCTTTGGGCTTGACCGATATATTGATTTTTGAAGCTTCGGCTTCGGGCTTGACCGATATATTGATTTTTGAAGCTTCGACTTCGGGCTTGACCGATATATTGATTTTGAAGCTTTGGCTTCGGGCTTGTCCGCTCCCATATCCATTTTACCGTTATTCAGGACTTGTTTACTTTGGGCAATATGTGGTTAAAGTGTTTGGAAAAAAATTAGGTACAAATTTGATTGTACTTTGAAAGGATTACTATATAAGTTTTGTGATTTGGTTCTATAAAGTTGGATAATTTGTTTTTGACTTATAAATATACTTTGTTTCTATTTTAAAAATATTCAAAGTTGTTATATTTTTTTTATGGACACCACTAAGCAAATTGCTTAGCGTGTAGTTGATTTTCTACGCGTAGGTGGAGAACTTGTAGATAGCTTGGACCAAAGTGGTACAGGTGGATCAGCTTAAAGAGCAATTAAGGAAAGATTCAAGATGGATTTATATTTTAATGTAATATTATGGTTTGTAGAATAATGGCATGTACTAGAGAGTGAGAAATGTAAAGTGACATTGAGAAATATTTGGAGAATAATTAGCATTTGGAGAATAATTTGGAGTTTAAAACTTTATATTGGTATTTGTACGTATTAAATCTATAAGTATTGAACTCTATATAGTGGAGTAGAGTTATTTATTGGGTGTTTATTGTTACCGTGGCGCTCCCTATAAGGGGGGCGTTACATTTATTGGTATCAGAGCTGAGGTTTAGGCGATTCTAGGACTAGTATGTACATGCCATTTAAGATATAAAAATGTTATGTTAGTTGTTTGATCCACTTTGGTCCAATTTTCAGGAATAAGTTATGGCTAGTAGTAGTCACAACCAGAGTGAGGAAGAGGACGCTGAGAGTACGGTCCGTATCAGACAAGGGGATGAACAAAGACATGAACCCCCACCAGTTCATGGGTTTCCTGAACAACCTACTCCGGCACAAGCTGCTTTACTTCAGCATATGACTACTGAAGTAATCACACAAGTACTACGAAACATACAAATCCCTCAAGTTCCTGTAGTACCTCATGTTGAAAGAAGAGAGGAGAGAACTCCTCTTGAAAGAATCAAGAAGCTTCCAGCTGATGATTTCAAAGGGGATACAGTGAATCCTGCAATTGCAGAAGATTGGCTTGATCATACTAAATGGTGTATGACTAGGCTTCATTTTACAGATGAAGAGAGATTAGACTGTGTTCAAGGTCTACTCAAAGAACAAGCTAGGAGGTGGTGGGATAATATTGTGAGAGAAAGGCGACTCGGAGAAATCACCTGGGGTCTTTTCTTGGAACAATTTGACAAGAAATACGTTAGCGAACGATTCAAAGATGAGCAGAGGAAATTGTTCTTGTCTTTGAGACAGGGACGAATGACTGTATCAGAATATGAAGTTCAATTCCTCAAACTCGAGAGGTATGCTCGTGATATCGTTGACAATGAAGTAAGGCGATGTAAGAGATTCGAGGATGGGCTGAATGATGAAATTAGAGTACATTTACTTGCACAAAGGATTAGGGTGTTCAATGACTTGGTTGATGCTGCTACGGGCATTGAGAAGATTAATTCAGATAGACAACAAAGAATGGCTAAAAGGTCTGGATTTCAAAAGGGATCACAGGGTCCAGCTAGTTCAGAATCTCCAAGTAAGAGACAGAAGGGAACATCAGAACAAACACAATCTCATTTTAGAGGGTTTTCACCGAGACAAACCATAAGTACGGGGTCAGCGGCTAGTGTACCTTTAGGTCGAGGCAGAGGAAATATTCCACAATGTTCTAATTGTGGAAGGATGCATACAGGGGAATGTTGGGGAAAAGGTAGAGTCTGCTTTAAATGTGGCTCGAGGGAACATTTGATTGTAAATTGTCCTCAAAGACAGATAAGTACATCTGCACCTACAGTAGTTCCTACTCCTACAATGCAAGGTGGAAGAGGAAGGGGAAGAGGAAATGCTAGTGGTTCAAGTGGGCATGATGTGGCTCAACAAGCACCGCAGAGTGGTAGACCGGGAGGAATGGCGCAAAGTTATGCAATCCGAGGGCCTGAGACTAGAGAATCTACCGAAGTTATTATCGGTAAATTTTCATTCTTTAATCATGATGTTTATGCTTTGATAGATCCTGGTTCATCTCATTCATATATATGTACTGCATTAGCACAAGAGAAAGGATTGCGTGTAGAAGAATTAGGAGAAAATATTAAAGTGACTAATCCTTTAGGACACAGTATGATTCAACATCAACTTTTCAATGCAAATTTAATTGAGTTACCTTTCCGAGATTACGATGTTATCTTGGGAATGGATTGGTTATCGGAACATCGAGCTATGGTGGATTGCAAAAACAAAAGAATGTCACTTCAAGTTTCTGATGGAGAAGAAATAGTTATAGTGGGGGAAAGATCAGATTATCTCTGTAACATAATTTCTTTTATAAAGACTAAAAGGCTGGTTAGGAAGGGATGTCAGGCCTACCTAATCTTCGCTCTAGAATTGAAGGGGGGTGAGTTAGAATTACAGAATATTCCTACGGTATGTGATTTTCCTGATGTATTTCCAGAAGAACTACAGGGGTTGCCACCAAAAAGAGAGGTAGAATTTGCAATTGATGTATTGTCGGGTACCGCACCAGTATCCAAAGCACCATACAGAATGGTGCCTGCTGAACTGAAAGAGTTGAAGATTCAGTTGCAAGAATTGTTAGACAAAGGATTCATACGCCCGAGTATATTCCCATGGGGTGCACCAGTGTTGTTTGTTAAGAAGAAAGATGAGTCACTCCGATTGTGTATTGATTACCGGGAGTTGAATAAATTGACAGTGAAAAACAAGTATCCATTACCGAGGATTGAAGACTTATTTGATCAACTCAAGGGTGCCAAATACTTCTCCAAGATTGATTTGAGATCGGGCTACTATCAGATGAGAGTGAAAGATAATGATATTGCAAAGATGGCTTTCCGAACCAGATATGGGCACTATGAATTTTTGGTGATGCCATTTGGTCTAACTAATGCACCAGCAGCATTTATGGACCTAATGAACCGTGTCTTTTACTTATATTTAGACAGGTTTGTAGTGGTTTTCATTGATGATATTTTGGTATATTCTAAGTCACTGGAAGAGCATGATCAACATTTACGGATAGTCTTCCAAACTTTGAGGGAAAATAATTTGTATGCCAAACTTAGCAAATGTGAGTTTTGGCTTGAAGAAGTTTCTTTCTTAGGCCATGTTGTTTCTGTAGAAGGAATTAAAGTGGATCCTAAGAAAATAGAAGTAGTTGTCGAATGGAAACCACCAAAGAACCCTACGGAAGTCAGGAGTTTCCTTGGCTTAGCAGGGTATTATAGAAGATTTGTGAAAGGATTTTCAGTCATTGCTGCCCCACTGACGAAACTACTTCAAAAGAACGCAAAATTTGAGTGGAATCACAAGTGTCAAGAAAGTTTTGAGAAATTGAAGACAATGTTGACAAAAGCACCCATCCTTACCCAACCAGAACCTGGAAAAGATTTTGTAATCTATAGTGATGCTTCACATAGTGGTCTTGGGTGTGTTTTGATGCAAGAAGGAAAAGTGATTGCCTATGCTTCCAGGCAATTGAAGAATCATGAAAGGAATTATCCTACTCATGATTTGGAATTGGCTGCAATAGTCTTTGCCTTGAAAATTTGGCGACATTATCTTTATGGAGAAAAATGTTATATTTATACAGATCACAAAAGTTTGAAATATTTGCCAACACAGAAAGAGTTGAATTTAAGGCAAAGAAGGTGGATGGAATTCATTAAAGATTACGATTGTCTTATTGATTACCATCCAGGAAAGGCTAATGTAGTGGCAGATGCTCTCAGCAGAAAGACAATGATGGCACTAAGGGCTATGAATACGGGGTTAGCTCTTACCAGTAGTGGAACCTTAATTGCAGAATTGAAGATTCAACCTGTACTACTACAACAGGTTAAGCAAGCACAAAATGAAGATGATGACTTAAAGATTATTCGAGCACGGACACAAGTGGGTATCGTAGACGACTATATGGTTCGAGAAGATGGGTGTCTATATTTTAAAGATAGACTATGTGTGCCAAACAATGAAGAATTAAAGAAGAATATCTTATAAGAGGGGCATAGTAGTCCTTATGCGATGCATCCTGGAGGAAACAAGATGTACCAAAATTTGAAGAGCCATTATTGGTGGAATGGGATGAAGAAAGACATTACTAACTATGTTGCTCAATGTCTAACTTGTCAACAGGTGAAAGCAGAACATCAAGTTCCTTCTGGATTGTTGCGACCTATAACAATTCCAGAATGAAAATGGGAAAGAATCACAATGGACTTCGTGACATCTTTACCACTTACACAGAAGAAACATGATGCGGTGTGGGTTGTTGTAGATAGATTGACAAAGTCTGCCCACTTTATTCCCGTTAGGATGGATTATTCACTTGATAGGTTGGCTCAGTTATATATAGATGAGATAGTAAGGCTACACGGAGTGCCTATTTCAATCATTTCTGACCGAGATCCAAGATTTACTTCGAGATTTTGGAAGAAGTTGCAAGAGGCCTTAGGTAGCAAACTTCATTTCAGTACTTCATTTCATCCTCAAACAGATGGTCAATCTGAAAGAGTAATTCAGGTGTTGGAAGACATAATGAGAAGTTGTATCATCGAATTTGAAGGAAGTTGGGATAAGTATTTGTCCCTCATGGAGTTTGCTTATAATAACAGCTATCAGTCAAGCATACAAATGGCGCCATATGAAGCATTGTATGGAAGGAAATGTCGAACTCCATTATATTGGACCGAACTTAGTGAAAACAAGATTGTGGGAGTGGATTTGATTCAGGAGACAAAAGAGAAGGTAAAACTTATTCAAGAAAGATTGAAGGCTGCATCGGATAGACAAAAATCTTATGCTGATCTAAAAAGAAAAGATATTACTTATGAAGTGGGAGATAAAGTGTTTCTCAAAGTATCTCCTTGGAAGAAAGTCCTGCGATTTGGCAAGAAAGGCAAGCTCAGTCCGAGATTCATTGGCCCATATGAGGTTATAGAGAAGGTTGGACCGGTAGCTTATCGGTTGGCACTACCCCCAACACTCGACAAAATTCATAACGTGTTCCATGTGTCAATGTTAAGGAGATACAGATCAGATCCATCACATATCTTATCTCCTGATGTCGTAGAAATCGAACCCGACCTAACGTATGAAGAGGAACCGGTACAAATCTTAGCGAGAGAGGTTAAACAATTGAGAAACAAGTCTATACCTTTGGTAAAAGTACTTTGGAGGAATCATAAGGTTGAAGAAGCAACTTGGGAACCGGAGGATACAATGAAAACTCAATATCCGCAATTGTTTTCAGGAAATTTTCGGGACGAAAATTCATAAGAGGGGGAGAATTGTAACGAACCGAAATTTCCAAAATTTTGCTTATAATAAATTACTATGGTATTAAAAATATCATAGAAAATATTTTTTATTGTTATTGTTGTTATTGGATATAAGGCATGAGGAAATAAGAGCTAATTATAGTAAGAAGAATGAATTGGACATTTAATTATTTGTCCAAGGGCAATATTGGAAATTTGAAAAAAAAAGAAAAGAAAAGACAATATATACAAAACTTACAGCTTATCTTCTTCTCTTCCTTATCTTCATCATTTCCTTCCTCCCTTTCATTTACCAAAAAAAAAAAAAATTTCTATAATCCAAAAACTTCCGATTTCTTCGATTCAACTTCGAATTCTTATTATAAATCGATCCTTAAGCCCTCTATCATCATCAATTTCAGTCAATCAAGACTAGAAGAGGAGGATTTCAGAAATTAAGATTCGGATGAATAGTAACCCGAGTTTGAGGTGAGTGATTTTTGGTGAAATTAAAGCTTAATTAGTAGAATTTATGGTAGATTAAGCATATTTATGGTATTAGGAAGTTTATTTATGCAATATCTTGATAGAATTATATATGGCTGTTGTAGAGGAAGCTATTGCAAGTAAATCAAAGGCAAAAGGGATAGAAGAGAGCTAGAAAGAGCATAGAAAAAGGTTTGTGTCCCGAATTTCGATTTCTCGGTTTTTCGGGAAATTTTCCAGATTATATACCTGTTTTGTTTTAATGTTTTCTCTCGTTATATAAATCCGATTTGAACGATTCTTGATTCTATTGATATCTACAGAAAGTAAGGAACATATGTTCTGAAGAAACCTTGTTGAATTTCGTTCGTTTTCAATGTGAAATTTTCGTTTGAAGTTGAGTCATGAAATCTGTTTTCGGAAAATCTCAGCTTGGTACACTGTTTAGTATTTTTATCATAACTTTGGTTATGAAATTTGGATTTCTGTGATTCTGGTGGATTTGGAAAGCTGAGACATGTGTCTAATTATGTTTGGAAGAAAGTTCTTCGATTGGATGATGTTTTGATAGTGAAAAATGCAGGGGAAGTCAGGTTACGAAACCTGGAAAAATTCTGGAAAGTATGATATTGATTTTATTGAGTTTTATTTGAAGTTTGATGCTTAAAAATTTGGGATTTGGATTTCTTAATTACTGAAGTTATGTTGAATTATGATTGATGGTTTATAATGGAATTTTTAAGATGTTACTTTGATTTATTGCCCTTATTAAACGAATAGAATACGGGTCAGGGTAGATTGGCGCCAATAAAGGGGGGTACAGTACTGTACAAACAATTGAAGCTTTGGCTTCGGGCTTTGGCCGATATTATGATATATATATATATATATATATATATATTGATTTTGAAGCTTCGGCTTCGGGTTTGACCGATATATTGATTTTGAAGCTTCGGCTTCGGGCTTGACCGATATATTGATTTTTGAAGCTTCGGCTTCGGGCTTGACCGATATATTGATTTTGAAGCTTTGGCTTCGGGCTTGTCCGCTCCCATATCCATTTTACCGTTATTCAGGACTTGTTTACTTTGGGCAATATGTGGTTAAAGTGTTTGGAAAAAAATTGGGTACAAATTTGATTGTACTTTGAAAGGATTACTATATAAGTTTTGTGATTTGGTTCCATAAAGTTGGATAATTTGTTTTTGACTTATAAATATACTTTGTTTCTATTTTAAAAATATTCAAAGTTGTTATATTTTTTTTATGGACACCACTAAGCAAATTGCTTAGCGTGTAGTTGATTTTCTACGCGTAGGTGGAGAACTTGTAGATAGCTTGGACCAAAGTGGTACAGGTGGATCAGCTTAAAGAGCAATTAAGGAAAGATTCAAGATGGATTTATATTTTAATGTAATATTATGGTTTGTAGAATAATGGCATGTACTAGAGAGTGAGAAATGTAAAGTGACATTGAGAAATATTTGGAGAATAATTAGCATTTGGAGAATAATTTGGAGTTTAAAACTTTATATTGGTATTTGTACGTATTAAATCTATAAGTATTGAACTCTATATAGTGGAGTAGAGTTGTTTATTGGGTGTTTATTGTTACCGTGGCGCTCCCTATAAGGGGGGCGTTACAACGAAAATTCATAAGAGGGGGAGAATTATAACGACCAGAAATTTTAAAATTTACTTATAATAAATTATTATGGTATTAAAATATCATGGAAATTATTTTTGTAATTATTGTTATTATTATTATTGGATATAAGACATGAGGAAATAAGAGTTAATTAAGTAAGAGGGACCGAATTTGAGGTGAGTGATTTTTTATGAAATTAAAGCTTACTTAGTAGAATTCATGGTAGATTAAGCATATTTATGGTATTAGGAAGTTTATTTATACAATATCTTGATAGAATTATATATGGCTATTGTAGAGGAAGCTAGTGCAAGCAAATCAAAGGCAAAAGAGGTAGAAGAGAGCTAGAAAGAGATTAGAAAAAGGTTTGTGTCTCTAATTTCGATTTCTCGGTTTTTTTGGAAAAATTTTGAGATTTGTATCCCTATTTTGTTTTAATGTTTTCTCTTGTTATATAAATCCGATTTAAATGATTCTTGATTCTATTGATATTTAAAGAAAGTAAGGATTATATGTTTAGAAGAAACCTTGTTGAATTTCGTTCGTTTTCAATGTGAAATTTTCGTTTGAAGTTGAGTCATGAAATCTATTTTCGGAAAATTTCAGCTTTGTACACTGTTTAGTATTTTGATCATAACTTTGGTTATACAATTTGGATTTCTGTGATTCTGGTGGATTTAGAAAGCTGAGACACGTGGCTAATTATGTTTGGAAGAAAGTTCTTCGATTGGATAATGTTTTAATAGTGAAAAATGCAGGGTAAATCAGGTCACGAAATCTGGAAATTTCTAGAAAATATGAATGTTGATTTTATTATGTTTTAATTGAAGTTTGATGCTTTAAAATTTAGTATTTGAATTTCTTAATTACTGAAGCTGTGTTGAATTATGTTTGTTGGTTTATACTGGAATTTTTAAGATGTTACTTTGATTTATTGCCCTTATAAAACGAGTAGAATACGGGTCAGGGTAGATTGGCCCCAATAAAGGGGAGTACAATACTGTACAAACAATTGAAGCTTTGGCTTCGGGCTTCGGCCGGTATTCTGATAAAAATATATTGATATTGCAGCTTCGACTTCGGGCTTGACCGATATATTGATTTTAAAGGTTCAACTTCGGGCTTGACCGATATATTGATTTTGAAGCTTCAGCTTCGGGGTTGACTGATACATTGATATTGAAGCTTCGGCTTCGGGCTTGTCCGCTCCCATATCCATTTTACCGTTATTCATGACTTGTTTACTTTGGGCAATATATGGTTAATGTGTTTGGAAAAATTAGATATAAATTTGATTATACTTTGAAAGGTTTATAATATAAGTTTTGTGTTTTTATTTTATAAAGTTGTTTAATTTATTTTTGACTTATGAACATACTTTGTTTTTATTTTAAAGTGTTAAAAATGTTCAAAGTTGTATTTCTTTTATGTACACCACTAAGCAAATTGCTTAGCGTGTAGTTATTATCTACACGCAGATACTGAAGATTGTAGATAGCTTGGACCAAAGTGGTATAAGTGGATCAGCTTGAAGAGCATATAAGGAAAGACTCGAGGTGGATTTGTATATTAATGTAATATTATGGTTTGTAGAATAATGGCATGTACTAAATAGTGTGAGAAATGTAAAGTGGCATTGAGAAATATTTGAAGAATAATTTACAGTTTGGAAACCTTATATTTATATTTGTACATATTAAATCTATAAGTATTGAACTTTATATAGTGGAGTAGAGTTGTTTATTGGGTGATTGTAGTTACTATGGCACTCCCTACAAAAGGGGTGTTACATGCAAGAAACTGGTAATATCCAAGAATCTATTAAAAGACAAATTACTTCAATTCTGGTAGGAAACTGGTAACAATCTAGTATCATTACCTGAAGTAACCAAATATTATCAAAAGTATCATTAAAAAATGAACAAACAGTAAATTGACATCTTAAAAATGATTTCTCATCAATCAAAGGTACAAAAGTCGAGTTTCTATAACTTGTAATTAATAATAGCAAAAAATGGTTAGTATACATGATCTTATTAGGAATAAGAAGACAAAACATCACTTGGCTCTCGAACAAGTTCTCTTGTTATGGCCACTAACCCCACAAGAGTTGCAACGTACACTGACATTCCTCTCTAGCTCATAAGCAACCTTAATTCTATGTTTCCTCGGTCTCCCAACTCCTATAATAGCGTTCGGCAGAAGAATAACTTGATCTTCAATATCTGGAGGTATTTCCCAATAATTTGAATGAGCAACAACATATACTAATACATATCAGCACTCTACCACTTTCATGCTACATATTCACAATAAGGTTAAAAAATAAAAAAAAATTGGAGAATTATAGTTCACTTTGTAAAAGTAGCATATATTTCATAACAAATGCAATAATAAAACTACATCAGACATAAACTGATCATATAATAACATATTACTATGTATTAAGAATGATTAAAATAAATTCGTATACATAGTATCATCCTACCACGTAACTACTACTTACCTACTAGATACCAGTGAGCACGAGATTTTACAGTCCCGCTCACGAGACGATGATGATGTATTCCCGATTTTATTCCTCATAATAAAAATTCTTTGGAGTGTTTATTACCGATATAAAATTCCCAGCAATTTTTATTTCTCATAAGAATTCAGTTCGGCGTGTCCGATAATGAGTCCGATAAGAGCTTGAACCGATGATTTGCACCCAAAACTAAATTAATCTCTAAATATCCATTAAAATATCATTAAAATTCAAAAAGATGCCTTTTGACCCACTTTTGACCCATTTGGCAGCTTTTTGGGCTTGTGGGCCCGCTGTTAGTTAGCCTGCAAGAAGCTGATGCCGCAGGCGATATCACCATATCGCCGGCGACATGGCCAAATTGGTCTTTTGCAGAGTGCTTTCTTCTTCCTTGGGTAGACTCTTTTTTGCCATTGCGGTTAAAATGGCTGAAAGGTCTCGAAGACCACTCATATTTGCCTATAAAAACACACCTTAGGGTTTCAAAAGAAGGGGGAGATAATAGCAACACATATCTGAAATTTAACTTGCAGTTTTAGACTGAGAAAGCTCATTTTTAGAGAGATAAGGGGGAGAAAAGGGATATTAATCCATTTTTCTTGGTTTTTCTTCTTTAATTCTCTTAGCTAAAACTTAAAATCAGTAGACTTTAAAATTAACTTAATAGGAATTTAGAGACATAAACTCTTAAATTTACTACCAAAATCACCATTTCAAGCTCCCCGAAGGTGTTCCTTGGTTCATGAAGAGGTGGATTCACGGCCCTGAGGTAAAAACTCTGAGTCTCAAATCTCTTTGGCGTTATTCTTACTTATTTGTGTTGTTTTGTGCTTATTTTCAGGTTTTCAGTCATTTTTTACCGTTACCTGCTGCTGCAAGAAGCTGAAGCCGCTGGAGGAAAGTGAAGTCGCCTGCGGTATCAACCATGCCGCCAGCGGCATCGTTGATACCGTCGGCGACATCACTTGCCTCTAGAGGCCTCATCTTCTTGTAGGACCCTTTCTTTATGGTATCCAGGACGTCATGCAGCATGCCTATAGGACTAATATCGTTAGCGACATCTCTGATGCCGTCGGCGACATGACCTTCTAGATAGCTATTTTGTTTTAATTATTTCCAACCTAGTTATATTCTCGAAGCTAGGGTGTACAGTGTAATGATGAAGGTCCAAAATCTTTTGAAAACAGACTCCACCTTATACCATGTGGCATTTTAACTAGTAATTTGGTTAAAACAATGATTGAGTCTAAAATTTGGTCAAAATGGAATTTTCCCTCAAACACCGTTCAAATCTCCTTTTTAGCCATCCAATAGGGCTTTATAACATAACAAATGAATATGCCATGTTCATGCTAACTCGAGTCTTATTTTGTCCCTTAACTGCGCATGCTAAGTGATACACCTCGTACAATGTGCCTTATCTATGCTAACCATCTTCTGCAGGTAGATTTAGATTAGATGTATGTTAGGCCTTCGGGTATTTTATTTATGTTGGATATGATGTATGCCCTTAAGGCAATTAGGGCGATATATCTTAATTATGTAATAGTACGAATAATTTGTTTAATCAATAAAGGCATTTGTTCTTTTGTTTATATCAATGTGTTTTTATACATATATATTATAGCTGGTTAAAATATATTCATTGATGTATGTATACAAAAGTCCTTGACATATCATAGCATGAAGTCAGAGAAATTATAGTTGGACTATATTTGGTGGAACCTACTTCATGTGCAATTATGATTATGTCTAAACTATCCCTAGTCACAGTGTCATCAAGAAAGGATATTGATGAAACGGAAAGACTAGCATGTGGTCAACTTTCTTGGAAAGGGTCCAAGCAGTTAATCTCCTAAATACTGAAGGTGGTGCCTTAAGCTTGACACATGGATATATCTGGGAGATATATTGGAGACCGCAGCAAGATAAACACTTGGTATAAATATCAATGTGTTAGTGTTTATCTTCATGCAATAAGCTTTGCGAATGTCCTCATACTTAAGATGCTAGTTGCCTTGTGTAGTACTATTGCTATACTTTGGGTCATTGCTATGCACTCATTGATTTAGGGTGCTACGGGTGATTACGGGTATAGTGATAACAACACGTTGGTAGACTGAGTAGTCGGAAAGAATCCATCGCTCCGGATATATTAAGGAGTTGTACCTGGCCACTTGTTGAAGTGATGATTGCCATAAACCTCTGATCAGAGTATGTGTTTGATAGAAATGGTTTCTAGTCAAACACACTATAGTAAAAGGCAATATACTTCGGTAACAAGTAAATAACTGGGATAGCTTGGAGCAACCTTGCTATTAGTGGGTTAACACTTTAACCGAACCCAATAAACCAGATGGTACTAATATTAAAGAATGGAAGGAATCTATCGCACTGGATAACTATTGCATTAACCGGGATTAAGTCATAAGCATAAATGACGTTCCGAGTAATGGGGGATGGTAGACCCTTGCTAGAGGCGTACTACAGTCGTTTAAGGTAATCAAGTTCTATTCACGGTCTAGAACATCGAGCCAATGGTTCCATTAGAACAAGGGTTGGTTAAGCCTTAACAGCTCAATACTTCGGGATCCTATAAGGTCACACACATTGGACCTTCATCGGACTAAGTAAAGAACGAATAGATTTATTCTATTACAAAATATAACATAAATAATAATAGGATTATTATTTGATTGGTTAAAATTGATTAGATCAATTTTGGATAGACCAAGGAATTTATTTTGACCGGTAACTAATTAATTATAGTCATAAATAAATTATAATTGATTAGATCAATTTTGGTTGGACCAAGAAATTTATTTTGAATGATGACTAATTTATTAGGGTCAGAAAATAAATAATTGAAAAAGGATTAAAAAGGAGAATTTTGCATTGGCGAGTTTAATTGAACCGAGAGTATAAAAATATTTTATACAGACTCGAGTGCGCGGGAGTACACCGAAAGGTGTGCAAGCAATGCTGGGCATTGCTCGCGGCAGCCCATAAAAATGGGCTGCACATGCGCAGCCCAAAAGCAAGGCAAAGCCCAAAAGGGCTTTGCCTTGCCTATGCACAGCGTGTAACACGCTGTGCATATGGGATGGGAGTAATTACTCCCATCCCACATTGCTTATAAGGGGAGCAAAATGCTCCCCCAAGCCTATATATAGGCTTTCTCCTTTCCTTTCAAATTGTACCAAGCTCAAAGCATAAATCCTAAGCGAGATAATTAATCTCTCGGGTACTTGAGCAAGTTATTTTTGTGGAGCCTGAATTTATTCGGGCACCGCTAGTTTATATTTTGGGTGAGGCTTCTAGAGTGGTCTAGCAACTACTCGAGGCTTCTTAGTTCTTCCTCCTGGGGAGGTTTTGGTTGGTGGGGTTCGTGTGGATACTGATAGAGGCTATCCTACGACTGGAGGCTTGTGCAAGAAGGTCCTGCAAAAGCACGCTTCAACTGGTAAGTTCTTTTTCTTTCTCTTTTAATTATTAAGTCTTTTTCTTTAAGTGTTTTTAGACTTAATAATTATGCTTAGGTTATTTTTGCATGCTTAGTTTATTTTATGCTTAGGTTATAACTTAGAGTTATAACATGCTTAGTATAAAATAAATATGCTAGGATATAATTTGGAATTATGGTATGCCTAGTCCTTTAGCATGTTAACCTAGGTAGAGAATTATTTAGTTAAGGCTTTATTTAATTTATATGCAACTAATAGGAGTTCCTGGGACAGGGACAAAATTTTGAATTTCCGTCATGCCTCTTATGCATGTTCAATTTGACTGTCAGTTCCCAACAGTGGTATCAGAGCCTGCCTATTTAGTGCATAATTAAGTTAGAAGCAAACTAAATATTATTTTCTAAATGAAATGATTTGTTTATTTAATTGTTTGGAACAATATATATAAACTTTTGTCTTTCATTTCAAGGTTAGAAATTAGTTATGAATAATTTTGAATAAGCTTGCTCAACTTACTCAAATTATACAAGTGTCAATAATTTATTTAAATTACATGAGTTATAGATGCTCCCAATTTACATGAATTGGAAGAACGAAATTTATTAGTTCAAGAGAATCCATTGGTCTTCAAGTTTGTGCCCGTATTTGTTCTGGCTAAGGATTGGACTTGGTGTCTACTCCTCATAGGGCACCTCTCCTACCTGGGAACCTATATCGGTGCAATTTGAATTGACCAATCGGGGATTAATATGAACTAATTTATTTCTAGTATATAAGATGGTGCTTATATGTGTTTCTATAACAAAGTAAAAAATTAAAATTATTGAATAAAAGCTTAAAGGAAATGCAATATAAATATAACAAATTAAAGCGTTAATTATTTTGCATATAATCTAGGTTGATGGAATAATTATAATAAAGAGCTGAACCCACCTAAGGTTAGACCTTATAAATTAATTCTAAAATTCCCTGAATTAATACAAGTAATTATAATTTTGTCCATCTAATAAAATCCTAGATTGGGTGAGACGTTTAACACCAATAAAATCCCAAAGTCAATATATTAAGGCAAGTTATAGTCTTCCTTACTCAAATTTATAATACGGTCTTTTTGGGCTATCAAAGTGCTACGCAAAGCGTTCCTTCTAGTCCACATTGATTGGTTGTAAAGTTTGAGATAGGGTCTGCCTTAACAGAGCTGGGGTAGTCCACCATAAAATTGGGGGCTAGGCCCAGATCTGAGACATATTCAAGGAGATGCTAATATAAGAGCACACGTCCCTTGGGATTAGGGAACTTGAATGAATTAGCAATTGCATGCGATGCAAATGGAATTGGATTCCAACTATGACTGACTATTATGACTTGACTCATAAAATTGGGGGTTGTAATAGACTAATTATAGATGCTACCTACTAGGAAATTTAGCTGGGCTAAAATTCACGAATTCAATAGAATGGGCTATTGTAAATTTCGAAGAAAATAGTAGGAAAATGTATTTAATTAAAAGTCCTCATATTAAATACATGTACTTAAACTAATATCTAAACACTTTTCTTTTCTTATGTCTTAGGTTGAAAATGGCTTCCAATTTTAATCTCCGTATGTTACTTGACACCAAATTGAATGGCTCGAACTTTTCTGATTGGTTCCGAGCAGTGAGAATAGTTCTCAGATCTGAGGGAATTGCCTATGTCCTAAGTGAAATTTTCCCTGTAGAACCTGATGTTGAGGATCATGTGGAACATGATGCCTGGTTGAAGCACAGGAAAGATCGTGAGACTGCCATGTGTATTATGTTGGGGTCCATGAATTCTGAGCTTCAGAAACAACATGAGAACATGCCCTTGGAGGATATGGTTCTCCATCTTGAAGAACTCTTTTCGGAGAGGGAGAGGACAGAGAGGTATGAGACCTCTAAGCTCCTTTTTGGGACCAAGATGCAGGCTGGCACCTCTGCCTCTCAGCATGTACTGAAACTCTTGGGATACCTTGAGAAGCTGAATCGATTGGGATTCGAGATGAATCATGACTTGAGCATTGACCTTGTGTTGATGTCCTTGACAGATAGTTACTCAGGTTTCGTAACTAACTATTACATGAACAGGATTAATTCAACTATCCCTGAATTAATTAACATGCTGAAAACAGTAGAACCTCAGATCAAGAAAGATCAGAAACCTCTACTGTTGGTTGAAAAAGGCAAGGCTTCTAAGAAAAAGAAGCAGGCACTGGGTGCCAAGAAAAGAATCAGTAAGAAGAAGAATGAAAAGAAGGCATCTAAGTATGTCTGCTTCCAATGTGGGAAACCGGGACATTGGAAGAGGGATTGCAAAGCTCCTGCTTCTGAGCATTTGAAGAAGAAGCCTACAGAGGCATCTACTTCAGGTATATTTGTAATTGAAAACTTTGCTACTTTTCCGCAAGAATCCACTTGGGTATTAGATACTGGTTGTGGTTCTCATATCTGTACTTCTGTGCAGGGACTAAGGAACTGTAGAAAACTTGCAAAAGGGGAGATGGACCTACGTGTGGGAAATGGAGCCAGAGTTGCTGCATTAGCCGTAGGGAGCTTTAGTCCTGTTTTGCCAAGTGGACTTGTTTTAGTTTTGAATAATTGTTATTACATTCCAAGTGTTACTAAGAATATTGTATCTGTTGCGTGTTTAGCAACAGAGGGATTTGAAATTTTATTTTCGAATAATAATTGTCAGATTCGTTTGAATAATATTCTTTATGGTTATGGAATGTTGAAAGGTGGCATTTATATTCTTGATACTAAAACAGAAGTTTTCAATATAAACAATGTGAAGAAAGTTAAATTAGATAATGAGAATTCCTTTTACTTATGGCATTGCCGTTTAGGCCACATAAACAAAGATCGCTTAACCAAGTTGCATAAGCGTGGAGACTTGGGCTCAATAGACTTAGAGTCTTATGGTGATTGCGAACCTTGTTTAAAAGGAAAAATGACAAAGTTACCCTTTAAAGGGAAGGGTGAACGAGCCACGAGTACATTGGAACTTATACACACTGATGTGTGTGGTCCAATGAGTGTTCAAGCACTAGGAGGATACTCCTACTTCATAACCTTTATTGATGATTACTCACGATACGGTTATTTGTACTTGATGAAGCACAAGTCTGAAAGTTTTGAAAAATTCAAACTATTCAGAGCTGAAGTAGAGAAACAGCTTGAGAAAAGTATTAAAACACTTCGATCGGATCGAGGTGGAGAATACTTAAGTCAGGAGTTTCAGGATTATCTAAAGGAAAATGGGATAGTTTCCCAGTGGACCCCTCCTTATACACCCCAACATAATGGAGTGTCAGAAAGGAGGAATCGGACTTTATTAGATATGGTCAGGTCCATGATGAGCCATGCAGTTCTTAGTAAATCCTTTTGGGGATATGCACTTGAGAGCGCGGTTTATATCTTAAACAGAGTGCCCTCTAAATCAGTTGATTTTACACCTTATGAAAGATGGTGTAATAAAAAGCCATCTCTAAATCACTTAAGAGTATGGGGTTGTCCTGCTATGGTGAAGAGGATAGCGTCAGATAAGCTAAATGCCAAGGCTGACAAATGTCTGTTCATTGGATATCCAAAGGAAACAATTGGATATCTGTTTTACCAACCCGAAGCACAAAAGGTATTTGTGTCTCGGAATGCTCACTTTTTGGAAAAGGAACACTTACTTGAAAAGGTCAGTGGGAGCAATATTGAACTGGAAGTTCAACAGGAAGAAACAGACGATCAACTGATTGACCCCGTTCTAGATACACAAGAGAGTGTGATCCAAGAACAAACTGTCGAAACACAATCATTGCGAAGATCAAGTCGTGTTCATAAGGGTCCCAAGAGATATGGGTTTATTATCACTAATGATAAGGAACTATATCTTATGGAGGATGATGAACCAAGGACATATGATGAGGCAATAAAAAGCTCAGATTCTGATAAATGGCAAAAGGCCATGAAATCAGAAATGGATTCCATGTACGAGAACCAAGTTTGGAATTTGGTTGATGCACCGCAAGAGGTTAGACCAATTGGGTGCAAATGGGTCTTCAAGAAGAAGACAGACATGGATGGTAATGTAATTACCTATAAAGCAAGGTTGGTTGCGAAAGGTTATAGTCAACGGGAAGGTATTGACTATGATGAAACCTTCTCACCGGTAGCCATGCTCAAATCCATAAGGATACTCCTCGCCATTGCTGCTCATTACGATTATGAGATCTGGCAGATGGATGTAAAAACAGCATTCCTCAATGGGGATTTAGACCGGGATGTGTATATGACACAACCTGAGGGTTTTACATCTCAGAATGGCTCGAAGGTATGCAAGCTACAAAGATCCATTTATGGACTTAAGCAGGCATCAAGGAGTTGGAATATAAGGTTTGATCAGACAATCCGGGAACTGGATTTCTGCCCAAATGCAAATGAGCCTTGTGTTTACAAGAAGGTTAATGGGAGTGCAGTCGTTTTTCTAGTATTGTATGTTGATGACATTCTGCTAATAGGAAATGACATTTCTCTTCTTCAAAACGTTAAAATATGGTTGTCAAGAAAGTTCTCCATGAAAGACCTTGGTGAAGCAGCATTTATACTATATATAAAGATCTACATGGATAGATCCAAGAGGCTGTTAGGTCTTTCTCAAAGTACATATATAGACAAGGTGTTGAATAGGTTCAACCTTGAGCATTCTAAGAAAGGTTATCTCCCAATGACAAAGGGGATTAACCTATCTAAAGCTGAGTGTCCGAAGACAGCTCAAGAGAGAACGCGCATGAAGGATATACCCTATGCATCCGCGATAGGATCCATCATGTATGCTATGATATGTACTAGGCCGGATGTCTCTCAATCTTTGAGCTTTACGAGCAGATATCAGTCAGATCCAGGGGAAAAGCACTGGATGGCCGTCAAGGCAATCCTTAAGTACTTGAGAAGGACTAAGGATGAGTTCTTGATTTATGGAGAAGGTGATCTCACTATCAAAGGTTACACTGACGCAAGCTTTCAATCTGACAAGGATGACTTTAAGTCTCAGTCAGGTTTTGTGTATGTGTTAAATGGAGGGGCAGTATGCTGGAAGAGTTCCAAGTAAGAAACTACTGCTGATTCAACCACGGAATCTGAATACATTGCTGCATGTGAAGCAGCAAAAGAAGCTGTCTGGTTAAAGGGATTTATTGGTGATCTCGGTGTGGTGCCTGAGGCTATTGTTCCAATTACTTTATATTGTGATAACAATGGTGCCATAGCTCAGGCAAAGGAACCACGGTCTCATCAGAAAAACAGACATGTATCCAGAAAGTATCATATAATCAGGGAGATTGTTGATGCTAAGATAATAAGATTAGAATATGTACCCACTGATCAGAACCTCGCGGATGGTCTGACAAAGCCATTGACTCAAGTCAAACATGACCAGCATGTTAAAGCATATGGATTAAAACATATGGCTAATTGGCCTTAGTGCAAGTGGGAGTTTGTTGGATATGATGTATGCCCTTAAGGCAATTAGGGCGATATATCTTAATTATGTAATAGTACGAATAATTTGTTTAATCAATAAAGGCATTTGTTCTTTTGTTTATATCAATGTGTTTTTATACATATATATTATAGCTGGTTAAAATATATTCATTGATGTATGTATACAAAAGTCCTTGACATATCATAGCATGAAGTCAGAGAAATTATAGTTGGACTATATTTGGTGGAACCTACTTCATGTGCAATTATGATTATGTCTAAACTATCCCTAGTCACAGTGTCATCAAGAAAGGATATTGATGAAACGGAAAGACTAGCATGTGGTCAACTTTCTTGGAAAGGGTCCAAGCAGTTAATCTCCTAAATACTGAAGGTGGTGCCTTAAGCTTGACACATGGATATATCTGGGAGATATATTGGAGACCGCAGCAAGATAAACACTTGGTATAAATATCAATGTGTTAGTGTTTATCTTCATGCAATAAGCTTTGCGAATGTCCTCATACTTAAGATGCTAGTTGCCTTGTGTAGTACTATTGCTATACTTTGGGTCATTGCTATGCACTCATTGATTTAGGGTGCTACGGGTGATTACGGGTATAGTGATAACAACACGTTGGTAGACTGAGTAGTCGGAAAGAATCCATCGCTCTGGATATATTAAGGAGTTGTACCTGGCCACTTGTTGAAGTGATGATTGCCATAACCTCTGATCAGAGTATGTGTTTGATAGAAATGGTTTCTAGTCAAACACACTATAGTAAAAGGCAATATACTTCGGTAACAAGTAAATAACTGGGATAGCTTGGAGCAACCTTGCTATTAGTGGGTTAACACTTTAACCGAACCCAATAAACCAGATGGTACTAATATTAAAGAATGGAAGGAATTTATCGCACTGGATAACTATTGCATTAACCGGGATTAAGTCATAAGCATAAATGACGTTCCGAGTAATGGGGGATGGTAGACCCTTGCTAGAGGCGTACTACAGTCGTTTAAGGTAATCAAGTTCTATTCACGGTCTAGAACATCGAGCCAATGGTTCCATTAGAACAAGGGTTGGTTAAGCCTTAACAGCTCAATACTTCGGGATCCTATAAGGTCACACACATTGGACCTTCATCGGACTAAGTAAAGAACTAATAGATTTATTCTATTACAAAATATAACATAAATAATAATAGGATTATTATTTGATTGGTTAAAATTGATTAGATCAATTTTGGATAGACCAAGGAATTTATTTTGACCGGTAACTAATTAATTATAGTCATAAATAAATTATAATTGATTAGATCAATTTTGGTTGGACCAAGAAATTTATTTTGAATGATGACTAATTTATTAGGGTCAGAAAATAAATAATTGAAAAAGGATTAAAAAGGAGAATTTTGCATTGGCGAGTTTAATTGAACCGAGAGTATAAAAATATTTTATACAGACTCGAGTGCGCGGGAGTACACCGAAAGGTGTGCAAGCAATGCTGGGCATTGCTCGCGGCAGCCCATAAAAATGGGCTGCACATGCGCAGCCCAAAAGCAAGGCAAAGCCCAAAAGGGCTTTGCCTTGCCTATGCACAGCGTGTAACACGCTGTGCATATGGGATGGGAGTAATTACTCCCATCCCACATTGCTTATAAGGGGAGCAAAATGCTCCCCCAAGCCTATATATAGGCTTTCTCCTTTCCTTTCAAATTGTACCAAGCTCAAAGCATAAATCCTAAGCGAGATAATTAATCTCTCGGGTACTTGAGCAAGTTATTTTTGTGGAGCCTGAATTTATTCGGGCACCGCTAGTTTATATTTTGGGTGAGGCTTCTAGAGTGGTCTAGCAACTACTCGAGGCTTCTTAGTTCTTCCTCCTGGGGAGGTTTTGGTTGGTGGGGTTCGTGTGGATACTGATAGAGGCTATCCTACGACTGGAGGCTTGTGCAAGAAGGTCCTGCAAAAGCACGCTTCAACTGGTAAGTTCTTTTTCTTTCTCTTTTAATTATTAAGTCTTTTTCTTTAAGTGTTTTTAGACTTAATAATTATGCTTAGGTTATTTTTGCATGCTTAGTTTATTTTATGCTTAGGTTATAACTTAGAGTTATAACATGCTTAGTATAAAATAAATATGCTAGGATATAATTTGGAATTATGGTATGCCTAGTCCTTTAGCATGCTAACCTAGGTAGAGAATTATTTAGTTAAGGCTTTATTTAATTTATATGCAACTAATAGGAGTTCCTGGGACAGGGACAAAATTTTGAATTTCCGTCATGCCTCTTATGCATGTTCAATTTGACTGTCAGTTCCCAACAATTTATTGCATAGAAATTGTATAGGATTTGAAAGCCCTCTAACAATTTCAATTTCTGCACTTACTTTTAGATGACTGTAATAATTTATTTATCGCTTCGATTGCTTGACACACACAAAAACAACATATAAACCAAAATCACAATAAATAGGGTGGATTAAAACTGATTAAGAAAGAATGAAATATTTTAACTTGGCCTAATGTAAAATAGATAACATCATCAGAACTTGGAATCTCTGTTTTCAGGTATGGTCTAACCGCCCGATGGGAAAATCGTACCAAAATTCCCGATGGAGCTTAGCTGGGTGGCGACTATATTTTAAAATATGGGATTTCAAGTCTCGTATCTATTAACAAGCAAATTGGACTTAAATTCAACATCAACGTCATTCAATCCATATTTTCATCATGCTAAAATAAGGGTCAATCCCTCGGCACGCTTCACAGCACCCTGTTATTTTTCCACCTCCCCCCCTAAGCTATGTATCTCACGCGATCCTCGAGGGCGGGAAAAAGGTCGTCCGCTCATATTAAGAGTGAGAAAAGGCAATTTTAGAGTGAGAAAGCTCATTTTTAAAGAGATAATGGGGAGAAAAGGTAAGAAAAAGGATTCTAATCCATTTTTCTTGGTTTTTCTTCTTTGATTCTCTTAGCTAAAACTTAAAATCAGTAGACTTTAGGATTAATATCAATTTAGTAGGAATTTAGAGACATAAACTCTTAAATTTACTACCAAAATCACCATTTCAAGCTCCTCAGAGGTGTTCCTTGGTTCACGAAGAGGCGGATTCACGACCCCGAGGTAAAAATTCTGAGTCTCATAGCTTTTTGGTATTATTCTTACTTGTTTGTGCTATTTTGTGCTTGTTTTTAGGTTTTTGGTCATTTTTTACTATTACCTGCTACTGCTGCAAGAAACTGAAGCCTCTGGAGGAAAGTGAAGTCGCTGGCGGTATCAACCATACCGCCAGCGGCATCGTTGATACCGCCGGCGACATCACTTGCCTCCAAAGGCCTCATCTTCGTGTAGGACCCTTTCTTTATGGTATCCAGGAAGTCATGTAGCCTGCCTATAGGACTGATATCGTTAGCGACATCACTGATGCCACCGGCGGTATCAACTATATTGCCGGCGACATGACCTTCTGGACAACTGTTTTGTTTCGTTTATTTTTTACCTAGTTATATTCCTGAAGCTAGGGTGTATAGTGCAACGATAAAGGTCCAAAACCTTCTGAAAACAGACCCTACCTCATACCATGTGGCATTTTTACTAATAATCCGGTTAAAATAATGATCGAGTCTAAAATTTGGTCAAAACAGAATTTTCCCGCAAACGCCGTTCAAATCTCATTTTCAGCCATCCAATTGGGCTTTATAACATAACAAATGAATATGCCATGTTCATGCTAGCTCAAGTCTTGTTTTGTCCCCTAACTATGCATGCTAAGTGATAAACCTCATACGACGTGTCGTATCTGTGCTAACCATCTTCTGCAGGTAGATTTAGGTTAGATGTATGTTAGGCCTTCGGGTATTTTATTTATTGTATAGAAAATGTATAGGATTTGAAAGCCCTGTAATAATTTCAATTTCTGCATGTACTTTTGGATGACTATAATAATTTATTTATCGCTTCGATTGCTTGGCAACTGTGAAAACAATATATAAACCGAAAACACAATAAATAGGGTGGATTAAAACTAATTAAGAAAGAATTATATATTTTAAGTTGGCCTAATGTAAAATAAATAACATTATCCGAACTTGGGATCTCTATTTTAAGGTATGGTCTAACCACCCGGTGGGAATATCGTACCAAAATTCCTGGTGAAGCTTAACTGGGTGGCGACTCTATTTTAAAATATGGGATTTCAAGTCTCGTATCCATTAACAAGCAAATTGGACTTAAATTCAACATCAGCATCATTCAATCCATATTTTCATCACGCTAAAATAAGGGTCAATCCCTCGGCATGCTTCACAGCGTCCTTGTTATTTTTTCGCCCCCCTTGCTACGCATCTTATGCGGTCCTCGAGGGCGGGAAAAAGGTCGTTCGCTCACAGTTAGAGTGAGAAAAGGCAGTTTTAGAGTGAGAAAGCTCATTTTTAGAGAGATAAGGGGGAGAAAAGGTAAGAAAGAGGATTCTAATCCATTTTTCTTAGTTTTTCTTCTTTGATTCTCTTAGCTAAAACTTAAAATCAGTAGACTTTAGGATTAAAATCAACTTAATAGGAAACCATTTTCATATGTTTTTAATTTCTGTATTTTTAACAGAATCTGGTAGGTATCTAGTAAGTAACTAGTAGATAACTGGTAAGAATTGTATTTTCATATGTTTTTAATTTCTGTTTATAGTCCAACAGAATCTGGTAGGTATCTGGTAAGTAACTAGTAGGTAAACTTGGCGGATTGAACAAACTTCCAATAAAATATAAGGTTCATACCAGGTTCCCACCAGATATCTACCAGTTACTTACCAGATATTAAACATTTGTAAAAAAGTTTTTGACCTTGTAAACAAAACTCTATGTATCTGGTAGAATGCTAGTAAATATATGAAATATGGTAGAAATATGTTACAAACATAAACTTGATGGATTGAACAAATTCCTAATGAAATATAAGGTTTCTACCAGGTTGGTACCAGATATCTACCACTTGCTTACCAGCTTGATGAATATTGCAAATTTAGAAAACTATTAGTTTCTGACCAGGTAAATACCAGATAACTATCATATACGTAAAAAAATAAAAATGCAAAATCAAATACAAATCTGATAAAAACACATCAATATCTTTAATTGTTGTCATTCAAAATAGAAATTCAAAAGCTTGAATCAAACAAATAAGTTGCGGATCAAATCAAAGCTTGATGAACTTGTAAACAAAACTCTAAGAACTCTATACTAACAATATCATCACCACTCAGACAATTCATCAAACACTTTATGTGCAAACTCTTTATATCCAACATAGATTTAAATCTAAAAACAAATCAGAGATAATCGAATCAAATTAGATATTCAACTTTTTATCAAACAAATCTGAAAACAAATAACTCGATCCAAATAATCGAATCAAATCAGAGATTCAAAACAAAAATCAAATCAAATTCAAAAATAGAGAAAAACCTAATGAAACACCGAAATAATTCAACAAAAATCCTAACCTGAACTGTGAGAAATCACGAAGGAGAACGTTGCTATTAGGAATGAAGGAGATCATTGCTGTTATATGAGTTCTTGAGTCGAGATCGTTGCTGTTAGATGAGTTCTTGAGTCGAAATCATTGTTGTTAGATGGGAGATCAAGAATTTTAAACGCTAAAGAGAGTGAGGAGTAAGAAAGGTGAAACGTTTGCTTTTGAACATATGTTTAGGTATTTTAAAACTTGTTTGGTCAGAAAAAGTTACTAGCCAAATGTTAGGGTGACAGAAAACTTTAATTTCTGTACATTTATATAAAAAGCCCTAGTATTTATTCTTATACACCCGACTAAGAAACTAATCAGGTTTTGTGACGAGCCTCCATGTGCACTTAGCTATCATAGCCGTATTAAATTCTTTCAACTGTCTGAAATTTAGACCCCCCTTGTCTTTTGATAGGCACAATCTTTCCCATCTCATCCAATGAAATGATTTTGTCGTTAACAGGTAAATATTTAAACATTTTCTTGCAAAATTTTGAATTTTAACATTACAGTTTATTGTATTTTAGTTTACCAATAAAAATTTTAAGATAAAATTTGACTATAAATGAGTTTTAAGGATACTATTTTATGTAAGTAGGTAATTTCTCAGTTATTTTTACAATAAACGAACTTCGTCCGGTGAATTAATTCGGGTCTTGTGTGTAAAAATATCAACTTAAGTCCGATTTAGTCCACACTTTAGGATTTGGATTCAGATTAAGTTCGAGATGTGCTTACAATGTCTTTTTTCAAGGTGACCTACTAATAATTATTATTTAAAATTTTTTTATAGGATTAAGGCCATGTTCTTTTCAACTTATTTTATGTTCTGTTCTGTTCAGTTTAATTCAATACCATTCAATTCAGTATCATTCAGTTTAGTTTAGTATCATTTAGTTCAATTCAGTTTCAAAATTCAGCATTTAACAATCAATATTTGTTGGGAAACAATGATCTGGATCATGAATTGAACTAAGTTACCCGGATCAAGTTTGGAAGAAACAAAAACTCAAACTCCTAAATCCAAATGGAAACATCCGGACAAGATCCAACCACAGCTCCTTCTCGAGGGTATGTCCATTACCCCGTCCTCTACTCTTCACCAGTTAATACTACACGTTCTGGAAAAATCGGATGAAGAACTTTATTCAAGCACAAAGCATGCAAGCATGGTTGGTTATCTAGGATGGTCCATATGAGCCTACTCATGAAGTAGAGGGTATGATCACTCAAAAGCCATCCTATTTATAGGATGAGAATGATTTTAAAAAGTTGCATGAAAACGCAAATGCTATTAACATGCTTCACTGTGCTCTTAGTGCAATAAAATTCAACAAGATATCCGGATGTGAGACTGTAAAGGAGATTTAGGAAAAGCTTGAGGTAACCTATGAAGGAACAAGTAAAGTGAAAGAAGCAAAGATTGATCTACTCTAGCAAAAACTCGAATCCTTCAAGATGGAGCCAAAAAAATCCATCAGTAGCATGAACACTAGATACACCAATCTAGTGAATGAGATGAAAAGGCTCAGAAAGGAAGTCTTTGAAGTAGAAATGGTGAAAAAGGTGCTCCGGAGTCTCACCAAAGAGTGGGATAATAAGAAGAATGCCATTGAGGAAGCTCATGACCTAAATGGTTATAGTTATGATGAGCTCATTGGCAATCTCTTGACTCAAGAGCTATCTTTGGAGAGATATGTCAACATGAGAAGAAGCCTGAAGAAAAGAAGAAAGTTGCGGCGCTTAAGGCAGAATCCACCGGATCAGCTTCATCCGGAGAAGAAGAACAAATCACTGAACCTCAAAGTACCAAGGAGAAACTGGTTGTATTAACTAGAAGGCTCAACAGGTTTCTACAAAAGAATGAAAGGAGAAAGTCCAAAAAACATGAATCCCAAAGACCAAGGGAAGGGACATCCAGAAGAGACAGGCCTAGAAGGAATCTGGAAGAAAAGAAAGATTCGGAGAAAGAAGCTGCTTGTTTTGAATATGGGGAGAAAGGCCACTTCAGGACAAAATGCCCAAAGCTTAAAAGAACCAAGAAGTATAAGAAGAAGGCAATGGTGGCTACCTAGAGCAATAGTGAAGAAAGAGACATCTCATCTTTAACAGAAGAAGAAGAGACTACCATTTGTGCATTCATGGCACTGACTAATCCGAAAGTAGAGCAATCCAGAAAGAATATCTCTAAGTAAGATACAAACATTAAGGTAAACTCTTATTCTAATTCTGCTTCTAACTTTGATCTTGCTAGAGCTTTATCTATTGTGATTACGAGTGTAAAGAAGAATGCAAAAGCAATCAAGTCCTTGAGAAGACAAGTGCTAGAGATTGCTGAAGATAATGAAGCATTGGTACAAGATGTCAACTTCATCAAAATAGGAAAGCACATTGATGAAGTTGAGGAGAACTATCTGAAGAATCAAGTGCAAATGCTAAGTGCTAATCCGCTTGGACAAGATAGAGAAATAGCTGTGATGAAGGAGGCATCCGGTTAGAGACCTAATCCTCAATAAAGAAAAAACCCAAGGCAAGCTACACAAAGAAATCAACCTCAATCTGCCAAAGGAAATCCTAAGCCTTTTAATCAAAAGGTGAATGAGGCTAGCAGGCAACCACAAGCCCAAAGATACATTGCTGCACAAAAGGGAAAGGCAAAGATGATTTACAATCAACAACCTGGCAAACAAATAAGAAATTATGCAGCATAAATTGCACCCCCAACCAGCTTTCAGATGGACACCGGACTATCTACAAGTGTACAAGAAGCTGGATACAAAGGGAACTATAGGAAGAAAGATCTTGAAAAGATCAGAAAGAATTAAGAACAGAATAGATCCATTGCTGGGTGCAGGTTTTGTGGTAAAAACAATCATATTACCAAATTATATAGATTAAAAATTGGTTATTATGATGTTAATCCTTGGCCTGAGATGGTTATTAACCCAAGAGGACCCAAATCTGATTGGGTATCGAAACCTACTTGATCTATTTTGCAAGTATGTCTTAGATCTATAGTAGATCAACACACCTGGTACATTGATAGTGGATGCTCAAGGCACATGACATATGATGAGAAGGCCTTCATCATATTGACCTGGAAGAAGGGAGGCAAAGTAAGCTTTGGAGACAATCAAAAGGGATAGATCATTGGTCATAGAACCACTGGATCTGAATTAAAGATAGAAGATGCCTCACTGGTTGATGGACTGAAATTTAACTTGCTAAGTGTAGTCCAACTCTGTGACAAAGGAAGAAAAGTCTCATTTGATTCCGGAGGCTGCTCAATCTATGATAGTAAGTCCAACCAACTCATTCTTTATGCACCTATAGTAAATAATATCTATTCTGTAAACATTAAAAATGAGAAAAATAATATATGCTTGGTGTCTAAAGAAGAAGAATCATGGCTATAGCACCGGAGGTTGGGACTTGTTAGCATGAACAGCCAAAAACAAATTGGTAGTAGGTTTGCCTAAGGTTACTTTTAATAAGGATCATCTATGCACTGCATGTCAATTAGGTAAACAGTATAAGAAAAGTTTCCCTTCCATCTCCTACATTCCTTCTCAAAGAGTACTTGAGCTCTTACATATTGATCTCTTTGGTCCAATCATACCATTGAGTTTAGGTAGAAGAGAATACACCATGGTCATTATGGATGATTATTCTCGATATACCTGGGTTCTCTTACTAGCAAGCAATGATGAAGCCTTTGACCAATTCTCAAAAAATTCATCCGGATAGAAGTAGAACAAGGCATAAGCATTGCATACATCTGGAGTGATAATGGTGGTGAGTTCAAAAATAAGCATTTTGCTAATTTTTGTGACTCCAAGGGCACTGAACATAACTTCTTTGCCCCTCACACTCCTCAACCGAATGGAGTTATTGAAAGAAAAAATAGGACCATAGTTCAGATGGCTAGAATAATGCTTAATGAGAATTATTTGCCAAAATACTTTTGGGGGGAGGCCGTAAATACAGCATGTTACTTTCTAAATAGAGCTCTCATTAGAAAGATCATAGAAAAGACCCTATATAAAATCTGGAAGGGAAGAAAACCCAAAATTGGGTACTTTGAGGCATTTGGATGTAAATGCTACATCATAACTGACAGAGAGCAACTAGGAAAATTTGATCCTAAATTTGATGAAGCAATTTTCCTTGGCTACTCAAGCATAGTAACGCTTACAGAGTATTCAATAAACGAACCCAAACTGTGGTAGAGTCTATACATGTAGATTTTAATGAGACTAACCCTGCAGGAAAGAAAAGTTCCACTCCAGAAGATCCAGTTCCTGAAATTGAAAACTCTGGATAAAAGAAGGAAGTAGAAGTTCCTGATTCATTCCAAATGAAGAAGTACAAAGAGGAAGACGAAGGAATATCCTTTGATCTAGAAGTACAACAAGTTAATCTCAATGCACTAGAGATTGACTTCAATGAAAACCAAGAAGGAGTGGTTAAAGCAGATGTAGAGAAAGTCCCTATTCAACATAAAGGCTTGCAAAGGGAGATCCGGACTCACAGAAATCATCCAGTAGAAGCTATTTTGGATTATGTCCAAAATCCAGTCAGAACCAAAGGATAACTCAATAGGATGATGAGTCATGCTACTTTTGTCGCTCTCATTGAGCAAAAGAAATTTCAAGATGATGAAGGAGATAAAAGCTAGATGATGGCAATGCAAGAAGAACTAGATCAATTCACCAGAAATGATGTATGGGATCTAGTGGCACCATCAAAAGGAAAGTCAATCATTGGCACCAAAAGGGTATTCTAGAACAAGCTAGATGAATCCGAAGTAGTGGTAAGAAATAAAGCAAGATTGGTTGCCCAAGGTTACAATCAATAAGAAAGAATTGACTTCGAAGAAACCTTTGCTCTTGTAACAAGACTAGAAGCAATCCAGATTCTATGTGCTTTTACCTCATTCATGGGATTCACACAGTTTCAAATGGATGTCAAAAGTGCATTTCTTAATGGGGTTATCCAGGAAGAAGTATATGTGAAGCAGCCACCTAGATTTGAAGATCCTAAGCATCTGGATCATGTCTACAAACTGAAGAAAGCTCTCTATGGACTTAAGCAAGCACCAAGAGCTTGGTATAAGAGACTCACTACATTTCTCATACCCAAGGGGTATATCCGGGGGAAAGCAGATACAACACTTTTCATCAAGAAGAAGAAAAATGATATTATTCTAGTCCAAATTTATTTGGATGATATCATATTTGGACGAACTAATGAAAAGATATGTGAGGAATTCAGCTCTTAAATACAGAAGGAATTTAAGATATCCATGATAGGAGAACTCATTTTCTTCCTTGGTTTACAAATCAAGCAAAGTTCGGATGGGATTTTCATTAACCACTCAAAATACACCAAGGAGATCTTGAAGAAGTTTGAAATGGACAAGAGCAAGCCTATGTCCACTCCAATAGGATCAGATACAGTCCTGTCCAAGGATTGTAAAGGTAAAGATGTTGATGAGAAGCTCTATAAAGGGATGATTGGTTCACTCCTATACCTGACAGCTAGCAGGCCTAACATACATTATGCAGTCTATTACTGTGCAAGGTATCAAGACAATCCTAAGGATTCACATCTCAAGGTAGTATAGAGAATTCTTAGATACCTCCTAGGAACCATAAAAGTTGGATTATGGTATCCTAGTAATGGAGATTTCATACTCTTGAGAGAAAGAGTACATCCGGAGGTTGCCATTTTCTTGGTGACTACGTAGTATCATGGTACAGCACGAAGCAAACTTTAGTTGCTTTATCAACCATAAAAGCAGAGTATATGGCAGCTGGAAGTTGTGTAGCTTAACTCCTTTGGATCAACCAACAACTAGAAGATTATGGAGTTCAGTCCGGATGTATGGATGTCATGTGTGATAATAAAAGTACTATTAATGTGTCAAGGAATCTAGTGCTCCATAGCAGGATGAAGCATGTCAACATAAGCATCATTTCATCAGGGATCATGTGATGAAAAAGGATATTGCACTAGTATACATTCCAACCAATGAGCAAAGAGCTGACATCTTTACCAAGCCACTAAGTAAAGATCAATTTGGGAAGCTAAAGGAGTCAATTGGAATGTCTAATCTAATTTGAAGCTAAACCGGAAGATAGTCCAAAATTAATCTAGGATCCTGAGAAGGACAGTTAATCCGGAAGAGAAGAAGCATTGAAGGGAAATCCAATTCGAAGAAAAGTGCCACATCAGCAGACAGAAATGACAAATGATAGTAAAAGCACTTAAAGGTAACTGTTACTTTTTAATCTCAAATGATTATTGGCTATCACACGCGCGAGTGAAAATCCAGCCAATTCAAAAATAAACTATTATCATTCTTCGATTTTAATGCCATTTACCTATCTCCTCTAAAACTAACTACCATGTCATCAATCCAGTTAACTTTAATTATGTCTGAATTACCAAAATACCCTCACCTTGAAAAATCTATATAAACCCGTCAAAATTACCCTTCTTCTTTACACGAGCAACTAAGTACTGTTACTCTGCAAAATTCAAAACTCAAAACCTTGATTCGTTCACTCTTTCTTAAATGGCTGCAATTATGATAGAAGAAGGTCTTCAAATGCTTCCCACAAGAAACTTCTTTACAAAATTTGATCTGAAAGATGAGGATTTCAAACCCCTAAACCTGAAAACAAATGATTGTGTCATCCTCACTGATTTTTTTGGCGATAACTTCCTGTTTGAAACTGATCCCTACTTCTGACTAATTGAGGATCAACACTTGAAGGATTCCTCATGATCAACTACCCAACATACCAAGATTTAGTCCGGGAGTTCTATGACAATCTGAGAGCCAACAAAAAATTTGACGCCTTGCGAACTAAGGTTCAAGGGAAAGAGATTACAATCACTCCAGATTTCTTTGAGAATTCACTTAATATGAAGAACAGTGGAGTCTTGATGAGAGTAGATGGAGATGAGACTAAGGTAAAGTATGATCCAGAGATGTGGCTTTCGAAAAGATATTTTAGGGATAAATTCTCAATATACTAGCCTCAAGTACCGAGATACCTTCAACACGTGCTTGCAAAATTAAAACTGATCCAGAAGGGTTCATTAACCATAGTGTCTACCTTCTAGCACTATGTATTACAACACTGGGCAAAGTGCAGAGAAGTCAACATGTCAGTGCTGATTATCCATCACTTGACCCACCACCAGAATTCTCATGGCTCTTTAATCACCCGGATTCCACAAGCGAATGAGATCGACTTCACCGGTTTTAATGGTGTCAATGGCAAAGCTATCCTCAAGAAGAATTATCTTAAGATATACTTTGGTGAAACCTAGGATGAGGTAAAGGCCCTTAAGCAGAGGGAAGAAAAGAAGAACAAGGCCAGAAAAGCAGCAAATTCGAAAGAAGGGGCCCCTATTCCTAAGAAGTAAAGACCCACTAAGCCAGGAGGAAGACCGATCAAAGTAGCTAATAAAATGAAAAAACCAGTATGCGATTCAGAAGCAAGAGAGTCTATCGCAGTGGCTGCTGGTGCAATTAGGTAGGGATATCAGAAGGGGAAGAAGAGAAAATTAACAGATATACTAACAGAGAAGCATCAGTCTAATAAGGAAGAGACGGAGGATGAGGCCCCTATGCTAAAAAGGTAACTCATCCGGAAGGGATGTACTTTTGATGAAGTGGTGAAGGCTCAAAAGCATCAAAAGGAGAAGGCCAAAAAGCCTGCTGCCATTGTGATTGATAAGGAAGCAGCCACCAGAGTAGTGATGGAGGAATTGGCTAAGGCCAGGGTTGCAAAAGGCAAGAAAGTTCCTAGATCCACTAAGGCGATACAACCGGATGATCCACAGTTTGAAGAGATAAGGCAAGCCATGAAGGAAAACACTATAATCAATAAAAAGCTCACAATAAACGGACCTGGGGGAAGTTCCGGAACTCAACCCATCTGGATTGATTTAGTAGATCTAGAAGAAATCACCAGGGATCCGGAAGCAGAAATTTTCCCCTTTCTACCAAGATTTGAACCTCTGATAGAAAATCTATTATTTATGTCCAAATTGAAATAAGCCCTGGAAGAGGTATTAAATGTCCTAAAAAGGCATTAGGAGGGGTGATAAAGGACATTTCCTGTCATCATGGGGTTGAGGTGGAAGGTAGTGAAGTGAGAAGTGAAGATGCACACATCCAAAACTAAACACAAAACACTGAGGTACTTCCTAACCCAGTTAATCTTGCTACTAATGCTTCTCCTGCTAATGAAATAGCAACGGATAACTTGGATGTTCAATCTCTAAATACATCTAAGGGAAATCAGTCCAACCCAAAACACATCATTCTGGAGGAGGGACAAAGTCTGGGTTCCGAAGGGAACACTTCTGAAGTGGACCCTAAGGGCGAGGCTAGTCCGAAGGAAAGGGTGAAAAAGAAGAAGGATGAGATTTCAGGTGAAATAGAGGAAGAAGGGGAAGAAAGTAGTGGTTCTTCCGGATCATTCGGAGATGATTCTTCCACTTCTTCTGGAGACAAATTCCCTCCAATTGCAAGTCTAATCAGACTACCAGGAGTCAATACTAAAGAAGCTAAAGTTAAAGCAGCACTTAAACTGTTAAAAGAAGCTACTCAAGAGGAGAATGAGGAAGGGTATATAAAGCAGAGTCTCTGGAACATCTGCATCCATCTAAGAGCTGTTGGAAAGACAATGCTTAAACAAGCTTTTGGACCGGACTTGAAGCAAGAATTGGGATAAATAAAGCACTCAGTGAAAAAGATAGAAGAAAAAGTTCTAGATTTTCTCTCTCCTGGTATAATTGCTGAAGCCTCCTTGTCTCAAATAAACCCAATAATCTCTGAGCTTAAGGATGGTATTACAACAGCCAACTAGACTGCTAATCAAGAATACATTGGCCTCAAATAAATGTGGAACAGTGCTAGACACGATTACTTCTTCCTCCTCTGAGCTATTAGATGAAATAAAGGCCTATCTGGATACCAAGTTTGAAAACTTGTCAAAATTCATGGCTGAAAGGGATCTCAAGCTGGCAATCATATAATTGGCAGTAGACCAACAAGTAATCCAGGAAATGCTTGAAAACTTTCTGGATGAATCACTCCCCAAAATCCAAGAGAAAATGTTGGATGATATGGGTGATGAGATGGGAAGTTGCCTGGGGGGAATTGAAAAGATAATAAATGACTGGAAAGCCTCTATAACAAAGGAGATAGCGCTCCAAACTGAATCCATCCATAACATCTGGAGAGGAATAAATGAAGAAATAACTCTTCTTCAAACCAGAATTAATAACTTATCACTATCCGGATCTTCTTCTGCACTGTCGATTCCAGAAAGCTAACTCCTTTTGGTCTTCCACAATCTTATCCAAATCATTGGGGACTCCGGCTTCTTTGGACAATAGGGAGTGACAACTCTACTAAAGGCACTATTCCCCTACTTTGATAAGAAATATCAAGTGTTTATGCTCCACATCCATCCCATAATCAAGCAGATCTATACTCAGCTAAAGAAGGCTATCCGCCCCTACTACCTCACTCCAGCAATTGTTGATTAAATCATTGATGAAAGGAGTAAAGGTAATGTTGACTAATCCATATACTCCAAAGCTTGGCAAGAAGCCTGGGATAACAACACCTATATGGTATTCGATCCCCAAGCTAAAAACAAAAGGGGGAGAAAAGTCAGCAAGGGGAAGGGACAAGCAGGGGCAAGGAAAAGGAGGGAGGACCATCCGAAGGAAATTATACTAGCTAATCATTAAATGTAAAATTCTGTAATAGCTAGATTCACTCATATATTTCTGTATTTATAATCCTAGACTTCATTGATGTTAATTATTGTTAACAGCAGAAGTATATAGTGAATATCTAATTTCTTAAAAATTGCTTCTAAAGTATAATCTGTAATTGTACTATAAAAACATTAGAAGCTAGAATTCAATAACATTACGGGAGTTAGGATGCTAAAATTATAGGGGAGTAAAATTTATAAATGACTAAGTATCAAGAACCATACTTAGCTCATAAATACTCCATTCCCTTGTGCTTAGTTTTTGTTTCCATCAAATGGGGGAGATTATTGGGAAATAATGATCCGGATCACAAATTGAACTAAGTTACCCGAATCAAGTTTGAAAGAAATAAAAACTCAAACTCCTAAATCCAAATGGAAACATCCGGACAAGATCCAACCACAAGATCATTCATTGAATAAATCAAGTACATAAGCACACAATGGAATTATCAGGATAAAGTTTGGAAAGGAAACAAACTTTGATCCTTCAATATCAGCATCTGAAAGAACTGATTGCACTATCTTCGGAAGAAGACAGATCCAGAGATAATGAGTCTAAAGTCATCCAGAAGACTCATACTTGAAGACAATGGGAAAAGTTTCAAAGATAACTTTATCCCCTACCTTTTGGTCTACAAAGTCAAAGATCCTTTCCCCATGAACAAGACAAAAGTGATAGCTTGTACTTTTCAGAAAAAGGACAAAAGGACTGACACCGGATAGAAAAAGCTAACAACCCTTTTCACCTAGACCAATAAGGAGGCGCGTGGAGTTCACACCAAAAAGTTACTGGTGTAAAAGTTGGTGTGACACTAAAATACAAGGAAAACGATCACTGACATCTTTTCAGCCTCAATCCCAAGAATTCAAACGGGTCAAATTACTGTCTAACGGATTGATCAACGGCTCCAGAAGCGCCACATACAACCTGATCAAGGGTGAAGATTAAATTCAAGCTCAACAACTCACAACAGCTACATTTAAGACAGAAGCCTATAAAAGGGAAGCTTCACACATTGAGAAGGTTGGCTAGTTGATTTGAAAAAGCTATTAATAAGAACATTCGCTCAAGCAATCCATAATCACAATCCCTCCAAGAATAAAACAATTCCAAATCTGTTGTAAGGATAAGTGAGTTATAAACTTAAGGAAGTCCAAAACCAAAATATTTGTGAAAACAAGAGTGTAAGGATCTCCAACTTGGGTGAGTTGTGAGATTGGGATATAACTTAAAGTTGGTGCTTTGAGTAGGATCTCTCTGTAGGACTCAGCTTAGATTCGGGGTAGAAATATAAGTGGTATATTCTACTAAAGACTAAAAGACTCAGTTAGGAGTTGGTGCTTCTAGTGGTATATCCTACATCCGAAAGGGGTTACCATCCGGAGACAAGTTGTAAGGCTTGATTCCTGCCAGTTGGAAAGGAATCCACTAGTGAAAAGCTCGAAGGAAGGAAATTCTGAGGACTGGAGTAGGCGGGGCCGAACCAGGATAAAATCCTTTGTGTTTGATTTCTTTAAATCTTTATTTATTGCATCATATTGTCATAACTACATCATCCGGATCCATCATCCTGATCCAAACACGCTACAATAAGACTTTTTAAAGTCTGTTTATTCCGCAAAAAGGGTCATTCACCCCCCTCTGACCTTATAAAGACCCTTACAGGGACCAACAATATTCAGCATTCAGTATTAAGTTTCAGTTTATGCATGATATCAATATTATTAATTTATATTAATATTCATTAATAATAAAAAGTAATGAATATTAATGATAATATAATTTCATTTCAATTTCAGTTCATTTCTATTTATACATTATATCAATATTATTAATTAATATTAGTAATCATAAATAACAACAAAGAAAAAGTAACCAATAATATTTTTAAAATTATTAATTATTATTTTTACGATGAATAATTTTATAGGATAATTAAATAAATAAAAGTAATAATATTTTATAAATATTAATAACAATTAAAATAATAAGATAATATTCATAACAATAATTGTAATAAATAAAATATGTAATAATAATTTATAATGCTCTATTTTATTTATTATTATTATTATATCTAACAATTAATAAATTTTATTATTTAAAATGTTATTAATTATTTTGTTAGTAAATTTTAATATTTTAAAATATTATTAATATTATTAACTATAATTCAATTTCAGTATTGTTCAGGTTTAGTATTTTCAGTTTCAGTACCATTCAATTCAGTTTCGGTACCATTTAGTTCAGTTCAATTCAATACACATACTTATCGGTTGAAAAGAACAGGGCCTAAATAGAAACAAAATAAATAAATTTCATATTTAATCATATTATTTATTTTAATTCTTCAACACACAAATTCAAAGTTCTAATAGACTAAGGCTCGTAGGTTTCAAGTTCTAAAAGTTGAACTGAACTGAAGGTGGTTGAATTGAATTGAAGTGAGTTGAGCTGAACTTATTTTAGTGTAAATTTATACATGCACATAGCTGAACTGGATTATGTTGGAAATCAATCATCCGGAAGACTTAGCAAAAACCTTAAGACAAGCATCCGGATCAAGTTTTGATGAAAACAAAATCTATACGTCCAAGAAGACCTCATCCAGTTCAAGACAGAAGAAATCATTCCCTAAGTCCAAGAAGAAGCATCAAGTTAAAGGCTAGAAGAAAACAAGTACTTAAGCCCAGTAAATAGTATTCGGAGAAGATCACCACAGGAATAGCATCCGGTAAAGTTATTGTTTGAAGACATCCGAAAGATAAAACTTTCAAGACAAAAGGGAAATATTTAAAATCAATTTTCCCTCCAATTTGGTCTGAAGTCAAACATGCTTTTTAACCTGGAAAATGAAAAAGCAACAGCTTGCACGGTTACAGGAAAGGATAAAAAGGCTGACATGAAAAGAGAAAAAGGTAACAACTTTTTAACCTAGACCAATGGCAAGGCATGTGGAGTCCACTCAAAAGATAGTTGCATAAAATTTGACAGAACACAAAAAGCCAAATAAACGACGACTGACAACTTTGTTGCTTCAATCGTAACAAATTCAAACGGGACATTTATTGGGTCAAACGGACAGATCAACAGCTCCAGATGCGCCGTCTCATATATGATCAACGGTGAAGATTCAAGATCAAGCAACGACTACATTTATGATCCAAGCCTATAAAAGGGAAGCTTCGCAAGTTGAGAAGTTGCTGGTTGTTTTCATAAAAGCTATTACCTTGAGAAATTTGCTACACAATCAGTAATTCAATCCCTCCAAGAACTAAACACTCAAATCGGTTTGTAAGAATTCTTAAGTGAAATTATAAACTTGAAGAGTTCAAAACCCAACCTTTGTTGAAACAAAAGTTGTAAAATCTCATACTTGACTGAGTATTGAGATTGAGACTTAGCTTGAACTAGGCATAGTTTAAGTGGTATATCCCTGTAGGACTCAGCTTGAACTTGGGCAGAGTTTGAGTGGTATATCCCTTAGAGAAAAGGACTTAGCCAAGCTTGGAGTTAGTTTTGTGGTATATCCTACTTCTGGAAGAAGAGAGTTCTATGGAGACAAGCTGCAAAGGACTCAGCCAGGCTAGGATTAGTTTGGTGGTATATCCTACATTCGAAGGAGAAGAAATCTCCGGAGACAATTATAAAGGCTTGATTTCTGCTCGTGAAAGAAATCACACTAGTGGATTAAGCTCGGAGGAGGAAACTCCGGGGACTGGACGTAGGCAGGGCCGAACCAGTATAAAACATTTGTGTTTAATTTTCTTACCTTTACTTTAAGTGCATTTTATTTCATATTTGCATCATTCAAATTAACTAACTCCACATCATCTCAAACACGCTACACAAAACTTTTTGAAAAGTCTAACATTCTGCAAAAAGGGTTATTCACCCCCTCTCATCTTAATTATATTAGCACAAGGACCAACAGATTGAACTGAACTGAAGTGGACTGAATTGAACTGAAATTGTCTGAACTGAATTGAATTGAACTGTAGTTCAAGAGAACATGACCTAAATATAAAACTAAAAACAATTATTAATATAATATAAATATATAATAAATAAAATTATTGTTTGTTGCACGACTTGAGCTGAGTTCGGATATTTATAAGAAAAAAGCTCACTCTATAAAATTTTGAGCTTAAGCTTGAATCGAACTGTATAAAAAGAATGCGTGCTCTAGTCTGATACACGTAAGCGGTCTAAGTTTGGCAAATCCCATGGCTTTTGAATAGCTCTAACATCAAAGCCTCTCTTTTAGAACCAGTTTGGGGTTGTTTTCCTATAATGCTTTTTAAAAAAACTTTATTTTAAAGCATTTCCAAGATATTGTTCAAAAAAATTTTTAAAATCAATATAAAACAATTTCTAATTAATTAATATTAAAAAATAAAATATTTTATTTAATATTAAAATATATTATTCTATTAAAAATTTATAAATAATTTTCGGAAAACACTGTGTCATAAGCTTTTAATTATGTGTGTCGATTATAAATAGAAGTGTGGCTTTTACCCATTTCTGATCTCTAGTCATGGGCTATTTTATTTGGGCTGTGAAAATTCCACTATCTGGCTCTGTCGTCTTCCAAAAGAAACTGCGCTACTTGCAATTCTCAATTCTCTTTTCAAACGAACACATATGGGAAGTTCAGTTCAGCAATTTCCGGTCACACATAAGAAGCTCTCTGTAGACATCAAGGTATACTTTTATTGCCTGATTTTATCTTCATTTCAGTCGTATTTGTGCATATTGTGTTTGCTGCAATACCAAGCGTGCTTTTCTTCATGGCTACCTGCTAGAGTAGAGCTATCTTTCGGAAATTGTGTATGGATTTGCTTAATTTTTCATTATTTTATGCCATTAGTTTTAGTATAAGATCTGTTTCCCTCATATTATTTTGTGTTTCAGCTGGTGTCAAATGAAGTACTAGACTTTTATGATCCTGTATATCAATGTAGTGTCGTTTTTCCGTTTCGATGTTGCAAAGTTTTCATCCAAATCATCGTCATATTTGTAGTTTTGAGTGTGATATTAAGGCCCTGTTCTCTTGGACTAGACTTCAATTCAATTCAATTCATACAGCTTCAGTTCAGTTCATACCACTTCATTTCAGTTTAATTTTGCCATGGGTAGTTATAAACTTACACTAAAATTAGTTCAGTTCAGCTCAGCTCACTTTAGTTTAGTTCAGTTCAGTTTAGTTCAGCCCAGTTCAGTTCAGCCGACTTCAGTTCAGTTCGGCTTTCAAAAGTTGAAAAGAACCGGCCTAAGTTGGATCACTAGCCAACCTGTGTTGGGTCGACTTGTTCATACTTGGATCATCATTTATCACTTTCTGATTTGACTTTGAAAATGAGCATTGTTTCTGTTCATATATTGTTTGATGTTTAATTTGACGGCATACTGCAGTCAAACTAATATGAGTGTTGCATTCTATTTGCCTTTCCATTTTTGGCTGATATACTCATCGTTATCCGTAGTCTCTGAATGTTTTAGTTCTTTTAAACTTAAGTAATGGCAGGTCTGTATTATTTAGTATTTATGTTGCTTGAGATTTTCATTAGACCTGTTTGCCATTTACTAGAGTGCGCAGAATACCTGGATTGTCATTGATTTATTAAAGTACCTGGTCTGTATTAAAGTACTTTGAATTCATTGATTTATCAGTGATTTAGGATTGTCATTACTAAGTAATTCACTAGTTTAGCATTATTATTTCCTACTAGCTAGTTACAATGCTTCTAGCAGTAAATTTCAGTCTTTCAGATTGCTTGTTACATGTAACAATCTGATTGATAGATAATTTATTAATTCCTAATATATCACTTGTATGAGAATGCTAAACTGATGCATACTATCAGAAAGTCACATATTTTATTTCATGAATTGTCATTGTGAAACGAAAAGTAAAAGTTATCATTTCTGTCTTTATGAAAGTATATCAGCTGTGCTATTTTCTCTTGTTGGCAGGGAAACAAAACAGACATAGTCATTTGCCGTTATGATGATCATTTTTTCGTGAGTTTGGGCACCCCAACTAATTCAGGTTTTATGTGCATTTTAATTGGACAAGAATGTTTCTGATGTGTAAAATCATTTCAGGTGATTGCAACTCAAATAGGAACCATGGGAACTATACTACATGCTAGGTCTGCATTTTTTTTGTTCTCTCTTCATAATGGATATTCCTTATAATTTTCTATATTAGGTTCCAGTATGATTCTGATTTTCGAGTTCCAATTTTGTGAGTGGAAATCCGTCATTAGAGGTGACTGTCACAGGCTTGGCTAAAACACTAGTAGATATTATACAAGTTCAGCAACAATGTTTCACATGGCTACAATATATCCTGACTCACATGCTATCATTTTGATTTATGATATTTTATATACGCACTGCCCTACTCAAACGTTAACTGTCATGTTATCTTTAATGGAATACTCTGTCCATCAAATATTTAGTTTCTTGGCAAGTCTTTCACTTTACAGCATTCTTGATCTGCTGACCACATATAATTACTTCTTTTAACTTTTTTTTTGTTTAGAAAATACATTAGAGATTTTTTTTTGTGTCGAATGACATGGTTGTTATATTTCCTGCATATTGTCAGAAAGTTGTTTTGATTCATAGAAGCACTTTTGGGTGATAATTGTCTTTTGTATGCAAAGACAACTTAAATGTCAAAAAATAGTTTGCTAAAACCTTTTCTTTGATAAAGGCTCATGGATCCCCAATATTTTGAGGTTTACTGAGGCTCTAAAATTCTTCAAAATTGTGATTCTTCTAAAAGGAGCATAAAAAACCTTTCTGTTATTACCAGGAAGGAGGAAGGGATGTCAACCAGTCCCACTTTCAGCGTCTCTGTAGTATTTGGCAAACGAGAAGAGGTAACTACATTTGTCTGCACTACAAGTGTCCAACCTATTATCTGTCTTAATGTGTTATTGACTTTAATTGAATGCAAATCTTTACAGCCAATGCTGGTGGCATGTGCTCGCCAATTGATCGAGCACATAAGGTAAGTTTTCAATTCTACCTGATTGATTTGAGACAAGCTATCTGTTGAAAAATTACTGTAATACATGACATAAGTATATACGTATATCTTAGTCTGTTTATTTACTCTTTTTTTGGCAGTAACTCTGGTTCATCGATGCCGTTGGTTCTTTCTCTTGGTCTTAAACACCATTCCATGGTATATAGTCCATATATTTCCTATCCTTTTTAACACTTTTAAGAATTCAAGTACATCTATCTTATCATCATAATGCCATAATAACAGGAGACTTTGAAAGGGGTTGCTTCTGCCGTAATTGAAAATCGTATGTGGTAACAATAAAAAAGTACAACGTCATTTCAGATTTCAAAGTTCCTTCACCTCGTTCTGTTCGTAGTTCCGCTTTTCAGTTTTTACCAGTAAAGATGTTACCATGCTGTATAAATTTGTTTATGTGGGGAATGTTTTGTCGCCTTTTTCTCATTGAAAGGCATTTAAACAAGAACTATAGTTTTGTGACATGTATGCTCGTTCAACTTTTTTAGTGATTGGAGATGGAAAACAGTTGCTGAATTATACTTTTTGAAAAAAAATCCCATCATATCCAAGGGAAGTTATTTCTTTAGAGAGTATATTCCCTTGTATCTTTATTATTCTACTACATATCTTTATTTCATAAATTTCTATACTACGTATCTTTATATGATCTACTGTAAGCAAAAGAAAATATTTAATTTATGAACTTAACATGGATTCCATGTATCGTACTAATGCTAACTAATGTTGTTTGACAAAACGATTTGTCTGTGATTACTGTACCTTTTGATTAACGAAGTACGAAGAAAATATTCTAAGTTCAATACAGAGAAGAGCAAAACTCTATATACGCACAAAATATTTATAACAGCATTTTCGTATTTTATTTTCAGACTAAAGTTCAACTTGAACACCTCAAATTGCAAACTCTGCATAAGGTACAAGGCATTATCAAAGTGTTGCAGACAGCATAGCATACACATGGCAGAAACGATAGAGAAGCAAACTGTCTTTATAATCACGAAGTGTCGATAAATAAATTACAACATATCGCACATGATGTCGAGCCTCAATAGGGGACGGGGCATCTCAAAATTTGGTGTCTGCAATTTAACATGTTCACACCTATGATACACAACTAATACAAATCATAAGATGCCTTTGTACATCATAAATACTCTTGGCATATGGTCTTTACGATCTTTTGCCACTTTCATCGAAAATAGGCCGCCTAAGTCATTATCATCATCGCGTACCTCATTTCATTTTTACCTTGAGGCTAAAGCATTCAATTGTCTTTCCAACTGCGAATGGAAAACAGCAAACTGTTATGACTTTAAAGACCAAATTGCTAGAGACCTAATGACCTAACAAGTTTGAGAAACACTAAACCAGCAGAATTATGTGCCACAATTTCACTGCTAAAACAAAATATTTGAAAAGAATGAACCCTGGACTATGGTGATTTCAGGATATGAAAATCTACCATAAAGGCCAGTAAAGCTCACGATAAGGAAAATAAACAATGAAATTGCTAAAGATTCCATTCGAAAGTGAATGGGTGCTATATATGATTTTCTCTATGTGGCACATAACATGAGTTACGATAATTAAAAGGACTAAAATATGAAAATAAAAAAAAAAGCACACACCTGAGCATTTTTTGTCTTCAGTCGCTGCAAATCCTCAACAAGGCTTCCAACACTAACATTTGAGAAGAGCTTTAGTAAATGTCAAATTAGATATGGTAATTTCACCAATTTGGGTTAGCCATGGCATACCTTTGTTGTAGGTTAATTAACTGAGCCTGTAGCTCCCTTTCCCTAGCAGAAGTAGGCGAACTCTGCAATTTATGCACAATTAAGATCATTATATTGAAATGACAATCATCTAAATGGAATATTTAGCTAGGAAGTCAACTAGCAAAACAATATGTTCTTGCCCTAAAAAAGTTCCTTTTATTTCTCTGGATTCACCTGTGAAAGGTCATTTGTAGAAGACTCGGCTGACTCCAATTGCTTGCCTGCAATAAAAACGAGTCAACTCGAAAATATTGCATGAAGTATCTAGAGATAATAAGAAAATTGGTTATAAGAGGGGAAGTATTACCGGAGCTTTGCTCCACATACTTTATCAGTTTAAGAATTTCTTCCTGTCAACAATCATTTAAAAAAAAATTGGATTAATCAATGTCACAACCATGTAAGACATATGACAACACAAGCAAGGAAATATACCCTCTGTACAGTGTTCTGCTGCAAAATAAATTGCAGTGATGGGAGAACTGTGGAAGCTGTAGGGTTCGATGTTGTCATACCAGTAGAAGCTCCGCCGACTGGGTTTATATAGCAGTTTGTAAGACCCTGAATCACACAAAAAAAAAGGCAGTGGTTACAAAACCATTGCCTAAAAGATACGATTTCTAAGTTCCATCATTAACATTAATCAAACATCACGAAACGCAACCTCAACTAGATATCAATCTCCAAGAGCACTGCAACAGAGATAACATCATATTGGAGCATCTGGATAACACACTGAATATATTCACCTAAGGTCATATCTGACTTAACTAGATATTGCTTTATTCTTTCTTATCCCTAACTTCACTTATTGTCTGCTTCTAGTTTATTTGTAGACTATTTTTTTCAATTCTAGAGTTAAATCAGCAAGATTTACATAGAAGAATAATAGGTAGTGGTGCCAGTTTGAAAGGGAAGAAAAAACTATAGAATGGAATTAAATGCCAAAGATAAGGGAATACAGATTGTTATACATTCTATTAAGTAAACAAATATGAAATATATGCTTATCCGCTCTCCTCCCATTTAATAACAGCAGAGGCAGAAACAAGAATAACGATAACAAAAAATAATAATAGCAATAATTGACTATAAAACTAGCAATACCAATAACAATATTACTACTCCTACTATTATTTTTAACCCTTTAGTCCACCACTGGCAATAAAGGCAATTTATGAGAAGTCACACAAACTTTTGCTTGAGTCAAGTACAGGTGTCTGAATTTATAGTAGTGTGGATAACAGGTATTCAAGCTATTTCCCACACATTAAGCCTTATAATACTAACTCCACCATCCTCTCAATTCTCAATAATCTGACAAAAAGGAGTATTATTGTAAAAGAATATATTCTACGAAGTCATAAATTTTAGTTTCATCAGCATGCCAGGATGCATGGCTATGCTAATCTGAGACCATAGCAAGAAAATGTATATACCTTTGGGCTAAGATCTGCTGAGGTCACCTTAAAGCGCCCTTTGCGTTGGACAACTGCTCCCTCTGACAAATCTTCAGCTGCATAAACAGATGTAACAAATAAATAATCAAAAAAACATAGAAGAATAGTTTTGTCATTAGATATGATTAAGGAAACCCAAAAACAACAATTGGCATACCAGATGGAAGGTTATTGATGTCCTTTTTCTGCCGATATGATAATGGACCACTATAGTTCCGCTCTGATGGATATTTTGGCTGTATGATATCCCTACAAAACAATGAGATGATAGTCAAGCTATTAACTAGAAGAATGAAACGGTCTCACGTGGAAAATTACACTACCAAAATCAACAAATGTCACTGAACCTTAATGATATTATTGATCCGACCAAATTGAGAGACAAGACTTTGATCAATCATCCAATGGATAAAAAAATGAAGAGCATAAGGGAAACCAATCCAACATGGTGTATAATATCCCTACACCCGAAGTTGTTGGATATTGAAGGTAAAAAAAGAATTGAAGAAACAAATATGGAGCTAAGGAGAAGAGCATAAGGAAAACCAATCCAACATGGTGATTCAGCTGTCCAAAATGTATTAGGACATTAAGTGAAAATGGATGCAAACTCTCCCATATTAGATCAGCTTATAAACGCTTCCATATCTTAACAAAAATACATATGTCAAACAGTGGTTGCCTTTTAACTACTAAGCAGTTTAGAATGAATTAACATTTTTTACCACTAGGTATTACACTTTTAGGTGCTATGTACAACCTTCAAGGCTATGGAGGATTTTAGGAACCTGAATAAAGAAAAAACTCATTGTACAATTAGTATGATACTCTGATTTATATATCCCAAGACCCCAGAGTAATTTATTTCCAACAAGTATTAACACGACATGCGAGGTGAAAAAAGAAAGAGATATCCAAAAAACCTTCTTCCCCTAGTTCATGAAGCGCTAAAATTTGATACTTTTGATTGGAACAAACAACTCTTTAAAAGAAATAGCAAGCAGACTTAGATCCTATAAGCCAAACAAAAAATTCCTATCTGATTTCAAGAGCTGTACTCGGGTAAATAATCATGGAAACAATATTTATTTTTACAAAATCTCACCTGTTTTCATCTCCAATAATCTTTTTATTAGGAGAGTAGGCATTCTCCGGTGTTATTGGACCACTTAAAAAAATTTTATGCTCCACAACTTGGCGAGATAAAGTGTTGCCTCGCCTTGAATTATCAAAATTATTTGCTTCACTTTCTTGGTGTACATCTCCTGGTGACAACTCTGTTAAACACTGCTGTTCAGAATCCATTTCGGTTTGGTCAGCATTTTTCCAACTTGGACTAGTTGCATCCACATCATCATTGCCAACATCAAAACAACCTCTGTTCACAAAATCACAGAATAATAAATATATTTCACCATGCGATACGCAAAAATCATTGTGGAAAATGAAAAAGGGCAGCAGCAATAGAAAATTTCATTTACCAACACATTAGCCACCTAATATTCCAAAATTTGAGTAACAAGAACCAGAATTATGAGGCTTAGTCCAGAATAAAAAAAAGAGGAATACGAAGAAGAAGCCTTACTTCAGTGCTTGAAGGGGTTTGACAGGAAATGTGGCAAGAGAACTCTCCAAGTCAGGGATATCATTGAACTCATCCTGCCACATTGAAAAAGCATATGTAGGAAAAATTAAAGGATGACATCAGAACTGTTAGTTTGCAGGAACTGCCAACCATTTGGAGGTAACAGATATCAAGAAAATGCAGACCTGGTGACCAGGAGCAACTATTGAATGATTAGGCCTTTCATGGGACTCTCTTTCAGATGGAAACTCAAAATTATTGCTTCTGTCCCTTTTCAAACACCCATTCAGATTTTCTGCATTTGCCACGTCATCGAAATCCTGAATCTGCAGCACAAAACCAGTGACAAGGCACAAATCAATAATGATGCTGCGAAGTTTTGAGCATGTGAAATTATTTCGTAACATATACTATATACCAACATAAAGTTACTTACAAGAGCGGCTTGACTTTTCAAATCTTCAAGATTGAAATTCCAAGCACTGATGCCTCTTATGTACTCTTGCTGCATAATGACCAGGCAAGATAAATATATCAATCAAAATTTATAAAAGCGTACATGAGCAGTAATGCAAGGCAGTTTATTGCCACGAGAACATATAAGAATATCACTGCATTCCACCAAAATAAAGCCTAAATATATTAGTCATATTTATTGCTGCTCCGCATTCAAATATGGATAGCTGTATATATATATATATATATATATATATATATATATATATATATATATAGCATTGTTAAATACAAAAGCAGTAAGGAAAAAACAAAAAAGAAAATAGTTTCATATAACCCTAGGTCATATAACTTACGGTCAATTAGTATTACCCTTTCATCTTTATCCAAATTTCAGTCAACTTCAATTATAGGAGTAGGAATTAAATCCAAAAGAAATTTGCACATTTTTGTGCAAGCTTTAATGGTTATCAGCAAGTGGAATCATAAAATCTCAAGATACTGAGCCAACTCTGTGGCATTAACATGAAACTTTTCTTGAAGTAAATAACTAGTGACAAAATTTGGAAAAACAAAATAGAAACAACAAGTGAAGAAGAGCTCATGTTGCAGTTCCATCTTTAATAAAAATACGAGTAGCGAGACGACAGATGAATCCAGCTGGCCTTGTAACATCTCCTTTGATCCATTCATCTCGGAGAATCTCTCAACAATAACCCAATCACCTAAGATCAATACAAGTTACTGAAAAAGAATGTCTTCTCAGCTCACTTTCTCCTTGTAGATACACATCCATGCAACGCCTATTCCAAACCATACAGTGACCGAGGAACATTTTATCATGAAGCTTAAAATTTCCGATATGACCAGTATGTAGCATTCCTTCACAAAATAATGCTTCAACAAGGCCAAGTCACTTGATAAGATCAGTTGCACTGATACTCACCACACAAAAATCAAAACGTCCAAGAACGTACAAATTGAGCCAGTTTTCTTCCTTGATTTTTTTTGTCTCATCAACTGTCACCAATCTATATTTTTTGCTGACCCTTCCTATAATTAACTAGAACTGGGGGTTGGCAATAATCTAGCAGGAAACAACGTATCACCCTATTCAGCTAACAGCAATTGGGTCTAAATTCCAGGATGGAAACATATGAGCAAAAGTTTAAGCAATGTAATCTTTCAACCAAAGTGAGAAGGACCAAAACCATTAAACAGAGATGAAAATTTCAACAAGTTTACTATATTCACCTGTGATAATTGCTCCTTGTCCTCGTACAGCGCCTTATTCTGAACAAGAAGATCGGCTTCTTTTGCCTGACAAACAAGAAAAAGGAAGGGTGAATTGTGAGAAAAAGTTATGCCTTATCCTATGAAGAATTTGCAAAATAAGAAATGCAACTAAAACAACTAAGGGACCTTCAGTATTCTGAAACGCTCCCCTAAAGGAGCAAGTCCATCAAGAATGGTTCGAGCAACATATTCATTGGAGCGAGCATGTTTAAAGAAATGGTGTTTAAATAGCTTCTCTGAGGAGGGACGTTTCTTTGGATCCTTCACTAAGCAAGCAGCTACCAACTCTTTGAATGACTGAAAAATTGAAGAAAATTGATCAAAATTTCATCAGCCTATAACCTTATGTTTTAATTGAGAACCAAAACCCGACCTTAGAAAATCTCTTGTCTCTTTCATAGTCCAGTCCTGGTGGTGCATTTTGTAAGGTCATCAACAGTACCTACAGATATTAGAAAATGGTCAAATTGCAAACAAGTATATAAGCGTCTATGAGATTCTTCTGAGATGAAATCAGCATAAGAGATCATAAGTACTTTCATAGGTGGATACTTGGAGAAAGGAGCATGGCCATGAGCAAGTTCAAGAGCAGTTATTCCAAATGACCAGATGTCTGCCCTGTTTGCGAAAAAAATTGCAAAGAGTCTTCATTACAGGATTCTAATATATAAAAACTGCACAAAGAGAATCATAATCTCTTTTCCTTTTTTTTGTTTTCTACTCTGGAAAAATACTAGAACTACTCACTTAAAGTCGTATCCATGCAGTTGTTGCATAACTTCAGGAGCCATCCTGGTAGAAAAGGGTTAGGGAAGAAAGAAAATGATTCTGAGCACATAAGTACATCCAGTTGCATCTCGTAATCAACAATAAGAGCTAAGCTATATGGAAAGAAAACTATGCCAACATATTACCAACATGGAGTTCCAACAAAAGTATTTCTGGACCGTTGTCTATCTCCCGTATCAAACATGCATGCTGATACTCCAAAATCTGCTAACTTAACTGCACCATTAGTATCAATTAAAATGTTTCCAGCCTGCAAAAGAATATTTAGATATCATATAATAACTGCAGAAGAAAAAAAACTCCCACAATAAGAACATATTACACTATAATACGTGAGAGATGTAGTCCCCAGAGAGCACCATGCCGAATGCACAGATATAATCTGTAAAAGGAAGGGACCACTTACAGAGAAACTGAATGCAGGAAGTAAATTTTGTTCACCTTTCCAATAGAAAAGAAATTAGTTTCTCCTACATCTGATAGAGCAAGCAGCAGTGTGCTTGTCTAAGGCTTTTCTCATAATTTTATGTTTGTTTAAGACATTTCATAAAAATAACCAGGCCAATAGGTCCCAGCAGTAACAGTGGACCACGAAAGGTGTTAAGAGGAACGACAAGATAAACAATTTATTATACCTTAACATCTCTGTGGATTTGACCATGGGCATGAAGATATACAAGAGCCTTAAGAGTCTCACGCAATATTGTGGCAATAACAGGTTCTTCAAAACCTTCCGGATAAGAAGATTTCATTATATGAAGGCAGGATCCCCCAGCCATGTATGGCATAACAACCCAAAGGCTGTGGCCTGCAGTGAAAGAACAATGTGCTCGCAATACATTTGGATGGTCCATCAAGGTCATTGTCTGCACCTCTCTCCGGATACCATCCTGCATCAATTGTAATAGGAAGAGACGAAGAGTAAGTATTACAGAAATGTAAAGTTTCATATTTAACCCATAATGAGATTAAAAAACAAGAAATGATGCACCAATGACACACAAGGTAGCACGGAAACTCTTAGATACTAACGTTTCCCGTTTCCATCTCAGAAACCTGAACTCACTTTATATTTGGCATTTCCTACTAGTTGGCATTTCTGTTTCCGTGCTACATAGATGACACATCAAACACAAGTGACCCACAAATTAATATTAAAAATATTAATGAGCCACTAAAACTTGTCAACTGAAAATGGAACATGGAAGAAGATAGACTTCGTCTGTACAATGTAGAAGTCTTGCTTCAATGGGTATGTTTCAAATACTTAGGCTTCACGATGCAAAAGAATGGTGAATGTAATGAAAATGATGGACCTAAGACAAGAGAATGGTATATGAATAGGAGAAAATTGGCAAAGGTTATGTGTGATCGTAAATTATCCGCATTGTCCTGATCTGAAAGGATTAATGGACATATTTGTTGCAAGATGAGAATATTATGTGTCTTTCAATAGACGAGAAGTGGAAAGAAGAAAAATTAGTGCACATTATGGATGAGAGAATTGACAAGTATGAAAAATGAGCAACTGAAAAGGTTTAGGCTTCACTGTTGCAGGTCAGTCGATGCAGAAGACAGAAGATTAAATGCATCAACCTTAAAAAGAAGACAACTCAATAACTGGAACTGTTTACACCAAGGAAATGAAAAGGATCTGGTGTTGCCAGAATTCTCAATGGGTGTCAGATTAACTGAGCGTAACAAGAAAATGCTTCCATGTAGCTGAAATGTGGATATGTGCAGAGGACAGAAAATAGGAAATACTCCATTTTTGCCAATGTCATAGATAACTTACAAATGGTTAACCAATTTTCCTTTTTCCAATTCCTCCCATTAAAGAGGCTCTAACTAAATTGAGACTTTAAGACGAATGGTAATTGGAGAGGGGCCAAAGTGACACCAGTAAAGATTTCAAATTAGGTACCGCATTTTCCATCAACCAAAAGGGAAAAAAAAGAAAAAAACCTTCAGATTTAAATAGTCTCAAACCTAAGAATGAACTATTCGCTAACAATATTCCAGTTTATTTCATTTTGACTGTGTGTTTATAAGCAATATCTTCTTTTAATTCATTTTTCTTCCATGGAAAATCAAAAGAGTCTTGAACGACCCCAAAAATATGAGGAATATACCATGAAAGAATAATGATAGCCACAGATGGGAAACAAATAGGTAAGTTGCTATTATATCTAGCCCAATAATCAACCAAAAAAACTTGTGTTAAAAATCAAATTATTTACCAGGTCATTGTTGCACCTCTCCAAATCAAGAACCTTGATAGCAACTATCTCATTGAGTGGAATGCAGAGAGCCCTATAAACACTGGCACTCACACCTTCTCCAACTTCTTCATATAACTTGTAATCTTTTGCATTGACAGGAAACCTTTTCTCCGAAATGTGGTCCATGGTTATCTTTCACAGCAGACCATCAACATCCACTAACTCGTAGATGAACCAGCAGAAATATACCAAGTGCGTATGTTTATAGTGAAGGTAAATTAAAGTTGATGAGGGGTTTCTTCCAATTCCTTAGCATTTCGCCCTTCTTCAACACCAAATGCTGAATGAACCCAATGACATCATCACGTTGATAGTACACTACTTTGCTGTGCTGGAGAACATTCAAATCAATAAACCAAACCTCTATCAATTTCTTTCTGGACTATCAAATGATACTCAAGCAAGAAAAGGAATTATAAATCACATTCAATATAATTAGGCCCAAAGGTTATCACAAGCATCTCCAGTTTCTTCTGCACACTTCAATGTATTCCAAACTCGTATATATGCTCCAAAAGCCAACAATTGTGTCGGTTGATTTAGGTGCAGAATTCAAGAGTCAATATGCTTAGAAACGATTTCTGCATAACTGTGTGGGGGGAAAAGAATTAGCCGAATTCAAAATTTCATTGTTGAAAAATAAACTAAACAATTAACATTCTGATAACACAAACATTTGACAAATAATTTAGGAAAGATCAAAGTATGACACTAGCATGAGGTGCATACCAAGGAAGTAGAAACATGAGCTCAAAATATAACAAAGAAGAGTATTGTTAATACGTGTTGATGCTATTGAACCAAGAAATGTACTGGTATTCATACGATAGTTCGAATGTAGATTAGAAAAAATTTAATTGTTAATGCCGAAGATTACTCTATTTAAAGCTAGTATTCAAGATGATTCTCTAACAGCCGGCCCCCGCCCCCCCCCCCCCCCCCCCCCCTAGCACTTGATACTAAAATAATATATAAATCCAAACTAAACTACATTGAGAGATTAACTGTGGGTATGCCTATCATCGATTGCATTAAACCGATATTTAGTAAATCAACTGAACTTTCTAACAGCATACTTATAGTTAAATATTTCATTACATTTTAATAAAAAAATAAAGGAAGTAAGATACAAAGAAAGGTTTTTTTACATATTTCACTCTGACAAGTGCATAAGAATCTCTAAGTACAGGATATTCAAAATAGGTTTACCAACCAATCAGCATTCCCACATTCAGAATTTACAATCTAACTCCAGATAACACAAATAAAACAAGAAAGTGACTTCACGGTTCAATAGATAATTGTAATTCCCTCATTCCCTAAAGCAATGCAAGTACTAATACAAATCCACAAATTCCACCTATCAAATCATTCGCGATTCATCACAATCAACGTATAAATCAATTCAGCCATGTAATAAAACTTGAATCGATTAACATTGAGCTCAACTATCCAACACAAAAACTTCCCAGTAATACAGAGTTGAAGAATCCCAGGACATCAAATTCAAATAGATTCCGTAAAATAGCAGATTCTAGGCATAAAATTAAATAACTGTAGAAAGTAACTGGAGACTTAAATAAGCACCTGAAAAGCTGATGGCGGATGAAGCAGCTAATACAGTTTGAGCTATATGCGGACTAGTTGATGAACCGATAATAAGATACAGATTCTCTCACCTAGAGATTTTCCCCTTTGTATCCAACAAATCAGCAGTGAATTGGGGGACAATAGATCGAATCTTGTGCTGCTTTGATTAGTCTGAGAGATAACAATGGAAAATAACAATTAAATAAATCGAAAAATAAAAACGAAATAAGGAAACGAAAGAGGATGAGAAGAAGGCAACTGCGATGGGATATCGGCATATCGCTGTGTGCAGAAGGGCAGGTGGGGCCGCCGCGATATTTTGAGTAGGTGAACATCTCGTGCTACTCTCATCAACTTATCTCTTTCACACAGTAAGAAAAACAGCTTTTTTTACTGCAGTATATATTTATTTTTTCAACTGTGATCTAACACTTAATTAAAGCAAAAATAATAATGACAATGTAAAAATAAAGTAGAAAAAATTCTGCATTTTATGTATTGGTAGCAAACGTTACTTTTAAATAACATTCAGGTTTGGTGCAATGTTTGTATAGGTCATTTATAATAAATATATTAATAATAAGTTTATTTTATAATATATATATAGTAAAGTTAAAAAATATGGTATATCGTGGATCAAATTAAATTATGAAAAGCCTCTTTATATATAATATTTACAGCTTCATCGGTTATTTGTCCATCATCATCATAGACCAAAATTTTCAAACTCTCTCTTTTTATTACTCGCGATAAAGCTACATAAAGATGTTCATTATTGGACACGGGTCTTTTAAGAAATAATCCACGTGAGAAAGCGATTGTCCTTGACTTTTATTGATAGTCATGGCATATAACAGTGTGAGTGGGAATTGCTTTCTATAAATTTTGAAAGATAGTCGTGCATCATATGGTGTTAATTTCATTCTAAGGATGAGCACTTTTTCTTCAGCCTTATCTCCTGATAGAATCTTTGTTTCAATGACCCGATCTTTCTAGTCTACTGACAATCAATCTCGTGCCATTACATAATCCAGATGTTTGATCCATATCCCTAAGTAGCATCACTGGCACACCCTCCTTCAAAGTGATTGAGTGATTCGGAATGCATGAAGATTTGATACTATTTAAGAACTCAGGTGCATGTACATGCTCCAAAGGTCTAAAAGATGCTTCAATAGGATTTTAATTTATACTTTTATGCAGTTATCTTGTAGTCACATGTCAAATATTTGATGAGAAAAAAAGAGTCACATTATTTCTTAAATAGGATTATAATCATTAGAATAAAATTAAATAAAATCAAGAGCATTAAATTAAATTTTTAAAATATATTTAGGAGATATATTAGTTGATCAAATAATTAAAAATATTTTTGTATTTAAAATTTTCTGCATATATCTTGTAATTTCATGTAAAATATTTGATGCGAAAAAAGAATCGCATTAATTCCTAAATCTATTTCTTAAAATTTAATTTGTTAGGATTTTATTAAACATTTATTATGGTAATAATGAAATATTTTCATTATTTCACTTGATCAAATAATTATAAATATTTTATTATTGTTCATAAAGAGTAAATATTATTATAAAATTTAAATTTTTTTAAATAGGCTTATAATCAAGCAATCAGCAATATTTTTTTTCATTTTGGAGAAAATAATATAAGAATTGCAAAATTTACCAAAAAAAATTGGAAAGGTAGAAACAAGAAGAAATAACCCTTGTTTAAAATGAAACAATCCAACAATACAAAATAAATAATACATAAAGTCAAATAATAGTTAAGTTTGACAATATCTCAACAAATACTAATCTTTCTTTAAAAAGAGATACATATCAATTAGTCTTCTCCTAGACCTTATCTGTTTTGCTCAATTATTCGAAAATTGTGAATTATATTTATCTATCAATATCGACGGAGTTAGAGTTTCATTTCTTATCTCTACGGGTGTGACAGGAGAATTAACCTCATTTTTCTGATATTGAATCCTGCCAAATAAAAATAAATAAATAAATAAATAAAAAATCTAATTCAAATCATAGTAGATAATCAATCATTTGTACTTATAATATAAATGTTAGAAATACCTTGAAATTTTCATTTACATCTGAAAATTAATCAATATCGAAATTTGGATCCTATTGTAGAAAAAATTTAAAAAGCTAAAATGTATATGAATTACAATGCAAATAATACAACGTACTAATTTGAAGCTACATATAAAATAAAATTAAACTTACAGTCAATGTATTTTGAGGGAGAGAAATATTATATTGTTTCAGAAGTTATTCATCATGCGTAAGTTTAACCACATAATACACTTCATCATGTGCAATAATATTGTTGCTCTTAACTAAAAGTTTGAACATCATTTCTCTTCCTATAATGTTCTCGAATTTCATTTGTATAGGTATTTCACAAGTTCATCTGTCATCTAATATAATTTCAAAAGACAAAAAGCAATAAAAAATATTTAAAATATTGGTAATGGAAAAAAATGAAAATTAATTGAAATTTAAAGAAGATATATTACCTCAATTATGGTATTCCTCAATTCATTTGTAGTTTTTCCAATCAGTTGTTGCGCTTCACGGTCCCAAATTAGTAAAGAAATAAACCATGTATCATCCATTACACGAATTTAAAGTTTATATCAGTGAAACCAACTTGAATGTTTAATTCATTATAATTTTAATATCAAAATACTTTCATTATATTAATTGAATAATTAAAAGCCAAATTTTAGATGCACAATGTTTACATGTGGAAAGTCAAGTAATCAAAACGATTACACTTTTGGCAAAAGAACTTGTTCCCATTTACTTCTACCATTTTGAAACATTTGCTATTTCTATGCCCCAGATATGACCAACCATTTTGGCACTCTAAATCAATAATTTTTATCACAATCAAAAAAACTCATTCCTGAGTAATTTTAAAAATCATCAGAAAAATAATTGTGAAGCATGATTTAAAGGAAAAAATGAGAAATTATTTACCACGTTTTAATTAAAAATATTTAATTAATTAGAATAAATTTACTTACCAAAATATTATACTTACTCGTTTACATTCCACCAATTCTGCGATTGTCTTTACTTGTACTCGTGGTTTTGAAAATCGGACCGGACAGGTAGGTCGGATCGGGTTCAACCGAAATCAGCGCGTGGTTCGGTCCGATTTAACTGGATTCTTAATATAGTCAAGAATCGATCAACGATCGGTTGAACAGACCGGTTTGACCGGGAACTGGTCGGTTCAATCGATGACCGTTTCTGGTTCTCTTAGATCATTTTTTTTTAAAATTATTGGTGGTAGGAATTGAACACAAAACCTCCAACATATATTTCAATACATGCTCTACCAACTGAGCTACCACACACAAGTGGTAACATTTTGTCCTTATATACTTTCATATTATATATTATATATTATTAATTTTTAAATTATTTTAATAATATTTTATTATAAAAAAATCATAATAAATATTTTTTTATTTTATATACTACACATTTTATTAAATTTAAAATATTTCTTTCAATAACAGCTTTAAATGTTTTTCATAACGAAATAACATATAAATTTTTTAAATAACGTTACTCTAAGTTTTTTGAGAAAATTATATTAAATGGATATATAATTTTTTTATTTTACATATTGTGTATAAATTTTAATTCTTTTAATACGTAATTTTTATATATCATAAATCAAATTTATTAATTTTTTTATTCAATCTATACCATATAGAATTCAGTTTGAATTCTTTCGTTAGATTATATTAGTTATTTTCCTGTGTTTTATTTTTATTTAAAATATAACGTTAAATTATAGAATATTTTATTTAATATTATTAATTTTTATATGAGTATAACTTATATTATATGTTTAATATCAAATTATATAAAATATTTAATATTTTTTCATATTTTAAGAAAATCCGGTTCGACCATCGATTTAATTCGGCTGAACCTTAAATCCATGAACCACTGCCTTCACCGGTTCGGTGGCCGGTCCGGTTCTGAAACCATGCTTGTACTGATCCACTTGTTATCTCTTCAGGCATATTTTGAGATGATAATTGATTGTATGTTTACTTTAATTTATTTCTATAATAATGGTATTTAAAATTATTTAATATTCATAATAATCATAACATATCAAAATATTAATTATATTGATTATAATCCTATTAAAAAAATTCCTTATTAAATATCATCAAATATTTTATTATTATTATTATTATTATTTTAATTTTATTTTAATTTTATATGTTGATATTATTATGATGAATACGAATATTAACTCATTTTGAATATCATTATTATAGTAATATAAATTAAAATAATAGAATAATAAAATAGAATAAATTTAATAATAAAATATTAATATTTTTTTAAAAAATATAAAAATAAAACATATTTTAATACTTCTTTATTTATATATATATATATATATATATATAGATACGGCCTTTCTCTTCTATTTTCTAAGTTGACCCAGTAAAATAGGCTAACTATCAGTCAATTCAAATGAGTTTTTTTTATTTTTCACCTCACAAATATATCTTTTTTTATATAAGATTTTTTTCTCCCTAAATGTCGTCAAATCTCAATACACGTACCAAAATATCACTAGCTTACATTTTAATATAGTGAACCCCCACTCCACTTCTTTATTTTTATATTGATTATTATTATTATACGGAAATATTATAGTTATTTAAAATAATTCTTACTTTATCTTTAAAATTTTTGTCTGATAATAAAATAAATAATAAAAATTTAAGTGTTGAAAATGCATACAAAATAGTATTTCCATGGAAGTAACTTGAAAATACTAAAATTTTTCAATAATAATGACCTCCGTAATTGTAATTAATAATAAGAACTCCAATTAATTAAGTATTGGTTACTTGAATACCTGATGTTAATAATTTTTTTTTAGTAACAAGGGACATTTTACTAAATTTGTTGGTTCTTCTCCAATTAGTCTTCTTTGCTTCATTGAAGTATGATTTATTTATATATGATTTAAGAAAAAAAAAGAAATTATTTATCACGTTTTAATTGAGATTATTTAATTAATTAGAATAAATTTATTTGTCAAAATATTGTTCTTAATTATTTACATTCCATCAATTCTGTGATTGTCTTTACTTATATTGATCCACTTATTATCTCTTCAGACACAGAGTATGCATTTTGAGATGATAATTGGTTGTACGTTTACTTTAATTTATTTCTATAATAATGGTATTGAAAATTGTTTAATATTGATAATAATCATAACATACCAAAATAATGATTATGTTGATTATAATCCTATTTAAAAAAAAATTCCTTATTAAATACTTATTATATAATTTTATTAGTACTATTATTGTTATTTTAATTTTATTTTAATTTTATATATTGGTATTATTATGATTAGTATAAATATTAACTCATTTTAAATACCATTATTACAGTAATATAAATTGAAATAATATGGTAATAAAATAAAATAAATTTAATAATAAAATATTAATATTTCTTTGAAAAGGTATAAGGGTAAAAAGATATTTTACTACTTCTTTACTTTTATTTATATATATATATATATATATATATATATATATATATTATTTAATATGATTTTTAGTTATTTGAGTATAAAAAAGTCACCAACAATATATAATAGTAATTAAGTGTAACGAGTTAATTTTAAAATTTTCAAAACTACTATATTGGCTGATAGTTAAGCAACCATATTAACATCAAGTTAAATATCACATCCTAATAATCTAACAATATATCAGATTTAGATTGTCTAAAATTATAAATTAGTAAAGTTGTATATTTTAATTAATTTAAATTATTTATTGAGTTTTATTTATTAAGATTTGATGTGTCTTAGACCTTATGTATAATTAAAATTAAATTTCAACTATTAAAATTTGATGAATGACTGGTATTATCTGAATCGTGTAATTTTACCAATTTATAACATTTGAGAAAAATAATCAATTTATTTCATGTTTGAAAGAATCAATTTGAGATAGGATTATAAGATAAAGCTTCTACCTTACATGTAGTGCAAGTGTGCAACCATCGAGACAGGCTTTGTACATATATACCATGTTTGAAAACGATTATAGTGTTATAGATTCAATTCCTAATATATTCAAATGTTTGTAAAATATCTCTAATTTATTACTATGTACCATAGTGTTTTGCTTTAATATGAATTATGGTTTTAAATCGGATTATATATTAATTTATTGTATACAATAATGTAGTAATTATATTATTTTTTTAAAGTATTAGACAAAATAAAATATTTAATTTAAATTCTTTAAATATAGATCTAATAATTTAATGACATACATTCTTCAATATAAAAACATTAAGCGGTATTATTTTTACGAAATAACTGAAGTTTAAGTGATTTTTTTTTATATTTTGACAAATGGTTCCTAAACCCTTCAATTCATACATTTTTTTGTTATTTTGTAAGCTCCTTTAATACTGAAAAGAAATTGCTTTGATTAACAAGCGTTTTTTATGAGGCTCAATTTTAAAAATCAGTTCAACGTAATTTTTCTAAATGTATTTAGTTTGTATTTGTAAACTTAAAATTTAAGAAGTTCAATTTATTTTCTATAAAAAGCTTAATTGAATTTCTTCAAATTTTAAATTTATTTAGTGAAGTTGATTAATTATACATTTAAGACAAGCAAAATATAGATACAAGGAGGAAGCTCGGAAAACCATACACCTCAGCCCAGACATAGTATAAATAAGAAGAAATCTAAGCAAAAATCAATTCTGATGTGAATACGTTTAAAAAATGATCAGTTACATATTGACCATCCAATCACAAGAAGAGTACACAATCATGTTAGTAGATGCTATTTTTTCGTAAATATAATTATTACCAAAAATTGGGTTAAATAATTGAGAAACATGTATGTGTATTATTAGTATAATGGCCAACATGATATTAGAGAGATCCAGGTGGCATATGGGATTATTCTTGTGATGGGCCTAACTTAATAATTATAATTAATGGAAAGGGCATACAAAGCCACTTTGTTTAAAATATGACACCTAAGTTTTTCATCTGGAATGTTAGGAACTTAGGACTACACCGCAAGGCCCCGTTCTTCATAAAATGGGCTCAAGCAAGTAATTTATAATATCAGTCTCGTTTAGCTCGAACCTACTGTAGCCCGAGTAATATTTGGGCTCAGTTTGATTTTAATACTAGAATCTAATTTCGGCCCGCCTGGCCTGATAGAAAATAGTTTTAAAAAATAATAATATATTTTTTTATTTATAATAATATTATTTACAGAGTATGCATGCATTTATACCATTTGTTTAGATAAAGGAAATACCCAAAATTATGCAGTACATTATGCCATTAGTGAATGATACTAGCAATTACCAACGCAAATTACTAATGTATTTAATTTGTTCCTACTTTGTCCATCAGTTGACTATCAGTGACATGGTTGTATTCTGCTTTTGGTCTATTAGCTATGTAATAAGGTCGGTTCTAGCAATTTTGAGGCCTAGTGCAAAATATATGAACAAAAATACTATGGCCCCTCAATAAAAATGTAACAGATTGTATATAATGGGTTATGTACACCATTGATGATACATACCTAAAATCAAATATTGCTTCTCTCATTTTGCTTCATATAATGTCAACAACAAGTGTTGGACAGCAGTTAAGCCACAGCTCAAATAAACAAACTCTCAATTAGTATCTTACCAAGAACCCAACTTATTCGTAAACTTGCAAGCAAAAAAATCGATAAAGCTGACAGGGCCGGTCCTGACATTTCTAGGGTCTTAGGCGAATTAGAATTACGGGGCCCTTTTAATTAAAAAATTTCATATAAAATTGAAATATATATATTCTAATAAGTATTAAATAAAAAAACTATTTTAAAGTTTTATCTTATTTTATTAAATTAACTCATTTACAGTTTCTTAAAGTTTATATATGAACATGTGTGCGGGATAAAAAATAATGAGCCCCTTTTAATCGGCCCATACCTCTGGCCTATGCTCAGTGATAGCCGAAAAATCCATAACTCAATTACCGGAAAAAAGGTAAGAAACGCAAACAAAAAGGAAATCCATTTCCAGTTCCCACACTTGCTGAAACAAATTATATATTCCATAATTCCAAATTCAAACATACAGAAAATATTTGAATAAGAACTGAAATCGCACCTGCTAAGGGCCATTTTAGCATTGCTTTTTAAGTTGCTTTTAAAAAAAGTTGTTCTCACAAATTTTTAATAGAATTACATATTTTGAGTTTGAACAACACATTTTGATCTTTCAAACTAATTAATTAGGAACTGTCCGATTTATTTTTTTCAAAATTAAATCTGCAACTTTCAAAAAAAGCTTGAAAATAGAAGTTTTCAAAAAAACTGTAAAAACTCACGGCCAAACTGACCCGTTTAAAAGGCCCGATAGTTCGAGCAAGCAAGCAACTAGCTTCTTTATCTTGGGGCCGGTATCTATAAGACCCATTTTTTTCAAACAAGGCCTTTTTTGGCCCATCTTATTTCCCCCAATCCAACTATGAAAATTTTATTTTATTTTATCTAAGTATAAATACTTGTCATTTTAAGCTGTAAATGGGACAGAGATTCTGATAATATTCCCGAAACGGCATACAATTTACAGAAAATATGTGATACAGTAAAATGAGAACAAAATAAAGTGTACCAAGAAACATAAAACGCTAAAGCATTTTTAATAAACAGAAAATGATTTGAAGTTCGCACATAAGAAAAAAACTATAACTAGTTTCATATTGTTATAAATATATGGGCACATTACATATATTATTGATATCCATTCAAGACTATTTTATTCGTCCATTATAACATGTAACTCAGGTCTTTATATCTTCTTGTATTAGTATATAAATAGAGACTTATTGTTTATTACTCAAGATGAGAAGTATAGTTATACTTGTATATGTTTTCTCTCCATCTCTATTATTCTCCATTTCTATATATTCATCCATTATATATTCTTGTATATCATATTTTTTACAACACGTTATCAGCACGAATTTGCTCTTTGGTATTATTCATTGAAGTGATAGGTGTCACAAGGACGTCGAGAATTCAATCGATGGGGAAGTTTTAATTTTATCTCAAATTTTATTGTTCTTATTTTTTTTATTATCATTATTTCTAAATAATTATTGTATTCATTCTTTCAAATATTTTTGTTCATAAAATTTATTCAGATGATAATTGATATTTCGTTTAGCGATGAATTACATAGAATTTTTTTTTTGTTTTTCGATGAATCTGCCCAGCTGGACTTTTTCATTATTACCGGAATTCTAACGTTGGATCGTCGTAAAATTCGGTCAGAAGGTTCCTAACATCCGTTTCTTTATTCTTCACCGTCGGATCGCCAAGAAAATTTCTGAAAGGTAACTACTTACTAGGCAGAAGGGGTAAGACTATTTGGTGGTATACTTTTGTTATTATTATATATATGTTAAATTTTGCAAATATTGAGTTTGTAACTACTGATATTACCAAGAAATTATCTTTCATGAGTGTTGAATATTGAAATTTATTCAATTGATATTAAAAAATACATATCTAAATCAAGATCTTGTAGTTCTTTGAACAATGATACTGAAGTATATATTTTTTTTATATATTCCCAAAAAATATTTATGAAATTATATCCCTGATATAAATAAATAATTTTTATTTTTATCCCCGAAGAATACATATACATATATATATATATATATATATATAATTATTTCCCTGCATGCTATAACAAATAAATTTAATTTGTATATTCTCGAAGAATATATATATATTAGACTATAAAAGATCATGAAGATTTTTTAAAACAAAATTATGACTACGTAGAAATAAATTGACTAAAAGCTCATTTCAAGAGGAAATAAAGTTATACATGTATATATGAGGCTTTATGAAATATAATCTGCTCTTGTAGCAGCTTGTGCTCCTGTAGCCGCACTCTAAATAAAAAATGTTTCATGAAATATGGCAAATTAATTGTTATGGGTACTTGATGCTGAAATTTATTTAAATGTCATGAATCTTGGAGATTCTGTTAAAGATGGGAATGAAGCATCCATGCAGGATCGCTCAAAAGCAAAGCTTTTTCTTTTGCATCATTTACATGAATAGTTGAAAAATGGAGTATCTCACTTTGAGAAATCCATTAGTTATTTGGAATTCCATGAAGGAACAATTTGAACACCGAAAACATGTGTTTAGTGGATAGTAGGACTACCCTACAAAGCGATTAGAGTTTATTTATTTTTATTATTTACATGATTATATTTATTTATTTATAAGGCAATATGTAGGTGGTGATTAATTAGTTTATTTTTTATTTTTATTATTTATATGATTATATTTAAGTTATAAAATAAAAGTTATTATAATTAAATAGTTCACTATTGAAGATCCTGGAAATCTTTTGTAAAAATTTTAAAGAAAATATATTTTGCAATTTGGAATGCATATTAACATGCAAGCATTTTCCATCCGAGGTGGGATAAGATTGATGAATTTTTCACCCAAAGTGAGAAAAATTAAATTGATAAATTATTTTCACCTGAAGTGAATATATTCCACATGAAGTGGAGAAATTAAATTATGAATAGTTTTCAGTAAAAGTGGAAAAATAAAATTGTGAATAATTTCCATCCAAAGTGGAAGAATAAATTTGATGAATAATCTCCATATAAAGTGGTATTGTAAAATCGATGAACAATTTCACCCGAAGTGAAAATTAAAATTGAAAAGAAATTTCATCCAAAGTGAAGTTAAAATTGGTGAATAATTTTTCCAAGAAGTGGGAAAGTAAAAGTGATATATAATTTTCACCAGAAGTGGAAAAGTAAAATTGAGGCCCAATAACTGTTGGATATGGTGTATGCCCTTAAGGTAATTAAGGTGATATATCTTAATTATGTAATAGTACGAATAATTTATTTAATCAATAAAGGCATTTATTCTTTTATTTATATCAATGTGTTTCTATACATATATATTATAGCTGGTTAAAATATATTCATTGATGTATGTATACAAAAGTCCTTGACATATCATAGCATGAAGTCAGAGAAATTATAGTTGGACTATATTTGGTGGAACCTGCTTCATGTGCAATTATGATTATGTCTAAACTATCCCTAGTCACAGTTTCATCAAGAAAGGATATTGATGAAACGGAAAGACTAGCATGTGGTCAACTTTCTTGGAAAGGGTCCAAGCAGTTAATCTCCTAAAGACTGAAGGTGGTGCCTTAAGCTTGACACATGGATATATCTGGGAGATATATTGGAGACCGCAGCAAGATAAACACTTGGTATAAATATCAATGTGTTAGTGTTTATCTTCATACAATAAGCTTTGCGAATGTCCTCATACTTGAGATGCTAGTTGCCTTGTGTGGTACTTTTGCTATACTTTGGGTCATTACTATGCACTCATTAATTTAGGGTGCTACGACTGATTACGGGTATAGTGATGACAACACGTTGGTAGGCTGAGTAGTCGCTCCGGATATATTAAGGAGTTATACCTGGCCACTTGTTGAAGTGGTGATTGCCATAAACCTCTGATTAGAGTATGTGTTTGATAGAAATGGTTTCTAGTCAAACACACTATGGTAAAAGGCAATATACTTCGGTAACAAGTAAATAATTGGATAGCTTGGAGCAACCTTGCTATTAGTGGGTTAACTCTTTTACCGAACCCAATAAACCAGACGGTACTAATATTAAAGAATGGAAGGAATTTGCTCTGGATAACTATTGCATTAACCGGAATTAAGTCATAAGCATAAATGACGTTTCGAGTAATGGGGGATGGTAGACCCTTGCAAGAGACGTACTACAGTCGTTTAAGGTAATCGAGTTCTATTCACGGTCTAGAGAATCGAGCAAATGGTTCCATTAGAACAAGGGTTGGTTAAGCCTTAATAGCTCAATACTTCGAGATCCTATAAGGTCACACACATTAGACCTTCAGCGGACTAAGTAAAGAACTAATAGATTTATTTTATTACAAAATATATAACTTAAATAATAATTAGATTATTATTTGATTGGTTCAAATTGATTAGATCAATTTTAGATAAACCATAGTATTTATTTTGACCGGTAACTAATTAATTAGAGTCATAAATAAATTATAATTGATTGGACCCAGAAATTTATTTTGACCGGTGACTAATTTATTAGGATCAGAAAATAAATATTTGAAAAAAGATTAAAAGGGGAATTTTGTATTGGCGAGTTTAATTGGACCGAGAGTATAAAAGTATTTTATACAGGCTCGAGTGCGCATAAGTGCACCAAAAGGTGTGTGAGCAATGCTTGGCATTGCTGTCGGTAGCCCATAAAAATGGGTTATACATGCGTAACCCATATTGAATTGTGGCACACAATGTGTACACGATGTGTGCACATGGGATGGGAGTAATTAATTACTCCCATCCCACATCGAATAAGGGGGAGCAATTTTGCTCCCCCAAGCCTATATATAGGCTATCCCTTTTCCTTTCAAATTGTACCAAGCTCAAAGTATAAATTCCAAGCGAGATAATTAATCTCTGGGTAATTGAGCAAGTTATTTTTGTGGAGCCTAAATTTATTCGGGCACCGCTAGTTTATATTTTTGGGTGAGGCTTCTAGAGTGATCTAGCAACTACTCGAGGCTTCTTAGTTCTTCCTCCTGGGGAGGTTTTGGTTGGTGGGTTCGTGTGGATACTGATAAAGGCTATCCTACGATTGGAGGCTTGTGCAAAAAGGTCCTGTAAAAGCACGCTTCAACTGGTAAGTTCTTTTTCTTTCTCATTTAATTATTAAGTCTTTTTCTTTAAGTGTTTTTAGACTTAATACTTATGCTTAGGTTATATTTGCATGCTTAGTTTATTTTATGCTTAGGTTATAACTTAGAGTTATAACATGCTTAGTATAAAATAAATATGATAGGATATAATTTGGAATTATGGTATGCCCAGTCCTTTAGCATGCTAACCTAGGTAGAGAATTATTTAGTTAAGGCTTTATTTAATTTATATGCAACTAATAGGAGTTCTTGGGGACAGAGACAAAATTTTGAATTTCCACCATGCCTCTTATGCATGTTCAATTTGACTGTCAGTTCCCAACAATAACCACCAAAAGTGAAAAAATAAATTGAAATATTTTGATAAAAGGAAATGAATTCTTTCCCATATCAATTGACGTCAAGGCTAGTTAAGCAACTGTAAAAAGGCTTTAGAATAGTCGATATATAATACTTTGATGATATGAAATAAAATGTTACCCAATATTGTGTTAAGGGAAAACACATTTTGTAAATGCTCCAGAAAAGCCAGAATTAGTGTACCAAGGGGATAAAAATTAGTTCAATGCTTCAGAAGAGCTAGTACTAAGGTACTTAAGAAACAAAAAAAATTGTTGAATGCTCCAGAAAAGCTAATACTATATGTTAAGGGAACAAACAAGTTATTGAATGGTCCAGAAGACCGAATGTTAATCTACCAATGAGATGATAATTATGAATAATGCATTATATTCCCCAACTTTTCACATATGTTTGTTGAGTTTTAAAATATTCGCAGAAATGAATATTATTGAAAATGTGAGTGAAGTAATCAAAAAATGTTTTTATGATACATATATTTTTCTGGCCAGTTTAACTATAAAATCGAATTTTATAGAATGAAATAAATTTATATATGAAAATGAATGAAAATGTTACCATGATATTGGGTAAATACGAAAATTGTTGAATGCTCAAGAAAAGCCACTATTAATGTAATAAGGGGAAATAAATTTTAAATGCTCCAGAATAGCCAACATAATGTATCAAGAGAGAAAAACTGTTGAATGTTAAAAAAAGAGTAAGTATTGATAATGTATTAAAGGAAAAAAGTTGAATGGCCTAGAAGAGCCAATATGAGTATTTCAAATGCGACAAAGATAATTATATATAATACATTATTTCTCTCTAATCCTCACAAAAGATTATTAAAAGTTAAAAATATTCACAAATTAAACATTATATTAAAAATGTGAGTGAAGACATTAGAATGTCCTGATGGTACAAACATATTTACAAGCTAATTTGATGATAAACTTGAAATATATATATTGAGGTACTTATAAAATTTGGCACAGTCATGATTTGATAATGATGAGAAAAATTTGTAAAAATATATATGGATGTCTATTAAAAGAACCCAAAGTTCAATGTAATTTGTGTTGCTTGTTCGCAAGAAAAATTGATAATAAAACCTTCCAGAAGTAAGGTCATAATTGAATCTCTAACACTTAAGCGCATACATTGTGATATGTATGGATCAATTCATCCATGATTAAACCATTTAGTTTTTAATGCAACCACTTCCTGAAGGAGTATAAGAATCTGAGGTTGATGTTTAACTAAATGGTCACATGTATGTTTTTGTATATTAATTAAGATTAAAGTTGAACATCATGTAGTATATGTTCATACTCAAAATGGTAGGGTAAAACCATTTAACAAATTTAAATATAAGTGTGGAGATATGTAACATAGCAAGCAATTATTTTTATATGATCAATAAGTTATTTTGTTATTTCCCCAATAATTAGCTATGATCATAATCCAAATTTTCTCATCTAAGACTTTTATGGTTATGCAGTTTATGTGCCTATGACTTCATTAAAACATAACAAAATGAGTCCTTAAAGGAGATTATGAAATTTTATTGGATGTGAATCTCCATCAATAATTAAGTATCTTGAGCCTTTAAAAATAATATGACTACCGCAAGATTTGCAGATTGTAATTTTGATGAAAACATTTTTCCAAAATTAGGGGAAGAATGTAGAAAGATAATTTTGGAAAAGAAAGATTTATGGAATGCTTAATCTTTAATTTTTATGGATTCTAAGTCAATTCGTATTGGAATTTTTTAAGAATAAATTAAAATAGCGCTATAACACGCTTGAAGCGTGGATTACCAATTGATTTAAATGATAAAAATTCTAGATAAATAAAAATTGTCGATAATATATATAATCTCACTAAGGATAAGTGTACTAATATAAATACACTTCTTGCAGAAGTATTAGCACCCGAAGTGCAAGCACCTGAAGTGCAAACACCTGAAGTGCAAACACCCGAAGTTATTAAAAATGAGGAAATTGAAATAAATTATAATAGTACAAGTAAAAGATGGAATAATGATAAAACAGCTGTATACCATATTTTGCCTATATATGTGGCAACAAATATTGAGAATGTGACTATGGATCATGAACTATAAAATGTTCGAGAAATGTCAAAAGTGATTGACAAATTGAAAATTAAGTTGCAATTCAAGTAGAAGAAAATTTTGTAGTACCTATTTTGTCAATATCTTTTTCCTATACTTACATTTGTTTATTTTTATATTTATATTACGATGAAACATTCTTCTATGGTGGAGGAAAAGCGCTCCAAATGAAAACATTGTTCAATTAAGATACAAAGATCTATATATGGATTATGTCAGTTTAGACTCAAATGGTACATTAATAGCTAAACACGAGATTCGGTGATAATTTATGAAGATAATATCAATCATACTGCTTAATCGAACAGATGCTACATTAAAGGAGATAAATCCAAGCATAGTTCATTTGAATTCTTTTATATTTATGATCTCATGAAGACTAGTCAAGTTGAGGGGAAGTAAAGATATGTCCCGATGATTGTATTTTTTGGGGGAAGTAAAGCTGCATATGAATATTGTACTCTTTTTCCTTCGCTAAATTTTTGTCCCACTGGTTTTTTCTTAGCAAGGTTTGAACAAGGCATATTCATATTGCATAATCATATTCTTATGATGAAAGGAAAGTAAACACTGCACTCTTTTTCCCTTAACCAAAGGTTTTGTCCAACATGATTTTCCTTGGTAAGGTTTTTAATGAGGCAGTGCTCCATTTATAAAAATGGACATCAAAGGGGAAGTGTTATAAATATATGTGTGTGTATGTTATACATATTATTGATGTCTATTTAAGACTAATTAATTCCTTCATTATAACATGTAACTCAACTCCTTACATCTATTTGTATTAGTCTATAAATATAGACTTATTGTTCATTATTCACAATAAAAAAACAGTTATACCTGTATATATTTTCTCTCCATCTCTGTTATTCTCCATCTCTATATATTCATCCATTATATATTCTTGTAACACATATGTGAATTTGTCAAACATTTAAGGGCGGAGCAAAATGAGAAATTTATTGGTGGCTTATGCTGATATACGTCGCGTTGAATGCTCATAGCTATATGGTAGTATTATAATAGTATATTGAGGTATGAGAATTGAGATAGAAAAAGATGGTGAGAAGCTTTAAAGAACACATTGAAAGATAAAGGTGTAAAGGTACAGTTGGCAGTAGGAAAGTTTTGTTGAAATGTCATTGTACTTGAAGGTCACAATTAAAGGTTCTTAAAATTAGTTGAATGATTTTGTCATTTGGGTCCCTTTCACTTCAACCCCACTTCCATTTATTTTTTTATTTATGCTCAAGTAACCAATATTAATCATATTACAATTACTATTATTTTCACGAGTTGCAACAATAGACTTTTCTAATCAGTAGTATATTTTTAATTTATAAAAAAAGGCTGAAACAATTCAAATTAATATTTCGTTTGCAAAAATAAAAAAACCCCAATTAAATTAACTGATTATATTCCAAATAGTTAGAATATCACCATTTTGTTATATAATACTTTTACATATTCTACTATTATGATTTTTCAATTATTAACTTTACAATAATGTTTGAGATCACAGTAATTAGCTTTACTAATTTTCATAGAATAACTTTATTATTATTAGCTAATAATGAAATTAAAAGAACACTATAATACATATGATTTGAGCGCTGCAGTTTTTATACTCGACATACATATGATATTTATGATTAATTTTACTGGAATAACTTTACGATCACTACAATTTAAAAGAAGTGTGAGTTGTATGTTCAATTCCCACAGTTTATAACATTGATAAAATATTTTTTATAATAAAATAAAATTTAAATTCAGTAAATAAGTTTGCCTAATTCAAGGCTTACATAAAATATATATAAAAAAAGACTTTCTACCTTATAATTCATGTAAATGACCCGTCATAATTTCAATAAGAGTTCCTACCACTATGTTATTTTCACCACTAATTTACATATATATGATACAAATTAGCATGCATAGAGGTATAAATTTGTATTGCATACAAATGGATAAGATGGTGAAATTGATAATTCAATTCGGTTAATAGGAACAAAAAACGTAGACCAATTTCACTGTCAAATCCTATCAAGTGGGAGGCCAACTTATTATTAATCTATCTCATGTCCTACCATGCTATTATCATTCATTAAAATAAAACTTCATATTTTATCCACTTAAATCAAAGTGTAATAGTTTTAGATAATACAAACTTTAAACTTCAACCATTTTTAAAAATTATCATGATCATCAGGCAAGTCAAATCTTTGGATTCAGCATAATCCATATTTAACTTTTAAATTTGGCACTTTATATTATATGATATCTTTAATTTTCAGAAATTTTTACCAGCCCCTAAAATTTAATAAAAGTGTTCACTGCAATTCCCTCAGTGTCACGTGTTAACTTTTGATTGGAAAAAAAAATTTGACATCTTAAAAAACTCAAACCAATCACAAGGTGACACGTGGCACTGAGGGGGCTGCAATGAACACTTTTACCAAGTTTGAGGGGTTGGTAGACAGCTCGACCCTCACAGTTTGAGGCCCTAGATAAATTAATATTAAAAGTAGTAACATGAGGTCTCAACAAAAAAAATAATGGAATAAAACATAGTTTTTTTTAAAAATAAGGAATTAAACCCTTGCCCTTTTATAACTTTAATAAAGTCCTTATCAACTCTACTAACACTAATTTATGTTTACTTTTATCTTTAAAATAATAATAATTAAATCTTTAAAAAAAATAATTTTTAAACCCCTTCTAACTATAAACCCTAAACAATAACACCCATTATCCATCCCAAAATCAGACATATTAATAAAAAATTTTAAAAATTAAAAGTATCATTTAATATAAAATAACAAATTTAAAGAGCTAATTATACATTAAACCTTTTATTTACTCATACATGCATATATAGGTGGGGCAAAGTTTTCTCCGACTTTTTCAACACATCTAATACAGTTTATATCAATATTAATGTCCTCATCAAAGTAACATACTCTATTATATGTGGTATGATTTTTTCAACATTTATCTTATTATTACCATAGAAAAAAATTTGGTCCATATATGTTTTTTTATAGATATCAATATAAAATTGATAAATTATTAAGTCTTACACGATTGAAATTACCTGCGACACGTTATTTATTCAATCCGAACAAATAAATAGTTATAAATAGTATACTTTAAGTTGAACCATTCAAAAAATAATTTAAGATAGCAAATTACAAATATGTTTGCTATAAGTGAAACTCACAACTACTATAGTACTACTTTTTTTGCTACCCATGTTGTGATTAAGAAATAATACACACAACTTTACATTATTAATGATAGAAGAAAGTAGAACAATGAAGATTGTTAAAAAAATGACGTCGTTTCACCCTGTCGTTTCACGAGACATTCTTATTTTTTTGAGACTAAAAAAAGCCAAACAAAAGTCTACAGATCAACAGTTTGGGTATTACTGAGGTATATAATTCCCATGTCTCCTTGACTGTCCTTATGTCACATTCCACGTGTCAACTCCTCCCTCTGCCACATCCTCATTTGGGGGTATAATCACGTGCTTCGCCACCGTTTTAAGCCCTGTTTGCTTATTAAAGCGGCAAAGCTAACTACTGCCATACTCATACAACGCTCGCTTTTTTTTAATTTTTCTTTCACTGCCTCTGTTTACAAGGAAGAGATCTCTGCCCCCCCCTTCTATTCAAAGTAAGGAATTCGTGTTCCTATACAATCTCTCTCCTGTGATCCTTCAAATAATTCCTTTCTTTTTCAAGCTTCCATTTTTATCTTTGCTGATTTCAACAAATTTTTGGGTCAATTACGTCTCTTTCTTCTGGTTATAGGTTTAAATGGAGACTTGAAGCTTTTGTTTGTTCGTACAAGTCTTTCTCTTGTGTTTTTTCATAGTGTTTAGCTTAAAGTTTGGACCTTTATGGTCGTTTGGTCACCAAAAGTTTAGACTTTTAGAGTTTATGATTCATTTGTTGTCTGCGAGTGATTGTGTAAATGTGGGTATTAGGGAACTTGATTAGGGGGAAATTAAAGTGACCCATTTGAATAGAATCCCTAAAAATGACTAGGAGAGGCAGAGGCTTACATTTTAGTAAGCTGTATTCATTTTCTTGTTGTAAATCTTCGTTTAGAGACGACCATTCTCAAATTGGGCGAAAAGGGTATTCAAGAGTGGTGTATTGCAATGAGCCGGATAATCCGGAGGCTACACAGCTCAATTACAGGGGGAACTATGTGTCAACTACCAAGTATACTGCTGCTAATTTTATTCCAAAGTCTTTGTTTGAGCAGTTTAGGAGGGTTGCAAATATATACTTTCTTGTTGTTGCTTGTGTTTCGTTTAGTCCATTGGCTCCTTATTCAGCGCTCAGTGTTCTTGCCCCTTTGTTAGTTGTGATTGGTGCTACTATGGTTAAAGAAGGTGTGGAGGATTGGAGGCGAAGAAAACAGGTAACTATGAACAATTTCAGTTTGTGTTTTTTAAAGTCTTTGTAGTTGTTGTGCTGTTTTTTCAATCTGTTTTACACATTTTAGTTGTAAATTGAAAATATTGAGGTTAGTTGACATACTTTAGTCATGGATCAAAATCTGTAATGCCTTAATGTTGTTGCCTATTAGTATTTAATGATTGCAATCAATGAGTTTCTTCATATGCTTTATTTTTTCTTTCACTGATGAAGGTTTTGAAAATTTGAAATGACTACATTTTTTATGGAACTTCATTGAATATATGCAGCATTATAGGAAAGATCCATTATTACATGTTTGAAATATATAAAGTATTTTTAATGGCATAATCACAAAAACAGAAGTTATTGATGTGGACTTGAATGAGCTATATTCAGCCATTGTTGAAACTTGAAACTGTTTGTCTTATTTAATTGTTGCCCTGTTCCTTGAATTCTATCATTGCTTTACTATTTTGTGTATTATATTTTATGCTTACTTTTGTTTGGTTAGTGCATCTCATATAGTAAAAGCTTGATTAAAAAACCAATTAAAGAATGAAGAAGTTAAACCACTTAACTCTTAATCTGAGGATTAATTTATTAAAAAGTTTAAAACTTCTAATTGTTCAGGATATAGAGGCTAACAACAGAAAGGTGAAGGTATACAGCAAAAGTAATGGTTTTCAAGAAACCAGATGGAAAAATCTTCGAGTCGGGGACCTTGTTAAGGTGTTTAAGGATGAATATTTTCCTGCCGATCTGCTCCTGCTTTCTTCAAGCTACGAAGATGGAATTTGTTATGTCGAAACCATGAATCTTGATGGGGAGACCAATTTAAAACTAAAACACGCAGTAGAGATTACATCATCACTACACGAAGAAGAATCATTCAAAAGTTTTTCGGCTGTGGTCAAATGTGAAGACCCGAACGAAAATCTTTACAGTTTTGTTGGAACTTTGGATTACAATGGGAATCAATACCCGCTTTCACCACAGCAGATGCTTTTAAGAGATTCCAAGTTAAAAAACACGGACTATATTTACGGTGTGGTTATTTTCACTGGGCACGACACGAAAGTGATGCAAAATGCGGTGGATCCACCTTCTAAAAGGAGTAAGATTGAGAGGAAAATGGACAAGATAATCTATATTCTTTTTAGCACATTGATTGTTATAGCATTAATAGGATCTGTTGTTTTCGGGATCGAAACAAAGCGAGATGTCAATAGTGGTGGAAAGTACAGAAGATGGTATCTTAGGCCAGATTCTACAACTGTGTTTTATGATCCTCATAGACCATTTCTTGCTGCTTTTTTTCATTTCTTGACAGCACTCATGTTGTATGGATATCTAATACCGATATCCTTATACGTGTCGATTGAAATCGTGAAAGTTTTACAAAGCATTTTTATAAACCAAGATCAGGATATGTACTATGAGGAAATGGACCGGCCTGCCCATGCTCGTACATCAAATTTGAATGAGGAATTAGGGCAAGTTGATACCATACTCTCGGATAAAACGGGTACTTTGACATGTAATTCCATGGAGTTTGTCAAGTGCTCGATAGCTGGGACCGCTTATGGTCATGGTATGACCGAAGTGGAAAGGGCCATGGCAAAAAGGCGAGGTGGCGGACCATCGGAGGCTGATGGTAATTTAAGTGATCGAGATGATAATGGCGATATGAGTCAATCAGGGAAGAAAATCAAGGGATTTAACTTCAAAGATGACCGCATAATGGATGGGAAGTGGGTGACTGAGTCCAACGGAGAGGTTATACAGAAGTTTTTTCGAGTGTTGGCCGTTTGCCATACTGCAGTTCCTGAGAAAAACAAAGATACCGATGAAATTTTTTATGAAGCTGAGTCGCCTGATGAAGCTGCCTTTGTTATAGCTGCGAGGGAGGTTGGTTTTGAGTTGTATGAAAGGACTCAGACAAGCATTTCATTGCATGAATTGGATCCTGCTACTGGTAGAAAAGTTAATAGGTGAGTTTTCTAGATCCATCCCCCTTTTTTCGTATTTTCCTTAGAAATGTATTTTGTTAATGATTGCTCCTTGCTTGACTTGAAGGTTTATTGCCTGTTTATCTGTACCATAACAATTTCTGCAGCTTAATTTGAGATAAATTGAACTAGTTGTTGATGATTTCTTTTATCGCCTCTAATGATCATTTATAGGAAAGCAAATTAATGAGTCACATTCGATTTCACTTTCTTCCTTGCATGTTACAAAACAAAATCTTGAGAATAATCCACATGTTTCTAAAATCATTGTAGCAGGCCTAGTGAAGATTGGAAATTGAAAAGGCCAATATAGAGATATTATAAGTTTTGAAGCTTTTTAGTCACAAATGCATTAATACAACAACAACATCAACATTACCCCAACGCCTAACAGGGCTCCCGCACAAGCGGGGTAAGGGGGGTCGGGTGTACGCAACCTTACCTTTGTAATTACAAAGAGGTTGTTTCCAATTGACCCTGAAGTGGAGACGCAACAGCTATCCGTGACTTCACAGTTAAAGAAGCTCAGACAGTTTAATGAGTCATTTTGCTTTAGTCCATTATAATCTAAAGCTAAAGAATGATGAATCTTTGGCCCCATTGAAATAATGGACAACTCACAAATGCATTGATAAGGAGAAAAATTAACTGTTTGAGATTGTTTAAGCTGTAGTAAATTATAGGAATCAGTTTATTCCTTATGATTTAGCTATTTACAACCGCATATTCTGTCACAATTTCTATAAAGATGAAACTAACATTAGATGATAACTGACATAGGACACTGCATGTATGCTTCCTCTTGTAGATATGTACTACTTTTTTGAATTTTATTTTGATTTTCCTGTATAACCTATTGTCATACTTTTCTTAATTCATGTTATTGCTAATCAATGATTATGTACTATTATGTTGTTCTCCTCTATATTGCCATACATCTGTTTTTCCTGACCCGTCGATGTGTATTCTAGGTTATACAATCTTCTTCAGGTACTAGAGTTCAGTAGTTCTCGAAAAAGAATGTCCGTGATTGTGAGAAATGAAGAAAACGAGCTACTGCTCCTTTCGAAGGGCGCAGACAGGTTTGAATCCTAATGCACGAAACACTTCATTAGATCCCAAAATTATTCCACTAGACCATTTATGAATTTCTCTTGCTATATAGTGTGATGTTTGAAAGGCTTTCAAAAGACGGGAAGTCCTTTGAGGCTCAAACGAAGGACCATATAAAAAGGTATGCTGAGGCAGGCTTGCGCACCTTGGTGATTGCATATCGTAAACTCAGTGAAGACGAGTATGAGAGTTGGGAAAAGGATTTTTCAAAGGCCAAAGCTTCAGTAACAGCAGATAGAGATGCACTTGTGGATGAAATTGCAGATAAAATTGAACAGAATCTAGTTCTTCTCGGCGCTACAGCTGTTGAGGACAAACTGCAAAAGGGGGTAAGTCCATTTCAGTATATAGAAGCATTTTTGCCTATTATACTCTAATCAAGTGATTAATTGTTGTTCTCTAATGTCCAGGTACCTGAGTGCATTGATAAGCTTGCACATGCTGGACTCAAAATATGGGTCTTAACTGGTGACAAGATGGAAACAGCGATAAATATAGGGTATGGTGTTAAATTTGATGCCAAATTATTGTCCTTAAGGCCTGATTTTCTAACTAATATGATTCGGCAGGTACGCGTGTAGTCTACTGAGGCAGGAAATGAAACAGATTATTATATCTCTCGACTCCCCGGAAATTGAAGCTCTGGAAAAACAAGGTGACAAGGATGCAACCTCGAAGGTACATAAACGTACTTAATTTTAAATCGGCCAAATATATCAGCAGCTATTCGAAGTTGGCACGCTCCACCTACTGATTCCTAATCTTGAGAAGTGTCCACATAGTTTCCTCAATATGGAAAAATGACTAGTTTGCCCTCTGAATGCGGTTGGGGAGAGAAAAATCTGAAAAATGACATATTTGAAAAGTCAAATCAACCTGAAACTGACACTTTGCGTTATAGGGGCAAACTGGAGCACTTCTTAAAAGATGAGGGAGCTATGAGGATCTTCTCAAAGTTCGGGGACAGAAGGTGGAACGTGCCGACTTAGAGGAACTGCTGATGTATTTGGCCTTTTATATCTTATGGATGTGAATTGGCCTAATGCCACAGAAACCTGAAACATGTCTTGTCATTTTAGGCTTCTCTTGAAAGTGTGACCAAGCAAATACAAGATGGAAGATCGCAACTTGCTAAAGAGAGCAAAGTTACGTACGGTCTAGTGATTGATGGGAAGTCGCTGGGTTTCGCTCTAACCGAAAATCTGGAAAAGAATTTCTTGGAGCTTGCTCTTGGTTGTGGTTCTGTTATATGTTGTCGGTCTACTCCGAAACATAAAGCTCTTGTAAGTGTCATGCCTATGCAAATCAGTTTGTCCAACAAAATTATTCTTCTTTTAGGTTCTAGTGATTCTTATAACCTAATAGAAATATAGGAGACATGCAGGTTACGAGACTGGTCAAAACAGGAACTAGTAAAACAACGCTAGCAATTGGTGATGGAGCCAATGATGTCGGTATGCTTCAGGAGGCTGATATTGGAGTTGGAATTAGTGGTGTTGAAGGAATGCAGGTTCAAATTAATTCCTGTTGAAGAACAATTAATCCCAATTATAGTAGTCGAATACCGAAATCTGATAATTTTCTTCCTGCAGGCTGTAATGGCTAGTGATTTTTCAATAGCACAATTCCGTTTCTTGGAACGATTGTTACTTGTACATGGCCACTGGTGTTACAGGCGAATAGCAATGATGGTAAATACCATTGCACATTTTCTTATAGGACCCTCTTGAACTTGGCTCAAATGACCTACTGTAACTCGGAACTTTTTGAAGTTTCTCGTAGCTCATTGGACTTGGCAAAAGTGCATCAGTTTGCCATGAGTGCTACGTGTCAATTTCTTGTTGGTTGACTTGTCATTTTTCTGATTTTTCTCTCTCCAATCAAAAGTTGACACGTGGCGTTCAGGGATAAACTTATGCACTTTTACCAGGTTAGGGGGCTGGGAGGAACTTTAAAAAGTTCTGAGTTGCAGTAGGTCATTTGGGCCAAGTTCAGGTAAAGATGTATCTAACCTTTCTTCTTATATGATTTTCAGTATTGTATTTCCTTATGAATTCCATATATGATCTGGGTTTATAATGCCATATCTTTGGTGGGTGTAGATATGCTACTTCTTCTACAAGAATATAGCATTTGGATTTACATTATTTTGGTTCGAGGCCTACACTTCGTTCTCCGGTCAGCCCGGTTACAACGATTGGTACATGTCGTTCTACAACGTCTTCTTCACTTCACTCCCCGTCATTGCTCTCGGTGTTTTCGATCAAGATGTCTCCGCTAGGCTTTGCCTCAAGGTACACAAAATTCCACATAACCCATCTTCATTGACCTTTTTCCGTTCTAACAATCCTGCATAATCTTTACAGTATCCACTATTATACCAAGAGGGAGTTCAAAACATCCTCTTCAGCTGGCCTCGAATTCTCGGTTGGATGTGCAACGGAGTTCTCAGCTCAATAATCATCTATTTCTTTACCGTTAACTCCTTGATCAATCAAGCTTTTCGGCGAGATGGTCAAGTGGTTGACTACGAGGTGCTCGGGGCCACAATGTATACAAGTGTAGTGTGGACCGTGAATTGCCAAATGGCGCTCTCGATAAATTACTTCACTTGGATCCAACACTTCTTCATATGGGGAAGCATAGCTTTCTGGTATATATTTCTGGTGATTTATGGTTCCATTTCCCCAATTGTATCAACCACAGCATATAGAGTTTTTGTTGAAGCCTGTGCTCCTAGTCTTTTGTATTGGCTTGTGACCCTTCTGGTTGTGATTTCTACTCTTCTGCCTTACTTTGCTTACCGAGCATTTCAGTCTCGGTTTCAACCAATGTACCATGACATTATACAGATTCGGCGATCAGAAGGCTCGGAGATTGAGACCGAAGCTTCTAGTGAGCTGCCCACTAAAGTCCGGATCAAAATGCACAATTTGAAAGTTAATTTGATGCATAGGAATTCATGAGAACCATACATTAGTTGTTTTTTTTGGTTATATACAGATTTCCTTGTTTATTTACTTTCTAAAAAGGAAGTAAATTGTAGGTTTGTGAAGTTTGTAAATTTGTATTGGCGAAGTGTGCGAGTTTCATGATTTTTCTTGTACATTAACAGAGAAAGTTGATTAATGTGAAATAATACAAGACATAATTATTGTGGTTTATATACAGCATTATTGCAGTCTTTTGATTATACCTGAGAATCAACACAACCAACAGTATTCCATGTTAACTCTTCAAATCGAATAAATATTTTTCGCTTTTCTAGTTGATTATTTAGATCAACTAATTACAACTGTAGTGTGAGATATCTCAATATCACAAATCTGAAAGAACAGATTACTGATTCTTCTTAAGATTAGAAGCAAATCTTGGTGCTCGTGGCTCTTGCTTGGGAGAAGTTCTAATGATGAAAAGGAAAGTTTCGACTAGCATTCCGAAGACTAATCCAAGAACACCTCCAGCCGCACTCTGGTTGCAATGAACACAAATTTGATTAGAAGTGTTCGATGAATCTGAACTCCATGATATGTATAAAAATATGCCGAGCAGTAGCAGATAAAGAAGAAACATCCATATTAAAAGTGTCTTACCATTGCAGGACTGCGGCCAAACAATGCCCTGAAAGCTGCATATCCCACCAAGTATCCAGTAAACATGGTAAGAGCAACATGTAAGCCTGCCGAATGCAAAAATTAGTTGAAATCATAGTTGTCAAAAGCGCTTTTGCGTTTGTAGCGTACCCTGTGCGCTTCTGTTGGACACAGAGCGCAAGGGGGCGAAAAGCGCAAAAAACCGAGCGCTTTAGTACACAAAAGCGAAAAAACCGGGCGCTTCACTACACAAAAGCGCACAACATCAATTTAAAGCCATTTTTAACTTGTTACTTGCTGGCTGGAAGATTGTGACTTAGAGTGGCAGGATGAGTTCTCACTATAAAGTTTCCTACGTGAGCTGAATGCCTCCAAAATGTTGTTGCATCTAATATTTCTAACCTAAATGCAGGCAACCATTGTGACATGTGATATTTTTAATATTTATTAGCTTTAAGTAGCTATTTTTTATAAATTCTCTAAACCTATAATATTTTGTGAAAAATTATAATCACGTGCTTTTTTTCTGAAGCGAGTGGTTTTTTTGCTATGTGTTGAAGCGAGAAGCGAGACCCTTGCGGTCTGAGTGCGCTTTGTGCTCTCGACAACTATGGTTGAAATCATTATCTTGTGGATGGGTGGTAAATCGAATGGAGCAAACCCATTTGGGGCAAATGTCAATATTTACTGAAGGCAGGGATTTTCATTCCATATTGTTAATACCAAAACATATATAACTCAAAATTCATCACAACTGAGAATTGTGCTTGTGTATATTTCGAAGTCACCAACAAGTTAATGAAAAGTTCACACACACTAGTATTTCACAACAATTCAAACACCTGACAGATGAACTTTTAGTTCTCACATCAAGTAATATTAAATACACTAAATAAATAAAACAAATATTATAGAAGGATGGACTGATGCAATAGCAATGAAATGATCAAGAGTTTGTGGATATCAGTTCACAAGGCTATAGAGAAATATAATCAAACTGTGAAGTAATAATGTAGCATGTTGTAAGCTACTAATGGATTGAACTTTAAATACCTGTCTTACATGATCATACAAGACAGAGCTATCTATTAATATTCTGGTGACTGTTATATCGTTCCGTGATCAGTCTCTGGAAAACTAATAAATGTCAAGCATATTCCAAGTCTTTTTGTAACAAATTCTCACATAAGACTACTGCAATGACCCAACTAACAATTGTTTTGGTCAATCATACTAGCAACATTCCCAAATTATGTGAGATGGGGACATTATGACAGCCTAAACCATTTTTCATAATAGAACCCGATTACCACAACTAAAATTTAGCTTCATAAGAAGTATGCATTCAAATGAAAACAAACTATAAAAGTAAACAATGCGAGTACAGATATAAGTTACCAAAACCAAGCTGATCCTTATACGAGGAGAAAGGCTCTTCATCCTTCCTTGGTGTAACATCCTTTACAAGCTCTTGATAGGCTTTCCTCTCTGCCAGTTCCTCAAGTTTCCTAAGTCTAGCCTTTAACTCTTCACTCTAACCCAATCACAAAAGAGTAAAAGTAAGAAAATGGAAGAAAAACACAACTAACAAGTTAACAGATGACAATAAGAAAAGAATTTATTTTTCTATGGAGAAATATGACCAATTATCTACCAAGCATAAGTATTTTATAATCCATCTTGTTGTAAAATGGACAAAACTATAGAAACAAGCATCATATAACCTGAACCCAAACTGAAAACAGACAGTGCATATTATAATTGCATTTTTCTTACATTGACCTCTTTTATTAGAAAAAACAGACCATAGCATACACGTATAGAAGAAACAATATACAAGAGTAGCAAGGCAAACCTTTTCTCTGGGTTTAGGACTGATGAATATGAGTTCAGATCCTGATAAAAGAGAGGTTAAGTGAGGTCTTCTTGATGGCTGATATGCAACCCAAATGCTACGGAGAGAGTTATAAGGCACATTATTTTTAGGGATGAGGTCAGCAGCAAGTTCTCGTAATTGCAGAGAAAGAGATTCTTCTTTAGTAGCCGAGAGAAGAAAGGCGCGAATGTGTTCAGTAGATGATATGGTGAGTCCAACAGGGTCAAGGGGTTCTCTCATTTCCTATCGTACTGGTTTCTGCGAGAAACAACCTAGAAACTTAGGGAAAATAACAAATGGACAATCAAATGAAAGTCTGATCCTTTCAATGAATTAATAGAGCTTTATACTGAAATTAGAGATAATAGCACAAACAATATGCTGGTTACCTTATCTTCTGATTGCATTTTTTACACACGAAATTCAGAAGAATTAAGATCCAAATTCAATTCCCAATAATTTGATAAAATATCAAAGTTATTTTGTGTTTGAATGAGTAAGAATATCAATTACTTATCGATTATTATTTTTTTTGGTAATATTTACAAGTATCTTCATTGAGAATATCTTGTTCAGGGCTTAGCCAATGTTTATAAGGTTGTAAGTGAGCCGATCTGCTCATTTAGCATCACAACTTCACCTTTTAGTATCTCACCTTTTAATTGAAGTTATCTCGACTTCAAACTCTAGCCTTGGAGGTCCTACTGCCTTCAAAATTAAACAACGATAGGTTGAACTGAATTGCCTTGATAAAAGTTTGAAGGATAAAACTATAAATACAAGATACACAGGTCACGGAAAGTAGTCTGAATTTGTAAATCTAGAAGCACAAGCAGCCAATTCAATTCAATGTCCATTTAAAAACCCAAATTCTAATTCAATTTCAACAAACCTAATTCACATTCTATTCAATTTAAAAAAAACCCTAAACCAATCAATCTCAATAAAAACCAATTTCAATTCAAACTTAATTACAATCCAATTTCATTACAAAAGCGCATAATCTGATTCAATTTCTAAGAACCCTATTAATTCAATTTAAAAAAAATTAAATTTAAGAGATAACTAACCCTGGATAAATGGGGAGAAATTGAAGAAGCTCCGGTGAAAGGGAAGAGCGGCGATCGGAAGCAACGACGGAGTGGTGAACTCGAGAGCAAAAGTAGAGAGAAGAACGAATTGAATGCTGAAAAATTCGGGTGCGGCCAACTTTCTAATTAACCCATTTAGTTACAAACAAAAGCCCAGCCCACTTACGCTGATTATTGCCTACAGGGAAGGGCAACTGGGTGGGACAAACTTTTGACGGTATTATGAGGCTCCAAGTAAAAATACATATAGTTAGTTAAAATTTTCATTGTATTTGAGATGCAAAATTACGACAGAGTTGTTAAATCCAATTTCTATTAAGAAAAAGTAATTCTACTTGATTAATAATGTGAAGGAATATATTAGGCCTATCATAAAGTTGTAGGGTCGACTATAGCTGAAATCCCAGTAAACTACAGTAGTTACAATTGTTGGCCCTCTGAAATCCCAGTAAACTACAGTAGTTGGGGTAGGACAGTTGTTGGCCCTCGCCACTGCATTATAATTAGACCTGCTTAAGGGTCGGGCTTGAACAATCATTTTCTTATTAGACTCAGCCCGAGCCTGAATTTGTAAATGCCTGAAGATCTATAGGTCGGGTTTAGTTTTTATATAAATACCTGAGCCCGACCCGACGAAGAATTTTAAATTTTATTTAGTACTTTTATGCTTAATGTAGGGCTTTAGAGTAGTTTTTTTTTTTGTTGATAAAGGAAACAATACAGTAAAAGAGGTCTCAGAAGGGATAAAAAACAAACATTTAAGTTAAAAACATTGGAAGAATAGGATCTTGCCACAGGTGTTGCAAACATCATCGGTAAACTTGTATTTCAGTTTTTTTGAGTTTCTTATCTAGTTTGTGTTTTAGTTCTCATTTGAACTTTATAACACAAATAATATAAAAATCAATGAGTGGGCTGATGGGCCGGACTTGGGAATGACTTAATAAGCCCGGCCCGAACTCGGTCCAGCCCATTCGATGAACAGGTCTAAGGCCCTGTTCTTTTTAACTTATTTTCTGTTCAGTTCAGTTCAGTTCAATATCAATCAGTTCAGTTCAGTACCATTCAGTTCAGTTTCAATACTCAGTTTCAGCATTCAGTATTCAGTATCCAGCATTCAGCATTCAGTATTCAGAATTCAATATTAAGTTTCAGTTTATGCATTATATCAATATTATTAATGTATATTATTATTCATAAATATTAAAAAATAATGAATATTAATGTCAATATCCTTTCAATTTCAATTTCAATTTCATTTCTATTTTTACATTATATAAGTACCATTAATTAATATCAGTAATCATAAATAACAATAAAGAAAAACAACACAATAATAATATTTTTAAAATTATTAATTATTATTTCTACCATAAATAATTTTGTAAGAAAAATAAATAAATAAAAGTAATAATGCTTCATAAATATTGATAATAATTAAAATAATAAGGTAATATTCATAACAATAATTACAATAAATAATAATAATAATTTATAATGGTATATTTAATTATTATTATATGTAACAATTAATAAATTTTATTAGAATGTATAGTATTATTTAAACTGTTATTAATTATTATGTATTTTATTTTTTAAAAATATTATTTATATTATTAATTATAATTCAGTTTCAGTATTTTCAGTTTCAGTATTGTTCGGTTTCAGTATTTTCAATTTCAGTACAGTTCAGTTTAATTTAGTTCAATACCAATCAGTTCAGTTCAATACACCTGAAAGAAACAGGACCTAATTCTAGTGCTAAATGTATCCTTTATATCAAAATATAAGTAGTGCTAAATGATCCCAATTCTTAAAAATATATATTATATTTTAATATAAAACAAAAGGCAAAAGTTTCAAGCATTAAGAGGAGTGGTTAAGATTAAATATGTCGCCTTTAGAGGTCTCAAATTCAAACCACATATGAGGTAGGAGGAGATTTTACTTGATATTAATATAAGTATAAATGCGTATATTAAAAAAAAGTTTTGACAGTTAAGATTTATATGGTCCGTATTAGTTTAGCGAATTATAAGTTCTAACAACCATAGAACAATCTAGTAGACCGTAAGAAAAAAAATAGTGAATCATAATGCATAAATTTATTTCTGCATAAATTTATTTCTCGAGTGGTTATTAATAATATAAAATTCAAAATCAAAATTCCCTTTAATACAAAAAAACACTATAATGTATAGCAATTTTACTAACTCATATGAACAAGAAAATATTAGACCCTATGTTCTTAAGAAGAATTTGGAAGCTTCCTAATGTGTATCTATGAACTCAATTAGAAAAAAAAAATTGAAGAAGAAAAAGGGATGGTCAACGAGGTGCCCATCTACATGGCCTCCTGTCCAAGCATAGTATAAAATAAAACAATTTCACAATCATATCAAGATCAGTCCATGTGTATCATGAGAATTTGTAGTAAGCAATTAGGTGTGCACTTATTATTCTAATTTTTATAATTAAACTAGCATGACTAAGATATCCCCTTTATTAACTACACTAATGTTTTATTTTTATCGTTAATTAATTAGTTGTATTAATTTAATGTAAATACATGCAGCCTTGCTTGTTCTTTCCTGTCAATTTTCTTATTTTCTTATTGCCCAAGTAATGGACCCATTTTTCATAAAAAAAAATGGATAAATGAAAATCAGAATTCCAAGCATTGGTAGAATATATCTTTTACTTTAAATTAATTTTGATTCTATCAGCTCAGACTTCTTTTACACATATTTTGATATTTACTGTTATTTTTATAAAATAGCTCACACATATTTTATTATCTTTTTTTTTTATTTTTTTAATTATATAATAGGATATATGTCAGTTATTATATGGCATGATACTATATCATACTAGAATATCGGTGCAATATAAAATTTGCCCAACTCTTCGTTACAATTTGCACTGATTAAATTATATAGATTTTTTGTATTTTATTTACAATCTTTCACTGGGGCTTCTAGATGTATATACGGGCCATGTGGGGACCTGAACAAGCAATTCTATTTCCATTCTGTGAAGAAACTATCTATTTCTTTTACTTGGATAAATTAGTTAAGTAGTACTCCCTCTATACCTATTTTAGCCATTTTTTAAAATGTTTTTTATTTATTATTTTTTAATATTTAAGTAATTTTAGGATTATTTTTTTAATTATACCTCCATTTATCTTATTATCATTAATTATAATGAAGTGAAAAATTAAACATTTATTAGGGAGGAAAATAATATTTTTTAACTTAATTAAATGATTCCTTAAAAAGTGTGAAATGTGTTAAAATACGAGTAAAAGAAGATGGAGGGAGTAATTGATTTCATATTCCCATATTTCTACAAATTTGGCATTTCAATTCTGTAGTTCAAATTAAATTCCCAAATATGTATATGACGTGAACAAGAAATTTAGTATGAACAAAAATATATTCCTAGTTATAGGAAAAAAAATTAGACAGAATATTTGACCGGTCTTAAATCAAGCCACAAAAATTATTATGCAATTGATGTGTAAGATGTGATAACTTGTTAAATATATTTCATTCATTTTGGGTTAGGAGATCGGGTCAACGTGGGCCGCCTGGCTCACTTCCTGGGAGAGTACAATGACAATAGTGACCCTATCGAGGAACTGGCTGGATTAGAATTCAGACGGTGACAAATGCGCGAAGTAAACCTACCTAGTGTAACAATGTCTTAACGGGCAAGATCTCGAGTTGGTCCAATACCAGCTCGAGGGCACCTTCGTGCCGCACAAGTAAGGACAATCTAGATCTGATTCTAATCCCTATATTCTCTCCACTTAGGTGTCATTATCATAACGTATTTAGAATACATGTGATTATTCCTTTCTTAAATAGATAATAGCGGAAAGTCATTCTCACAAGGAAGAAATGCCTGATTGGATTTCTTGGCCAACAAGGATTCCTACATCAGGAAAGACCAGTTCTATTATAATTAAAACATCATACGTGCCTATATATATAAGCCCCTTAGTTAGATCAAAGGTACATTACATTCTCGCACTTACTGTTAAAATATTCCTTCAAACCCTTTACTGACTTAAGCATCGGAGGGTCCCATGTGGAGTAACCATCAATCGCCCTTAGTTCGTGTCTGTTTTACAGGAATACGATCAAAGACTCAAAAAAATTTGTAGAAGATTAATTCTGAAATATAAGTATTCAAGTACGATATTTTCAAGATGTTTTTCTTTTCATAATTATAAAGAAAAATAAGTTAATTTCATATTTGAACAATCATAAATGTTTATACTGAAATACATTCCATTCAATTCCTATAAATTCACAAGAAGTCGTGATTTCACTGATTTGAAATATAAATGGTGTTATTGTGTTGACTTATATCATAAAATCTCAAGTAGTTAATATACTAATATGCTGCTATGGACTAGTAAACTTATTTATCTAGACGCCTACTTTATGAATTACTAATACTCAAAGTTTGATTTAATATATTTATAATATGATAATTTTACGTATTGGCTGTTAAATTCAATTAATACATTAAACATGAAAAGAATCTCGTTAGAAAAATATTAAAATACGAGTAAGTTGATATATAAAATGGACAGCTAGAGAGGCGTGAAATATCCGTGAGAAATGGGTTGCTAAATTTAGAGAACTAATTTAAATTCCTTAATTGGGTATTTATATTTAATTATTCATATGGATTTGATTCGTCTCCTTCTAGACTGTCAACGTCCTCCCCACTTCTAGAATCCTTTTTTTTAATTACCCTAAGGATTCAATTCAATGAGGTGAAATTTCTTTTTCTTTCGGACCTTTTCCCATTCAATCAATAATAAATTTATATTAATTTACTTTCTACCTACAATTGTTTTGTTTTCATGCTTCTAGTACTCACATAGATTTGTCATTCTATATTCCATTTTTAAATAATTAACTGTACAGAAAATTTTATATTTTTTTATATTTTTAGCGAAGCTATTGTCACATTATTCTTTTATTATTAAATTTAAGATGAGAGTTTAACTGAAGTCTATCGGTATAGCGATATATGAGACACAATTATATGATATGTCCGATATATGTCCTTCAGTATAAAAGAAAATAAAAAATAATTTTTTTATAATAAAACAAAATATAATTGAGGTGATGAAATAGTTGGGGGATAGTTGGAAGAAAAAAAATAAAAACAAGAAGTGTAGGAAAAGTGGAAAATTATTCAAACAAAATGAAATGATTGAATTATCCAAGTGGGGAAATAATAACCACCAGCATTGAATATATAAATCGACGTCGTGTCATGAAATAATAGAAGCTCCCCATACTGTGTCTATTAAAGAGTTTCACATTTTACGGGTATTGAAATGGACCCATGTGTAAAATATTGACATTTGGCTCCTCTTATCTTATTCCTATACGATAAGTTTTTTTTTTCATTCTATTCCTGTACTATAAGTTAATATACATTAGATTGTACATGTGATCGTTTGGAAAAGTTTTCAATCTATATTCCGTTAGATAGAATGTTATTAAGACTATATCGGCGGAATTTTATATTATGCACCTGATTTTTTACATCTTTCTCTAATTTAAGGGATGAGAATTTATTAAGAAGTATTTAATTGGAATGAGAAAATAATTAATTAATTATTAATAAATTATTAATTTTTAAATTAAAAAAGACTATAAAAAGTAAGATGTATAATATAAAATCCCTTATACAGACACATATGGCAGAATATACATTGAAAGTTATTTTTCTACATCATAGAAACTGTATGGAATAGCATTGGCCCTAAGATCAAATTGAGACTAGCTTCATCACAACCATCTAAAATAAATAAAAAAAACAAGTGTCCCACCAGCTAGTGAAGAGAAGAAAAAAAAAATTCAAAAGAGCTCGGCCTCATTTGATACGGGTGACCCCGACTCTTATTAGGCCTCTTTAAAGATTGAGCTATATTTTATTGAGTCTAATTTGAGTCTGTTAAAATCTAAAATTTTAAAAAAAGTCAGACTTAATTTTTATAATAATATCTAACCAGCCTGACAAACAATAATTTTATTTATTATATATTATGTTTAATAATTATTTAAAATTTTTATATATTATTGTAATTTTGAACTTATTACAATCAGTCTTATTATGTGTTACAGAGTTAATGTTAAAATTTACCTTTTTTATATTTATCTGTTAAAATTTTTTGAAGATTATATTAATTTTTATGGGTCATGACGGACTTGAAAATGATTCCATAAATCTAATTTGAGTCTGACTCAAGATTCAACGCTTAAATTTTAAAGTGTGAGTTAAATCAGACTTAAATTAAAGTGCTCATTTAAAAGTCTAATAAAGTCGGACTCAAACCCGACTGAAATGGCTAGATGAGTATGTGTAGATGCTCTAGTGTAGGAATAGGAGCAGCCACAGCGGTCCACATTAAGTGCTACTCACGTTATTCACACCATTAATCCCACTTAATTATCCTCCTTTCCACGCTTACCTTGGTAAATCCTTTCATATATCAACACGCGGGCGATTTTAACCATGAAATAAAATCTAGACACTTGTGATATTTTAGATTTTTATGTGTGTTTGTGTCGCATTAAACACTTGATTCAGTATTAGATTAATTAGAGTTTTATACGTTAATATAGATGTTGAAATTGTATTTGTCATGCCCGTATTTTTTACTTTCATAGAATTAATTAATTAATTAAATCCACACTAGATTAGTAAATAACGATATATAGCTATGATTTAAACACATTGTCGCAAATTTTGCATTCCCTTCTATATACATTTAGTTTGTTGTAAACGACCCGAGCCGAGCTGAGCTTTGGTCTGTTCATGTTCGTTCGATTATTTTTAATTGAATACGAGCTGAGCCGAGCTCGAATTTGAGCTCAAAATTCTATTTGTGTTCGTTTATTGAAGTGTTTATTTGTTAGCGAGTGGTTCACGAACAACTCATTTATTTTGTCAAGAAAAGTTCGTTAATTTGATCGTGAACGAGCTTGTCTACTTTTATTCGTGAACAACATTTCCAATTCAATAAATATTTTAAAGTGGGCCATAAAATTGGGCTAAATAATGTTGTACATATACTTGTTGTATAGTTTAATTTTATATAGCCATACATTATTTTAATTCTATAAATTTTTATTTTTGATATGTAATAATAATAATCGAGATGGTTCACGAACCTCTAATCGAGTTTGTTCACGAGTTAACAAGCCGAACTTTGGCTTGTTCGTGTTCAGTTCATTTATAATTCGAGTCTTAAAATCATATTTGCGAATCGTTTATTAATAAATCGAGTCGAGTTTTTATCGAGCCGAACACCGAGCTGTCCACGAACGGCTTGATTCATTTACAACCCTATGTTTAATTGCGCATACTATTTTTTAAACCACTTTATACTAAAAATACCTTATTTTGGATATGCATTAATATTAGGGTAAACTTAAAAAAGTATGCCCTGTAATTTGATCATTTTTTTAAAAGGTGCTTGTGGAATTTTTTTTTTTTAAAAGGGTGCTTGTGGTTTCAAAAGTTTTCAAAAGGGTGCATGTGGTTTGAAAATTGGCTACTACATCAGTTATTTCAATAAATTTAATATTTTTATATTTTAATTATATTATTTAAGAGTTTTATATGAAGATTAGAGTGATATTAAAAAAATTTAATTTTGTTATGATTTTTTAAAGTTATAATTAATTTTTAATTAAAAAAATATTAATACTTCTCAAAAAAATTCTAAAATTTATCATTAAGTTATATTATGTTTTCATTAACTAAGCTTTAAAATTTCACTTCAAAATGGACAAGATTACCTTCAAAATGTGATTTTAAAATTTTAAAGATCCTCTTTTTACAAACTTTTAAAATCACAAGTACTCTTAAAAAAAATTTCACAAGCACTTTTTTAAAAAACGATCAAATCACATGACATATTTTTTAAGTTTACCCTTAATATTAATACGGTTTGATAGTTAAATTCTTTCCTATTTAAGTTTATAAATCTATGACATAAAATTATATATTTTATTATCACTATTTCTTTTTTTAAAGTAATTATTATTGTATTTTTTATTAATGGTTATCTAGAACTTATTTGATTTAATTGTTACCATTAATTCTTTTTTATGTTTTAAGTAATTAAAATTAGTCGCAATTAAATTTAAAATTGTTAAATGATAACAGAAAGGACTAGAAGCAATTGTTTAACATAAAAAAATATAGCAAAAAAGTTAAACTGTTTCCAACTTTATTTAATTCTGCTGTGTAATTAAATTAAAATATTGTCTTAGGTAATCACACGCGTAACCTCACTCTTTTCCTTAGGCCTTTCCCATTTCGCACCAAACTTTTACACGCACCTATATATACACCTATTCACACACTTCACGTATTCACCACCTAATTTCTTCGCAATGCACAATTCCAAAATGCAAGAGCAAGCCTCCACGGTGTCGTTCTGTCCCAGTTTCAGCACCTACTCCTCCGATCGTATCTCCTCTATCGCACACAGAGTCACCGGAGACGAAGAAAGGCACAACACCGACGGAATTGCCTTAGATCGGACCAATCGCAATCACGATCAAACTACCGGCGCGGTTGAAGTAGACGGCGATGACGATTTCGAATTCGTTTTGGTTCGCGCAAATCCCGATGATTTCACAGCTTCGACAATCGGCGGCAATGAGGGTTTTCCGGTTTTTAATCGCGATCTCTTGCTGGACGATGATTACTTTAGTAGAGATCGCGAAGATCGCGGAGATGATAAAGTATCTGGAATTCGGTTACCGCTGGGGAAACTTTTTATCGGAGATCCGGATCCTTCGTCTTCGTCGTCATCGGAGGCGGATGAATTAGAAGGACTTACGCCGGGAACTTATTGCCTTTGGACGCCGGCTAAGTCACCGTCGGCGTCACCTTCGCCGGCGAGATGTAAGAAGAGCAATTCCACCGGATCGTCGTCGAAGCCTAAATGGCGGTTGAGAGATTTGCTACATCTCCGAAGAAGCAGCAGCGACGGCAAGGAATCGTTAGTTTTCTTCCATTCAGATCACAACAACAGCAACAGCAAAAATAGCAGTGAAATTAATGTGGAGAAAAGAAAAGGAAAGATCACGGCAGCGGCGGCCCCGGCGGCGAAAGGCGGGAAGGCGAAGGAGAAAGTGTCGGCGCATGAGGTGTTCTACGTGAGGAATAAAGCCTTGAAAGATGGGGACAAGAGGAGGTCCTATTTACCGTACAGGCAAGGTCTAGTTGGCTTCTTTAGTAGTGTGAACGGGTTGGGTCCTGGGGCTGGCAGGACCTTTCCCCCATTTTAGTCCTTCATTAATTAAATTAGCTATAAAAAAACTAATTTTTTTTTTGTTTTGAGGAAAAAAATTAAGAAATTTCTGCAGTGTAAAATATTTCTGATGTTAATTAGTTGTTTTATCACCAGTCATCTGTAATTAATTAATTAATTATATGATTTTGTAAATAGTTCTATTATTTTTTAAGGATTTAATTTTTTGGTAAAATTTCAAGGGGTTGAGATTAGACCTGTTCGTAGCCGGGTTGGAACGTATTTGCCGGGCCTATCAAGCTTTTATATATTAATATTCATCCTAAATCCATTCTAACCATATAAAATATTTTTCGAGCTTCACCGGATTGGGCTCCGACCGAGTTGAGTTCAGGTTTATTCGTTAAAATATATATATATATATATATATTTGTTACAAAATATAATAGATTATAAGTAATTTATACATATATTTTTACTCAAACGATATTAAATCAAACTTTTACAAATAATAAAATATTTTTGAACTAAGTAATATTTGTATTTTAAATGCAACAATTAAAAATATTCTATTATATATATAAAAAAATTATTTTGTGTACTAAAAAGGCGAAACGCTCGTTAGGATTTGGAATATTCTCAAATCTAACCCATATGCTTTACAGGCTTTTATGGGTTTGGATCGGACCGAACAAATAAAAATTATTTTTTAAACCCGATCAATATATCACGGGTTTGGATAGATTGGACAGGCATTGAAGCCCGTAAAAAGGTCTAGTTGAGACTAGTCATAGAACTCCGAAGGAATTCGATTCTTACTTAAAATTAGAGATGAAAAACCAAAATTAATTTTAATGAAAAAATTACTTAATACTATCTCTAAAAATTATAAATGTCCGAGACAAATATGATTGAGATACTTTACAATAACTACCTCTATTGATGGATTGGGCATTCATGAGGAATTTAGATTTGGAAGATAGAAACAAATTGAAAACCATTATTATTCCATGCTACCCAGGATTGCAAAAGGGGTTTGATAGGTGAGAAATGAATAGCGAATGATATCATAATAATGTGTGACCAAAAGTTCAATAAATATGACTAATTGTTTTCTCCCAACTTTTTGTTTGGCGCCCACCCTCACAACTGTTACATTCTCACTGTTGTTTTCGAATTAAAATTAAAATTTTATATATCAGTCAATGATTTAAATTAAATTTTAATAATTTATAAAGTTTATATTAAAATTAAATTTAAAACATTAAAATTAGAAAGATGAATTTAAATATATTCATTCTTTACATTCTCCTACCTTTTTTTTTCGGTCTAAACACCAAATTATTTTTTAACATAATTTGGAGGTTTTTCATAGTTAAATTAAAGTCATAGACGACTCATTATGACTTTGCTTTATTGAAAAGTAAATAAATTCAGAATTATGTGAGAGATTGGGACATAATTTAAGGTTAAAATATCACCTAGTGGTTCAGTTATGACCATGGACCTGGCAACTCATTGATTCTGATGCAGCACAATTTCTGCAGATGTTATTTCCACATCAAAATCACCAACTTGGTACTGAAAATTTATTATGAATTTACTGACTATATGCTTGTACTACTCATCTGAGTTTTTATATTTTATAGGTGGACCAAAATGTTTGTTACCTATCTTAATTATACTAGGATGGTTTTGGTTTATTTGTTATTGTTACTATTCACTTGTCTATTGTTTTTGATATTTTTTTTTTAAAAAATTACTAATTACAGTTGTAGGCAAACAGCTGTAATTTATTTGATACCAGGAAAGTAAAAGATATATGTTAAACGATTTTTCATACACCTACCTAATATGTAAGTTATAATCTTAAAATAATAAAATATACTATATTTGGACTTGACAATAAAAAACTTCTAATAAAACTGTTTAAAAGAAATATGACTGTAGAGAAAAGGAAAGCATAATAAAAAAATGTGGAAGTAAACAAAGTCCTCAAATTTGTGGTTGACAAATATAATACAACATTATATATATATTAAGTAATTAGTTACTATCAACTAATAAATTCATTTTCTTATTAATTCAACTTCCTCAAATAAACTTTTGATCTCGTCTCATAATCCATGTGAAGGATTGGTATTAAGGAATATGATGGTATGGAATTCTAATTAAGTAGTTTTGCTAGTTTTCTATTACAAATTTATACCCTATCAATTTATATCCAGACCTCTCCATCATTCATCTCCTTTTTCATCTAATTAGATAAATGGTAGAGATTAATTAGGTGTCATGGAGTGTCAATACTTGAATGATAGTACAGTATTATTACCCATATATAATATAGGTACTTGTAGCCATTTATATGCAGTGGGCACATTTTGCTTTCAATTAAATTATACTAACAGGTAACTGAAATACAATTGAAAGTATTTCATAAGATTTTTATAATGTTAAATGGTGGTTCTAAATTATATGTTAGCCTACATGAGGCAGTTGTTGGGCGTAAAAATTGACAATATGTTTGACCACATTAAATTATTATTAATTAATATAGCTAGAGTCTTGTCCTTTTTCTTCAAAAATAAATACAAACATAAAAGTACCCCCACATGTTCAATTTGAGTTATTTCAAGTAACATGTTACTATAGTTTCTTACATTAAGTTGTGAGGAAGGGAGGGCGAGTTTACTGGTACTTATTAGGTTGTTGTTAAAATAAATTATTTTTATAAATTTTGAATAAAATTATATATTTTGACTTTTAATAATAGATTTTTATCTTCGATACTAATTAATTAAGAAGTATCTGATTTATTTTTGCTCAAAATGAAATTTACTGCTTTCAGGAAAGCTTGAAAATGAGGCTTTTAAAAAAGCATGCTCAAAAAAGTTTAGCCAAACTGGCCCGAATTAAGTTGAAATAAAAATATGTTGTGATTAATTTTAAAGTTCAACCACAATTCAACTGGTTGAAGTCTTGTTTTGTTGTGTTATAATCAGTGTTTTAAAAATCAGGCTATGCGGCTGTTTAGGCGGGATTTTTTATAACGCTACCGCGATTTTAGGTAGTCAGGCAGTACTAGGAGGTCCTAAGCAGGGCTAGGCGGTCCTAAGAGGATCTAGGCGGGGTTTTTGTTTTAAAAATTGACTTAGGCGGCTGTCTAGGCGATACCTAAGCGGGATCTTTCATAACACTATTTTGAAAATATGGTCTAAATTATTTTTTTATATTTTATATTATTATAATTTATTTTTTAGTTGAATTTATATTTTTATATATTAAAAAATATTTAAAAAATAAAAAATACGAATCCGACCACATCCTGACTAGGTTTCACCAAGGCACCGCTTAGATATTTTATAGCCTCGACCGCCCGACTAGCGGCTAGCTCCTTTAAAACATTGGTTATAATTTGATTTTGAATTGTAATACTGTTTTTAGTATCGTTTTCCTATGCGATTTGCACTCATAGATTTACAATTATTTAACTATGAGGTGTAGCTCAGTTAGCTAAGTAGGTTGAGTAAATTAGAGGAGAATAATATTTGAATCCCATTAAATACACTTATTATAAGGGTTATAGAGCCTTAATAATTACTAAACCCCGAATAAGATTATCTCAATGAAGATACTTGTAATTATTAAAAAAAATAAATTTACAATTATTTAGAAAATTGTTTGATGTGCATAATTCATAATTTATGAAAAAATTACACTGCGGGAGTCAGAAATATACTTTTTGGATGGGATACTCGGAAATATATCCGAACCGAACCTCAGTTTTTTGGGAAAAACAAGGTCGTAATATAAGACAGCTAACCCTGAATTTGTTTATTGATGATTTGGATGATAATGATAAATAAAAACACATACAAACAAAAAGTTGTCTTCGAGAGAAATGCCAGGAATATCCCAAAAATGTCTTCACCAACTCATTGGGCACATTTATTTATATTGCTGCAATATTTTATGAACCTTATTTTTTTTATAAATATGAATATTTTAGAGGTTACATAATAATTCTAAGACCTCACCAGTTATATTAAGAGGTGTATATTTAATTGGTTAAAAAAGTTAGTAATTTAAGTTCTTTTGAAATAAATAAAAAATAAAGCTATTCTTCTTTTATGTTATATATATATATTACCTAGATTAGATCTGGGTATGAGCCGGATTTAGGCCAGGTTCAATTGGCCATATTAAAAAATTAGTTGTCTAAGCCTAGCCTAACCTATAAAAGAAAATAAAAGTCATGCTCGGATTGAGTCAGTCATTTATAAAAATCAAATCTCAAGCCCGGTCATTGGAGTTACCACTGCATTTTTTAATAAAAAAATCAAAACATTTATTAATAAAAATTATAATAAACTAATTGTAACTAAATTTATCAATCAAGTCTCATATTTAAGTTTATATGTTAAATTTTATAAGAAAAAAAAACTTTTGATAATATGATTTTTAATTTAGATTATATATATTATTTAATATATTAATTATTAGTTCCGCTCAAGCATGCCAAGCTTTGGTTTTATTACCAAATCGAATCCTATGCTTTATTTATTCAAGCCACCTTAATTCGGGTTAGACCGAATTTATTATCCAATTAGTTTGTCTAAACACATCACATGAAAGGTGGCATGGATGGAACTTGTGAGCTGTCATGCCCGTACCCAGGTCTATTGGTGCCTGTAAGCTCTAGCCCACTTGCTTCAATGCCTGGACTTAAATACTCATTTTTTCTATGGAAAATATATGCAAATATCACTTTTATAGGATTTTTTTCTTATTTATCCAACTACATTTTTTTTTATCACTTTTAGGTTTTTATTTTTCTCTTTACCATACTTCTCTATTTCTCTTGTAACAATCTTCTCTCTTATATTTAATTTGATTTTTATAACTTAAAACGACTATATCTTACAAACCCTTAATTTTTTTGACATGAGCCTCTAGAATATTTTGTTCGCCTTATTTTTATCTTTGAAACGACATCCATTGTGAATATTTTTGGAGCAAACAAAATTATAGCAGTCTTATACCAGTTTTTTACTATCTTTATATCAGGTGTAAGAGTTTTTTTTTCTTTAAAAAAATAATGCTGCTCATGTTTTATGTTATCTACCTGGAAATAAATGGAAAATCGATGCTATAAAGATACTATACTACTCTTATATCAGGTATAAGAAATTATGAAAAAGTGGTAAAACTGGTATAAGAATGTGATAATTTTTTTTTGCTCAAAAAATATTCAATATGTATTTTGTTTTAAAGATAAAAATAAGACGAACAAAATATTCTAAAGTTTTGTGTCAAAAAAATTAACGGCTTGTGAAATATAGTCGTTTTTAAATTATAAAAATCAAATTAATTAGGAGAGAATGAGAGTTGTTATAATAAAAATTCTTGTATTCGGGTAAAAATATAATTAAAAATTAAAATATTATAATTAAGAAAGAACGTAGATAATTAATAAAAATAAAAATTTTATGATAGTATTTATAAAAATTAAAACCCAAATTTTTATATTCAGCTAAGTTTCCCTATTTTATTGAGTTTGATTCAAGCCCAAATTTATTAAATTTCAAGTTTTATGGATTGGTTAGGTTTTCTATAAAAAAATAAGTCCCATCAGACAAATAATTTTAATTATTGTGTATTATAAATTAAATTTAATAATTATTTTAAACTTTTTATGTCAGTATATTTGACTTTTAAAACTTTGTTATAATAAATTTTACTATATATTAAAAAATTCTAAGGTAAAAATATAATTATATCTAAAGTTTAGATATATTTATATAAATTTATAAAATAATATATATATTTATATAAAATTTATTCTATTTAAAATAAATTTTGTAGTTTTACTTGCATCAAATTAAAATATTTTCACCAACCGTGGTTGTGTTTCAAAATGTGATATTTTAGACTCACATATTCAATTTTAATCATTAGTTAATATATTGCTAATTGTTTATTTAATTAGTACAAAAGTCTTTTTCTTTACAAAATATTTACAAGTGGTGGACCGGGTTTAGAATAATTTGATAAGCCCTATGAAAGCTAAAATCGAGCTTAAAATTTTAAAATGTGAGTCTAATTAAATTTCAATTGATGTTTGTAATAAAAAGATCGATGAGGCTACACACAGCTCACAGGTCCTATTATTTTCAGTTAAATTAAATTAAATTAAATTAAATTAAAATCAATTAAATTAAACTTAACTAAATTAAACGGAGCCTAACTCTTCTACAACGTACCTACCTCTCCAAACTTTGAACAGTTAGTTATTATTCTATTATTTCACCACATGGTTTACATACGGCACGGTGGCCTATACATCCGTGCGGTGCGGCCATTTTCAAAGGAAAGTTCTATTCAATTATCAATATCATACGAGAAATAGTAATGGATTTGAAATTCAGCTTATTGGCTCCCATAATCTATCTTCTATTATTGGAAAATTACTTTCCCGTTAAGAAATGGATAGAACTTGTTTTTATTCTTGAAATGGCTCCTTTACCAAATTTTAATATACAACTAAATTTTAATTTTAACTATATGAAAACTGCTTATAAATTATTTTACCAAAAACTTCAACTCATCATAAGCTAACTTTAAAAAATGTTTCAACTACTAGTTCTCAAGTCTCTTACAAGCTAATAAATATTGCTTCATGTAATAAAATAAAAAAATAGCCACAATGAAAAACAGCACTGAAAGAATAGTTTTTTAAAGTAGAATTCTTTAAAGTTTAAAATCAGTAACTTTATACTGCCTCATTTTTCAATAACTCACTCTTGAAAGATAATTTTATTTTTAAATAAGTGTGTCACTTTACGGATTGTAATATATTTTTATTCATCTTTTTCTCTTTTTACCCTTATTTACTCCTTAATTATAAAAAGTAAAAAAAAAATGAAGAGATACTTTTAAGGGAAAATTACATAGTTGTACCAAAGCCCAACAATAATTTTCATTGAAAGTTTGGTCAACAACACAAGTGTCCAATTTCACAAGCTTCAACAACATAATTACGTTCCATAAGCCTCAAATAACATAAATACGTTCCTCTCCAATAGCTCATTCACAAGACATATTTTTTTAATTTTCTTTTCTTGTTTTACATTTATCTCTCAAACCGTTTATTTTTTGACATGTCGCTTTAGACTTTTTTGCTCGTCTCATTTTTATTTTCGAAACGTCATCCATTATCAGGGCCGTCTCGAAAAATTTCGGGGCCCTGAGTAAGAAAATGAAATCGAGGCCCTTTGTACAATAAATATTTTTTATCTAAAAATTCAACAATAAAATTTATATTATACTAATAAACAACCAAAATTTATTAAACTTTGCATATACATATATTTTTTAGATTACGATATTGTCATTTGACATTTTATCTAAATCTAAAAAATATATATTGAATCAATTAAACTAATATTTATTATTTTTAAAATAAAATTTATATTCAATAGGTAATTCTAACTTTTGTATTATAAATTGTAATTAAGGAAATGAAACAAAATTTAAATACTAAAATTAAATGCTTGTGAGGGAAAAGCAGTATATTTATTAAATTGGTCCAACATTTAAACTAATACCAATTGAAGAAAATAATTTAAAAAGTTAATGTTGAATCTTATTAATTCGTTATTATTTTGAGGGACCTGTGAAATAAAATCAATAAATAACAATTAAAAACCATGTTTAATTTTTTACTTAAGAAACTATAAACCCTTTATTCGCCCCGAGATAAAACGAAAAAGGAAAAGGAGAAAGGAGATTGTAATGAAATCTTTCATTTCCCCGTAAATCTTTCATAAACTATTAAATTTAATTTTTAGTAAGGAAAAAAGAGATTAGAAAAAAGGAACCTGAGAATTAAACCCGTTCGCCCAAGTTAATTAGTGCACGCTCCTACCACTGAGCCAAATCATATTTCAAAATCTTTTATTCTCATATTAATATATATTAGTAATTTTTTCCCCTAACTAAATCCAAATAAAAATTTGAGGCCCCTAAAAATTTAGGGTCCTGAGCGGTCGCTTCATTCACTTTCCTTAATGGCCGGTCCTATCCATTGTTATATATTTTTTTTGAATTTTTTCCGAACTTTTCAAAATCTGGTAAAGATCTGGTATAAATCTGGTATGAAGTAGTTTTTATTTGATTTCTTCATAAAATACAAGTTTATGAGTTATTTTCATCACACCTAATATTTTGCTGGTATAAATCTAGTATGAAGTGGTTTTTGTTTGATTTCTTCATAAAATGCAAGTTATAGGTTATTTTCATCACACTTGGTATTTTGTTGGTATAAATCTGGTATGAAGTGGTTTTTATTTGGTTTCTTCATGAAATACAAGTTTATGGATTATTTTCATCACACCTAATCTTTTGCTGGTATAAATCTGGTATGAAGTGGCTTTTGTTTGATTTCTTTATGAAATACAAGTTTATGGGTTATTTTCATCACACCTAATATTTTGCTGGTATAAATCTGGTATGAAGTGGTTTTTGCTTGATTTCTTCATAAAATGCAAGTTTATGAGTTATTTTCATCACACCTAGTATTTTGCTAGTATAAATCTGATATGAAGTATTTTTTGTTTGATTTCTTTATAAAATACAAGTTTATGGGTTATTTTCATCATACCTAGTATTTTGCTGGTATAAATCTGGTACGAAGTGGTTTTTGTTTGATTTCTTCATAAAATGCAAGTTTATGGATTATTCTCATCACACATAGTATTTTACTGGTATAAATCTGGTATGAAGTGGTTTTTGTTTGATTTCTTCATGAAATGCAAGTTTATGGGTTATTTTCATCACACCTAATATTTTGCTAGTATAAATCTGGTATGAAGTGGTTTTTGTTTGATTTCTTCATAAAATGTAAGTTTTTGGGTTATTTTCATCACACCTAGTATTTTATTGGTATAAATATGGTATGAGGTGGTTTTTGTTTGATTTCTTCATAAAATGGAAGTTTATGAGTTATTTTCATCACCTAGTATCTTGCTGGTATAAATCTGGTATGAAGTGGTTTTTATTTGATTTCTTCATGAAATGCAAGTTTATGGGTTATTTTCATCACACCTAGTATTTTGCTAGTATAAATCTGGTATGAAGTAATTTTTGTTTAATTTCTTCTAAAATGTAAGTTTGTGGGTTATTCATCACACCTAGTATTTTGCTGGTATAAATCTGGTATAAAGTGATTTTTATTTGATTTCTTCATGAAATGCAAGTTTATGGGTTATTTTCATCACATCTAGAATTTTGCTGGTATAAATCTGGTATGAAGTGGTTTTTGTTTGATTTCTTCATAAAATGCAAGTTTATATGTTATTTTCATCACACCTAATATTTTGGAGGTATAAATTTGGTATAAATCTGGTATGAAGTGGTTTTTGTTTGATTTCTTCATGAAATGTAAGTTTATGGGTTATTTTCATCACACCTAATATTTTGCTGGTATAAATATGGTATGAAGTAGTTTTTATTTGATTTCTTCATGAAATGCAAGTTTTTCACATCTTGTATAATGTTGGTAAAATGCTGGTTTTTCAGAGTTGGTAAAATACCGGTAAAATGCTGGTATAAAATAAAAATTCGAAAAAGTATATCATAATGTATCTAGTTTCTAAGATAAAAACGAGACGAACAAAAAATTCCGAAGCGACATATAAAAAAAAATCAACGGTTTGTAAGATAAATGCAAAACAAAGTAAAAAAAATACAAAAAAGGAAGGAATCGCATATATAGGGAGTAAAGTACATAATGAAAAGACAAAGTTTAAAAGCTGACCAAACAGTTATTTATAAAAGTAGAGGGCAAAGAGGTAAATATTTTACACAATCCATGCATTTAATACAATTTCCCTAGCTTTAAGGGTATAATAGTATTTTTATTGCCCTAATGAATGAAATATTGATATCCGAGAAAGTGAAAAAAGTGACAATTATTAAAAAACGGAGGGAGTACATTTTAGTCAATCTCCACCATCCATTAAATTTTAATAGTTGAGATTTAATTTTAATTATTATTAAATATCAATAATTAAAATTTAATAAATATTTAAAACCGACTAAAATATATAACGTTACTAATCTACTTGACAGAAATAACTAAATAGGTCTCTACATATTGACAGAAATAACTAAATAGGTCTCTACATATTGACAGCATGTTTTATATTGCGTATTATATAACCAAAGGCATGGAATGTAGTATAAAATTCCAGAAATTAAGACCGTGATGGGGGAAGATCAGATTTCGTGTTTTTTATATTATTTATATAGGTGCAAAAAGTCTACTACAATCCAACTTAACTGCATATTAACATATAAGAACATTGATTTTAGGGTTATTATATGTAGATTTTATTTTATTTTTTCTTACTGCACCACTATCACAATTACTATTAGTTTAATTTCACATCATCACTAATCTATTGACGATGAAACATAAAATAAGTTTTACTTTAAAAAAAGAAATCACAGTAACATTCACCTTACATACATTGTGCATTCTTTCACGTTCCACTTTCCTACATATAAAGGTCGTTATCCGTGTTTCCGAGCCCATTACCTGCCACGTCACGTGCTCCTACCCACCTTCTTCACGATCATCAATATCCGTAATTAATTTCTTTTGTATGAAAATTTATATTATGAGCAGGGTATTTTACACCCTCCTCTCATTTAAAGGTTGAATATTTATTATTACATGTACATGTGGGCCGGACCAAACCCAAGCCCGCTACATAAGTTGCTCCAACAAAATGTCTCTCGTTGGCATAACATGCTTGGGATGGACAATTACAATTCAATCCATAATAACTAATTATTTAAATTGGATGAAAATTGAAATATCTAAAGTCAGTTGAGCAAGTTTAAATTACAGCTTAACACAGAAGAAGAAACAAAAATGACAAGAGAATGTTGACACTATAGCCAAAATGTCGACATACTTTCCCTAAATTACTTAATTAAAGTACGTATAAATACAAGAAGGAAAATATGATCACAATATATATGTTATACTTCATTTCATTGTAGTTTGGCTAGCTTGAATTCATCAACATTTGTGCGGCCGAGAGGCTTACGATGAGCTACCTGCAGAAATATGATATTGATATTGGGTAGATGTATAGTAGCTAAGCAACCAAAATGAATGGGTATGCTCTCCTTTGATTTTTGTTCATTATGTACATTTAATTAGATCCATCTATGACCATATTCTTAGCTAATAATGTTCGTGCTTAATTAGTTATAAAGTACGGTTAAAAGAAGTAATTACGATGTTTAATGAAATGTTGTTATTATTGAGTGAGCTTATAAGATTCCAAATAGAAATATGAATGAATGAACAATTATGGTTATATGGCTGAGAAGAGGAGAAAGAGATAAGGGGAAAATGAATGTATTTCACCGATTGAAGGAGAAGGGGGCAGAGCCATGTATTAGGGATAGGACCTTATCTTCTTCTTCATCCTCCACAACCACAACCCATAATGTGTCCCATCTCTTTTCGACCTTTAATTTCTCTCTCTATATACCGGGCTTTTATAGGGTGTATCGGATCCTTTTAGGACCAAATAATCCAAAGATTGATATTTAATGGAGGCTTAATTAAACATTTTCTCTTTTTAATTAAATATCTTTTTACTAATTCTCAATCCGTAATTATAAAGACCGGTGTGAATAATTTCACCTCTCTGCCACACATTCTTTTAACATCTTCTTTTCATTCCTTGACACTTGTCACCCTTCCCCACATACTGCCAAAAAAATTTTCTTTTTTTTCTTTTAGTATATACTACCTTTTACAAATTTAAAATTTTTTCTTAATCACAATTAATGATAATTTAATTGCCTTTGTTATTTTTTATGAAGAATAAAATATTTAATAAATACTAAATTATGAAATATATTTTGACTGATACATAAGTTACATACGTCAAACTCCACTCTACCATAATCAGAGAAACTAGATCTCACTATAGTGGGAGATAGTATTATTTGTCACGAGGGTCAGAAGACAAGCATAAATAACAAAAAAAAATCTGTACTATATAATTTCTTAACCCTCTAAATGGTTTCGGAGATCCATCTCTGCCACAACCATAATAACAAGAAAAAGAAATAACGACAAAAAAATTAAATAAACTAAACAAAAGTGAGGAGGAGGAGGAAGAAGGGAGTCTAATAGCTTTATTCTTTCTACTCGAATCTCAAAAATAGAAGGATTTTTGTAGAGAGTTTAGAGATAAGCTTTGACGGTTAGGGCTAATCTATACCGCCTTTGTAAATTTCATAGTTTAAGATGGTATTTCTCATTTCCTACAAGCTGGTTTTATATACACTTTAAACTATTTCTTATGACTTATATTTTAATTTATAAAGGTTTATAGGTTAAAAGTTAAAAACTAGTTTTGTAGTTTTGAAAAAGTAAATAAACTAAAAAATCTAAATGTTGCTTTTAGTCATTTACTTACAGCACCTTATAAATTGCTAATGAATCCGTTTTTCTAAACATTTGAATTGTTTGTACGCAACTTTACGGAACTATTCAACTGCTCATTTTTAAGTGAATACAAGTAAAAAAATCCTGAAATGAGACACACTCTAGTCTCCAATAGGATTTTAAGTATTTTTTAGAATGTAACCTGAATGTTTGATGAATACTGATGTACACCAGTATATCCATTAAGTATAACATTTGGTGCTGTAATACACTCGTTATAATTTATGAGGTTTATGTATAGTTCATTTTGAACATCCCAGCAGCAACAACGAAAGTAACCATATTATGCGCAACAATGTTGTAAATGAAGGACATGTACTGTACAAAAATTATGGAAAAGGTAATTAAAGTACGTGGCAAACAGTGATTGCAGCATTGGGCAAGAAAGAAATAAAAATTACAAGAAAAAAAGAAACCGAAGAAGATAAAGAAGTAAAGGTAGAATGAAGGAGAAACAATCAAATGTAATCTGAAAGAGGAAGCAGTCATTTTCATTATCCAGGGAAAACATGTATAAATCTAGGACAAATGCCAGAGGGGCGTTGGGACAATGTCGGCCTCTTCCATCAGCGGTTTTTGCCTTACCTCAGTCTCGACCCCATCCCAATCTTCTCTTAACAGGCACACATCTCGTCCGTCCATTTCTGCATCTCTCAACCCTTCGAATTCGACTCCTACACTTATCAGAAACCAGCCTGTTTTTGCTGCCCCTTCTCCTATCCTCAAACCTTCTTGGGTGGGTTCTCTCTCTTCTTTTACCCTATTTTACTCTATTACTGTTAGCGCTCGTTTGGTTCACGGAATGCCTATTCCGTGGAAAAGAAATATAAATGAATGGAAAGATGTCAAATATAGTACAGTCTATGTGTAGCATGTGTATTTCTAATTTACATACATATCACGGAAAAGCTATTCCCCGCGTCATCGGATTCTAGATGATGACATCTTTCCATATATTTTTATTCTATTACACGGAATAGACGTTCCGCGAACCAAACGCCACCTTAGTATTCACTTGTGATAATGAGTTAAGTTGTATGAAAGTTATTCTTCGTGCCCCTTTGTTTTAGTAGTTGCAATATTAAAAGTTTTTGGTATATATCTCTCTCTATATTTATGTGGTCTTTACCCTTCTTCTAGTCTATTGCTACAACTCCCAAAAAATTATGATACTGCATTTTTCAAAATTAGTGTATTTTTTGGTATTATACACAATTATATTGGATTTAGATTTTTTACAGCGCAATTTGGATTAGATAGAATAATTAAATTTATGCTTTCTATTTTTGAACAAAATGTAGATTGATAAAACTATTTCCTTAATCCCGGTCCGTTAAAGAGAAAGTTTTAAAATTATTGTCATGTATTACAGTAAATAATTCCACTATTATGGGAGATTATTATATAGTGTATATAAATATTATTATATATATCATAAAAAATATTATTATATAGTATATATAAAACATTAGCCGACTCCATCTACCGTGAGATTTAAGACTTAGTTATTTGATTAGTTGGAGTGTATATAAAATATTATAAATATTGCATATGGCTGACACATTTGCACGGTTGATGCATGGGTGGTCTTAATGTACTCAAGTTTGTGTGAATTTTACAACCAACAATGTCAAAAGACCAACAACAACACGTGTCAGTATGAGTGTGGCTGTTGTTCAATTCTATTTTTGGTGTTAATTAGAATGAAGGACAGATCTGGAATCTTGAATATACGTGTATGGCATTTCCCCCATTTCCCACCAAAAATGTTTCTAAACAGTACCCAAACTTTTAAATTTCCCCAAAATATACATGGTTTGAGTTAAACAAAGATATATAAATGCTGAATGTGAAATGAAAAAGAAATATCTTAATTACCTGGCACATGTAATAGTCTAATCAAGATTTAAAAAATTCATATAACCATATTAAATTTGAGGAATTTATATTAAATAACTGGTATTTTACACTCAAGGTGTTTAATATAAATTCCTCAAATTCTCAAACCTTTTGATGTGAGAAAGGTATAAAACATCGGATGTTTAATATAAATTCCTCAAATTTATTATAGTTATTTGGATTTTTGGAATCTTGATTAGACTATAATAAAGATATTTCCTTTTCATTTCACATTCAGCATTTATACACCGAATTTTAACTCAAAATACATATATTTTCAAGAAATTTAGAAGTTTGGGTAGAATGGAAGACGGTGTAAAACATCAGGTATTTAGTATAAAATCCCGTAAATTTGATCAAGCTATAAAAATCAATCCAAGCTTATCTAACTCTTATCCTAACTCCAGTCCAACAAGAAACGTATTACATTAATAACTCCTTAACATTTGTAATTAAGTTTTTTTTATGTGAATTTATAGGAGAGAGAAGAAATGGGAAAAGAAGCTTATGAGCAGGCAATTGAAGGTCTCAAGAAACTCCTGAGGTATAACTTAAATATAATTAAGTGTGCTAATTTAGTTGATTTACAAAATTAAGCAAGTAATTAGAGGGGTTAATGCAGTGAGAAAGAAGAGCTAACAACTGCAGCAGCCATGAAAGTTGACCAGATAACAGCTGAGTTGCAGGGAGGTGCATCAGGCACCAAGGCTTTCGACCCGGTTGAAAGGATGAAGGATGGCTTTATATACTTCAAGAAAGAGAAATACGAGTGAGTTTTTTTTTATTTTTCTTTTGTAATTATCCATTTTCTTGTTAATTATCATTTACTAAACATGTTTATTAATGTTAATTGTTGTGCAGCAAGAATCCAGGGTTGTACAGTGAGCTGGCTAAAGGCCAAAGCCCCAAGGTTGGTTTGTTTTCATTTCTTATATATATATATATTTATCCATTAATTGGTTTCCTACAAATAAATAAACCAAATTAATTTATTAATTATATGTATATATATGCAGTTTATGGTTTTTGCATGCTCGGACTCGAGAGTATGCCCATCGCATGTGCTGGATATGCAGCCTGGGGAAGCTTTTGTGGTTCGTAACGTTGCCAACATGGTCCCACCTTATGATCAGGTACACCCCTTCTCTGCTGTATAACTGTATGTAATTGAACTGAATTATACTGGAAAAAAACAGGCCTACGTATTTGGACACATAATTGATTTTATTTGTTGTTTACTAATAGTATCATTCACTTAACAGGCAAAGCACTCGGAGGTGGGTGCTGCTGTTGAATATGCAGTTCTGCATCTCAAGGTAATAACAAATATTCAATTCGGTCCTTGTTTATTAATTAATTAATTCTCACAAATAATTCTTAAACTAAGGTTAATTAATTTCATCTATCTGGCAGGTATCCTACATTGTTGTGGTTGGACACAGTGCCTGTGGTGGTATTAAGGGTCTCATGTCTTTCCCATTTGATGGCAACAAATCCACGTAATCAACCGACCGAAAATCTATTATATTCCGCTCTATTTACTACAACTTAATAATAATTAGTGATTACTAATTACTCTGAATGGTGCAGTGACTTCATTGAAGACTGGGTGAGCATTGGTTTACCAGCAAAGGCAAAGGTGTTGGCAGAAAACGGCAGCCTGCCGTTCCCAGAGCAATGTACTTGCTGTGAAAAGGTCATTAATTAATTAATTACTCTTAATTAACTAAGGCCCTGTTCTTTTCAACTTCTGAAAGGTGAACTGAACTAAATTAAAGTTGGTTGAACTGAACTGGACTTATTTCAGCGTAAATTTATAGCTACGCATAACTGAACAGAATTGTAAATCCATAATTAAGGTATATGTGATTAACAAAAAAGGAATGAATAAAAATGTGCAGGAAGCAGTGAATGTGTCAATAGCAAACTTGCTGACATATCCATTTGTGAGAGATGGGCTGGCAAAGAAAACGCTAGGGCTCAAGGGAGGTTACTATGACTTTGTTAAGGGCAGTTTCGAGCTTTGGGGACTTGACTATAGCTTTACTCCTTCTCAATCTGTATGAACAATCCCAAAATGTGATCCCATTTCCATCTTTTTTTCAATTCCATTTTCGAATGTGTAATTCAATAAAGTACTTATGATGATGATGAGCTTTGGATTGGTTTTTCCGTTAATAAAGACGAGGTCTGTTGTTTTAGGTTAAAGATGTGGCCACCATTCTTCATTGGAAGCTGCACTAGAGAGCCCAACTCTACGGATTACTCTCCTTAATTACTTTGTTTTGCTATATAATTAACTAAATAAATAATTCTCAAGCTGGGTTTGTACTTGAATTCGTTGGTATAAATGGCCCCTTTTGTTCATGACCTGTTGCAATTCACCAGCCTGCTGCCAATCCTCTCATGAGACCCTTTATTTTTGCTAATTAATTGAGCAACTACGTAACAACTTATCTAACAATTGACAGACTATTAGCTTTTCTTGTCAATATGGATTGTTCAAGGTTTATCAAATAATTTTTAACAACTACTAGATATCGAATTGAGCATTCGTTGATAATTGTTACATGATCAATTAGAGCACTTGTGAACTAATAAAGGATAAAAATAAATAACTAAATAAATATCCACTATAAAAGTGAGTACTTGGGTCGTCAAATTCAAGTTTGGTTGTTGAATATTGGTGAGGTTTGAATTGGGTTATTAATGTTATACATGTGTTTTGTTTTTTTTTACCAAATGAATCTCAGTTAACCTGATGCAAATTTATAACTGAATTGATGTAATTGAATCGCAAATGTATCTGAATGAAACTTAAAAAGATTTCAAAAAGAAGTGAATCTAACATTAACACAGAATTATATGCTGGAGACCTGAATAATATGTGGAATTTTGGGATGCGATGGTGTGTGTTTGAATCTGTAACTGTTCCTTAGCTTTCTCTCACTCTTTTTGATATATAAAAGCCACTTTTTTTTTTATTCAGATGACTGTTCCACTAAGTGTATTGTTCACTTGATTATCAATTCGTCCAGGTAGAAATCTTTCACCATCTAATTTTATATATATCCAAACACATTATATTTTTTCTTCTAAATCTGAAAATAAAATTTAAGGACCAATAGTCAAATTTTGAAAAAGTAAAATATGTAAAAATCTACCACTATAGTTGGAGAAAATAACATTAATATGATTTTCTTTTAAAAGTACACGTTAATTTATGATAAGTATACTTTTCTTTATGCTGAAAAATAAAAATATAGCCAAGTACGTAGATAATCTCTTAAATTTGATCTAGTTATCCTACCGCCCCCTCAACTTTATAAGGTTCTTTTAGCCCCTTAAATTGAGCTTTTTCATCTCTAGCTACCCAAATTTGAAATGTTCAATTGTAATACAAGCTGTGTGGAGGGCACGCGCATTAACTCGGTCAAAAGACATGAATTACCCCTAATTACGATTGCAATTGAAAAATCCTTATCACTGCCAATGCCCCTTTTTCCCTTCTCAATCGAAATCACTACCAATTAACCCTTATTTACCCCTTGATCAAAATCACTACCAATTAGGAATGCATTAACTTCTCTGATTTTACTCGAAATTATGAATTCAATCGAAATCACAAGTGATAGAAAAACGCCATTAACCGTAATTCAAAACCTTAGAAGTCGTAATTCGAAATCTCAGAAGCTGCAAAGGACGAGTAGTTGGCCTTCTTGAACAGATGTAAAATTTGAAATTTTGCATACATGAGTGAGAGGGCATCTAAGTGTATTGGCAAGTTGGTTTGGATTTGAGTGTATAATCCCTAATTTAGTGAAGATAATGAACTAAAAAAATGACTTTGATGAAGAGATTCAAAAGAGATCCAAAGATAGTTGAAGAAAATGAACTATTATTGAACCTAAGGAATCTGCGAAAACAAATGAAATTGGAGGATTTGATAGATGGGTTATGTATTTGAGATATAAAATAGGGATTTTAAAGTGAGAATTTCTACCCCCCTCTTAGTTCTTAATTAAAAATAACTGTTATACAATTGATTCAGGCGCTTCAATTTGTTACTCACCTCATTCTTTATGCCACTTCAGACTTGGGTACTGGGAGATACAAAAAGGCCAATTTAAGAGAGCTAAGACAACCTTGTAAGAATTGAGAGGGGCAGTAGAATAATTGGGCCAACTATAAGAAGTTATCTATGTATTTGGCCTAAAAATATCAAGCTATGGATGAAATTAGTAAATAAACTTCATTTTCAAACTTTTGGAGCCCAACCATTTGCGAACTAACCTTGTTGGAAATTTCACTTCAATAGAAATTCTAAGTTTGCCTTCATTCACAAGTTTTCTAATAGATTCACTGTAGCTGTGAACCATTTGATAGCAATAGCTTTATTTATTGTAATTAACCTGCTATCATTTGCAACACACTCATATACTTATTATAAAAAAACACACTCGTATACTTAATTTATTGCAAATTACATTTATCACAAATTACTTGGAGAAAATAGGCAGAACACCAAATGGATTCTGATTGAGAAAATGTAAAATTGTTTCTAAATGTAAAACTATAATTCATATCCTGATTACAAAACCTTGCAAACCACAACAAAAGATCACCGCTACTGATTTCTTTTCCTTGTCGCAGTTAAGTTTTTAGTTCTTAACGTACAAGACAGATATCTTAACTGCCACTGCTATTTTAAATTTGTTTCTCCTCATTTTCAGGCGCCAAAAACAGTTGTTGACAGACCAAAACGCTTGTTACCACACTTAAATTTTTCATATAAATGTCAAGGTTATTGAATTTGTATAGAAAAACCCGTCGACAAGATTAACCCATCCAATAAATGGATCATGTTACTTTCACTATAATAGATCAACACATTGATACGAAAACCCATTTCAACACCATTAAAACATGCAAGGAATATTGAGCAGATGGAACCTGTTCCTAAACACGAAATTCCACTTCATCTCCTGCCCCTAATCACTTTTCAAATACATATGTTTGTCTTTTTTAAAAGATAATCAGACATCTAATCTGTCGTGTATGCCGCTGTATCGGTTGAATTTTTTGTTTATCGTCAATCAGCGTTATGTCTAGTGGGTGTAGCATAAAACTGTAGTTTCTGGATGGATTTAAAGCTAGAACAGGTTGAACTTAATTATGGAATGGACCTCTAAAGCTTGAACATTACTATAATAAAGGCGACCTTTTAATTATGTATATCAATCCCTGGGATTCAAGATTATGGCCAAACAACTGATTTCTAAGGAACTGAGATTCAATTCAAGCAGCGGTTTGCTTTTTCAGAGAAATAATTAGCATTTGGAGATGGCATGACAGCTAATGATATGTACATAGGTTCCAGTTCGTCAGGACACAAATCAATACACAAAATAATTGCATTCCCTTGCATATTCACCGAACTCACTATACAGGCCCATACCTTATCACATTATGATTCGTCTGGTTTTGGTTCAAGTGTTACAGGAATCTTCTCCTTGTGATCACCGCGCAAAACTTCAACAGTCACCTGAGTAGATAAATAATTCAACCGCTACTAGTCTACCAGCTCGAGATAACATGCACAACCACCATGAATACTTAATGAACAAAATTTTTAAAGACTTCAGAAAAAAGTCAGTTGTGCCATAATTAACCGATATATCATATCTTAAACTTAAACGGTTCGAAAAACATAACAGATTAATCTTCTGTTATGATGACTCTAAAGCAACCAACAAAAAGGATTCCTTGAATGATTGGTAAGTGCAATACTGCATTTAAGGCTGTGGTATTATTTAGCATTTGGTAAATTTTAAAATTTATCATTTCTCAAATGTTACTCTCTCGATCCTTGAAAGAACGTGTTTTAGCAATTGGCACGAGAACAAAGAGTGAAAAAAAAGTCTCAATTGTATTGTTTATACTAAATTTCCCTCTTCAGTTGTTTTCTTTGACTTTATAATTTTATCTTGAAAATTAAACTTCTTTTGTAATTTCTTTCTTCAAATACATGCAAGTAACATGACATAGTTACAATATCAAAGCCATTTTCTAGTTGATATTTCTAATTAGCATACAAAGGCTCATTATATATTATGAATATTTAATAGTACATAGGGTAAATTAGGTAAAAGCTATTAAATACTCTCTAGATTTTCTAAATGACATATTTTGGAACATAGGTATTTTGCTAAAACGACATCCTTGCAAGGACCTCAAATCAATTTTCTATACCATCACAAGCCCATTTTTACTTCATAATTCGTTTATAATAAAGAAGAAAATCATGCAATGGAAGAGGAAAAATCAGTTGAAATGTGTTGAATCCATACCTGTTCGCCTACTTTACATTGGTCAAGAATTCTGTACAAATCGCTGCCATTTGCAACCTTTTTCCCATTCACAGATGTTATAATATCTCCCAAAATAAGTCTACCATAGGCATCCCGTTTGGTGGATTGAAGACCCTATAGAACAGAGATTCAAGATTTATAAGCATAAAGCCTCTGAAAATCAGTAAGAAAAAGAATGTTTAATTCAAACAAATATGCAAGGAAAATGTAAAAAAAGACAACATACTGCTTTGCCAGCTGGACCATTGGGAGGAGCATCTAAGACAAGCACTCCACTTACTCCCAGCTGCTCCACTGATTGATCAGGTGCAAACTTAATGCCTAAAATAGGTCTTGTAACTTTTCCATACTTCACCAATTGCTCAACAATGCCACTTACCTAGATTTAACAAATAAATAATACCAAATTATCTACAGGCATAAAAAAAACAGGTTATGCAGATTAGCTGAAGCTGCACAATGCATTCGGTGAAGTTTATTTTAAAAGCAACTCACAGTGTCAACTGGTATTGAAAATCCCACACCAGAAGATGCACCAGATGGAGAGTATATGGCTGTATTTATCCCAATAAGACTTCCTGAACTGTCAAGAAGTGGCCCTCCACTATTACCAGGATTAATGGCAGCATCTGTCTGAATAACATCCTGAATAGGACGGCCAGTAGCAGCAGAACTTATTTCTCTACGCAGCCCACTAAAAAAAGAAGAAGCAATATTCAGATCCTCGAAGATGCGAATTAAATTGGAAATACTAGGACAGAAAATGGCTTTTGTACTGAATTTTCTCTATTGGCATGTCTCATTTGCTTTTGCTAGTATGGACGAAATGTGTAGGATATACTCGAGCCAAGAAAAGAGACCTTCCATGAAAATGCATACGCACCAGGAACTAGCTTCAATGGGATATATAGAATGATAGAATGGAAACTCGATTTGATATAAGCATAAAACTAGCTTCAGTGAGATACATGAACTGGTCTTGGAAGTTTATGCCTATGCTCCCACAGAACTAGCTTCAGTGGGATTTATGGCATAAGAACAAAAATCATAGCCAACTGTCTGCTACTGTATATGCACAATAAATCTCCCTTAGCAGGAAATAGTAATTCAACCATTGTCAAGAATCAGATACTAAACCGAGGTAACTATTGGCGTCCAAATTTGATTACTGCTACAACATTGCAAAACAAGGTCACTTTCCAGGGGCACAGATTCTCATTCATGACCACACCCACACACACACATAGGGAAATTTTGAGTCCCGGCATTCCACCATGGAAAAGTGCCGCTCCATACAATAACTGACACATGTCCCATTATGTGGTAAATAAAGTGTGAAAAGGATAAAAAAGTGGATATAGTGGGACATGTGTCAGTTGCTCTATGGAGTGACACTAAATGCCGGGACCTGTGTAAAAGAACTCCACACATATATATGAATGAAAATCATATAGACATGCGAGAAAAAAAACTTTACAAGGATTTGTACCTGATGACGCCAGTTGTTAGCGTGTGATCAAGTCCAAACTGCAAAATACGTGCTTGTAATCAGGACATCAGTTGTTGACTAATCAAAATTCTAAGTAAACCAATATGTACCATTACAAGTCAGATACACACTTGTGATGTTTGTGACCACAAATTCAATTCGTAGAAAAATTGAGGACTAATTTCATAGAGCCTTTGCTCAAAAATAGGTACTTGCCTCCTCATCATATTATACATCTTAACATGACAAGCACTTCAGCAAACAAATGTCTGCCACATGCTAACATAAGTTTCATCCTAAAGCATACGATACTTACATATGTGTAAACATATTCCGATAAATGATATATTCCTGACATACCAAAAAATTGAAAGAAAAAAGGAGTATCTGAAACTCACAGGGTTTCCAATAGCATATACTTTCTGACCAACAAGCAAATCAGCAGAAACACCAACTGGTATCGGTCTTAATTTATCTTTAGGTGCATCAACTCGTAGAACAGCGACATCTTTGTCTTGATCAAATCCAACAACTTTTGCATCATATGTTGACTGGTCAGCAAGAGTGATTCTGTAAATAAATTAGCACCGAGTTAAATGTCGAAAAGGGAATTACACCTACAGTCAAACATAACTTTTATTACATAGAATATAATAATGTATTGTTTTGTAACTATTTCGACAATCGACATGCACAAAGCAAATATGCACAAAAAATGTAACTTATTCTAGTTTCCAGCTATGGAAGAAATATGCAGCATACTTAACAAATACATTTCTGTTCATCACTTATTGTCTTTCACTGTTTTCCTAACTATAAGCAATCAGAATTGCCAATTGCAAAAAAAATTAATTTGATTCATTTTCCTAATATTACTGTGGCTTCATCAAAATACAGTTGGCAACACCTAAATCAGTATATGGTTCTGGTAGCAGCTGGGACTATGAAGTTTGGAAGCCTAATATGCATATTGTCCTAATACACTCTTGTTGATTGTCATATCAATTGATCATAATAATATAATATTTCTTAGTTTTTAACGGGGATTGAATTATTGTAATCCATGAAAGACTTCCTAGTGATTCGCTCTGGGTTGCAAAAGTAAGGAACTGGACAAATATTCCAAGGATAGGTTAAATAATAACTTGCCCGTATGAATGTCATATGATTAAAACCTAAAAGTGTAGCATTGAGTAGCCACTGAATTATCAAGAAGTTGAAAAATACAAGGTAAATGCTCATTCGAACTTTATACTGGCATTCTCGTTAAAGGCAATGTATTAAGAATGGGCCCATGAAAATACATAGATCAATAACCAAATCTCTCCATCCCAGATAAATGCCTTTGATTAAGCCATAATCAGAAAACATCAAACATCAAAAGAACAAATATGAAGCCGAAATTTAGTGCCAAATCAAATTGTCTACAAACATAAGCTTCAAAATCAGAAGGAGCTCATCAATGATTGCAATAAAAGTCTCAAATTGCATCATTCGCAAAATCATACAGTGAAGAAACAAAGATGCTACAGTATAAAAAATTCAGAGCAATTCAACTAACTTGAGATCAGATGCACCGCGAATCACGTGATAGTTGGTGACAATGTGACCGTTTTTGTCCCAAACGAATCCGGACCCTGAACCCTGCGGCACCTCCAATACGTCTAATGTGAAAGCGTCTTGCCTAACGAAAACAAACAATCAGAAATCTTATAACGAACCGAAAAGTCAACTTGGAAAGAATAACAGTAAAACAGCAACTATCAAAGAAGAAGAAATACTTGACGGCGAGATTGGTGATGTAAACAACGGAAGGAGTGTTCTCTTGAAAGAGGCGAACAGTAGCGAGCTCATCGGACTGCAATTTCCGGGGAGTGGTAACGACGAAAGCGGAGGCGGGGTCCACATCGGCGACGAACAGGGAGACGGACAAGGCAAGTGAGGTGCAGAGGAGAAATAGCGAGTCCAAAGCTGAAGAAGAAGAAGTGAATTTGGTGAATAGAAGCTTATGTGGGGCTAGAGAGTGAGATCGGAGAGCTTGATGGATGAAAGAGAGGATTCGAGAATCGTTCCTAGTTTTGTTGTTGTGGAGGAAAGAAACGCAGTTGTGCTTGTGGACAGAGAGTAGTGGTGATTTTCTGTTTGGATGGCGAGAAAGTGGGAGGGATGAAAGGAAGTCGGTAGAAATGAGTGAAGACACAGCAGCCATTCTTTCTCTGCTGTTTTGTTTTCCCCAAACTTTTCTTCACCACTTGCCATATGTACTTCTTGTGCAAAATTATTATTATTATTTGACATTTGGTCCATCATGAACTGGACTATTACTATATCCTTTATTTTTTTTATTAACTTCAAGGTTTCATCCATTTTTTAAAAGTGGCCTGTGATTTTTTAAAAAAGCTACTGTAATATGAAATATGAGTAAAATAAGGACTTTTTTTTTGTAAGTTAACGTGGCGACGGATTTTAGACGACCCTAAATTTTATTAATTTTTTAAAAGTAATATAATAATTTATCTTACTAATTCAACATAATTAATATTGATAAGAAAAAATTTAATTTTTTATTAACGTTTAATATTATAAGAGCTTTTTTAAAAAAAATTTAAAATTTTTTTCAAAAATAAGTAAAACCACCGCTAAGTGTTTTGAAGTTAACCGTTATTTTTTTAAAAAAAATATATCACATAAATCTGTACAATAATTTACAGTTTGGTTTGAAGAATTAAATATTCTAAGAAGAAATAGAGTAGTTTCTCCTCTTTATGTTCCATTCCGCTAATCATCAAACACACACACAAAAGAAATAAATCAGAGATAAAGGAGGTTACTCAGGGACGGAACTGAGGGTGAGGGTGGGCTTGCAGAGGCAGCAGCCCACCCAGTCACCAAAAAAATTCCATGAATATGAGGTTTTTCGGCGACTTTGCCTCCCCAGTAAAGCCATGGATGCCCCCCCTTCAAGGGCCGTTGAACGAAAGCAAGGGATGACTGAAGAGTTGAGTGAAGATTTGAACTTGTCGAAGACAAAAATGAGCTCGCCGGAGTGAAGAAAATGGACAAATACGAAGGACGGTTTACTGAAAAAAGCATAGAAAGAGTTGGAGTGGTAAACGAGGAAGAGAAACCTTTTGTAGAGATGAAGTTAAAAAAAGATAAATTAACTGACATTAAGTAAAATAATACTAATCCCTTTATTGGGTCAAGAGCCCATCCGTCTATTTTCGTTTAACCTTTATGTATTTCTATTTTCTAAACAATTCTTTATCCATTTGTTTCTGTTTTTTTTTTACAAATTTAACTTAAATTCTAATTAATGTAAATTCTTCAAAAGTAAGTTTTATTGGAGAATCGAATGTGTTTTCAATGTTCTAATTCTTTATTGCTTTGTCAGTCTTATGTGCTAAAATTTTAACAAAATAATTGGTTCATTGCCTTCAAAATGTCAATTTAACACTAAAAATCCAACTTAATAATTATTTGAAGCATATTAAAAGTTAAGGATTTGATTAATATTTTTACGTCAATAATAAAAAAAATGTGTAATCAATATAAAAAGCTTTGTTATTATTTAGGCTAATTTGATTGTATTTTTTTATTACCTTTAATTAGTTTAACTCTTTATGTGTTTTTTTGTTTATGCTTGAAATTTATTTCTACCGAAATTTATGTTCACCGATTGGAATTTTTTTCATCGATCGGAATTTTTTTAGCAAAGCTTTCGTCCCCCCCTTCCTCCTGTCTTGAAAGGCTGGCACCGCCACTGAGGTTACTTATCTATATAAACAAGTATTAACACAAAATTTCATATACACGTAATTGTTCAACCCCGTATTAGATCTACATAAATACTATAATAAATCTGCAAAATTTAGATAACATTTACCCTCCGTTTTGAAATTTTCTTTTACGAACAATTCAAATCATTATACACTAAAAAAATATATGAAATGAATTAAATTCATCAAAAAAAAACAATGTTTTTAAACACACCATTAAGATCTGCAGTTGAATTGCTTAAGTGTACTCTATGATAACACTACGGTCAAGATAAACAAAAACTAAACTGCAAAACAAACATCAAGTCATTATTGGTTCAGCTTCAGCAGCATATTCGGGTCAAACGCGATCTTTATATCATATCTTCCTTATTGCATATTTTGATTAACCTAAATTGTTACTCAGTTTGAGCATACATTAGAAAAATAATATGAACTATTACCTTGTCAAAATTTACTATAAATTTGGATAAATTGAGATTCTCATTTCTACAAAAAAGGATAATCTACTTCTTAAGATTCATACACCATATGATATTTTATTATGTTTTATGATTAGTGATTAGTATTACAGATTGGTATAACTCCTATAACAGGCCCATAATGCCATATCCATTTATCACTGTGTTCAACCTTTTATTTTTCTTCTGCTGGCGATCCTATTTGTAGCCTTAACTACAGCCTTACCATTTGACCGGACTCCACAAATCTCTCTGATAATGAATTTGGAAAGGAGCTTCTTTTAATTTTTGCTGATTTTTTGGACTCCAAATAATGGGGGAACAAGACGGTAATTATAATTCCCGGCCACCAATTGGAGCTCCATTACTGAATATTCAAAGAGAGGAACAATGGAAGCACTATAGCAATTCTACCTTCTTTTGGCGGCGATTTCGAATATCCGATCATTTTCAATGCTAGGCTCGGTTACCCATCTCCTAAAGACTCATACTCATCTCCTCTTTTCCGACGGAATCATAGAGATTTTTGCCTACTTCTCCTAACTTGATCCATGCATGTGGCTTTCGGAGTAAAAACCATTCAACAAGAGAACAAACAAGATGCAAATCAAAGCCTCATTGGGAAATTACTCAACCGGGTTGAATTCAGTCCCGTCTCCTTGTATATCTAGCTTCTTTCCCGGTTTTCCAGTGGATGCAACATATTGGCGAATTCTGATTTCTAGGTGAAGTGATATAAAGCATGAAGCTAGTCACTGCTGTCGACACTTTCCGGTAACCACTTGCTCGTCTATTTTTCCATTTTACTGGGTGTTGTCTCTCCCTTGTTGAGTCTTAGGCTTGCTTTCATTGTTTAGGTTTCAATAAATGTAGCTTACATTGGCTTTACTTGCTGCATTACTAATTGTCTCTCTTTTTGCTAATGATGGAACATTTTGTGCTTGCTACACTTTAATATTCGATCACTAGAGTCTCTACCATCTCGACATCAATTGATTCATTTTGATGATAATTAATTTATAATAAAAGGACTTGCATGCAATTAAGCATAAAAATTTTGACCTCGATAACACATGTCTATGTGTCTGCAACATGTCTCAATTTGTAGACTAATAAATAATGTCCTGCCATTATATTTGACCATTTTAAATGTTAATTAGTGTGCATCAATTTATTAGTAATTCCATGGAGTTGCCATTTACTACCATTATTCTTGTATTTTCCATTAAGGACACGTATAATATGAAGAATGAGGTGGCACCATGTATCACCATGTATCCTATAATAATGACACATGTTCGGGGAGGAAAATTTCACCATGTATGGAATTTCTAGTGACACATATTCAAAGGGAGCGCACAATGTCGATGGATGCAATTATTTAAACTACAATACACTTGCTCGAGTGACTTAGAATAAGGTAATATAACATCTATTCGAGAGGCTCCACACAGTTTCAATCTCTTCGAGAGGCTCCATACAGCCTCAATTCCATCTAGGCTGCGCATGGCCTGGATTGCATCTAAAGCTCACCTTGATCGCATCTAAAGCTCGATAAAGAATCGTTTTCAAGGATCTACATATCCTACATCGTATTTAATGCTCGCATCGATCACATCTAATACTCAATATAGCCTTAACTTCATCTGAGGGTTCTCACGGCCTAGATCAAATCTAGCGATCAACAACCTCAATCGCATTCAAGGCTTCACACTGACTCAACCGCAAGTTTTTAGATTATATGAGACCTAAAATCATTGTATCTTTTGCTATAACAATGCTCCTTATAGCCTCGATTGCACTGAAGGCTCGACATAGCCTCAACTGCATCTAAGGGTCCTTATAGCCTAGATCGCATCTAGTGCTCATACAACCTCAACCGCATTAAAGGCTCAACATAGCCTCAACTGCATTTTGGACTCCACAACCTCGAGAACTACAACTCTACGACATTTCGATCAAATCAAGAACTACAAATAGCTTCAATCATAACTAAGGCTAAACATAATCTCAATTGAATCTAAGGCTCTATATTGCCTCGACTTTAGGGAAGGCCCCAAATAACCTTAACATCACCCAAACAGTCTTAACACCGGTTCCAAGCCATTTCAATTTTATTATATGGATAAACTTCTAGGACTCTCAAATGTTCATTCATCGCCTATTGGACTTCAAAACTAAGCTTTAACGTTAAGAGCATTTCATATCACCATGACATTATTAACAAATCATGCAAAGGCTAACCAATCATACCCCACTCACGACTTTAAGAAGCACCTAAGATCTAAAGCTCACTATAGCTAGATCTATATTTAACGCTCTCTCATGAGCTAGATCTAGATCTAACTCTCGCCTATAAGCTAGATCTAGATATAACACTAAAGATAGGGCACCGGCTACATCTAACGCCCACCATAGGCTAGATTCAGATTTTTCCACACGAGCTAGAATCCTCATCATATTAGAAGATCACATTTGTGTGAAATGAGTCATTTAAGGTAGAGAGAATAAGTGTCTCTCGCTTTAATGGTTCCATGATTGTAAATATGTGGATTCGTGATGAGGCAGAGAGAATAAGTGTCTCTCGCCCCGCTGATTCTGCACACATTTGGAAATTTGTGATAAATTCTTCGGGATCATCATAAACAACACACTGTATACAAGAGCTAGATCACTTCAAAGACTAACACACCATCAAGATCTAAAACTCACCAAGAGTTATATCACTTTGATGGCTAGCGCGTCATCAATATCTAAAACTCACCGAGAGTTAGATCACTTCGACGGCAAACACGCCACCAAGACTTAAAACTCACCAGGAGTTATATTCCTCACCAAGAGCTACATCAATATGGACGCCTAACGCAATATCCAAATTTAACTCTAAATGAGCCATAACTCTCAAAGGCTAACGATCATCCATAATCCATCGCTCTTCGAGAGCCAAAGTACCAACCACATTTAAATATCCTCAAGAGCTAGATTACTCTCTGAGTCATCTCCAAATCCAGGAAATCCAATAATTTTATATCCGATAAGCGTTCAAAGATAAGTCTTCACACACAACTAAATCTATAATCCAACACGATCTAGGGCATTACAAGTGACAAATCTCAGATCATGACCACTGAACTTATAGTCAGGTCTAGAGCTTTCAAGAGCTGAATTCTCGCTAAATTCGAGAGCACTAAAACTTTGCCTTACTTGGCTCACGCATGATTCATCCCTGTAAGGCCCCTCAAACTTATCAATAACTCAAGTTTTAACTAATTCAAGCTGGATCCAAAATATCATATGAGCTAGATCCCTCACCTTATTAGAAGATCAAGAATGCATTGTTGTGAGTCATTTGAAGCTGAGAGAATAAGTATCCCTCGCTCTAATGATTCTAGAGATGCAATCGTGTGGATTCATGATGTGGTGGAGAGAATATACCTCTCGCCCATTGGTTTCACATGCATTCCTAATCCACAAACCTTTTCTCGATCAATACAAGATACCTCTCAGTTCAACATCTTAAAATCATATCCAATTCTCATATCCGAGAAGAATTCATAATTGATTTTGATGCACACTAAACTATCAATAAAGATCTAGAGGGTCATAAGAGCTCTATCACTCGCTATAACTCGAAGCATGCTCCGAACAGGTTTAGATCTCTTGGAAGATGGAACATCACAACTCAGCTTTACTCATCTCATGCGCTCTTGATGATAACCAGGTCCTCAACCAGGCCCTGTAAATTTTTAAGTGCTAGATTCATGTCAACTTCACTATCATGTCCGACAATTATGTGTATCATCTTAAGACCCATCTCAAACCTCTCAAGTGTAGGATCATTTATCATGTTTAAGATCTCTCTATGGCTCAAGTCTTGCCATGTCCAAGTATTATCTATGAGCTAGATCCATTTCAACACCGATTATCTAAGGTTAGAGTTTTACAACTCCACGGTACTCATCTTAAGTATTCTACATCAGTTTGTCCTAACAACAATTAAAGCTCTCATCCGCCTTCTCGAGGCTTCATAATCCAAACCCTTTTATGACTACAAAGTTATCATTTTATAGTTGAAGATTCGATATATTCAATTAATGAGCAAGTCTTAGATAAATCTAAGACCACTAGAGTAAGAGGGAAACCATTAGATCTGAATAAGTTTAACATTATTATAGTCCTCATCTCAATCCATGCAATACAAACGAAGTATTAGCTATTCAAATTCCACTCTAGAGACTGCATCATTCCCAAGAAATACAACAAATCTCCTCGGATTCCTCATGGTGTATCTTGGAACCTTCCAAGGGCCATATGCTTAACTCAGTTCCACAACGATTTTTAGACAACACAAGGACCCCGGGAGCCTCACCACATCTAACTCTAAAAAGAAAGCCGTCAATATGTATTCCAAAACTTTGTAGCAAGACTTCGCATAACTCTAGGACCAATAACAAAACCCTTCATAGGCTCATAGCCCTTTGGGTCATCCAAACTCCAAAGCTCTGTTAAAGCCATGTAAAGGCACCTCGCTATGTCCAAACTTTAAAAATTTTAACAAGTAAAGTTCATCCAAAACTTTTAATAAGGCAATAAGCGTCCCACAAGCATTAAGCCATCGTAAGCATTAAGCTCTCTCTAAAAGGCACAAATCTAAGGCCTTCATCCAGGCAAACACAAGTTCTCCTAGAAAGACATTAATACCTTTTCCTCAAGAAGGCACTAACACTCTTCCTCTAAAACATTAACTCATAGTTCCACTAGCTAGCTTCCCACTGACTCTAGAGCATCACATATTACTTATTAGCTTTCTATAAGCTGGCTCCTCACTAACTCTGGATCTCTAATGATTCCATTTCAAAGATGGTCGACTAAAGTCAAAGACTCACTAACTTGAGCTCTTATGCTCTCTAGAAGACCCTTTGTGCTATCATACTAAATCTAAATCCCTTCACACCATGTGAAAACTAGTTATAGAAGTATCTAAACTGGAAGCCCTATATACATTATCGATTTCTAAGCATACATGCCCTCATGCCTTTGCGAATAATCGGACCTAAATTAAAAAATGATTATACACATGGACTAAGATTCTTATAAGCTCTAGAGTATACATGTCCTAAAGAACATACAATGCTCTAAGAGATCTCCTAGATCATCACATGGAACAATTTCCATTATTGCCTTCAACCTTTGTAATCTCCAACACTTGCTTTCAGCTCACTTTTGACTCATTCTCTCTTCGCCACATTAAAGACTTGTTCCAACTTCACATTCAATTTAGATTGGTTCCTAGCAACTCATCATCTCTAAAACAAGACAAAATGTCGCTAAGACCCTTCACACCATGTGAAGCATGTGAAATATCTCTCTAATATTTCTTGCACCATATGAGATCACATTTCTCCACACCGATGGCCCTGTTTAATCCTAGAACATTAACATTTGGTTTAAGTCATCCTTTCCTCTATCTGGATCTTGGAAGCGTCTAGATTTTTTTTCCAAAGTATGTTTCCTTGAATTTAGTGACTTCCAGAACTACTTCTTCACCAACATCTCAAATTCTCTTGACATCATCCAAGACTGCTTTTGGTTTTAACTTCATTCTAGATCGATTCCAAACAAGCACGAGATCCTCTACTCTTATGATGGGGAAAACAACCACTAGCACCATAACTTTCCACGTCAACATGATCTTTCATTCCAACATGAACTTCAACTAACTCTAGCTGCTCTTTGCACCCTGCAGGGTCATATCCCCTTATTTTATAAAAAATCTCTTCCTAAGATCTCGCACCATGTGAAGAATCTCTTAAAGACTACATCATGCAAAATCTGTACTCAAGATCTTATATGATGCGAAGAATCTCTTGAAAACTTTATACCTTACAGGGTCATATTCCTTCACATAATTCAAAATCTATCCCGAGATTTCACACCATGTGAGGATTCTCTAGAAGATTTTTGACACCATTCAAACCTCTTTTTCCAAAAACCAATGGTAAAACCATCAAGACAATTCCAACGCTAGATCCACAAATTCCACAGAGTGATCACGATGACCATTAACATGATTTTCCACTTCATCTCTTTCCAATTTAGCATGGTCTCCCACTCCAATAAATCTTTTATATTATCAGGGATTTCAACATGATTTCACCATTCATCCAATACCTTTTTTCCTCTCCACAAGCCCTTTTATACATTCTGGAAGACTATTCAAGATCTCGCATCCTACGAGAACCCTATAAAAGACTCTTTGCACCAAGCAAAGTCACACCCTTTTATATATGCAAAATCTCTCTCCAAGATCTCACACCAAGCGAGGATCCTATAGAGAACTCTGCACCACGCAAAAAACCTCATGGAGTCCTTCATTCCCTAAGTCAAGATATTATTAATGTTTAATCATGACGTCTTCCACCACTCAAGGTCTCTCAAAGACTTATCTTACCATGAAAAGTGTTGCATAACTTTAACAAAATCACTTTTTGCACCATGCAAGTTCTTTTTCCAAGTACGGTTTGTACCATGTACAGACTCCACAAAAATACTCTGCTAGTTTTCTCGTCGCATCACAATGCATAAATGCATTTTTTGGCATTGGGAGGGGGGGGGGGGGGGAACTACCTGGTATAACCCCTATAACAGGCCCATGCCCTACATGTCACCAAAAGCCCAATGAAGCCCAAGCACACCCCTCAACTCCCTATATAAAGGTTGGTCCTCTTCAACCTAAGGTACATTCACTTCTCTACTTTCCATTATGTTCTAAATACCTATGAGATCCTGACTTAGGCATCGGAGTGGCGTCGATCGACCCCCGATGTTTTCTTCTACTTGTGTAGATCACAGGTTTTTGGGCACGAAGGAGACTTCCTTTACCATATATTGCTCCCAGATATCAAAGCTAACAAAATCGTGTATCAGAGGTAAAAACTGCTCTTCTTTGTACACTCATACTAATTATTAATTAAAGTAAAATTTGGTTTCGGGAAAAAAACACTCAGTATGAAGTACAAAAAGGCTTAAAACTTAAAAGAAATATTTTAAATACCTATACCAATTAACACAAAAACGAACAAGTCAGGTATGACAGGAAATTTTGGAACTAAATAGTCATTCCCCAAGGCCCTATGACTGTAACTGTAGTTAAGATATAACACTTATACTAAACTAGCACTTAATATATGTAATTATCATAACTTTACATAGCTAGCCCCCTCAACTTAACAATTCTTATCACTTGGCGCCTCTAACTTACAGATGTCCTTACCAACCCCCTGTACTTAGCAAAAGTGTGTTGGAAAATATAGTTAGTAGTAATTCCTTATAAGAAACAAAACAAAAGTAAAATATTAGTAACTTAGATTAAGAGAATATCATAATAAAATAAATAAACATAAATATACAAGTATTATAAATAAAATACCGAATTTAAAATTAACCTTTAACCTTTGATGGAAACGAGAGGGTTCTGTTGAGGCCCGAATCGGTTTCCTTAAGATAGAATTTGCCCCATATATATAGACAACTATCTCCCAGGATACAACAACAGACGTTAAACGAACTCAATCGAGTGTAAAATACTATCACCGAAGGACAGGAACTAAGAACCTAAGAGCAGAAGCGGACTAAAACATTTGAAACCAAAATGCAAAAATTTTAGCAAAGAAAAATTGAAAAAGGACCGAGAAAGAGCTTCTCTTATTCTTACTTTTAGTGTGTTTATGAACTGAAAGAGAAGCTAGATAAATAGCTAAAAATTGGGGACATGATATGGGTATTCTAACCCATCTAGTTCACGGGTTAATATGGTGCCAAAATTCAGTAATTGGCTTCCCATTTCTTGCCTCCTGCAAGTTCCATATCTTGTCCCCTTTTAATCATCCACCAAATGCTTTTGTCCAATTATAAAATTATTATAACTATTTTCTTTTACTGGTAAGTTTCAACAATCCCCCACATAAAAGAAAATAGGAAACGAATACTCGATACGGTGATAGTATAATATAATTACTATTTATATAAGAGAGGTGGACTATAATCCTTGAACCTTCCCTTGTGAAAGTATATTTACTTTACTGACTAACTAGTAGACGTGATGTACTTGAACTATTCTGCCGTTTGTGTAAACGATGACATACCTCACACAAATACCAATCTAATTCGGTTCTCATAGTTATGTTCATTATGGTTGTGAACATCTTCTAGTTCTGCGAGAGTTTAGGAAAACAAAGCCCTATTAGTTTTCTTTGAAGCGACCCCACTTTACTCTTACATAGGTGATTTCTTTTGCTCAAACTTAGATGCACAAAGAATCATTAAAAGCATTGCTTAACCTTAACTCGTTCAGTCACTGTTTACATCATAGAAATGGACACAGGGTTACCCCCACAATGACCTCACAAGGTCTATGCAATTATGTTGTCCTATTAAACTAAGATCTTGGGATCTCCAGTCAAACATGGTTGGATTTTCCTTCACATAGCGCCTTAAATATTCATAGGCTTTAGTCCTATTCTTTTAGATGTCTCTTCAACTTGATCTCGGTTTAACCTTTTGGTTAGCGTATCCGCAATGTTATCCTTCGATCCTACAAAATCAATGGAGATAACTAACGTTGAGATCAATTGTCTAATAGTGTTATATCGAAGATGCATGTGTCTTGACTTACCATTATATATAACGTTCTGTGCTCTTTTAATCGCTACTTGATTATCGCAATGTATACAAATTACTGGCATTGGTTTAGGCCATTCTGGAATATCCTCTAAGAAGTTTTGTAGCCATTTGGCTTCTTCTCCCATTTTATCCAACGCTACAAACTCAGCTTCCATTGTGGATCGAGTTATAATTGTTAGCCTTGAGGATGTCCATGACACTGCTCCTAATTTGAGAGTGAACACGTACCCGCTTGTACCTTTAGAATTCTTGATGTCAGCTATCCAACCGGCATCCGAATATGCTTTTAATACAGCAGGTTCTCTTGTATAGTGCAGTCCATAATTATGAGTATATTGCAAATACCTTAGTATTCTTACGATTGCTTTCCAATGGCTTTTACCTGGGTTACTTGTAACTCTAATTAAACTACTTATAGTATAAGCAATATCGGGCCTTGTACAACTTGTAAGGTACATTAGGCTACCTATAACCCATACATATTCCACTTGGTTTATGCATTCACATTTGTTCTTAGACAAGTGTTTACTGATGTCTAGTGGCGTCTTGGGTATACTAGAATCATCTATGTTAAACTTGTTAAGTATTTTGTCCACATAGTGCGACTGGGTTAATATGAGACCTTGAGGTGAACGTTTAACCTGGATGCCCAAAATTACATTTATTAGTCCCATATCTTTTATGTCAAATCTGGAATTTAACATATCTTTGGTACTTTTACCATCTTTTCATTGCTTCCTACAATGAGTATTTCATCAACATACAAGCACAAAATGACATATCCTTCATTTGTAGTTTTGACATAAACGCATTTGTCACACTCATTTATGTGATAACTGCTAGCCATCATGACATCATCAAATTTCTTATGCCATTATTTTGGTGCTTGGTTTAACCCATTTAAAGACTTCACCAATTTACAAACTTTCCTTTCCTGACCTAGAGCTAAACAACCTTCAGGTTGCTCCATGTAGATTTCTTCTTCAAGATCTCTATTTAGAAAAGCAGTTTTCACATCCATTTGATGTACTTTAAGATTTTGCAAAGCGGCAATTGCAAGTATCATCCTAATGAAAGTTATTCTTGACACAAGAGAATACGTATCAAAGTAATCAAGACCTTCCTTTTGTCTATAACCTTTAATGACCAAACAAGCGTTGTACTTATCAATTATTCCATCAGCCTTTAGCTTACATTTGAAAATCCATTTAGAACTAAGTGGTTTTATTCCTGGAGGGAGTTCCACTAATTCCCACGTATAATTTTGTAAAATGGAATCAATTTTACTCCTTATGGCTTCTTTCTAGAAGGGACTTTAAGTAGAGCTTATAGCTTCTTTATATGTTTGAGGTTTTGCTTCAACCATATACATCAAGAAAATCGGACCATAGGATTTTTTAACCCTTGCCCGTTTACTTATTCTAGGTTCCACCTCATGATCCATGTTATTCTCTTCTTGAGAATTTTGGTCATCTTCTTCAATCATTGATTTAAGATGGTCATTGTTATCAATATCTTGTTGATCAATTTGACCGTCACTTTCAATAAGTTCATTAGATCTTTTAGATCTTGACCCTTCATTTATTTCCTTACATGGAAACACATCTTCAAAAAATGAAGCGTCCTTTGATTCTATCAAAGTGTTCTTGTGTACATCTGGGTTTTTAGATTCATGTACAAGAAATTGATATGCATTGCTATTATTAGCATACCCAATGAAAATACAATCCACCGTCTTTGGACCTATTTTCATGCGTTTAGGTAATGGTGCAATTACCTTTGCAAGACACCCCCACACTTTCAAGTAATTATATGAAGGTTTTGTACCCTTCCATAATTCATAAGGGTTTTTGTCTTGTTTCTTACGTGGTATCTTGTTTAAAAGATAATTTGCTGACAAAACAGCTTCTCCCCACAAGTTTTATGGTAAGCCAGAACTGGTTAACATTGCATTCATCATCTCCTTTAGAGTACGATTTTTGCGTTCAGCCACTCCATTTGACTGAGGAGAATATGGTGGTGTTACTTCATGAATAATTCCATGTTGGGAGCAAAACTCACCAAACGGTGTGACATATTCACCACCACGATCACTTCTAACCTTCTTAATTTTCTTATTAAGTTGGTTTCTACGACCTACTTGTAGAATAAAAATTTCTCTAAAGCTTCATATTTGCTTTTAAGCAAATATACATAACAATATTTTGTGCTGTCATCAATGAAGGTAATAAAATATTTATTTCCTCCCCTTGATTGAACAAATTTCAAGTCACAAATATCTATATGTATTAAATCAAGTGGTTCTGAATTTCTTTCAATGGAACGAAATGAAGATCTTGTTAATTTTATCTCAACACAAGTTTCACATTTATGTGTTTTATCAATTTGAAATGTTGGAATATGATTCAAGTTAATTAAATGTCGTAAAGTATCAAAATTAACATGTCCAAGTCTACTATGTCATAAATTAGAAGACTCAACCATATAAGCACAAACGTTATTCTTATTCATATTAATAGAACCATGCTTACGAGAGTTACAATTGAATTTAAACATTCCATTACATTCATATCCCTTTTCCACATGCATGCCTCCTTTAGACAAAATAAATTTTTGAGATTCAAATACCATATTGAATCCATGTGCACTCAAAAGGCTCCCAAAAATAAGATTCTTTCTAATGTCCGGAACATACAGGACATCTTGCAGTTTTACTTCTTTGCCGAAGTCATTTTCAAAATCACTGTTCCATGTCTCTTGACTTTGGAAGTAGCGGAATTACCCATGTAGAGCTTCTCCCCATCATTTGTAAGAGTCAATCCAGTAAAAGATTCTTTATCACAACATATGTGTCGTGTAGTACTAGTATCGAGCCACCACTCTCGTGTATTCGAGTCAACTAAGTTGAACTCTGAAATTACTGCACATAAGTCAATGTCAGATACATCTGTAGTAATTTCAGCAACGACATTTGTCTCATTCTTATTGGCCCTTTTTGGCAATCTACAATCAGAGGATTTGTGTCCCATCTTATTGCAATTGAAGCATTTTTCATTTAACTTAGGTTTCTTGGAAATGCCTCCTATTGATCCTATTTTAGACTTGGGCTTAACATGTTGTTTACCCATCCTGGAGTCTCTATGGATCTCCACCACGTTGGCTTTCGTCATAGCTTGATTGGCAACAAAAAAAATTTTTTTCAGACCTTTTATTGTCGTCCTCAATATGAAGTCGTACGATAAGATCCTCAACAGATATTTCCTTTCGCTTATGTTTAAGATACATTTTGAAATCTTTCCAACTTGGTGGCAATTTTTTGATAATTGCAGCCACCTGAAATGGTTCACTTGTTCCCATTTTCTCAGCCTCCATCGCATGGATAATAAGTTGGAGTTCTTGCACTTGACTTACAATTGATTTGGAATTAATCATTTTAAAATCAAGGAATTGGCCTACTAAGTATTTCTTAGTGCCGGCATCCTTTGTTAGATATTTTCTATCAAGTGATTCCCATAATTCCTTAGCAGTACGTTTCCCACTAAATACTTCATACAGTTCAGGAATCAAGCCATTCAGAATATGGTTTCAACAAAGGAAATCAGAATGATTCCAAGCATCAACCGTTTGTTGGACAGAAGGATCAACCACTCCTTCAGGAACCATACGAGGATCCTCTTTCAAAAATCTCTGTTGTTGTATGCTAGTCAAGTAAAACAACATTTTTTGCTGCCACACCTTGACATTCACACCAATGAATTTCTCAGGCCTTTCAGGAATCGTAACGGGGTATAAACTTGAACCCCCCTAATTGTTAGGCAAAACAATCCCAGAATTCGAAAGTCCATTTCCATTGAGCCCAGAATCAATTGACCCAAATTGTCCATTTTGGTTAACTAGGCCTTCGATATTTTCAAAGCCACTGGCTTGAGTAGGACTGGTACTGGTAGGTCCAACAAAATTTGGTTTTGGAGCAGTAAGGCCAAAAGCACTTAGTCCACCGACAAGTGCGGAAACAAATGATCTTGTTGTGGTAGGCTCATAACTAATAGGACCACTTTGTCTATTTTGGTTTTGCTCATTCTGTCCTTGAACATTTTCAGGACCAACGTTTACATTTGATGGAACTTGTTGAGCCATGAATAATTCTAAAAATTTTCAAATAAATCAAGTTAGAACAATTTCAGAATAATAAAATAATATATCAAAATAAACAATAATGTACGTACAACAAATTAAATATTTAACTTCTTTATAAATTTTTTTATTTCTTTTAAAGAAGTCCTGATATTCAAATTTACTTTAATAAATTGTCCAATATAAGTTCTTCTGTCCAGAGTCCGATTATTTGTCTAAATTTATGTATTTCAAGCTTCCCAAGTCATGGTTTCCTGTTAGTCTCTTTAAGGAATATAAAACGAAAACAAAATTCTGTCTTAAGATTGTTAGAAAATATAGTTAGTAGTAATTCCTTATAAGAAAGGATACACAAGTAAAATATAGTAACTTGGATTAAGAGAATATCATAATAAAATACATAAACGTAAATATACAAGTATTATAAACAAAATACCGAATTTAAAATTAACCTTTAACCGTTGATGGAAACGAGAGGAATCTGTTGAGGTCCGAATCGATTTTCTTAAGACAGAATTTGCCCCGTATATATAGACAACTGTCTCTCAGGATACAATAACAGACGTTAAGCAAACTCAACCGAGTATAAAATACTATCACCGAAGGACAGAAACTAAGAACCTAAGAGCAGAAGTGGACTAAAACATTTGAAACCAAAATGCAGAAATTTTAGCAAAGAAAAATTGAAAATGGATCGAGAAAGAGCTTCTCCTATTCTTACTTTCAGTGTGTTTATGAACTGAAAGAGAAGCTAGATAAATAGCTGAAAATTGGGGACATGACAATGGTATTCCAACCCATCTAGTTCACGGGTTAATATGGTGCCAAAATTCAGTAATTAGCTTCCCATTTCTTGCCTCCTGCAAGTTCCATATCTTGTCCCTTTCAATCATCCACCATATGCTTTTGTCCTATTATAAAATTATTATAACTATTCTCTTTTACTGATAAGTTTTAATAAAGTGTTCATTGCAACCCCTTCCTCAGTGGTACATGTCACCTTATGATTGGTTTGACTTTTTAAATATATCAAAATTTTTATTTTCCTCTCTCCAATTAGAAGGTGACATGTGGCATTGAGGGGGGTTGCAGTGAACAATACTTTTGTTAAGTTTAGGGGGTTAGTAAAGACATATATAAGTCGGATGCGCCAAATGATAAATATTGTCAAGTCGAGGGATAACTAACCAACAAAGATTTCAGAATCAGTGCCTCAACGCAAAAATAATTGAAGTCAACAATAAGCAAGTTCCCATCAGAAACTAATTACAGGGGAGAAATTACCTGAGATTTGAGATGACAATGGATTTTACATCCATCCATATCCTTTAATCCAAATCTATTTTGTAGAATTCATATCCTTTTATTTTTAAATCCATTGGATTTGGATTGGTTTTGGATTTGAATAGGATATCACTTGGACTTGAATTTGATTTATATATACAAAATCTAATTACTTTGAGTAATATATTTTGGTCTATCTATACCATATTTATTTTTGGGTTAATACTCTCACATGCCCCTCAACTGGAGTGCAAAGAGCTTTTATAACCCCTAACTTTCAAAAGGTCCTCCGAACTACCCAACTTCCAAAAAGGGTGTCTCCGTGGTACCAATTTTCAGTCTCCCAGTCGCAGCTTGGAGAGTGCATTACACGCGCTGCCAAATTTTAAAAAAACCATTGATAAAACTTCTTTTAAGTCCCTGTAATTTTAATTCAACCAAAAAACACCAAAAGTTTGGAAATATCCAGAAAATAAAGAATTTCACAGGAAAATAAAAAATCGAAAAAATTTGAAAAAATTATGAAAAATCCGAAAAATGAAGAAAATAAATTTCATGCAAGAATTTTTCAAAAAATGTGTCCGGAATGACTCGAAAATGTAAAAATATATTTCGGGGCCCGGTTTCGTAAAAAAGCAAAAAATCCCAAAAAATTATGAAATATCCGAAAAATAGAGAAAATAAATTTGGTGCAAGAATTTTTTGAAAAATATTTCCGGAAGGGCACGAAAATGTGAAAATACGTTTTGGGGCCCGGTTTCGTAAAAAATCGAAAAATCCCAAAAAATTATGAAATATCCGGAAAATATAGAAAACAAATTTGGTGCAAGAATTTTTCAAAAAATATTTCCGTAAGGGCACGAAAATGTAAAAATACGTTTCGGGACCCGATTTTGTAAAAAATCGAAAAATCCCAAAAATTATGAAATATTCGGAAAATACAAAAAATAAATTTGGCGCAAGAATTTTTCAAAAAATATTTCCGAAAGGGCACGAAAATTTGAAAATATGTTTCGGGGCCCGATTTCGTAAAAAATTGAAAAATCCCAAAATATTATGAAATATCCGGAAAATATAGAAAATACATTTGGTGCAAGAATTTTTTAGAAAATTTTTATGGAAGGGCCCGGAAATGTGAAAATACTTTTTGGGCCCGGTTTGTTAAAAAACCGAAAACTCCAAAAATTAATTATGAAACATCTGAAAAAGAAAGAAAATAAATTTGGTGCGAGAATCTTTCAGAAAATGTGAGCTTTCCAAGAATTTTCCATAATTTTTTTGGACTTTTCAATTTTTCACGAAATCGGTCCCTGTAACATATTTTCACATTTTCGGGTCATTCCAAAAATATTTTCTGAAAATTTCTTGCACCATATTTATTTTCTCTATTTTTCGGATTTTCCATAATTTTTTGAGATTTTTCAATTTTTTACGAAACTGTTTCCTGAAACGTATTTTCATATTTCTGAGTCATTCCAAAAATATTTTTTGAAAATTTCTTGTGACACATTTATTTTCTTTATTTTATGAATTTTTCATAATTTTTTGGGATTTTTCAATTTTTTACTAAACTGGTCCCTGAAACTTATTTTCACATTTCCGAGCCATTCCAAAATATTTTTTAAAATTTTCTTGCAACACATTTATTTTCTCTATTTTACGGATTTTCCATAATTTTTTGGGACTTTTCGATTTTTTATGAAATCGATCGCTGAAACGTATTTTCATATTTTCGGGTCATCCCAAAAATATTTTCTGAAAATTTCTTGCAACACATTTATTTTCTCTATTTTACGGATTTTCCATAATTTTTTGGGATTTTTCGATTTTTTACGAAACCGGTCCCTGAAACTTATTTTCACATTTCCGAGCCATTCCAAAAATATTTTAAAATTTTTTTTTGCACCACATTTATTTTATTTATTTTCCGAATTTTTAATAATTTTTTGGGATTTTTCAATTTTTTACGAAACCGGTCCTTGAAACGTATTTTCATATTTCCGAGCCATTCCAGAAATATTTTCTGTAAATTTCTTGCATCACATTTATTTTCATTATTTTTCGGATTTTCCAAAATTTTATGGGAGTTTTCGATTTTTCACGAAACCGGGCTCCGAAATATATTTTCACATTTCCGGTCCCTTCCAAAAAAATTTTCTGAAAATTTCTTACACCACATTTATTTTTTTGATTTTCCATAATTGTTTGGAATTTTTCGATTTTTTACAAAACCGGGCCCCGAAACGTATTTTCACATTTGGGATAGAACTTGGGTACATCAGCACTGATTTTATTTAAATATAGATATTTAAACGACGGCTAAAATTTATTATTGAATACAATAGAGATATTTTAAACGTGGGCTAATCAAGAATCATTTGGATAATACAGCTCAATTATATTATTTGGGCCAAAAATTTAAAATCCAATTATAATCCATATCCAAATCCATATTTTAAGATATGAATATGAATTTTAAAATTTAAAATTCATTGAATATGAATAAATTCAATTAAAATGAATTTTAAATGAATTTACTCGTATCGGATACATATGAAATATTGAAAGTAAATGCACCATGACTTAAATGCCAATGTAAAAGACGAGCTGCAAGGTAAACTAAAAGATGACTTAAATGCCAATACTGATAGGGATGGCATCAAGAATTTAAGATCGAGCATATAGCCATACTGACTACGCATAAGACTGTAATAACTGGAATACCTGGTCTTCAACTCAAATTCGAAGTCAATATAATTTGTGATGCCAACTACTTCACTTTCTTCAAGTGGATTCTTGACCTGCATGGAATTAGCATGATTTAGACATATCCGCCTTTAACTCGGATTAAAAAACAACACTACCAAACCCATAAATTACATTGATTAAACTATTTGTCATTTGAAGGTTATGCAAACATGAAATGACCCTATTATGAGACTAAGTACAAACTTAATTACTGCTAATTAATTTTCTCTCCCAATTAAAACAACTCATTTGTGGTTAATGATGGTGTTAATTTGTACGGGCATGATAGTAAAGATATGTCAAATTTTCCCTATCTCTCAATACGCGGAGATTATATATTTTTCCTGATTTAGTAGGATATTTTATTTTGATATCTATTTAATAATGTGAATGTATTAGTTAATATGTAATTCATATTTTTTTTTGCTGCCTATCTGGTTCACCGAACTTTCCTTCAACTATATTCAGATTCAATTCGGATCGCACACACGTGGTTTATATTTTCTATATATATAGTTTTGCCAAAAAAAATAAATGTCTACTTTCTTTATCAGTTTTCCACTTCTTAAAGATTTGCGGTGGTGAAGTCGAGTATCCTTCTTCCATTAAAGCTGGATCATACAATTGTGGCCAATAAATTTCTTTCAATTCTCATTTTCCGACCAAAGGGAAAGTCCAAATTTGTATTTGTTCAATATAACTACCAAAATGTATTTTTATTGCAAGCCAATTTGAATTGTATTATTAAGTATACAAGTTGCTTCGGAAAAGATTACCCCTTCCATTTTTGTTACTTGTCTTCTAACACATACATTTTTTAAGGAATTAAATAATTAAGGTAGAAAAATACTAATTTATCCTCTAATTAATGTATAGTTTTTCACTTTATTATAATTAATGATAATGAGACAAATAAGGGTATAATTGAAAAAATAATCCAAAAAATACTTAAAAATTTGAGAATGATAAGTAAAAAAATATTTTAAAAAATGATTAAAATACCTATTTTAAAGAAATGAAGGGAGTATAAGATATATTTCGAAGTTCATGCAGAAGTAATTATACACCCAATAATGATAATGATAAATCAAATCGTAGGATATACTGCTCTCTTCACTTATTTCACACTTGTTACTGATCCAGTGGATTTTGCATATCTTGTCTTTACCCATACAAACATTAATGAAAACGATAGATGGCTGTTAATGGAAATAAAGTAAATTGTCTAATTATAATTATTTATTTAGGATTAGGTGATTATATAATTATATTGCATGTGAAACGAGAATGGTTAATGATTTTAAAAATAGATAATGTCTATCACACTAGATTGTATATTTTATTTAGAATTATATAATTAAATAATAAAAATTACTTCTATATTAAATATTAAAATATTAATTAATTTAATGAATTATTTATTCATTTAATTATCTATATATAGAAGATTAAATAGACAATGTCCAATATTTATTATGTCATATTATATAAAAAAAATAAATTAATTAATGTAACACAATTTTTTAATAACTAACTATTTTTATCTGTATAATAAAACTATTATTAAAATGTATTATACTCAAATACTATTTGTTGTGATTATTGTTGATTTTGACAACGATTTGTTATAATTTATAATTGTTTAAGTACGGCGCGATAAAATTCAACTGCAATGAATGACCGAAATGAATGGAAATATGAGAAAATGAACTTTTAGAGAATGTAGATCCAACGTTTTATTATTTTAGTTAATTACGATTTACGAGTAAGTAGACCGTTGACAAAAGGACAAAAGCAAGGCAACAAAAAATGTGTAATTACTGCAATAATTACGAAGGGCGGCGCGCGCTAACCAGGGAAAGTATGGCGCGAGTTTCCATAACCGCTCTCCACCAATAATTTCTTTTCCCCTTTACTCTGTTTTCCTGTTCTCGATTTTCTTTGCATTTACTCTCCTTTCTGTTTGATTCTACCTCTAATTATTTACATTACAGCAATATATTCTCTTTGGTCTTTTCATTTTATGCAAGGTTGCGATACCTAACACCTAGATTTGGATTTGCAAGAGCAGTGCCAATTGACAGCCCTCTCTGTAAGTTTTAATTGTTGTAATTCCGTTTGTGAAATGGATTCATGCTGTTGCTGCTAACAATTATCTGGAATTCTGGTTCAATTTTGTCTGATTTTTTGCACATTTTGCATGTTACCGCCATTCCTCTTTTTTTGGCTGATTGGTAACCGGTTTTCTACCTTATCCATAACATTTCGCACATCTCCTTTTGGCTTTTTTTTTGTGTACTTTTGTTGATGAATTTTAGTCTCAGATGTACGACTGGGTTTATGTTTCCTTCACATTTCATTTCACTAGTTTTCTTTTCATTAGGTTGTTCATTGAGAATCATGTGTCAATTTCCTATAGGGGCAGCATTGTCACTGGCTTCTGTTGATATGAAATTGTGTTTTTCATTGATCTTGGTCTTAAGAATTGTTCTTTGTCTTTGATCAACTATGTCTGCTAACAGTGGAATTGGCAATGCTCAAAAATGTAATATTTCTATATTTTTCCTGATCTTAGTTGTTTCTTTCATTTGATGTGTGTGTATGCAGAGGGACTAAAATGGCGACAAGTGTGGCTGCCATAAATAGCAATTTGAATTCCGGGTTAAACAAATCCATGATGCAGGTTTGCTCACAGTCTGCTTGGGTTTCTAACTGCACATTCAGTGGATGCTTACAGAAAGAGCTTTCATGGTAATTGAAATCATGCTTGCTTCACTCTTTAGTTTGTACACGGCCTTCATTTTGTAGTTTCTTTTGAGCATATACCATGTTTGTACGATGTACTCATGAATGGTAGCGAGACCAGATGCTTTTCAAATGATATCAAGGTTTAGGGTTAAGGGTAATGTTGATGCCCTCATTCTGTCTTTATAGAGGTTATGCCATGGCTCCTTCCCCAACAGGATCTGAGTTCACGTCTATGTAATTGCTTACTGAGAATCAGGCTAGAAGATAAGCAACTTTTCTTGTTTTCTCATTTTATTGGAAATCACATCAATATAGCTCGTGCTTAAATCTGAAAGTAAAAAGATAATAGCATAACTGAGGATTATTTCTCATATATCATTCTTAGAATATTTATGGTTTAATGTTTATAATGATTACTTAATTTGTTCCGACACAAATCTTCCAGGTCACACGGAGTATCCAATATATTGCGTATCGAGAAATTCAGATTTTCTCAATCAACTACTGGTGAGCAATGGAGATCTATTGGGGCCAGAAAAATTAGCATATCATCTTGCTTGACAGACAGTTGTACAAAGTATTTTGATTGTGTTGTCATTGGAAGTGGAGTTGCTGGCCTTCGTTACGCTCTTGAAGTTGCCAAGTATGGAACTGTTGCAGTAATTACCAAGGCTGAACCCCATGAGAGCAATACAAACTATGCTCAAGGGGGTGTTAGCGCTGTGTTGTGTCCTTTGGACTCTGTGGAGAGTCACATTCAGGATACCATTGTAGCAGGCGCTCATCTATGTGATGAGGAAACTGTCAAGGTAAGATCTGGAAATAGTAGTTTTGACTTTTGAATCACGGTGCTAAGCTGATTGCTATGCATATATCTGAAGGAATTATAATATATTCTGGAAGCGTTTGTTGTGTTTTGTTTTGTTTTGTTTTAATTGTTCTCTGTAGGTTGTCTGTAAGGAAGGGCCTGATAGAATCAGGGAACTCATATCTATAGGAGCAATGTTTGATCACGGAGAAGATGGAAACCTGGACCTAGCAAGGGAAGGCGGTCACTCTCATCATAGAATCGTCCATGCTGCTGACATGACTGGTAGGGAGATTGAACGGGCTTTACTAGAGGCAGTTGACGATGATCTTAACATCTCCGTGTTTGAACACCACTTCGCAATAGATTTTTTAACTTCTCAGGTTCGCTTTAAGAACGTATATATAAAATGTGAAAAACAGGAGTTTTAGGTCTATCTGCTCTGTCTGAACCAATTTTAAATTGTCAATGGTTCTTATCATTGCTCTATGCTGTTTCAGTTTTGAGTAAATTGATATTTTTACCTTGTTTGTGGTGCATGTTATTTTTGTCTGACATTATCACGCATCAAAATGGATGCTATTGGTAGGATGGTCCTGATGCAGTTTGCCGTGGAGTAGACACTATAAATACCAAAACACAAAAGGTGATCCATTTGCACATTTATTTGGGGTAGTATTTTCTTGTGTGTATCTGTATCCTGAATACTCTTTCTTGAAATTCCAGGTTATTCGATTTATTTCAAAGGTGACTTTACTTGCCTCAGGTGGCGCTGGACACATCTATCCATCTACGACAAATCCTCTAGTAAGTTTTAGCGGCGAACTCAGAATATTTTTACCGTGGTGTCCAATTCACATATATATCTGAATTAAAAAATATTTTGTACAAAAATGTACATTCCAAAAAAGAGTCATAACTAATAACAATGGTTATCCAATAAATAATAATTAAAATGTCGGAGCAATTATTAAACTATCTAATTTATGATGCATTTTCTATTTTAAACATAGTTCTTCAATGGATTTTTTAAAATTTGAGATAACAATTTCTTGATGAATTTTATTTTTTTAAGGTGAATATGTAATTTCAATATTTTCATGGTGTCCACACTTAATTTATATGTAGTTTATAATAATATTTTCACAATGTTTGGGGTCCATGGACCCCATGGCTAGCAAGTTGGATTTGCCCATGGTAAGTTTCGAGCATTGGTTTTGATATGATGGCTTGCTTCTGTCAATGAACTTTTGAAGGTTTTCTTCGACTTCAAAGTTTTCAGATATTTGCATATATTAACATCTTTGTGAATTCACCTACATTAGTTTTCTACAATAGATGTAATTGCCTCTTCGGTTTGTGAAATGATACATTGGTGGAAATGAGATAAAGCAGGTTGTTACATAAAACTCCTATCTTTGATTTGTGTGATGTACCAGAAAGCTTTACTCAGTAATGCAAGTTGTCACTGCTGTTACTTCTAATATTAATAGTAATTATAGCATTGGCTGGCTCTTTCCATTATTAAATTGCATATAGGTTCACAGACACTACAGGATGTGGCTTTGGGAGGATCCTATTGACTATTCAGACTTGAGGGATCTCTGTGCTATTCTAGGAACATATGAGGAGTGGCAATTTGATTTATTCTGTAATAACATAGTAAAAAAATTCAGTTGCAAATGTAGTAAGAAGTTGTAATCCATTTGCATGTATTGAATTATAATATATTTGCTTTGTGTACTACAGGTGTACATGCCGCCTAGTATAATCAATTTGTACTACTTTATTTGATGTATTCTTATGTCTGCAAATGGTCTTATAGGTGGCTACTGGAGATGGAATTGCAATGGCTCACAGAGCTCAAGCTGTGATTTCCAATATGGAGTAAGTTAATGCACATATTGCAATGGCTCAGTATTTTCTTCCAAATGGTTCATTTATACGAAAAACAGAGCTATTGTCAAATGTTGGATTCTTTGAACTTCTTTCTTCCGGAAGTTTTAACTACAATGTCTAATAATAATCACATGAACTCTGATCTCATCATTCTAATTTAAAGAAAAAGTATTTGCTACTTGTGAGAGTGAATGGGAATTTGATGGCCTCTTTTGGGTTTAGGGTAATGTGTTAAATTTTGTTATGCAAAATTTTTTTTACACCAGTACCGATATATATGTGCAAGACACCAATCAGCTAACATCAATCAAAATTCCTTTGACAGATTCGTGCAGTTCCACCCAACTGCCTTAGCTGATGAGGGCCTACCAGTCAAACCAAAGAAAGCTCGAGAAAATGCATTTCTTATCAGTGAAGCTGTAAGGGGTGATGGAGGTATCCTCTATAATTTAGGCATGGAAAGGTTTATGCCCTCATATGACTCTAGAGGTGAGCTAGCTCCTAGAGATGTGGTGGCCAGAAGTATAGACGACCAGCTAAAAAAACGTAAAGAGAAATACGTGCTACTCGATATAAGCCATAAACCCAGAGAAAAGATAATGTCTCATTTCCCAAACATAGCCGCTGAATGTCTGAACTGTGGTTTGGATATTACCTGTCAGCCGATTCCAGTGGTTCCTGCTGCCCATTATATGTGCGGTGGGGTCCGTGCTGGGCTCCATGGCGAAACAAATGTGAGGGGCCTATATGTATCTGGTGAGGTTGCATGCACTGGATTACATGGAGCAAATAGACTTGCTAGCAATTCACTGCTAGAGGCACTGGTTTTCGCCAGGAGAGCAGTTCAGCCGTCGATTGATCACATGAAAGGCTCGAGGCTAGACTTTGGAGGTTCAACTTGGTGGGCTCGACCGGTTGTTCCCAACTCACTCAGGACTAGTGTAATGGATGACATACTTAACACGACAGTGAAAGTTAGGAGAGAACTGCAGTCAATCATGTGGAAGTACGTGGGGATTGTTCGGTCAACTATGTGGCTTGAAACTGCTGAGAGAAAAATTCGAGAACTGGAATCTGATTGGGAGAGGTATCTATTTGAGCGAGGATGGGAACAAACAATGGTGGTACTCGAGGCCTGCGAAATGAGGAACCTTTTTTGCTGTGCAAAGTTGGTGGTAAGCAGTGCCCTGGCTAGGCACGAGAGCCGTGGTCTTCACTACACCATTGATTTCCCTTATGTGGAGGAAAATAAGAGATTGCCAACGGTTATTTTCCCTTCTCCGGTGAATAGTACATGGAGTTCAAGACAGCTACACAAGCAGGCTTTATGCAAATGAGTGTAAGGTTCTGTTTCTGATTTCATACACTCAAAACCATGATGAAAACATCTAGGAAAAAATTTGTTCCTTAAAATACATCAAAGTCGAGCTACACACATCTCTTTCTATGGTTCTAAAGCTGTCGCCTTGCATACTTTTTAGGACAGCTGGGGTATCAACAACCTTCAAACTCGCCCTAAAAAGGATATGGAAACATGCATGATAATGTTGTATAGCATTGAGGTGTTTACTTTATGAAGAAATACTTAAAGCGAAGGAATGTGTTTAATGAGATATAATTTGTTCTTTAAAGATCTTGTTTTGGATTTCATTTCCTATCTTACCTTATAAGACAAGTTTAGGTCAATGACTAGTTTTGTTCAGTGGTTGTATATTGTAATCATAATCAGATTAATTAAACATAATCTTTCTTTTTCTGTCATAGATAACTAATCTTACTTGTGCTCTTTAATATTTGTTTGTCTTGTCATTTTCTTAGTTACTAATTTCTCTTTATTGTGTTTTCTATTTTGTTGAATTAATTCAATCTATTTTTGCTTACCAGGAGCCGATGTCATTCAAATGGGAAAATACGTAGTTATTGAATATTGACAAAATGGGATTACCGATTTGGTGTCTCTCCATGTCTTTCATTCGTTTTTTGACATGTGATATACTTGTAGGAGAGAGACTAAGAAACGCGAGAGAGAAACTGAAAAGAATACATCAAGGAGCATCTAAATGGTGATATGAGATTTTAATCTCGTTTTGCCATTTTTCAATAGCTACATATTTTCTCAATAGACCATATTTATCAACAACACTATTATTAACTCTGTGATCTTTTTGAGCCTAATAGTTGAGATTGAAGCTGTGACGCTAGAGGTCGTAGTTTTGAGTCCACATTCGAATAAAGTGGATTTTTCTGTGTAATTATTGTAAGCACAATGAGATAAGAAACTATGTGATCTTTTTGTTCTGATATTAATTACATAAGTACTATGTTTCTTTTAAGTTCATGGGAGGTATGTGAACCATACTGTAAATATGTCAAAGCTACTTGTAAATTTGATTCTACTTCTAGTGTCCCAAAAAATTACATATCCTGGAAAATGTGGCATTTTTAATTGATAGAAATGCAACTTGCCAAAGACGTGAATTGGAGAGTTGTCAAAAGCAACAATATTATGTCTCACTCATCCACTTAGAATAAAAGAATTATGAATTAAAAATTCACTTGGATATATTTGGGTTGTTTTTACAACCCAGCCATCAGTTTGTCACTTTTTTTTCGTATTACCGAATTTCATAAAACTCATGCATTATTGGAAAGATAAAGGAAGGAAGAAACAAAGTAACCATATAATCATTTATTAAAAGCAAAGGGGAAAAGATCTATATAGATGCATTGATATTTTTTTAAACCTTAAATATTTTGATTTGCTTTAAAGGGCAAAAACTAAAATTTTATAAAATTTGAATACCTACACGAAAGGCGAGCCATTATAATATGATTTATATTTATCAATGAGTCAATGTTAGTGTATATATAGCAATGGTGTATTTTATAGCTACTTTATTTTTTTATAAAGTATCCATTACTTTTTATTTTTCCACCATAGATTGAATGATGGCTATTTTAATCTAATAGTGAAAAAAAGCAAAGTAATGAAATGCATCTTATTAAACACTAAAACAAAATATATAGACACACTGATAAGGAGTAATGTAGTTTTGAGAAAAGAGTACTTAAGTAGATTTCGGTGAAAGCATGTCAAATTTAGTAAAAGCATATAGTAATTCTTTGGAATTTAGTTCGTGAATTGAATTCGTAATTTCCTTTTTCCGATATAAAAAAGCTAGAATCAGTAATGAATTTTCTAAAATTTTAGGAAATTCAGAACCTACTATTTTTTATAACAAACTTAAATTTTAATGAATTCAATTCATTTTATTATATATTCAAAATGTGTAAGTTTTGAACCTCATAAAATAAATTGAATGAAATTTATTAAAAAAAATGCACCAGGTTTGAAAATTAATAAAATCCATAAAAAAATATATATATACTTGCAGAACTATGAAGCAATGTCAAGTGGGATTTGAGTAGGGACAACAGAGAGTGGACCTTTCGGTTACAGAACACTCAGCAAAGATAAGAGACCTTCACTCAGCAATTTTCGAGTTTCCAAGTACTTCTTGCAGTCCTTATCAAATCGTTCAAGACTAGAGAACTAAAAGATAAGGAAGCACAGGCAAACAGCTTGCTTCAACTCTATAGTGCTGCTGCTACTACTAGCTGAAATGGAATCTCTGAAACTGCTTCATCTTTTAGTTTATATCATGATTGTACAACCAACAACAGTGAGAGGTTTCCAGACATGTGAATTCCAAGCAATTTACAATTTCGGCGATTCAAATTCAGATACTGGCGGAAGATCAGCCGCACTATCGCCGGTCACTTCACCAAACGGCGAGTCTTTCTTTGGTCATCCTTCCGGTAGATTTTGTGATGGTCGTCTTATCATTGATTTCTTAGGTAAGCTCACACAACAATCTATCGTGCTAAGTTTATGAATATTTTCTGAATTCTGTCACTGTGTTATCTGGATCAGCTGAGAGACTCGAATTGCCATACCTTAGTCCATACTTGGATTCAATTGGGACAGATTTCAGGCATGGTGCGAATTTTGCAACAGGAGGTTCATCCATCCGCCCTGGGGGCTATAGTCCATTTCATTTGGGCATACAAATTGCTCAGTTTGTTCAATTCAAAGCTCGCTCCACTGCTCTTTATAACAAACTCAGCCCCACTGGTACATCAACTTCTTATTCTCCTTTACCACCGTAACTGTTTAACTATGCTGAGACCTTCTCACTTAAGTGTTCGTTGAAATGCTTAGCAGAACCAGGGAAAGTTCCACCGTTTAAAAGCAATCTACCGAGGCCTGTAGACTTTTCGAGAGCTTTATACACATTTGACATAGGGCAGAACGACCTGGCTTACGGGTTTCAGCAGACAACAGCACAGCAAGTTGTAATATCCATTCCTGATATTCTCGGCCAGTTTTCACAAGCAGTGCAGGTGGCCAAACTAGACCTGTATTGTCGGTGGAAAGATCGTAATTTGTGCTTATACTTTTGAATTTTGATATGGTTTCAGAAATTATACCAACAAGGGGCTAGATTTTTCTGGGTTCATAATACTGGTCCACTTGGTTGCTTGCCTTATAATGTTGTATATAATGCAAAACCTGGTAATACTGATCGAAATGGATGCGTGAAGCCTATAAATGATGTCGCCCAGGAGTATAACCGTCAGCTACAAAAGAAAGTGACTCAGCTCAAAACACAGTTGCCTGGTTCAGTATTTACATATGTTGATGTCTATTCAGCTAAATATCAACTAATTAGTTCTGCAAAGAGTCTAGGTAACATTTCTCATCGTTTTATGTTCGATTTTGCAATAGAAAAACGATACTATACTATTTTTGGATGATGCAATCTACAGGGTTTGTTGATCCAATGAAATTCTGTTGTGGAAGTTACTATGGATACCATATTGATTGTGGAAAGACAGCCTTAGTGAATGGAACAGTTTATGGTAACCCATGTAAGTATCCATCAGTGCATATTAGCTGGGATGGTATACACTATTCTCAAGCCGCTAATATATGGTTAGCAACTCAAATTCTCAATGGCTCTCATTCTTATCCATTAATCTCAGTTGAGAATGCTTGCCAATATTTATGAATGCCATTTCGCTTTCAGTCAATGATTTTTGTGCAAAAAGGTAAATATGGTTATCCCTGAAAGCTCTAAATTATTATTGAGCTGGTAACATTTATATGTATCTATGTAATGTTCTCAATACGAAGGCAAAATATGGCAGAATTTGCCTTCTTGCTGTTGTTTTTTAAAGGATTCAAACTAAAATTGAGTTGTAACTTTAAAGGATTCGTATCAATATAAAAGACAAAAGAATCAATTCCTGTTACATCAACTAGATAGCAATTTATGTCTGATCTGATGCACGCTTTTGGATTACTTCAAACTCATATATTTGATGTGTCCTTCTTTACAATAAACCGATAGTAGACGTTGAAAGATCAATTGAAACATCAGCTTCAGAGTTGAGTAGCCTATGAAAAGAAAAGAAGGAAAAAGAAAAGCATATGCTTGCTTGCCACTTTATCACTTGTATGTCTCCTTTTGAAGAAGTTCTTTCCTTCCTCGTGTTCTTACACATTTTCTCCTCTTCACTCCATCCCATTTCCAGCAACATTAGATTCTATGCTATTTCTCTTTTCGAGGATTTGCTTCATTATTTCTCTTATATATCATCGCCCTCAACCATTTTTTCCATTAATTACTAGTCACATGCTATCTCTGCTCTTTGTAGCTCACAAAGGTGCGATCCAAAGCAATGATCTTTGTTTTCATCGGTTCAGCATACCAATGGGGTCTTCCATTCAAAGAAACAGCTTTCAACGTGAACGAGGCACGTTCCGTAGATGAAATTATTTTGCTATTTTTAGGCATCTTTCTCAGAGAAAAAAGTTGAATGCAATTTCACGAGTTTGATCCAACTATTTTATGGTCATCAGAATATGAATCAAAACCAAAGCCATAAAGGACATTACGTGAGGATGGTAAAGATGTTGGCTTGCGGCTATTTGTGCATGGATTCCATATAAAGCCAAACCCCATAGACATAGCGACGACGCAAGCCAGTCCATTAGCTGACCCTAAGACACAACATGGTGTCGCCAATATATCAGGCAGAAAATTGATATTTCGCGACGCACAACTGTCGATATCAAAAGAATCGGAAACAGCTTTGTCTTCATGATTTTGGAAGAACACTTGATTATTGAGTGTGGATGATTGTTTGTAATGAGATTTTGCAAATTCGTTATCTTCAGAAATTAAAGAGTACCACTTTTCCGAAATGGATTCGAATATGAGAAGTGATTTGACCAGAAGTATTTCCTCTACCAATTGTTGGGGAATATACGCCATTGATGTACTCTGACAGCAAAATCAAGAGCTTGTTTTCTTTTGTTACTTGAAGGCATAGTTATAATTAGTAAGGACTCAACTCCAAGTTCCAAGTCTACAAGGTAAAGAAAGAAACATCATGTAAGAATTTATAGGCATTCCTATAATCCTAGTCATATTGACTAGGATTAGGAGAAGAATTGTATCTCTTGTTGGGAGAATTAGACATAATTAAGGTATTATTATTTATGCAGTAGAATTAGAGTACCTCCTAATTAGGATATAATTATTTACAAAGTAGAATTAGACATATTTTCTGTATTCCTGACTAGATATAATTTATTCCAATTTATAATGAAAAGATGATATTATTAATGAGGAATGCATGTAGAGTTTTAGTTATACTAGCAAACAACTAAAGTCTAGAGGTCAGACTGTTCTCCCAAAGTGGAGAAAGAAGTTGGAGTCCTGGGTTTGAGCCTTAGATTTTTTAAAAATTTAAATGTTCTTACTTCTAAAAAAAAAAGTGAGCTTTAACCGAATATCTAATGAACATGGTAGAAACTTGCTCAACTACTACCCTGTGCAAAGCATCATTTAGAGACGTTTTGGCTACAATTTTTTAGCTATTCCTTAAACAAAAAATTATCAGCTAAGCAGAAATGCAACAACAAAAAATAAAATTTAAATTAAACATATCCGTAGAACTGCAGTTTGATGTTGTAAAACAATAAAGCACCTGCGAAATAAGTTTTCAAACACCACTTCTGAGTATTTTGTTAAAATGATGTCTGTTATTACTTAAATGATTTATTTAATTAAACTTATAATTTTTTCTTATTTTTAGAATAGTTCATTGACATTTAAAAATATTTTTCCTTACTATCCTATACAAACTGAATCAGATTATTTCCGATTTCATCTCCCTATCTCTAAAATATCTCATATTAATTCTTCTGAAATAATAATCCCTAAATTCCTCCTTGAATCTCTTTAATAATAACACCATTAAAGTTCTTTCTACACTAAGTTTATTTTTCCTATAATATCTCCGCTCCTAATGTGTATATAGTTTATTTTTCCTATAATATCTCCGCTCCTAATGTGTATATTTAAGATTTACATTGTTCTTTCTATATTCTAGTCATGTTTCTTTATATTGTATTTGATTGATTTAACTGAAAGAACAATGCAGTTGCAGCTAATCAAAACATTTTATAATCTTTTCCATCAATCTAAATTCAACTTAACTTCTGATTGTCTCGATTAAACATTCTCCATATATTGTTTGGTCGACAGTATATTATCATTTTGATCATGAATATGTTTCGCTAATTGTGCATAGTAATGTTCCGATAGGATTGTAAATTTTTATAAGATAACGCGATTGTAATGAATGAGCCGATGAATATCATTTTTGTGATTATATCCTGATCATATATAATCAGGATCATGCATTACTATATGTTCAATTCAATAATTCAAATGAAAAAATGAGGAAGCCATAATTTGTTATAAGGACTTGTAATCAATTGAATACTACAAGATTAAGCTAAAAAGACTAAACTATTCAGCTGATCTACTAAAACTATAAAAAGCAAAAGTTGTCGCCTATAGTAAACAACAACAAAAATGGCGATGAACAAAACAGAACATAGCTTGCTGGTCACTAAAACAGTGCAGCAAAATTAGTTTTTTTAACATGGTCCCAGGGCATCGAAGCAATTTGGTGAAATTAGAGACTACGTGTATCCAAATACCCGTGCACTGTCCACTTGATATGACCAGTTATGAGGCCTACATTGCGCGTCTTATGTGTGAGATACTATCATACCAACTCTGGAAATGCCAACGGGTTTCACAAGACTTGTCGCAGAAATTGTAGCTAATTTAGTCCAAGATTCCACGACGCCATATTCCTTCATCACCCAAATTAACTTTCCGTCACAAATACACAATGAACCTTGATAGTTGAACAACGGAACCCAAGACCAATAATAGAAGTAAAGACGCTATTATCTTGCGGTCTCTCTATAGTGAAATTTTTTTCTGTCGCTAAATCCAAAGCAATGATTTTCTTTTACATTGGTCCTCCATACCAGTGGAGTGCTCCATTCGAAAGGAAACCTTTCGACAAGAATGTGCCAAAATCATCAAACACACTTATTCCACTGCTTATTTCGACGGTCTTCCATGAATTTTTTCTCAAAGAGAAAATTCGAATGTTATTTTGAGAGTCCGATCCAATTATTTTATAGTCATCAGGATGCGAATCATAACCAAAGCCATGAATATCACGACCAAAGGATGGTAACGATATTCGCTTGCGGCTATTTGTGCATGGATTCCATATATAACAATATCTCTTAAACATAGCAGCGACGCAAATCAGTCCATTAGCTGACCCTGCTACACAACACGGTGTTGCTATTTTTTTATCTGGAAAGAGATTTTCCACGACGCACTAGAGTCAATATTAAAGAATTCAAAATCAGCTTTGTCTCCATATTTTTGGAAGAAAATTAGGGGTGTTCAAAAACAAAATCTAACAAAAATAACCGACCGAATCGATGAATTTCAGTTTTTCGATTCAGTTTTTTGGTTACAATGATTCGGTTTCGATTCTTCATTTTATATGTTTTCGGTTTATGCAGTCGATTCAGTTTTTATTAAAACAAAACCGATATAACCAAACCGACCAATTAAATAATAAAAATCTTTAAAATATATAATGTAACTTAATTTATCTCTTTAACTGCGTTAAGGATATCTAATATTCTTAGAAATCCTAACTTTCCATTCATAACTGTCCTCAATTCTAAATTATATATCTTTTAAAGACCTGATATTAATCATGAAATATGGATAGAAGACAATTTAGTTAAGCTTGTCCACAAGTTTTTGTTCATTTATCTCATATTTTTTTAGTGAAACTCCATTACTGCACAATTAACATTCACCAATATGTACTAACGAAGTGTGGCTCAGTTGGCTAAACGGGCTGAGTAAGTTGGAGGAGAATAAGGTTTGAATCCCACTAGATATATTTATTGGGAGGGATGAAGAGCCTTAATTGTTACTAAGCCCCGAACAAAATTATCTCATTGAAAATACCTATAAATATTATAAAAAAACATTCACCAATATGTGCCCATTTTATTTTATTATCCTAATTATTAAACATCCATTCAATTTTATTAAGTTTTAAATAATAATTTATTTTATGTATATAATAAAGATGATTAGGAAAAAACTAAAATAACTGACCGAATCAACCGAATCAAATTGATTGATTCGGTTCGGTTAACTTTTAATTTTAATTCTGTTTCGATTAATATTTTTTGAGTTTCAATTTTTGGTGTATTCGGTTCGGTTATTCAACTGAACCGACTGATGAACACCCCTAAAGAAAACTTGATTATTGATGGCCGATGATTGTTTGTAATGAGATTTTACAAATTCAAGATCTTGAGAAATTAAAGAGTACCACTTTTTTGAAACGGATTTGAATCTGAAAAACGACTTAACGGGAAGCTTTGGAAGTATTTCGTCTATTAGTTGTTGGGGAAGATCCATGGCTGCAAAGTCAAAAGCTATTTTTCTTTTCTTACTAGAAGACATCTCTATCTAATTAGTAACGAATTTAACAAAAAAATAATTGGTGACGAAATAAATTTTATTTATTTCAACCACAAGTTCTAAGGATACCAAGAAAAGAAGCAGTATGCAAGGCTTAGGGTATAATTATTTACACGGTAGAATTAGAGTATCTCCTAAGTAGGATTAATATTTATTGACATGGAACAAGATTTTTTCTTATTATACTAGCCTATAATTGCTGTGCTTGCGGAATCTAATTACTTCCATTTTATTTCTCTATCTCTATAATATCTCATAATAATTGTTCTATGGTAATTATAAGCACTGAACTTTAACGATCCTTCTCACGAAATGATAATAAGAGCTATATAATGCATTATTCTACAAGTGTTATCTACTTGAAGTGGTTTCAATGAAATTTGATCAAGTTTTGTCAAACCTAAACCTCATAAAATTAGTACCTAAGCCCTAAAGGGTCTAAAATGGTCAAAACTAGTCAAAACCAGTCAATTTCGGGCAGTTTCGGGCAAAATTGGTCGGACCGGTCCGTACGGGTCGACCTGGATTCATACCGGTCAACCTAGATATGTATGGGTCGATCAGTCGAACCCATATGGGTCCAACCAATCCGCACCGATTCGAAAACTTCTAGAATTGCCCAATTTGGTCCTAACGGGACCTGTACGAGTCTAGGCCACCCGTACAGATCCCCCAGACACACAAACAGTCAGTTTTAATGCCCCAAATCGACCATAAACAAATAAAATCTGTCATAAACGCATAAAATCAGTCATTTAATGCTTTCAAACCTAATTTCCCTCTATAAATAGGAGGCATTTCTTCACATTTCAAAGGGAGCACAATTGAGAAAAGATAACAGAAAGCAAATACTACTAGAGGGAAGTAACTCTAGCAAGCTCTTGAGGTTATAGCAAGGGTATAGAAGAAGTATAGAAGTTATAAAATAGGGGGAAAACCATTCCACATTGATTTTGCCCACATTTTATTTCTCTCTAGCTTCATACTTAGGATTGGGGAAGGTTCTGTCCACACAAACACTCACCTAAAATAATTCTAAATCCATCATTTCATCATCTACTTTGACAAAGTTTCCATTCGGCATTGGAATCGTTCTAAAGTGGATTCAAAGCGTAAAGGTAATGCTCCTGAGTTTCAAAGGGACTCATATCTCAATTATTTATTTATCGCTCTCCATCTATTCAATTCTGTCTAGTCTTTTATTCATGTTTTTGGGTTTAGTCCTAACCCATATGAGCCTTGTTGGCACCTTATGCTCTTAGGGATATTAAAGTGGTGCGTCATACTCATACGAAAGACAATCTCATTTTTATTTAGTTTGTCCTCCATTAATCTGCTTGTTAAATTAAACTAAGTTTCTGCTCGGAAGCAGACAGGGCCCGTACGAGTCCCTCGTACCCATATCGATCCTCCCCAGTAGCCGTACGGGTCCCACCTCACCCATACGAGTATTAGCCCCAGGCATAACCCATAGTTCCCCTTTTTTTAATCATTAAAATCAATCAACTCACAATTTGTCTTGCGATCATTTTCACTAATAATCCGGTAAATCAACCCACAAAAGTTAAAATATATTTTTATAACAAAATACGTTGAAGACTTGTTATTTCTCTCTAATCCTAGAAGCCGTCCGGACACTATCGATCGCAAAACCGCCACGCTAACATAATCACATTTTTTCTCATAAAATGTTGACTTATGATGTGCTATAAACTGTGCTTATCTTTGTGGATGCAGAGGAATTTTTTTTATTTGGTTTTATAACTTAGAACAAATGTATAAGTTCTCTTGCAATTCCCCCATTTTCCCCTGGTTGTAATTTTTATTCTCCCATTTTACTGCTTGTACAATATTATAAACTGTTGAATGCATGAAAGAGTGTAGTAAATAGACTTTCTGTGATAACTCCCCAAATGATGAAAACAAAACGCTTTTACGCGGTGAATGTAATTTTGAATTAACTAAATGGGAAATAAGTGACTCATCCGATACCCGAATCTCTGATAAAAAAATGTATGAGTCTCCCGCCCAATGGGAACCGTACCAAAACTCTTTCTCAAGTAGACAACTTGGGTGGTGACTATTATTTTTATCGAGATTTGGGTCTCGATTCTTTTATTCATAAAATTGGCTAAAATGTGATAACTTGAACTAAATGATTTCATCACGCTTAAATTAATCAACCACCCCAATGGACCCCATCTTTCACCAAGGCGCCAAAAAAGACCCGCACGTCATCGACACTTCACAGTAATAATGCCGAAATCTCTCCCTAAATCACTTTAATAATAACACAATTAAAGTTTTTTCTACTCTAAGTGTATTTTTCCTATTATTGATCTCCTGATGCATAATTGTATATATTTTCCATTTACATCGTTCTTTCTATGTATATTCTCTTCGTGTTTCTTTATAGTATATATTTTGTTGATTAAAAATCTTCCATATGTTATATAATCATTTCTTGTCATAGTGTTTCTAATATAATGGATGAATCAAAAATATTTTCACTTTTACATACTTTTAAGACTCCACATTTGAAAAAAATAGATAATCTTAAGATTCAAAATGAATCAACAAAAATTTTTCCACATTATAAACATATTGAATTGCAATTCGACGTTCAAATTACCCAAAGAGGCAGATCTTGCTTTTTATTTTGAGTCTCCAATAAATTTCAACAATCAAAATTCGAGTTCAGTTAATTAAGAGGTAATCTTTTCTATTTAGTTAAGGACATTAATTAATACTCCCTCTTTATAGAGAATAAATAATTATAACCTCCCTTAGCTTTGACAAAATGTACTGCTACCTCGTGTGTTTTAAAAACCTAATTTATATTTCTCTATGGTAGTATTGGGTGGAGAAGGCATTGTAGCATTGCGGGAAAGTATCTGATATGACATTGAAGAAATGGAAGATGAATTCGAATTTTAATTATGTGTCGATAGCCGATTCCAAAGATGAAGGCTGTAGATAATCAGGCGAGAATTTAGGTCCGGTAATCCAACCAAATTCGACTCCATGATTAGGGTTTCTATGGAGCTAGGTTATTAATTGACAATTGAATTTACGTGTTTTTTGCTAGATTTGTTATAGGAAAAGAAAAACAGTGTAATGAGGTCCAATTTATTGAATTACCACCACTCTTTGATTTGTGTATAACTTCTTATATACTTGGTGTAATTATTGCTGCAAATAATTGGTCTCAAGCCAACGAGCATCGAAGCCAAACGACGACTATATACATATCTTGTATCGGTTTCTTGTGCAGCAATTAGTTTTTATCATATTTCAATCATCAAGGATAGAAAAATTCACGATTGATTCTATTCTACTTGAAATGGCGTAAATCGGTTGTTGGGCAACATCAATTTCCTTTGCTTTATGTGAGTTCAACTGAAACAATGCTGGAATCCATCAATGTAACCCATGAAATCAATAGGTGGGATGTTGTATTTTTAAGATTTGGAGTTTGAGTGGGTGGTGTTAAAAAATAAAATAATACTTTGCGAATTCTTAAATTTATATCAGTTTAAGCTGATAAATGCATTCATCATTCTATGAATAGAAAAAAAATTGATAAGCATTCCAGTTATTTTTCTCAATGTTATTAAAATCGTACATCTAGTTCGAACGGTAAAACTGTGAATCATCAGCAATTTTGAATTTGGCATGCTAATAAGTGTCTTATAAATATGTTAGACAATAGTGCAGAAGTTTGTGTTTTCTGTGGGCATTTGGTAGCCACATGGGAGCTTATGGAATATTGAATCATACAATTCAGTTTGAGATCATTTCATATCAATGCTTCATAAAAGGTTGGATTCTGAAATTTTGTTAATGGTTCTAAATTAGCCCCCTAAGACCACAATCAAGAATCCTAATTGCCAATTCACAAGCTAAATTAGCAGTATTCGCAGAGTTGCAATAATCAAGTGCACGATATTATTTTTATGTTACGGGTGTGATAATACTTTTATGAACATGTCATTATAAAATAAAATCAATTTTTACAAGAAATATATTTTCCCTATTATGAAGATTAGCTAATTTATTTGTGTAAAGGTCTTAGCTTTGGTTGAGCCTTGAAGATATGATTCTAGAAATCACAAGTTTATAAAATTTGAATACCTACACAGGTATATAACGAATGCCGAGCCATTATAATATGATTTATATTTATCTATGAGTCAATATTAGTATATATATTAGTGGTGCATTCTATGATTACTTTAGTTTTTATAAAGTGCTTATTACTTTTCATTTTTTTACAAGAGGATAAAAAAAATATACTCCTATGTAGTATATATCAGTATACATTTTTTTTATAAAGTGAAATAAATCCATTAGTATACATTTTTTAAGTGAAATATAAAAGTTAATTTTAAGTGGGTATTTATTAAAGAAATAACTAAATGTGGGATGAGATAAAAAAAATTCAGAAGTGATGATTAATTTGAAAATGAGGGGAGAGGAGAAATTGATTAAAAATTTAAAATAAAGAACCGCATTTATCAAAAAGCTGAAAATTGATTAAAAAATCTGACAAAATATATCCAAAATTTTAAATAGTTTGAGACATACCATAAATTAATAAACAGTACAAAAAAGTTGCACAATTTTTTCTTTAACCCCGAAAACACACGGTTGTGTATATCTTAAAAAATTATTAGTTAAGGAAGTTAATGTAACCAAATACTATAAAAGACGTAGTGAAATACTCCTGTCATTTGAGTATTAGAATAATTTTTCCCCGCTCAAATTTAGCAAGTAGATGTAGAACCACCACATACCACGTGCCATCCATGGAATTGATTTCTCGACAACATTTTGTCATTAATAAATTAAAATTGTACCTATAATTGGTTAAAAAAATAAGATTAAATGTGTATACTGTTCTTTAAATTTGATATATTTTATTACATACTACTTTCAATTTTTAAGTGATTCACTTTATCTCTTAAAGTTGGTAAAATTAATACAGTTTATCCCCTCATTACCACGTTCAGTTTTTGGTTGGTTTGACTTTTTAAAGATGTCATTTATTAAATTTTTCTGTCTCTAATCAGAAGTTGACATGTGACATTGAGAGGCAAACTATATTAATTTTACTAACTTTAGGGGTAAAGTGAAATACTTAAAAGTTAAAAGTGATATGTAACAAAACGTGTCAAATTCGAAGGCAATGAATGCGTTAACGTACGTAAAAATGATGCTATGTTACTTTTGGATGATGTAATTTACAGGGTCTATGATCCAATGAAATTTTGTTGTGGGAAGACAGCCTTAGTGAATGGAACAGTTTATGGTAACCCATGTAAGTATCCATCAAAGCATATTAGCTGGGATGGTACACACGATTCTCAAGCCGCTAATATATGGTTAGCAACTCAAATTCTCAATGGCTCTCATTCTTATCCATCTTTCTCTCTTGAGAATGCTTGCCAGCATCTATGAATGTCATTTCGTTTTCAGTCAATCAGCTTCGTGTAACAGGTTCAGGGTGAGTTTGATTTTGTTTTTCAAACTGTTGTTTCAATAAATTGCTCTCACAAATATTTTATAAAACTATATATTCTGACTTTAAACAACGCATTTTGATCATTCACACTAAATAATTAGGAATTGTCTGATTTATTTTTTCCAAAATCAAATATGTTGCTTATAAGAAAAGCTTGAAAATGGAGCTTTTAAAATAAGCAGTCTGGAAAAATAATCCCAAACTGGCCTTGAATTGAAAGCTCTAAATTATTATTAGGGTAAACTTTAAAAACATGCCATGTGGTTTGACTGTTTTACTAAAAGGTCTTTGTGGGATTTTTTTTTTTTTAAATAGTGCTTGTGGTTCTAAAAATTAACAAAAAAAGGACAACCACAGGGTATTTTTTGAAAATTAGCTTTTTTTATTAATGTTACACCAGGTATATTAATAAATATATTATTTAAGAATAATATATGAAGGTTTGAGTAAGTTTCATAAATTTTTCATTTTATTATGATTATTTAAAGTTGTCATCAATTTTTAATTGAAAAAAATATTTGTATTTCTCAAAAAATTTAAAATTTATCACTAAAATATATTATATTTTTATTTACTAAGTTGTAAAGTTTCACTTCAAAATGAAAGGGATTACCCTTCAGAATATAGTTTCAAAATTTTAAAAATTCTTTTTTTTCTTACTTTTAAAACCACGAACATCCTTTAAAAAAAATTTACCAAAACTATTTTATAAAATAATTAAATTACACGACATATTTTTAAAGTTTACCTTTATTATTAAGGTAATGAGATTCATATGTATCTATTTAATGTTCTCAATAAAAAGGCAAAATATGGCTAAATTTGGCTTCTAGCGGTTGTTTTTTACCAGTTAACTCTATGTCAAATCATGACTTTGATGTATTGTTTATGTAAGTAATCATCAATTCTGTTAGCTTTTCACTTAACTAAGTTGGTGAAAATATTATTTCGTGGAATAAAAATAGAAATATATAAAAAGATGTTAAATATGATATATTATTCATCTAAAATCCGTCGATGCACGGAAAAGTTAAAAAATGAATAGTTTTTTCGTGAGATATATATAAACTAGGAAAAACTTTTCCGTGCGTCGACGGATTCTAAACATATATACTTTAGTATATTTTATATCTTTCTATTTATTTCTAATTCTATTTCACGGAATGGGATTTCCGCGAATCAAACGCCATATTTGATCTTGCATTGGCTTAACCGATCCAACCTACGCAGAGAATCTAATCCATCATCATTTCTTGTCTTTTTTCCAAATTCAGAATGGGTAGCTTCATCAAATGATGAATAAGGCTAAAACAAATATTCACCTTGAATTCAGAACAGAAATTGAGTTATAACTTCACAGGATTCGTATCAATATAAAAGACAAAAAGATCAATTCCTGTTACATCAACTAGATAGAATTTTTGTTTGATGTACGCTTTTGGATTACTTCAAACTCATATTTGATTTTTCCTCCTTTATATTAAAGCTATAGTAGATGCTGACAGATCAAATGAAACATCAGCTTCAGAGTCGAGTAGCTTAGCTTATCAATATGGAACACAACCAATTCCAATGAATAATTGGGTATACCAGAACAAGAAAATGATATATCAACTTTTCATTATTTATTGAAAATGAAACCATACAAAAACAACATAAAAAAGAATCAGAGAAAAAACAAGAGCAAAATGCAACCATCTGATCCTGTTATAGATATAATTTTCTTTTTACAAGTAAATTTACCTGTTCATGATATTTTAGATTATAATGCCTCGTTTTCATCATCCTTTAGCAATTCGATTTCTGTATCAAGAAGTTTAACTAGTGATTTCGACTTTCTATTCCGAACTTTACCTGCATCTTTTAACAACTCGGCCAATCTTCTCTTCTCATCGACCACATCAGGATTCGCAGTTCCTAGCTTCTCCTCCCTCATGCCAACAAGATAGTCCAGAATTTCAATAGCATCATCCGACCTGTGTAGTTATAAAAATACAACATTAAAATCTAAAAATATAACCGAAATAATAAATAATGGGGAGTCTTAGAGGATAAAAATTGTACCTTCCCATTGCATCATATGTGCCTGCTAGATTGCTGTATACTCCTAATGTATCTGGATGACACGGTCCGTATTCTTTTTCTAAAATGTTTCTTGCCTCTTCGAAAAAATCTGCAGCCTCATTTATGGCGAATCGCTGAACACAGGCTAACCCCATTTGATTCAAAGCAATACCGAACAATGCAGATTTCTTCTCTCCACTAGATCGAAACTTTGAAATGGCATTCTCAAAGGCATTATAAGATTCAGCATATTTCCCGATCATATAGTACATGACTCCCAATTGTGCTTCAATTCCGGCTATTGTACTTAGTTGTCCTCGAGAATCGCTATAAATTTTCAAAGCTTTCTTAAGTAACTTAACAGCCTCATTGAATTCGTTCATCGATTGGTATATAGCAGAAATATCAGTCAATCCACTGGCTATCTCTTCTGCTGGAATCCCATGATTGGATTTTTTAAAAATACGAAGTGCGTTTTCACAGTAGGATTTCGAATCCTTGAACTTCCCTATTCTGTTATACAAATCAGCCAAACGTACATAGACCGAACCCACAGCTGAATGATTCTCGCCTTTCCTCGGTTTAAACACAGTAAGCACTTTCTGATAAGCGAAAACAGCTTCATCATAGCGTCCTAACGACAAGTACGCATCTCCAATGCTGCAATCAATCGAAGCAACATCAAAATCTTGCCCATGTGCTGCCATAGCCATACTTGCTAGAACATAATGCTCGAGAGCTGCCTCGTAATCTCCTTTTGCCTCGTAAATCAGTCCCATAAGCCGTCTATCTGCTGCTTCTTCAAGGGATGAAATACAGCCTTTCTCCTTGTGGATACCGAGCGCCATCTGGCAATGCTTCTCAGCCTCAATAAATTCCAATGCTTGTACATGAGCCTCAGCGATATACCGACACGTTTCACCCACTCGAGGGTCAGTTTCCCCCAACACTTGTTTTTGGATCTCAAGCCCTGATGTATAACACAGAATTGAATTTTCGATTTGGCCGAGCATCGCATAAGTATCCCCTAACTGCATACATCCTGCAAATTTAGCGAGTGCGTGATCTTGACCATCCTCTATGACTGGAATGTCAATGGACCGCTCAAGAACAGAAATCGCCTCATTATACAGGCCTAAACTGCAATATATTGCAGCCAATACATGCAAGGACATCACATATTCCAAATCAGGCTTTCCATTAGCACAAACCTCAAACGATTTCCTAGCTCGAAGAGCAAATTCAAGAGCCTTCCGTGGATTTTCGCCTGAAGTAATCATATCCTTTGTTTGTTTGAGCAAGAACGGTCCAAGTTTAGGATTATCTAATGCTGCCTCAAGTAGACTATCTGTACCATTCTGAAACTTCACAAATTTCTTCTGCCTCTTAACTCCATTAGGGTTTCTCATGCCCTTAGATCTGTTCTTAGGATTTGACGAATTTTGTTCAACAGAAGCATTGCCTTTGAATTCAGCAACATTTTCTGTGACTACAATCTCTTTAGTTATCTCCACTTCCTTGATATATCCAACCAGGTGAAACAACTCGGAATCGATCCTGGATTCTGCGCCATAGGACAAATAACTAGCCCTTGAAGGGGAAGGCTCGGAGCTCTGCATTTCACACACATTGTGATACAATTGTTCAATTGAGGTGTCAACGACGCCATTAATAGTTAAATCAATTGAGTCACTGCGGCCGCTGTGTGAACTCAGCGTACTTCTTGGAGACCTTTGTTGGCTGTAATAGTCTCCATTTCTATCATTCTCCAATCTTTCTCCTTCTGCTTCTTTCATGGCTAATCCTCTGTCCGTTTAATTGAAACAAATATTAATTTCGAATTCAACAGCAACAAGCTATTGGTATTCGAAATATGAATTTCAAAACATACTAACAAATACCAAACACAACGAAGAAATTTAAGCAAGGAGATAAACTATTTGGATGTAAATTGAAGAGTGGTACCTTTATGAGGTTGAGATTCTAGTTGGTACACAGAGAAGGAAATGGAGCTGTATATATATGTGTGTGAAGTTGAAGAGGAAGACGAAGAAGGTGGGATTATAGGGGACAAAAAAGGCATTATGGAAATAATGAAACAGATAATTTAGAAAAATTATATAAAGGAAAGATAAAGCTATGGAGAAAAGATACGAGTAGGTGTGGGGTTACAGTTGCAGAGAGGTGGAATGTTGAAGCATTGAGGAAGGCGACTTCTCTCCCACCCACCCTTTTCCCTTCTCTTTGAAACAGTCTTCTCCTCTTTCATTTATTTTATCCTTTTAATGCTCATGATTTTTTTCTTACGTTGTTTGGATTGTATATCTGGGTGTTGTGGGTGAGTCTCTTAATATAAATTTTTTTATATTTACTAAAACTTAAATTCAAGACCTTGCTTAAATGATATTAAGTGGCTTATCACTTAGATCAACCCTTATTGATCTTATTGAAATTTATTCCTATTCTCATTATAATTATTGTCTATTATGATTGCATTATCAAATTTAATTATAATGTATTAAACGTCTATTTGATGTGTTTGTATTATTTACCAAAAAAATGTTTCCATTGCCCATGCAATGTGTTTATTAATATGTACAAATTGTATTATTTACCAAAAAAATGTTTCCATTGCCCATGCAATGCGTTAAATTATTATTTCAATTTACATTATCTCTTAGTACAATGAAATTGGATATTGGATATTGGATATGTACATTCAATTAATACACTTTTCATTATAGTTATTAGTCATTGTTACGTGTAAATATAATGATAAAAGAATCACGAGTGTTTTTTTTATAGTTTCAACTTTTTGGTTTATAGCTTTCATTTTTTAACTTTTAATAAGATTAAAAATAAGAAGTTTAATGGCTTATTTAGTTGTAGAAAATTTCTTCTATTTTCTATTTTTAATTTTCTTTTCATTTTCTAAACTTTCAGTACTTAATTTTTTAAATAGTTAGTTTATGTTTTTATTTTAAAAAATAATTAATATTATAATTTAAATTTTATTTTTTGAAAATATTATAAGTGTAATAAAAATATTATAAATTAAAGTAAAGTATTCATTTTATATAAAATTTTAACTTGTTTTAAATAAAATTTGCATCATTAGGCTTGCAATAATAATAAAGAAAAACCATATGTCACTCAATGTAGACTCGAATATGTGACTTCTATTATCACAACTTCATACTCAACCACTAGGCCTTATCCTTTGCTACTTTAAACTAATCAATCATAAAATGATGAATATATAATTTGATTCATCTATGAAGTATTTAAACTATAAAAATTTTTTTTTGTCTACATTATAATAATGTTTGTCTTTAATTCTTTAAAAGCTTGTTCTATTACAATATGCAATTAAAAATAAATGCTTTAAATTCGCCAATGTATGGTTTCCCATAATTCGTATGCTTACACGAGACCTTTAATTGATACGTCTTAGTACAATAAGGAGCTAAGAATCAAAGAATATTAAAAACATATTTAAGTTTTATTGATTAAAAAATAATATTAATTAATTTAAAATAAATTTATATAAATTAGATCATATTAAGTCGAAACAATATGCAATAAAAAAGTTACCAACTAAATAAGAAAAATAACTAAATAAATAAACTAAAAGTATATTAGTAAAAAATGATTTTTTTATTATTAACAAGTAATTCTACAAGTATATATATATTAGAAAAAAATAAATTAAATCAATAAATTATTCTATTGGATACACAAATCGTGTTTATTAAGTTTGAAAAATTTCAGAAAATATAAAAAAAAGTTTTTCTATTAGATGTTTTCTTTTGCAAGGCATAATTTAAAAAATTCTGAAAAGTCGTTTTCAATTTTTTTATTTGGAAAATTCTGCAACTAAACAACAGTTTGCATTTTTTAGTTTTATTAAAAAAATTCTGAAAAAAAGTCAAATTTTCTACAACTAAACATACCTAAGAGAATCTTTAGTAGATAGTAGATTTTAGGATTATGTGGCATGTGGAATAGACACCCACAATGATGACATGTCAATGATTTTAAAAATAGACAATATATTTTAAGAAACTAGCTACACTAAATTATCTATTTTATAGTGGATTGTATTAAAAAAGAATTAATTATTTACTAAATTAATTTTTTTCATAACTAACCAACATTTGAATTTTATATTAAGCATTAGAATATTAATAAAGTTGATGAGTAGGTAGTCCATTTAATTGTCTACATGTAGAAGATCAAATAGATAATGTTCAATATTTATTGTGTCACATCATACAAGAAAGAGAAAATAGAAGGGGCTTTTATATGGTGGACCGGGTCCTTTTATGACCATATAATCCAAAGACTAATATTTAATAAAGATTTAATTAAATATTTTCTCTTTTTAATTAAATATCGTTTTATTAATTATCGACCCATAATTATAAAAGGACTTAAAATAATTCAATACACCCTATAATTTTTCAAATAAAAGAGCTAATATATAATTATTTTATAATTAATTCATTATTTATTTATACATATATATTAAAATTATTATTACAATAAACAACCCGTTTGAGAAAATTGGCACCATTAACGGCTTTTGAACGGGGAAACAAAAAGGTTGGGAATCACCCAAGGCTGACACGCTTGTCTAGGACGGATCGCGAAGGCTGTACTCTATAGTGACACGTGAATTACAATAAAGTTTGATCTAACACTTTTTCCCACTCAAGGAGTCAGCTTTTTGTATGGTCCATGTAGAGTAGACCACTCAAAATATGCTAGCCAGCTTTTTTATAAGAAAATCCAGCAAATTTATGGGCCCAAAATATTATCAAAAGCCCCACCCTATAGCTTCTCTGTTTCCTTCCACGGTTGGATCCGTCGGTAAAAAAAATTCTACATGATGAGATAGGGTGTTTAGAGCATTTTTAATAAAAAGTAAATTCTATAATTACGTCAAGCTTATATTAATAATAGATTAATAATTTTAAAAATAAATAAAAAATTATATTAAATTGTATTTATTTAAAGTTATGTAATTAAATAATAAAAAATACTTAATTATAAGTTTGTTTTAATGTTATAGATTAAAATATTAATTAATTTTATGAGTTGGCAGTCCATTTGATTGTCTACATGTAGAAGATCAAATAGATAATGTCCAACATTTATTGTGCCACATCATATAGGAAAGAAAAATAGACAAGCTAGTGTAGAACACTTTTTTAATCCATTGTCTATTTTTTTACCTATATAGCAAGACTATTATTAAAATTAACTATCTACTAAAGATGCTCTTAATACCCGTATCATTGAATTAGTGACATATATCCATGTTTTATCATTATAATATTAAAAGTATATAAGTATTATCCATTAAACGTTGGGTATTACGTAAAAAAAACTCATGTGAATAAAAGGAAAACAATATTTTTATAAAGGAATCTAAATTTCATAAGTTGAGTTCACCACCGGAAAGATAATCTTTGAAACATCTTGTTGTTGAGAAATAACTCAACAATTGAATCTCAATACCATTTTTGTAAATATTTTGCCTTAATTTGGACACAGTTTTAAGCGTTTATTGTAGAATTCGATGTTTAAAATTGGAACCTCCTTATTAGATTCATCATTATGCATAATGATTTTTGCAATTAGGCTATATCTTCCAATGTTTGCCAAAATATTTAGAAATTTTCCATTCCATTACTAAATGTGGCCAATGCATTAGTTATGATATTATTAGTGGGAATAAGGCATTAGTTGTTATATAGTAACAGAAATAATAATGTCTTTACATTAGTTGGTGATACCAAACTAATTATTATCCAATTATAACCGAACTCATTATCTATTTCCCTTGTGTGATTTGTTTCGCTTATAGGATTGATGTTTTAGTTTGGCTTGGTCCTTTGCTATGTTCTCGTTGTACCATTCTTGTTCTTATTAAAAGATAAACTTATAACAATACACAAGTTTCTCTTACCAAATAAAAATTTTGTTTTCTATTTTAGTATTTTTGCTTTTCTTGAGAAAATATATTGAAATCCAATGTATACTATTAACTTATTTGTATACATGCTAGTTTCACTAGTAACACTGATGCTTTAGGTGGACTAGCACCGGCACCAGCACGGCCCCTCCGCTACACAGTAGCCAGAAACTTCCTTTAAAATATATATTCTCTCCATATACTTTTACAAGGTTGAGAGTGAATTTGTGATGATTATAATTAGACTTTACTTCCAAATTTAAGCAAAAACTTGGATATATGAATTCTTGAAATTATTAGTAATCACAAACAATTATTCACAATATTAATAATTAGTATCTGAATGATAATTAAATCAACAATGGTTAAGAAATAATGTCTAATTGATAAATAGGTAGACCGACTAAGTAGTGTAATACCTCATTTAATTAGGATTATATGAATGAATTATCATTTTGACTCAAAACATATAAAATGAATAATCGTTTGTCTAATTAGTATGCATCAAAATGATAATTCATTCATATAATCCTAATTAAATAAGTTTTTTTGAATGCTTAGTAATCAAAGCAAGAGTAGGAAGATTCAAATTGATCTCAAAAAGCAACAAAAGAATCCATTGTTAAGTGGGTATGCAGCCAATTTCAATTTAATTAAACAAATCATATTTGTGTTTTCTTGTCCATTTTTGGAATCATGTATAAAAATACGTTTCACATATAATTGAATTGACACCAACCAACCACAAAATTGTTGATCTTCATCGAAGGCGCCAATCTATTGTATGATCCTCCTAATAATTGCTATTATGTTTTATTGCGTAGAGGATTAGTATGATTATCAATACAGTTTGTTCGTGTTGGTTGATCTCAATTCCTAATCAAAAGGAGCGTCTAGAAACTACAATTTGACAATTTATTTGAAGAATATTGCTTGAATGAAAGGTAATTTGATGATTCCTAATTTTTGCCTTTTCGTCGTATCACTTCAGTTTTAACGGTTTAGTTATAAATTCATTTTGGCTATTTAAGAGATATAGGGCCCCCTTTGTTACGGTTATTGTTGTTAGTTGTTGATATTTTTTATCTATGAAATAATTAAAAGCAGTCATAACCAAATATTTAAAACTGTTGTTTGATGTCAAGCAAGATAAAAGCATTTGTTCAAAGAGTCTCCAAACACACCCATAATATTTTGGATCAAAAATCAAATGAGAAATAAGTGTTGTTGGAGAAGTGGATCCAAAATTTAAATCAAACCTCCATTAAAATTTGATAGATGTAAAATTTTTATTGTAGTAGTAACTAATTAACTATGTTATGTTATTGAATATTTAATGAATGATATAATTACAACAAAATTAGTATCTGTTGCCATTTCGGTATTCGATAATGATATAGTAAGCAACTAAGCATAGAAATGCTCTTGTTCTGATAGTTATTCCACTCCTAAATTTCTAAAGATATGCTATAATTGCATAATATGGGATTTATGGTTGAAGCAAACTTGTACAGTTGAAACACCAAGCAATAAACACCACATTTCAAAAAAAATTAAGTAGTGTGGAATTATGAGTTGTGTCGGGACGATCTACAAAAATGATAAAATAAAAGTCTCGTACTTATAAAGTCGATTATTGGTCTTTCATATAGAGCTCGGGCTTGAATTTGATTCATCTATAAGGCCCATTATGAGCGTTGCTGACTGGCCACCCATTTTGCTATCCCATTTAAAAGCTAATGGGCCAATCATATTGTTATCGGCCCAATTGAAATTCTTAAGTTTAACAAAGGGGGAATTACCTTATCGGTCTTTATTTGTCTTATTGTTTATTATAACATGGTAAACAATTATAATCTCTCTAAGTTTTGACTAAATATACTAGCATTTTTATATGTTTTTGAAAAATAATTCATACCTTCGTGCATTTTACTTTTCGTATACCATTCCTTCCTGTATCTTAAATTATATGTTTTTATTATCAGAATCGTTAATTTAACATGTATTTGTTGGTATATTTAGTCTTATCTGTTAATTTTAGGGGTCTGAAATCATAAAAGTACTATTTAAACAAGGGCAACTAAGCTGAATACAAGATTTGAAACTTTCAATTTTGTAAATACCAACCCAATATTTTTTAAATCTCACCATAAAAACTTACTTCTCTTAATTACCTAAACTCTTTCTTAATTACAATATTTTAACTTTTGAATTTTGCTTTTACATGAATACAAGAATCCTCATTGTAATAACTCTCTCTCTCTTTTAATTAATTTGATTTTTGCAACTTAAAAACGACTATATCTCACAAACCGTTAATTTTTTCGACACGAGCCTTTAGAATATTTTGTTCGTCTTATTTTTATCTTTAAAAAAAATTCATATTGAATATTTTTTGAGAAATTTTTTTTTTGCATCTTAACCAATTTTACCAATGTTTCGTAAATTCTTATACCTGGTATAAGAGTGGTATAATGTCTTTATAGCACCAGTTTTCAATTTATTTTCAGGTAGATAACATAAAACATTAGCAACATTGTTCTATTTAAAGCAAAAAAAAATCTTATACCTAATATAAAGGTAGTAAAAAACTGATACGGTTGTACTAACTAAAATAACAAGGGAAATTGTAAGGAACACAATATTATTAAATTTATTTTTATTTATGTCATAAACAACATTTATTTTTGTTTTTGTCCCTTTTTAACTTTAGGTTTTAACATTTACGTGATTTCCATAACCTGTTGTTCGTTGCAGGCAGAATGCAAAGGAAATCGCCCTTGTTCGTTTAGCTCAGAATTTTCCACGAGTCAGCAAGGATTTTGGCAGTGCTTCATCTGGATTTTCCGGTTTTAATTCTGATTCGGCCAAAAAGAGAGGCCTTCCACTTCCTACTCCTTCTGACCATGGGATCTGGCTCTGCTTCTATGAAGATCATCCGATTGCCAATGATAATCTAAGTAGTTTGTTTGGTGGTTATATGTTAGGTGTCCTTGATTCTTCTTTTGCTTATACAAGTTTCTCAATTGGCAGTTTTGATTTCCAGGAACTCATTTGAAATTTATAATCGATTTTTTTTATCAATTTATTAGGGCTTTCGTAGGTGAAAACTGCAATTAGTTACAGATTCATACTTTGTAAAATTCGATTCAACTCATTTTTTATTAAATGAATTCTCTAAAGTGGGCATGATTTTGTGGGAATTTGTTTGATAATAAAGAAAAGCCTTTGTATTTTTCGAGCCCGCGGTCTAGAAGTAATATTCAATTAATTTTAATTTTATCAACTCCTACTTTTTCTTGTTATTATTATTATTAAGAGTAGAAGTGATGTGAGAAATGAACATGAGAACAAGCTTAGCATGATTGTGTGAATTCGATTGAGAGGGGTTAATGGAAGAAATTTTACTGTATTCCAAGATTATACTAGTTTTCAAACTAGTATAATAAATATTATATCGGTCTTAGAACTAGTATAATAAGGATTATATTAATTTTAAAACTGTTATAATAAAGATTATACCAATTCTAAGATTATTATACCAGTTCTAAGATTGGTATAATTTTTTTTATACCAATTTTAAAACTTGTATAACCCTTATTATAGACTGGTATAATAAAGATTATACAAATTTGGTATAATAATCTTAGAATTGGTATAATCTTTATTATACCAATTCTAAGATTGGTATAATTTTTTTATACCAAGTTTAAAACTTGTATAATCCTTATTATAGACTGGTGTAATAAAGATTATACAAATTTTAAAATTAGTAAAATAAAGATTGGACCAATCTTAGAACTGATTTAGTAATCTTAGAATTGGTATAATCCTTATTATAAACTGATCTAATAAGGATTATACAATTTTAAAACTGGTATAGTAATAATTATATTGGATTCAAATGAATCAACAAATAATATGAATTTGTTATACTTGTGTTCATATTGGTATAATATATTCATTCTTTTTCTAATATGATATGAATTGCATTTTTCAAAAGATTAGTGGTTTAGATGCATTAATTTTTGGTGTAGTACTAATGTAATGGAATATTTATATCTTAATTTTCAATCATAATAAGGATTATACAAGTTTTAAATCTAGTATAATAGATATAATATTCTTTTATATGGTATAAAACTCATATAAATATGGTCTAACTAGTGTAAAAGTGGTAGGAAACCAATAAAAATAATGCGCCAATATGTGATTTTACAAATTGAAAAAAAGGACACAATTAGATCTAAATTATTATTCTGGAGGAATTTTGAAAAGTCAACATTGGAAGGAGATTTATTTGGTGAAACAATCAAGATAATCAACTGAAACAAAGAATTGGATGATAGATATCGAGGTCGCCATTGGCAATTAGATAAATGATGTCAGAATAATCTTCCACATCTATACACAGACCACCGTGACTCCTCCTCTTTAATTTTCTATCGGCAAAAGAAGCTGATTTATACTCAATATCGACTCCGGCACCGGTTTTTCTTCGTCTCACTTCTCCTTTTGCCATCAACGCTGGATATTATGAGAGGCGATGGTTTGATTTGGGGAAAATAGTTTTATTGGATGATCAATGCATTTGTTAATTCCACCATTAGATTCTTCCGCTTGAAATTAAGTAAAATTGAACCACTCACACTCGGTACAAAAGCAACCTAGATTTGAGGAAGGAAGAGCGTTTAGAATCCGATGAGGGAGAGTTGGTTGGTGGTTAGATTTGAAATTTTGAAATGGAGAGGAGATACACCCAATTCACTTACGTATAATTAGAATTTAGATTTACTTTATAACCTTTTTAAAATTGCTAATAGTATTAGCTCTCATATCATTTTTAAAAAAAGCCCTAACAACAATAAAAAGCGTTTTTAGAGAAAATTGAATCTTTCACATTTTAAAATATGATATGTAAGACTAAGGTCCTGTTTTTTTTAATTATAAGTAGCAGTATTGAACTGAACTAAAATGAACTTATTTCAGTGTAAATTTATATGTATGCAGTACTAAACTGAATATAAGTTGAAAAGAACAGGACCTAACTATTATCACTAACATATATTATGTTATGAAATTTAATACAAATAGAAATAATTAAAAGTATAGGGAGATCATAGTATGGAAAAGACAAAAGGAGCTACTAGTGTATTTGATCATAGTATAAAAAAGATAAAAGACGGGAGATATAGATGATTTTTAAGAACACAAGGAGGTCCTAGTGTATTTGGTCAAAACTCAAGAAGGTTACCGTTATTAATACTTATAACATTTACATATATGACATTGAAATGAGTTTCATGATGTTAGAATAATTATATAATCAACTCCATCTAGAATACAGGAGATAAATTTAGTATCATATAATTGTTCTATTCAGATGACAACTGAATTATCTTTTATTCATCCCAATGGAAAGTAGTCACCCTCTTAAAAATCTATTATTATTTCATATATATTTGTTTGTTTTATTGAGAATTGAAGTATATTTAATAATATCTTACTCTATTTATATCATACAGTATTTGTATGTAATATAATATGAGACATCTCCATATACTATTATACTTTCATATCGGAGATACCAATTAGAATTTTAGAGTTCTCCAACATTACTTATTTCGAGCACAGAGCATTTTTTGCTTCCAAAATAGGAATAAAAACTGCTTTTATCCCTTATTAGTTTAAGCATTCACTTACAAAGACAGCACATTAAATTAAGAGGGATTTTATCCAAAATCTTACATTTTGACAAATTCCTTGTAAGGAACACATAAATAAATTGCTTATAAAAAAAACACATAAATAAATTAATACACAAACTGTTAATTGATGGATACGATTTTACAACTAGAATCATGAAAATATTTATTTCAATACTTCGTCTCACTCTCTCACGTTTTCTCCGTATTTAGAGTCGAAAATCCATTTTCATGTTTTAATGCCTACATCAGGGCCGGCCTTATAATTTATGTGTCATAGGCAAAAAAATATAAATTTTAACAATTTTATAATCAATTAAAATTAATTTGCTAAATACCAGTAAGAAAAAACAGTTTTTCCATGGGTCGGCCTTCATGGAGATGGGTTATAGGTTTAAATTTCAGCACCACTGAAAAACAATTCAATAAAAAGTACTGAAATTAAACAAAACAAAACATGGATGGCATGGAAGAACAAAAATATCAATCATGTAACCAATTATTATTTATTATTTTTAGAAGGCTTTGAAAGAAAACATTATATATCCTTAGAATTATATTTATTTTTCACTACCACATTGATAATTGGAAAATGAAATCAATCAACTTAATTATTCTTGAATAATTAATTATTAGTTGAGTTTGGTGGGGGAGAATTAAGAATCCAGGCACCAGCAATAATAATCAGACCTAGAAATAGCAAGCAACTCATGAGGGCTCATCTTTTCAAGTTCATTCTGCCTCCATGTTGCGAAATTGTTTCTGTTTTGTGGATCAGAAGCAAGTGGATAATCTTCTGTTTCATGTCTTTGATGTCTCATTCTGTTATAAAGCCTCATTGCTGCTACACAATCTTCATATGGATCTTGTATTCCTGTCTGAATTTCATACCCTAGATAGGCTTGAGTAAGGTGCTTTAGTGAGTTACTGAGCTTGCTTGTCTTCATCAATGGAGGATATTTTGCTGTATCCCTGTATTATTATTATATGATAAGTATGCATTTTACATTAATATTCATTGAGTTATTTGATTGTTTATATTAATGATTACCTGATCATGGAAGCGGGATATTCAATTTGCAACCGATCAAGATCATGATCCAAACCATGACCTGCAAGAATCCTTGCTCTTCCTGCTTTGGGTCTAATTTTCCAAATGGGTTCCCCGTTGCATAAGAAATTTTGAATCTTTGATTGAACCAACTTTGTTGGCATTGCATCCCTTAGATATTCAGGCCTAATGCCTGTGCTCTCATACCTACAAATATATTGCAAAGTTTTGAGTAAATGAAAGGGCATAGTCAAATGGGATCAAAATATATTCATTGTGTATGTTAATATCAATGTTTTGAAAAGCGTTAGCGGTAGTCGGGAGGCTGTTGAGGCTTTCAACGCCTAAACGGGGTTTATGCGACGCCTGTACGGATTTATATTTTTTTTATAAATTATAATATAATAAATATATAAAAATATAATTTAGATAATGTTTAAAAATCGTTAGGTGCTAGTTAGACCGTAGAGGCCTCCTTATTTGTGGCATATAGCACAATGTTACTCGACTTAAGACTCAAAACGATAATTCCACTGTGAAAACACTTTAATATACTAGTTTTACCAACTAAGCTAAAAAAAAGCAAACCATAATTATTATAGATATCGCTATTTTAAAAAATTAAGATTAGGCGACGCCTAGACGGAAAAAATCGGACTAGGCGGTGCCTATAAGGTAATAAATCGGCCAAGCGCCTGACAGCATCCTAGGAACAAATAGTCGGACAGCAAGCTCCAAAATATAGCGCCTAGGCTGGACTAGGCGGGAATTTTTAAAACATTGGTTAATATATGCATGTATACCTATAGTTAGTAACAGGAATGGGTGGCTTCACAAAAGTATGAAAGATGACATTTTCATTGTCATCAATTAGGCAGACTCTTGCACAAAGGTCTAGAGAGCCATCACTGCCTCCTCCAACCATTTTGCAAGCCAAAGCAACCACTTGTGCGCCTCTTCCATTTCCATTTTGATCAGCACTATTCAAGTTGTCCCGCAAGATTAATCGAGATCCCTGCAGCATAATTATCAATTAATTTTGTTTCATTTTTTAGTGGAAAAAATTTACTTATTTAAAAGGTAATTAGTAGTGGATTAGTACATAATTATTAGGATTTGATTGTTGACATCTATTTTGATGATACATGCGAGAATTAGGGCTATCAAGAATTGCTAAGCAGTACTTGCATCCTCGGACATTGAATATATTCTTGCACTCTTGTTTGGGTAGTGGTCCTGCACAATTAGTTTATTATACCATTTTGAAATTTTCTTTAAAAAAATATTTGCGAAATTACGCTTACATTAAATTAGAAAGAAAAATCCGAATCGACCCTTAATGTGGTTCGAACTTGGGACCTCTAGAGGCTATGAGTTCAGTATTAACCACTAGACTGCATAATTAGTTTATATAAATTGGTGGTTTGATTTGAGGAAATTAAAAAATAAATTACCAATAAGATGTTCCCTGAGGGATTCAAAGGAGCGGCAATGTTTGTTGCAGACAGCACAAATAGGTTCATGAAGCGAGTGAAAAGAGATTCTCATGTGCTCCACTAAGTGTTCCATTTTGTTGAATTGCCTGTAGCAGCCTGCACACTTGTTCCTGATTTTGGCCACTATATTAATTAGTACAATCATATTCCAATTCCAACAAGATTCAAACTGCTAAATGATGCAAAATATGAAAAAAAAAAATGGGATTTAATTTATGCAAACGAATTAAGAGAAAACCTTATAGTCTCAGAAGATTGATCGTATCTAGAATCCATAATGTGATGTTTTTTTAAAAAAAAAAATAGCCAATAGAAATTAAGATTTGTGTTTTGAAGAATGAAAGTAGGGATGTAATGTATTTATATATACCAAAAAGTATAAAGAGAATCTCTTTCGAAACCCTCAACTCCATATATTACCTGGATTTTGGAGTTTTATAGCTTGACTTTTATTTGATAAATTGGGTCAAAACATTCCTTTCTATCCCATATTAGTTTGGGTCCACTCTCAAATTCTGAATTCTACACGCTCGTAGATTTTCTCTTTTAAGCATATTCACATTCTGTGAATATAATGTTTTTATTTTAATCATAGATTTGCGGCTAAAATATCAACATCATTTTCCATATAGCTCAGATCCATAATCACTCTATTTATAAAAAGAGATTCAACTAATAGGCTAAAATATTCACTGCAAAATTACATTGTAAGGGATATTAGGAATCATATATTGTTATGATTTGATTTAGATTAGATTAAAATTTGAATATTATCTTGAATGTGAGATTGTATCATTGTAAGCTTATAAACAGACCTTAATATCTTTAATAAAGTTGAGCTCATATATACTATATGCATATGTATTTCAAGGTTTCTCATATCCTTCGTTGCTCACATTCTTTCCCTATAAAAAAGAACAACACTAACTAGCTATCGTGTGATATGTTTCTTACAAACATATCTGTGATATTCTTCTTGCAGGAAATTGCAGGCAAGTCCAACATTTTATCCTAGTTGATTTATGAATAATTTCTTTATTCCTTTTAAGCGTGTAACCAAGGCCAACTCTGGATATAGGTCAAAGGTGCGACGGCCTAGCACCCACAATTAAAAGGGGCCCATAATATTATATTTCATATATATATATATATAAAACTTTAAATGAGTTAATATTAAGTTAAAATAAAACTTTAAAATAATTTTTATTTAATATTTGTCAGAATATATTTAAGTTTTATATGAAATTTTTTAATAAAAGGGTCTATATTTTTAATTTCGCTTCGGACTCATGAAATGTCAGGACCGGCCATGTGTGTAACACTATAACATGAAAAGATCTATATAACTGTATGTATTAAGTCTCACATTCACACTCTACAGGTAATTTAATGCCCCTAAATTTAGGGCGTATCTTGTTTTCTATGATGAATGTATCTTAACGTGCCTTTTTTGAGTATCCGGTGACTTCCAGGAACCAAATATTACCCAAACAAAGGCCTTTTGTTGAGAAGAACAGTCAAAGTCTAGATATGTCTTTGCAATGTTATCAATACCGCACCGTACCGGCCGATTCAATCGATTTTACCGCAAACCGGTCAAGGCTATATACGGTATACATATAAACCGATTTTAGTAACAAACTGATAAGTCGGGTTAAATCAGGAAAAACCGGTAAAATCGGTGTACCGGTTCAAACAGGTTTTTCCAAAATACTCCTAGCAATAAGTAAAAATGTTGCTAAAGATACAAAAAAGCGTTACTAAAGACTTAAAAGCGTCGCTAAAGACTTATAGCACAAAAAATGTTGCTAAAGACCCATAAAAGCGTCGCAATATCCACTAAAAACTTAAATAATATATATTTTTTTAAATTTTTTTTAGCAACATACAGAAGCGTTGCAAAAGACCTATAAAGCGTTGCAATAGCCACTTAAAATCATAAATAATATATATTCTTTAAAAAAGAAATCGGTAAAATCACTAATAATACCGGTTAAACTGCATACCAATGAGCTCACAGTATGTGGCCCAATACGGTATTGATAACATTGTGTCTTCGACATACACTCATATGTTCATTGGTATCCATTTGAATATTGGTAATGTCAGCGCGAATGATGAGAAAATCCTCACAGACTTCCTGAAAATCGGGAAATATCTCAATAGCTCTCGTTTACTTGGAGCATATGTTGCATAGCTATATAAGCTAGTCCAATCACATTATTTATAGACTTCTTCTGAATTTATGGACAGAAATTTTTATATGAGTCCCGGCATTTTAGGATGGAAAAGTGTCACTCCATACATCAATCAATGTGTCGGTTGATGTATGGAGTGACACTTTTTCATGTTTGAATGTCGGGACATGTATAAAAGAGGAAAAAACTTTTGAAACATATTTTTAGAGAGAGATTGAGTTTAGGGAGTGAAGTTTTAGATAATAAAGAAAAAAGAAAAAAAAAGAACCATGGGTTGGAGTCGACATCTTCAATGATAAATGGAACCTTGTAATAATTACCTCAAGAACCTTGTTTTTTTTTATTGGATGTACTCAGGTTCCTTAATGTGATTGTCATGGTATTTAGCTGGTTCGTTTTCCAGAAAAATATATTATTCCCCACAAATGTCATAATGATTCGTCATGATATATTATTGAAATCGAATTAGTAACACCAAACAGAGTTCCTTGATGTGAAATTCAGACTTTCACTGTAAATTCTGTCTTTTTCTATCACTTTTATCTCCATTTGTACTACTTTGGATGAAATTTATGACAAAATTTCAAATTACACATCAAACAACCCGGTACTCAAGTAGTGTTTCGGCAACAAGGGTAAGATTAAGTAGGAAGTTTCATCTAGGTAGCACCGACACGGAAACATACACAGACATCGGGAAACGCCGTTCCTAAAAAAATTTAGTTTAATTTAGACTAGGAAACTGGGAAACAGGTTTCCGACACCGACACGAAACTTAAAAAAATCAGTGTCTAGGAGTTTCCTTGCTTCTTAGAGTGTCATATTACTGATCCCGCCAGCCCATTCTAGCAAATGTTTTTTTTTTGTTAATGGAATCTTCCATTATTCAGAGCTGACTTTCTCTAAAAATAATAATAATGGAGAATGTCAACGAGGCTTTCTTTTGACTGTAAACACTAAACAATGGTCCTCTTAGAATCTTCTTTCAACAAAAGTTATATATAATGCCTGCTTCTTCTTTTCTATCTTTGACCTAACTTTAAGTTTTTGGATCCATATGACCTCCATTACTTGACGTCACCACCTACATTAAAGAGTTCGTTCCAGTTTGGAAGACTTTAACCTAGCTAGTTTCTCCATAGCTTTTTCCGACAACCCAAATTGCCGGAATAATTAATGCAGTCATTTTCTCTTTTAGATATTTTTGTGTTCACTGTTATTGGAAGAAATTATTAATCCCTTACTTTTCTTTTATGCTTTAATTTTTTAACTTGGTCGCGCATTGATAACTCATAAATTATATAGTACTAGTAACTAAATCAATTTTCTGTTTATATAAAAATATTGCCATATTGGAGCCTTTAGATGTTGAAAATGTCATGCATTGCTGGTTATAGAACAAATAATTATAAGGTCAATTTAGTTAAATATAAGATTTTTTTTGCCCTTATTAAATCTCACCATAAAAGCTTTACTTCTCTTAATTACTTAAACTCTTTCTTAATTACAAGATTTCAACTTTTAATTTTACTTTTTACGTGAATATAAGAACCTCTATTGTAACAACTTTCTATCCCTACTTAATTTAATTTTTCAACTTAAAACCACTATATCTCGCAAACCGTTAATTTTTTCAACACGAGCCTTTAGAATATTTTGTTCGCCTTATTTTTATCTTTACAACAAAATCCATATTAAATATTTTATTGGAGAAAAAAAAATTATCGCAATCTTATACCAGTTTTATCACTTTTTCGTAAATGCCTTATAAGAGTGGTATAATGTCTTTATAACACCAATTTTTCATTTATTTTCAGGTAAGTAACATAAAACATGAGCAACATTGTTCACATTAGAGAAGAAAAAGCTCTTATACCATGTACAAAGGTAGTAAAAAACTGGTATAAGATTGCGATGATTTTTTTGCTCCAAAAATATTCACCATGGATGTCGTAAAAATAAAAATAAGGCGAACAAAATATTCTAAAGGTTCATGTCGAAAAAACTAATGGTTTGTAAAATATAGTCGTTTTAAATTGCGAAAATTAAATTAAATAAGAGAGAACATTGTTGCAAAGGGGAATAGAAAAGTATGGTAAAGAGAAAAATAAAAACTTAAAAAATGTTAAAAAAAACTATGTAAAAAGAAAAAAAAAACCATAAAAAGTTAGTAATCACACAATTTCGCCCCTCCGTTTGTAAACATTATGTTCTAAAATTTTAATTCATTTGAAATCATTTAATTCAAGAATCACTCAACGCACGGAAATTTTTTTTATATTTTATATACATCTTACGGAAAAGCTATTCCTTTATTTTAAAAAGGAATAGCTTTTCCATGAGATGCATATAAACTAGGAAAAGTTTTTTCATGCGTTGAAGGTGTCTACATAAATAATGTGTCATATTAGCCATTTTTTGGCATTTTGCACCTCCAATCAACCATAGCTGGTTAATTTTTTTATCTTTCTTTTAAAAAAATGTAAAAAATCTTTCAGATGAATATGTAAAAAGAAACTTTAACATATAAGTTTACTTCTAGTTACAGGTTTTTTACAGAATTTTGCCAATTTTCACCCCCAATTCACATATATCTTTATTAACCCCTTCAATTTAAAATTATACTCGCGAGCCCTTGCATACCACATGTTTGCTCCCGTTTGGAGAGAAAAAAAAACTAATATGACATCTTTGAACAGTCAAACCAATAAAAAGTACGATGGCACGTGGTATCCAGGGGCTCGTGAGTGTATTTTGTCAAGTTTAGAGGGTTAATAGAGACATGTGCGAGTTGAGGTTGGCACTTGACAAAACTTATCAGTTCATGAAGTTAATAGAAACATGTGTGAGTTGAGGCCGACACTTACAAAACTGGCATGACAGTGTAAATATGTATTTGCCAAACTTTTTATAATATGACGTTTTGTATTATGAATGAAATCTATTTTTTTTTAATATCCTTAATAAATAAAGACACATAAATTTAGACCTGTACATTGGGCGGGCTGCACCGGACTTGAGCCGGGCCTCATCGGGCGTTATATTAAAAATATCAATTCAAGTCCGGCCCAGCCCGCACATTGAAAGTTTGGGCTCGGGCAGGGGAAGGGGTGAACTTATTAAGCCATTCCCAAGCCCGACCCGTGGACCCATTCATTAAAATTATTTTTATTTTTTATAAAATGTTCAAAATAGAACTAAAACACAAATTCCATAAGAAAAATCTAAAAAAAAGGGATATTCAATTATACTGATACATGAATTTTTTTTCCTAAAATATGTCAGCTAGTAAATAACCATTTGTAGAGAAACACAACCCCTGCATGAATTATAAACAAAGTAAATAAAGCCCCTGCAACCTTGCTGGGCAGAAACATTTTACACAGAAACACAACTAATTAGTCATTTATGAAAGTGATACACATAATTAATTAATAAAATTATAAAAATACATAATAAAATTTTAAATTCTTTGTTGAGCCGGGCTCGGGTATTTACATAGAAACAAAGCTCGACCTATAGATCTACGGGGTTTAACGGGCTCGGGCTCAGACAAAGCTTAGTAAGAAAATGAATGTCCAACCCTAGCCCGCGGAACCGGGCTCGGACCGAGCCCGATGGGTAGTCCGGCCCTTGAACAGGTCTAGAAATAATCTACTGTCAAATATATGAAATTTCTCTATAAGAGAAATACACGAAAATGGAAGTAATAACCAAAATTTTCATCTGAGATTCAGTTTGTTTGATTCTACGTGATGCTGTTGGGCAATATGGATTCAGCCCATTTATGAACAAATAAATTATGCAGTACGGTACACGGACAAGGGTTTAATAGTAGACATGGACACAGGCCAACAGCCCGTCCAAGCCCACCTGAATGAGATAAATTTGGGCAACAAAATTATAATAAAAGACATATAAAATTATTTAATAAATATATAAATGTGTATTTATTATACGTAATTAGTGTAGTGCGATATACGGATATGTCATTTGTAATAAGTATATCAATGATAAGCTTATTTTGTAATCTATAGATTAGAGGATGAATAAGAAATTCTTCTTGAGTTATAGACATTTTTCATGCTTATAATAAAGTAATTAATCGCTAGGATGATATTTTTATATAAAAAATTAAATTAAATTTAAAATTTTTTTCTTAAATAAGATTATAATACATGGAATAAAATTAAATAAAAGGGCTCTTACAAAAGAATAACCCTCTTCCTAAAATGATTTAGACCAAAAGCTAAAATAATTACAGGTTCTCCCCCTCCACGATGCTGTTCATAGTTTTTATTTTATTTTCTTTAATTTTTTGCATTTATCTTTCAAACCGTTCATTTTTTCGACATACCGTTTTAGAGTTTTTTGTTCGTCTCTTTTTTATCTTCGAAATGACATCTATTGTGACTTTTTCGAACCTTTTCAACTGATAGACATGTGGTAGATGTTTGGTAGACATGTTATAGAAATCTAATAGACATGTGGTAAAAGTCTGGTAAATGTGTGGAATCTATTTTTTTATTAGCCTTTTTTCTATGATGATCTGTATATTGTACTTTCTCTCTATTGGATCTGTTTTTGCATTTTTTTTCTTGACCTAGAAATCGTATTTCGATTCTCTTCTTGTTATTTGTTTGATTTTCACCACTAATTTATCATTGTTTAGCTGGTGGTTTGATTTCGAGGTTTGCACAAAATAAAATAACGATTCCATAAAAAAAATCATCAAAAACTAATATCTACCATATGTCTACCAGACTTCTATCACATGTCTATTGGACATCTATCACATGTTTACTGGTTCAAAAAATTCGAAAATGTCACAGTGGATGTCATTTCGAAGATAAAAATAAGACGAACCAAAAACTCTAAATCGGCATGTCGAAAAAATAAACGGTTTGAAATATAAATGAAAAATAAGAAAAAAAATCAAAAGAACAAGGGGAGAAATAAGTGGATACCATGGTATGTAAATAGAATTGAAGAGAATGTGTATTTGTAAATAGTTTGACTTGATGGTGAATATGTAAATAGTTTACAAAGTATGACTATTCTTGATAGTTTCTCTAAATAAAATCAGTAACAACATTTTAAATTTTAAGAAAATATATTTAGAAGATACATTAGTTGATAGATATACTTAAATAATAATTATGAAATTTAAATTTACTTGATCAAATAAAAAAAATTTCATTATCTTCAATAAGAAGGTGTTACTATTATAAAATTATCCATAAGGAGTATGTACTATTATAAAATTCAAATATTTTCTTAAATAGGATTATAATTTATATTTTTTACCAATATTTGATGAGGAAAAAAAAGTCACACTAATTCTTAAATTAGGAGTAAGTACTATTATGATATTTAAGTTTTTTCTTAAATAGGATTATAACCAACTGAATTAAATAAAATCAAGAACAACAAATTAAATTTCAAATAAATAAATTTATGAGATATATTAGTTGACCAAATAATTTAAAACATTACACTATAGCAGTAAGTACTATTATAAAATTTAATTTTTTTATTAAATAGGATTATAATTTAAAATTTTCTGCAGTTATCTTGTGATTCTACGCCAAATATTTGATGAGAGAAAACATGTCACATTAATTCCTAAATCTATTTTTATAAATTAGTTAATATTCATACTAATCATAACAATACCAAAATATGAAATTAAAATAAAATTAAAATAATAATAACAATAACAACAATAATAGCAATAACAAAATCTATATATATATATATATATATATATATATATATATATATATATATATATATATATAAAGTAAAGAAGTTCTAAATTACTTCTTTATCCTTATACCTTTTAAAAGAACTATTAACATTTTATTATTAAATTAATTTTATTTATTACCACATTATTCTAATTTATATTACTATAATAATGGTATTTAAAATTAGTTAATATTCGTACTAATCATAACAATACAATTTATAAAATAGGAAATTAAAATAATAATAATAACAACAACAAAAATAGTGATAATAAAATATTTGATAAGTATTTAAAAGTGGTTAATATTCGTACTAATCATAACAATATCAAAATATATAACTATTGATTATAAAATCTATATTATTATATATATAAAAGCAAAGAAGTCCTAAATTACTTCTTTACCCCCTATACCTTTGAAAAGAACTATTAATATTTTATTATTAAATTTATTTTATTTTATTACCATAAATACCAATTTATATTACTGTAATGATGGTATTTAAAATTGGTTAATATTCATATTAATCATAATAGTACCAAAATATATAACTGTTGATCATAAAATTAAAATAATAATAACAACAGCAATAATAATTTTTACCCATATACCTTTCAAAAGAAATATCTTTATTTTATTATTAAATTTATTTTATTTTATTACCATATTATTCCAATTTATATTACTATAATAATGATATTTAAAATTGGTTAATATTCATACTAATCATAACAATACCAAAATATAATTCTATTCATTATAAAATCAAATTAAATAAAATTAAAATAATAATAACAACAACAACAACAACAACAATAATAATAATAATAATAATAATAAAATATTTGATGAGGAAAAAGGAGTAACATTAATTCTTATAGAGTCACATTAATTCTAAATTATAAACTAATTTAAGAATAAATTATAAATTATATACGTCAAAAAATCCGTGTATTTATTTAATTGCTAATTAATGTTTAAAATATGAAATTTTTTCTTAAATAGGAATATAATCAACAAAATTACATTTGGGAAATTGTAAGGAATGTAGGGGTTGGCTAAAATATTTACATTATTGTCCTCTAGTTTTAAAATTAACTCTTACGTCAGTTTTTAAACTTTTCATTTTCAAGGTATACATTCATCTTATTATATAATGTAGTCATGTTCTTTTTTTTTCCTTTTCTTACTTTATTTTGCATTTATCTCGCAAACCATCGATTTTTTCGATATGCCTCTTTAGAATTTTTTGTTCGTCTCTTTTTTATCTTCGAAAGTAGATACATAATTATGTACTTTTTTTGAGTTTTTATTTTTTGAAGATATGTAACATATGATACAAGCATTATACCAGCATTTTACTAGGTGTGAAAAACCAGCATTATATAATGTGTAAAAAATCAGCATTTTACCATGCGTGAAAAATTAAACTAAATATAAGCATTGATTTTATGAAAGAAACCAAATAAAAACCACTTTATATCACCATTATACAAGCATTTATACAAGATGTGAAGAACCCAAACATGAGCATCTATTTTATGAAATAAATCAAATAAAAACCACTTTATGCCAGCATTTTACCAGGTGTGAAAAATTAAACTAAACATAAGCATTTATTTTATGAAAGAAACCAAACAAAAACCACTTTGTATCATCATTATACAAACATTATAAAGGTGTGAAGAACCCCAAACATAAGCATCTATTTTATGAAAGAAATCAAATAAAAATCACTTTATACCAGCATTTTACCTACAAAATACTAGCATTTTACAAGCAAAATACCAGCATTTTACCAGGTGACGAAAAGTTTGGAAAAAAATTTGAAAAAAATATATCACAATGGATGGCGTTTCGAAGATAAAAATGAGACGAACAAAAAATTCTAAAGCGGCATGTCAAAAAAATAAACGGTAAGTAAATAAAATTAAAAAGAACATGTTGAACGTATGTACTGTTTTGCATTGCAGTAGATGTAACACCCCGGGTTTGACCGATTGCCCCCGCAAACCAACACAAGTCTTTCCAGTAAGCTTTGTCCTCACTCGCTCACTTCCTAGAAATGCTTCTCAGGAGGTCACCCATCCCGAGATTGCTCCAAGTCAACCACACTCAATTTTGGAGTTCTCTCGAGTAGGCTCCCGAAAAGAAGGTGCACCTTATTGGTATAGGTAGTAATAATCAAATCTCTTAAGTCTCTCTCAATTGTAATGTCCTATACCATTACAATCTCGAAATCCTTAACCGTTCTCAATTATGTTGTCCTATACCAGCACAATCTCGAAACCCTCTCTTTCGGGTGTGGATTCGGTTCATTCCTGTCCCCATTGACATCCTTTATGGCCGCTCTTTGCTCAGATCTTCTACCCCGGTGCCACCCCTCTTAGGACCGGGTCGCTACAGGCCCACCAATTTCCGCCTGGTTTATCCCCGAACCACACCGTACTGGGAGAGAGCTGGCTCTAATACCATTCTGTAACACCTTTGGTTTGACCGACTGCCCCCACAAACCAACACAAGTCTTTCCAGTAAGCTTTGTCCTCACTCGCTCACTTCCTGGAAATTGCTTCCCAGGAGGTCACCCATACCGAGATTGCTCAAGTCAAGCATGCTCAACTTTGGAGTTCTCCCGAGTAGGCTCCCGAAAAGAAGGTGCACCTTGTTGGTATAGGTAGTAACAATCAAATCTCTTAAGTCTCTCTCAATTCTAATGTCCCATACCATTACAATCTCGAAATCCTTAACCGTTTTTTAATTATGTCGTCCCATACCAACACAATCTCGAAACCCTCTCTTTCAGGTGTGGATTCGGTTCATTCATGTCCCCATCGACATCCTTTATGGCCGCTCTTTGCTCAGGTCTTCTACCCTTGCGCCACCCCTCTTAGGACCGGGTCGCTACAGTAGAATGTATGAATGTTAGTGGTATTATCAAATTTGGACTCTTGTGTTGTTGACCAAATTTTTAGTTGAAATTATTGATGGACTTTAGTATATTTGTGTACTTTTCTCATTATATTTGTATATTGTTATGATTATTATGAATATTAATCAGTTTTAAATACCATATATATATATACACACACACAAGCAAAGAAGTCCTAAATTACTTCTTTACCCCTAAACCTTTCAAAAGAACTATTAACATTTATTATTAAATTTATTTTATTTTATTACCATAAATAAATACCAATTTATATTACTATAATAATGGTATTTAATATTGGTTAATATTCATACTAATCATAACAATACCAAGATATAAAATTAAAATAATAATAACAACAACAATAAAGATAATAAAATATTTGACGAGTATTTAAAAATAATTAATATTCATAATAATCATAGCAATACCAAAATATATAACTCTTGATTATAAAATTAAAATAATAATAACAACAACAACAACAATAATAATAATAATAATAATAATAATTTTTACCACTATAATTTTATTATTAAATTTATTTTATTTTATTACCATATTATTCCAATTATATTACTATAATCATTATTTTTAAAATTGGTTAATATTCATACTAATCATAACAATACCAAAATATAATTCCGTTTATTATAAAATTAAATAAAATTAAAATAATAATAATAACAACAACAACAATAATAATAATAATAAAATATTTGATGAGAAAAAAAGAGTGAAATTAATTCTAAATTATAAAAATATTTAAGAATAAATTATAAATTATATCTGTCAAAAAATTTATGTATTTAATTAAGTGCTAATTAATGTTTAAAATATGAAATTTTTCTTAAATAGGATTATAATCAACAGAATTATATTTTAGTATTGTTATGATTATTATGAATATTAACCAGTTTTAAATGCCATTATTATAGAAATAAATCAAACTAAACGTACAACCAATTAAAGCAATAATTATACAGTAACATAATTCATAATTGCTAATAAGAATTATATTTCAAGACTGTTATAGTAATTAATGATTATTTGACTTTTAAAATAATATACAAACGAAAATATATAAGGAAAAGTCATCAAAATATTTAATATTTCGCTTTTACTATAAATACTAGCTAATTAAAATTTATTGATTATAATCCTATTTAAGACTTAATGTGACTCTTTTTTTATCATCAAATATTTGACAGTGAATCTCAATATAACTGCAAAAAATTATAAATTATAAACATATTTAAGAAAAAATTTAAATTTTATGACGGTACTTAATCCTATAATGGAATATTTTAAATTATTTGGTCAACTAATATATCTCCTAAATCTATTTATTTAAAATTTAATTTGTTATTCTTGATTTTATTTAATTCTATTGGTTATAATCCTATTTAAGAAAAATTTGAATTTCATAATAGTACTTACTCTTTATTTAAGAATCAATATGACTCCTTTTTCGTCATCAAATTTTGACAGGAACTCACAAGATAATTATAGAAACGTATAGTGTTCATTATGTTGAAGCAGAAACAAAATTCGGTGGATGATATCAATCTAATTAGGGTGCAACTGAAGATGAATTTTATATATGATATAAATTCAACTAAGATGCAATGGACCTTTAAAGTACGTGTTCTCCGCCTTTGGATCATTCCAAAACGCAACAAAGGTAAATATTGCAGTTATTTTTTTGCTATTATTTAATTTAAATATCTAAATATAACCAGCATAAAAATATTGTACTTTATATTTTTCCTAATATCAATTTCATATGATTTGAGTGTAGATTACTCTCTGTTAGTCAACTGGGCTCTGAAAGAATAACTCAAATATCATCTCAAAATGCATACTCCGTGTTTGAAGAGATAGCAAGTGGAGTAGAAGTAACGACTATTGTAGAATGAGTGGAATGTAAAAAAGTAAGTACAATATTTTGACAAGCAAATTTATTATAATTAATTAAATATTATCAATTAAAACATGATAAACAATTTATCCTTTTTTTTTCTCAAATCATGCATAAATAAATTATGCTTCACAATTATTTTTATGATGATTTTTAAATTATTCATGAAGGAGTTTTTTGGATTATGGTAAAAATTATTGATTTAGAGGGTCAAAATGGTTGGTCATATTCGGGGTGTAGAAATAGCAAATCTTTCAAAATGGTAGAAGTAAATGGGGACATGTTGTTTTGCCAAAAGTGTAATCGTTTTGATTACTCGGCTTTCCACATGTAAATATTGTGCATCTAAAATTTGGCTTTCAATTGTTCAATTAATATATATAAAGCATTTCGATATTAAAATTTTAATGAATTAAATATTCAAATTGGTTTCACAGAGATATAAGCTTTAAGTTCGTATAATCCTATTTATGAAAAAATTAGAATATCGCAATAGTACTTACTCTTTCTTATTTAAGAATCAGCGTTACTCTTTTTCCCTTATTAAATATAGGCAAAAAAGTATAAATTATAATCATATTTGAAAAAAGATTTGAATTTTATAATAGTGCATAATCCTTCTTATGGATAATTTTATAATAGTAACTTCTTCTTATGGAAGATAATGGAATTTTATTTTATTTGATCAAGTGAATTCAAATTTCCTAATTATTATTTAAATATATCAATCAACTAATGTTATTGCTAATTTTATTTAATTCTATTATGTTGATTATAATTAGACATGTTCAAGGGTCGGACTATCCATCAGGTCCGGCCTGAGCCCGCTTCCATGAACCGGACTTGGACACTCATTTTCTTATTAAGCCCGGCCCGAACCTAAGCTCACTAAAGCCCGAAGTTTTATGGACTGGGCTTAATTTTTATAAAAATACCCAAATCCAACCCGACGAACAATAATTTCATTCATTATATATTATATCTGGCTAAGTTAGTATCTACCAAAAAAAATATCTAGCTAAGTTGGCATTTGCTTATCCTTGGGAGTGACGGTTCTGGGAAACTCACCAGCATCTATCAACCCAGGACCAAAATGAAAGCTTGCTGTACAGGATACTTATCTCCTTAAGGGGGTAATTTTGATTTTGGGTTTTTGGCTTAAGGCCGTGGCTTTTGACCCTTACTAGGCATTTTTATTTCTTATATAACCAAAAAAAATATATTAAAAAATTAATAGTTAATTAAAAAATTTAAAAGCTAATATTATTCATAGCCGTGGGCTGGGTTTGGAAATGACCTCATAAGCCCGGCTCGAGCCCGGCCCAAGCTTAAAGTTTAAAAGTGTGGGTCGGGCTGGGCTGGGTTGAGGTTTTTATTAGAAAGCCGGATCAAGCCCGGTCCGAATCCGGCCCGGCCCGGCTCGCCCGATGAATAGGTCTAATTATAATCCTATTTAAGAAAAAAATTTTAAATTTAATTTAGTTTCTTACCTAAAAATATCATCCCATCGATTATTTACTCTAAATATAAGCATGAGAAATGCCTATAACTCAAGAATAGTTTCATATTCTTCCTCTTATTTATCTCTAGCTCATTGTTACTTGAAGAAAAAAGAAAAAGATAACTCATGTCATTTTCTCTTATATATATATATATAAATTTATTATTGATATATTTATTACAATCGGGTACTACACTTTTTAAAATAAAAATAACAACATCAACAATAATAATTTTTACCCCTATACCTTTCAAAATAAATATTAAAATTTTATTATTAATTTTATTTTATTTTATTACCATATTATTTCAATTTATATTACTATAACAATGGTATTTAAAATTTGTTAATATTCATACTAATCAACACAATATCAAAATATAAAATTGAAATAAAATTAAAATAATTATAATAATTATAATAATAAAAACAACAATAGTAATAATAAAATATTTGATGAGAATTTAAAATTGGTTAATATTCATAGTAATCATAACAATACCAAAATATAATTCTGTTGATTATAAAATTAAAATAATAACAACAACAACAATAGTAATAATAATAATAATAATAATAATAATAATAATAAATATTTGATGAGAAAAAAAGAGTGACATTAATTCTTATAGAGTCACATTAATTCTAAATTAAAAATCTGTTTATGAATAAATTTATAAATTATAACTGTCAAAAAATCCGTATATCTAATTAATTGCTAATTAATATTTTAAATATAAATTTTTTTTATTAAATAGTATTATAATCAACAGAATTAAATTTTAGTATGTTATGGTTATGAATATTAATCAATTTTAAATATCATTATTATAGAGATAAATTAAAGTAAACGTACAACCAATTAAAGCAATAATTACAAAGTAAAATAATTCATAATTGCTGATAAGAATTATATTGCAAGGCTGTTATAGTAATTAATGATTATTTGACTTTTAAAATAATATACAAACGGACGTATATTAGGAAAACTCATCAAAATATTTAACATTTCACTTTTACTATAAATACTAACTAATTAAAATTTGTTGATTATAATCTTATTTAAGAATCTCGTTTTTCCTCATCAAATATTTGACAGTGAATCCCAATATAACTGCAAAAAGTATAAATTATAAACATGTTTAAGAAAAAAATTTAAATTTTATAACGGTACTTACTCCAATAATGGAATATTTTAAATCTGGTCAACTAATAGATCTCCTAAATCTATTTATTTAAAATTTAATTTATTATTCTTGATTTTATTTAGTTCTGTTAGTTATAATCCTATTTAAGAAAAAAAATTGAATTTTCATAACAGTGCTTACTCCTTATTTAAGAATCACTATGACTCCTTTTTCGTTATCAAATTTGGACAGGAAATCACAAGATAATTATAGAAAAGTGTAGTGTTCATTATGTTGAAGCAAAAACATAATTCGGTGGATGATATTAATCCAATTAAGACGGATTGATACAAATCCAATTAGGGTGCAACTGAAGACGGATTTTATATGTGATATAAATCCAATTAAGATGCAATGGACCCTCAAAGTACGTGGTATCCTCCTTTGAACCATTTCTAGAATGCAATAAACCAAATACAATATTTACAATTGAAATGATTTTGCTAGATGAAACGGTATGTAAATAAATTATTTGTCATTGAATATTAAAAAAATTATCACAATAAATTTTTAATAAAATTGCATAACTAATAAAAAATTCTACTCTTTTTAATGTTTTGTAATATTGCAATAGGGAGATCGTATTCAAGCAACGGTAATAAAAACTAACATTTCCAAGTTTGTTGATAATCTTCAAGAACTTAAGGTGTACCATAAGAGGAACTTCATTATCAACCAGAATAATGTCAAAACACCCAAGCCAACAAAAAATGAATGGAGGTTAACATTTTAGTCGAGGACTATTATTTGGGAGGTCAATGATTAAAATTTTAGTTTGAATTTATTCGAATTAGTCCCTTATACAGAATTAGTTAATCCAAATAAAGTCAATAAAGATGTTCTATTTAGTATGTATATATTTTTTTTTTATTATTATAATTTAAATTTTATATTTTAAACTATAATTAATAATTAATTAAATATACAAGTTTTTATACTAATTATTTTATATTAAAAAATAAATAAAAAAATTTACACATAAAAAAATTAAATATAGTTAATCTATAACAAAATTAAAAAGTAAAAAAAACAAAAAGAAAAGCAAAGCAAAGCAAAAAATAAAAAAAATACATGTATTCTACGGTTGAAATAAAAAGTAATAAAATGGTTATTACATATAAATATAAATATAAATATAAAAATTATAAAGATATTACACAAATTTTTGTAGTTAAAATTGAAGAAATAGAGATAAAATAGGAAAAGACACCTTTTAATTAAATTCACTTATAGTAAACGTTAAAGTTTATGATTCAACAGATTTTTATTCAAACAATAAACTGAAAAAATTTCCAAATTATTGACCCAGTAATCCGTTTCGGATCGCTGTGGTGTCTTTGTTTTAATTATCGGGTCAAACAGATAATTAGAGGATCACAGTGTAGAAAATTTTTAAAGTCGCTCAACCCATTCTTATCACCGAATTAGAGTTTTTCAATCCAATCAATCCGATTAATTCGGGTCTTACAACACTAATTACTATTCGTACATTCTATGATCTCCTAACTTAAAGTTTCGGCGGAATGTTTTAAGAAAGTATTACCTAAGTTTACTTAACAAACTATCGTATATTTTATGAATCAAATTTCTTAAATATTAAATTATTTAATTTAAAATTTGAAATTTTAATTTTGTCTTCTTAAAATATAAAGCTTATTCTACTTTTATTTCTTTTACAAAATAACCATTATTATGTCATTTATCACTATTAAATCGAGGCCTATCGTTCATTTAATAGTAATGCAAGGCATAATGTTTTCAAAATTTTACAAAAGGTGTGTACTAAAAAATAATTTCTTCATAATAAAGTATATATATTTATCTAAATCAATATCATTATCATTTGCATTGAGAAGCCTGGGCTTTACAACATCAAGTAGAGATCTTCAGTAAAATTTATAAACGTTGTATTAAGTTATACTTCACTTCAGATGTAAGTGTATCAAAGTGTTTCTAAAAAAAATCTCATTTTCAAGCTAAATGTAATGAGTGCTTGAAAATAATGCAAATTAGCCCGGATGGCTTAATAAAAGAAGTACAAAATACTCTCATCATCGAGCAAATCACTTAAAATAAAAGGAATCCCTATAATAAAAGTAAGTAATTAAGAACATCAACATTATGACACAATAAATAAAACAATATGAGTCAAATATAGAGAAAAATTGGTTCAATTTGGACATTTCATAATAAAAGGTATGGATTGAAAATATTTGTTCTACTCTCTCTCGTATGATTAGAGAGATAAAAAAATTTAAATTGAACTTCAACTTCAGACAATCATTTTCTAATAAATTATATCCATTACAATGGCTTGGGATAAAATAGGCTAACTTAATACTACTTCAAATTAAATGGCAATGTCATAATCTTCTATGCCATTATAAATTACATTTTGCATCTACCTTCCTTTATTACACACCATAACAATAACTCCATGCAGACACAACTAATTTAACCACAATAACACCATAACAAAATACTACCACATAAACTTTCAACACATGTGATCTTATCAAAGCATTTGAAATCCTTAAAAGAAGAGCCACCTTCTCTAATACTCTCTGCAGCAATTCCCTTCAAATTCCGTGCAGTACCTACAAAGCTTCCCTTCATCTCTCGTTACAATCACAAAATATAAATGGCAACTTTCAATTTTAATTACCAGGGGTCAAAACGACGCCATTTTTATGTTGGGCGATTTTAAATTGACCCTTGCTCTGCCAAACAGCTTACAGCCCAACATCTCTCCTTCCATCGTCTTTCTCCTCCATTTTCTTCTGCAACTTCAAAAATTAGGGAATTGCGCCCTCCCTGCGCGTCGAACCCACAGGATCCGTGTTCGAACCGCGTCCGATCCATGTTCAACCCGCGTGCTACCCGTGTTGAGTCCGTGTTCGAACCGCGTATGACCCGCGTCGAATCCGTGTTCAAACCGCGTGCTACCCGTGTCCGATCCGTGTTCGAACCACGTTGAATCCGTGTCGAAACCGCGTGCTACCCTTGTTGAATCCGCGTATGACCCGCATCAAATCCGTGTTCAACCCGCATCGAATCCGTGTTCGAACCGCGTCTGATCCCGCATCGAATCCGTGTTCAAACCGCGTGCTACCCGTGTTGAATCCGTGTTCAACCCGCGTTGAGTCCGTATCCGAACCGCATATGACCTGCGTCGAATCCGTGTTCAAACTGCGTACCCGTGTTCAAACCGCGCGCTACCCGTGTCCGATGCGTGTTCGAACCGCGTACGACCCGGAATCCGTGTTGGGTCCGTGTGGAATCCGCGTGCGATTTGTTCATCTCTGTATTGCTAAGCACCAAGCTGTTGAGGTACAAATTTGACGTGTAAATTCGAAACATTATAGTCTTTAAAAAGATGTAATTTTTACTTGTTTACGAGAATATCATAGGTCTGTGCTTCTGTTCCAAATTGGCTCTGGTTGCTTCTTTCGATCTTTGTAGATGGTAATCAAGTTCCAGTTTGTTTGGTTTCTTTTGTAATTATCCGAAATGCAGTGGACCAGCTTGTAGCAGCAGCAGCAGAAATATACAGTGATTCTTGGTCGCCAATTTACATATTAAGGTCATTTTTGCTCTCATTGATTTATTTATTTTTGCTCATTCATTATTTACATTAAAGGTTGATTTTTCAGGCTCTTTCTTTTTGGGTAGTTAGTTGTTCTTGGTTTTGTTAGTGTTCCTTTTACCAGAACATTGATATAAATATGACAGAATCGGTGTATTGGTATGCCTCAATCAAATTATTCATGCTAGTTGTTTGTATTTAGTGGTCTTCTTCTAGAACTACAAAAACCAACAAAAGTATGCTTACACTTGTTAATTAAACAACATGATGGCAAATCTAGCAAAACAATTCACTTATAAATGTTAACCATATGGATCAATTCAAGCAAGCCTCGGTCTAGTTTGTTCTCTGCCATGGCTAGAAAACCTCATCTCATAGTTCCTATAATAAAGTTGGCTTCTAATCTAGTTCATCATGGGGATCAAAGTCACATTTGTTAACACTGTCTCAATGCATTCAAAAATTATGTCTCCACTTTCAGGAAGACAGCACGATAAGCTTCGTGTCGATTCCTGAAATGGAGTCTGACACTAGTTGAAAAGATATATTAGAAGAAGCTGAGAATGCAACACGTTTTCTGCAAATCCAACTGCAAAATTTGAGCCAAAACATTAATCAGTTAAATGATGATGGCTAGTAGCAGTAACTCATCTCCTTGCCGATGTATCGGCCAGTTGGGCCCTTAAAGTAGCCAATCAAATGGGTGTTAAGGCTGTTCGTTTTGTACCTTATGGATTAGAAAACTTTGCCTTTTCTTTCTGCATACTTTTAAGCTTATGGAGTCTGGAATTGTCGATATTAATGGTAAGAACATCAAGCATCTGCCTTTGTTAAACATGCCTCTTAACTATCTTTAAATATTCTTGATTTTATTTATGAATGAACTGCAGGAACAATTAAAGAAGAAAGTATATGTCTATCAGAGGACACTGGAATAGTCAAAACCTATTATGGAGATATCCAGATAATGAAGAACAGGAAATATTCATATTCAGACATTTTTTCCATAAAGTTCCTGAAGAAGTTATATCCTGCAACACAATTCTTGCCAATTTGCTTTGGTTGTTTATATGTCTCCTTCACTAATTAGGGGATCCCCTTGGCTTCTACAAAAAAGTTTCTGTTGGATACTACTCTAGGCACATATATCTTTGAATTGCTCCATTCATGAAATCTTTTTTCAGATCAAATTCAGGCAATGGTTAGTAATGTCATTGCAGTAATCCAATGCAGTCTTGCGGATAGGGGTAAGTTTTTATTAGTAATCTGTTGTAGAAACCAGATCTTTAGAACAAGGACATCCTCTTTGCCAAATGCTCACTTAAATCATTTTGTAAGCCTTCTGTTTGACAAACTGGGGTGTATTTGAGCTTCTTCAAAAAGTTTCTGCATTCTGTTATTAGAGAGCTTACAAGGTTTCTATTTCTAACAGTTGAATGTATATATATTAATTTGGATTTGGACATGTGTCAACTTTTTTAGGCTTATGAAATTTCACAAAATTTCCAATATGATGGGCATGAGGGTTGATAAGCTGGTATTGCTTGCAGATATTTGAATTGAGCTCTACACAGGGACCAGAAGTAGGCCTTGATTTTTTCAGGAAGGTCCCTCACTTCAGAGTTCTTGTATGTGGGGGATACGGTACAGTTGACTGGGTTTTGAATGACATAGACAAGCAAAATTTAGTTTCGCCGCCATAGCACTTTCCTTGGGGAGGTGGTTTGGGCTCAGTGGAGAGACAAGGAGGTCTTTGCATATTGTTGACCCACATAGAGCATGCTGCAGTCACCATTCTTGATCGGTGGGAGGTGTCTATTGTGGACCATCATCGAAGGCAAAGTTTATGGAGACCTGGGTAAGTAGATGCTGATATTATGAAGTTGTGCGTCTGAGTTATCAATGAAATCGGTCAATATGTCTTTCACTTGCTTAAGCACTAGATCGTCTTTCCATCTCAAAGTGTTTCCTGTCTATATCCTGTGGATAGCCACATTATGACTATCTATTTTGTGGGGTACGTCGGCCTTTCATGTGCTCGAAGACTTGCTCAGGGACAATCAATAAAAATACAGCTCCTGACTGGATTGCCAGTACAGATTGATGGGGAGCCATGGTTTCAGAAACCATGCCCTTTGGTTGTTACCCATCACGGGCAGGTTGTTCTCTTTCTCAATCATATGGCTGAATTACTGCAAAATTTGATGTGCTAGGTGATTGTAAAATACATCTTTCCATGCAAGTGCTCCCCCATTTTCCAAAAATAAGGACAGAAATGGCTGTGGTACTATTTGTTTGGGCATGGTTTGACTTTCGTCCCATCTTATCAAGTCTTTCAGCCATGTAAATACTGTAAGTTCTACATACAAGAAGTTCTGGAGGAGGCTTAACTCTTGCGTAAATACAAAATGCACTGATTTGCAAATATTGCCTCTAAAATGGGGATTAAATGAGCTAGAGAACATGTCAAGTCTATTTTGCATCCATCAGCATTATCATTTATTTACTGTATTTCATGTACTCTATTTTAGATGGTAGTAATTGGGTCATTTTTAACCACCAAGTTCAAAGATCTTCCTGCAGTTTAATTTCTGCTCATTGTTTCTTCTTACATAGATCATGAGCCATGAGGTCATATAATATACACTGACAGTGGTCATAATCAGCTAAATTGAATGATTGCATGAGAAAACAACTGTATATTAATCTATATATTGTTTTGAGGGTTTGAAGGCATCCATTGATATGAGAACATTGGTTATGGATTTAGCTGTACTTCATATTTGATGAACTTGTTAAAAACCTCATCTTTTTAAACGAATCTGCCGTATAAAATTTTAAATTATAATTTAATTTAATAAAAAAATTAAATTTTATAATAGTACTTACTGTTATAACATAATGCTTTAAATTATTTGGTCAATTAATATATTTCCTAAATTTATTTATTTAAAATTTAAATTTCTTGATTTTATTTAATTATTTTGGTTATAATTCTATTTAAGAAAATTTTGAATATCATAATAGTACTTATTCTTTATTTAAGAATCAGTGTGACTCTTTTTTCCTCATCAGATATTGGCAAAAAGTATAAATTATAATCCTATTTAAGAAAAGATTTGAATTTTATAATAGTACATCTCTTTATGGATGATTTTATAATAGTAACTCCTTATAGAAGATAATGAATTTTTTTTATTTATCAAGTGAATTCAAATTTTATAATTATTATTTAAGTATATCTATTAACTAATATATTTTTTAAATCTATTTTCTTAAAATTTAAAATGTTGTTACTGATTTTATTTAATTCTATTGTATAATCCTATTTAAGAAAAAAATTTTAAATTTAATTTAGTTTCTTATATAATGATATCATCCTATCGATTATTTACTCTAATATGAGCATGAAAAATGTCTATAATTCAAGAAGAATTCCTTATTCATCCTCTTATCTATAGATTACAAAATAAATTTATTATTGATATACTTATTAAAATGACATCTGTGCATCGTAATTTAGAATTTTCTTTGCTTTATATATATATATATATAGATTCTAATATAATATTTGATTAAATTAAAATTTATTTTGAAAATATTTGATGTCAAATTTAATTTTCTTATTTATATTACGATTTCGTTTACAACTTTTTTTTACAAATTATAAACATAAGAGTTTTTGTAATAACAAAAATTTTAATACTTTATAAAAATTTTATTGCTTGACCCGCAATCCTGGTCTTAAAATTTTATATATAAAGAGTTGGTAGCTCGACTTTTATTTTTTATATTAAAATATATTATATAAGGCAATGAAAAATTGAAAATTGATGTCCAAATTAGGTAAAGTCTGGACTAGAGGTGTTCAACGGGTGGAAATGTGCTGGACTAGGACTAAGTTTGGTCGGGCCGATAAAAATATAGCCTGATCCAGGTCTAATTTAATTCACATGAATAATATGCGGGTTTGAGTTAACCCGAATTTGAATATAAAACTTAATTTCTAAACCCAACCCGACCTATTCATAAAATAATTATATACAGACACACGTGTGTAATAGAAGACCCCGCCTTCGTTACTACAGTATTTGTTTTTCTGATCTATATTGTATGGGTTTAAGTTTAGGATAAGAAACGAAGGCGGGGTCTTCTATTACACACGTGTGTCTGTATATATATATATATATATATATATATATATGGCAAATTTTATATAAGACCGGATATTTAATACTTCTTCTGTTGGATACTTGACATGCATGCAGTTTTTATTATTATAATATATAAATTGCATATGTGTCAAGCATTTAACGAGAAGGGTATTAAATATCCGGCCCAACTTATTTTAAGTTTGGGTTTTAGCGGGCTGGGGCTGGGCGGATTCATAGTAAAATATGTTTGCCCAAGCCCAAATCAATACAATCAGGCCTGGGCGATCATGTGGGCCATGGGTCACTTGAACAAGTCTAATCTTGACTCTATTCTTGACTTCTTGTGGGTTGACGGAAGACCGTACTCTATTCTTTCCACTGGCTTCGGTTTTCCTGTAAAACAAAGCTCGGCTCAGTGCTCGGTGAAGCCCCTCCAATACTTAAATTAATGAGAGGGTTTTTGATAGTTGATAGTAGTAAATGAGAATTAATGCCTGTGATGACCTAGTGGGAATCATATGTGCTCACATACTTTGTAGTAGGCGGCCTAGCTAATGCTGGGGCAGACGGCGAAGTCATCTGTAACACTGTTATTATTGAAAATTTAGAAATTACTATAATAATTTCACCTACTATTTATCCATATTTATTTATATTTATAAGCTGTTATATCTTTAACAATCTCAAATATACATAAATATTAAACATACTATTTAACATTCTCCAAAATACACTTTACATCACCTACACTATTTTAGTACATGTCACTATGTACAAAACTATAAAATAAATCAAAACTTAAAACATCTTAAAAAGTTCTCCTTGAACGTCCTTTAATAGTGATCCAACTCTTCCACTTTGATTTAGGCTATCTACAATCTTTAGTATCTGTGTGTAGAAAAATAAACTACACGCTAAGCAACTCACTCAGTGTGTACACAAATTTTATTTCATAAAATAAAATAAATACTTTATGAATTGTATAAAATAAAAATAAATTATGTTCATAAACCAAAAACTAAACTAAACAACTTTATAAAACTTAAAACATATCACTTGTTTATAAAAAAAATACAAATTATATCCAATTTTCTCAAACTTAAATAATGAAATATTATCGAGGCAAACCAAGTACAATAACTTAGTAAGAACTAAAACACAAAAATTATATATATATATATATATATATATATATATATATATATATATATATATATATATATATATATATATCGAACTCTTTATTTACTTTAAATTCAATAAACTTTGCCCAAAGTAAGCTAAGAAAAGAATAACGGTTATATGGATATGGGAGCGAACAAGTCCGAAACTGAAGCTTCAATATCAATATATTTTCAATAATCGGACAAGCCCGAAGCCGAAGCTTCAATATCAACTTATTTTCAATAATCAGACAAGCCCAAAGCCGAAGCTTCAAAATCAATTTCAATATCAACATGTATGTTTGTGTGTGTGTGTATATATATATATGACAAATTTTATATAGAATCGAGTATTTAATACCTTTTTTCGTTGGATGCTTGACATGTATGCAGTTTTTATTATTATAATATATAAACTGCACGTGTCAAGCATCCAACGGGAGGGGTATTATCCAGCCCTACTCATTTTAAGTTCGGGTTTTAGCGGGCTCGGGCCTGGGCGGATCATATGGGCCACGAGCCACTTGAACAGGTCTAGCCTTGACTTTGTTCTTGACTTCTTATGAGTTGACTGAAGACCGTACTCTGTTTTACCCACTGATTTCAATTTTCCTGCAAAACAAAGCTCGGCCTAGTGCTCGGCGAAGCCCCTCCGATGCTTAAGTTAATGAGAGGGTTTTTGATAGTTCATAGTAGTAAATGAGACTTAATGTCCATGAGATATGGGAAAAGCATGGTTTAGGAATTTGTGTGATGACCTAGTGGGAATCGTATGTGCTAGCATAATTTGTAGTAGGCGTCCTAGCCAATGCTGGGGCAGGCGGCCAAGTCACGTGTAATATCCTTATTATTGAAAATTTAGAAATTATAGTAGAAATTTCATCTATTATTTAACCATATTCATTTATATTTATAATCTATTATATCTTTAACAACCTCAAATATACATAAACACTAAACATACTATTTAACATTTTCTAAAATACACTTTACACAACCTACATTATTTTAGTACATGCCACTATGTACAAAACTACAAAATAAATCAAAACTTAAAATATCTTAAAAAGTTCTCCTTGAACGATCTTTAATAGTGATCCAACTCTTCCATTTTAGTCCAGGCTATCTACAATCTTCAATATCTGTGTGTAGAGAAAGGTCGATATTATGACGCTAAGCAACTCATATCTGATTATTGTACTTTGCGCATATCTGATTATTTTTGACATAACGCTAAGCAACTCACTCAGTGCGTACACAAATTTTATTTCATAAAATAAAATAAATACTTTATGAATTATATAAAATAGAAATAAATTATGTTCATAAACCAAAAACTAAACTAAACAACTTTATAAAACTTAAAACATATCACCTGTTTATAAAAAAAATACAAATTATATCCAATTATCTCAAACTTAAATAATGAAATATTATCGAGGCAAGCCAAGTACAATAACTTAATAAGAACTAAATCACAAAAATCATTTATATAGAAATCAATATATATATATATATATATATATATATATATATATATATATATATATATATATATATATATATATATACCAAACTCTTTATGTACTTTAAATTCAATAAAGGAATAACGATTATATGGATACGGGAGCGGACAAGCTCGAAGTCGAAGCTTCAATATCAATGTATTTTCAATAATCGGACAAGCCAAAAGCCGAAGCTTCAATATCAACTTATTTTCAATAATCGGACAAGCCCAAAGCCAAATCTTCAAAATCAATTTCAATATCAATAATCTCAATCTCATAATATCGGCCACAGCCCGAAGCCAAAGCTTCATCTATTTGTATAATACTGTACCCCCCTTTATTGACGCCAATCTACCATGACCCATATTCTACTCATTTACTAAGGGCAATGCACATATTGAGTTCATTTAAAATAATAGCTAATAATATGATCAGAACCATACTTCAATTACAATAAACAATTTGTTTCATCTTTCCAACGCCACAAAAATCATATAAATCCGATATATATAACTCAAGTTATGTCAAAAATAATCAGATATGCGCAAACTGTGAATTCACATAAACAGTTTTCTTTGTACTAGTCAATCAAATTTTCGAACTCCAAAACAAAGAAATTTAACGAAAATTTCTTCTAATAAAACTTTCATCTATGCCTTTTCAAAGCACAGAAACAAGATTTATTCAATTCCAGTTCATAAATCAAGAGAAAACACCCAAACACTAAAGAGTGTACAATCTGGAAATTTCAACAAAACAGAATATTTAACTTCAAACGAAAAATTCACATAGAAAACGAACAAATCTTAATAAGGTTGCTTCAAAACATATATTTCTCAGTTTCTATAGATATCCATAGAATCAAGAATTATTCAAATCGGAGTTATATACCAAGAGAAAACATCAAAACAAAACAGGGACACAAATCTAGAAATTTTCCGAAAAATCGAGAAATCGAAATTAGAGACACAAACCTTTTTCTAAGCTCTTTCTAGTTCTCTTCCAACTCTTTCCCTTGTCCTTTACTAGTATTACCTTCCTCTCAACTTCAAACCCCAATCACCATGAACCCTAGAATCTGAAATCCTCTTCTTCTAGCCTTAATTCACTGAAATTGATGAGCATCAAAGGCTTAGAGAGCAATTTCTAGCACAAATTCGGAGCTAATTGGAAGAAAGTTGAGGTTTTTGAAGCTATAAAAATTTGAAGAGGAATGAGGACAGAAGGGCCAAACACGATGGAGATGGAATTAAGGATTTGTGAAATCTATAAAATTTTAAGAGTAAAAATATCTATTTGCAAAATTAGCGCCTTATACATTAACAATTAATTAAATACCCTCAATATCTTTCTTAATTTTAATTATTCTCATTTCTGATCTAATCTAATAACTTAAAAAGACTAATGTATAAATTTAGCAATTCATATTCCCTTATTACCTTATTAATTCATTAATCTAATATTTATACTAATTATAATTTTTATGCTAATTTATTCTATCATAATTCACTATAGTTAAATTTTGAATTTTCAGTTCGTTACATCATGCCTGATTTGACTAGCAGTTCATAATTGGTTGAATCACCGTTAATACAGTTATTGTAGCTGGCGTAGTAGTGCAGACACCGGACCTAGTCGAACGGCCGATGATGTGGCGCGTCCTCATCCGCTAGAATTCAGCGGAGGTCACCAAGCTTCGGGTATTTGATGGGGAGGGAGGTAACATCCTTGCTGTTATCAAATAGTATTACCTTTCTTCATGGTATTGGAAAACAGACATTTTAATATATGTATAGTAGATATAAAAGTAGTACATATCCAGTCAACAAGAATGTATTTTGTAATTACTTGGCCGCTATATCTTGTAATTCAACAAGCATGGATCCATCTTACAATATGAAGCAACAACAATATCAACGCTAAAACCTCAAAAAGAAATAGTTTAAGATAGCATAAGCAAGCACAGCATCCATGGCTCAAATATTATATTATGTACATGCTTTCAAACACTTTTTATTCTATAGGTTAGGGAATCTATATATACTTGGATGTGAAAAGGGTATGGCCTGAAAGTAGAGAGCTTAATGAAAAGGCTACAAAAGCAAGGAATGACAATACTGTTGATGACCTTGCCATTGCTGGGAACTTATCCTTCCCCCAATTTGATTCCCAATCCTCAACTCGAAAAGCAGCTGTTGATGATGCTGATAATACCAGATATGCTAATATCTGCAACACCATAAAAGAATGCCATTTGTAATGTTTTGCCCTGAACTCGGTAAAGAATCGTCATTTCATGACTTGGATACGATGCAAATTACACAAGAGTAATGTCTAAAAAGGACATAATTCAAACATTTTTCCACTGACACGCTATGGTGTTATCAACAACACCACCACCACCATTACCCAATGCCTAACAAGGCTCCCGCACAAAAGGGGTAAGGGGGGATCGCGTGTACCCAGCCTTACCCCTGTGATTACAGAGAGGCTATTTCCAATTGACCTTGAAGTGGAAGAAGCTCAGACAGTTTAATGAGTCATTTTACTTTGGTCCATTATAATCTAAAACCAAATAATGGTAAATCTTTGGCCACATTCAAATAATGGACGAAACGCTATGGTGTTATCAATTTAAAAATAAAAACAGGGGGCCAAAAAAGGTATCTTGCAACCTCAAAATGATAGTCCTGTTTTAGGCTCTTGTGTTGCCAATTAAATACACACAGTTCAAGTGTGAAAGAAAAACTCAATCTGAATTGTTGATTTAAAGAATGACACTTTAATGCAACCTTTTTGGCAATATATCTTAAAGAATCACAGCACTTAGCATAAAGTTGAAGTTCTAAAGCTGCAAGCAAAAAGCTACTTTAAATATACCTTCCAATATTCTCGCCCAGGTATCATACTGAACCATTAAAAATTGTTGCTTTATTCCTAGCTTCAACTCTAGTTGCATCTCACAGAACATATCATTAACCACTCTGATACTAGTGAGTGCTATGATCTTTAGTAGCTAAGTAAAATATTAATTCAACAAAAAGCAGTTTAAAAAGGTGCCAAAAAAGCAGTAGATGAATCACCAAGAACAATGGTACCCACAATTATCATATAAGCATCCCCACAGAGACCCACAACAACCAATTTGTGAGATCAACATCAGACAAGTCATGAGAAACTAAACCCTAATTGAGTTTTAATGGTCCCCTAATTGAATACAAATGCCAACCCAAACATGAGTAATGACAAGAAATTGGGGGAATTAAGTTAGGTAAGAGCAATTAGTGAAATAATGACAAAGAAAAGGACTTGCCTGATCAAAAGAGAAATCCAGGAAGACACGAAGCTGGTTCTGGGCTACAATTTTCCCGGTAGCCAAACAGAAAGCAAGATCATATGATTGCAAACCCGTGTATACAAAACCAATCACATTTATTGACAAACAGTACCTGTAATCACATCACAAGAACAAAAAAGATCAAATTTAACTGCAAAGATATGAATCACTGTACAACGAATGAATTGATGAATCAATCAAATGGTAAATAGACCTGAATTCTTTGTAGCGATAGAAAGAATCGAGAGCCCAACCTTGATTCTTATCCGCAGCCAGGATGGAGAACGAAATTAAGCAAAACAAAAACCCTAGAATCCTAAAAACCAGCAAAGTCTTTCTCTTCAAATCGTCTCTATTTCTCTCTGAAATTGAAATTCGCGGTCTCCTATTACTGCTGCCAGTACCACCTTCTACTGATTTATCAACCTGTTCATCTTTGGTTTGACTCGCCTGGACGGGAGGAGAAGTGGGCGCCGATGGCGGAGATGAAATAACGTAGGTATGGGAGTAATCTGAGGGCGGAGATTGGTAAGTAGCTTGTTGAACTTCAGGTTGGGAGAAGACATAGCCGTGGGAGTGGGAAGTGTGATCGGAGGAGTCAACCGGCGGCGGTGAAGGGGGTGGTTTTGGAGGCGGAGAGGAGATCATGGTGGGGGCTGAAATGGAGTGGTTAGGTTGTTGTAAATGTGGGTTTTCTTCTTCTTCTTGTTGTTGTGAATCGTGTATTGATTGGGTAGAGCTTTGCTCATCAGATAGATCATGGGGAGGGTCGTTTTCATGGTGGGGCTGTAGTTCTTGGGAGTCATTTTCTTGATTTGTCATCTGTTCTTGATGTGGGGTTTTTTATATATAGTTTACTGTGGTGGTGGTGAGAAAGAAGGAGATGATGATATTAGGAAATGGGTAGCACTGTTTGTCAACAAAACACAACCGGCGAGTATACTGACTGCAATTCTTCATCCTTTATATGTAGAGGTCGTTGATAGGAGAAAAATACAAGAATTCTCGGGTCTTGCTATAGTAGTCCACGGCTCATATTTTTTCCTTGGATAGTCCTGCCTCTTATTTTCTCCTAAAAACACTATGAATTTATAATTTTATTAACGATATCAAAATTAATTTTTTATTTTTTTAAAAAATATTGTGTATTTGTGTTATAGTAAATGCAACAAAAAAAATCTACTCAACCGAATCTGACACCTCGGTATATTACAAATTCAGTTTTAATCCACTGTATAATATAAAAATTATAAAATCAATATTAGTAATTTTAAATACTCATAAAATATTTTATTATTACTATTGTCGTTATTATTATTATTATTTTAATTTTAGTTTAAATTTATTTTAATTTTATATTTTAATATTGTTATGATTATTATGAATATTAAATGATTTTAAATACCGTTATTATAGTAATATAAACCAATTTCTATAATAATAGTATTCTATATATATGTAAAAAATTAATATAAATTAGAATAATATGGTAATAAAATAAAATAAATTTAATACTAAAATGTTACTATTTCTTTTATAAGGTATAGTGGTATAAAGGTATTTTAAGATTTTTTTACTTTTACATATGTAAAAGCTAATGAAATTATACAATTGAAAAATAAAAGATTATAAATGTTATATATAAAGAAATTTTTTGATAATTTAATTTAATACACAATATAATATATTTTTTATATTATACTAATTTTGTTGTAAAAGTAAAACCGACAAGCTCAAACTTTTTAAGACTTTGCTGATTGCCCCCTCTAATTATTCAACTCGCCTCAAACTATCATCTCATTTTACTGTATACTATCCTTCCAATTTTATCTTACACGTCCCTAAAAATAATTATTTGATTTGTAAGTATTTTTTTACTGAAAAATATAATTTTTTATATTAAATTAGGAGTAATAATATTTTTAATAAAAGATGGATAAATTTTATTATATGTCGAAGAATTAATTGCTCTAGTTAATAATTGTTTAACATAATTTGTAGATCGATTAACATAGATAATTCGAAAAGTACTTTAAACATAAAATTAGAGTTAAAACGCCGAACAAACATAATCAAACAAATATACTAAACTTACTTTTACACAAGACAAATAAGCCATATGACAAGAGTTTCTAAAAAAATAAAAACAAAAAAGAACGTTGCGACCTATGTTTTCTTAATCTCAACTAACGTTTTCGATCCATAACCATAAGAGCTCCTGCATACGCCATAACATCAACCGTTGTTGGAGATCTAGAACGATCTTGTATAAAGGAGATAAATCTGGGTGTCTACTGTGAAAGATCATGCAAGTATCTTGTCTAAAGACATATTAAGTCCGACCCAATGATAAACTATCAAGATTGAGATGTGTAGCATCAGATCCATGATTGAAGAAGCAAATCTCGTCGTTAATAACTAAAAAAATAGCAACGGATTATTCACCACAAAAGAAAAATATTATAAACCCATGAAGTGGAGGAAGAAAGCCAAAACTTTCTCTTTCTTCTTCAACGAGAGATTGAAAAGGCCCGACTAACTACATTTGATACGTAAGTTTAAACATCATGTAAAATATATTTATAAGAAAAAAAGGATAAAAAAACTCCAAATTAAACATAAATCAATATCCTTTTTGCTGCCGATTAGTGATGGGGTGCCTACTAGTGTGGAATGTCCGGGGCCTAAATAGGTCTACTAAACAAAGAGTTATAAAGGAGCTTTGTTTGGTTAATAAAATAGAGATGTGTGCTCTATTAGAAACAAAAGTTAATAAACAAATAGTTGAGGAATGTGTTGACAAGTTTTTCAGTGGTTGGAATTATTTTAGCAATTTAGATGCTCATGAGGGTGGGCGTATTCTATTATTATGGAGGAGTGATTTATTTGATGTTTGCATTAAATTCAGCTATGTTCAAGTAGTTTATTGTGAAGTTAAAATTGTTGAAGTTGAGATCCCTTTTTTTATTTGCATTGTATATGGCCTTAATACGGTTAAGCAGCGTGTGAATATGTAGGAGCAGCTTAGAAACCTTTCTCCAGTTGGTCCCTGACTGATTTGCGGGGATTTTAACACTGTCTTTTCTATAGATGATAAACTTGGAGGAGCCCCTGTAGTGAGAAATGATATTGAAAATGGCATTAATTGAGTTCAAAAGTCTTTTCTAGAAGAATTAAGATGTATGGGGCCAAGGTTCTCATGGTCGAAAGATGCTGAAATATATTCAAAGTTAGATTGGGCGTTCGCTAATGAAGATTGGTGCGATCATTTTAACACTTGTTATGCCTCATATCATTCTAGCGCCATTTCTGATCATTGCTACCTCCTTATAAAGGGTATTTGTCTTGATGGGCAAGGTTTTAGGCCATTTCATTTTTTCAACATGTGGACTAGTCATCCTGGTTATAAAGACCTAGTTTCTGGTAAATGGGCAATTACAACTTGCGGGACAACAGCTATACAACTTGTAAATAAGTTGGCTTCTTTGCGTACTAATCTGAGGAAATTCAATAGGGGATTCATAGTGATGTGGTTGAGGCGTTTCAAGAAGCAAGTCAGTGGGTTGACAATGCTCAGGTGGAATTGCATAGAAACCCATAAGACCATAATCTGATTTTGCAGGAGAAAAATGCTTTGGTCAATTATTTAGGTGTAAGTATTGCTTATGAACATTTTCTTCACCAAAAGAGTAAAGCAACCTGGTTGAAGTTGGAGATGTCGGCACATATTAATTTCATGCTTCTATAAAGAGCAGAGGTATCTATAGTAGAGTCTTGTCTTATATGATAACGGTTTGAGAATCGATGACTTTAATGCTGTGAGGACTTTTTTTTCGTCTCATATCAACAGTTTCATGGGCATTACTAGTTCTCCAACTAGGAAGCTAGAGGACAAGTTCATTTCTCAAGGGCCTAAATTGAATGTGAACCAACAATTAGACCTCATAAAACCCTTTTCGAGAAAGGATATTAAAGAGGATTTGTTTGAAATTGACAGTATTAAAAGTCTAGGAATTTATGGGTTTGGTGTTGGCTTTTTTAAGGCCTCATGGGATACAGTTGGAGACGATGTAGTGGCTGCTGTTAATGACTTTTTCACAAAACATAATTTGCCCAAATCTTTTGCTTCAGTCGTCCTTATGTTAGTTCCTAAAGTTGAGCACCCTTCTAATGTAGCTGACTACCGACCTATAGCCTGTTGCAATACTATGTATAAGTGTATTTCTAAATTGATTTGCAAGCATTTGAAATTGGTTTTGCCTGAGTTGGTTAATGGTAACCAGGGTGATTTCGTCAAAGAGCATCTTCTTGCTCATAACATGTTAATTGTTCAAGACCTCCTTCGTCTCTATGGCAGGGGTAATGTTTCACCTAGGTGTATGCTAAAGGTGGATCTAAGTAAAGCCTACGATATGGTGTCTTGGGATTTTGTGAGTGACTTGTTACATGCCCTTGTTTTCCCAACCAAGTTCCTCGCTTGGGTTATGGCTTGCCTTTGTAGTGCCAACTACATCTTGCTTCTTAATGGTCGAGTTCAGGGGGATTTTAGAGGTAACAAAGGCCTGAGACAAGGTGACCCTATGTCTCCACTTCTTTTTGTGCTTATTATGGAATATCTTACTCGTATTTCGCAATGGGTATCTATGAGGTTTAATTTTTATTTTCATCCTAGCTGCAAAAAAAGTGAAGTTAAGCTCGCTTTGTTTTGCGGATGATCTGATATTGATGTGCAAGGCTAGTGATAATGCCTTACTGTCTTTACTTGATGGATTTCTAATTTTTTCAGACACCACAGGCTTAACTATCAATAAGAGAAAGTCTTGTTTATATATTAGCGGCATTTCTGAAGTGGTTCAAGATAGGCTGTTGAATATGGCAGGGGTTGAGAAAGGTACATTCCCCATGAAATATATTGGAGTCTCATGGAATCCCACTAAATGGAACAAAACCGATTGCTCTTGTATTATTGATAAAATTAACAAGGTTATTGCTTGTTGGCGCCCTCGGCACCTCTCTTTCGCAGGGCGTGCTCAACTTGTGTGAACTGTTCAATTTGGTATTAGAGCGTATTGGATGAATATTTTTCCATTACCCCAAGCTGTGATTAAAAAAATCGATCAGATATGTAGACGTTTTCTATAGGGTGATGTGGAAGGAAAACATGGTATTCATAATATGGCATGGGACAAGGTGTGTTTGTCGGAGATGTTTGGTGGCATTGGTTTAACAGAAGGGACAAAATGGAACAAAGCATCTTTAGGGAGATTCCTTTGGGCTATTGCGTTTAAAAAAGATTCATTATGGCTAGAATGAGTGCATACCTTCTACATTAAAGTTGTTAACTCGGGATTATTTGGTGCGAATTATGCTTGAGGTCAATACAATTTGTACGGTTTGTGAAAAGGAAGTGGAAGACCATAACCATTTATTTTCAATTGCTCTTTCTCTTAAGCTCTATTCGATCGTATTCGGGACTGGTTTAGGAATTTTTCTGTACCATCTTCGTTTCTGGACTGGCAGAATTGGTTGGTGGGTAAATCAGTTTTGTCGTTCACTAGTAAGATTATTCTTGTTGTCCTTAAGGCTGCAGTTTATGGGATATAGCTAAATAGGAACACTTGCTTCTTTTCTAAACACAGTCATACTATAGAGTTTTGGTTTAAGCAGATTGAGTTAGTTGTTAGTTGCCGAATGGCCAGGTACAGAAAGAGAGTAAAGTCAAATGTTGATAGGAGTTTATATGAAAAGTTCTTGTAATGAGTATTCATACTATTGGTAACTGACAGTCATTTTAAACATACATAACAGGCACGACGGAAATATAAAATTTTGTCCCTTGTCCCAAGGAACTCCTATTAGTAGCATATAAATTAATTAAAGTCTTAACTAAATTAATTCTCTACTGAAGTTAGCATGCATAGGCTAGGCATACTATAATTCTAAATTATATTCTAGCATAAATATTTCATTTTAAACATGTTATAACTCTAAGTTATAGTCAAGGTATAAAATAAACTAAGCATGCAAAATAACCTAAGCATAATAATCATTAAGTCTTAAAACGCTTAATAAAAGGACTTAATAATTAAAAGAGAATTAGATGACTTGTCAGTTGAAGCGTGCTTGAGCAGAACCTTCTTACACAAACTTTCAAGTATAGGATAGCCTCTATGAGTATCCACACGAACCCCACTAACCGAAACCTCCCAATGAGGAAGAATCGCAGAGTTTTGAATAGCTGCTAGACCACTCTAAAATCCACCCGAAATAATAACCAAAAGGACTCCTTAATTTTATCTTCTAATTTGACATTAGCTCAGAGGAAGATATATGGTGCAAAGAATGAAGAAGAGAGGCATGGTTTATATAGTGGGAGCAAAGGCTCCCTGAATTTAATGTGGATTTAATGTTGATTTAATGCGAGATTAAATGTGTGATTAAATATCAATCTAAACACAAGATTAATTACGAAATTAAATGTCAATTTAAATACAAGATTTAATTCCTGGATTAAAACCCAATTTAAATATAAAATTTAATTACCGGATTAAATGCCAATTTAAATATATGATTTAATTATTGGATTAAATCTCAATTTAAATATAACATTTAATTGTTGGATTAAATGTAAATTAAATACATGATTTAATTACTGGATTAAATCCCAATTTAAATACAAGATTTAATTGCTGAATTAAATATCAATTTAAATACATGATTTAATTGATTTAAATCCTAATTTAAATAAAAGATTTAATTGCTGGATTTAATACCAATTTAAATACATGATTTAATTTAATCATCCTCTTTTTTAATTTATTTTATGACCCTAATAAAATTAGTTACCGGTCAAAATAAATTCTTGGCTTAACCATAAAATGATTTAATCATTTTAATCAACACTTTAATCTATTTATGACCCTAATAAAATTAGTTATTGGTCAATAAATAAAATCTCTGGTCTAACCATGTAATAGTTCAATCATCCCTTTAATATTTTTGTAATAGGTCAAGTCTATTAATTCTTTACTCAGTCCGATGCAAGTTCAATGTATGACCTTATAGGATCTTGTAGTATTGAGCTGTTAAGGTTTGACCAATCTTTGTTCTATAGGAACTATTGGTTCGAGGTTTTAGATCGTGAATAGAACTCGATTACCTTAAACGACTGTAGTACGCCTCTAGCAAGGGTCCACCATCCCCCATTACTCGGAACGTCATTTGTGCTTATGACTTAATCCTGGTTAATACAATAGTTGCCCAATGCGATGAACTCCTTCCCTTCTTTAATATTAGTACCATCTGGTTTGTTCGGTTTGGTTAACCCACTAATAAAGAGGTTGCTCTAAGCTATCCCAGTTATTTACTTGTTACTGAAGTATATTGATTTTTACCATAATGTGTTTGAATAGAAACTATTTCTATCAAACACATACTTTAATTAGAGGTTTATAGCAATCATCACTTCAACAAGTGACCAAGTACAACTTCTTAATATATCTGGAGCTATTGATTCTTTCCGACTACATAGCTGACCAACGTATTGTCATCACCATACCTGTAATCACCCGTGACACCCTAAATTAATGAGTGCATAGGTATGACCCAAAACATAGTGACAGTACCACATAAATCAACTAGTATCTCAAGTATGAGGATATTCGCAAAGCTACTGCATAAAGATAAATACTAACACTATAATATATTTACCAAGTATTTATATTACTGCGTCTCCAATATATCTTCCAAATATATCCATGTGTCAAACTTAAGGCACCACCTTCAGTCATAGGAGTTTGACTGCTTGGACCCATTCTAAGAAAGTTGACCATATACTAGTCTTATTGTCTCATCAATATCCTTTCTTAATGAAACTATGACTAGGGATAGTTTAGACATAATCATAATTATGCATGAAGTAGGTCTCACTAAGTATAATGTCATTATAATTTCTCTCACTTCACGCTATGATATGTTAAGGACTTTTGTACATAGATATCAATGAATATATTTTAACCAGTCATGGTACATATATATATTAACACATCGATATAAATAAAAGATTAAATGCATTTATTAATTAACAAATTATTCATACGAATACATAATTAAGATACATCACCCTAATTGCCTTAAGGGCATACATCATATCTAACAAACTCCCACTTGCACTAAGGCCAATTAGCCATATGTCGTAACCCATATGCTTTAACATGCTGGTCATATTTGACTTGAGCCAATGGCTTCGTCGAACCATTCGCAACGTTTTGATTAGTGGGAACATATTCTAGTCTTATCACCTTAGCATCAACAATCTCCCTGATTATATGATACTTTCTAGATACATGTCTATTTTTCTAGTGAGACCGTGGTTCTTTTGCCTGAGCTATAGCACCATTGTAATCGCAATACAAAGCTATTGGATTAACAATCTCAGGCACCACACCGAGATCACAATTGAGTCCCTTTAATCAGATAGCTTCCTTTGCTACTTCACAGGCAGCAGTGTATTCAAATTCCATGGTTGAATCAGTAGTAGTTTCTTGCTTAGAACTTTTCCAGCATATTCCCCCTCCATTTAACACATATACAAAACCCGACTGAGACTTAAAGTCATCCTTGTCAGATTGAAAACTCGCATCAGTGTAACCTTTAATTGTAAAGTCACCATCTCAATATATCATGAAATCATCTTAAGTCCTTCTCAAGTACTTAAGAATTGCCTTAACGGCCATCTAGTGTTTTTCACCAGGGTCCGATTGATATCTACTCGTAAAGCTTAGAGCTTGAGAGACATCTGGCCGAGTACATATCATAGCATACATAATGGATCCTATCATGGATGTATAGGGTATATCCTTCATGCGCATTCTTTCCTGAACTGTCTTCGGACACTCAGCCTTAGATAGGTTAATCCCCTTTGTCATTGGGAGATAACCTTTCTTCAAATGCTCAAGGTTGAACCTATTAAGTACCTTGTCTATATATGTACTTTGAGAAAGACCTAACGACCTCTTAGATCTATCTCTATAGATCCTTATACCTAGTATAAATGATGCTTCACGAAGGTCTTTTATGGAGAACTTTCTTGACAACCATATTTTAATACTTTGAAGAAGAGAATTGTCGTTTCCTATTAGTAGAATATCATCAATACACAATACTAAGAAAACGATTGCACTCCCACTAACCTTGTAAATACAAAGCTCATTAATGTTTGGACAAAAATCCAGTTCACGGATTGTCTGATCAAACCTAATATTCTAACTCATGGATGTCTGCTTAAGTCCATAAACAGACCTTTGCATTTTGCATACCTTCAAGCCATTCTGAGATGTAAAACCCTCAGGCTGTGTCATATACACATCTCGGTCTAAATCCCCATTAAGGAATGTTGTTTTAACATCCATATGCCAAATCTCATAATCATAATGAGCAGCAATGGCGAGGAGTATCCTTATAGATTTAAGTATGGCTACTGGTGAGAAAGTTTCATCATAGTCAATACCTTCACGTTGGCTATAACCTTTCGTAACCAACCTTGCTTTATAGGTAATTACATTACCATCCATGTCTTTCTTCTTCTTGAAGACCTATTTGCACCTGATAGGTCTAACCTCTTCTGGTGTATCGACCAAATTCCAAACTTGGTTTTCATACATGGAATTCGTTTCTGATTTCATGGCCTTAAGCCATTTATCAAAATCTGAGCTTTTCATTGCTTCATCATAGGTTATTGGTTCATCACCCTAAATGAGATATGGTTCCCTATCATCAGTGATGATAAAATCATAACTTTTAGGTTATGAACATGATTTGATCTTCGCAATGATTGTGTTTTGACAGGTTGTTCTTGGATCACACCTTCTTGAGTCAATCAATTGATTATCTGTTTCTTCCTCTTAAAATTCCAGTTCAAAATTGCTCCCACTGACTTTTATAAGTAAGTGTTCCTTTTCAAGAAAGTGAGCACTCCGAAATACAAATACCTTTTGTGCCTCGGGTTGGTAAAATAAATATTCAATAGTTTCCTTTGGATATACAATTAACAAACATTTGTCAGATTTAGCGCTTAGCTTATCTGATGCTATCCTCTTTACCATACCACGATAGCCCCATACTCTTAGGTGACTTGGAGATGGCCTTTTATTACACCATCTTTCGTAAGGTATAAAATCAACTAATTTAGAGGGCCCTCTATTTAATACATAAACGCTCTCTAGTGCATGTCCCCAAAAGGATTTACTGAGATCTACTTGGCTCATCATGGACTGAACTATATCTAATAAAGTTTGATTCCTCCTTTCAAATACTCCATTGTGTTGGGGTGTATAAGAAGGGGTCCACTGGAGAACTATCCTGTTTTCCTTTAGATAATCCTGAAACTCTTGACTTAAGTATTCTCCATCTCGATTAGATCGAAGTGCTTTAATACTTTTCTCAAGCTGTTTCTCTACTTCATTTCTGAATATTTTGAATTTTTTAAAACTTTCAGACTTGTGCTTCATTAAGTACAGATAACTATATCATAAATAATCACCAGTAAAGGTTATGAAGTAAGAATATCCTCCTAGCGTTTGAACACTCATTGGGCCATACACATCAGTGTGTATAAGTTCCAATGTACTCGTGGCTCACTCACCCTTACTCTTAAATGGGAACTTCGTCATTTTTCCTTTTAAACAAGGTTCACAATCACCATAAGACTCCACGTCTATTAGGCCTAAGTCTCTACGCTTGTATAACTTAGTTAAGCGATATTTGTTTATATGGCCTAAACGGCAATGCCATAAGTAGAAGGATTTCTCATTATCTAATTTTCTCCTAGCAATGTTTATATTTGAGAATATGATTTAGTAATTAAAAAATATCATTTTTCATATTACAATAAAATATCATTCATAACTTTGATAATACCTTTTATCAAATTGGAATAAAATTTCATCTGCTGTGAAGTAGGAAATGATATTTTACAATGAAAATTGAGTATCATTTTGTCTTTATTACAAATTTAGTCAAATGGAGATTTTAAGTTCCTACATCATTAGTAGCCACCAAGCTCGAATGATTTTCGTAGGTACAACTCTCCTTTTGCCAAACCTATACTTCTCATTTATATTTATACTTTCGTATGGATATGTGATTCTCATTAGGTATTCCATACCAATTTAGAATCCCTTTGAGATGTAGAAATTCTCATTATTAAACATCTTGAAGTGGAAGTTCCAAGCCTCCTCTTCTCATGCTATAAGACTTTAGCCATTTTGACCTTATTTCCAATAACCCATATTGAAATGAAGATCTTATTTCCAATATTTCATATTGAAAACAATTATCTTTTCTCCTAGAAAAAATTCTCAGTATTATTTTTACTTTTCTCTTCACTCTGCTCTAACCTGCTTCAAAACTAGACACTATGTGTTCCTTTACTTCTTTGAGATATAAACCGTTTAAATTTCTAACTAATTGGTCCATCAATTTTCCATTAAAAATATTTTGTTTCAAATTTTCCACCATAGGAAATCCTTTCTCTAAGATGTAAGACATAGACTTTCAAGTCCATGATTTTATTATGCCCTTTTAGCTAAGGTAACATGGATCCTAACATTTGACTTGATATCCTTGTCTCCTGCCAGCTACTTACATAAGGTAACAAGGATGTTAACAACCTCCAAGGTGTTGTATCCTAATTTCCTTCAAGCATTACCAACATTCTCACACAAAGTAGAAGTGGTTGCATCATGTTGTTTAGTGTTGGGCTCATATAGTGTATGGGTCAAGCCTTGTGCTTTGAGAAAGATCCTCACATTTCTAAACAAACCCTTGAAGCTAGAGCCAATTAAAATTAGTCATCAATGTGAATGTTGTATTTAAATAAAGATTTCAACCAAGATATAAGAAAAGAAAATTTTGTTCAGACTTTAGTGTATAGTACATGTATTTAATATAAGGACTTTAAATTAAATACATTTGTCCTACTATTTCATCGAAATTTACAACAGCCCATTCTATTGAATTCGGGAAGTCTAGCCTAGCTAAATTTCCAAGTATGCAGCATCTATAATTAGTCTAATACGACCCCCAATTTTATGAGTTAAGCCATACTAGTAAGTTGTAGTTGGAATCCCATTCCATTTGCATCCCATGCAATTGTTGATTTGTTCTAGTTCCCTAATTCCAAGGGACGTGTGCTCTTATATTAGCATCTCATTGAACATGTCTCAGTTCTGCGGCTAGCCCCCAATTTTATGGTGGCTTACCCAGTCACGTTAAGGTATACCCTATCTCAATTTTTATAACCGGTAGATGTAGACGAAAAGGATCGCTTTGCACAACACTTTTATGGCCGAGAAAGACCGTATTATAAATTTGGGTAAGGAAGACTATAACTTGCCTTAATATATTTACTTTAGAATTTTATTGGTGTTAGATGTCTCACCCAATCTAAGATTTATTAGATGGACATATTTATAATAATTTATATTAATTCAAGGAATTTTAGAATTAATTTATAAGGTCTAACCTTAAGTGGGTTTAAGCTCTTTATTATAATTATTCTATCAACCTAGATTATATGCAAAATAATTAACATTTTTATTTGTTACATTTATATTGCATTTCCTTTAAGCTTTTATTCAATATTTAATATTACTTTTATATAGAAACATATATAAAAACCATCTTATATACTAGAAATAAATTAGTTCATATTTAATCCCCTCTTTGTTAACTCAAGCTGCACCTATATATATTTCTAGGTAGGAGAGGTGCCCTATGAGGAGTAGACACCTTGTCCAATCCTTGCCAGAACATACACGGGCATAAGCTTGAAGAACATGGATTCTCTTGGACTAATAAATTTCGTTCTTTTAATTCGTGTAAATCGAAAGCATATATAACCCATGTAATTTATATAATTTAGGCCTAATGCATCAACAGCATTCTCAACTTGGCCCAAAAATCCTGCTGCCTCCCTGAACTTTGAAAGTGTCCCCGCAGCTACCTCAACTTTCAAAAAGTGCACCACTTTGCTCCCTAAATGTCACGTGTCAACTTTTGATTGGAGATTAAAAAATGATATCTTTGAAATGTCAAACCGACCAGAAGCTAACACGTGGCATTCAAGGAGCAAAATGGTGCACTTTTTGAAAGTTGAGGTAGCTGCGGGGACATTTTCAAAGTTCAGGGTGGTTGCGGGGATACTTTCAAAGTTTAGGGAGGCAGCGGGATATTGGTGCCAAGTTGAGGATGTTATTGATGCATTAAGCCTATAATTTATTGAGTCTTTGATAAGTTTGAGTAAGTTGAGCAGACTTATTCGAAATTATCTATATCCATTTTCTAACGTTTGAAATAAAAGTCTAAGTTCATCTATTATTCCAAACAATTTAATAAACTTTAAATTATTTCATATAGAAAATAAAATTCAGTTTGCTTTTAACTTAATTATGCACTAAATAGGCAGGCTCATAATACCACTGTTGGTAAATGACAGTCAATTTAAACATACATAATAGGCACGGTGGAAATTCAAAATTTTGTCCCTTGTCCATAGGAACTCCTATTAGTAGCATATAAATTAATTAAAGCCTTAACTAAATTAATTCTCTGCTTAAGTTAGCATGCATAGGCTAGGTGTACCATAATTCTAAATTATATCCATAAATATTTTATTTTAAACATGTTATAACTCTAAGTTATAGTCAAGGTATAAAATAAACTAAGCATGCAAAATAACATAAGCATAATAATTATTAGTTAATAAAAGGACTTAATAATTAAAAGAGAATTAGAGGACTTACCAGTTGAAGCGTGCTTAAGCAGAACCTTCTTACACAAGCCACCAAGTATAGGATAACCTCTATGAGTATCCACATGAACCCCACCAACCGAAACCTCCTAATGAGGAAGAATCGTAGAGTTTTGAGTAACTGCTAGACCACTCCAAAACCCACCCGAAATAATAACCAAAGGAACTCCTTAATTTTATCTTTTAATTTGACATTAGCTCATAGGAAGATATATGGTGCAAAGAATGAAGAAGAGAGGCTTGGTTTATATAGTGGGAGCAAAGGCTCCCTAAATTTAATATGGATTTAATGCTGATTTAAAGCGAGATTAAATGTGTGATTAAATGCAATTTAAATACAAGATTAATTGCGGGATTAAATGCCAATTTAAATACAAAATTTAATTTCTTGATTAAAACTCAATTTAAATACAAGATTTAATTGCTGGATTAAATGTCAATTTAAATACATGATTTAATTACTGGATTAAATCCCAATTTAGATACAAGATTTAATTGCTGGATTAAATAGCAATTTAAATACATGATTTAATTACTAGATCAAATCTCAATTTAAATATAAAATTTAATTGCTGGATTAAATGTCAATTTAAATACATGATTTGATTACTGGATTAAATCCTAATTTAAATACAAGATTTAATTGCTGAATTAAATGCCAATTTAAATACATAATTTAATTAATCCTCCTCTCTTTTAATTTATTTTATGACCCTAATAAAATTAGTTACCGATCAAACTAAATTCTTGGCTTAACCATAAAATGATTTAATTATTTTAATCAACACTTTAATTTATTTATGACCCTGATAAAATTAGTTACTGGTCAATAAATAAGATCTGTGATCTAATTAGGTAATAGTTCAACCATCCCTTTAATATTTTCATAATAGATCAAGTATATTAATTCTTTACTCGGTCCGATGAAAGTTCAATGTATGTGACCTTATAGGATCTCATAGTATTGAGTTGTTAAGGTTTGACCAATCTTTGTTCTATAGGAACTATTGGTTCGAGGTTCTAGACCGTGAATAGAACTCGATTACCTTAAAAGACTGTAGTACGCCTCTAGCAAGAGTTCACCATCCCCCATTACTCGGAACGTCATTTGTACTTATGACTTAATTCTAGTTGATATAATAGTTACCTAATGCAATGAACTCCTTCCATTCACTACACGAAAACAATTATTACGTGACAACAGTTTCTTAGTCACTAAAATTGTTGTCACAAAAAAGGCTATTTTCTGTTATAATAAAATTTTTACCGTCACAAAAATTAGTTTGTGAAATGTTGTTGTAAAATTGTCACATTTAATAGATGTTTTTGTGACAAGGTTTTAAGATCGTAACTAATATCTTTTTGTTACAACTTAAGCCGTAACCTATAATTTAGAATATGTTAATATAAAAATTTATTGTCACAAAAAATATTTATGTGACCATATGAAAATTTTGTTACAAATAATTTATTAGTTTCGTGACAATAAAATTAACTTGAAAAAAAAAATACTTAAGTTACAAGTAATAGCTGTAACTAAAAATATTTAATATATGACAATAACATTTTATTATCACAAAAACAATATATGTGACATCATAAAAAGTTTGTTGAAAAAAATATATTATTTTGTGACAATAATTTTAACTTGACACAAAAAATACTTTAGTTACAAGTAAAAGTTGTAACAAAACTATTGAATATGTGAAAAAAAAAATTTAATCGTCACAAAAACTATATGCATGACAACATAAAAATCTTGTTACAAAAATATATTGCTTTTGTGACAATAAGTTTAACAAGAAAAAAAAATACTTTAATTACAAGTAATAGTTGTAACTAAGACTATTCAATACATGACAATAATTTTTTTATTGTTACAAAAACTATGTGTGACAACATAAAAGGTTGTTGCAAAAAATTTATTATTTTTGTTACAATAAGTTAAACTTGAAACAAAAAAATGCTTATGTTACAAGTAAATGTTGTAACTAAAATTATTTAATATGTGACAATGAGTTTTTTTATCGTCATAAAAACAATATACGTGACAACATAGAAAGCTTGTTGCAAAAAATATATTACTTTTGTGATAATAATTTTAACTTGAAACAAAAAAATTCAGTTACAAGTAAAAGTTGTAGCTAAAACTATTCAATGTATAAATAAATTGTAGGTTATTTAAAAAGTTATATAAAATGTATAAAAAGTTATAGGAAAGTTATATGTTTTTTAAAAAGTGTTGTAAAAAGATATAAAAAAATTATAGGTTATTCTAAAAAGTTTAATAAAAGGTGTAGAAAATGTATAAACAATAGTTATAGGAAATAATATGTTATTTATAAAGTTACATAAAATATTATAGGAAGGTTATAGGTTATTTAAAAAGTTATATAAAGTTATAGTAAGGATATTAAAAAAAATTATAAAACAGTTACATGTTACTTAAAAATCTGTATAAAAGGTAAACATTATAGTGTTTAAATAATTTAATATATTATAATAATTGATGCTATTATTTTAAAAAGGTCAAATGCTCTTTTATACCACTTAAATTATGCATGAGAAAAATAGCTATGATTGTGGCGGTCAGATTTCAGTGAGCTGCGGCGGTGGCGAAGTTAAAGGTGGCAGCAACAACAACGGTAATGAAAGTGACAATGACGATGGTTATGGAAGTGATGAAGACCATACGGTGGCCGTCATGGTTGTAAACCAACAGAGGTGTAATAAAGGCCATGAAAAGGGAATACAAAACCTTAGTAGGCAGTGGGTAATGGACAACATGCTTTAGGGTAATAAAATAAGGAAAAATGAGGCCTGACACATACAGACCCCCCTGAAGTTAGCTCTAACCGTCTTTAGTCACCCCAAACTTTTAAGTGTGACACTTACCCCCCCTAAAGTTGGCAAAACTGATACAGTTTGCCCCCTTAATGCCACATGTCATCTTTGAAAAGGCAAACCAACTAAAAACTGACATGTGACATTAAGGGGGAAAGCTGTATCAGTTTTGCCAACTTTAGGGGGGTACGGTGTCATACGTGAAAGTTTGGGGTGGCCTAAGGCGGTTAGAGCCAACTTCAAGGGGGTCTGTATGCATTCAGCCTAATAAATTTGATTGTTTTAGATAAGCAAACACCAACAAAGGGATTCCATCATTTTGATTTCCTTCTCCTTTTTCTGAAATCTCTCAAACAAACACCCCAAGTTATTTAAAAGTTATATGCAAGGTATAAGAAATTATAAAGAAGTTATGGATTTTTTAAAAGTTCTATAAAAGGTATAAAAAAGTTATCAGAAAAAAGTTAATCAAAATATTTGGGGTTTGGAGTTGAGGGTTAAGGATTTGAGATATGGAGTTTAGGGTTAAGGGGTTTAGGGGAAAATATTAATTTTAAGAATATTTCCATATTTATTTAAATTATTTATTAAAAATAATTCTAAAACTATAAAAAGATATACCCTAACCCTAAATCTCAAACCCAAATATTTTAATTGATTATAATAAATAATTTATTATGTTTATAAATATTTTCTCAACTTTTAAGAAATAAAATTATTTCTCTAAGGTATATAATATTATTTTATAATTATTTATTATAAAATAAAATTAAAACATTGCTATAACATTTTTTTAAAAATTCACTCAAATGCAGTTATATGATTAAATATAAATAAAATTATATATTAATTAATTAAAATAAATACTACAATATGTTTATAAATATTTTCTTGACTTTGAAAAAATAAAATTATTTTATAATTAATTACTAAAAAATAAAATTAAAACATTACTCTATGTATATTTAGCAAAATAACAATAACAATAATAATATAATTAATAATAACAATAATATAAATAGTTAATAATATAATATATTAATTATATGTAATTTTAGTAGTTGTTGTTGTTATTATTATTATTACTATTGCTATTACTACTCCCTTTATCTTTTATTATTTATCTTTTAACATATTTTATATTTTTAAAGGAATCAATTAATTAAAGCAGAAAAATATTATTTTATTATTTAATTAATATTTAATTTTTCACATTATTTATAATTAATGATAATGAGATAGATGAGGGTATAATTAAAAAAATAATTTAAAAAATGTCTAGACATTTAAAAATGATAAATAAAAAAATATTTAAAAAAGTGACTAAAATAGATGGAGGAGTTTTATTTATTATTATATGGATGAAAGGGAAGAGGTATATGAGGAAAGGTGGAAGAGAACCCGTCCTGGTTGTCGTCAAAATTTGAAAAGTAAATCTGCTCTCTCATCTCTATCTTTCTGAAATTGAAACTTCGCCGCTGCCTTCGACGTTGCCGCCTTCGCTTCCGCATTGTACGTCACCATCTTTGTTGCCGCCTTCGACGTTGTTGATGTGAGGTAGAGGAGGCAGAGCACGAACCTAGGGTTCCACGATTTGTTCTATTCTTCTCCACCGCATGATTGATGATTGTGTGGTTCTCAGTGTGCTCTCAATTGTCACTATTGTGGGCCTGGTTTTTACGCACATATGGTTAGACGTATTGGTTTCGCTGTTGATTGGGCTTGCGATTGTTGTATTACACGCTGCAATTCGTGGGAACTGATGATCTGTACTTGGATGAACAAGATATGCCTGATGGAGGATTAATCTGGGTTGTGGGGAGCCCCACTAGAAGAACTGGTTAGAGTCCAATTTAAGGTCTTGTTTCTTCCTCTGAATCGCTCTATTCTTTATTACCTTTTGATTTCCATTTCCACATGGTGAATTTGCTAGAAGTAGTGCTTGGTCATATTTTATTGAATAATCTGAAGCATATTTTATTGAATAATCTGGATATTTAGAAGATTTGGCTATTTGTGGCTGGTTCTCTTTAAGTTGTTTTGAATTAAAGATAAATGATTTGATAATTTTGAAGCTTAAGTGCTTATACTTTATTTGTTTATGTATTTTGTATCTACCATGCTTTCAGTTTGAGATATGGCCTTGCATTTGGATGTACAAGTTAATTCTCCACTCAGGGTGAAACTTAATGTTATGTTTAGTAAAAACACAACATATATTGTAAATAAGTTTTACCACTTGTTTAGGATCCATTTGAGCTCTAGTGTTCCAACTAATTATAGAGGTATCTCATTTTGGAAGGCTGCATCCTTGTAAATTTGTTAGTATATTATGTTTACAACGGACACCACATGTTCATCTATGAGTTCATGAGTAATTGGAGCCTTGCAAACCTTCTATATTTTAAGCCTTCAAACTCACTTGCTCACCTGCGATTTCACCCTCTCACCTCCAATTTGAAACCAATCTCACGTGTGATTTGCGATTTCATCATTTGAAACCAATCTAACCTGTCGATTCTTTATTCACCAGTGCGGAACTTCATCTCTCTATGCCATCTTGTTTACCCATAGTTGATTTTCATCTCCTAAACATGAACTCTACATCATCTAAGGACTTCCTGTCATATTTCAGGCAAGATTCTGAATAATCCGCTCAGTTATTTTATGTTATGGTTTTGAATGTGAACCTTTATTTGTGGATTTACCGGATTTTAGCTGTGTTGTTGCCACCGTTTCTGGAAATGTAGTTTGGGAGGGCTATCTTTATGCTGACGGGGCTAAGCCTGCAGAGGTACAAGCTTTTGAAGCTGCTGGCGAGTTGAGCAAAGAAGCTACTGCTTATCTCAATATAGAGTGTGGGGATTGTCATGGAGACCATGTTGTTGCCTCTGCTCTTGTTCAGGTTAGCTTGTAAAGTTTCTATCTTTTCACTTTGACGAGCATCCTAACATATTTTTGGATGTGAATTGGATAGGTCTATGTTCTATTCTAGCGAATAAATTCAAGTTCTGATGTATTTATACCACTCTAAGAATTGTGTGATAGCTATTGTATCTTTTTTGTGTTTATTCCATTAATCGTACTGCGAATGAACCAAAATAGATATCTTTTATGTGCTCTCTAACTACAATTTAGTATTTCTGTATCCTTTTGCTATTTGGATTTAATTATTTTGAAGAGTAGATTAGATATCAGTTCCTTCTGTGTACTTGCTTTGTCGAAGTAACTGTGGTTGCTAAACCTAAATAAGCTGCATCATGAGTTTCTACTTTCTTGACATGTTCGGTTAATGGAATTTTGTTGTTCCATACTAAAGTGAATATTATTTCTTTTCTCATTTCTCTCGAATTCTTTAATTGTATTACTATTTCGGTTTTCTTCCGTCATGTTTAGTATTTAAAAGTTGAGTTCTACTTGTTTAGGATTAATTCATGGCTTTGTAATTGCTGTAAAGCAATACTAATCAAGGGCATACCACGAGATATATCTATTTTCCATAACATAAGGTGTAGTGTTGTGATTTAGAATTAATTTACATTTTCTTCCTCCAAATTATACTTTTTATGCTATATTTAGCCGTTTTATTTGATGGATGGATTATAGTTTCTGTTGCTTTTCAATTTAGTTAGTTATATTGTAAAAATCTTTACTTCTAAGTACTAATTAAAGCTATATCGTTAAGATTTCAGATTTATCATTTAGCACATTGTGTTATTAGTTTTAATCCAGAAATTTTGTTTATAACAAACTCAACGTTATCATTTTGGGTCAAAAAATCCAGAAACTATGCTTCATTTAGGTATGTACTGCTCTTCTATTTATTGGCTTACTAAATAGATCAGAATATGGTTACAGTTTCTGTGTTATAATTTCTTGCGACAGCATCAGAAAATGTTAAGTTTTCCTCTACATTTGATGATCTTGTTAGTCAGTTATTGGGCTCTCAAGACTCTATTTCAACATTTGAAGCTTACGAGTGAGAGATCAGTGCATATGTTTCTCGATAACATAATTAGGTGATTCAAAGACAAGTTGTGTTATATAGGGTTGCAAATCTACTTCGGAAATGGTTATAAGTTACTGTAACTGCGGTATATAGAACAGTTGCTTTGCGGACCTCATCCCACGTCGTTACTTGCTCCTTCGTCAATTTCACCGTCGGCCGCATTGCACAATGACAGGTTAGTTATTTCTTATTTCGCAACTTAAATACGTTGGTGATTCTTTGATCTATTATTATTTTAATCTTTTGGCTGCAACTTGAATGCTTGATTGAAATTAGTTAACTAGATATAACTATTATTTATTGAAGCTACTAAGTCCATCGAGTAAGTTTCCACTTAAATAGATGACATTTTTGGACCTTTACCATTATTATCTTTGTTTTTAGGCTTATTTATTTAAAGTATATATGCATTTAGTCTACTTTGTTCATTTGTTCATTTTCTTTTCATTGACTGAAAATTTCTTCTTTAATTATGATTGTTTTTAGATTTGTCAAATTTTATAATATAAATTTTAGTTCCCTTCAATCCAAAGTTAACAAATATTTAATGTAACAAGTTAATATTGTAACTACAAATAGATAGCAACGGAAAAAAGTTGTAACTGAAGTAAATATTGTCACCACTATTATGTGACAATAAAAAGTTGCCACAAATAGTATTTTGTGACGAGTAATAATAGTTACCATTCAGTTTCAGTAAAATTTGTCATATAATATGTGACAATTCGCGCTATTTATGACAATAAATTTTATGTGACATGAAAATTATTGTCACAAAAAATGCAATTTTTTTATAACATATCTGGAAATATTATCTGTTATGAAGTTATTAGTGATGATATCTTTGTGACAACTATTCTTGTTATATAGTCTTCTGTGACAATTTTGAAATTTTTTTGTGACATCAATTGTTATCACAAATATTATATTTGTGACAACAATCCAAAGTTGTTACGTAGTTTCAGTTTAATTTATGATATAATACGTGATAACAATACTATTTGTTACAAGTAATCATTATTTCAGTTACAACAAAAGTTGTAACTATAAAAAATACTATGACAACAAAATTATTTGTCACAAAAAATACAATATATGTGACAACTTAATTGTCACTAATTAATTTTTGTGTGACGACTTTTTTGTGTTACGTAATTTTAATTCATTTTGATGTATTATATGTGACAAGTAGTTCATTTGTGATGATAATGTTTTAATTAAAGTTGTCACAAGAAATGTTATCACAAAATATTTTAATATTTGTGACAACATATTTGGACATATTATCTGTTACGGAGTTATTAGCAACGACTCCGTGATGATAAATTATTGTCAGAAATTGATAAATGTGACAACTTATTGCTTTTGTGACAATATATGTTGTCACAAAAAGCTTGATTTCTTGTAGTGATTCTTTAATATTATTAGCATCAGGTTTGTTGGGTTCGGTTAAAGTGTTAACTCACTAATAGCGAGGTTGTTTCAAGCTATCCCAGTTATTTACTTGTTACTGAAGTATATTGCTTTTTATCATAATGTGTTTGGTTGGAAACTATTTGTATCAAACACATACTCTGATAAGAGGTTTATAACAATCATCACTTCAACAAGTGGACAGGTACAACTCCTTAATATATCCGGAGTGATGAATTCTTTTCGACTATATAGCTTACCAACGTGCTATCATCACCATACCCGCAATTACCCGTTACACCCTAAATTAATGAGTGCATAGGTATGATCCAAAAATAGTGACAGTACCACACAAAGCAATTAGTATCTGAAGTATGAGAATATTCGCAAAGCTACTGCATAAAGATAAATACTAACACTATGATATATTTACCAAGTATTTATCTTATTACGGTCTCCAATATATCTTCCAAATATATCCATGTGTCAAACTTAAGGCACCGAGACTTATTCCAAGAAAGTTGACCACATGTTAGTCTTACTGTCTCATCAATATCCTTTCTTGATAAAACTATGACTAGGGATAGTTTAGACATAATCATAATTACACATGAAGCAGGTCTCACTAAGTATAATGCCATCATAATTTCTCACTTCACACTATGATATGTCAAGGACTTTTATACATAGACATCAATGAATATATTTCAACCAGTCATAATATATATATATATATATATATATATTAACACATCAATATAAATAAAAGATTAATTGCTTTTATTAATTAAACAAATTATTCGTACTAATACATAATTAAGATACATTACTCTAATTACGTTAAGGGCATACATCTCATCTAACACCTATACTGTTGTATAGTCTTTTTGTTTATGATTAACGAATCATTCTTTCCATAAAAAAAACTATCCTTTTTGCCATAATAAAATTAAGAAATGCCTTCTCTGTACAAGTAACCTTTAAAGGAGTTATACTGTTCTTATATGGATTGGTAAGAGATTCTCATTCTGTCTGTCCATCTTGAAGCATTTTCTACGGGCCTAATGCTAATGCATCAACAGCATCCTCAACTTGGCTCAAAATCTCGCTGTCTCTCTGAACTTTAAAAGTGTTTCCGCAGCTACCTCAACTTTTAAAAAGTGAACCATTTTGCTCCTTAAATGACACTTGTCAGCTTTTGATTGAAGAGATAAAATCTTAAGAAATAATATATTTGAAAAGTCAAACCAACCAGAAGCTGACATGTAGCATTTAAGGAGCAAAGTGGTATACTTTTTTAAAGTTGAGGTACCTGCGAGAACACTTTTAAAGTTCAGGAAGGCAGCGAGATTTTTGGGCCGAAGTTGAGAATCCTGTTGATGCATTAAGCTTTTTCTATATGCTAATCTTAAATACTCTGAAAACTTTGTACAGTTCACAAGATTCACAAAATTCAGAATAAAATCACCATAGTTTGCATCTTAACAATAAGTTTAAACTTTTGACTAAATCTCATAGTTTGCATCTTAACAATAAGTTTAAACTTTTGACTAAATCTCAGACAAAGATGTCGAATGGGAGGAAAAGAAATCCCGAGCTTCACGGTATTGCTTGGAGACCACATTGTATAGAGGATAATTGATTCCAAAAGATTCGAGTAGGGACCCAACACCGCCATTGGCAGGGGTGGCGAGTACTTGTCTTTTGACCCGCTATATTGACACACCGATAACCCACTTAGGCAATAACATGAATGATAGTAGTCTCTACCCTTCCCCGGTTTGTCTCTGAACCCACCCTCTTGTTCCTGAGGTTGTAATAACTTGTCACAATAAAGGATGCTCAAATCTCAAAAAGATCCTTCTAGCTCCCTCAACTTTCAAAAGTGCACCAGTTTGCCCCCTTAACGTCACGTGTCAGGTTGGTTTGACTTTTCAAATATGCCATTTTTCTATTTTTCTCTCTTCAATCAGCAGCTGAGACATGACATTTCGGGACAAACTGGAGCCCTTTTGCAAAGTTGAGGAAGCTACGGGTTACTTTTCAAGTTGAAGGAGACATGACGTACTTTGCCAAATTAATATAAAACAAACAAAACTGCCGCTAAATTTACATATTCTGTGCTTTCCTAAGTTTTCATCGGGTAGAACTTAGTAAACCGAGCGTACCCGTGAGCACAGAATTATGTACTGCTGTAAGGCTATGTTGTGAAAAAGAGCTGATATTTCTCCATGGACTGCTCAAACCATGCCCGAATCGACAGAAAATCGGGGAAAAATCACAGAACATTGAGGTTTAGAAAGAATGCAATAATATCAAAATGAGAGCACAAGAGCAGCAAAAACACATTTTTCTTAAATGAACTTACCTCTTTGACTAGAGTGACAAATTTCATCAGATTCGGACAAATTTTCCTCAGCACTCTCTCCTTCACAAGTGTCATCAGAAAATCCAACATGGTCATCAGCACGTGAGTTTAATCTTTGCAATAGTGCAAACACACCTCCCTGATTAATTGTTTTTGTTAACATTACATAGATCAGGGGAAAATACATAACTTAAATTAGGATGAAATATCACCTGCCAGAAAGAATAACAACCATCAACCAATTTATTTGTTCTACCTTGAAATCCACCCTCCACTCCTTGTCGAAACACCAACCAATCCTAATGTTATGTCCAAAGATTATCATATACTTGTACTGCATTATCTTGAAATCATCTCGAAAAAATGGCAATACTATACAGCATATGATACGAATATGGAAACCACATTATACTGCAATTTGTTAACTATTTGCCGAATATGAGCCAAAAAATTTTAAAAATTAAAGCAACATCATCTTACAATCAAATGATCAATGTCCAAACGATTGGCCTCATTGATGAGAATCATTGTAGCCAATCCGCAAAAGGTGTACCTGATGACCAAATAACGAAATCTTAACAGGCATTGAAGAGAGAGATGAAACAAGAGGCAGCCACACTTAAGTAATGGTAAAAGGTAACAATGATTCGAAAGAATGGGAGGTAAAAAGGGAGATAAGAGTGAAGAGACATACCCTCCATGAGCTTCAGAACCAGGTTCTCCTGCAATGCCACCTTCATATGTTTGACAGCTGCAGCACGATCCACACAAGAATAAGTTAATCTACTTCCAAGATTAAAGAGTGAAAGCCAAATTTTTCAGAGAGAACTAAACTAATGCCGTAAACATAGAGGCTCCACAGATTGTTGTCAATAGTATAGCAGGGTAAAATACAAATCAACATATAGTGACTAAGGTCCTGTTCTTTTCAACTTTTGAAAGCTGAACTAAACTGAACTAAAATTGAAACGGGTTGAACTGAACTGAACTTAATTTAGTGTAAATTTATAACTACGCATAGTTGAACTGAACTGAACTGCAGTGGACTGAACTGAAATGTAGTCCAAGATAATAGGGCCCAACACAAAGAGCCGAAGGCAGAACAAAAAAAAACTATATAGTAACAATTACACATGAAGGCGTTAACAAGTCTCAAAGTCCGCAAATAATAGTCCAAAGTTCACAAAAACATATGATTTTTCATCATCCCACTGCACGTATGAGAAGAGTTAAGTGAACCAGATCAGCCTAAAAGAGCTATAATAATATGAAGGAGAATAAATAGCAATTGGTCCATGATAAAGGCAAAAGTTGATAAAAATAAATTAACCTTAAGATGTAATTACCAACATCCTTAACCAGTTCATCCAAAATGTCAAGAATGCTTGCGACCTAATTTGAACAAAAATGGAGTACAGAGAAGTAAGAAACATCGCATGATTAGATTATAAAGTAAATGGAAAGAGATGAGAAGCATACCCAGCGAAAAAGATTTAAAATACAACAAATGTAGTACTAATCTACTCTAATGCTACTCCTTACCCTATGGAAGGGTTATATGCTAACAATAACAGACATGACATTTAGAAAGTAAAAAAGCCGGACAAAAACTTGTCACTCATCCAACAGCCTAGAGAAGAATCATATTTAAACGGCATCAGCTCTATCACAATATACCCTATAAGCAATTTAACTTATGTTTCCTTTGTTAATTTCGGATGTACAAATTTCCTCTTATGTAACGTAATCTGCATCAAACCTTTTACATGTTGGAGAAGGATAAAAAGGTGTCCAAGTGCTAACGAGTCTTTTTTCATATCTAACAAACTCTAAGAGCTCAGTATTCTATGAATAAAACTTAGATGGCATTATACAAAGACAATATTTCAAGTAAATTGAGATCAAGGTACTTTAACTGTATGATGCTAATGAACACATTTCATTGAAGAACTAGGTGTAGCCAGCTTACTGAAATTGCAGTGTAGCAAGCCCGAACATCAATTTCCCCAGCATCATGCATCCTATGGTTGAATAGTTTGACTGTAATTCTATTCATAGCTCATTTAAGAAAAATAAAAAAATTGGTAATGAATAAATGCAATATGGACAATTTTGCCCATTGTGAGAACTGTGAACGGAAATTCTGTTTCAAGAAGAAAAAAATACCACGACAATAGAAAAGAACAGAACAAAATATATATATAGGAGGGCTGTTTTAAACCAGAAAATTCCTCGGAAAAAATTACATATTTGCATGTGTGCGAATGACTGTATAGAGTCTGTGCTAGGAAAATGTATAACTGTTACTGCTTTGAAAAGAAGTGTAATTCTCACGAATCTCACCTGAATGCCCCACTCGGGGTCTTTCATTCGACGTAAGAATGTGTATAGTTTACCTCTGAGACGTACATCAAAATTAATACCACATAATTGCAAAAATTTATATATGCTCAGAAATCAGCAAAAACTGACCACCTATTAATAGATGATAAAGCTCTACTTCCACCCAAAGTAACAAGTGAATTAACCGCAGCATAAGTTGAAGCGAGATGAGGCATCTGAAAGAAACATTGACAAGACACAAAAAGTTCTGGTAAATTACCCCATTCAAAGAAAAAATAGGACAGCAACAAATCCATATGATCTGCATAATACCTGTAATAACCTTTAGGGCTTGATTGGAACATATGAACTCAAAAAATGGAATTCATTTGGAAATGAATTCCACATGATACATTTTCATTGAATTCCTATGTTTGGCATAACATTTAAAAACATATAGAATTGAGTTTAGTTTCATAGTTTTCATTCTTATAAAATGTGGATTTGCAAATTCCACCTAATTTGGGGGGATTTGGTTATAGCATAATGAATTCCATGGAATTCAAATTCCAATAGATTACAAATCCAATTTTTTGTTCAACCCAAGCACAAATCCAAGCAATGCCTTAGTGTTACCCAGTTACAAGGACTATGGGTAAAGTCAACTAGGAGATTCCTACATATTTTATAGAAGCAAAAATAAGTGACATTGAAGTAATACTCCCTCCGGTTCCAAAAACTAGTAATTTTAGGCTTTTTATCTTGGTCCCTTTTACTTTTCATTTTAGTATATCAATGCAACTTACATAATTTTTTCACTAATTTACCCGTCTTAATTAGAAAAGAGATTAATTATTGATGAAATTATAAAGTGGTAATTAAGAAAGAAGAGAGTTTTACTAAGGATACATTAGTCATTTAATGGTGTATTAAATTTTTATTGGTTTTGTTGAAAAGCCTAAAAGCGACTAGTTTTTTGAACTGGAGGGAGTAAATAATAAGACAGATTTTATTTTACATGATCACTCTTTCCTATTTGTTAGAAAAGACAAATTTTACACTTACAAATTCACAACAAATATAACTACTTGCTTCCTTTAGTTGACACATGTATGTCATATATTTGTTGCTATTCAGGACTGACAGACTATGAAGCATGGAAACTTCGGTTACATGCCGTTTCAGCGTTTCCGTTTTCGCGTCCGTGTCCGTGTTCGTTTCCCCACAGTTTCCAAGCCTATATTTTTTAGAAATGGCGTTTCCCGGTTTCCGTTTCCGTTTCCGTGCTACATAGCTGACAGATGACTGAAGAAGTAAAAGCAGGTTTCATGGCTCAAGTTTGACATATATCTCTCACAAAATACTACAAAAATATGGAAATGGAAATAACAGAACAAATACAAAATCAAGATGTGTGACATCTTGAAAATGCAAGAAACAAGAAACTTGCCTGCCCAGGTCCACCGCCATATCCACTATTTGAGTCCTGTTATTGCAAGAAACCAAAAAAATTTGTACCGATATTTGTAGCAAAACTCAAGCTCATCCCTAGGCATAATGAAAGTAATCCAAAATAAGTTATAAGAAATTTTTAGCAAAATATTATTTTAACAACATGATAAATTTTTTATCCCAGGAAAAGAAAAATCAAGAGCCAGAAGTTGCAAGCATTGATTCTTGTAACTCATTCCAGAGGACCATCCCTAATGAATACTCTAAAGTCTAAACTATTTTTCCTGCAGTTGTAAGTTGTAACATTGAATACTACACCAACCTCAACAATCTGGTCAAAGAATAAAGATATGGTCCTCCATCTTGTTTTCTACATAGAAGTCTTTTTTAACAATAGTGCCCCCACAAATATCCGAATTCAACAATCTTTTAGTGGATATGTGCTTTAAGAAGCATAAGGTTGAAGCATATAAGAGCCAAGTTTGATACCACACTTGTGATTGTCATGCATTCACACCAATCACGCATCATCGTATCAAATATAAATTTTATGCTTTCAAATTACTGATATGTGCAAACAAGTATGCATTTATGTGGGAAGACATTCAAATCAAGAAAAATAATTTGAAGTCTAAGTGTCTAGCAAGTTTGCAAGATGAAAGTTCAAGACAGCTCTAGTGATATTATGCAGATTAGGCATTAGATACAATTTACCAAAATACCTGACAACGATTGAGAAAGTCAATGGAGCTATTCTGTAATTCATAATCAACAGACTCCCCCAACAAAGCAATCGAGTGTAGAATCCAATAGCAAAGCCATGGTCGACTGCATATGAAATTGATAATAACTTTCACACATGAAAGTTTTCCAAATGGCTGGGCATCCCAACACACGGAAGAAGAAGCCTGTTATATCTCACTACATCATCAAAGACATGATACTGTTTCCAATAATTAAAGCTTCCTTATTCAACTAGCAAATTTTAGCACAAATTAAAAGGCTCTTCTATATTTTCTAAAGAAACCATTTGATTTGCTTTGCACTTCCATCTATGGCTACGAAAGTATTACACAGTAACAGATCACTTTCAGACACTCTAAAAGCAATTAAATGACAAAATTAAGAATTTTTGTTCACAGCTAACAAACCATTAAACACATATCGGTGAAAGAACAGGACAATTGCTTTCTAAATGTTTGTAGACAACCATCAGAATCAATTCAATACCAGCAAAAAAGAAATTCAATACCAGCAGAAATTTCAAGCACTAATTGCATTAATTAATAATTAACAAAGGCAATAAAATACGCACTTAGCATCCAGAACAGCAAAAGAGGGGCCGAGTTGCATAAGTCCTCTATTTAAGTACTCCATATGCATATCCCGTTGAAGCTCCAACCTATGAGAAAAAAAAGATAGTACCTCAAAACAAATTGGACTTGAAATGAGAAGCTGAATTGAAGACATTAATCAATGGTGAGAATAAGAATTATGTTACATCAGGGTTTTAGCATTCTGAGGCAGATTAGCGAAGATATCGTAGATCTGGAACACTTTATCCTGAACCAGCCAATGCTCGTTCTGGGTAACCGTCGGCCGACGTCCATTCCATTCCGCCGAGTCCATTCGTTCGCTCAGTCCTCCTGAGTGTAGAGAGAGTTCTACAAATTCGATCATTTTGACTGCAGGCCAGTGGATATGTTTTTTCGCGTCGAGCGACTCAAGTGTAACTAAAAGAAGAGGCGGCGAATTTTTTTGGTCTAAAACATATTTTCCCCCATGAAGTTTACACTAATAGCCGTTATAGCCCCGAGCTTTATAAGAATTGTTATCCAACCCAAAGCTGAAATATTGCTGTAGGACCTCGCCTAACTTGGAAGCTTTCAATTTTGTAATTGCTTCCAATATGAAAACTTCCATACTTGATTATTTTGTATAACTCTCTTTAATTCAAAACTTTATTATAAAAGATATATACAATTAATTATATATTAAATACCAAAAAAATTTCGCCACACTATTATGTGACTCAGACTTATGATCTCTATGCTTACAGATTCATTCTCTGCCACTGAATTAAAACATTCACTATAAATTAAGACAGAAGTTTCACTAAATGTCATAGAATGGATCAAATTAAATTTTTGAAATAAATTTTATGTTTGGTAAGTTATTTTTATATATTATCATATTATTATACTATAATTGAAAATTCGATCATATCCTAATAAAGAGGGAGACTAAATATCTCACAATGTACATAGCTGGCACAACGAACAAGGGCACACTATATTTTTCTTGCCAACCCAACATTTTACACCTTCTTGCTTTAGAGAATGTCAATTAAGTTAAGCTTCCAAACGAAAGTAATCAGGGCAGTCTCAGAATTTTTTTTTTGTCACGAGGAAAAAATGAAATGTAGGCCCATGTAAAATGAAAGTGTGTTTGGATAATTTTAACAATAAATTTTTAAAATTTTGTGCAAGTGTGCTTATGTTAAATACAAAGGAAAATTCTATCCCATCTTTCATGCAGCTCGAACTTTTGACATCTCTTAATCACAAAAGTCTCAGCCACTAAGATAAGACGTTTGTCATTAACTAACGTAACCAAACAACATATTTCATATATATTATCATATGTTACTTAGTTAAATTGATCTTATATATTTCTTAAATATATTTAAAGTCCGAAAACTCTATTTGAAAAATATGAGAACAATACAAACAAATCGTTACTTCTAAACAAAAGTGCATAAAATTTTCAAAATAATTATATATATATATAACCAGTAAAACTATTATATATTTCTACATGTTATTTAAAAAAATATAACAATAATCAATAATGATTAATTTATAAAACCTTTAGTTTGAATTTAAAAACATCTATTTGATTTTAAAATTTAAAATAATAAATTTATTACATAAGAAATAGTAAAAAAATATGTAGGTCTAATTTATATGTAAATTTAAATATTTAAGATTATTTTGAATTAATACCATTAAATAATAGATAATATGAAAAAGGAGAGAAAAAATGAAATAAAAAAATACTATATCAAACAGTAATGATTAATTTTCAAAATTTTTAGTTTAAATTTAATAACAGCCCTTTAATTTCAAAATAATGAATTTAATAAAAAATAATAATAGTATACATTATTTTTGTAAATATGTAAAAACTAAATTTAAAATGTTTTTTACCAAAATCATAAATGCATATGAAAAGAGCTGCCAAAAATTAAATTTAAAATATATTGGGTATAACTCACTAAAATAATAGATAAAGGACAAAAAAAGGGCCGAAGGATGGAACACAAGATAATCGATCTAGGGACGGACGTCTTTATCATCGCACCACCATACGTTGTATGCTACATCTACTTATTTTTAAAATATGTAATTTATTTTTCTCTCTTATATACGATCTCATCGCCTAAAAAATTTAAGATAGGAAGCGGTCGCTCATTCTATTTTTACTAATAACTGGCCATGAAAGTAATATTTAAAATACAATAAACATAGTTTGGGCAGCTTTATAACTGAATTATATATAATATGTCTCATTTCAAGATTGGTATCATAGAAGGTGTAATTTCAAGACTACAGTTTTCACTTGTATTCTCATTGTCACTAATAAAAAAAATTCTTATCATATACTGTATCATTCATTTGGATTTTCAGTATTTTATTTACTTTCCGGAGAATGACAAACATTTATCCCTAAATTAAGTAAGATACATTGATTGGGGGCTGCTAGAATAAAAACAAAAGATGAAAAATAAAAAATGGCCACGTTATGTGTATCTATATTCTAGATTTAGATCCTCCAACAATAAATTTTAAAGTATATTTGAATAAATTACCTTTTTTTATTTAATTTTTAAGGTTAAAGTATAATGTACCTTTTTTTAAATAATTTTTTTTACTGACTTTCACCCTATATTTCTTTAATTTTAATAAACTTTAATATAAAATTACTTTAGAGAATAATAATTCCTAAATTCCTATATATACGTACTCATCACAGCACACAATAAAACACCCTTACTATTCTCTTTTCCCTAAGTGCCAAACACAACAAATAATGGCCATGGCTCTGAAGCGTGCTGCTGCCTCTGCAGTTCGTGCTTTTGCTTCATCTTCTCCGATTTCTGCCTCTCGCCATCTCCACGTAAGCGATATACTCTTCTTCTTCTTCTTTGATAATTCGCTATGGTAGCTGTACCTGATCAGCTTCCCGTGACCGTGAAATCTTCACGGATTTCGTCGATCAGCGATTGTGGAATTGAATCCTTTTCGTTACGATTAAACTCTCTTGATTGAGTGTTGAATTGATTTGATAAGGCTGATTGATAGGCGTTACCGCATCTTCTGTACTGAGTACTGTGCTCGGCAGCAGATGAGAGGTGGGCAGTTTCATTTTCTTTTCACGGGATAGACGTGAAATCTGAAAAGTCAGCAGATTTTTTTGTCTGGGGTCCACTATACTTTAATCCAACGGCTATGATAAAAGGTCTAATTATTAGTTTTACTTTTATACCTTTGCTCTTTGTTTGGATAATTTATGCCTCTTTGCTCCTGTTAACCTATTTTTTTCTGTTTATGCTTTATATTTCTTCTTTTTAGATGGTTTTACAAGGAAAGTTATACTCAAACTGAGTTTCTTTTCTTGCAAATAAATAAAAAATCTGCAAATTTATTAAAGTCCCGTAAATATCCATAGCTGTCTAAAAATTTAGCCTTTTAGTAAATGGAAAATAATTATCTTTGAAAAGAGATCGTAGTTCGTGTTTTTCGCAATAGATTTGTGTACATTGTAGTGCTCTTTGTAATGTTAAGGGGAAAAAAAGGAATATTAGAATAAAGAGAGACAAATAAACTAGGAGAATCCTCCGTTACATAAAATGCAAAACTTTTTATTTTTAAATTTTGAGTTTAGAAATAAATGAAGTTAGAAAATTGAAGTATGGTAAAAAAAAATTACCATTTCAAGTCCATAATCATAACGGTACAAATTTGAAAAAATGAGGCATAACTAGCACAAAATCAAGAGCTGAAACTGATCTGGATTAACACAACTTTAGCAAGGAAAAAAATTACAGAAAATTTGAAGTTTTCATTTTATTTCTTGTGTACCTGTAGGCTTCTGCAGAAAGCAAAAAGATAGTAGGGGTTTTCTACAAGGCAAATGAGTATGCTTCAATGAATCCCAATTTTGTGGGGTGTGCAGAGGGAGCTTTAGGCATACGTGATTGGCTAGAATCACAAGGACACCAATACATTGTTACTGATGATAAAGAAGGACCACACTGTGGTATCAATAATTAGCAACCTTGATTTCATTACTAATAACCAATTATTAGTTTTGATTCTCTATCAGTTACAGTATTTTGCATTATGTTTTGCAGAACTTGAAAAGCATATCCATGATCTCCATGTCCTAATAACAACTCCATTCCACCCAGCCTATGTTACAGCAGAAAGGATCAAAAACGCCAAAAATTTACAACTACTTCTCACTGCTGGAATTGGCTCTGATCATATCGATCTGAACGCCGCTGCTGCTGCTGGCCTAACTGTTGCGGAAGTTACTGGAAGCAACGTTGTCTCGGTTGCAGAAGACGAGCTCATGAGAATTCTAATTCTTGTCCGTAATTTCTTACCAGGATACCATCAAGTTATCGATGGAGAGTGGAATGTAGCAGGTATTGCTTATAGAGCCTATGATCTCGAAGGAAAGACAGTTGGAACTGTTGGTGCTGGAAGAATCGGTAAGCTTTTGCTCCAACGGTTGAAACCATTCAACTGTAATCTTCTCTATCATGATCGCCTTAAGATGGACCCCGAATTGGAGACTCAGTTAGGGGCGAAGTTCGAGGAGGATGTTGATGCTATGCTTCCCAAGTGTGATGTAATTGTTATCAACACACCCCTCACAGAGAAGACAAGGTATATTGGTCCCTATCCTCTTATATTCAGTGGGTAGTCTGTTTTTAATTTGCATGTATATAAAAATGTGATTTGCTTTTGTGGTTCAGGGGGATGTTTAATAAAGAACGTATTGCGAAGATGAAGAAGGGTGTGCTGATTGTCAACAATGCTCGAGGGGCGATTATGGATACACAAGCAGTTGCTGATGCTTGTTCCAGTGGACATATTGGAGGTAAATTAATATTTTGCCTGCTTTTAATGGCTAACAGAACAAAAGATAAAGGAACGTGAATTTGCCTGCATTTGAGAGATCATATAATTGTTGTTTGCATAGCTATCAGATTACGATTCTCGATACGAATCTTACGATTCGATTCGATTCAACCCAAAATCGATTTGAATCTATGGGGCGAATCTAAATTCATCCCGAATCTTACGATTCAAAGTCGAATCAGTAGCGAATCTACTGAATCTTACGATTCTATCGATTCGGTCGATTCGGTCGATTCATGATCTTTACTAAATTAAAGCATGGTACAACCGTAGAAGCATATTATTTTAGAGATGATGAAATTAAAAATTCGACTCAAGGTATCGAAAGTCGATTGCCCCACCAATTAGTCGCCAAATCTAATAAGTCGACAATGGTCTCCCAGTGGCGGTGGAGCTGTTGTGCACTTAAATGTGTGTTTTGCTTTAAAATTAGTCTCTAATTTAGAAAAATTGGAAATTAAGTTTCTTTGAATACTAATTAAAAAAACCTTACCTTGAATAATATACATGTTCAACGTCAACTCTACATCATTTAACATAAAAATCAAAGCAAAATTAAAAATATATTACTATACTCTAAAACTTTTATTAGGATTATATATACATTAGGTTTGAATTATAAGTACTTATCTGGTTACATAATTCTTTTAACATTAAACTTGCATGTCTGACTAAAATTAAATAATATCTTTTTAGTTAGACATTTTAAATGTTTTGTTTTTATAATTTTATGAACATGAACCGAATCTTACAATTCGATTCGATTAACGAATCCCCGATTCACAAAATATGAATTTTGATTTTCAATTCGAATCCCGATTTGACAACTATGGTTTGTTTGGCCAGATGCATACGTTCCCTCGTGAACTTGGCTCTAACCGCCCTTAGCAACCTCAAACTTTCAAGTGTGACATTTTACCCCCTAAAATTGTCAAAACTGATACAGTTTGCTCCCTCGGTGTCACGTATTATCTGCTGATTGGAGAGATAAATGGCATCTTTGAAAAGCCAAACCAACCAGAAGCTGACACGTGGCATTTAGAGGTAAGGCCCTGTTCTTTTCAACTGATAAGTAGGTGTATTGAACTGAACTGAACTGATTGGTACTGAAACTGAATTGAATGATACTGAAACTGAAAATACTGAAACTGAACAATACTAAAACTGAAAATACTGAAACTGAACAATACTGAAACTGAATTATAATTAATAATATAAATAATATTTTAAAAATATTAAAATACATAATAATTAATAACACTTTAAATAATACTATGCATTCTAATAAAATTTATTAATTGTTACATATAATAATAATTAAATATACCATTATAAATTATTATTATTATTTTATAATATTTTATTGTAATTATTGTTATGAATATTACCTTATTATTTTAATTGTTATCAATATTTATAAAACATTATTACTTTTATTTATTTATTTTTCCTACAAAATTATTTATCTTAGAAATAATAATTGATAATGTTAAACATATTATTATTGGTTTCTTTTTCTTTGTTGTTATTTGTGATTACTGATATTAATCAATAATATTTATATAATGTATAAATAGAAATGAACTAAAATTGAAATTGAAATGATATTATCATTAATATTCATTGCTTTTAATATTTATGAATAATAATATACATTAATAATATTGATATAATGCATAAACTGAAACTTAATATTGAATTCCGAATGCCGAGTGCCGAGTGCCGAGTGCCGAGTGCCGAGTGCCGAGTGTTGAAACTGAATACTGAATACTGAATACTGAATACTGAATACTGAATACTGAATACTGAATACTGAATACTGAATACTGAATACTGAATACTGAATACTGAATACTGAATACTGAATACTGAATACTGAACTGAACAGAAAATAAGTTGAAAAGAACAGGGCCTAAATTGTATAAGTTTTGTCAACTTTAGGGGTCAAAGTGTCACAATTGAAAGTTGGGGGTGGCCAAGAGCGGTTAGAGCCAACTTTAGGGGGCTTCATATGTACTAGGCCTTGTTGTTTTGGTTAAACTGAACAAGTTTATCTGAAATTGTACCCTTTTTAATGGTTTTGCAGGTTACAGTGGAGATGTTTGGTATCCACAACCTGCACCGAAGGACCATCCATGGCGTTATATGCCAAATCAAGCAATGACCCCTCATATTTCTGGAACCACCATTGATGCACAAGTAGGTTCTGGTCTTTAGAATGACTTCACTACATACTTTTCTTCGTTTTATTAACTGGTTTTATATTGGATGAAAATTATGCAGTTGCGATATGCTGAAGGAGTCAAGGACATGCTCGCGAGGTACTTTAAGGGAGAAGAGTTTCCTCTGCAGAATTACATTGTGAAGGAAGGCAAACTTGCAAGTCAATATCAGTAAGCTGTCAAGAAATGCAGTTTCAAAGTCGATAATAATTGACCCTTCATCGAGGTTCACAGTTTGTATGCGAAAATAACGGCCACCAAGATAACTAGAAACGGTTCAAATGTTTGAAAACTATGTGCACCTTCTATGATCTATAGATGCATTAGTTTCTTTGATCTACTTAGTCTTCCCGGTATCGTATGTATCCCAGTTTATTTTGTACTAAGTTTTATGATTCACCCTGATGTTTGCATAATGTACTCATGTACTGTTATAATTATTTAAGAGTATTTCTAAATACCAATAAAATGGATAAAAACACTCGGTTAATTACAGCTTAGTAAAAAGGAAATCAACTAAACAACAGTGGATCCTTCCTAATTCTGTCGTTTCCACATACATTGTCTATCTTTTCTGATACTTAATGAACAAAACTCTGGCACTTTCGTCCTTCTAGTTTACGTGTCTCTATTTTGTTGAAGGAACTGGAGGTCTTTCATTTGCATCTTTGCAGCTTCTTTAGGCAAGTTTTTCGGCTCTGGAACATTGACCTCATCTGTACCTTCGGCCACTCGCTTGGCCTTGTATTGTACAATCCTATTTATTTCGGGCTGCCCAACCGATGGGAAGACGGCATTCAACATTAGACACAGCAATTCCTCATCTTCCTTTTCTATTGGATCCCTCCCAAAACAGCATACATAAATTGCCTCAAGTGCCTTCTCAGCTCTTATCTCCATCGGGATACTCGGGGTTTCGACCTTCAATTTTGACCTTTTCTACATTTCAAGCATCATTATCAACACGATTTTAATCAGTAACAGCTTTAAACCATGAAGTAAATTCTAAACACTTGAGAGTTATCAAAACAGAAAGCAATGCTCATTAAGCACCATCCAACAACTATTAACATCTGTATGAAGAAAAATGTAAATCATCTGTATCCTTACTATTAACATCTAGCGAAAAATGTTGTTTTCTTTCTGACTGAACTTTTAACCAGTTGATCTATGCAATTATGTGGTTGGCCTACGATCTTAATGGTGGCTGCATATGTGGGAATTAGACTCTTATGTTATAGAATATGGAGCACGCGTTATAGTAAAGCAATACTACAGATGGAGTACCTGAGGCACACACAAGAATATGGCACTTATGAGCACTTTTATTATTGAAATATGATTGCCTATTTACAGGCTTACATGATATAACAAACAAAAACACAAATTCAAATATTAAATAGATCATATCACCCTAAAATCAATTCTAATCCTAACACATTATTTTCTAATATATCTAATTTTGACTCTTTCAAATATAGCTTCTAGAGACAAATTCAACAATTCTGTCTAGTCTGGTTGTTTAATAATGCTGATTTTTGAAATTTTGAACTATAAAGAGCAATTTTGAAGCAGTTTGTGGCGGCTGATAAGTGTTTTTGTCTCAAATACTTGACTGTTTCTATCTTAAACACTTGTTCAAAGTTCAAAATTTAGAAATGAATCTATCTGATAACAATGTCATCAAATAGGACTTGAATTTCTACGAATGATCCTGCACAGTTTTAGTGAGCACACTGAACAGATGAATCAAGGTGTTTACTTAGAACAGCAACCAATAACAGCTAAAGCAATAATTCACAAAAAGAGTAAAGCTAGGTTTCAAACCTCCTTGGCTTCAATCATCATTTGAATGAAAGTCTGCTCTTCAAATTCAATATCATCAGCTAAACGAAGCCGTGCAACACCTTCCAAAATCTCTTCAGACTTGAGAAGACCAGCACCTACAGCTGCTAACCAACAGCATAATAGAACATACAAAGGATCCCCTGCCTACCGCACAATAAAACATTCAAAATTACCTGAAAGTTATTAAATGTGTTGGAGATATCTCAGATGAGAAAATGACAGTTAACATAAGCCAATTAGTTTTGTGTTAGATGACGTCAACCCCACTTGTGCATTCAATCAAGCTATTAAACTCAACACTGTATGTGCCCACCCTACATGAGCAAAAGAAGGCCCGACAGCCAACGATCATGGGTTCGTGACTAAATTTACCGTTGGAGTTTGGGCTAATAGAGAAGACTAGACCTATTATATACTATTAAACTCACCCTCTCTAGTCCATGGATTCTCTACGAAATGAAGATATGAATTTAAAGATAAAGACTAAACTCAGAATTACCTTGCCCCGCCTATCCTGAAAATCGAAGAAGGCTTTGGAATCATTAAAAGTACAATTATTACCAACTCTCCTCCTGAACTCGGCAAAATCGATGATGTCACTGCCAACACCGCCTTCATCGCTAAGGATTCTGGCTATAAGGCCGACAACAGGGAGCGAGCCGATTACTTTGTTGGCGAAACCAGAAAAGGAGTTAGGGTTTTCCATGTAAGCTCTGATAGAGATGACTCCATCAGAGTACTGCGACTTTTGAGTTGGGGTTTTTGTGTAATTAGGGCATAATTGGTAGAAAGGTTGAAGATATGGGGAAATGGAGTGGGAAGAAGTGAGGAATCGGTAAGAAGATGGTTGGAAAGTGGATGCAGATGCTGTCACAACCACCATGGCCGTGAAATTTGGAAGCTTCAAGATATCAGCCTCACATTTATATGTTATCCACCGGAGTACTGATTCCCTGTTTGTGTTCTATTATTTAAATGGTGTTCTCATTGAAATTTTTAAGATGTTATTGGCTCTGCGAACATTCACGTTTTAGTCTCATTTTTTGTTTTGGTGAAAATTATCTTCATTAAAAATGCTAATGCAAGGCCAAAATCAGAGTTCTAAAAATTGGGTTAAAGAGTGTTTAGACGAGATTTTTTATAATACTATTGTAATTTTAGATAGTCGGACAGTATTAGGCGGTTGATCGATTTACGCGAAGTTTTTTATCTTAAAAATTGGCTTTAGCAGAATTTTGTAAAACACAATTTTTAAAATATGTTTTAAATTATGTTTTTCTTTTATATATTATATTATTATAATTTTTTTTAATTAATATATTTATATATTGAAAAATATTTAAAAGATAAAAAGTATAAATTCGTCTATATCTCGCTTAGAGCATTTTTAATAGATAGTCTATTTCAACTTATTTCCTGATATATGGGTAGGAATAGATTTTTAATATAAAAATACTTCTACAATAGCTATTCTATTCTCTATTTTCAGTCTGACATGACATCTCAAATTTAAAAAATTATTTATCAAATATTCTATAAATAGACGATAAAATAGAAATCCACATCATCTATTAAATAATATTTTATTGCTGAAATTGACTATTTAGAGGGAATGGTATGTTTGATTTTTTTCAATTTTTACGCATATTCATTGTTTTTCCTTTGTGTTTGGTTTTCTATGGACTTCTTATTCATTGTTTATCAATTTTGTTCTTCATCTTTGCTGTTTCTTTTTAATTTTTTTCCCTCAACCCCTTTATTTGTAATCTTCTACCCCTTCTTAGTTGCTTAAATAGCTGATATTTTGTTGATATGAAGCATTTTAATTATTCATTGTTTTCTCAGAATCATTACTTGATTTACACAACTGGTTATACTTGCGCCATATTTACTCCAAACCAGTTTTTCAGCAGCAAAAAGTAGATTAGATTCAGTTTGCAAAGAGAAGACGAGAAGCAATGGCAGATTGCAGGTTAACGATCTCAGGGCAGTAAGGAGGAGGAGATTATAAGCGTATTTTGGTTGGATAAATGTTATTTACTAAATAATTAAGTCTTTTGTTATTATTCAAATTTGAAAAATAGAGTTAAAAATTAAATAAATAATCTACTGTAGTTTACTTTTGAAAACATATTGTCTATCAGTAAAATTATTACCATGTCATCAATATGGTCGTCTATTCAATATGCCCCGTTATCTTGGAATGCACAATTTATTGGAAATGCTCTTAGGCACCGCCTAGGCGTTTTGAAGCCTCGACCACCCAACTAGCGTCTGACGCTTTTTAAAACATCGGTCAAAACCCCTTAAAATATTGTTTTTATGTGTTTTTTACCTCAAGGGAAGTTATTGTTTTTACTAATTTATCATGATTTAAGATTATTAAATTAATAAATAAACAAATGAATTATCTATTAATTAAATTAAATCACTTTATTAATCAGTATAATTTTTTTTATAAGAAAAGTTTGCTCATTGGGCTTTATTAATCAGTATATTGAATATAATATCAAATCAAATATATTTGATGTTTTCGTTTTCAATGTATCAGCAGATTTTTATAAAAAAATTAGGGGACTGTATTTAGATACTTTTTTGTTACTAAGTTTAGGTATTATATAAACACCTTACTGATGAGACCGAATATTGCAATTTACATATGAAATCATGACATATAAAAAGAGACGGATAGGAATAGGTATTAACATTTGCAAGTAATCATTTCAATCTTTTTTACCAAATTGTAACATATAACAGACATGAAACTTATTTGGTTTGTGTGCAAGTCGTATTGTTAGACATTTCAAACTCGGATGGAGCTTCAGGACACTAAACTGCATATAACTGAGCTCACAATGGAATTACGATTCTCATTTTTTTGCATATCTCATTGTATACATAATTTATAATATACAATTCAATCGCTATCAACTTACAGAACAAAAATATGATGAAATGATAATTTAATATTCAAACTAATGTTGTTAAAAAGGAAAAAAAAAACTACATTAAAATGTATATAATAAACAAACAATAATTTGTCCAAAGCTTCTTATAATTTAAAAAAAATATTCACAAATTTCATGTCATCTGTTTTAATTAATCAAACCAAATGCAAATTAAATACCATAGAATTCTTGGAATGGAATAGAACTTCAAAATTTCCCCAAGTCTGTCTAGGAATTAACAAGCATAGCCCTGCCCCCTAGAAGCTATATGTCAAACTTACACCGAATTGATACACAACAGCTCTTAATAAATCATCTAAGCTCAAACAATTGAAAAATAAGGATTTTTTTCCAGCAAACTCAATAATTCTCACTAAAGAAACTTGATGAAAATAGTGACACAAATTGAAGGCAGTTACTACTTCATAGCAAACCTCGTTAATGTAATGACAAGATAAGTGCTGATAGAAACCATTACCAAAGTAACAAAAGGCATCAACATGTGTACTCCGTTGTATATACCAAAACTATTCTTGTATTTTGGGCTGCAACTCTCTTCTGTGCATCTTAACAAAACTATGCAATCGACGTATATACAATGACAAACCTCATATTCGGCGTTTCTTCTTTTCTGGAGTTGGATGTACTTGCGTCTTTATCCCATATGTCTTCAGCTGGAAATTTTCAAAAGCCTCGGCAACTGTTGCTACCTGTAACGTAGTATTTTAATATATTGCTGGGAATAATGCAAGTGGAACGTAAGTTGGAGGAAAGCGTTTGAATTCACACACCAATTCAGGCTTTTTGGCATAAACCCTCACTATCATATCTTGATAAGATGTAGGTAGCAAGTGACTGATCCGATCTTCAGGAATGGGAAATTTCTCCTCACTTTCGTAATCCTAAATAGAAGAGAACCAAAAATGATTATAAAGAGACCTTGCATTGCAGAAAAACCGAGCTTAAGAGATTTCTTGAAAAGGAATAATGAAACCAACAAGTTCTTTCAAACACTCTTGGTAAGAAACAAGTAAAATAGGAGAACAGATCATTATTATCAATATAATAAGAACTGAAAATATTATGGACTCCGTTACCTTGAAAAAATTAATGCTGGAGAAAGACACATGCATCCCCGGAAATAAAACACATCATTAGAATCTTCTAATCAACTCAATAGTACAAGACCAAGAGGTCATTTGTATATATACAAGAGAATGGCTCTCAGTTCAGATACCTTTCGAAAGGACTATGCCTACCACGAGTCAAATCAATCTTAACATTGCTGACCACAATATCCTCTTCCTTCAGTAGCGTGCCACCATTTCTCTGCAAAATAAAACAGGTTCATACAAGATAAATCGGAAACATTAATATAAAACATAGACAAACACGAGACATTTCGAATGCGTGCCAAAACAATTTAATATTTATGGCCAAGTATATGTGCAACCTGAGAGCAAACAATGTCCTGTGCAGAAACATCTTTAAAATGTTCTACTTTGTCTTTTGGAACAGCATACTCGTTACAGAACTGCAACAGAGAAATGACACAAAGTTATCTAAAACTTCATATATCTAGCACTGAAAAATAATTAAATCATTAACCCCTCGTAAGACATTGGCAGAGCTTCTCCACCTGGTATAAGTCTCTTCTGCGTATACGCAAAATCAATTCCCTTGAATCCTTCAGTTGTTCATCAGGAGCTGTCTCGATAACTTTGATCAATGTATCATCTAACTGCATTCAAGAATTATTAATAGCAAAGAATTGTCTTAGTGGACAAATGGATGATTTATGATAGCATGCTTTTTGAAAGATGGTACTTTTACCTTCCAATATTCCGAAGGATCTTGAATGTATGATGAAATTTCCAAATAAGCATTTGCCTTCAACAAAGCATCCACCATCATAAGTTCTATAGCCTACAAAAGCAACACAAACCAGATTTAAGCACACTAAACTTGAAATGGTTACAATTAAATGAACATACTTAGATTAACAAAGTGTTCGCGAGGAAAGGAAGTGAAGAAAATTAGATGTATAGATGTTTGCATGAACATAAAACACTTTTGGAAAGATAAATACGTGTTATACCTTGACTTTTGGGTGAGTATAAACTGTGCGATAAAGCTCAGCACGAGTGACAAACAATTTGTGGACGGAAAGATCTAGCAAAAATAGTCACTATTATGCAAATGACAACAAATATTATATCTAAGATTTCTATCAAACAGTAGATACTAACAATCCTTAGCACGATAGCAAATCTCATCCCCCACCACTCGCATTGTCTCCATTAATCTGCAAGTAATTAACAGCGTATCTAACTAGGACGTCTTTTGCAACTTAATTTTCATAGTATATCTTTTTAGGGAATATAGAATGATCCAGATAAATTTTTTAATTTTGATAATAATAAATACCTTTGAAACTCAAAACTACATCCTAGACCACAAGCTCGACTGTCACGAACAATATAATCAAACCTGCATGTCAACAATATAAACAAATAGAACTACTTTGCCTTGATATTTAAGTTACTTAACTAAAAAAATAAAGCATGAGCTATAAGCAGACAAATCCATAAGCCTAACTTGTCTACATCAACTCCATTGCGGCCATTGGCAACAATATCATACAAGAAGCGTTTCTCTGTTGTATCCTACAAATAAATAAAATCAACTCTAATTAAAATTTAATTCCTGAATCAACCACAAAACAAACTAAATAAGCTACATCTTCGATAGAAAAAATAGTAAAAACTAAAAAGTACCAAACAACAAGAGCTTACCTTTGTCTGTGCAAATTCTGAGCCAGCTAGGATCATCTCCTGATAACAAATTTTATGAGAAAACGGTATTACCAAATTGGAGAAGAGAGAGAGAGCAAGAGGGGTATCAAAAATCATGGAAAGTAAATAGTCAAAATTGACCATATTTATTTTGCCGAAATATGCATTTAACATATGTGTATAGATAAGGAACACTAAGGCCCTGTTCTTTTCAACTTATTTTCTGTTCAGTTCAGTACCATTCAGTTCAGTTTCAGTATTCAGTATTCAGTATTCACTATCCAGCATTCAGCATTCAGTATCCAGCATTCAGCATTCAGCATTCAGCATTCAGCATTCAGCATTCAGCATTCAGTATTCAGAATTCAATATTTAGTTTCAGTTTATGCATTATATCAATATTATTAATGTATATTATTATTCATATATATTAAAAAGCAATGAATATTAATGATAATATATTTCAATTTCAATTTTAGTTCATTTCTATTTATACATTATATAAATATTATTAATTAATATCAGTAATCACAATAACAATAAAGAAAAAGAAACCAATAATAATATTTTTAAAATTATTAATTATTATTTCTAACATAAATAATTTTGTAAGAAAAATAAATAAATAAATAAAATTAATAATGTTTTATAAATATTGATAATAATTAAAATAATAAGGTAATATTCATAACAATAATTATAATAAATAATAATAATTTATAATGGTATATTTAATTATTATTATATGTAACAATTAATAAATTTTATTAGAATATATAGTATTATTTAAAGTATTATTAATTATTATGTATTTTAATATTTTTAAAATATTATTTATATTATTAATTATAATTCAGTTTCAGTATTTTCAGTTTCAGTATTGTTCAGTTTCAGTATTTTCAATTTCAGTGTCATTCAGTTCAGTTTCAGTACAGTTCAGTACCATTCAGTTCAGTTTAGTACCAATCAGTTCAGTTCAGTACACCTACTTATAAGTTGAAAAGAACATGGCCTAAGAGCATATATGAAAGCCATGGCAAATAAATGTTCACATACAACTATTATCGGTACAAGGATTTACTTTAGAGTGTTAAACCTGACTGTATGCATAAAGTGGTATGACTTGTAAAGCAGAATTTTGATGCTAAAGAATAAAGCCCTAGCCCAGGTGAAATCAAACAAAGAAGGCCACAATAGTGTCATGCCCCTTTCTTATGCACAAATACTTTTTGAGCAAATCATTAATGCATTTCAGTTGTGTCTTTAATGCTCACATAAGAATGCTATTGATGGTCAGATTACGAGGAACATTATTTGCAAATACAGCATACCTTAACTCTTTTTATCATTTCAGAGTCAACATCAATATTGTGCTCATCAACAATATTGTCAACCACTTTTGAGGACATTTGTTCATGAGACCTACATTAACAAATAGGACAACCCTTGAAAATATGTAGCTTTAAAATCAGCTGGTAACATCTCAAACCTGAATACAGACCAAGAGATAAACATACCATTTAGCACCACCTAAAACCCTGGGGAGAAATTCACGTTCAAACAAATGACTGAATGGACCATGTCCAACATCATGCAAAAGACCTACAGATTGGATGCGAATAGATAATAAAATATCAGAAACCCATAATCAGATAACTTCAAATAGAAGCAATTCAGGATGAACACAAGTCACCTGCAAGCTTTACAGTCTGAACATCAAATTTGTCAATGTCTAGTTCGAAACCCTGCAAGAATGAAGCACAAATGTAAATCCAAAGCTGCGAATAAGAGGGATTGGAGTGCTGCATTATAATTCTTTCCCATATCAGTGGACCTGTTATTATAAGGACTCGAACAAGTACATAAAACTCAATATGCGTGCATACCTGGTACCTTTTTAGCCTCTCCACAGCTTCACCAGCGAGCCAATACACACCAAGAGAATGTTCAAACCTGGAATGAACAGCGCCAGGATAAACCAAGTAGGTTGCACCTAAAAACACATAAAAGTTTATTTTTTGCACTAAAAAATATTAGTCTGTCTGAGGTACTCGCTACCCATAAACCTTGTTGCTATCAAGTAATTATTTGATGCCAACGTCACAAAACATCAAACAATATGTCCAAGGAGCCCATTAAAAAGACAAAAAGGCATCATCATCACTTGCCACTTATTCTGGTATGACCACCTTTTATGAGGAAACTATATACAACCATTGTAATATAAATAATACCTGCCACCCGTCAACTTTCCTTTAATGACAGAAACACATAATAGTAAGAAAAAGTGTAATTATGAACAACGATTTTATGTGACATAACCATTTCAGCAACTCCTTGGACAAGCATGCCATGCACATCCATGTCATGTAGGCTTCATTTGATAAGATTGTATGGCACATAAGCTAAATTTGGCCATGAACCCTGATAAATTAATAAGCCACATACTATCCACTCTATGTAGACATTCTGTTCTGACAACTGCAACCAAATCCACAGCTTATGCAGCCTATCCTCATTTTAAATAAAGCTCATCCTCCATAAATATGGCATGCTCATTCTAGGAGTGGCCGGACTATGGTTAACGTGGCATTTGTTAGTACTAAATTGAACTTTAGGGGTTTCACTGTTACAAGATGAGGTTTTATGACAAAGTTGTACGGAATGAAAGTTGAGGGAGGGATGTTAGTTTATATTTACCCAACCAGTGTGTAATATATGAAGAAATTTGTCCTAGTTTACCAAGTCAGAAGTGGAGTGAAACAAACCACAGCTTTTGCATGTTGGAAAATAAAATTAACAAAATAGAAGGGATTATCCATATTTTCAAATATCAAAGCAAATATATCCGAAACCATATTCATACTTCAACCTTCAAAGTCTAAGAAACGAAGAGGCGACTAACCTAGCTGTTTGAGCTCTCGAAGCCTGCAATACAAAAATGAAATTAAGCCAAAAAGAAGCCTAAAAGAAGAATCAACTCATCAAAATACAGAAGAGTAAAACAATAACTAACCTCTGAAACTGCTCGGTATCCATAAACTTCAAACATAGCTGCAACCAAAACACAGATAGCGATCGAAAGTGAAAAAACATCGAATTCCAAGAACAATAGACTAAATCCACCAGAGGATTGATGGAAATAAATCAAAGATTAAAATAGAAGCCGGCAAAAAAAGAGTTACCGGATCGAGATAGATGTTGCCGTGAACATTGTCATGAACATGCTTTACTAGACGGAGGTCACTGGAGAACGGGAAGCCACCATTAGCGGGACGCGTAAACGCGTCTTCCTTGCAATAAGCTCCCATTTCCCCCCTCTGTTCTCACTCAAGTTAGCAACAGAAAATGGAGGAATTCTACATTACCACGATATAAAAGGGTTCGGGTTAGGATTAACAATTAAATCGTGTTCGGGTCATATCCGTAAGTAAACGGGTCATAGACTCGTACATCCGGTTAACCATTTATGACTAATTTGACGTTACTGTTTAAATAACTTTTAAAATAAATTATTTTTATAAATTTTTAATAATATTATATATTTTAATTTTAAATAATATATTTTAATATTTTATATTAATTAATTAAAAATTATCTTAATTTATTTTTTTAAAAATTAAATCTCTAATTTTAAAAAAATTTTGAAAAAATGGAGCCAATAAAACTGTTGAAAAAACTCACGGAAAACTGGTAATACTATTCTAAGGTGGACCCACTGACCTATAAAACTTTTCAACTTCGTCCTTCCAATAATAAATATATAGAACGTTAAAATGGTTTCAATGTGTCCTGTGGTAATTTTAGACCTGTTAATCGGTGAATTGGGTTAAACTTTTCAATAAAAGCTTTAATTTAAATTTGATTTGATCCACACTATTATAAGTATAGGCTTAAGTCAAGCTGGATCGAGTGTTTAGGTTTATAATATCATTATAAGTAAAATTGAGAAAAATAAAAATATAATTAAAGAAAATATAGTGAGGATATAAACCTTTAAATAAGCTAAAGAAGAGAGCAGAACAGTTGATCTTTTCAATTTTTAATTGAACTTTTGATCATTTTATATGAACTTTTAAAATAATTACAGCACATATTGGGTGTATCTTTGTTGTTTTTTTATAAGATGTATTATTGTTGTTTATCCACGAAAAAGAAGTCAAGAGTTACATAAGTTATATATTGCTGTACAGTATAGTATTGAGCATTGAACTATGCATGTCAGATTGTCACCATTTGTTTCATGATTCCGTCTCTGTCAAAATTTGCATTTTAATAACAGTGTTACAGAATAGTTTTAATATAATTTAAAGGCCAATTGCATTAATACCCATATGGCATTAAAAATCAGATATCACTCTGAATTTATAAAAGATTCAGTTAGCCCCCTTAACTTAGTAAAAATGAATAAGTTTACCCCCTCAACCCAACAAACCCACTCTCATTTCGGAGAGTGTATTACACATGCCAAAAGTTGGAAAAGTCAAACAAATTACCGCTTGACATGTGGCATTTGATGTAAAGTTACAAAATAATCATGTAATAATTTCATTTAAGTCCTTAATAATTTATTTTATTCCAAAAATACCATCTTTCACCTAAGAACATTCTCCAATCATAAAATTTCATTTATTCTCTTTATGTTTTCTAATAAAGAATAAAAAACATCGAATTTTATATGATAATTGAGGACTTGTGGCATTCATTTTATTTTTCAACTTCTACGCTCACCTTCTCCTTACTGAAACATTATGATTGGGAAATTTCAACTCAACAACAGTGAGTGAGTGGGTTCTCATATATATTAAATTAGGGTTTTATAATGTACAATATAGTCATTGCTTAACAATGTAAGTAATCTATACAGTATAGGAAAATACAAATAAACTATATTAGAATATATATATACACTATCATGCCCCCTTAAGTTGAGCGGGGTGAGAACCATAGCCAACTTGTCCCTGAAGAATCTGAAAGCGCGAGCTAGACAAGGGTTTTGTCAAAATATCCGCAACTTGATCATCCGTTGAAATATAACGAACATGTAATTGCTTAGAGGCTACTCATTCCTGAACAAAGTGAAAATCAAGTTTGAGATGGTTCGTGCGGTTGTGAAAAATTGGATTAGCCGTGAGGTAAGTAGCACCCAAATTATCACACCAAAGCAAAGGCGTTGTGGCCAAAGGAAAACCAATGTCAACTAAAAGGAGACCGAGCCAAGACAACTCCGAAGTAGTGGTAGCTAGCGCTTTATACTCAGCCTCGGTTGAAGATCGGGAAACGGTTCTTTGCTTCCGAGAAGCCCACGAAATCAGATTGGTACCATGGAAAATTGCGAATCTTGTAGTTGAGCGGCGGTCATTAGGGTCCCCGGCCCAATCAAAATCGGAGTAAGCATGAATAGAAACCGTTGGCTGCTGTGTGTATTTGAGGCCAAAAGATAGAGTTGACCGAATGTAACGAATGATTCGTTTTAATGTTGTCCAATGAGCAACGGCCTGTGAATGCATGAATTAAGCTACCTTGTGGACGGAAAAGGCAATATCAGGTCGAGTTATCGTCAAGTACTGCAACCCACCCAATAGACTCCGATATAAAGTAGCATTTTTGAAAAGACGACTGCCTTTTGTAGTCAAGGACACTGACGGTAAAGCTGGAGTAGAAACTCCATTGGACATGGACATAGCCGCTTTGGTCAAGATATCACGTGCATATTTATGTTGATTGAGTGTTAAGGTATCACCATCCCTCAATAATTCAATGCCCAAGAAGTATTTCGCCGGCCCCAAATTCTTGATGGCGAATTGGGATTGAAGAAAATCAATCAACCGAGACTCCAGTGCCAAGTCATTACTCAAGATCAAGAGATCATCCACATAAATTAGGCAAAAGACAATGGATGTGGATGTTCGCATATAATAGAGGGAGATGTCGGCTTTGCAAGCATAAAATCCATAATCAATAAGTGCATGTGTTAATCGACAGTGCCACATGCGCGGGGATTGTTTGAGCCCATAAAGTGATTTGTGAAGTAGGCACACAAAATCTGGCCATGACTTGTCAACAAAACCCACAAGTTGAGACATGAATACCGATTCATCAAGATCACCATGTAAAAATGCATTAGAAACATCCAAGTGTGCTATCGACCAACGATAAGAAATGGCTAAAGATAATAATAGCCAAATTGTTGTAGGCTTGATGATCGGGCTAAAAGTGTCATGAAAATCCAAACCCAGTCTTTGATGGAAACCCTTCGCAACTAAACGCGCTTTATATCTTTCAATTGTGCCATCAGGACATAACTTGGTCTTAAAGACCCATTTGCATCCAATAACATTTGAAGCAAGTTTGGGAGAGCCAAGTTCCCATGTGCCATTAGATATCAAGGCATTGTATTCATCAGTCATCGCCTTGCGCCAACATTCATGTTTAGCCGCTTCAGTAAAACATGTGGGTTCACGAGGTTCAATGATGGTTGAATGGGATTTCGGTTTTATAGGCAATTTACCCGTGGTTTGTCGGGTGATTATAGTTTTAGGTGGATGTGGTGGTTTAGGTTGTCGTGTCTTTGGTGGGGGTTTTTTAACTGGGTTTAGGTCGACCACACGGGAAATCACGGTTGAAGATGTGGATAAAGATGATGGTGGGGGTTGATTTTTGGGAGTGAATGACGTTGAGCTTGGCTTGTTTTGGGTAGTTGGACGTTTAAGTGTAGTAGTGGGAAATGGCAGTAAGGTTTGTGGTAGTGGAGGTTTGGGGCTTGTAATTGGTTTAATATGAACAGTAGGCATGGTATTGGGTGTAGGTGAGGTAGATCTAGATGGGGAAACAACTGAATCACTTAGCTCCGTGTATGGAAACACCTGTTCATCAAAGACAACGTGACGTGAGATAAATGATTTGGAGGAAATAGGATCGAAACAACGATAACCCTTGTGAATTTTACTATAACCCAAAAAAAAACATTTACGAGAACGATAGTCAAGTTTATGTGATGAGTAGGGACGCAACCATGGATAACACAAGCAACCGAAAATACGTAAAGACAAGAAATTAGGATCCTCATTAAATAGTTTGAAATAAGGAGAACAATCATTAAGGTTCGACATGGGCATGCGATTGATAAGATAAATAACAGTATCAAAGGCATAAGACCAGAAGGACATAGGTAATTGTGCACGATGTAACAAAGATAAACCTGTTTCAACAATGTGACGGTGTTTCCATTCCGCTGCCCCGTTTTGTTCTAGAGTGTAAGGACATGACATTCTAATATACACTATCACTTACCGTCAACTATTGAACCATTTGAATCCCTTTTAATTCCATCCCACCAACACTGCCCACTTCTAGTTCTCACCTCCATCCATTCAATTCCCACTTTTGAGATCAAAATCAATTATTGTGAAAATTCAATTGCAATTAGATTTTAAGAACTTGATTTCAAAAATAAATTATTGTGAAAATCCAATTACAATCAGATTTTAAGAACTTGATTTCAATTTTAATATATCATCTGGACTAATTTGTGTGAGCTAATTCAACGAATTTCTTTTGAAATACAGAAATTGAAATTTCTTCCCCATTTAATACAATAGATCTGTCTCTCCATCTTACTCCATTTTTAACGAATTAAAAATTACTTACCCTAACTTCAAGCTCTTCTTGAACAAAGAGAGTTTTAATGGAGATTGAGGAGATGAAGAGTTTGAACTTGAAATCTTAGCGGCAGCTCTAGGCGTAATAGCTTTGCAACGGAGAACATGACTTTCGCTAGTGGAATTCGGCTGAGTCAGGTGGCTCTTGGTTGCAGGCGTATTACTTTCACCAGCGATCTAAAAACCAAACTTCTTTGTACGAAAGACTCTCCGTAAAAAAAATATAATCAAAGAGTAGAGATGGAAATAAAAATCTATTAATCAAATTTGATTGCTAAAAGTATAAATGATAATGGAGGGGTTAAAGAAAAGAAGAACTCATAAACTCACAATAAAACTTTATTATTAATACATATACATACTATATATCTCTTAATCCCTTATTGCTTTACTCTCTACTTGAAAATGGCAGACTCCATTTGCGTTTTATAGCCATTTCAATCTTGAATTCACGGGCATATATGCCTCAACGTGGACCACAATTCCAATTCTTTATTTTATATTTATCCTATACTTTAACTATTACAACTTGCACGCTTATTCTAAAATGCCCATCATTGCCGCCCAACCTAACCTAATTGCAGGCTGCTCATACTTTACGGCCCATGCTATTTTTATTGACATCATTTATCCAACTTGTATTTTTAATTTATTTTTTTATCCTTCCTTAGAAAATAAGTTTAGTTACTTTTAACAGCAGCATTGAGAGGATAAGGACAAGTCCAACCCCGCACCCTCTTTTTCACTCCAAATTTCATTTTCCTCTATCATTTGGTGTTACTACAGTGTTCACATCTCCAAATTTTCACTCCAAACTATAATATTATTATTTTATTCCTTTCTGCCTAACTTTTAATATTTCATAATAATTTTTTAAACAAAATCAAATACAAAAAGAATACAAAAATTTAAAAAAACAAAAGAAAAGAGATGGAGGATGAATTGGCATGACACTGTTCATCCCCCAACATTTGGCGTCCCCTTGAGCCAAATTCCAACTCCAACCCCACTTATAGAGTGGGGTTGAAAACGGAAGAGACAATCGGCATTTATCAAAGGAAGGAAATAGAAAGAGAGAGAAAAGAGAAAGGAAAAGAGAGAAATTATTTTATTTTTCCAACTCGTTTGACTAGTCCAATGTTGCCACTTCAGCTGCCAACTCAGCTTTAGGGGGTAAACTGGTTCATTTTTGCCATGTTAAGGGGGCTAACTGAACCTTTTATAAGTTCAGGGTAACATTTAACTTTTGATGCTAAGTTAAAGGGGCTATTGATGTATTAGGCCTAATTCAAAAAATATAACATAAAATATAAATAATAAATTTGTTTTATTTATCGGGTCGGACTTGGGTATTTATACAAATACCACGTCTGGCCCATAGCATTTCAGGTTTATCCGGACTCGGGCCGAACTTAGAAGAAAAATGAGTGATTAAGATCGACCCATTAGGCTCGACCCGCGAATATGCCTAGGTAATTTGAACTTGTATAAATAGTTGGAACTTTTAGATAACTAAAAAATATGTAGAAAAGTTGTTTTCGTGTAGAATTGAATAAAAATATATTTTTATTTAATGAGAACTTAGTAATCTGTAAAAAATGTTTCTTTCGGTTAAGTTAATATATTTTTCTAGGTTTATAAAAGAAATCTTTGTAATCTGTCTAAATATAAGTTAAGATTAGCTTTGTAACATTTAAGTTACTTCTAAGCTAAATATAATGTAACAACAAAGGAATATTAACATGGAAGATAAGCAGCATATTCTTCGTCAAGCTCATAATGTGTTTCTCTTATTTTTTTATTGTCTTTAGAAAGCCAATCGTATTTTAGCATTTTTTTTCAAGTTGAAAGCTTTTATCAAAAAAAAAAACTTGCGAGAGAAACTTTTTTAAACAACTATGGCTTTACTTGGCAATTTGATGTCGAAGTTGTTAAGTTATTATGTACATTGGGATCTTGTAGTTCATTGATTCGATTTTGTGAGGCACTTACGTGCATCGGCTATAATTTTTTCATTACCTGTGGTTATCCTTAATGAAATTGACAAGTAGAAGTTTATGTGTTGTGGTTAGAAAATTAGAATCTCGAGTATTGGTTATACTAAAATTCCTATTTCCTAGCAAGTTTGTGAATAGCTATATCTATTTATCATTTTTAATCATCAATTACAAATATGGAAAAGGATTTATTTAATCCGTAAGAAAGAGAAGTCGGCAAATTCTATGATTGTTTATAAAGTCTTAAAAAATATATGAATTTACAAATTAAGATGGTCTAAACTTGAATTGTTAATAAAATTGAAAAATAAAATCTATTTCAAGTGTTAATGATTTAATTTAATGTGATGTAGAAAAGAGGGCATTGGTGTACTTCAAGAAAATTGATAAAAGTGGCTAACTCATGTTGTTATTCATTTTGAATTTTTGGATCGGAATTCGACGATTTCCGACTCTTTTCTTACCAGAAACTGCCCAACAATCAACTCCAAAGGTTTTGCCTCTAGTCTCGCCCTCTCGATGCCTAATTTTGTTGTTTAAACCTTTAATTTTGTCGGGCCCGGTCCTGACATTTTCGAGGCCCTAGGCAAAATAGTACTTGAAACATATATATTTGGCTCTTTTAATAAATAAATGGTCTAATTATAATTTTTTATAATAAATTGGGGAATAATTGTTTAGATAATTCCGACATGAACATGATTAAGACGTTTTTTCTTAGGAGCAAACTTTCAACCTTTAGATTTGAACTAGTCATTTTACCACTATAATCAATACTCTTGGAATCTAATTATAAAAATAAAATGCATAATTAAATAACAATAATAAAAATTAATTATATCTACTTGTTTCGATGAAAAAGGAACTAAAAACCTAAATGAGTAAAACTACTTAAATTTGTTATTTATATTATTATATCATTGTTTATCGAACATTAATTAGAATTTTTTTAGTGAAAAATAATAAAATCAATTTATTTTTATTTTTTAAAAATATAAAAATTTAAAAAATAAAAAAATTAGGGCCCTTCCGAATATAGGCCCTAGGCGATAGAACCCATTGCACCATCCCAGGGCCGGCACTAAATTTTGTGTTTTTTAGTTTTTAGAGATTTAATTACAATTTTTAAAAAGTTTGTGTGCTTTTTTATATTATCTAGGATTTTAACCCTAGTCTCTAGACGATATTTATAGGTGTGTACGACGGACAATTCATCCGTTTTATTTGAATAATATTGACGGCGTCTGTATTCCCTAACTGCTCCAAACCCAGTTATGGCAATTCAGATTCATTCCTTTCGAAATTTAATTACCACAATTACAAGCTCACTTTCTTTTCTTTAGAAAAAAACAAAATGTAAATTTTGTACAGTGAATTTGTAGTCAAGCTGGTAGGAATCTTGAAGGATTTTTTTGTCCGTCTCTGCTTCATATATCTATCTCTTTGAAGCAGTAGAAGTTGATTGTCAAACAAGAAAAGAAGAAATTACAAGAAAAAGAATTCATCTGCTGCTGCTGATGGTGTGAAGATTATCAATTAACGCATTTATTTGCATATTTTCACAGCATCAGCTGCAGCAAATGCTTTCTTGCGTTTCTTGATTCTATCGTCCCCAGTTCTTGTGTTTCTTTTCCATTACAATTTTGCTTTCTTGCGTTTCTTGATTCCATCATTTATATTTCTTGTGTTTCTACTCCATTACAATCCTCGTGTATTTAATCTTTCAAACCATCATTGAATCATTTTCAAACATATTTGTTACAGTGTTTATAATCTGTAAATGATTCTGTTGTTGCCTTTAAAATTGTGATTTTTTCGTAAAAATTATGTTGCAGCCGAGTTTCTTGATTTTTAAATTCGCTGCTATCAATATTAATCGTATTTCTTTGCTACTTATCATCCAAGATTAGTCCTATAATTGGATCATGCAATGAGATCATAAATTATTAAGTTAATAAGTTAATTTATCGTTCGTGGCAGCCTATAATATCAAAGAAGTCCATCATATTGTTTTTAAATTGAAAATATAAAAAAGTATTATTAATGCAGAAAAATTATTCGTATTTTCTTTTCAACCTTTTTGATTCTTTTTCTACTCTAAATTATTTCATTATTCATTCTTTAGCATTAAAGGATAAAATTTCAGGTTTCTTTTTTAAGCTGGTCGCTTGCAACTAATCAAATCAATGGTCATGAGTAGCAATGGCTCGTTTGGTTCAAGGAATGGTTATTCCGTGGAATAGAATAAAAATAAATGAAAAAGGGTTAAAAATGGAGTAGTTTTTGTCTAGAATTCTGAACCGATGGAATAGTTATTCCTAGCCAATACAAATTTCATGCAATAGTTATTCCTTCCTTTCAAATAGGAATAGTTATTCTATGAGATTTGTATTAGCTAAGAATAGTTATTTCATCCTATGACGGATTCTAGACAAAATTTCTACCATTTTTAACCAATTTTCAATCATTTTTCATCATATACATGGAATAGTTATTCCGCGAACTAAACGGCACCCAAATATCGTTTGATTGGACGTAGTTTTGTTCAGAAGGGTGATGGTGAGCACAGTCAAGGGGTTCGTAAGGTTGATTTGTAACTGTAAGTATTTTTTTTAATTTATAATATAAAAGTTAGGATTGATTCTTACTGCTTAATTAAGTTTTTAAAAATGATTCCATATCATGATATCATTGTCTCTTTGACCTATAGGTTAAAGTTTCGAATCTTAGTAGCTCTATTTGTGGAATGAATTTTAACATAGCAAAATGTGTCTTCACATTCAAGCTAATTAAGCATATTTGGGAACTCCGAGTTGAATGGGTTGTTAAGCATAAGTTGAAGAATGTAGTTTTGGTCGGATTTGGTGCAGAGGTGATGGTTAGTGTCATGAGGTCATGCGCTCTATCGATTTGTGCTTTTTTTAAGGGTTTTTCATTTAAAGTTTTAGTTGTTATAATTAAAAAGATAAATATAAACATTAAAAAGTGATAGATTAATTAGTAGATCACTTATCAAACTTATAAGAGGTGATGACTCTGATTCCCAACAAATAAATTAGTTGATTGGTTTGTTAAAAAGTGCACAAATAAGAGTTTCTTAGGTTGTTTTAATTGTTGGCTTCCACTTTACATAGGATTTGGGTGGGAACTGAATTAATGTAAAATTATTCTAGTGATAGTCCATATCAAATCACCATGATACAGTTCTTACAAGTACATGTATATGTTACAGTCATTAAGTCTAATCTTTTGAGTTCAAATCTTAGTCTTGATTGGAGTAATTGTTCCTAAGTTGAAGCCCCTGTTCTTTGTTTGTTGTTTATATCATTTTTAGCTCTATTTAGATAGGTTTTATTTTGAACTTGTAATAATGTGATGATCAACGATTTAAGATTTACATGCCCATTGCCCAGTGAACATGATAAGGCACGTGGGCAGCACATGTATTAAGCCTGAGAGGACACCTGTGTTTGTGGTGTTTGCTGGCCCACTTCAATTTCCTCTATATTTTAAAACTCCCCGCCTAACTTTGTTTAAGCGCTATTTTGAGATTTGTCACCTGACTTTTTATTTTTCAGACGCTATCAGACATTAGATCGACATATTGCAGCTTAGGCACGATCTAGTCCGATTTTTTTCGACTGGGCACCGCCTAGTCCGATTTTTTCCCCAATTTTTAAGATACTGATCCCTATGATAATTATAGTTCAATTTTTTCAATTCAAAAAATGTAGCACGGTTGGTAAAACTAATATACAATAAAATATTCTCACTATACAATTTTCATTTTGAATCTCAAGCCTAGAAATAGTATGCTATAAATCACAAAAAATTAGCAAGGATATTTATTTTCAATGAATTGATTTTAATGTTAATGTATTTTTATTCAAAAATAACTAAGACTTATGTTTTTATATGCTAAACTATATTTTTTATAAAATATTATTATATTATAATTTATTTTTTAGTTGAATTTATACGTTTATCTATTAATAATTATAAAAAAATAAAAAATTTATAAATCCGCCTAAGCCTCACCTAGGCATTCGAAGCTCCGGCTGCTCGACTAGCGCCTAGCATTTTTTAAAACCTTACTCAACCTCTGTTTTTATTTCAGTGTTTTAAAAATTGGGCTATGCGACCGTCTAGGAGGGATTTTTCATAACACCACAGTAATTTTAGGTAGTCGGACAGTCCTAAACGGTTGAACGATTTAGATAAAGTTAAGCGGTCCAAGACTAGACTAGGCGATCTTAGACGAATCTTTAATTTAAAAATCGACGTAAACAAAGTGTTTAAGCGAAATTCAAACAAAATTTTTCAAAACATAATTTATAAAATATAATTTAAATTATTTTTTTATATTTTTTATTATTATAATTTATTTTTTAATTAAATTTATATTTTTATATATTAAAAAATATTTAAAAAATAAAAATACAAATCCATCTAACTCACCTACACATTTTAAAATCTCAATAACCCTACTAATACCAAACACTCTTTAAAACACTGATCTCTGTTCAATAAAAAAAAAGTCTCACCTCTGTTTTTGACTTTTTGTATAGAAAAACTAGTCAATGTTTATTTTAATTATCTTTATGGAATTCACGGTCAATGTATTTTTTCAATAATTAGCATTTTAATTGATTAGAGTAATTTTTATTAATCGTTCTTTTCTCGGACTTCGGTCTTTGGGCCATGGTCGGTACTGCTGCTCCATACAGTTATTTGGACGTTGCAAAATTATACTACTACTGATATTGAATAAATTAAAGCATAAGTTCTTTTTATATTTAAATAAATCGCTGCCGTTTCTCGAAAGATAACATATAGTATATTTTTTTATGGTTAGTTGCTACTTAGTTTTATTATTTCATCTTTTATCATTATTAAATTGGATAAATTTAAAAATATGTCACATAATTTTATTATTTTATATAAAGATTTATGTGAAATTTTTTCTTTTAAATGATATTTATAGTTTTAAAAGTTAGTAAAAAGATGATTCTTAAAATTTTAAAATCATATTTAGAAGGGTAGTCTTGTCCATTTTAAAGTAAAATTTTACAGCTTTGTTTATAAAAATACAATACACATTAGTAATAATTTTTGAAATTTTTTAGTGGTACAAATATTTACATTCTTTAAAAATTGATGATAACTTTAAAAAATCATAACAAAATGAAATTTTTTTGAAACTTACTCAAATCTTGATAAATAATTTACAAATAATATAGTTAAAATATAAGAATGTACAATTTATTGAAATAAACTGGTGTTGCATTAACAAAAAAAACTAATTTTCAAAATATACCATGTGATTAGCTTGTTTTTTCTAACTTTTGAACTCACATGCACCCATTTGAAAGAAAAAATTTTACAATGACGTTTTTGCAAAACAGCCTAATCACATAGCATGTTTTTAAAGTTTACCCTATTAAATTTGAATTATGTAGTTTAATTCTGTTGGATATCTCGTATTGGTTGAGGCTTGAAAAATGTTGCTCGTTATATGCACTACAACAGAGATGGCCTCTAGCAACAACAGCAAAGTATTGCATAAAGTGCCAAAAAAAGTCACAAAAGATGAAATCGCAACGCTTTTGCCAAAAACAAAGGGTTAATATTTTTCTCTTGCTAAAAGTCGTATAAGTGACACTTAGGGTATTTCTTGCGACTCATGAAAAAGAGTTGCCTAAAGCTCCTTTTGTGACGCCTTATAGTGAATTGCAAAAAATCTACTGGTCATTGTTAATCGTTACGGTTCACGGCCGTTTGATTCACACTAGCAACGTTTTGTAATGCATTTGCAACACTTTTTAAATAAGTGTGTAGCACATAATTACAACTCCTTTGAACACATTTGCAACTCTTTTTATTTATAAATAAAAACCTTTTGACTTAATAATTTAATTTATAGCAACTTATATTTAATGTATTTGCAACACGTCTTCTAATAATTGAAATACCAATAAAATAAATATTTCAATACAATAGTATTAAATTTAATATTCAATACAAAAGAATTCAATATTGTATTATTAATACATAATACATTATTTTAATTAAATCCAAATATAAAAGAGATAAACAAAAAAATACACAATACTTTATAAACTAAAAAAAACTATACTTGCGTATTTCTCATCTATCTTTTGAGACATTTTCCACCATCATTCTTTCTTCAACATTTTTGTGTAGACCCTTGCTATCTATCAGCTTTTCCTCGTCCACAATCCATAAACCATCCATTGTTAAGTTAGTAGATGAATACTACTCAACATTGTCTGTAAGGAAAAAATACTGTTAGAATGAGTATATTTATTAACATTTTCTTTTAAAAAGAAACAGATGCTATAACATAGACCAACAATATTAGTATACAATTATAATGAACATTTAGAACTATAAAACACCGACAGATAACTAAAACTACGAGCATGCATTTACTTTTCTACCAGGTATACAGTTGCCCCTTGCGTAATTTCAAATATCTATATTAGATCAACAATCTAGCCTAAGTATCACATATATAGCAGTCTCAACTTAGCACATAAGCAAAACATATTGAAATCACAAGTGTTTTAGTACCAAACTACCCATTTCAATTGCAGTTAGAAGCCGCCTGCACATTCCTTGACGCCTATATATATATAACGAGTCTCAATAAATGGCATCTCTGCTAACTGATTCCCATGTATTCTATAGACAAAAAGTAGGTAATATTGTGATTATCAGTAAATGAACAGATTAGAAGATGGAAGAAAGTAGACAAACAAAAAATCAAGTCCCACTATGTCATGAAGACAGAAAAAGACAACAGAAACAAGTAAAGTTACATTGACAGCACCGAAATAATTGATGCCTGCATCACATAAAACATTACAATGCAACAAACAAGAAGGGGCCGTGGGTAAGGCACAATTACTAAAACTAAACTTTAATTTTAAATATGAAAATGGCTTTTAAATGTAATAACTTGCAAGGCACAAAGCGGCATCCCTGACCCTTGCCTTTGTGAAGTCAGGCTCTAACTCAAAGCACTATCCTAGATGCTTGTTTGCCTTACTGGAGTAAAGCGTTATAAAGAAAATAAAAGTTAAATCCAAACCATAAAAAAAACTAGCTTCACGAAAATGAACCTGAAAACCTCTGAACTGGTCACAATTTGTAAACAGAGGCACACAAAAAAATCAAGAAGATGAAGTCTGTAATTATAATCTCAATCAATTGGTAAAAACAATAATTCATATAATTAGTTGGAAAAAATATGATGAAAAAATAACGAGTTAACAGATGAATTGAGACGGAGACCAAGAAACAATTACCTTATCAAAACACAAAATTAATTAATTACATGCTGCATTAGTTGAATATCAAAAGAAGCAGGGAAATTATATGGAGATTATTGGTTGTATACTTGTAAATTCTGTAGCAAAGATAGGTTCGTATTCACATGAGCATCACGGAACTCTCTTATCATAAAAATTATTAGTTGAGCATTTAATAACATGAATGTTCGATTTTCTCAAACACGGATTAGAAATATCTCACATTCATAATAAACACAAGAGGTCCTATTGATTTTCTCAACCATTCATATCAAAATGAATGAAGGCATTTAATCATCTCGAGACTATCCACTCCTAAATTTAAAATTTAACCTCATTCATAGAAAATCAGCCAACTTTAGATGAAATGAAATGCAGCCAATTAAAACTATATTGTACAGAGTACGAGGAAACACAGTAGTTGCTACTATATCAATCCTGAAGACTAGAACGTTATATGTCAGGTAATGAGAGTGAAGTAATTGATTTGGTTATTGCTGCTATTTTCTAGCTAGATTAAGAGTTAATTTCAGCATCTAGAAGATATTGTATTATTATTAGGGTAGTAAAGGCAGTTAGGCCATTCTATTCATTAGGCTACCAATCTGTTTAGCTATTTTGGAAGGTAGTGCAGCTGTCCCTAATTGTTACAGTTATAGCTCATCTATATAAGGAGAGCAATGTACTGAATAATCATTATGCATGAAATAATCAAAATCAGAATAATATTACCAAAAAAAAACAAAATCAGAATAATATTACCAAAAAAAATCAAAATCAGAATAATATTACCAAAAAAAATCAAAATCAGAATATTTCTCCCTATTATTGTTCTTTACTCTCCTCTCTAATAGTTCTAATTCTGCTTATCCTTCTCTCTGATTCTTCTATACCTGTCTAATACTCTACTTCATCTTAATTTCTCCATTCTCCTGCCCTATTATTCTGTTCTTTTCCCAATTCTCTTCTAGTCTCAAACTCAACATTTATCAAGTCAGATTCATAACCTGACATTATATTTATTAATTTGGCTAAATTAGTTAACTCTACACAACCAAGTATAATCTAAACATTATAAATACAAAATTTATAGAAGAAATGCAAAACCATTATTTTAAATGTAACCATAAATATTTTGCTTCAGGCTGCAGTTAAAGGCATGGCTCAACTGATGATTTTCGAAGATAACTGCTATCCATAATCACTTCAGATACAGAACATTGCACTTTTAACTCTTCTCAACAAAATGATTGGTGTGTTATTGCCAAACTAAATCCCAATGTATGTTAATATTAAGCAGATTGACCTCAAATTATAGTTAATAGGCTTCAAAAAATTGTCCATCAATATTATAGCTCAGTTTCACTAGATTTACCATGTCACAACTACTAAAAAAGAAGCTATAGCCTAACTATGGCGTACATCAGCAGATGTTACAATAATCTATAGATAACTTTTGACTGGAAAAACTACTTTCTCTCCGATTCTAAGTAAACTTAATAGACCCAATTCATATAATGCCAAATTTGCAAAAGAGCACAAATCTTCACTAAGTTACCCAGAAACATAAACAACATTAATTCTCATTCACAGATCACAGAGTTGCCGGGCACAACATTATAGATTCAACATTGCAAAAGGCTACCACCTTCAAAAACTGTGAGATGCAAATCCTAATACAACGAGTCAATATGGACACAAAGATACAAGCACATAAAATCTAATCAAGTCAATCATAAAGCAAAACAAAAGCTTTCAAAATTGTTACAAACATCAAATGTCAATCCAATGCTGAAATACAACCTGTGTTTGCCTTACTAAGATCAAACTATCAAGTAAATTCGCAATAATACACTCACCTAACGGTTGTAGATCGAGAAAACCGAGATCAATTCAGCAACTACGACAAAAGCAAGAAATCAATGAGATCCTAGAATTGTAAGCCATCTTCCATTATCAGCCATCTTCTTGTCAACTTATTACACTGAAAGTAAAAAAACAATTAACACAAACACAGTCAGTTGAGATTTATGATTTAGTCAAGCCTACACATCAAACTCATGCGTCAATTAAAAAGGGCTTCCTCAGTTTTCCCCACATCTATCTTACCTTCTCGTATCAACCAAACAGAGGATACCCAGTTCATAACCAAGAACAGAATAGCAAAAGATACTAAGATTGAAAATAGAAGGGAAAAAACTTAATCAATAAAAAATAAATAATAAAAAGAAAGGAAGAGCAAGCACCCAGAACAGAACAACAGATAGATTGTCAGAATTGTTCATACAATAAAACTCTTTTCAAATCCAACCCAAACCCACATTTCCAAGACCTAAAATCAGACCCACCCACATTCAAATTAGGCCAAACTTAACTAACCCAGATAGATTCAGCAACAAAATTCAACAGAAATCACAAAGATCGTAGTACTTATAGTCTGATTTTAATATGAACAAAATATGAAAAATTTCAAATTAAATAAATTTAAACTTACGGGTGTATCGGCGAACCTAAGTGGTGACCGGTTTCTCTAGCGAGGAGTGGGCTTACCGGCGATACGCAAGCTTCGTGACCTTGGTCGGCGGCGCATCGGAGTCAGCAAGCTGGTGGCAGGACAACGACGTTGTTAGTCTGTTTCGAATCGGCGTGGCATCCGGCGGCGCTTGACCTCGGCGGAGAGATTGTTCATTTTGGCCATTTGTTAGGAGCGGTGAAATGGTTGAACGGCAATGATCGTGGTTGGTGGTGGTGTGTGAGTGAAATGAACTATTCTGAGAAAAATGAAGAGTCAAAAGAATTGTTGCGTTTTAGTAAAGTGGTTGTCGTTTGGGGTTTATATTTTCTGTAAAATTGCTTTTGTCTTCTAGTGTTATATGCTACACTGCGTTTAATTAGGATTCTATGAGGAAGGGAAGCTTGTGCTATATTAAGCCCTAAATCCAAACATTTGTAAGCATGTCTTTTGTGTTGAATGAAATTAGAATCTCTGTTCTCTCCCTCTGATTTTCTTCGTTTCTCTCATTTCCCCTCTGTTTTTCTTATAATTCTGATCGCCAGAATTTTCCTCGTAACAATTTGTACCAGAGCTAACGTTCTTCGGATCCGGCTTCTACGATGACGATTCTTGACGACCTAATTAATGGAATTAATGGATAAGCGCCAGAGAGAGTTGAGTTTGAAGTTGAGCTCTTCGATTGCTGCCGTGATTGTCGAAGAGCTGGCAAAATATGATGATGAAGGAGAAGAGTTGGAGTCTTTGTCTGGCTCCGAGCTTCAGCCGCTTTTGAAGAAAAATGCATCAGTTCATGTGGATAACTTTCAGATTTCGATGAACTCAGAATTAGCTGAAGAAGAAAACGTCTTTGAGTTCGAGCTTAATCCAGTAATTAGATCCATCCGCCGATTGAAGAAGAAAATAAGTTGTTGAACGATGGAACTTATGAGCTTATTCCGGAGATCAGATCTGAGAGCTATTGGACTGATTCGAGCTTCAAGGAGGAAGTTGAAGGTAAACTGAAAAATGTGAAGGGAGGTCTTGAAATAGAAAGCGATGGTGTCGAGAGACAGATAGAACCTGAGCCAGGAGAAAAATTTAAAATAGAGAGTGAAGGTGGAAGGTTATATACCTAAGGCAGATCCTGATCCGGGAGAATGTGATGGTGAAGGAAGACCTATTTTTGAAGAATATCTTATGTATGTAGTTAGAAATGGCAATAAGCAAGATTCAAATGCAGAAGGAAATGTAGCAGGGGTGGGAAAGCCAAAGTACCATTTAGATACTAACATAAGCAAAGAGTTAGAAGGGATGAGAGCTATAAAAACCTATCTTTGTATTGGCCCTCATATTGATATACCTCTCCATTACCAGGTTTGTCGATTTCATTCTATGATAAATAAATTTATTGCTGAATGTGGAGATAAAATTGTTGGATATGGTATGGTTGGGGAATCGATATATAGTTTGAGACTTGAGAATGAGAATTTAGGCCTCACGCGTGTTAGGAAGGGCGTGTTCTCAAGGTCAAATTCAATTCAGTGTGGGATAATTGTGAGAAAGGTATTGCAGCCAACAAAGGATTATAGGGATGATGAAAAAGGTAGATGGATTTACTAGAAGTATGTCAGAATTGCTATGTGTAGAAAGCACTATTAAATTGAAATTTACTCGTGAGAAGCTGGATGGTGTTCTTGCGCCCAATGAAAGTGACTCTTATTGTTGGGAACTGACAGTCAAGTTGAACATGTATAAGAGGCATGACGGAAATTCAAAATTTTGTCCCTGTCCCAGGAACTCCTATTAGTTGCATATAAATTAAATAAAGCCTTAACTAAATAATTCTCTACCTAGGTTAGCATGCTAAAGGACTAGGCATACCATAATTCCAAATTATATCCTAGCATATTTATTTTATACTAAGCATGTTATAACTCTAAGTTATAACCTAAGCATAAAATAAACTAAGCATGCAAAAATAACCTAAGCATAATTATTAAGTCTAAAAACACTTAAAGAAAAAGACTTAATAATTAAAAGAGAAAGAAAAAGAACTTACCAGTTGAAGCGTGCTTTTGCAGGACCTTCTTGCACAAGCCTCCAGTCGTAGGATAGCCTCTATCAGTATCCACACGAACCCCACCAACCAAAACCTCCCCAGGAGGAAGAACTAAGAAGCCTCGAGTAGTTGCTAGACCACTCTAGAAGCCTCACCCAAAAATATAAACTAGCGGTGCCCGAATAAATTCAGGCTCCACAAAAATAACTTGCTCTGTTAAATCAAAAGCTAAAAGTGCAGAAAAAATACAGAAGCTAAAAGATGTATTTGAGAGTGAAAAAACCAGTATATAAATTTCATTAACTTGCAGTCTTTAAATACAAGAGAAACAAAACAAACTTTCCTAAGTAATAGCAGCTGAAAACAAACTCTAATCTGATTTTTAGCAATTTAAAAAAGAGATATTGATTTGCTGAAATAGAATATCTGTTAGCATGAAAATAGGAGCTGAAAATGTCAAACATCTAACACTCCTCCTTGGCATTTTTGTGACAAACACCAATTCTTAGCCTCAAGTCTTCAAACCTTTCCTTTGGCAGCGGCTTGGTGAAAATGTCGGCTAGCTGGTCTTCTGATGAACAATGTACAAGCATCACTTCATTGGTTTGTTGAACTTCCCTAATGAAATGAAAATTGATCTTTATGTGTTTTGTTCGTCCATGAAACACCGGATTTTTTGAGATGGAGACAGCTGAAACATTATCACACATAATGTTGGTAGCTTCTATTTGTTCACTTCCCAAATCATTCAACATCTTTCTTAACCAAATGGCCTGATTTACAGCAGAGGCAGCAGCGATATACTCAGCTTCGGCTGTCGATTGAGCAGTAGTTTCTTGTTTCCTCGAGCTCCAACAAAAAAAACAAGTCCCTAGAGAAAACAAGTAACCTGATGTACTTTTTGAATCATCAACACATCCACCCCAATCACTATCAGTGTAGCCGACAAGCTTCGAAGTCTTTTCTGCAGATTTTGGAAAAAATATTCCAAATGATTTTGTGCCTTTAACATACCTGAGCACCCTCTTTGCAGCTGTAAAATGAGTGTCTCTAGGTGAATGCATGAACCTGGAGAGCATACTCACAGCAAATAGAATATCAGGCCTGCTTGCCGTGAGGTATAAGAGGCTGCCAATTAAACTTCTGTACATGTTTTCATCAATTTTTTCAGATTCTTCATCTTTGCCTAGCTTCAAACCAGTTGGCATTGGAGTATTTACAGGTTTGCAATCTTGCATCTTGAACCTGTTTAAAATGTCAGACACATATTTTTGCTGGCAAATGAAAATGCCACCATTGAATTGAACCACTTCCATGCCTAAGAAGTACTTCATCACTCCAAGATCAGTCATGTCAAAAAATTTCTCCATCTTTCTCTTGAACTCTACGATTAGCTCAAGTTGACTTCCTGTAACAAACATATCATCAACATAAATGGAAACTACTAAAACATCACTTCCACTTGACTTAACATACAAAGTAGCTTCACTTAGACTTCTGTAGAATCCAAGTTGAGTGAGATGACTATCGATCTTTTCGTACCAAGCTCTTGGAGCTTGTTTCAAGCCATACAACGCCTTCTTTAAAAGATACACCTGATCTTCTTTATCAGCAACTATAAAGCCATCAGGTTGCTCTACATAAATTTCTTCAGCAAGAGATCCATTCAAAAAAGCAGATTTAACATCAAGTTGATGAATCTGCCATGATTTTTGAGCTGCAAAAGCAATAAGTAGCCTGATTGTATCATACCTTGCTATCGGAGCAAAGGTCTCCTGGTAGTCTACGCCATATTGTTGAGCATAGCCCTTCACTACCAATCGAGCTTTGTGCTTGGAGATTGAGCCATCAGAATTGAGTTTTATCTTAAAAACCCATTTAACTCCAATTATTTTTCTGTTTGCAGGCCTATCAACAAGTTGCCAAGTTTCATTCTTGTTGATCATGTCAATTTCTGCTTGCATAGCTCTCCTCCATTCTTCATATTCTTGTGCTTCAACATAGCATGTTGGTTCATGGACAACCAAGCTACATCTTTGATAAATGTCCTGTAGAGACTTAGTACCTCTAATCGGAACGTCATCCACCAAATCATCAGCTACAAGTTCAGGTTGATCTTGTGGATTGAGATTCGCATTGACATTGTTTTGATTTTCCCATCGCCAGGCAGCAGCCTCATCGAACTTCACATCTCTGCTCAAGATTATATCTTCTGTTTTAAAACAGAAAATTCGATAGCCTTTTGAATGAGAGCCATAGCCCATGAAGATTCCCTTTTCTGCTTTGTTGTCCAGCTTGCTGCGTTTTTGTTGCGGTGTGTGAAAGTAGCATAAGCTGCCAAATATTCGAAGGTGGTCAACTGCTGGTTTGGCACCACTCCAAGCTTCATATGGAGTCTTGTCTTGCACAGCTCTTGTGGGAAGTCTATTCAGCAAATAAACTGAGGTGTTCACAGCCTCCGCCCAAAATTTATTTGGCAATTGTTTTTCAATCAAAAGACACCTGGCTATCTCCATAATTGTTCGATTTTTTCTCTCGGATACCCCATTCTGCTGTGGGCTATATGGTAACGTGAATTGATGCTCGATGCCTGTACTTTTACAAAATTCAGCAAACTGGCGAGAAGTGTATTCTCCACTATTATCCGATCTTAAAGCTTTAATATTAAGATTACATTGATTCTCAACTAAAGCTTTAAATTGTTTGAAAACATCAAGGACTTCACTTTTCAATTTAATAAAATAAACCCAACACATCCGGGTATAATCATCAATAAAGAGAAGAAAATAACGATTACCACTCAAGGATTCTGTTTTCATCGGACCGCACACGTCAGTGTGTATAAGCTGGAGCTTTTGATTAGCCCTGCATGCTTGATTAGCTTGAAACGGTAATCTGGTTTGCTTACCATGTTGGCAGGCTTCACAAGTTTCAGCATCACAACTGATTTCAGGTAAGTTTACCACTAGCCCCTTCTTGTTCATCTCAGAAATGCTTCTGTAATTGAAATGGCCAAGCCTTTTGTGCCATAAATTTGTAATTGATTTTGTATCACAAGCAAGGACATGATCAGTCACTTTCTTCCAAGTAATTGCAAAGCTTCTGTTATTCATCTTGACACAAAATAATTCAGCTCCAAATGGATCAAAAATAACACATTTATGATCCTTAAATTGCAATGAATAATTCTTTTCAAGCATTTGCCCAACACTTAAGAGATTTTGGCTGATTTCAGGTATGAACAGAACATCAGAAATAATTTTGATACCTGAAGTTGTAGAAACAACAACTGTACCTCTTCCCTTGACTTGCACAAATTCACCATTTCCCACTTTTACTCGGGATTTAAAGGTTGTATCAAGCACTCGAAACATATCAGGATCATTGCACAGGTGGTGTGTGTAACCACTGTCAATTAGCCAAGCATCGACAAAGTTGTTTGTTGAGAAAAACGTAACTGCGAAGAGCTGCTCCTCCTGAACATCAGCTTCTTCTACTAATTGTGCCTGCGAAGATTTGTTGTCTTTATTCATGAATTTGCAGATTTTTGATACATGCCCTTTTTGCTTACAATTACCACAAACTGCATCAGGCCTCCTCCAGCAATATTTCTCCAGATGTGCGGATTTTTTACAGTGTTTGCAAGGTGGAAGAGGATTATGTTTTGGACCATTACTGCTGCTCCCTTCAGACTTTCCTTTGTGACCCTTTTTGAATTGCATATTCTCCTTTTTGTGTTGTTTCTGCATTGCAAAGGCACCTTCAGTAACTCTATATTGTCTTAGAGTTCTTCTTTGTTCCTGTGCTTGGAGAGCGCTCATCAATTCACCCAACGAAATCGTACTGATATCTTTGGACTCTTCTAGGGATGAGATTTTTGATTCAAATCTCTCAGGGAGAGTGACAAGAACTTTCTCTACAACCCTTTTTTCAGGAAAATCCTCTCCAAGAAGTCTGATATTATTGACAATTAAGGAAATTCGATCAGTATACTTGCCAATAGTTTCATCTTCTTGCATATTCAGAGCTTCAAATTCTCGTTTCAGGTTCAGGACTTGCATTTGCCTTGTCCTATCACTCCCTTGGTATTCTTCCTTCAACCTGTCCCACACCTCTTTTGCCGTTTTGCACGCCATGATTCGGTAGAAAACCGAGTCTGCCACAGAATTTTGAAGGAGTGACTTGGCTTTAAACTTCTTTACTCTCTCTTCACTGTTGTGTTTGATTTGAGCCACAGTAGGATCTCTTGGTAGTTGAGGAATTGGCCTATCTTCTGTTACAATTTCCCACAGATCATAGGCTTCTAAAAAAGTCTGCATTTTCACCGACCAAATATGATAGTTTTCACCGGTGAAAATGACAGGCGGATTCAAAGAAAGGCTGCTGGAAGCCATTAGTTTTGCCCTGTAAGATCTATTGTAGCTCTGATTACCACTGTTAAATCAAAAGCTAAAAGTGCAGAAAAAATACAGAAGCTAAAAGATGTATTTGAGAGTGAAAAAACCAGTATATAAATTTCATTAACTTGCAGTCTTTAAATACAAGAGAAACAAAACAAACTTTCCTAAGTAATAGCAGCTGAAAACAAACTCTAATCTGATTTTTAGCAATTTAAAAAAGAGATATTGATTTGCTGAAATAGAATATCTGTTAGCATGAAAATAGGAGATGAAAATGTCAAACATCTAACATGCTCAAGTACCCGAGAGATTAATTATCTCGCTTAGGATTTATGCTTTGAGCTTGGTACAATTTGAAAGGAAAGGGGAAAGCCTATATATAGGCTTGGGGGAGCATTTTGCTCCCCTTTATAAGCAATGTGGGATGGGAGTAATTACTCCCATCCCATATGCACAGCGTGTCACACGCTGTGCATTGGCAAGGCAAAGCCCTTGTGGGCTTTGCCTTGCTTTTGGGTTGCGCATGTGCAGCCCATTTTTATGGGCTGCCGCGAGCAATGCCTAGCATTACTTGCACACCTTTCGGTGTACTCCCGCGCACTCGAGTCTGTACAAAATATTTTTATACTCTCGGTCCAATTAAACTCGCTGATGTAAAATTCCCCTTTTTAATCCCTTTTCAATTATTTATTTTCTGACCCTAATAAATTAGTCATCATTCAAAATAAATTTATTGGTCCAACCAAAATTGATCTAATCAATTATAATTTATTTATGACTCTAATTAATTAGTTACCGGTCAAAATAAATTCCTTGGTCTTAACCAATCAAATAATAATCCAATTATTATTTATGTTATATTTTGTAACAGAATAAATCTATTAGTTCTTTACTTAGTCCGATGAAGGTCCAATGTGTGTGACCTTATAGGATCCCGAAGTATTGAGCTGTTAAGGCTTAACCAACCCTTGTTCTAATGGAACCATTGGCTCGATGTTCTAGACCGTGAATAGAACTTGATTACCTTAAACGACTGTAGTACGCCTCTAGCAAGGGTCTACCATCCCCCATTACTCGGAACGTCATTTATGCTTATGACTTAATCCCGGTTAATGCAATAGTTATCCAGTGCGATAAATTCCTTCCATTCTTTAATATTAGTACCATCTGGTTTAATGGGTTCGGTTAAAGTGTTAACCCACTAATAGCAAGGTTGCTCCAAGCTATCCCAGTTATTTACTTGTTACCGAAGTATATTGCCTTTTACCATTGTGTGTTTGACTAGAAACCATTTCTATCAAACACATACTCTGATCAGAGGTTTATGGCAATCATCACTTCAACAAGTGGCCAGGTACAACTCCTTAATATATCCGGAGCGATGGATTTTTTCCGACTACTCAGCCTACCAACGTGCTGTCATCACTATACCCGTAATCACCCGTAGCACCCTAAATTAATGAGTGCATAGCAATGACCCAAAGTATAGCAATAGTACCACACAAGGCAACTAGCATCTCAAGTATGAGGACATTCGCAAAGCTTATTGCATGAAGATAAACACTAACACATTGATATTTATACCAAGTGTTTATCTTGCTGCGGTCTCCAATATATCTCCAAGATATATCCATGTGTCAAGCTTAAGGCACCACCTTCAGTCCTTAGGAGATTGACTGCTTGGACCCTTTCCAAGAAAGTTGACCACATGCTAGTCTTTCCGTTTCATCAATATCCTTGATGAAACTATGACTAGGGATAGTTTAGACATAATCATAATTTCACATGAAGCAGGTTCCACCAAATATAGTCCAACTATAATTTCTCTGACTTCATGCTATGATATGTCAAGGACTTTTGTATACATACATCAATGAATATATTTTAACCAGCTATAATATATATGTATAGAAACACATTGATATAAACAAAAGAACAAATGCCTTTATTGATTAAATAAATTATTCGTACTATCACATAATTAAGATATATCGCCCTAATTGCCTTAAGGGCATACATCATATCCAACAAACACCCACTTGCACTAAGGCCAATTAGCCATATGTTTTAATCCATAATGCTTTAACATGCTGGTCATGTTTGACTTGAGTCAATGGCTTTGTCAGACCATCCGCGAGGTTCTGATTAGTGGGTACATATTCTAATCTTATTATCTTAGCATCAACAATCTCCCTGATTAAATGATACTTTCTGCATACATGTCTGTTTTTCTGATGAGACCGTGGTTCCTTTGCCTGAGCTATGGCACCATTGTTATCACAATATAAAGTAATTGGATCAATAGCCTCAGGCACCACACCGAGATCACCAATAAATCCCTTTAACCAGACAGCTTCTTTTGCTGCTTCGCATGCAGCAATGTATTCAGATTCCGTGGTTGAATCAGCAGTAGTTTCTTGCTTGGAACTCTTCCAGCATACTGCCCCTCCATTTAACACATACACAAAACCTGAATGAGACTTAAAGTCATCCTTTTCATATTGAAAGCTTGCGTCAGTGTAACCTTTGATAGTGAGATCACCTTCTCCATAAATCAAGAACTCATCCTTAGTCCTTCTAAAGTACTTAAGGATTGCCTTGACGGCCATCCAGTGCTTTTCACCTAGATCTGACTGATATCTGCTCGTAAAGCTCAAAGCCTGAGAGACATCCGGCCTAGTACATATCATAGCATACATGATGGATCCTATCGCGGATGCATAGGGTGTATCTTTCATGCGCATTCTCTCTTGAGCTATCTTCGAACTCTCAGCTTTAGATAGGTTAATCCCCTTTGTCATCGGGAGATAACCTTTTTTAGAGTGCTCAAGGTTGAACCTATTCAACACCTTGTCTATATATGTACTTTGAGAAAGACCTAACAGCCTTTTGGATCTATCCCTGTAGATCTTTATACCTAGTATAAATGCTGCCTCACCAAGGTCTTTCATGGAGAACTTTCTTGACAACCATACTTTAACATTTTGAAGAAGAGAAATGTCATTTCCTATTAGCAGAATGTCATCAACATACAATACTAGAAAAACGACTGCACTCCCACTAACTTTCTTGTAAACACAAGGCTCATTTGCATTTGGGCAGAAATCCAGTTCCCGGATTGTCTGATCAAACCTTATATTCCAACTCCTGGATGCCTGCTTAAGTCCATAAATGGATCTTTGTAGCTTGCATACCTTCGAGCCATTCTGAGATGTAAAACCCTCAGGTTGTGTCATATACACATCCCGGTCTAAATCCCCATTCAGGAATGCTGTTTTTACATCCATCTGCCAGATCTCATAATCGTAATGAGCAACAATGGCGAGGAGTATCCTTATGGATTTGAGCATGGCTACCGGTGAGAAGGTTTCATCATAGTCAATACCTTCCCGTTGACTATAACCTTTCGCAACCAACCTTGCTTTATAGGTAATTACATTACCGTCCATGTCTGTCTTCTTCTTGAAGACCCATTTGCACCCAATTGGTCTAACCTCTTGCGGTGCATCAACCAAATTCCAAACTTGGTTCTCGTACATGGAATCCATTTATGATTTCATGGCCTTTTGCCATTTATCAGAATCTGAGCTTTTCATTGCCTCATCATATGTCCTTGGTTCATCATCCTCCACAAGATATAGTTCCTTATCAATAGTGATGATAAACCCATATCTATCGGGACCCTTATGAATACGACCTGATCTTCGCAATTATTGTGTTTCGACAGTTTGTTCTTGGATCACTCTCTTGTGTATCTAGAACGGGGTCAATCAGTTGATCGTCTGTTTCTTCCTCTTGAACTTCCAGTTCAATATTGCTCCCACTGACCTTTTCAAGTAAGTGTTCCTTTTCCAAAAAGTGAGCATTGCGAGACACAAATACCTTTTGTGCTTCGGGTTGGTAAAACAGATATCCAATTGTTTCCTTTGGATATCCAATGAACATACATTTGTCAGCCTTGGCATTTAGCTTATCTGACGCTATCCTCTTTACCATAGCAGGACAACCCCATACTCTTAAGTGATTTAGAGATGGCTTTTTGTTACACCATCTTTCATAAGGTGTAAAATCAACTGATTTAGAGGGCACTCTGTTTAAGACATAAACCGCGCTCTCAAGTGCGTATCCCCAAAAGGATTTACTAAGAACTGCATGGCTCATCATGGACCTGACCATATCTAATAAAGTCCAATTCCTCCTTTCTGACACTCCATTGTGTTGGGGTGTATAAGGAGGGGTCCACTGGGGAACTATCTCATTTTCCTTTAGATAATCCTGAAACTCCTGACTTAAGTATTCTCCACCTCGATCCGATCGAAGTGTTTTAATACTTTTCTCATGATGTTTCTCTACTTCAGCTCTAAATAGTTTGAATTTTTCAAAACTTTCAGACTTGTGCTTCATCAAGTACAAATAACCGTATCGTGAGTAATCATCAATAAAGGTTATGAAGTAGGAGTATCCTCCTAGTGCCTGAACACTCATTGGACCACACACATCAGTGTGTATAAGTTCCAATGTACTCGTGGCTCGTTCACCCTTTCCTTTAAAGGGTAACTTTGTCATTTTTCCTTTTAAACAAGGTTCGCAATCACCATAAGACTCCAAGTCTATTGGGCCTAAGTCTCCACGCTTATGCAACTTGGTTAAGCGATCTTTGTTTATGTGGCCTAAACGGCAATGCCATAAGTAGAAGGAATTCTCATTACCTAATTTAACTTTCTTCACATTATTTATATTGAAAACTTCTGTTTTAGTATCAAGAATATAAATGCTACCTTTCAACATTCCATAACCATAAAGAATATTATTCAAACGAATCTGACAATTATTATTCGAAAATAAAATTTCAAATCCCTCTGTTGCTAAACACGCAACAGATACAATATTCTTAGTAACACTTGGAATGTAATAACAATTATTCAAAACTAAAACAAGTCCACTTGGCAAAATAAGACTAAAGCTCCCTACGGCTAATGCAGCAACTCTGGCTCTATTTCCCACGCGTAGGTCTATCTCCCCTTTTGCAAGTTTTCTACAGTTCCTTAGTCCCTACACAGAAGTACAAATATGAGAACCACAACCAGTATCTAATACCCAAGTGGATTCTTGCGGAAAAGTAGCAAAGTTTTCAATTACAAATATACCTGAAGTAGATGCCTCTGTAGGCTTCTTCTTCAAATGCTTAGAAGCAGGAGCTTTGCATTACCTCTTCCAATGTCCCGGTTTCCCACATTGGAAGCAGACATACTTAGATGCCTTCTTTTCATTCTTCTTCTTACTGATTCTTTTCTTGGCACCCAGTGCCTGCTTCTTCTTCTTAGCAGCCTTGCCTTTTTCAACCAACAGTAGAGGTTTTTGATCTTTCTTGATCTGAGGTTCTACTGTTTTCAGCATGTTAATTAATTCAGGGATAGTTGAATTAATCCTGTTCATGTAATAGTTAGTTACGAAGCCTGAGTAACTATCTGTCAAGGACATCAACACAAGGTCAATGCTCAAGTCATGATTCATCTCGAATCCCAATCGATTCAGCTTCTCAAGGTATTCCAAGAGTTTCAGTACATGCTGAGAGGCAGAGGTGCCAGCCGGCATCTTGGTCCCGAAAAGGAGCTTGGAGGTCTCATACCTCTCTGTCCTCTCCCTCTCCGAAAAGAGTTCTTCAAGATGGAGAGCCACATCCTCCAAGGGCATGTTCTCATGTTGTTTCTGAAGCTCAGGATTCATGGACCCCAACATAATACACATGGCAGTCTCATGATCTTTCCTGTGCTTCAACCAGGCATCATGTTCCACATGATCCTCAACATCAGGTTCTACAGGGAAAATTTCACTTATGACATAGGCAATTCCCTCAGATCTGAGAACTATTCTCACTGCTCGGAACCAATCAGAAAAGTTCGAGCCATTCAATTTGGTGTCAAGTAACATACGGAGATTAAAATTGGAAGCCATTTTCAACCTAAGACATAAGAAAAGAAAAGTGTTTAGATATTAGTTTAAGTACATGTATTTAATATGAGGACTTTTAATTAAATACATTTTCCTACCATTCTATTGAATTCGTGAATTTTAGCCCAGCTAAATTTCCTAGTAGGTAGCATCTATAACTAGTCTATTACAACCCCCATTTTTATGAGTCAAGTCATAATAGTCAGTTATAGTTGGAATCCAATTCCATTTGCATCTCATGCAATTGCTAATTCATTCAAGTTCCCTAATCCCAAGGGACGTGTGCTCTTATATTAGTATCTCCTTGAATATGTCTCAGATCTGAGCCTAGCCCCCAATTTTATGGTGGACTACCCCAGCTCTGTTAAGGCAGACCCTATCTCAAACTTTACAACCAATCAATGTGGACTAGAAGAAACGTTTTGCGTAGCACTTTAATAGCCCAAAAAGACCGTATTATAAATTTGAGTAAGGAAGACTATAACTTGCCTTAATATATTTACTTTGGGATTTTATTGGTGTTAAATGTCTCACCCAATCTAGGATTTTATCAGATGGACAAAATTATAATGACTTGTATTAATTCAGGGAATTTTAGAATTAATTTATAAGGTCTAACCTTAGGTGGGTTCAGCTCTTTATTATAATTATTCCATCAACCTAGATTATATGCAAAATAATTAACGCTTTAATTTGTTATATTTATATTGCGTTTCCTTTAAGCTTTTATTCAATAATTTTAATTTTTTACTTTGTTATAGAAACATATATAAGCACCATCTTATATACTAGAAATAAATTAATTCACATTAATCCTCCGATTGGTCAATTCAAATTGCACCGATATAGGTTCCCAGGTAGGAGAGGTGCCCTATGAGGAGTAGACACCAAGTCCAATCCTTAGCCAGAACAAATACGGGCACAAACTTGAAGACCAATGGATTCTCTTGAACTAATAAATTTCGTTCTTCCAATTCATGTCAATTGGGAGCATCTATAACCCATGTAATTTAAATAAATTATTGACACTTGTATAATTTGAGTAAGTTGAGCAAGCTTATTCAAAATTATTCACAACTAATTTCTAACCTTGAAATGAAAGGCAGAAGTTTATATATATTGTTCCAAATAATTAAATAAACACATAATTTCATTTAGAAAATAATATTTAGTTTGCTTCTAACTTAATTATGCACTAAATAGGCAGGCTCTGATACCACTGTTGGGAACTGACAGTCAAATTGAACATGCATAAGAGGCATGACGGAAATTCAAAATTGTCCCTGTCCCAGGAACTCCTATTAGTTGCATATAAATTAAATAAAGCCTTAACTAAATAATTCTCTATCTAGGTTAGCATGCTAAAGGACTAGGCATACCATAATTTCAAATTATATCCTATCATATTTATTTTATACTAAGCATGTTATAACTCTAAGTTATAACCTAAGCATAAAATAAACTAAGCATGCAAAAATAACCTAAGCATAATTATTAAGTCTAAAAATATTTAAAGAAAAAGACTTGATAATTAAAAGAAAAAGAAAAAGAACTTACTAGTTGAAGCGTGCTTTTGCAGGACCTTCTTGCACAAGCCTCCAGTCGTAGGATAGCCTCTATCAGTATCCACACGAACCCCACCAACCAAAACCTCCCCAGGAGGAAGAACTAAGAAGCCTCGAGTAGTTGCTAGACCACTCTAGAAGCCTCACCCAAAAATATAAACTAGCGGTGCCCGAATAAATTCAGGCTCCATAAAAATAACTTGCTCAAGTACCCGAGAAATTAATTATCTCGCTTAGGATTTATGCTTTGAGCTTGGTACAATTTGAAAGGAAAGGGGAAAGCCTATATATAGGCTTGGGGGAGCATTTGCTCCCCCTTATAAGCAATGTGGGATGGGAGTAATTACTCCCATCCCATATGCACAGCGTGTCACACGCTGTGCATTGGCAAGGCAAAGCCCTTGTGGGCTTTGCTTTGCTTTTGGGTTGCGCATGTGCAGCCCATTTTTATGGGCTGCCACGAGCAATGCCTAGCATTGCTTGCACACCTTTCGATGTACTCCCGCGCACTCGAGTCTGTGCAAAATATTTTTATACTCTCGGTCCAATTAAACTCGCCGATGCAAAATTCCCCTTTTTAATCCCTTTTCAATTATTTATTTTCTGACCCTAATAAATTAGTAGTCATCATTCAAAATAAATTTCTTGGTCCAACCAAAATTGATCTAATCAATTATAATTTATTTATGACTCTAATTAATTAGTTATCGGTCAAAATAAATTCCTTGGTCTATCAAAAATTGATCTAATCAATTTTAACCAATCAAATAATAATCCAATTATTATTTATGTTATATTTTGTAATAGAATAAATCTATTAGTTCTTTACTTAGTCCGATGAAGGTCCAATGTGTGTGACCTTATAGGATCCCGAAGTATTGAGCTGTTAAGGCTTAACCACCCCTTGTTCTAATGGAACCATTGGCTCGATGTTCTAGACCGTGAATAGAACTTGATTACCTTAAACGACTGTAGTACGCCTCTAGCAAGGGTCTACCATCCCCCATTACTCGGAACGTCATTTATGCTTATGACTTAATCCCGGTTAATGCAATAGTTATCCAGTGCGATAAATTCCTTCCATTCTTTAATATTAGTACCATCTGGTTTATTGGGTTCGGTTAAAGTGTTAACCCACTAATAGCAAGGTTGCTCCAAGCTATCCCAGTTATTTACTTGTTACCGAAGTATATTGCCTTTTACCATAGTGTGTTTGACTAGAAACCATTTCTATCAAACACATACTCTGATCAGAGGTTTATGGCAATCATCACTTCAACAAGTGGCCAGGTACAACTCCTTAATATATCCGGAGCGATGGATTTTTTCCGACTACTCAGCCTACCAACGTGCTGTCATCACTATACCCGTAATCACCCGTAGCACCCTAAATTAATGAGTGCATAGCAATGACCCAAAGTATAGCAATAGTACCACACAAGGCAACTAGCATCTCAAGTATGAGGACATTCGCAAAGCTTATTGCATGAAGATAAACACTAACACATTGATATTTATACCAAGTGTTTATCTTGCTGCGGTCTCCAATATATCTCCCAGATATATCCATGTGTCAAGCTTAAGGCACCACCTTCAGTCCTTAGGAGATTGACTGCTTGGACCCTTTTCAAGAAAGTTGACCACATGCTAGCCTTTCCGTTTCATCAATATCCTTTCTTGATGAAACTATGACTAGGGATAGTTTAGACATAATCATAATTTCACATGAAGCATGTTCCACCAAATATAGTCCAACTATAATTTCTCTGACTTCATGCTATGATATGTCAAGGACTTTTGTATACATACATCAATGAATATATTTTAACCAGCTATAATATATATGTATAGAAACACATTGATATAAACAAAAGAATAAATGCCTTTATTGATTAAATAAATTATTCGTACTATTACATAATTAAGATATATCGCCCTAGTTGCCTTAAGGGCATACATCATATCCAGCAATTATAAGTCAATTGAGTGCTTAGTGAGTTATGGCCAGGCTCTATAAGAGCATCGTTGCACTATTTACAGCTTGACTAAAGTTCAAACATCTACAGAATCAAGAGGAATGCACCTTGAATTGTTTAAGGAGATTGGAAAAAATGGGCTTATTGAGAAATTAATTATAGAATGTCTTGACATGAACATAAAGCAAAAAATTGAAGCAGCTTGGGGGAAGAAAAGGGAATGGAAGGCCCTATTCAAAGCTCTTGATTGTTTGCTAGTGAAGAGGATGAGAGACACCGGGGTCATGAAAGATATGGTTGATTATTCGACACTTGCGAGTGTTTATGTTGAGACTGAGAAGTTTGTAGAGACTTGTTCGGTTTTCACAAAGATGAAAGATTTCATGTGTCCATTGGATTTTACGATTTATAATATCATGTTTGATGCTTACGGACAGCTTGACATGGCTATGGAAGCATACACTATCTCTCGGAGATTGAGGAAAATGGGAACTGAGTTGAGTGTTGTCAATTACAATATCATTTTGAAAGTTCATGGTGAAGCTGAACTTTTTGGAAAGATTAATCCGTAGATATTTACTAGTGCTACTGACTTAAAAAGAGCACTATTGCAACAGACTTTGCCAGGCGTGAGGAAGTCTCCAAAGAGACAGACAAGTACAAGATGGACAAAGAGTTTGCAAATGGAAATTGGTCATATATCAATTTGCTACGTCGTTTCAAAATGGTGCTTATTGATCCAGCCAATGCATTGTCATTTATAAGTTTCATTAAAGATGCACATTTTGTTATTGTCTTTGAGAATCATGATGTAATGAAGGCTACTGAAACTCTATATGTTGATGGTATTTTCTTTTTGATTAGATACTTGGAGATAGTTCCTGGTTGTGTAGTACTTGAGTTTGGAATTGGTAGTGGGTCTTTAACATCACTTACCAGGGTTGTAGCTCTTATGGGACTTGTCTGTACATTTGATTTCCAAAAACAACGAGCTGCTAAAGTTATGAAGATGGTGGTTAAGAATAAAGTAAAAAAAGGAATCTACTTATGGATGGGTGGAGATGAAAGTTGCAGATAATAGATTTGTTTAGCTGTTTTTGGGTGAGCAATGGAAGGTCAATTTACAAGCTGAAGACTTGCATCCAACTTAGTAGTTTGCACTGGGCATTACCTTTGCAAGAGATTATACTTGAGGAAATGATTGGCTACTCCTAAATGTTGTTCAGAGCTGTGTTCTGCTATATTCTGTTGAAATTGATTTTGGTTATAAATTTGGACATTATGAAACTGATAGGGAGGGGTATTTGAATTTGTGAGATAATTTAACTACAAACTCTGAAAGTGAGGCCAATACTCCAACGAAACCATGGCAAGAGTCATTTGTCCCTAAATAGAGTATCAACAGATCCAAGCCAAAATTGAGAGACATCAAGCAAATGACTAAATTGAAGAAAAGGGTACACCTTCAACAAGCTACCACGGTTGAGCTCACAGTAACAATTGTAAAATTTTCAATTCATGTAGTTGTGTTACACAGAACGATGATTGGAAATGGTTGATGAACCTTGAGGACAAGGTTCTTAAGGGGAGTGGTTTGTTATGAGAAAAATGAAGACTCAAAAGAATTGCTGTGTTTTGGTGAAGTGGTTGTTGTTTGGGGTTTATATATTCTGTTAAATTGTTTTTGTCTTCTAGTGTTATATGCTACATTGCGTTTAATTAGGATTCTATTAGGAAGGGAATCTTGTGCTATGTTAATCCCTAAATTCAGCATTTGTAAGCATGTCTTTTGTGTTGAATGAAATTAGAATCTCTATTCTCTCGCTCTGATTTTCTTCGTTCCTCTCCCGTCCCCTCTGTTTTCCTTACAATTTCGGTCGCTGGAATTTTCCTCGTAACATGAACAAGAGAAGAAGTCGAGGTGGCGGCTATAAGTTATGATGGATTGAGGGTTTAGTTACATTGAGGTGTATTGAGCCATGTATTTTTATTTTCTATTTTTTCAAAATTTTCAAAAATTCAGTTTTATAATTATTTTTTAATTAATAATTATAAAATAATTTTATATGCCTCAGAATAATAATTTTTTTTATTAAAAGTTAAGAAATTATTATAATCATAATATATTATTTGGGGTTTGCAATTAAGGGTTTGGGGTTTAATAAATAATTTAAATATAAAAATATTTCTAAATTAATATCATGAATTACTATAACTACTTAACACATTTTTATTTTCTAGTTTTTACAAAATTTTCACTTTTTTAAAATCTACTCCGGTCAGATTATGCTTACATAAAAAAAGTGTTGTTCCATTATGTCAAGTCCATAATAATAATAGCATTATTATTATTATTATTATTATTATTATTGTTATATTGACAAGTATTTATATGATAAGTTTTTAATTTTATTTTAAAATAATTTAAATAACATATAGAGAAAAATAATTTTATTTTTTAAAAGTTAAGAATAAATTTTTAAAAATATTTATTACTGTAGTTAACTAAAATATATAAGCAATAAATATTGATCATGAGGTTTCGAGGTTTAGAGTTTGGGGTTTAGAGTTTAGTGTTCATGGTAACTTTCTTATACCTTTTCTATACCTTTTATATAATTTTTTAAAATAACTTATTACTCCCTCCGTTTTTTTAAGTGTCGCTCTTGGTAAGTTTGTCAATACCAAGGAAACATTAATTAAGAGAATGAAATTACTAAAATACCTTTAACACTAATAATTGTTTAAAAGGATGTTTGTTCTTTGTTATCTTTTATCATTTATAATGTTCATTAAATAAGAGCAAAATGAGAAAGATATTCTAACAATTACATTGGAATTTGAAAGTAACACTTGTTAAAAAAATTTGTTTGGCTCAAAAGTGACAGTTAAAAAAACGAAGGGAGTACTTTCCTGTAATTTTATCTATATTTTTCCTCAACCATTAATATAATTCTTTAAACAAATTGTGACTTTCTTATACCTTTACTATGGCTTTTATATAGCATTTTGAATAATATATAACTTCCCTATACTTTATACAATATTTTAAATAACATATAACTTTTATATATCATTCTTATACATTTTCTCTATATTGTATACAACTTAACAAGATAGCTATAACTTTCATATACCTTTTATATAGCTTTTCAAACAATATACAACTTTTCTATAAGTTCTTCTACATTTATACAACATTTCAAATAACTTATAACTTTCTCACACATTTCTTATAAGTTCTTCTACAATTATGCATTATATTTCCTATTCCCATTTTATACCTTCTTCTATTTTTTTGGCAACTCCTTATAAAAGGGTAAAGTGTTGCATTATATGATTTTAGAATTCTTTCCCTCCTATTCCCGTATTCCGCTTATTTTATTATTGTTTCCCCTACTTTCTTGCATCGCTTATTAAAAAATTTACCTAAAATACATTTTTTCATGTTATAGCAACTATTAACCAACTCTTTCAACAGCGTCACTACAAATCCATTTTTCATCACTTTTACAACGTTTTTGAGGCAACCCTTGGCGTTTCTGTTGCGACAAGTCATTTATCTTGTAGTGGTGTGTGAGACAACCCTTACCCTTAGAGATACCTTTTAGGGTGAGTTAGGTCATTGTTTCACATGATATTAGAGCCTGCTCATGATGTTGAGCCACCCATTGATATCTTCACGCTTCAAATAGATCTGGACGTGAGAGAGTTGTGTTGGATATCTCATATTGATTGAGGCTTGAGCAATATTGTTCCTTATACGTGTGAGACAACTCTCACCCTTAGAGATACTTTAGAGTGAGGTGCCAACTACAATGAATGAAAATTATGTGAATGTTATAATAACTTTTTTTTAAAGTAAAAATTAATTTATCATTCAGCACCATTTAATTTATCGTCTAAAATTTATTTCAATAATAATAGCTTATGATGTAAGAAAAAACAAACTCATCTTACAATTTATAAAAAAAATAAAATAATAATAAAAATATATTATCGTGTATAATTATCTTTTCTAAAACAATATAATATTGTTTTCTTTGGTCCATTTGCATTAGTTTTTGTTTGAATTTTATGTTAATTTAAATATTTTCAATCTAATCATTACTATTTAGAGCAGTAGTACACCCCAATCTATTTTCAAACGTGACATATATAAAAAGTAATGAATGACAAAACAATAAAAGTAGCCATAAGAAACAAATCCATTTTACTTGTTCAATTAATAAAATTTAAACTGATTGTTAAGCTAAAGAATTGTCTATAATCAAGCATTGAGTCACTTTTAAAATAAACAAGTAAATTTAATTTTTTCTCAAATATGGTGATGCAAATTTTACACTGATTCCTTATTATTACTACTAGGACTTTACTTTAGTAATTATCCAAGAGGAAAAAACCTTGTTGGGAAGGAAGAAATGCACATCTAGGGAAGGCAATTACAAAATTAGTGGTTGAAATATATCATTTAAGTTCACTAGTTTTGCATTTTCAATTATTTAATTCACCATCCAACATCATTCTATTCATCTTAATAATAATGTTAATAAAAAGGATATCAGATCTAATTACCGACCAATATGGTCTAACTTAGTTGACAATACGAGCCGGGTAATTTAGAGAATAATAAGGTTTGAATCTCACTAAATACACTTGTTAGGAGGAATAAAGAGTTTTAATTGTAATTAAGCCTCAAAAAAAAATTATGTCAATAAAGACACTTGTAAATATTAAAAAAATGGCTAGATTTCTTCTCAAACAATAGGTATACTACACTTTTCAAACGAATACTATTTTCTAAGAAATACTACAATTTTAAGGTAAAAATACTCAAATAAGACCTTTTTGTTTGCATCAAATGGTTGTAGTATTTTATTATTTATAACATAAACCTTCCAATTAAAAAAATATACATCTACCAAATGGAAATGGTTATAGTATTGACTATCAAGTTAGATGTATTTTGCTAGTTGATTAAGTTTAATAAGATGTAGTTCATATTCTCTTGAAAGAATCCAATCAAATATTTCTATTTTAACGGGATGCAACAAATCTCATGAAAAATGAATATATTTTAACTAAATATTATATTTTTAAGAAGATGAAAATTTAATAGATTATGTAAATAATTGACTTCTATTTTTTTATTCCTTATTATAATATCAACAAGGGCAAACGTATAATTTCAATATTCAATGGTGACCTATGATTCAAGCAAGTGCACGCATGATACTTCTAATACATACGGATATCTTATAATAAGTGTTATTAAAAATCACTCAAACTCATGAATTTATAAAATTTCACGTAACTTGTTAAATTTATTAAAGTGGATCTTATAGTCCGTTGAACTTATTAAAAGCGAATTTCATAGCTCATTGAAGCTTATATTTCAAGTAATTATTTTTCTAGAGATTAAATCTAAAATTTTTTATCACGATTGAATCGAACATCGATTTATCAGAATAAAATTGAGCATGTCAACATCAATGACTCTAAAGTTTATTTTTACCAAATTTAACAGGCTATAAAATCTTTTTAATAAATTCTAAGGCTATAAAATTCATTTTAACAAATTTAAAAAATTATTTAAAACTCAATAAATTTAAAAAACTGAAAGATATTTAAAGATAATAAATAAGGTGAAAATTATATATTAATATTAATTCACCATGGAAATTCGAAAACAACACAAGTAGTATTATAGTCTACAGAGTACCTATTGCATAAATAGAGATAAATAAACACTCTGATCTCGAGTCTTCAAAAGTCCAAAACAACAACTCACAGGTCCCCAGGTAGTTACTCTGTCTTTGTCTTTTGTTCTAAGTACTCCTTACATCCATTGTTTCCTTATTTCATCATACCCATAAACACCAAAAAAGGAAACAACTTTCTGCCCTAAAAAGATCAACCCACCAAGAAAAACCGAAAGAAATGAAGGAGAAGAGTGAAAGTGGAGGTGGGTATGTAAGAGCAGATCAGATAGATCTGAAAAGCTTAGATGAACAGCTACAAAGGCATCTGAGTAGAGCCTGGACTATGGAGAAAAACAAGAGCAACAAAGATGGAGAAGAAGGTGCTGTTTCTATTCCAAGACCTTTAAGCAATAACTCCGTTACTAGGCGTCAAGAATGGGAGATTGATCCTTCTAAACTCATCATCAAAAGTGTTATTGCTCGTGGCACCTTTGGTACTGTTCATCGTGGCATTTATGACGGCCAAGATGTTGCTGGTATTGGATTAATTTCATCCCTTTTTTCATTTTTTTGGGTGTTTTTAGTTACCCTTTTGTTCATACTTGATTACCCATTTCTCAAAATTTGATCTTTTATAGCATTTTGTCTGTGTTAGAATTGGATAAATGCATTATCTGACATCCTAAACCTTTGGTACCCATTTGCTTGTTTTTCTTTCTTTTTCTGAGATATCAATTTATGATACTTAAATTTGCAAACTTGGCTTCATTTTCAGTTCCTTTCAAAAATCTTCCTTTGCTGCTACATATGCAAATGCTAATACAGTAGGCATTTAGCTATTTTTTCTGTTACATTTCTATCATATTATTGGCTTTCAGAAGTTTTCAAGTCTAGCTGCTGATTAGTGAAGAAGGGAAATCTAAATATTATCACAGTTTTGCATTAAATGTAAAGGCAATATTACTCTTATTAAGACATATTATCTGTTAATTCAGTTTTCAAGCCTGCAAATTGTGCAGCAAATAATTTTTTACTGCCCCAAATTGAAGTTCTACTGTTGTCTGCTTAAAATAATGGAGTTTTTTTAGCCTTGCAAAAATCTTTAGTTTCACGAGATTAAATGAGTTGGTAGTTAGCTGCAGCTAATAAGGCAAAGAAGCTTTTCTTTTCTTTTGATCTCAAATTTCATGTGTCTAAACTTATCACTAGTTTCAAATCTCAACACATCTTAGCATATTGTGTTTGGGAACTAAAAAGTTCAAGAAATAAAAGCACCTCACCCTGATAATGACTTTTCCCATTGTCCTATTTATAAAGTAAACAAGTGGATCCTCAATTCATCACCTAACAAACCCCTTATCCAATAATAATTTTGGATATTTGGTCCAATAGCCTCACTAATCTCTATTTCTCTATACTAATTATTAATTTTTCCATCTCAAATAAGTATTAAATCATTAATTGATCATTAATTTTCAGTTAAACTTCTTGACTGGGGGGAGGAGGGACACAGATCAGAGGCTGAAATTGCTTCACTTAGAGCAGCTTTTACACAGGAAGTTGCTGTGTGGCACAAGCTTGATCATCCTAATGTGACCAAGGTAAAAATTGCTACTTTGGGGTAAAAATTTGAGTCAATGACTAATTTTTTTCCATCTCTCAGAAGATACATGTGAGCTATCACCTTTAAGCCTTAAGCTGTCCTACTGTGTGTGAACTAATTAAAGATTGCAACTTTTCTATCTTCTATTGGTGTCAAGGAAATTAATCTTTCTTTTTTATAAAAATTATTTTCCAGATAATTATGTACTTTTAAAGGAAATAACAAAAAGTAAGTGCACTTGGTCAACTAGTCGATTCAATTACACTAAAATACTAATATTTGTGTATACTAAGAAAACCTAATTGTACTTGATCAGAGTGTAAATATATATGATTGATTATGGACTCAATGTACATGCTTAGAATTAATAAACAAATTAGTTGCTCAAGATACTTTTAATTCAATTTTATGTGTTGTGATTTGGCTTGATAGACAGTTACAAGGCATATATTATTTTTGGCAGTTCATAGGAGCAACAATGGGATCATCAGAGTTGATAAATATACAAACAGAGAATGGTCACATCGGAATGCCGAGTAATGTGTGCTGTGTTGTAGTTGAATATTGTCCAGGAGGTGCTTTGAAATCGTACCTCATTAAGAACAGGAGAAGAAAGCTGGCTTTTAAAGTTGTCGTTCAACTCGCGCTTGATCTTGCTCGAGGGTCAATTTCTCCTACTTTAAGCAACCTTCAAATCTGCTAAAGTTCACAAATTTGCTTTCATACAAAAAAAAAGTCATTTACTCTATGCTGAAGCTGCTCTTTGTTGGATTTCTTTATGTATAGGTTGAGTTATCTCCATTCGGAGAAGATTGTCCACAGAGATGTGAAAACAGAAAATATGCTTCTGGACAAGACACGGACCGTTAAAATTGCTGATTTTGGAGTAGCTAGACTGGAAGCATCAAATCCTAATGACATGACTGGAGAAACTGGGACACTTGGATACATGGCCCCTGAGGTATATATGCAAAGCATTATTCAATTTGTCATTTTCCATGTATTGATTTGTTGCATAAAGTCGAACACATGATATGGGAAAGGGTTTTTTTCCTTCCACCATAGTTGTCCAAATTTCGACATTGAGCTCTGAACTGAATTTTAATCTGGTGAGTTTCTAGTTTTGTACTTAGTCCCAAAACAACAGATTCCGAGTATGCAATTAGTGGTTGTTTGATACGTTTCAATTTCGTTGACACGAGTCTTTTTGGATTGATATGACCAAAACTTCCTAGTTGAAGGACTGAATTGATGCTCAAAGTACATTTTGAGTTGACTCTTCAGTTGTAAATATGTCTCAATGTTAGCTTCCAAACATTATTAATTTGGCTAAATGCATCAGAGAACCCGGCCTAAATGTCCGATGCCACTCTAAATTTTCAAAAGTTCCATTTTCCCCCTGAACTTTCAAAAGGTGCACCAATTCGCCTCCTAATGCCATGTTTCAACTTCTAGTTGGTTTGACTTCCCGAAGATGTCATCTTCCTGATTTTTCTCTCTCCAACCAGAAGCTAACACGTGGCATTAATGAGACAAACTGGTGCACTTTTTGCAAGTTAGAGGGGTTATTCAGAACTTTTGTAAGTTTAGGGTGGCATCAGGCGTTTGGCAATGACTTAGGGGTCCTCGACGCATTAGGCCTATTAATTTTGGCTTGAATGCTGAATGAGCTGTGATGGTTGCAGGTTCTTAATGGAAATCCATATAATAGAAAGTGCGATGTGTACAGTTTTGGAATCTGCTTGTGGGAGATATACTGCTGTGACATGCCATATCCGGACCTCAGTTTCTCCGAGGTGACATCAGCTGTCGTCCGACAGGTAACACAAACATAACATTCTGTCACATCCCATTATAAGTTGATAAAGAAAATGACTCGATTTATTGGGTTAAACCATAGAACTTGAGGCCAGAAATACCAAGATGCTGTCCAAGCTCTCTGGCAAACGTAATGAAGCGGTGCTGGGACGCTAATCCAGACAGGCGGCCAGAGATGGAAGAAGTGGTGTTCATGTTAGAGGCAGTAGACACATCTAAGGGCGGCGGTATGATCCCTATCGATCAACCTCAAAGTTGCTTCTGTTTTCGCAGGTATAGAGGACCATAGCCTATGAATTCTTTCGATTTAGTTTAAGAGTTGAGATTATAGTTAAACTGCGGAGGCTTATAGGCTATAAGAGGAGCCCTGCAGTTAGCCGTTCTTTGTTTTCATTATGTATTTCCTCTGTTTTGTATCAAGTACCAATCTTAATCATAGAGTTGAAATGAACCAACTGCCTTTGCAATTCCAAATAAATTCAAACATTTCATTTAGCCTATCTAGTCAACACACAAACAACAAGAAAACAAATGAAGAATGCTTAGTGCTTAATAATACAAAAAAGTTGACAGTAGCAATTTGATTGACATAAAGCAATGAAACCCTTCCTCCAAATTTGTTGGAAGAGACAAATAAACTCTTAATTTTACAGTACAATCACTAGCCAGCAATCTTGTAACTTGGATTGACAAGATTATCCAGTCCTGAAACAACTTGCATTGACTCTATCACATCACCGACCTTTAGATCCGCCAGATAGTCCTCATTTTCTGTAATATAGCCAAAAACAGCATACCTGCCGTCCAATATGTTAGCATTGCTGGGTGTCAGTTCACTTTCTTTCAGTAGCCAAAATACCTGGCTAGATGCTGAGTTGTCTTCGAACTCCTGTTTAAAACGAAACACAATCAGAATTCCTACAGAAGATGGGTTTTTTTTAAGAAATGAAAAGGAGAAGCTAATGATTTCGAATTCAACTCACATCTCTTGCCATAGCCATTGTTCCAAATGCATTGAATGGAAGCTTTGTCTGCGCCTTGTATAAACCGAGCTCCTAGTGATCCATAGAACACAAAATCAGAAAATGAATAAAACTGATAAGTTAGAAATCAAGAGTCCTTGGAAGTTGGAAGGGTAGAAACAAGTAGATAACAGAGAGAGGGGCTTACTTCCAAAGTTGACCCATAGAAAGGAGCTTTCTCCCCATCAACCATTATCTCCAACGGTATTGTTCGAGTTTTCTCTGTACTTGGATCAATAAAACCCTCTGCAGGGCCAACTGGATCTCCCGTTTGTACAACGAAGCCATCCGCTGCAATGAGTCAAAGGAAAAAAATTTAACTTTTATGGAAATCCCTTTATTGTTTTTTGCAATCACTTTGGTGTTAACGAATTCACCTCTTTGGATTTCCATGCCATCATAGAAGTGCCTTTCGACCAAGTCCACGAAATTCCCAGCAGTTACAGGTGCATTGTAACCATCGAGAACAATGTGAAAGACGCACTCCTCGAAATTAGGATTGTCTTTGACCTTCACCTTCATATCCACAGCTGCTCTTCCCTTCAAGAGAGGCATGCTTTGGTATTCCTCGGGGACTTCGTAAGGGAAGCCATCTACCATATCCTCTTCAACACTGCAGAAATGCAATGCCCCAGGATCATCTCAGCTGCAGTCAATCACAAGGGTATATATGAGCATAGTTTATCTTTAGACTACTATTAACTTCTCCATGTTCCCTTATTTTATGGTTGAACTCTAAGAAACTCACTTAGGAGGTATGATTTCAACATACTATCATCATTGATCTACACATACCTCAACTAGAAAGAATGACAAAAATATTGCTATATTAGCCTTTTGAGCTACATAGAATTTGTACCAAATTCCATGTTGGTGTTTATTTTGCATGAATTTTGTCAAAGGTATTGGAAACCAAACAGGCGAGTTGACCTAGACATTGAAAAAGAACTAAAGGGGTCGAAGCTCATACATAGCCATGTATATGCACACTTATTTTTATATTCAAATTCCGTTCAAAGGGCATTCGACTTTCCGGTTAAAGCTACCATACCACATTTTGAAGGACTGTTGAAATCTGTCACATGACTCATATGATATAGCCTTTCGTTGCTTTTAAGTTTTAACTAACATTCTTGTCGAGGGCCAGACTCTAATTCCACTTTAAACAGAGATCAAATTAAATCAGCACCGAAGTCTTATGTTCCTTTTTAACTCTTTCTTAAGATTACGAAAGTTAAACACGCCATTAGCAATTATTGTCTACATTACGTACCCTCCGACATAATTAAGTAGCTCCTTCTGTTTAGGAGCCACGGCATCTCTGTTTCTGTCCTCAACAATCTGTTGAAGCTCACTCATTCCAGCTTCTAGCCTGTCAAGTAGTTCAACTCCGTGGTCTTTCTTCGATTCAGCCAAGCCTGAGATGATCAAACTCTTCCCCTGCTTAAGGGATCGAGACGCCTGCTTCACATTCTATATTCCACACACAAATAAATGCCACATTACCATTAATACAGCCTATGCATCTGAAAAGCAGAAAGGTTTTTGGGTGTCTTACTCTTTCGACAGAATCAAGTGCCTTGACTCCAGCAACCTTGAGGCTTTCCGTGATATCCTCGAGTGGCTTCTGTACTTCCCTTATAGCTTTACTGTCAATAGGAAGTGCATATCTTAACAGGGCTCCTGGATCCTTGATCGGTGGTCCAGAGATTAACACCCCAATATCAGGCAATGCAGGTGTAGATTCATAAGCATCAGCATTACCGAACCAACTGAACGAAGGGGATCCGGTAAATAATCCAACCGCCAAAGCAAGAGAAATTGCACAATGCTTCAATGAAAATGATTTCCCCCTCTGCTCAAAAAATAATCTCCATTGGTTATAACAAATCCTAAAAAGCTACATACACTTAAAAGAGAAATACTATAATGCATGCTATGAATACCCAAAATTCAAATCATGTCTCGCTATTTAACAGGTTTCCTCTACCCTAGAGGCTAGAGAAACTTTAAATCCCTAACTCATTTGTTCAAAGCTTCAGGTATAAAGAAATCGATTTTCGAATTGCCAATTTATGATTGGTGAATTAAAATGACTCCGATGAAATTGATCTAATAACGCCGACCAAATCACAATTTTACCCATAATTCCATCTCCTAATTTAGCAGTACAAATTTAGACCTAGAAACAGAAACGCAGTACCACAATTAGAGCAATACGGACCCTAAAAATCAACTTACTTGTTCATCATGGGGCTGAGGCTGACGGGAATTACTAATAGAGCATCTGGATGCGGACTTTCCAGCGCAGAAAGCAGAAAAATGGCTGAAATTTGCAGAACCAAAACGACTCTTTGGCACGCTAGGCCTAAAGACAAGTTTAGAATCAAGCAGAGAAGAAGAGAAATGGTGGCATTGTATGAGGACTGCCATAGATGGAGTTAAAGAAAAAATGCAGCTAGATTACAAAGGTGTATAACATGAAAAAGGAAAATTTGAAAATAGAAAATTGAAGACAGACAGAGATAAGCAGATAAGATAGAAAGCGAGCAAGGAATGTAAGCTTATATGTAGGAGACTGCAGATTTTGTGGCGAGGTCATCCTCACAAATTGGATAAGATTTAGATTTTTGGTTTTGGATTCTTTGATTTCATTACTGTGGCTGAAATTCAGCCCAAAGAAATAAATATGTTTAAAGCTTGTGCAAGTCTTCAGCCCAAATGAGCTCCAAGGGATGAAGAAATCAAACTTAAAATGTGATTCAAAGTTACTACTAGTTTGAATTTGATTTGGGTGAACTTAAAAAAATATGTAAGACTATGTAAAAAAATTTTGGTGAATTTTTTTTAAATAGGTGTTTGTGATTTTAAAAGTTAACAAAATAATGATTTCTAAAATTTTAAAACTACATTTCGAAGGGTAATCTTGTTATTTTGAAATGAAATTTTGCAGCTTAGTTATTAAAAATACAATGCACCTTGGGAAAAAATTTTAGAATTTTTTTAGAAGTACAAATATTTTTTTAATTAAAAATTGATGATAACTTTAAAAAATCATAACAAAATGAAAAATTTCTGAAACTTACTGATATATATTTCATAAATGATATATTTAAAATATAGAAATGTTGAATGTATTAAAAAAACTAGTGTAACATTAATAAAAATACTAGTTTTCAAAAATAAACTATGTGGTTATTATTTATTTGCTAACTTTTAAAACCAGACACTCATTTGAAAAAAATATTTCGCAAGAACCTTTTTACAAAACAGTTAAACTAAAGATATTTTTTTAAAGTTTATCCATTTAATTTTTAAGTCGCAACTATTGTTGATACAGGAAAAACGCATATTAAGTTTTCGTTCAGACAATAGCTTTTGAGCTTAGAAAAGCAAATATAAAATATCTTTCATTAGAGCAAGTTCAAATATTTTCCTCATTTTTTATTTTTCAAATTCCATTTTAGGAAATCGACCGTATTTTTGCTTCAATCATCTTTCCCATTTTTCATTCTTCATATTAGATTTCCTAAAAATAAAAATAATAATAATATTATTATTATTATTATTAATTTCTTTGCAACATTTTTATTCTAATCAAATAACAAAATAATTAAAAAAATAATAAAGTAATGATTTTTTTAAAATGAGAATTTCAATATACGAGGAATACCAACCATTATCCATATGTATTTTTCATTATAATAAATTTTCCAAAATGAAAAATCATTGGAGTTACTCTTGACACATCTAATAAACTCTAATTGAAAGATCAATTACCTAGGTAGAAAGAGTAAGAGTAACCCTAAATGGTTATTCAAATAATCACCTTAAATTTCATAATAGAATACATTGAACTCTCTTAATCAAGCTTGTTTTGTTAGAAATGAATTGTGGCGTCGTTACTATTTTTGGATTGAAATTCTTTAAAATTTAAATTTAATAAAGTTGTAAAGTTTAAATAGTTTCAATCATTTACTAAATTGAATGGCCGAAACTTAGTGAACTACAAATTTTACAAACAACTAAATTTAAATCTTAACTAAATTTAGCTGGTATTTATTTTCTAGGTTTAACGTGGTTTAGAAAAGAAGGTTTTTCTTCTTTTCATAAAAAAACATCATTTTGCTAAAGTTGGAGAGTCAGATAAAAATAAAACAAATACAGAATCTCAAATCCACCATATATATATATATATATATATATATATATATATATATAGCTTAATTGCTTTCCTACCTTAACACTGAAGGAAATTAAATATTTCAAAAAAGCAAAAATTATTTCTTTTTCTTATTTTAAAAGAATATTTATATCCCAAAAGAATACCGTCCTAGGTATTTAAATTTCACAATATTAATTAAAAAACTAGAATGGCCTTTTTTTTCTTAATGCATTTTCTTGTAATTTAGTAATGCGACAGCAATACTTTGTACTTGGTAAACAGAAACAAAATTTAAATGTAATTATAATTAATGTGGTCTTGGCACTTCTGAATTTTGTATTGCAAAGTACTTGAGAAACTTCCTTTTTAATTAATAGTAAGTTATATATGATAAATTGAATATAAACATAGGTGGAAAATCTTTTATATACATATATACACACGAAATCTAGATTTTTTTTAAGTGGAATTAGTTTTAAAGTAGTAAAGTTTAAATTATCTCAATTATATCAATTTTAAGAATATAATATAAATTTTTTACTATTAATCGTAACCATTCTGATCTTTGCTGTCTAGGGGTTAGGTGAAGCTTAATACGGATAGTTTAGTTCGTAGTAATCTTTATAAGGCGTTGGCAGGGGGCTTATTATGAGATAAGTCAAGTCGGTGGTTAGTTGGGTTTGGGAGGAATATCGGAATTTGTTCTATTGCTCGAGCTGCATTGTGGGGTGTGTTGAATGGGTTAGCTCTTGCATGTGGTCGGGTTTTAAGAAACTAAATCTTGAGGTTGATAGTCGGTTCGCTATTAATGCTATAAAGGATCGAGGTTGTGGGAATGATTATTATAATCTTGTATGGTCCATTTGGAAGTTGTTGGAGAGGGAGAGGGAGAGGGAAGTGGTTATTCGTCATGTCTATTGAAATGGAAATCGTTTTGCGGACGGTTTGGCAAACTTATTAGAGTCTCTTTCAGTCAGGTTCCATTTGTTTAAAGACCCGATTAACGGGTTGCTTGAGATAATTTTTCACGACACTGCGGGAGTTCTTAGAGAGAGAGAGAGAGAGAGAGAGAGAGAGATGAAAGAACTGATCTTTATTGAATTGAAGAGAAGAAAAAATTACAATTGCTATTTCTGAAAATGTGAACTATACAGGGGAGAAGACATGGCTTATATATATCGGCTAGTCTAACTGAAAAGCAGTGAATTTACAAATGTGCCCTTAAAGCTTAGCAACGGCCATAAACTGATTTTGAGCTATCTCACTAATAACAGCTCCTAACGGTAACAATAAAAGTTGTAAAAATATAATACAGACTTCATATATTCAACATCCCCCCCGCAAGACTAGCATCATGAGATACTAAGTATGCCTAGTCTGTTGATTTGGTGATTGAATTCAGGTGTATGTAAAGCCTTTGTAAATACATCAGCTAGTTGGTTCTTGGAAGATACTGCCATAAGTTGAATGATGCTAGCTTGAACCTTGCTTCGAACAAAATGACAGTCTATTTCAAGATGTTTTGTTCTCTCGTGGAAGACTGCATTTCTTGCTATGTGAATGGCTGACACATTATCACAAAATAACAGCACAGGGTTTGGGTGAGAAATCCTAAAATCATGTAACAGATAGAGTAGCCATTGAACTTCAGCTGCAGTTGAGGCCATAGCTCTATACTCTACTTCAGATGAACTTCTGCTGGCTGTGTTTTGTTTTTTGGACTTCCAGGAAATTAATGAATCTCTAAGGAAGACATAGTATCCTGTAGTTGATTTTCTGCTTTCCTTATAATTTCCCCAATCAGAGTCTGTAAAGGCCTTCAAACTGCTATCTTCAGTTGCAGAATAGAACAACCCTTGTGAAGGTTTCCCTTTTAAGTACCTTAAAATTCTATGTGCAGCTGTGAGATGTAGTTCATGTGGCTTCTCCAGATGTTGAGATAGTTGTTGTACTGCAAAAGAAATATCAGGTCTGGTGTTAGTTAAATATAATAATATACCAATTAACTTTCTGTAACCAGTGATGTGCTCGAGTGGCTCGCTCTTTGAGTAGTCTTGCTAATCAGTGCAAATGGGTGTTGATGCAGGCTTACACTCCAAAAAACCATATTCTGCTAGTAGCTCTAATGTGTACTTCCTCTGGTATATGTGTATGCTTGTTTTGTTTCTTGCAACCTCAATTCCTAGTATGTACTTCAATCTTCCTAAATCCTTGATTGTGAAATAGGAGTGTAAATAGTTCTTGACCTCCTTTATTGCAGTTTCTTTGTTGCTTGCCAAAATCACATCATCCACATATACAGTCGTTACAATGAATATCTCTTTGTCTTGTTTAGTGAATAATGAGGGATCTGCAACAGATTGTGTGAATCCAAATTGAAGTAATGACTTGGTTAAGGTTGAGTTCCACTATCTACTTCCTTGTTTTAAACCATACAGAGACTTTTTGAGTTTGCATACAACATTTGGTAGAGATGATTTTACTCCTTGTGGAAGGTCCATGTAAATTTCTTCATCAAGATTCCAATGAAGGAATGCATTGTTGATATCTAACTGTTCCAAGAACCAATTCCTTTTTACTGCTAGAGAAAGTAATAGCCTGATTGTTGTTATTTTGGCTACGGGGAGAAAAAAGTCTCCATATAATCAACCCCAAACTGTTATGTGAATCCCTTGGCAACTAATCTAGCCTTGTATCTCTCTATGCTCCCATCACTATTTCTTTTAATCTTATACACCCACTTGCAGCCTATTGGTTGTTTTCCTTATGGCAAGGAAACTATATCCCATGTGTTGTTTTCACTTAAGGCTTTGAGTTCAGTCTCCAGGGCTTCCTGCCATTCTTTCTTTTGAGCTGCTAATTTGTATGACTTAGGTTCTGATTCAGCATTTATCGCAAGAGAATAAGCTTTGTGCCCTGCAGACAACTTGTCATAGGATAAAACAGAAGATAGTAGATAAAGTTTACTGTGATCTTGCATTTTAGCAACTATTTCTTTTAACATAAAGCAATGATAATCTTTCAGAAATTCAGGCTGTTTTCAAATTCTACTGCATCTTTTGTCACTTAAAGCATTATTATTATTATTTTTAGACCTATCATCATTGTTACTTTCATTGACTATAATAACATCACTTTCATAATAATCAACACGGTCATCAACATTATCAGCATTGTAAGGAAAAATGTGTTCAAAAAATTTAACATTTCTTGAAATAGTAAACCTTTTATTTTTTAGACTGTAAACTTTATAGCCCTTCATACCTGTTGTGTAGCCAACAAAAATTCCCTTTTCACCTCTATCATCAAACTTTGTTCTATTTCTGTCAAGAGTACTAATATAACATAGGCAACCAAAAGCTTTTAAATCATCATAAACAGGTTTCTTTCCATACAACTTCTCATAGGGGTTTGAGTTGCTTAGTAAAGGTGTAGGTAATTTATTTATGATATGAATAGCATGTACAATGAAAAAATTTCAAAAGGTTTTGGGCAGTTTACTCTGATTCTTGAGGCATCTAGCAATTGAAAAAATTCCAAAAGGTTTTGGGCAGTTTACTCTGATTCTTGAGGCATCTAGCAACATTAAGTATGTGTTGATTTTTTCTTTCAACAATACCATTTTGTTGAGGTGTATCAATACAGGATTTTTGATGCAAAATTTCTTTAGATGCATAAAAATCTAGTAAATTAAACTCAGGTCCATTATCGGTTCTGAAAACTTTTATATTTTTATCAAACTGTGCTTTAATCATTTCATAAAACTGTTGTGAGCAGACGATGTTTTGTGCGGCGGCTGCGGTGCCGGGCCGGTGGGCCAGCCCCTTGGAATGACGGGGGAGATGCGTGTGATGTGATTGGAAAATGGTTTTGTATATTTTAATGCTCAAAAGATACGAGATCGAAATCCCATACTTAAAATAGAGTCGCCACCCGATTCAGCTCAACCGAGAAATTTTTGGTACGATTTTCCCACCGGGTGGTTGGACCATACCTTAAGTAGAGATTTCCAGTTCAGATGATGTTATCTATTTTTTATTAGGCCAAATTAAGATACTTCATTCTTTCTTAATCGGTTTAATCCATCCTATTTATTTGTGTTTTCAGTTATTTTGTTGTTTTTGCGCTTATCAAGCAATCGAAGCGATGAATAAAATATTTACAGTCGTTCAAAAATAAATGCGGAAAATAAAATTATTACAAGGCTTCCGAGTCCTGTACATTTTTCTGCGCAATTTATAAAATACCTGAATGTCTGATATACATCTACCGCAGAAGACGGTTAGCACGGATATGGCATATTTTATTTACAATATTACAAAGCCCGGTTGGATGGCTAAAAGGAGATTTGAACGGCGTTTGTAGGGAAATTTTGTTTTTAACCAAATTTTAGATTTGATTGTTGCTTTAACAAGACTATAAGTAAAAATGCCATACATTAAAGGGTGGGGTCTGTTTTCAGGAGGTTTTGAACCTCCATCGTTGTATTATACGTTCGAGCTTTGGGAAATGAGTTATTCCGGGAACAAACGAAAAATAAAACTGATGTCCGGAAAGTCATGCCGCCGAAGAGGCAACTGATGCCGCTGGTGACATGGTTGATGTCGCTGGCGGTATGGCTGATGCCACCGATGACATTAATTTTGTCGCGGGCGACATCAGTATGTAGATAGGCTACAAGGCTTTCTGAGTACCATAAAGAAAGGGACCTACAAGAAAGTGAGGTTTTTAGGGAATGCGATGCCACCGGCGGTATCAGTGATGTCTCTGGCGACATGAGTGATACCGCCGGCGACATCACATATCTCCAGCGACCTCAATTTCTTACAGCAGCAGTGGGCAACAGTCAAAGATGACCGAAAACCCAAAAATGAATATAAATCAACAAGAATCAACACAAATCAGTAATATTAATGCCAAAGAGCTGTGAGACTCAGGATTTTCACCTCGGGGTCCTGAAGCCAACTCTTCGTGAATAGAACAGAAACACCTCCAGGGAGCTTGTAACGATTATTTAGTAGTTAATTTAAGAGTTTTAAGTCTCTAAATCCTATCAAATTGATTTTAACTTAAAGACCCACTGATTTTAAGCTTACAATCAGAGAGTTCAAAGAAGAAAAACCAGGAAAAATGGATTAGAATCCTTTTTCCTACCTTGTCTAATTTTTAACTCACTAAAATCTATTCTCTCTCAATTTCAGCCTTATTCTCCCAATTTCAGCTCCTAATTTCCATCCCCTAAGCTTCACCCCCTTTTAATTCAGCCTAAGGTGTCTGTTTATAGGCAAATTGGGGTGTTTTTTGAGACCTTTTTGACTAATTCCGCCGAAAGTGGCTGAAAGGCTGTCTGTGCATGGGCCCATTTTAGGCCATACTGTTGGTGACATGATGATGTTGCTAGCGGTATGGCTGATGCCGTCGGTGAAATGGTGTTACCGTCGGTGGCATGGCTGATACCGTTAGTGGCATCAGCCTCTGGCATGCCGACAGCTAGCAGGCTCAGGAGCCTAAAAAGTCATGAAAAGCAGTCAAAAGTGGTTAAAAGTGGGTTAAAATGCGTCTTTTTGAATTTTAATTATATTTTAATGGGTATATTTTAATTTGGGTGTAAATCATCGGTTCAAGCTCCTACCGAACGCGTTATTTGGCCACACCGAACTGGATTCTACCAAGTATAAAATTCGCAAGAAATATTATATTGGTAATAAAAATTCTAAAGAGAACTTTTATCTTAAGGTATTAAAATCGGGTATACGTCATCATCGTCTCGCGAGAGGGACTGCGAAATCCCCTGCTCACAGGCTGTACCTCGTGGGATCACTGCCGCCACAGGTCAGTATGATCGCACGAAAAAGCAAGGGATAGGAATGATACCTGATGGGTGACTGGTTTGCCCCTTGGTTTGACTTGTGCTTTGTGGAGAAATTGCGCCTTGGTCGGGTTTGAGCTTTGTAGAGAGGTTTGCCCCTTGGTCGGGCTTATGCTTCGCGGAGAAATTGCCCTTTGGTCAGGCTTGAGCTTTGTGGAGAGGTTTGCCCCTTGGTCGGGCTTATGCTTTGTGGAGAAATTGCCCCTTGGTCGGGCTTAATCTTTGTGAAGAGGTTTGCCCCTTGGTCGGGCTTATGCTTCGCAGAGAGATTGTCCTTTGGTCAGACTTATGTTTTGCGGGAGATTGTCCTTTGGTCGGACTTGTGCTTTGTGGAGTGATTGCCCTTTGGACAGGCTTACACTTTGTGGAGAAATTGCCCCTTGGTCGGGCTTGCGCTTTGTGGGGTGATTACCCCTTGGTCGGGCTTACACTTTGTGGAGATATTGTCCCTTGGTCGGCTTACATTTTATGGAGTGCTTGTCCCTTGGTCGGACTTGCACTTTGTGGAGAGATTGTCCTTTGGTCGGACTTGAGCTTTAAGGAGAGTTTGTCCTTATGTCGGACTCATGCTTTGTAGAGAGATTGTCCTTCGGTCGGGCTTATGCTTTATGGAGTGCTCATCCCTTGGTCGGACTTGCATTTTGTGGAGAGATTGTCCTTTGGTCAGACTTATGCTCACTTTGTGAGGAGATTGCCCTTAGGTCGGGCTTATGCTTTATAGAGTGCTTGTCCCTTAGGTCGGGCTTATGCTTTGTGGAGTCCTCATCCCTTGGTCGGACTTGCACTTTATGGAGTGCTTATCCCTTGGTCGGACTTGCAATTTATAGAAAGATTGTCCTTTGGTCGGACTTATGCTTTGTGAAGTGATTACCCTTCGATCGGGCTTACACTTTATGAGGAGATTGCCCTTTAGTCGGGCTTATGCTTTGTGAGGAGATTGCCCTTCGGTCGGGCTTATGCTTTGTGGAGTGCTTGTCCCTTGGTCAGACTTGCACATTGTGGAGTGCTTGTCCCTTGGTAGGACTTGCACTTTATGGAGAGATTATCCTTTGGTCAGACTTATGCTTTGTGGAGTGATTGCCCTTCGGTTGGGCTTGTACTTTGTGAGGAGATTGCCCTTCGGTCGGGCTTATGCATTGCAGAGTGCTTGTCCCTTGGTCGGACTTATATTTTGTGGATAGATTTGCCCCTTGCTTGGGCTTGTATTTTACAGAGAGTGGAGTGTAGTTTTGGGTTATGTTACGATTTTGGAGGGGTGAACCTAAAGGGTGATATATATAGGGTCTATATTAGAGACCTTCGGTTGGCTTTCTAGGGGTGAACCCGAAGGGTGATACGTACAAGGTTTGTATCAGGGACCTTCAGTTGACATGTAGCGGTTCATACCGTAATCTCTGGGTAGTGTACAGGATGAGGGTATTGGGTTTGCGATTATAGCTTTGTGTAAGTTCCGGAATGTCAGGGCTAGAGCCAGGATTTCGCCGAGGATGGCTGAAAAAATCATAGAGATGTCTGATGTCGCCGGCGATATGACTTATCTTGCTGGCGGTATCGGATGATGCCTTCGACAGCATGAGTACCACATGGTAGATTTAACTGGTCAGACAAGTTCAAAATCCAAATTGAAGGAGGCGATGTTGCTGGCGGCATAAATGATATCGCTGGTAGTATGGAGTGATGCCGCCGGTGGCATGAATGCCATATAGCAGTTTTGACTTGTCAAGTAATTTCAAAATTTGAATTGGAAGGGGCGATGTCGCCGGCGGTATGAGTGATGTCGCTGGCGGTATGGAGTGATGCCGCCGGCGGCATGAGTGGGCAGTTTCAGATAAATTAAAACTCCTCAAATTCCGCGCGACAGTTTAAAAGGAAGTAAAACTACTTTCTCTTCCTCATCCAACACGTACAGAAATTGTTCCTCCCTTCTGTTCCCTTCTCCAAATCTTTCTTTTTCTCCGTCCTTCCAATCATGAAGAGAATTGCAAAGGCTTTCAAGTTAAAATCCGCTAGGGCTAGGGAGAGCCTACCTGATTCTTCTATTAAAGGGCTGAAAATCCTCTTAGTTCCTGCTGCTTATGGCCTAAAGGAGACGGCCAAGATGTATGGGTATGGGATTAATTCCCCCATCACCAATCTGACTCCTAAGATGGAGAAACATCTTTCCTACGTCCAGGTAATCCCGCAAAACCCCAATCTCCTCTTTTCGGGTTGAGTTTTGATTTGGCCTTAGGCTTGAAATCGTGCCATGATAGGAGTCATAAGTGTGAAATAGACTGATTATAAACTGATATTGCATGCTTTAGGTTTGATTTTTTTCCGTTTTTAGGCTTATTATTTGATTGATTTCGATTTTTTGTGATTTTGGCACGATGGGTGCAATTTTTTTGGGGAAAGCAGATTTTGCCTGCAGGTAGTGATGTTGCCGGCAATATGAGTGATGTTGCTGGAGGCATCAGTCCTTGTAAAAAGGCTTAAGAAAGTCTGATGTCGCTTCTGAAGCGATGTCACCGACGATATTATCCATGCCGCCAGCGGTATAGAGTGATGTCGCCGGCGATATTACTTCTAGGAGAAGCGACATCAGCAGCTTTCTATCAGGTTCTAATGATGAGAAAATAAGCAGGACTTATCTATTTTATTTCTGATTTTTGCAGCCGTACGAGCTGACTTATACCGGAGGGATGGGCACCATTTGCAAGTTGTGGCACCGAATTTTTGAGAAGGACCCTGAGCTTGCACTCGCCATTAATGAGACAGGATTTAGGGATTTGGCCTGAATTATGCCAATGCTAATGCCCGAGCTCTCTCTTTCAGCCGTGACAGCCCTTATCGAGAGGTGATATGAAACCACCCATACTTTTCACTTTTTGTTAGGGGAAGCGATGATTACGCCCTCTGACGTTTTTGCTATGACAGGGCTTCCTAAACGGATGAGGTTATTCACTTCGATGGTTATATGGATAAATACTATATCGAGAGGCCCGTGGTGAGGCGGGTGAAGGATCTTTTTGGTTTGAAGCCCATCTCAGGGCGGCTATCTTATGGTGAGTTGCACCAATACTGGACCCGAGTAGATGTGGTGCCCGATAATGAGAGAGAGGCTTGCGTCTGATCCTTTGTGATTTCCTTGCTCATAGTGTTGTTTTTTCCATCTCGGGGAGCAAGATTAATTATGGGCTGATATCCGTCGTGGAGGACGTGGCGGGTATCAGGAAGAAGAATTGGCTAAGGGCTATCTTGGCACAGATATTCCATGGCCTGGATATGGGAGCCCGTAAGAAGGTAAAAGCCCTTCACCTCTGTCATCTGCTACTCCAGGTATATCCTCTCGGAAGCATTTTTCTTAATTTTGCACGTCTCATTTATTATTGATGCTCTTTGAACTGATTGGTTGCTATTTATGCAGGCTTGGCCCTTTGAGCACTAGATTCTCCCACCGATCGAGTTTCAGAAGATCGTGCCGCCGGGCTCCCACTTTCTCGCCCGCTGGTGTGGGTGCATTGGCGGGAAGGCCAAGTATCCTACTAAGTACAGGGAGGTCCTAAGGAATGCGCGATTGAGCTCGGTATGTGATCTTTGATTTTGTCCTTATTTTTGCACTTAGAATGAAACAAAAAGGATTTGTGAACTTATATCGATTATTTTGGTTGATTGTTGGTGCAGCTTGTTTTAGAACCATTCGACGGGGTGGAGAACCTGCCGAAGGTTGTAAGGGTTAGGAGGGAGGTGGACGATCGTAGGTTCATCATGGAGTGCCCCTTGTCTCAATAGTGGTACTTAGGGGAGCACGTCCGAGGCTTGAGGTTTATCCCGATCGTCGATAGACCGGTGCCCACTGATCCTCCCCGGGGTTTATGGTGGCCTCATCTAGTGATTATATTTGAGGTCGACCAAGCTGACTATATTGACGGGAATGGTCGAGTGATCCCTAGCATCCCTGGCCTCTACGAGTAGCACCAGCAACGCCTACTCCCCTTGTGTCCCCGTATCTATAGGAATGATACGATTAAGCATCATAATGAACAACAGTTGGAGGAGGAGAAAAGGCGCCTCAGAGATATCATGGATGTTAAAGAGGAAGAAGATGAAGAAGATGAAGAGCTTGAAGGTGATGTTGGGATCGAGCACGAGGGGAAGGATGAGACAGACACGGATGTAGCCGGCGAAAGTGCGCCAATGTCCCAGGGGGGCAGCGTTCTTTTAAGGTATGATTGTATTTATGTGCCTGATTTTAGAAACGTTGCTGATATATGTCTTTCGTGTTTTTCAGGAACCTGAGAGGAAGAGAGGTCGGGATAACCAGAGTGGGACTCGGTACTATGGTGTATCGAAGGGTGTAAATTTTGTGGAGGGGCATCTGGTCAACCCGATGGAAACCACATTCCTACTGATGAATTCTCGGGGAGAGTTCCTTCCTAGGAATATAGGCTCGAGCCAGCATGCTTTAATATTTATGCCGGAAGATACTACTTACGTAAGGCATGATAATTTTTTTCTTGTTTTCCCTTGGATGCGGGTGTCTAATAATTTGCCTTTTGGATTTTTCAGGTGGCACAAACCCATGTGGAGTAGCTTGCAGAGAATAACTTCGCTCTCCGGGACACGCTTATCGGGCAATCGCTCCTTGTTCAGGTACATTCCTATTTATGCCTATGTTAAAATAAGATAAGATGCATGTATGGATGCTATGAATGATGTGCATTATTGATGTCTTTCCTTAGCTTGTAGGATTTCTCGGCCCTTTCTTTGTCTAATACCGATGCAGCCCGGTAGAGATATAAGGAGGAGACTATAGGACTCCGGCGTCATATGAGTGACCTGAGGGTCAGCTGGCCGCTACCATTCAAGAATAGAGGAGCAAGCAAAACCTGGATCGCGCGCACCCCGGTAGCACCAGTCGCAGGGGGGTGAATATGTCCGCTGGTCTTCGTGCGTTTGTTGCAGTTGAGGAGTCCAGCAGTGTTCCGATGATAGAAGGTAGGGAGGAGGATGAGGATGAGGTTGGTGACTGGCTAGTGGTCCCGAAGATATTTCATCTCGCCTTGCCGGCAGTGGCGGGCATGCCTAGCTTTATGTTTTCATTTTGCTTTTTTATTTCTGCTTGTACCTTCGATACATTGGGGTTTGGATAATTTTTATTGTAGGCTAGATGTTTGGGATATTTGAGTGGTTTGCGCCTTCGGGCTTTTTATTTTGAATAAACATGGATTGTTGTTTGAAAAGGCATTGGAAACGTAGTATAGGATTGTTTACAGGTTCTGTACAGGTCTAAAATGATAATATTGCTTCTGATGTCGCCCAAAAAATTAACTATATGCCGCCAGCGATATCATCCATATCGCTAGGTGCATCACCTCAAAACCGCCTATGCCCATGTCGCTAGCGGCATCAACTGATGTTGCCTAAAACAATCCATGTCGCCGGTGGCATTGCTCATATCACCGGCAGTATTGCTCGTATTGCCAGCTGTATTAACTTTCCAGAAACTCAGATTCAGCCATTTCTTCAAATTCTACTTTGGTGAACCACACTTAACAGCTATAGGGCTTCCTATGGAGCCTGGGGAACAAAGATTGGAGGGAACTAGAGAAATTCGGGCTCCATCTTGACTCTATCATTTGTAAAGACTGCCCTTTCGAGTTTTTGACCTAACAGACTTATTCCGACTTTTGCATAGACCTAGATATTTTTTAGTCTATCCGGATTTTTTTTGACTAATAAGCTCGGAGCATCTTTAATTAATTTTACTTATGATGTTTCCATCACTCGATCGCTAGACATTCATACAATCACAAACACAGAGGTTTCAGTACAAAAGACACTTTTATCGAGTGAATCTAATTTGAGTACAAGATGTTGCAATCATTTCCATTAACGGAACCCCTGGTGTTAACCAGCCTTTATAGGTTTTCAAGTTAACATCTAACTGTTTTTCTCTTGTGCCCTAATTTTTGTCTGAACCGCCCTTCTCGGGTTTTCCATTCAGCGAGCGATATTGACTTATCCCCTAATTTTTGTATGGCCGGTTTGCAGGATACCGACCGTCGGGTGTCACCCTAATTTTTGTCCGATCAGTGGAGACCAAAAGGCGGGTGATTACATATATATTTTTTTTGTGTGCCGCTTTTCTGATTTATTTCTTTTATTTAGACCTAATAATGCTTAAGTCTGTCCTGGTTGACTAGATAAATGAGCTTGCTCTTGTTTGTGCTCGTGACTTTAATAGCCCTGCTTATTTGGTACCATCTTTGGCCACATGACAACTTTCTCGATTTGATTTGAACTTAACATCGGTATCGAAAGTATGACCAGCCTGGTTGATCGTGTTTCCATCGTTTGCTGGGCCTATGACTCTTGGCAAGGGCATTGGGTATCTGATTTGCTCTTGTGCGCTTGGTTGAGCCTTTGTAGATTCTCCAAGGTCCTTAGTGTCCGTTCGGCTTTTTTTGCCTGGATCAGCCGATTCATTCTAACCTTCAAAGTTACGTCGGGTAACTTTATTTTGATTCTGGTGGTCCACGTTACAAGGAGTTTAGTTTGTGGGGGTTTTGAAGCTTAAAGAGGGCCTTTTTTATTGGTTTAATTGTCGTTTTGATTGCTATTCTGAGTGCTCCTTCAGTCTACAGTTTGCAGAGCTCTTCCTTTTTAGGCCTGAATTTGCCGCTTGTACTGGTGGTGGAGGGTTTTTGACTAAGTGATATTTGGTTTAGGGGCCTTTTGCTTGGTGCCTTTGAAAGGTGAAGTGGTAGTTTGTTTTGCCGATTTATTTGGTGAGCTGATCGCGACTTTGGTTGTGCGCTCATCTTTATGGCTCGTGAGATGAAGATGCTTGATCTCATACTTGATGCTCTAGGAGGTGGTTGATGCAGGTTAATTTATGCTGGGTGAAGATGTGTTTTTTGTGAATTTGGTCATCTCCTTGGCGGTGACATTGGTCTGAGGTTCGCCTAAAATGTTTATTTGATAGAGGTTGGGCTCCATCAGTCATCGTTGGGTGTAAGCCTCGATTTTCTATTTTAGGGGACCAGTTGATACTTCTTTGGTAGCTTAAAGGTGTACCGTTATAGGATTACCGGGTTAATTCTGGAAGAGACCCGTGGTGTTCAACAATCTAACTATTGATCTGGGGACCGAGCAAAAGCATTATCATGATCTTTAAGCACTTTATTATCTCACATGTGTTTGACAGGAGTTAAATTATTGGATTTAATTACCACATAAGAGCCTACATCTGTACTCAGCTTGATTTTATTCAATAAAATGTCTTGAATACAGGAAGCATCATGTGTATACTCATATGAATGCGTGGATCAAATGATAGAGATATGACATAAGTAAGAAAAATGGAAGTTGCTCATGGAGCTAAAAAAGTCTAAACTCTAAGGATTGCAATTCAAGATTCTTCGTCCTTACTATTGGAGTGAGACTTTCCTCTACCATTGGAGTAGATGTCCTTGATGAGATCTTGCGGCGCATTCTCTTGTTTAGGAAAGCTAGGATTAATCGTCCGTGTCTGGTCACCAAACTCTAGTAAGGGGTTGGATGCTCTTTGATAATCTTCTTATCCTTCACTAGACATTGGATAGCGTGAATCAAAGCTTTACATTGATTGGTGTGGTGACCTGACAACATATGATATCTGCAAAATCCTTTTCCTTCTTCTCTTATGGAAGGATTGTATCCGCGAAGAGGTCTAAGAATACCAGCTTCCCTTAATTCGGTGAAGATTACATTAAGTGGTAGTTTCCATAGATTTATGCTACACTTAAGACCATTGTTTGGTGGAATAGGGGCAGCTGGTGCCAGTTTTTAGGAGGTCTCTTGGTCCACCATGATTTGAGGTGGGGGTATGGGTGAGTCAGTGTTGTGAAAGACCTGGTTCCCCTTTAGTTGGACCCTTCCCTCTTTTTGATTGCAGCCTGCTGTCACTAATTGACGCGAGAAGTCTTCAACTTTATGTTACATGACCTGGTCGTACTGAGGAGGCGTCGGGGTAGAGGGGATCTTAAATTATGATGGGGTGACCAACGTCAGAGGTAAGGTGTTAAAGAATGGTGGAAGAATTAGACTCTAGGCTCCTTCCCTTTGTCTGGGGTAAGTGGTTGGCGGTGATTGCCAGAGTGTATTACTATCGGATGTCATGCCCAAAGATCGCATGACCTAGTTGCAGTTCTGACTTCCTAGGGCCTTCTTGATAGAAACACACACTAGCTCCTGAATGATGTTTTGGAACTGATCAGAGTTCAGAAACTGGATGATAGCAGTGGTGATTTCTGACCCAAGAGAAGGAGGGTGAACTGCTGCTCCTGAGGTGGGGGGAAGACTAGCCTGTTCTCTGGGTAAGGCAGAGTTGTCATTGCGAGGAAGAGACATGGTGAAGGTTCGAATTTGGGAGGAAGACTGTTTAGGATCACGAACCATGGGTCAGGCCATGATTGAGTTGTAAATGGTGTGGATGGTATGTATGATTTTTGTTTTTTTAGAAGCTGTGCGTGATATGTATGGCTGTACATAGATGTGGTTAGAGATAGTATGATGGCTTATCCCTCCAACATACGTGGAACGTTTGTATCTCACATCTTACATAGCGATATGTGGTGATGCAATAGAGGCACAAGAGAAGTCCTACGTATGTTGCTAAACTTCTCCCACGGGTGGAAGTGGTAAGGGTAAGTTGATTCATTTTTGGCTCTTAAATCCAATGCATGGGGGTGCATGATCACATAACACATAGCACGCGAATCGTCCCTCTTCTAACCTGATGACTCCCGCGTAACGCCTCTTTGGAAGGATGGAGTTTGGCTTCTTCACCGGTAACGGCGAAAGAAGCGCGTCCCAGTTATTTTATTTGTTTTGGGTAATCCTAAGGGGAATGGTGTGTTAAGGCTTTTTCTAGCGCGGCTTTGGTATAGGGTTGTTTCAAAAGATACAAGATCAAAATCCTGTACTTAAAATAGAGTCGCCACCCGATTCAGCTCAACCGGGAAATTTTTAGTACGATTTTCCCACCGGGTGGTTGGACCATACCTTAAATAGAGATTTCGAGTTCGGATGATGTTATCTATTTTTCATTAGGCCAAATTAAGATACTTCATTCTTTCTTAATCGGTTTAATCCATCCTATTTATTTATGTTTTCAATTATTTTGTTATTTTCGCGTTTATCAAGCAATCGAAGCGATGAATAAAATATTTACAGTCATTTAAAAATAAATACGGAAAATAAAATTATTACAAGGCTTTCAAGTCCTGTACATTTTTCTGTGTAATAAATAAAATACCCGAATGTCTGATATACATCTACCGCAGAAGATGGTTAGCACGGATATGGCATATTTTATTTACAATATTACAAAGCCCGGTTGGATGGCTAAAATGAGATTTGAACGGCATTTGCAGGGAAATTCTGTTTTTAACCAAATTTTAGATTCGATCGTTGCTTTAACCGGATTATAAGTGAAAATGCCACACATTAAAGGGTGGGGTCTATTTTCAGGAGGTTTTAAACCTCCATCGTTGCATTATACGTTCTAGCTTTGGGAAATGAGTTAGTCCGGGAACAAACGAAAAATAAAACTGCTGTCTGAAAAGTCATGCCGCCGAAGAGGCAACTGATGCCGCCGGCGACATGGTTGATATCGCTGGCGATATGGCTGATGCCACCGGCGACATTAATTGTGTCGCGTGTCGCGGGCGACATCAGTATGCAGACAGGCTATAAGGCTTTCTGAGTACCATAAAGAAAGGGTCCCACAAGAAAGTGAGGTCTTTGGGGAATGCGATGCCATCGGCGGTATCAGTGATATCTCTGGCAACATAAGTGATACCGCCGGCGACATCACATGTCTCCGGCGACCTCAATTTCTTACAGCAGCAGTGGGCAATAGTCAAAGATGAATGAAAACCCAAAAATGAATACAAATCAACAAGAATCAACACAAATCAGTAATATTATTGCCAAAGAGCTATAAGACTCAGGATTTTCACCTCAGGGTCGTGAAGCCAACTCTTCGTGAACTGAACAGAAACACCTCCGGGGAGCTTGTAATGATGATTTAGTAGTTAATTTAAGAGTTTTAAGTCTCTAAATTCTATCAAGTTGATTTTAACTTAAAGACTCACTGATTTTAAGCTTACAATCAGAGAGTTCAAAGAAGAAAAACCAGAAAAAATGGATTAGAATCCTTTTTCCTACCTTTTCTAATTTTTATCTCATTAAAATCTATTCTCTCTCAATTTCAGCCTTATTCTCCCAATTTCAGCTCCTAATTTCCATCCCCTAAGCTCCACCCCCTTTCAATTCAGCCTAAGGTGTGTTTTTATAGGCAAATTGGGGTATTTTTTTGAGATCTTTTTGACTGATTCTACCGAAAGTGGCCGAAAGACTGTCTATGCAGGGGCCCATTTTAGGCCATGCCACCGGTGGCATGGCAGATGCCGCTGGTGGCATCAGCCTCTGGCATGTCGACAGCCAGCGGGCCTAGGAGCCTAAAAAGTCATGAAAAGTGGTTAAAAGTGGGTGAAAAGGTATCTTTTTGAATTTTAATTATATTTTAATGAGTATATTTTAATTTGGGTGTAAATCATCGGTTCAAGCTCCTACTAAATGCGTTATTTGGCTACGCCAAACTGGATTCTACCAAGTATAAAATTCGCAAGGAATATTATATTGGTAATAAAAATTCTAAAGAGAACTTTTATCTTGAGGTATTAAAATCGGGTATACGTCATCATCGTCTCGCGAGAGGGACTGCAAAATCCCGTGCTCACAACTGTTTTATAAGAATTGAAGCTTCACCTTTTTGTCTCATAATGATTCCCCAAGTGAACCTTGTGCAATCATCAACAATAGTGAGAAAATATTTGAAACCATCAATGGAAGTAATTGTAGGGCCCCATATATCAGCATGAACAATATCAAAAGCATGTTGAGATTCAGATTCAGACAATCTGTAAGGCAATTTTTTCATCTTTGATTGAAGGCAAACATCATATACATGATCAGATGGAACATCAATGTCAGGATATTCTTTATGCAACAAAGCTAATCTACTATTGGACATATGGCCTAACCTATAGTGCCAAAGTTCATCTTTATTACACTTGACATGAAATGCAAATTCTGAGTTCTTACTGTCAACAGAGTTGTTGACATTATTCAGTATGTACAGTCCATTATTCACCTTAGCTGAACCAATCCTCTTCCTCGTATTCACATCCTGTATTAAACAATTTCCAGAAGTAAACACTATTTTATAGTTCATAGATTTTGACAACTTTATGACAGACAACAGATTATACTGAAAACAAGGTACATACAACACATCATATAACATAAAATTGTCATTTAAAGGAATGTTTCCTATATGAGTGGCCTGAAGTCTCAAATTATTTGGTAATAAAACACTCCAATTGACTATTTTCTTTGTGTTTGTGAAATTATGCATGGAATTTGCTATATGACTACTAGCACCAATATCAATAATCCAAGAATTAGACAAAGTTGAAGCCCTTTTACCTGGTTCCGTCGAATTATAGCAATAATCAGTTTGTTGACTTGGTTGAGGCACATTCATTTGAGTTTGAGAATTTCCATAGTCTTGATTCATAACTCTTGCAGATGTTGCAAAAGAATTTTGCATTGCCAATTCTGTAGTTTGTGCCTTGATTATTTGAGCTATTTGGGCCAATTGTTCATTGGTGAAACCTGCTGAACCTCCTGATGAATTCCCTTGCATAAATTCATTGTTTAATCCTTGCTGTGTTGTTGTCTCATTATCAATGTTGTAGTCAATGTCACGTTCCATCATATCTTGTTCTTCACCTTCATAGCTTATTGCTGCATTGGCTTTGCTGAATTTTGACTTGAAGTTTGGTGGATAACCTTTTCTTTTCCAGCAGTTCACTACCAAGTGATTTCCATTACAAAAAGTACATAGCCCTTTCTTCCCTCCTGGTTGTCTTCTGAAGTTATTCATGTTTCCTTGAAAATTTCCATATTGTCCATTTCCATTATTCTAGCCACAATTCTGATAGTTGTTATTCCCTTTTGAATTTGAACTTGTACTTCCTTGGAAATTATTATTGAAATTCGGATTGTTCCTTACAAATGAAGTAATCGCTGCCTGTAAACCAGAATCTTTGTCGCTAGAGACAAATTCTCTTTCAAACTGTAAGACTAGTGAGAATACCTTAATCATTGTTGGGAGCGGATCTATAGCCATGATCTTTCCTTTGATGTTTGAAATAGAGTTATTGAGTCCTTTCAAGAAACAAATCGTCAAATTAGTTTCTTGCTTCTTTTGCATTGCTGCACTTACATTACAGAAGCAGTCTTCACAAGAACAAATATGAATAGGATTCAGAGTAGTAAACTCATCCCATAAGGCTTGAAGCGCGGCAAAATAATCTGTGATTGTCCTATCCCCTTGAACCATATTAAAGATTTCAGTTTGAAGATCGGCTAGTCTGTAGACATCAGATTGGGAAAAACGTTCTTGAAGATTTTCCCAAAGTTGCTTAGCGGTTTCGAAACTTACAGAGTTTTGAGCGATTGAAGGACTTAAAGATCTCAAGATCCAAGATAAAACCAAGTTATTACAACGCCTCCAAGCATTAAACATCAAATCTCCTACTGCCGGCTTCTGTATAGTCCCATCGACGAACTCAAGTTTGTTTTTAGACCTGAGTGTCATTCACATATTTCTAGCCCAAGAGTGGTAATTAGATCGATCCAAGAGAGGAGTAACCAAGATTAACGAAGGATTTTTGCTTGGCTGATTTCTATTCGCCATTGTAAAGAATTTTTAGGGTTTTCAGAATTTGAAACAAAATTGAAAGGAAAAAGATTGCGGAAATTGATCTATTCAACTGATACCATGATAAGAAATACAATTGAAAGGTAAGAGAGAGAGAGATGAAAGAACATATTTTTATTGAATTGAAGAGAAGAAAAAATTACAATTACTATTTCTGAAAAAGTGAATTATACAGGTGAGAAGATATGGCTTATATATAACGGCTAGTCTAACTAAAAAATAGTAAATTTACAATTGCGCCCTTATAGCTTAGCAACGGTCATAAACTGATTTTGAGCTATCTTACTAATAAAAGCTCTGTAACAATACAAATTGTAAAAATATAATACAGAATATAATACAGACTTCATATATTCAACATACCAAAAAAAAATTCTAATATCTCTATATATAAGTTGTTATTATCCATTGGGAAGTGCTAATTTTTATATTGTTTTATTCCATTTTCAATGGTTTATGATAAATATTCCCACATTGTAAGCCATTGGCGCCCAACTGGCCAACACATGGAAAGTGAATTACATAATATAATATTTCTATCATCTTAATTATTTCCTTAAGAAACTAAATTCGATTTCCTTATCATATTCAATCATAAATTGATATAATTTATTAAAACTTGTTTTCAACTATTTGTACATTGTAGTTTAATTAAATACAACCTGCAATTGCAATATGCCACCGATGATATATAGGGTTGTATTCTCGTAGTTACGGTCAAATAGCCGCAATCAAAATTTTATTTTCATTTTATACAGTATGATTGTGGATTGATATGTGCTCGTAATAAAATGGTTTAATATTTTAGATAAACTTAAAAAATATGAATTGTGATTTGGTTGTTTTATAAAAAAAATTTTGTGGATTTTTTTAAAAGGGTGCTTGTGATTTTAAAAGTTAGCCAAAAATATATATTCCAACAATTTTGAAACCACATTTTGAATTTTTTTTACTATATTGATGTTTGTGATTTCAAAAGTTAGTAAAAAATTTTACAGACACCAATATAGTAATAGTAATAATAATAAAGCATTGCTATTTTTAAAGAATCTAATATGATGAATGAAAAAGGGAAAAATAGTTTGAACAAAAATATTATAAATTTTATATAATGGAGTTTGATGAATAGAAAATGAGGATAATAGTTGTACTTACTGTTAGGAAAAAATATAAATATAGTTCTACTAAATATATTAAAACTTTTATATATTATATAAATATTAGCGACACTAATTAAGTAAATGAGAAGAAAGTCTGGATTGACCTTTACTAAAATATTCGTAGACAATTAATTGGACTTAGTTTAATTGATACTTTAATATAAAGTGTGCGGAGATAATTAAGGATAAAAAAAAAATTTAAAAGAATAAATGAGTAAAGAAATGTTAATTATGACTAAATTAATATTCGACTAAATTAATATTCGGACAGTTACAGAACTTCAAAAATACCCACATCTTATCCGTCATATTTTTTTTTGGTAATATTTGATCTCATATATATGCTGAATTATCTCTTAATTTTATGTACGTGTTAATATTCTCTTGATCAATAGGTATATTGCCATTTTATCCCAAATATATGCACACGATTTACATAATTATACTTTTCAGATATGCTTTGCACTTACTAGAAACATAATTCAAACTACATAATTTACAGCATGTAATGCAATTAATACTATACGGATATGTATAAGTATGATACTCGTCATCGTTGGTCATTTTAGCACGTCAAAGCTCTTCAATTCGGAGTTTATCTCGAAAATCATGTTCTTTAACGTCAATTTTAAATTTTTAATACATACTTCAATTATGTATATAATTTTAAATCTTTTCGATAAACTTGTCACAATTTACACCGACTAAGAACTTATAGTGATGTACATTCGACTCATTATTATTCTCTTAAAGTGGTATAGACCTAGCTATAGTGCATACTCGTTACAAAGTGTTCAAATGAACTTTTTTATATGACTCGGTTAGTTGACAACACATGACAATTTGCAATCCTCAAAACGTGTTGATTATGCAAATTTAGCCAAATGGATGGAAAATATTTATGGCAAATTTGTTACAAAATCTTATGGCATATGGATAATCAAATTAAGTGAACTCTACCTTTACTTGTAATTAAAACAAAAAAGAATCTTCCGACCACCAAGCATGGAACCTATTTATCATTATTTTTTATTTCATTTTCTATTTATTTATTTTTTTTAAGAGCTAAGCTTAAATGGCGTAATTTAGTCAACTATTCACAATAACAATTGAATTACCAATATACCCTTCCTTTCTTCCATTATCTATGGGTAATTCTGTCATCTTCACATGGTTCCTTTCCACTATAAAATGCAATCAGCTTCCCTCCATAAAGCTCTACTTGAAAAAAACACTTCCAAATCGCGCTCACTGCTTCTCCCTATCTCTCTCTCTCGCCGGAATCTCAGGTTTCCAGCGATAGCTTTTCAAATCAACTATTCATGTGCTAGTCAAATCACCATTTCTATGTCGAATTTTCTGAATTCCTGAAACTGAAGGCGTAATCTTTTAATAAGGAGGTCTCCTCATAGCTGGGGGTGGCGTGATGGGATCTTGCATTTGTCCACTGGAAACTCCGGCAAGGTTGCTATGGACCACAAGCTTCTTTCGCCACAAGCTCATGCTGTTCTAACTTAAACACATAAGCTTCCTTAAAACAAAACACATATTATTACTAATTAAAAGAAGGTCCCGTTAGTTCTGCTGTCTCTCGCCGTTAAGGATAGACGGGAACTTTGAAATTTGTAGAATAGTGAAGGATGATAGAGTCAGGTAGCCGGACGCTTTTCTTTAATCCTACCCATAACAACATGTTCTTCCTCGATCCCGGTTTTCCAGGTAAACTCGTTATTAACACCTTTTTTGCAGTAAACGGGATTTAGCATATATATGTGTTGTTTTGAAGGTGAAAAACCAGTGTTGAATTTGGAATTAGACGGCTCCAACAAGAGGCCATTTTTCAGCTCACCAGAAGACTACTTTGACGATGAATATCATGACGATCAGCTCACTGAAAAGAAACGACGTCTCACTCCTCAACAGGTATATTAACTGTGTGATAGGTGATTACCTATTTTATTAACAAATTTCACGTTAAGTTACCTATAAATAAATGTTTTACAATGTTTACCCAGAGGGACATGACAAAATCATTATTTTGAGATTGTTTTTTGAAGCTCAACTAGAAGCTTAAATCAGTCAAACTGTTCAGACCTGAAATATATGAACGTGTCAAACATAGCTTTAAAGAAACAAAAATATATATGCCATACTAAGATTTTGGCATATCTATTTCATAGCCTTATCAGCATCAAATTCCCTTTCAAACTCGCCAGAAATGTGTTAAGAGAATCAGAATGATACCAAGAAGACTAGCTAATTTACCCCCACACACATATTTTATATTAACAAGAATAAAATAGCAAATCAGATTTCACACGTATTTAGTGAACAAGAAAGATTCCAAACGAAAGAAATATTTATCTGTTAAAACGATATTCTCATTGAGTTGATAAAAGTCGAGTTATTAATTATTAATGGGTTTTAATTGGACTGTAAACAAAATAAAAGGTGAATCTACTGGAGAAGAGTTTTGAGGCGGAGAACAAGCTGGAGCCAGACAGGAAAACACAACTAGCCAACAAGTTGGGACTGCAGCCAAGACAAGTGGCTGTCTGGTTCCAAAACCGAAGGGCTCGATGGAAGACTAAGCAATTAGAGAGGGATTATGATCTTCTTAAAGCTTCCTATGATTCCCTCCTCACTAATTACCAGTCCACCCTTTCTGAACATAACAAGCTCAAAACTCAGGTAAATTCTCGCAACATTTCCCTATTCGTTTTTACATCTACCACGTTATCAACTAAGACACGGCTTCATTAAGATTTGGGCAACTAATTAAGTAACAGCATATGCTTTATAGTTAATGAAAGAGGAATATGTGCAGAGACTAGTTCTTTTCAGAAAGCTGAGAATGGTCTAATTTGTGTTTTACATCATCCCATTTTGAATAGGTTGCATCTTTGACTGAGAAGCTGCAAACCAAAGAAGTTGCTGTAGCCAAAAAACCCGAGCCTTTTCAGGTGGACACAGCCCAATTCAATGCCAAGGTTGAAGACCGGCTGAGCTCAGGGACTGCAGGAAGTGCTGTGGTGGATGTAGACAGTCCACAGCTTTTAGACAGTGGGAACTCATTTTTTGAGAACGATAACTACACTGTATGTGCAATCACAGGCCATTCGGGAAAGGATGATGGTAGTGATGATTGCCAGAGTTACTTCTCTGATGTGTTTGTTGAAGCCAGAAGGCAACAACATGTAGTGGAAGAGCCATTGGGATGGTGGATGTGGTCTTAAGGAGCCATACTAGCCTATAATACCATAGTTCTGAGATGTCTTTGACAGGGAAAGACTGTATTCTAAAAGAAAAATAAAAGCTATAGAATGGTAGATGAATAAAACTCATAACTATATGAGAATGGATTATTAAGGGCCAACTCGGCATTGCTTTTTAAGCTGCTGTCAAAATAAGTTGCTCTCACAAACTTTTAATAAAACTTCATATTTTGGCTTTGAACAACACATTTTAATCTTTCATACTAATTAATTAGCAACTGTCTGATTTATTTTTTTCTAAAATTAAATCTACGGCTTTCAAAAAAAATTGAAAATGGAGCTTTTTAGAAAAGCTGCTAAAAAAAGCTGCAAAAACTCAGAACCAAACTGGCCCTAAATGATCCTTTTTTTTTGTTTTCTTTGAGCAATATTTACGAACAAGAAGAGATATCTAATCTGAGTTCAAAGAAGTGTACTTACGTAAACATAATTAAAATGAATTATTTCACAGCTTAAGAGAGCTAAACCTACAAGAATGAAAAGAGGGAAGAGTCAACCATATTCTTATAATCCTTTGAGGGCCAAAATATTCATTAGAGGAACAGAAAACACCATTTCATGGGCAAGTGGGGAGAATAGTTCCTATGCTCAAATGAGCATTAAAATGGACACTCATAAACATGTCATATTCTAGAACACAACTACTCTACTATTGAGATCATGTTTTCATTCGAAATTCAACGCTAATCCATGGATCCCAATTAGCACCACAAAATTAAAGCAGAAAACAAAAACCACATGTTCCAAATGTCCACTCGCTAACAACACTTCATGTGCAGAGCTTCAACCTCACGTCACAAACCACTTCCAACTTGCGAAAATCTAACTTTACTAGAATCTGTTTTAGCACTCTCCCGTTACTATTTCTATTTCTAGTCCTGCCCCTCGCAATTCCCTCGCCTAGCTTATGCTCCTCTTTAAATATTCTAGATTTTGCCTGTGCTCAAATCGTAACTATCAAAAATCAAATCTCACCATTTTCTATCAAGGATGAACTATAAATGGTCCATCGAACCCCTTGAGACTCCAAAGGCTCGATAAACAATCTTTCACAATGTAGACTACAATGGGGGACACAGAAGTTCAGAATAAAGTACACCATATTTTTAAAAAATTGACTTATCTGATAAAATACAGAAGAAAACATATCAGCATCAAGAGCTGCAATTACCCTTCGCTAGGTCCATGTCTTTACCCCATGCTTATATCTCAAAGTACCTGAACAGCCACACAATATTAAGAAAAGGGAAGGCTAGGAAAGTAAGACCTATTTAGTTAATTCATGAAAGGCCAAAATGACAAGGTATACGCACACTGTTTCTACAAGGAGTGCATATACTATACATAACAACAACTATATACATCTCCCGTAAAGTGCGTAATTGGTCCAAATGAAAGCAAATTTCGTCGAGGCATGAGATAAGGAGATACAAACAGATGACCTGTGTCAATATACTTGTTACAGTTTCTATTAATAATGTTCTGCATAGAAAATGCTCATTACCTGAATGCCTGTCCAATATGCAAATTTCAAAGCTACGATCAGTTGAGCATTGGCATAATGTAAATTCAAAACGAGCCGCTAATCCTCTTTTTCTGATGCAAAATTCGCATGTCTTCAAAAAAACCAGGAAAAAGGATTGCTAAGCTGCAATGGTTAAAATGTTAAACAATCACAAGCTAAAAACAAGATATCATTTACAGTGAGTAAAGCCTCCATGCATTAAGACCATGAGAAGAAACCCAAAAGAGAGAAAAATAAAAAAAATGAATTTTATTTTTCTCCATCCTATGAAAGGTAACAGAGACAGGCAGCGATGGAAATCTACAAAGAATGAAATATTACCTACATCTACACAGTTTCAAATCTTTTCCATTTTAATTTCTTTAAATTAACCCCCTTTCTTTACATCAAATCCGGTGTATACATCTATATGATTTCTTTTCTACCCATCCTGCCCCTCTCAATTAGTACGTCTTTCCTCTCCATTTCCCAAACAACAAACCGAAAACTGCAGCATAAGTCAGTCCAAAGTAGAGTATTTGCTTTATTTATTCTCCTTCTGCTTCAAATTCTGGAACAGAATCCTATGGAGCTTCTTCGCAATCCACCCCACGTTTGCATCATCAGTTCATCAATTGTAAGCACATGCATCACCAGTAAAATTGCCAGCATTTATGTATCAGCCAAGGGTCTCAAAAGGTTGCTTTGAACAAATAAACTTGTATTGTCAATGTGTCATCTTGGCCACTGCATACTCTATGAACATTTCCTGTTGCTATCTCCAGCTTAAGTTATAAACAGATTAGAGTTCCACAATAGTTCGAGATCACATACACCAAAGTCAACCTTCTGGTTCCTTCCTTTTTTTGTTCGACTTCCTGGTCAATCTAGATTTCTCCAAGGAATCCAAACTAGCCAACTGCTTCTGGCTTGAACTGCTACTAGGCCCCAAATTCTCACTTGGATCTGAATCAGACAAGGTCTTCTCATAGATAATGGAAGCATCGAGGGAGAAAATTCTCAGGGCAAGTGAAGAAACTGTGTTAGTTTTTGCTGCAGCTGAAAGTGATGACCAGTACCACCACTCATTCCCCAAGTGCTCTGTCTTAATCATCTCCTCCAACATAATAGTTGCTTGGATCATCTAAATTAAGAAATAAATCAATAAATAAATATTAAACTTTATTGATTCCTCAATGAATCCAAGAAGAATAAAAGAAGTAGAAACTTTTAACTTTGCAAGTAATATTAGTCGGTTTAGACTAGATGTTATAGTCTATATCCTATATCAAAGCTACACCAGAGTGTAAGTAGCATAGCAGATATAAAAAGTTAGTAGCATCGCAGAGAGACAGGTTACGGCAAAGTTAAATAGTTCATTACTCCATTAGACAGAATAAAGAGAAGTCACATAAATCAGTGAATAGGACTAAAAACAAATTGATATAGACTTCATTTGTAATTAAGGAATCTAATTCATTCCTAGCAAAAATAGCCGGGATGAAAAAAACAGCATAGCCAACTAATTGGTTTGAAAAATGACTTAATTTTGAGATGCATTTGAGATCAATTCATATTTCAGGAAAACAAATGTTAGTACAAAACAGGTCAACAAAAAGAGAAATATGTAAGCTATTATTCAACAAGTAATAAGCTCTAACGATCTATTATCCAGACCACGACTACCGAAACCACTTAGATAAATACATTAGTAAGCATCATCCGGGCAACCGCCCAAACATATCATACCACCAACAATGCTGTAGCTATCCATGAAAAACCATACAAGTTGCATACATATCATAATCACACTTCCAGTAGTACTGTATTTGTAAGTCCAATCAATACCATCCCTTCCCCCCACCCCCGCATACAAAGAAAATACTCAAAAGCTTAATTGTAATACAAGGTTAGGAGACAATTGCACTTTAATTTGAAATGTACCCAATGCTACACAAAAAAAAAAAAGGCAAACTAACCTGATATATTGACCCTGCAGATTTCACATACGCACGCCAGGCCCATCTCCTTCTCAAACACCTCTTTGATGGCCTCAAGGCTTCTGAAGGAAGTGCAGCTTCCATGTCAAGCAAATTGATCTTTAGCTTCCTTAAGATAAGCGAAACCTTTCCAGTTAATTGCTTTAATGAAGATTGTGGGACAACACAACGGTTTATGAACCGAATTTCAGAAGAATATTTGTCAGACTTTCTGCCCTTCTGATGGCATTCCAAAGATGGATTAATGATTTTAAACTGTTTGCTGGTTTCATTTGCATCAGCTTCCGTGGGGGAGCAGTCAGTACTCCCATTCCTGTTTCCTTCCAAAAAACTCTGCCGGTCAATAGCATTGGAATTTTCAAACTGAGCATCAGTATTCTTCTTTGCACAACTCAATATCAACGTTGGGTCACAGAGGTAGGGAGATATGGATGACACAAATGACGGAACACCGTTCGTGCCAATAAGTCCAATACCCTCAACCAATTTTTTGTTGGAATCTTCTGTCAGGAACTTCATAGAGATTTCTGCTAAATCATATGGGGATTCACCTACATTTCGAAACTCGTCCTTTCCACTAATACACTCTTTTCGAGAGACATCAGATTTCACACTTCCCTTTGTTCTTCTGGAATCATTTCTTCCTTCACTTTTTTCATGAGATGATGGAACCGAATCGCAATTACCATCATCATGCCCTTCAAATTCACCGTCATTGGAAGTTCTATGACAAGAATGGCAATGCTGTCTGGAAGGCCAAATGGGCTCTAAACAATGACAACGGTACACCTCTTCAACGAATCCTCTACCATTCTTTCCCCACTTTTTCAACATATCAGAAGTCTGTAATTCGGCAAAGGAACCGTATTTTTTCTCCAGAAAAAATGCAGCCTTAGTAACAAGACAATCAAAAGATGGTGTTAGAGTTTCATCCTCATTAGTGATTATTGCTGATGCTGGATAGCACTCATCTTGCAGTGTGTCTTTAGTTTGTGAAGTCCCTGGAGATCTAAGCTTCAACAAATGCAGAAGGGACTCTTTCAGATCTCTTTCTTTCTGGTCATCACTCCCCAACCAACCGATAAGCGCTTCAATCTCTGCTTCAGTTTCATATAAAACCCATGGTGAACAGATAGCAATATTATCATTGAGATGTAAGTGGAATGGATCACAAGCTCTAGAACCCTCCAGCCTCCAACTAATATTTATCCCAGATGAAGATGAATGAGGGATCGATGAACCATTTCCAAACAGGTTCCCATGATCTGATAATTTCCTCTGCTGCAACATGAAACTTGCATCAACAACAACCACAGGAAGTCCGTGTGTGGCAGATACCCAGTACAGACGGCCTCGAGAATCACCACCCAGAAACTCCCTCCGGATAGATTGTTTAAGAATCCTAAGTTCTATGCTGTTAATCAAACTCTGCAGACGGAAAATATCATCTTTTATTTTGCTCAGCTCAGAATGGTAGGCCTGTGATTCATTGGTAACAACTAAAGGCTCATTCTCAAGAACATGAACGTTCATTTCTGAGGACATAGAAGAAGATTCTGGTTGATCTGGAGGAGGTGGAAAAGTTGAAGACTCCCTCCGTGTAAATTCTTCGACTTCACTCTGACCACAAATTTCATCCACATGATCGGTTACTTTCTGCAACTCATTTGATGAAGGCAACTCACTTGTTTGAGAGGATTTATCATTATTATGATATGTTGCATTAGGAGCACCACACAGATCTTTCACACGATCTTCAGTATCCACAGAATTAATATTTCGGCTGTCACAATTGTGTTGTTTATCAGAATGTATTTCAGAAGAGTGTTTATCAAGGCCAGATATCTCCATTCTCTTCTGACTACCCACTATCACCGAAGCTCCATCAGATCCTGCACAGAACTGACTGGAGTTGTCACTAAAATTAGAAGATTTTCCTACAATTCTGCGTTGCTTCGTAGTTGTAGGACCAAGCCCATCTTTTGCTTCTCCCTTCCCGCCAGTATCCAACTTTGCTGCTTTTGCAGCCAGCTCTTCCTTGGCCTTGAGATTTCTCCATTCTACAGATAATGAACGGAGTTTCTGTTGCAATTCAGATGTAGTTTCTATAGACTGCTCAAGGTGTTGATGAACAAAAGGCGAGTTAACAAATTCATCACAAAGAAACTTGAGAAGATAGGTACGCTGCATTCAGTGAAGAGAAAATTAAATTAAGTACAGATATCAGACAGGAATAAGAGAGCAAAAGAGATAAAGGCGTCACCAAATGATGCAAAAGTATTGGCTATTCCATTGGAATAGAATAAAAATAAATGAGAGAATGTGAAGTATGACAGATTATTCTATAGAAATATTATAGTCGTTGGAATAAGAGTTTGTATTCCACCTCTCATTGAACAGCAATTCCATGATTGACTATTCATTGTCTGTCATATTTAACATTCTTTCTCACATTTCACATTCTTTCATTCATTTCTATGGCTATTCCTCCTCAAACAAATATTACACCATTAAAGTGACTAATTTATCCTTTCATACTTTATAACAATATGTTCTTTCCTCTTAATTACTTAACTCATATTTTCATCAATACTTAATCTTTTTCCTAATTAATGCAAAGGGTAAATTAGAGAAAAATGGTAACAATTGCATTGATAATCTATATTAACAAAAAAAGAACCAAAACATAAGGCCTAAATGGACACTTATTCGGAACCGGAGGGATTACCTTTCAACCCAGTTAACAGCAAGAACTTGAACCTAAACCAACCAAATGCATCAAAATGCAACAAACTTAAAATCTGATGTACCATATACCAATTCACCTTCACTAAGAACAGGTTTAGTGTCCAATGATATGGTTTATTCCAAGATAATTTCCAGTTAAAAGATACACCTACAAATACTTATTACATTTTCAAATTCAAATTTCATGGAAATATGAGTGCAGAACAGCAATGATGTTGTTCAGATTCTTCACGAAATTAAGATGTGCAGGATTGTATTATTTTTATAAATTATATTAGCAATTATTTTCTTAAGAATTCTTGCAGAAGTTTGGTTGCATAATTGAGCAGCTATTGAGTGCTACAAGAAATTAGGAGCAAAAGAAACAATAATTAGCACACACTAAAGAAGCAATCGCAATAGCACCACAAACCTCATCTATGCCAAAATCCCAATAATCTTTTCGCTCCAGCGAAACTGCCAGATCCATGAGAGTCTTCAAGTAAACATGTGTAAATTCCCCCTGACGTTTCTTACAATGGGTACGGCCATTGACCAGAGAGCATGATGATGCATCTTGGACCATAGGCACACCAACACATGCTGGGCAGTACCAGTTCCCTTTTGGAATCCTAGCAAGTGGAGGGTTTAAGCAGTAAGTATGGTACTCAGCATCACAAGTATCACATAAGAGAACACTGTTGTCATCCCTATCAACACCGCAAACTTTGCAGACACCTTCATCCCATGGAGCTTTTGGTATCTCATTAGTTGATGCCAAAATATTGTCTAACTCTTTCATTGTTTCAGCACTTAAGCGATCCAATTTAGCATACTGCTCAAATTTCTGAACAAGCGGGACCACCTACATTGAACAAGTACAATGAATATATTTACTGAAAGAAATAGGAACATGCAGTAAGGATTCTGAAGAACAACAGTGTTCATAGAGAGAGAGAGAGGGGTCAAATTGCAAAATTCCACAAACTAACTAATTTAAATGTCTCCCCCAGCTCTCTAAATATTGGAGGAAAACTTGTCTGAATCATCCATTCATCCTCATAAGTCATAAGAAAGAATGCCTCTACTACTTTAATATTTAATGTTATAAGAACATGCTTGAAATACCCATATTGGTTGCAAGGAGAAGTCCAAGTGAGCAGGGTAATAATAGCTTCACTTCAATGAAATACTTTACAAGTTTTACGGTATGCAACAAAGAAATTATCAATCACAAATGCAATACACAAGTTCGGATCCACAGAACTCCCAGCAGACCTATCTGACTCTAGGTGGCGTTTGGTTCCATGGAATAGAGATAGAAATGAATGGAAAGATGTCAAATATAGTAGAGTATATGTCTAGAATCCGTCGACACACGGAAAGGCTTTTCCTACATCTCACGGAACTAGGAAAAGCTTTTCCGTGCGTGTCGACGAATTCTAGATGAATAGTGTCATATTTGACATCTTTCCATACATTTCTATTTCTATTCCATGGAATAGGCATTCCGCGAACCAAACGAGCCCCTAGAGATGTAAATCTTAAACACAAGATGGATTTCATTATAAGTTACTATAAAGGCCTAACATGTTGTCCCTTTAACTTGGCCTAAAAACATCCCCGAACTTTGAAAACAACCTCATGGCTGAGTATACTTGCTTAAAAAGTAATTAATAAATGGCCAAAGTCTTACACAGCATATTGCATGGAAAAGAAAATAAGGGAGCGCATGAAGGCAAAGTTTAAATTATGATACTAGTATCATAGATTTATATATTTCATTTTACTGGTACTTTTTACATGCTTTCTCACTTGAAGCATCTCTTTCCTAACTCCAAAAGTTGTTCTCTCATCTATTTACTCTCTCCTAGCAACAACAATGTGGACAGGAAAAAAATGACACTAAAAGAAAAAAAGACGAGCCGTCTTCATTGAAGCAAATAGAGATAATTCACCTTGATTTGTCATCATCAGACACCACACCACAATAACTATCCCTGTAAAGTTGTTTGCTTTTTTGTTGAAATAAACAGATGGAATGAGAATCTCTTTCCTTGATTTTCCTTTTCAACTTTAGAATTTTCTTGGGATCGTTCGTTATAATTCGAACTCACAAAAGGAAATTTATGCTTTACCTTGAAACTTCAAAAACTTCCCCCTACCATTTCATATAAATCCATCTAGGCTTCTTCTCTATATTTTAGCTGTCAAAGATTTTTCTCATTGTATTTGGTGGGCACTGGAGAAAAAGGTATTCATGTAAAGTACATAAACTTAATAAAGGACATGTATGAAACAAGGGTTAAAACTGGACGAGTGACAGAGGAGTTTCCCATCACGATTGGATCGCATCAAGGATCATCTCTAAGCCCATTTTTATTTGCCCTAGTTATGGATGAGTTGACCACCAAAATACAAGACGACATCCCATGGTGTATGTTGTTTGCGGATGACATCGTATTGGTTGATGAATCAAGGGAAGGGGTTAACAAGAAGCTAGAGGTGTGGAGAAATGCGTTAGAGAGTAAAGGTTTTAAGTTAAGTAGAAGTAAGACGGAGTATTTGCACACCAAGTTCAGCTTACGGAAAGGAGACGAAGGAGAAGTAAAACTAGGAGATACAATCGTACCAAAATGCAAACGATTTAGGTATTTGGGCTCTATCTTCCACGAGGAGGGGATGATTGATGATGATGTAACTCATAGAATTAATGTAGGATGGATGAAATGGAGAAGTGCTACCGGAGTCTTATGTGACAAAAAGATACCTTTGAAAGTGAAAGGTAAATTCTACAGAACGGTGGTTAGGCCAGCCATGACATATGGGAGTGAATGTTGGGCTATTAAGACGCAACATATTCAAAGGATGAATGTGGCGGAAATGAGGATGCTTAGGTGGATGAGTGGGCATACAAGGATGGATCGAATTAGAAATGAGTGCATCCGCCAAAAGACCGGTGTGGCACATATTGAGGATAAACTGAGAGAAGGACGACTAAGGTGGTATGGACATGTGCTACGTAGACCAAGAGATGCTCCAATTAGAAAATGTGAGAACTTATGGACAGAGAGTAAGGGTAGAGGGAGAGGTAGACCTAAGATTACTTGGAGGGAAACTATTTCCAAGGATATGCGTTTACTCGATATGGACGAAAATTTGGCTTTTGATACAGCTTCATGGCGTCGGAAGATCCATATAGCCGACCCCACCTAGCGTGGGATTTAAGGCTTAGTTGGTTGGTTGGTATTTCTGGCCCATATCCATCTTTATATACTTTTGTTGAGAATCAAATTTCTTTGCTCATCTGAAACTCATCTTTTGATCCTTTTTCTTTGCAGTTCACCATTTACTTTTGTTTTGATTTATGTCCTCAATTATCATGGTTTATATCGGTTTGACAATAAAATAACCGAAAAAGTTTCAAAATTTATCGTGAAAAACAATTAGAGGAAAAGAACGAGAAAGAAACAAAAACACAGACCAAGTCAGGAAGGTTTGTCGATGTTTGTAGAGCGCGCTTATCATTTTTCACCTCCGGACCTGAATGAATCTTTTTTTTTATGTCTGGGTTTTATGGTAAATACACTTAAACAAGCCAAGGGGCCATTTGGTCGTTTTAAAACTTTGGGGGATAGTAGGCACTTGGGAGCAAAGTTAAAGGAGCAGCATATGCATTAGGCAAATTACAGAGAAGATGAGCATTCAGATAACATTTAAGTGCAAATCGAATAACGTATAAAAACAAAAGAAACAAGAAAATAGTGGCTAAGAAAGAGGATGAAGGTAGAAGGTTACTATGTCTTCTAATCTTCTTCGTACAACAATAAAGCTTAATCATAGTTATACAACTTAGGAATGTGGTCAGGGGGGAGCAGAAGCGAATACCTCTTTTTCATACAGTGAATCAAAACTCTGCGACAGTGTCTCAACCAATTCCACCACATCAGCCTGGTCTCTAAACGCAGTCCGTACAATGTTCCATAACTGCCAGGCAAAAGCAAAATTCAGTAGTTTTAAGGATTGAGCATTTGACATAGTGTTAAGACATGGAACAATGAATTCCAGTTGAGAAAAAACATTAGCAGACCTCAATGTAACAGGATAAACAATTGTGGAAACTAAAGCTAATTCTAAAAATAAGAGAGATGGCGATAAAATAAAAAAATTTACGAGTTCCTTGGGATAAGGAGAAACCCTCAAATACAGCTCAAGTTTGTGACAAATATTAAATTCCACAAAACTCAGGCCTGCAGGCACAAAGAAAAGAAGAAAACAGCTACCTGCATCAATTTAGTACTTGAAAACAGAACCCGCATCCACTAGAAATGTTGTTATAAAATAATTCCACGAGGATTTAGAGGAAATGCACAATAATTAACCCCATAAAACAAATAAAGAATCTGGGTCACAAGAATCATCCATGTTTGGAGAACCTATTGATTAAATATAACACATCTCTTAAGGTAAACCAGATACCCACCTATGACCTAAAGCAAAGTAGGAATACGGTTACCATGTCTAACCAGGTTATGCGGAGCAAAATTCCAATATAATTCACTCAATAATTCATGTATCATATCAACATGCCATCTCTGCAAATATATATGAAAATTTTGAATTGTCGAAACAAGGGAAAGTATTCGATACCAATTTCTTATTATGAAACAAACCTCTTGAATATCTTCAAGAAAAGATTCAAGTGATCCACCGTAAGCCCCAACAGCCAATCTCAAATCAATCATCCTAAAATCTAGAGGACGAGAAACCATAGCTGGTGATCCAAGAAGCCCCTCATCAACATGGTCAGAAGAAGTCATTAGATTTCGTCCCAACAAGTTACAGAAAACTTTTTCATTATCACCAGCTACAACTTCACGCAGTACAATACGACATTGTTTCATTATAACTTCAGAAACAGGTACACTGATTGTTCTTTTATTTTTCTTCTCGGATTGCTTAAGGAATCCTTCCTTGTGTACATCTTCTAGCACTGAAAGAACAGCTTTCTGTACACAATCAACAATTGATCAGAATCATGCCAACAAATGATGTCTATCTAACAGAAGGAAAAAAAGCCAATCTTCATAATAAGATCTTTCATAGCTAAGTTAACACTAAACACAGAAGAGTCATGAGTGCAAGGAAATTTTATTTTAAAAATCTCTTGACTGAGCTTTTCTGAGAAGTCCACAACCCTGGCAACAGCATTAACAGCCACCACACTGAAAATAAAAGAAAAACTGGCCGAGACTAATTTTCTCACAATAACTTTCACGCCTATCAACATATAGCTTGGTGGTAAGGGCATTTCTCCCAACCATTCCAGGTTTCGAGTCTCACGGAAAGTAGAAACCAGATACCAAACACTTAATTAAGGACGAGAATACTCCACAAAATAGTTTTAACATTACACTTTGGATTCCAATTTGTTCTACAGAGCATCGGAAAATGAATTAGAATGTAAGTAAAAACGTGTTCAGAATTTTTTATAGGTGCAACATAAGAATTATAATCTACATGATCTATGTCAAAATGAAGACTTCAATACGGAGATGAACCATTCTAAAGTATCTATTCATGCATTCAACGATTCAAATAATTTAATGCAACTCTTCCACGCAAAATTGGTTTTCAAAATACAAATAAATTTATCAACCACAGAACCTATCTAAATATCTAAAGAAAAAAGAATTTATGAAAGTCTAGAGATTGTTCAATAGCCCAATTAAGCAATTACAATCAATATTTATAGTGCTTATTAGTTTTATGCTTGTTTGGTAACCTTACTTAAATCTTTCAATAAAGTCGAAAAACCACAATCTAATAAGTAAAAATAGTTAACTTACAATTTTAAGTTGCAAATATCACTAGCACCAGAATTTCAGCACTTTAATATTCAGTTTAAACAAACACCACCTTAGTCTACAAACAAGTTTCCAACACAACACTTGAAATCACTACTGTAGAGCAGTGCTTTTGATAAGTACTTTGGAAGTGCCATGATATAAAGCTATCAGCACACAGCCTGTTTGTGACAAACATGCTTTCAAATAATAATGTCAGTTATTGTAAGCACCCATATATAGCCCCAAAAGGCACCTAATGGGGTTACGATTGCTTTGATAGACTGATACCATGTAAAAACTAAGAGACTATACTCTGAATAATTGCATTATATTTTGCATGAAGGAGTTTACATGTATTTATACATAGTATTCTTGCATCCACATTTCTGACTATATTTCTAACTCGTAAACTGAAATCCTTAACTCGTATTCAGACTATTGTGAGTATCACAGAGGATAATTTATTTATTTATAAATACCTATCTCCTAATATTTTGCTTCCGCACACTTTGCTTCAGAAACTGAAGTTCTTGCACACATATCAATAAATATCCTCGTACCTCGAGACTATAGAGCTAATAATTGTATCATGAGTTAAACAACAGATGTCAGGCAAGTGTAAGTAGATAGCAACTAAAACATATCTAAGGTATTCCAACCAGCTCAAAACATCACTAGGAAAACAAGGCCCGCATGGCACGCAGTAAGATAGCAGAGAATGGTTGTACATGTTAAGAGAAGTACTTGATTACTAGCACAATTGAAATGGCATAAGCAAGAGAAGTTTTTGTCTGTAGCACCTTGGTAGGACCTGAAGCATTACCCTTGTAGACACCCTTACTGATTGAATGCACCAATCTTTCCTTTGCCCATTCAGGCGGGTCTTTCATCAATGCATCATTGACACACTTCCTGATTCTAGTTCCTACGTTGGTGGGCAGCTTTTTAACAGGTTCCAGCACCTTTGCCCATTCTGGGATGGTACCATCATTTACACAATTTTTCTCACTAGAACAACTTGGATCACTCACTTCCTCCACTATGGTAAGAACATCTTTTTCTATGCCCAAGGAACCATAAATCTGCTTTGTAGCCTCTGCAAGCAACTGAACCAAGGAACAGCATCAATGAAAAATTCACATAGGTCATTGGATCTTTGCATAACTTTGCAAACAGCTAAAGGCAAATCATAAATAAATATTAAGGCATGCATAGAGACCACTTGTGCATCAGTGACCTACATCATGCGCCAAATCCAATGGTAAATGGTTGGCATGTTATTAGCTAATAATCATTCTAACAAAGCATGACAATATATTGATATTCCAACACGTGAATTAACAATAACACTATACAATAGCTAACATCAACTTACAAGTGCATCTGCCTCCATGCCTGCAACACCAGCAAGTGAGCCACAAAGTACCCCACCATCGCCTTGTAAGCAACAAAACACCTTAACACTTTCACGAGCAATACTCTCAGCAGAGTCAAGGTTACCATCCATAGATAAGACAGCCAAAATGTACCTTCGAGCTAATTCTGGCCAAGTAAGTTCATTAATAGGGAGTGTAGTCAGCCTACTTCGTCTTGCTGCAGTAGAGCTGTCAACGTCTTTCCTTCTTCCCCTTTTTGGTTTCAGTTCTCCAGAATCATTAGATGGATCGACATTCGCCGCAACCTTTAATTGCAGCTCACCTATTAGCAGAGAAAGCAGTGATTTGTGTACCTTTGTCAAGGCTACAACAGAGCATCTGCAGTGAGTAACAGAAGAACTAGCAATGGCTATATCATTCATAGCTTTCTTTTCCATGTTCATCAAGACATCTGAACTATCTCCATTGATGTTACAGGATTCTTGGTATGAAGATTGTACTAGTCCACTCATGCCATCAACTTTATCAAAGCCTATCAACTGATTTCCACTAAACTTTCTCTTGAGGTCCTCTGACAGATATGCACCATCTAACCATGAGCTAACTAGTTCATCTTCGAGTCTCTCTAACGACAAAGGTTCATCCAAACCCAACTGGCTACAGAATCGCAATAGAAACTCCCATACCTGCGTAGCCAAATCAAAAACGTAAGAGGCCAAATAATCCCAGCAGTAAATTCATAACCAGAGAGTAAAATGAATATTTCAAATGGGTAAAACTAAAATATAGATATACCTGATATACGTCTCCAACAAGAACCGGAGGAAGCTTGGAGCACAACACCCTCCCTAGAGGAGGATCACAATCATCTGTCTCACAGTTGGCTTGTCCCAACCTCGGTCTTTTAGATTCTTGTGAATCATCCAATTCTGTTCCTCTTTTCCTTTTTACAGCCAAGGATCTATTTCCAACAGTTAGAGATGAAGAATAATCAGTTCTGTTAATCAAAGATTCATATTTTGAGCACGCATCAAGACCAGGAAGCTGCTCTATAATCTCTTGCACAAAATGTGCATCAAGCCCAAATCTATCCTGATCCAACCATTTCGACAGAGTAGCAGCCAAACTGTCAGCCTCACCCTGATATTCTAACGGTATGGCAACAGAGATGGAACTGCAAAATTTGGATGCTAGAGATGAACTACCCATGATAATTTTATCCTTGGTATCCAAGGCCAGAGGCCCGTTGTCATCGTCCACATGTTTGCAGTATAACTTAAAGTGTCCTTTCTGAGTACATATCTTAGAGTATGCCCCAATTAATTTATGACACACAGTTCTCCACGCTAATGATGGTGACCGTTCTTCAGCTGATATCTCCCCAATCTCATTTTCAAATCCTAAACCGCAAGCTGAAAGAGTTCGAGAACTGCTAAGAAAATTTAGTGAGCCATATGGTTGAATTTCATTTGAACTAATCTCAATACACGACAAAATATCGCCTTCTGTTGGCGGAGAAGCATCAGCAAGAATCATCTCAACATTAAAGTTATCGTCACAATCCGTATTATAGCAAATTGTACTAAGATGGCTACTCATGTTTTGACCAGTGTCAAGAGCGGAGTTTATTTGATAGAGAACTGTTGATGCATCAGGAATCGGCAATGTTGAGCATGAAAACCTCCTAACTTTGAAGACAGGTCCAGAATTACCACCATCCAACACTTCACATATAAAAAGAGACCCCGTAACTTTGTCATGCCAACAAGATTTATAACCTACAGGCCAGACCAGCTGAGGATCATGATATGAGGGTCTCACATCAATTTTTCCCAAAGAAATAACAAAGAAATCTCCGAACTGTATAGGTAGTCCAGCCTGGGATATAAAAACAGTGGAGTGCACAAAACATTAGGAAATCAAGAAACATACAACTCCGAAACGAAGATATGCCAGATTCTCCTGACCACATGGTTCAACACAAGAATAGGAACACTGAACTAAATCAAATATGAGCATATTAATAGCATAAGAAAAAAGTAAGCTTACGTCTGATGCTGGAGACTTAGCATTATCATTGTCCGAAACAACATCTGTGAGTTTACCAGATTTAGCACCACCTATTTCTGCACTTTGACCATTAGCCATGAGCCCCTTGTGACAGTCATTCTGCACAGATCGTTTGTGTTCTGCAAAACCATTGGCAAGTGATACTCGTTTTGCCTTTTTCTTTTTGGATACATGGAACAATTCTTGAATGGAAGGAGATCCATCACTTTTGGCATCAGCATCCATTGAATTGCGATTGGGTGGCAACCCAAGATAGCAAGCAACCTCAGACATTGAACCAAATGTCTTACCATCAGGAGAACAGTAAACAGCATACAATTCAAAACTGTTTGTGCAATGTTTTAATTCTACATGCCAACCTTCTTCCAATACACCATGCCTTTCAGATACGAAGTTCCTAAGACCATGCAGAAGAACCTCATTTGGACTTGGAGAAGGTAACTTAATGGCTGTATTGTTACTTTTCCTAAGCCTTCGTATAGGTATATCTAAATCTATTTCCTCTAAACTTCTATCCACAATTTGTGTATGATGTAGTATATCTCCGAGACCCACTCTAAACGCCTTCATCATAAGGCCAGAACCTTTTTTAAAGCCAAGACGTTCTAATCTATTTCTTTCATATAAATTGTTTGAATACGCCACTGGAGCTTCAAATGCACTTCTACGGGAAGAATTATCACCTATGCCACGTTTACTAAAAGGAAAATATGCAACAATTAGATATTTAATTTATATCACACAAAAAATGAAAATGACACACAAATGAGTACATGCAAAAATAAATGGCAGCATAATAAAGATTTGATGCCTAGATGCTTATCAACAAGAGTTGCATATGTGTGCTTTGGGTCACTAAAGAATGATAGTAAAATACAGGGGCATTCAAAATTAAACACTAGAGCAGCAACTTAGAGAATGAAGAAGATCAATCATGATATAAAGAGGCATGGAATAGCTGACACGGTAAAGATATAACATCAGTTTCAACTTCCAACTTTTAAGCTGAACCATTAGGAATTGGGAGTACCTGAAACAGAGAGGATATCAAACAAAAGATATCTTAAATGAACAAATATAGGAATCCACGCCTAATTTTAGCAACTTTTATAATAAAAGAAAATGTGAACCAAATAATTACTTAAAATTCAAATCTAATGCATATGTAATCCTAATATAAGTTTTAGTCAATAGCACTATATTTTTATTTTAACTCTATTTTTTATTTTATTTTTTATATTTAGGAAATAAAATTAATATTGATCTGGAATTTGAAAAGGTTACTGTTGAAAATGAATTAATTACGATAAGAGTTTTTTGCAATTAGAACTCAAAGAGACTTGTTTTCCACTTTTCCACAATTAGAGACTAATTTTAAAGCAAAACAGAGATGCATCTCACTTCAATGCACAGCCTCTTCACCACCGCCTAGCTGCTGGCGGCGTCGCTTGTTGGCCTCTCCACCACCGCCTAGCTGCTGGAGGCGTCTCTTGTTGGCGTTGGGTTCCACCTCTATTCAGTGACGAATCAGTGGGTGGGCAATCGACTTTGACTACCTTGAGTTTAATCTCATTAGCTCCTCTTGCTTCAGTTTTTTATAGTTTACAAATCGGCCAAATCTTTAGAATCATAAGATTCGGCTGATTCACGATTGAATTGGCCATGAACTGGCCACCAATCGTAAAATTCGGAATGGATTTAGATTCACCCCACAGATTCATATCGATTTTGGGTCAACCAAATTGAACTGTAAGGTGAATCGTAAGATTCTCCTAACTGTGTTGCTACGCATGAGGAAGATATCTTACCCAGCCAGAAAATTACTAAACTAGATCTATTTCAATATTGCAAGAACATAATTAAGTTTCTCTTTTTCAAAAGCGAGGAACAACAATGTTAGATAACCATAGATAGTACTACAATAGCAGCTTAGAATGAAGTGGAGTTCCCACAGTATCCAATATTCCCATGTACTCTTTACTAACATGGCTACAGCTTCGAAGGTGATAATGGCCATATGGGAAAACTGTACTTGCTCAACAGAATTCTTTTTGCCTAATGAGAATGCATCTCATATAAAAAAAGCTATTTCATCTTCAATCAAATATTCCATCCTTTCCTACATTCCCTTGACCTTCAGAGGCTTTCTGGAGCATCTAAAACTAATATATGCCATAATCTTAGTTCTTAAATGGCCAAACACATATGGAGCCCCCTAAAGTTGGCTCAAACCGTCCTTGGCCACCCCTAACTTTTATGTGTGACATTTTACCCCCTAGAGTTGGCAAAACTGAACAGTTTGCCCCCTCAATGCCACACGTCAGCTTCTGATTGGAGAAAAAAAATCAGAAAAATTACATCTTTGAAAAGTCAAACCAACCATAATCTGACATGTGGCATTGAGGGGGTAAATTGTAAGTTGGGGCAAAGTGTCACACTTGAAAGTTGGGGGTGGCCAATGGCGGTTTGAACCAACTTTATGGGGCTCCGTATGGGTTAGGCCTTCTTAAATTGATCTCAGGGAAGGAGAGGAAGAAGTGAGCATGTGAAATATCCTCAACAGGTCAGATCATATCTCTTTTATCTTTTTATTATGATTTGTTTTTCTCCAAACAACCCCACTTATGATTGCTAGCAGCAACATCCAAAACGTATGTAATCCTTCAGCTTGCTTGGGTCCTATCTTACCATGTACCATCATTGTTAGCACATAAAAGTTCTCACATTTAGTTTAGCTTGTGGCTTCTCATTAAATTTCTTCATGTTCATCAGATAACTCTTTTGTATTTCTTCTAAAAGCACAACTCTATTCATTCTACTTCAATAGTATTGTCTCTGACGAGCATTCAGTCAGCACTAACTTTCAAAAGAAAATATTAAAAAAATTAAGAGAAAAATGTAATTCAATTAAAAGTGATGCAGCACCATTAAGGGAAATTTTCATCTTATTGGATAGACCACCACAAGGCACAAGAGTTTCTTCACTATTATTCCTATTTTTCACAAGTCAAGGTGCAAGGCATAACTTAAGCTTTCCAATAGTAATATCAGATAGCTGTCTTTGTATGTGAAATAATGACAATAGCCCAAGCAACTCTAGGAGGAGTTTAACTATATATACAATTTCCTTCTACCAAGGGCAAGAAATAAATACGAGTAGTAAAGCCCAGGAGCATTTTACTCCAGATATATAAAGGAAAGCTTACGAAGTTATGTAGTGCGTCAACTTTCTAGCCAGTTTCTTGTATTGACTGCATGCAAATAATTACAATTTCCACGCTTAAACCCATGATCCAATTGGATGAAAGACACATAAAAACCATCAGAAAATGATGCTCATACATCTTAGCACACGCCACAGAAGACAAGTCTAACAATCAAAGGCATACAGGAAGTATATCAGCAATTAAAAAATTATATAACAGCCATGAATAATCAAGGACACGCCACAAAAATGACATGGCACACTTCAAACCTAGACAGGTATGAATATGATGCAGGAAATGCTACTTATAATGCAACAACAGTCATAATATACTGCAGACACACAAAGTAAGCTCCAAGATTATCAGTAGAAGATTCATGATTAGGGGTACTCCAGTAACGTTTCTAAAAGTACACGTGACAAACACAAGGTAGTTTCTCCATTTTCCTTTTAATCACCATGTATACTATCAAAGAATCAAACTCCAGCACAATCAATCCAAGAAACTATACATACACAAAAATCAAACGGCTACGCACTAATTGACAGATTAAAGAAACTAAAGGAATAACAAAAGATTAAAAGAATTTCCACTCTATCCAAACAGAAGTACCTCAAATTAATCCTCTCCTCGGCGCTATCGCCTTCGCCGTCGCAGTCACTAGGAGGTGAAGCATTGATATCCAAAATCCGTTTACTCTTAACACCTAACGGCCACCGTTTACTCTTAACACCGCCGCTAACACAGTCTCCACATATCCAATCCAGCAAGCTATCCACTACCGCCACATGCATCCCAGCACACGAAACATGGAACCCCCGCTCACACCCATCGCAAACAACCACCTCACCACCCAACGCCGGCTTCCCGCAAGTCCCACAAATCGGTCGATTCTCCACCTCCGGCAATCCAGCAGCAACTCCAGACGCAGGGTCCTGATTTTCATGAAACCAGCGCACAACATCGAAAGAATCAAGCTCTAACGGGCCAGGGTCAGGGTCGGATCCGGGTTGAATCGGGATCTCATTAAGATCGATAGCGAGAGGAGAGCGAGTGTTGATGTCGATTGAATCGGGAAGTTCCATTATACAAGATGAAACAACATTTGCGGCTTTTGGGTATTTTGATTGAATGGATAGATCGAAGGGGAAGGGTTTTTGGTTTTTTTTTTTTTCTTCGTTGGTACGTTTCGGGTTATGGTTAAAGAAACGGTAAGGATGATGGATTTTTTGGATTATGCTAAGGATAGTCGCCTTTAAGAGAAGACACGTGAGCAGCGTGATAGTATCTTTTAACTCGTGGACTGTGACTGGCTATTCTGAAACGGTGCTGTTAATTTTTATTATCTTCGCTGGATTTTATCAAGTACAGCCTTTTAAAGGAAAAGGTCAAATGCTCGGATTTTTTTTTCCTTTCTTGCACTCTCCTCAGACATTTATTTTATTTAAAACATTTTTTTTATAATAACATTCATCTTCGTTCAATATAGGAAATTGAAGGAATACATCAAAATCAAGATTTGGACTAAGCCAAATACTAAGATTATATTATTTTCAACTTAGGGAATACTAAACTAAATTGATAAGTACTTATTTCAGTGTAATTTTATATGTATGCAATACTGATAAATATTAAGTACTAAACTGAATGAATTATAAATTGAAAAGAATATAACCTAAAAACATCATACAAAATTATGGGAATTTCCCCAAAAGTGAAAAATAAAGACATTAAAGGGTAAAAAAAATAACAAAAAGGTAGTAAATAACACAACTAACAAGCACAACCGGCCAAAAACCCAAATTCAAAAACTACGGATAAAAAAAACACCAATCCGGACATAATGGAATCTACCCAACTAAACACTAAAAGTCTTCCTCGCAAATAGATCTAAAGATATCTTTGTAATTTCTTTAATTGAGTTATTTAACTGCTAAGCTGGTTCTTTTCTGCAATGATGATACTGCCGCATGTGACGTGTACTACAATGTATTGTAATTTATTCAATAGAATTTATTTTTTTAGAGTAAGTTTTGGCACTATGGTAAGCTCGATGTCCTGTGATATAAAAGTCATGGCTTCAAAATCATGGAAACAACCTCTCCAAAAAAAATGGAAAGGTAAGGTTGTGTACATATATCCTCCTCATTCCCCCATATAGATATAGTGCGAGCCTTAGTGCACCAGGTCGTCCTATATCTATTTTGTTCTTTCGCACAACCCTTTTACAATTTTGAGTTGCTTCTTCTATGCCGCAACGTCTATTAAGGTGAGTTATTAAGTTTCCTATTAAAAGTTTTGTTCTAAGCTCTAATTTGATGAAAATCCATAATTTCTTAATTGGAAATTGTAAGTAATTTAGTGTAATTTAATCGACTAGTTGATCAATATGACCATGATAAATCATCAAACAAGTCGGAAGAGTGTGGAGTGCACGCTTTGTTTAAGTTCTATCACGATGTTTGGCTTTCGAAGGCAGTGCCCCCAGTAGCAGCGGGGTCCAACGGGTCGAGAATTTTTTATTTTCAATTAAAAGTTCCATTATAAAAATTCATGAATTTTGATTTTGGCCATGTCGCGCTGGCGACAAAAACTCGCGACCGTGACTGCTTTCATTTTGGGAAACAGTTTGTTTTGGCATATCAAGCCACGATAGCGACACGCTGGATTGAGACGAAAATAACTGCAAAATCAGTTATTTTTTTATGGTTATTTCGGTTCTCTATATATAAAGAAATCGGGCATTGGCAAAATAGAGAGATGTTTTCATCAGATAGACTCTACAAGAAATTTAGCATTTTACGACGCACCAAAATTGTCACGAAAACATGCTATTTCGTCACCGAATATAATTTATGACGAAAAATCATTGTCTCAGGCTTCGTCATATTATGTCCGTCGTATTTTGTCATTGTGACAATTTCCTACTTTGTCATCAAAATTTTGATTTTTTGTGACAAAAATTACACGTGTCACTGTAATTTTTATGTTTCCGTGACAATTATGTCGTCATGTTATTTGTTGTCACTTTATATTATCTTTCACCACTAAAAATGAACATTAAAATCACAAAACTTGAATTTCGTCATCGAATATTCAAGTTATAGTGACAAATTCCAAGTAAATACGAAACACGTATAATTTTAGTGACATTGTATTTGTCATATGAGTTTGTCACAATAAAATAATAATTTGTGACAACGTTAACTCATCAATTACTTATAGTGATATTTTTGTACATCACTAAATTTATACTATATTGTCGTGATATTTATTTAACAAATGTAACAAAGAGTTATGTCATCTAAAAAAATAATATAGTGACAATTAAATTACATATTGTGTCGAAAAAATAATTATAGTTTTTCATGACAAAATAAATGTGTGACAAATAATTAATTCATCCAAATAAAAAACAAATAAATTTTTATTAAATTCTAAACAAGAGATCCAATTCATAAATAACTAAATAATAAAAAAATAATCATGTCTTTCTAAAACATGAAAAATAAATTCCTAAAATACTACAACTGGAACAAAATATCAATTAGTCTAAGACAATCTTCAATAGCCATCAATCAGCAACTTCTTCAAATACTCTGCATGAAAATCAACATTGGTTTAGCTTTACAGTAAAAGTCTAAAATCCAAACTAGTCTATCTCTTACAAATATACAATTGACCTTAGGTATCTGGCTCATGATCAACCATGTATGCCATTAAGATTTGGATGCCAACACCCAGCACACATATTTGATCTTCTTGCTCAGTTTATTTTGCATGCTACTCTACTCGTATTAGTTGTAATCTCTTCCACTTTGTCTTCATAATAGTTTTGTTCCTCTAGTCTAAACAAGAAGGTCATTTTCTAATTTGTTTGTGTTGAGCGGTTTAGGACCCTATGTCATCCTAAACAATTATGATTAAACATTGCAAGTATAAAAGCTTTAGCAAAAATATATTTAACATAGGAACCAGAACATAAATAAATGATAAGCACACAAAGTACCACAGTTGCAACTAACCTAAAAGCTAAATTGCATATTTGTATTAGCAACACAAGTAATAAGAGCAGATATACAAGAGCAGAAGCTATTTCTTAGGCAATTGTTGTTATGGTCTGTTGGGAACTGACAATCAGATTGAACATGTATAAGAGGCACGGCGAAAATTTAAAATTTTATTCCTGTCCCCGGGAACTCCTATTAATTGCATATAAATTAAATAAAGCCTTAACTAAATAATTCTCTACCTATGTTAGCATGCTAAAGGACTAGGCATACCATAATTCCAAATTATATCCTAGCACATTTATTTTATACTAAGTATATTATAACTCTAAGTTATAACCTAAGCATGCAAAATAACCTAAGCATAATTATTAAATCTAAAAATACTTAAAAAAGACTTAATAACTAAAAGAGAAAAAAAAGGACTTACCAGTTGCAGCGTGCTTTTGCAGAACCTTCTTGCACAAGCCTCCAATCGTAGGATAGCCTCTATCAGTATCCACACGAACCCCACCAACCAAAACCTCTCTGTGAGGAAGAACTAAAAAGCCTCGAGTAGTTGCTAGACCACTCCAGAAGCCTCACCTAAAAATATAAACTAGAGGTGCCCGAATAAATTCAAGCTCCTCAAAAATAACTTGCTCAATTACCCGAGAGATTAATTATCTCGCTTAGGATTTATACTTTGAGCTTGGTGCAATTTAAAAGAAAATGGAACAGCCTATATATATGCTTGGGGGAGCAAAAATGCTCCCCCTGTGGGCGATGTGGGATGGGAGTAATTACTCCCATCCCATGTGCACACAGTGTGTGTAGCACGCTGTGTGCTGCAAGGCGAAGCCCTTGTGGGCTTCGCCTTGCTTGTGAGCTGCGCATGTGCAGCCTATTTTCATGGGCTGCCGCGAGCAATGCCCAGCATTGCTCGCACACCTTTCGGTGTACTCCCGCGCACTCGAGCCTGTACAAAATACTTTTGTACTCTCGATCCAATTAAACTCGTCAATGCAAAATTCCCCTTTTAATCCTTTTTCAAATATTTATTTTCTGACCCTAATAAATTAGTCACCAGTTAAAATAAATTTCTTGGTCCAACCAAAATTAATCTAATCAATTATAATTTATTTATGACTCTAATTAATTAGTTACCGGTCAAAATAAATACTTTGGTTTATTCAAAATTGATCTAATCAATTTTAACCAATCAAATAATAATTCAATTATTATTTAAGTTATTTTTGTAATAGAATAAATTTATTAGTTCTTTACTTAGTCCGATGAAGGTCCAATGTGTGTGACCTTATAGGATCCCGAAATATTGAGCTGTTAAGGCTTAACCAACCCTTGTTCTAATGGAACCATTGGCTCGATGCTCTAGACCGTGAATAGAACTCGATTACCTTAAACGACTGTAGTACGCCTCTATCAAGGGTCTACCATCCCCTATTACTCGGAACGTCATTTATGCTTATGACTTAATCCTGATTAATGCAATAGTTATCTAGTGCGATAAATTCCTTCCATTCTTTAATGTTAGTACCATCTGGTTTATAGGGTTCGGGTAAAGTGTTAACCCACTAATAGCGAGGTTGCTCCAAGCTATCCCAGTAGTTTACTTGTTACCGAAGTATATTGCCTTTTACAATAGTGTGTTTGACTAGAAATCATTTCTATCAAACACATACTCTGATCAGATGTTTATGGCAATCATCACTTCAACAAGTGGCCAGACACAACTCCTTAATATATCCAGAGCGATGGATTCTTTTCGACTACTCAGCCTACCAATGTGCTGTCATTACTATACTCGTAATCATCCGTAGCACTCTAAATTAATGAGTGCATAGTAATGACCCAAAGTATAGCAATAGTACCACTCAAGGTAGCTAGCATCTCAAGTATGAGGACATTCGCAAAGCTTATTGCATGAAGATAAATACTAACACATTGATATATATATATATACCAAGTGTTTATCTTGCTGCGGTCTCCAATATATCTCCCAGATATATCCATGTGTCAAACTTAAGGCACCACCTTCAATCTTTAGGAGATTAACTGCTTGGACCATTTCCAAGAAAGTTGACCACATGCTAGTCTTTCCGTTTTATCAATATCCTTTCTTGATGAAACTATGACTAGGGATAGTTCAGACATAATCATAATTGCACATGAAGCAGGTTCCACCAAATATAGTCCAACTATAATTTCTCTGACTTCATACTATGATATGTCAAGGACTTTTGCATGCATCAATGAATATATATTTAACCAACTTTAATATATATATATATAAACAAAAAAATTAAATGTCTTTATTGATTAAACAAATTATTCGTACTATTACATAATTAAGATATATCACCCTAATTGCCTTAAGGGCATACATCATATCCAACATGGTCTTATCTAGGATTTCATATCTCAACAATTTTTTAGCATTCATACTATGTTTTCCTCAAAGGAAAACACATACAAAGCAAATGTTAATATAACTTTCTCAAATGAAATTCAAACTGAACTCAACAAGCAGATTCTTCTTAAGCAATCCACATAGCAGCTTAATCAGAAGAAAAGCCACAAAAGTTGAACATAAACTAGTTCAAAATTAAAAAAGTCACATATCCACATTGTGTTTCATCATAATGTATGCTATTTGAACCACCAAAGTCCATGAATTTTGTCTAAGTATGAAGATGTCGGCATAACACGTCCCAAACCCAAAGTGTGTTTAACTTGACTGAAACTATTATGAAAAATGGATAAATAAACATTAGCAAAGTCAGAAACCTAGTAATCTGTCAAATCCATCTCTCTTGCGCATAGTGGACATGTCCTTTCCCCTTCATTACTCATGTTTCCCTGAAAATTTATATTTTTAAGAATAATATCAAAAGTCAGTAGAAATTTTATTCAAAACTAGTAATTATCGTAAACATGCATCTATAATCCGCACAAATTTCAAGAAGAACACAAAGATCTGAAAACCAAACAATTTTGAAGCTAAAATAAAAAAAAATGACTTGCTAACTTTATTGAATAATTATAAAAAAAAGTTAGCTAAATCTCAGTGTCTACATATTTTCAGATCTTCGAAAAACTATAAACAACCCAAATCTCAGCTCGACCGATCAATAAAAAAAGACAAGTATCACGCAGAATTCCTAAAGGCGAGTTGCAAGGGGGTCACCGCGGCAGAGTCTGAATCCAGTGACAGAGATTAATTTTTTTAAGTGCGGTGGGTGGTGGGGTGAGAGAGATTTGGAATAAGGGATTAATGAGGCGCTAGTTAGGAAAAACAGTTAACTTAAACCACTGATAATTATAAATATTATGTATTATAATATTATATTTATTATAATACTATATATTTAGGATTAGTAAATTTCATTTTTTTTTCTACAAATATCCTTTATTTTTTGGTATTTATATAATTTTTCATTAATGATTATTTTTTAATTAATATAAATATGAATATTTAATAATATAAAAAATATTAAAAAGTAAATATGTAATGAATGATCTTATATATATATATATATATATATATATATATATATATATATATATATATATATATATATTAGGCTTAGATCTTGTTCTCTTGAACTATAATTCAATGCAATTCAGTTCAGTTCAATTCGCTGCAGTTCAATTCAGTTCAATCAACTTTAATTTAATTTAGTTCAGTTTAATTTTTAAAAGTAAAAAAGAACAAAACCTTATTCTAGGTGACTTTATTTTTTCTTAGTTCCCTAGAATAACAATTGGGTTAAATTTCTCTCAACTCATCCAATTTAATACTAAACTAGTAATGATGTTTTGTGCTTTCTTGATGATTACTTCTCCTTCTAATTTGTAAATCAATTTAACTAATATGTAGATAGGAAATATATAATATTTTATTATTATACTTAACTAATCTTAGATTCATAAAATATGTTAATGTAATATTATACACTTTTAACTAGATCATATAAGATTAACCAAATAGAAAACTGAGTAGTTTATTGTATACTTCAAAAAAATTTCAGCTATATTTTTATGTTTCGTAATTCTTTCATAATTTTTGCTACTAATAAATGAGAAATATTTGTTATTCTAAAAATTCTCCTTTTTTTTATTTTAGGTCAAAATTGAAAGGATATTGAAGGCTAATTTTAAGAGGTCTATCCTACTTAATATTTTTCGTCTTACAATATGAAACATATCCTAGTTTTTATCAATTTGAGTCAAACATGTGATTTTGAAAATCGACCAACACGTAAAATTTATTTTTATACTTATCTTTTTAAATATATTTGGCATGTCTTTGAAAGAAACAAAAATCAATTGGTGGAATTGCTAAGGATTTGTCAATTTTGACACATGCTTGAAATTAACATAATGTATAAATAATCATTAATTGATAAGGCTGCTTAAAATTTTAAATTGTGCTCAGATAAATTTATAATCATAGTTTGACTTAAATTTGAAGTTGGACATATCCTAGAAATTTTATTATTAATCTTTGTACAATTTTTTATCCTCAAAATTATAATATATCTACACTTATTACTAACGATTTCAACATTTTTTTATTTTACATACACTTGCAATTATATTAAAAACTTTAATGTTCTGTTCTAAATAATTCATTGTAGTAATCATGGTAAATTGTTTCATAAAACATATATACACTTTTGATATACGATAAAACCTATAGTATTCCTTTGTTTCATATAAATAATGATAATATACAATCATCACACATTTTCTATCGTCGCATATTATAAAATAAAAATGCATAACAAAGTTAAAGTTGTCGATCTTTGTTACAAAATCATGATGTATATATTGTCACATTAAATATTATAAATAATGACAATATACAATCGCCATCTAGTGACATATATTATATATTGTCACAATTATGCATAAACAATACAGGACAACTGAATATTGTCATTTTAAATAAAAATATATGACAAAATTAAAATTTGTCATATTTTTTAATTGAATCATGATAAATGAAAATCATGATAAAGAATATAAGAATTAGTGATAATTTAAAATCATCATTAATTATCATTATTGTGACATTACTATATATCTAGTCACACAAATACATAAAAATGTATGACAAAAACTTAAAAGTGTCATTATTAAATAATGTTTATGACAAAATTTAACTTGTTATAATTGTTCATCAAATGAAGACGAGTATCAAATGCCATAAACAAGTTTTTAAACCTTGACGAATAAGTTATCACTATTTGAGTTTACTTTGTCATCGTAAATTTTTCCCTCTAAAATTTGTCCACAAATTTTTGCCTCCAAATTAATAAGTGACGATATTTCTTTTTTCGTCATAAAATGATATAATTAGTGACAATAGTTTATACTATTAGAGACAAACAATATATTTGTCATAAAAATAAAATTAATGACGAATGTTAATTTTTGTCATGAGAGAGCTACTAACTATGACGAAATCATGTGCGTACCAAAAAAACCGTCATTATATGCTAAATTTCTTGTAGTGAGAAAACGTGCACCATTCAGCTTATTCACAACAAATAATTGTTTTAAGTTTTTGTTGATTTCTGATTTTATTGGATTGAATTATTTGCTAGAACCGCCGAACAAGTTTCAATCTGAAAGTATTCGTCTACTTTAGAATTACCCAGGCTTCATTCTATGAATTTCCCCAACAGAAATTTGAAATACGTAATTTAATTTGAAGTTTTGAACTTGAAATCGAAGTCCAAATTAATTTGAAATCCCTAAATATTTTAAATCTTTAATGATATTGATATGGAGTATCAAACTTGGATATGATTCAGAGTAGAGCTATGAAAACTAACGTAATAGAAGAGATGGTGTTGTAGAATCTTTGTTTTCGTCAATAACATGAAAATGAATGGAAGGGGGAAGAAAATGAAGAGAAAATAGAGATTGAAAGACCGAAAAAAAGTTAATTTTGTTTATGAGTATAACAACCATTGTCGATGAAGGTGTGTTGGTGGTGTATGAGATTTTAAAAGAGACCGCTTATAAGGGGATGATAGAAGTGCTTAATTATCATTCTTATTTAGAAATTTAGACTATTAAGAGATATTTAATTATGTGAAATGAAATAAGGATATAGCTCAATAATCAAAATAAAGACCAGGCCCTCACGTGGACAGAACAGCTCCTAGAATAAGAAGTGTTGTAGAAGTCTAGAAATAGCTATGTTGAATTTCCAAAGGAGGGCAGTCCAATACATTCACCCCAACAGGTGATGAATGAGCCATGTTTACAATACGATCAGCACATGCATTTGCTTCACGATAACAACATACAACTTTCACCAGTGCCATTGAATTGAGGATATGAGAAATACAATTGATGATATTGCAAAAATGGTGGCTTGGGTCTATTCGATGCACCATATTCAGAATGTTCACCAATTCCACACAATCTGATTCAAGAATAACACTGAAAATGCCCCTTGACACTTTTAGTCCGGTTAGAGCTGGCCAAGCTTTAGCAAAAAAGGAGTGACCCTTGCCGATGTTATGTGTAAATACACTTTGCCAAGAATAATTGTGATCCCAAATTAGACCTCCTGCACCTATAGATCCTAAACCATGATGACAAGATCCATTAACATTTAATTTAATCCATCCTCCTGAGGGTTTCTTCTAGCAAATAAAGCTCATTATAGGACTTTGAGGATGCAACAGGTAATTAGGCGACCGGCAGCACCTGTATTTTACAACAAGGCGTTTTATAAATTCAACTTTATGAGTAGGTATTCCAACCCTATTTTTGAAATATTCAACTATTCCTTCACTTCCAGAAGCACCAGCAGGCTATGTAGACGATAATGTTCCATGACTATCCCCAAAATTTATCACGGTTATACTGGATATTATACTCCCACTAGTTGGCTCCATGAGTCGTAAAAAAATCTGGCAGAAGGCTCAAAACATCAATATCTGTCCAGAAATTATGGTTCTACAAATAGTCTCTACACACATGAACTGCAGATTAGAAGGAGCTTGAGCAAAAAGCACAACTAGCATAATATATCACATGTCTGCGATTTCGTTCTGAGTTTGTAAGGATCTTCTATTGCACAGTAAGCCAAATAAAGTATTGTATTCGGTGCAGGATTTTCAATTTTCAAACCTTATTCAGGATTGGATTATCTGCTTCACTACTTGCAGGTGAAAGCATAAGGGCAGCTGACTTCGTTGACTTCGTTGAAAAGAGACCTGAAGGAGATTTGTTCCATGATAGCATTCACATCATCACTTTCAGTTTTAATTTTATACGCAGTCAAGTGAAGGAGCGTATCTGTGGGGAGAAGACTTTCTAGTAAGTTCCAATTCCATTCCCCATATTGAGTAATATAGTCATTTACCATACGGTTGTTATGCTCCAGTGGGATCAGATCAATGCAGACATTTATAGATCTATCTAGTAACCAAGTATCTTTCCAAAATAGAACACTATTTCCCTTTTTAAGAGCCCAAGCCAAACCTTTTTTGAATTCAGGAATGACATGCAACAAGCTTCTCCAAAGATGAGATTTGTAGGCTTTAGACTCCCTAATATTGAACATGTCAGACTTACCTAAATACTTTCATTTTAACAAATTTACCCAAAGGGCATTAGGCTCTCTGAACATACGCCAAAGCAATTTCATGAGTAGAGCTTAGATATGGAATTTGGCCTTGCGAAAGCCAATGCCCCTATTAGAACGAGTATTGTAAACCTGGAAGACTAAGTGGGTCCTACACTGTTCGTTTTCACTCTCCTAGAGAAAATTCCTATTTTTCTTATCAATGACCTTGAGCGTATGGGCTGGAAGTAGATTCGTTTGCATAACATGGTTTGGAGTTGTGTTGGGAATCGACTTGATGAGGGTCGCACGACCAGCTAAAGTTAGGCTAGACGCCTTCCAACCTGAAAGCTTTATTTGAACACTCCCTACTACTTCTGCAAGTGTGCTTTTGGTAACACGCTTGTCAAGTAGGGGAGCTCCTAAATACTTCCTAAAATAAGAGGTGAGGGGAATGCCACTTCGATGGCTTAGAGCTTGGGCCCTCACGGGGCTGACATTCTTAGAGACACATAGGTGGGATTTGTCTACGCTAACTCATTCCCCTAACATACCGCAGAAAGCCGTAAGGCATGATTCTATGACTTCAATTTGATCCATGGACGCTTCACTAAATAAAAACAAGTCATCAGCAAAGAACAAGTGAGTTATGGCCAGACTTTTTTTAGAGCATTTCACCCCCTTCTAACTCCCATCATCGACTTTAGATTGGATTAGATGGCCCAAGCGTTCCATACAAAGCACAAACAAATATGGAGAGAGTGGATCCCCTTGTCTAATCCCCCTAGATGGTTTGAAGCTCTCTATCATGCTTCCGTTGAACATGATTCGCATCGATGAAGTGGAAATGCACTTGAAGATGATGTCGACCCAATGATTCGACATACCATAACTCTGTAGAGTGTCTATAATGAAATCCCATCTAAGGCAATCATAAGCCTTTTTCAGGTCAACCTTAATGGTAATGATTCTTTTTTCCCTTTTCTAATTCTCATGGAGTGACTGATTTCCTGCGCAATGATGATGTTATCATTGATTTGCCTCCCAGGTATGAAGCTACTCTGACTCGGTCCCACTAACACGGGGCATTATAGGTTTTATCCGTGTAGCGATTATCTTGTTTATGACTTTGTAGATCACCGACCGAGCATAAGCTAATAGGCTTGAATTGGTTAACACTGACAGGGTTTAGTACTTTAGGTATGAGCACTAACAAAGTTTCATTGATGCTATTTTCCTTGAAATGTGGCCAAAACAAACTCAATAACCCCAACTTTCACTGTATCCCAATGTTTCTGGAAAAAGTTGGTTGGCAACCCATCAAGTCCTGGTGCTTTTAGAGCACCTATGTCAAATACTGCCTTCTTGACATCCTCATTCGGGATAGGTTTGAACATGGAATTCAACAAATCAGTCCCAACCCTGTAAAAGTGACCTTCAATAGAAGTGTTAGAGCTAGAAATTGCTTATGACAAAAATAATCCACGAAAGTACTGCACAACCAAGTTTTTAAGTTTCCCCTGATCCTCAATCCATTCCTCATCCGCTGATTTAAGTCTATCAATCTTTTAAATAAGGATATAATTAATAGCATTAGGAAATGATTGTTACGGATAAGTTTGTGGATAATTATGTGATGCCTAATGTAAAATTTTTGTTCCTTCATAGCAATTTTATTAATTAAGAATATTCAAATTATAAGTTAAGTGATATCACCAGAGGCTATAGGCCACTAAGCCCATTGCTCAAACAACCACATAGCACGCGCATGTCCTCTCTCCCTCTTACCACGTCACAGAGTGGTTATACACCAATCAGTGTGTTTCTCTATAAAGGAACAACGTGCACGTATGATTTCCATACCCATTTACTCTCACTTGTAACTGACTTAAGTATTGGAGATTCGTCGGACATCCGATCAGGCCTTTATAACCTTTTGTCAGTCATGCATGTCATTCTGAGAATACTCAGAACATCAACTATCAAGCAACACAAAATACAAATAAAATACCCAAATCAATTGTTGAAAATTATAACAAAAGGGATGTGTGATTACATAGGCATGTAGTTCAAAGTTCAAACACCAAACTACTATATATAATACCCTAACCCTTGACAACTAATGAAATGAGATTTTTTATAATAAATAATGTCATTTCATTTCAATAACAATAAGAACAGTACAATAAGAACAGAGCAAAAGACTAAGCTAAGCTCAAACATCGACCCTATAGGCGGACCAAACCACTCACGGGAAACAAAAAGACCACTATGAACCATAAAATCTACTTAAAAGGAAGCAAAACATGCAACCCCGAACTCAAACCAGCCAAAGGACATGAACTGAAGAGCCCATATCCAACAATTACCCCAAAAATAAAAATTTACAAAAACTAAACAAAAAATAATTCGAAGGATCTTGTCAATACTTAGATCTGAAGAGATCATTATGAGGAAGTGTAGATTTCTAGATCTACTCCGCACTGATAACAACTTCAACTTATGCCGCAAGCCTTTTTGAAATAAGATAGAATGGACAATTTTAATGATCAGCACATATAGATTCTAAAGATAAGTAGCTGATTAAAAAAAAATCCTAAAAATAATGGTCGGAGAGACTAATCTAGAGTTAATGCGACATCCTTAGACTTTTATTATTGTGATTATAAAAAATATGATTATAATATTTAAAGACAAAATTATCAACAACATCAAAATTATTATCAACAAAAACAAATAACACACTAGCGACAACTTTCATTATGTAAAAATTTGGTGAAAGATTTGCTTCCATTACGGGATACATTTTTGCTCATAGCATATATTTAAATAATTCCATAAAGTTCACTATCAATATATGATTTCTATTTGACAATAAAATTCTATGACTTCCCTAGTATTGAATTTTGAAATTATCTATCCAATTATAATTCAGTTTTCATATTTGTGTGAAATCCAACTAATATTATAATAAATAACTTTTCTGAAATATAAGTACATATTAAGAATAAAATCTTCAAAATTCTTTTCAACATTTAACGCTACTTAATACTCTAAATTTTGGATAAGGATTTTCCATTTATTTAGGCTACGTCTTTTCAACTTATAAATAGTTATACTGAACTGAATTAAATGATATTGAACTGAACTAAATAGTACTTAAAATTGAACTAAATAATATTAAAGCTGAACAATACTGAAACTAAAATTAAAGTATAATTAATAATATAAATAATATTTTAAAATATTAATATTTATTAACAAATAATTAATAACACTATAAATATTACTTTATATTATAATAAAATTATTAATTATTACATATAATAATAATAATTAAATTTATCATTAAAAGTTATCATTATATTTTATTTTATTACAAATATTATTATGAATATTATTATTTATTATTTTAATTATTATTAATATTTATAAAGTGTTATTTATTTATTTTTTTCCTACAAAATTATCCATCATAAAAATAATAATTAATAATTCTAAAATATTGTTATTAGTTACTTTTTCTTTGTTATTATTTGTGATTACTAATATTGATTAATCATATTAATATAATGTATAAATAAAAATAAATTAAAATTAAAATAATAATATTATTAATATTTATTACTTTTTATTTATGAATATTAATATTAATTAATAATATTAATATACTCTATAAAGTGAAACTTATTACTGAATATTGAATGTTGAATACTGAATAATGAAACTGAACTAAATGATATTGAACTGAACTGAATAGAAAATAAGTTGAAATAACATTGCCTTACAGCTACAAAATTTGAATTATGATTACTAAAAATTTAAATTATACGAAATAAATTCAAAATTTAATATTATTGAATTTGTTGCAAGCAAAACATAAATTTCATAGATTTTTTTCATTTATTTCATATATTAAGAGAAGTGATTAGTTTCTTAAAAACGAACTGGTCGTATATGCAATATGTTTCCTTGCAAAAGACCAATTAAAAGCCTATTATTTACTCCCTCTGATTCTGAAAACTGGTTGCTTTAGAGAAATTTATAAATTTCAAGAAGTAGTTAACGAAGGGTATAAAATTATTTGTTTACCCTTAAATTAACATTAATTGAGTAATATGTATCTTAAAATTGAGCTACAATTAATAAAGGTATAATAGGGAGAAATGAATAAAAATTTACATTAAAAATCGAGAACGACAATAAAAAAATCAAAAAAAAAATATATAAAACGATTAATTTTCAAAACCGAAAAAAGTATTTAACAATGAAAGAAATTTAAATTTATCATTTAAAAATATATTTTACACTTCCAACACACTGCCACATTCCACCAAAACAATGCTAAAAAAGTTACAAACAATTAGAATACTAAAATTATAATGTAATTTTTTTTAATAAAGCCCTTTTTTTAATTTAAAAGTTAAATTGAATAATATTAAATTAGACTGTATCAAATATAAATTAAAAATCACACGGCCTACGTCTTGTAGAATGGAAAAAGTGAACCAATCATTATATTATCATTAAAGTGTCCTAATTGCTTAATTAATTAGCCTTATCTCTCAAAATCCCTTATTTTAAATGCGTTGGAGCGTCTTTTCAAAATTAAAAATGTAGTGGTAGTCTCGTTATTATCACCAAATCGAAGAGTTATTCTGAAACCCGAAAAAAACAAATGGCGGTCCGTCACGTGCAGGAATCCCGTGCTTGCCGGCCCAGGTCGGGAATTATCATCTGGCAGGCTCAATCAGTCGCTGCGACGTCGTCTTGTTTTGACTGTGTACTTTGAGGACCGAAGACTCTTCTGTTACTTGTTCCCTCCTCTCTACAAATTATCACCATTTTGAGTACCGCAGAGAGAGAAAGGGTAGACTGAGAGTACGTAATTGCCGTATCTGTATCGCCGATCGCCTGCGTTGCCTCTCTTCTTCTTTGGTACTGTCTCTGTTCTCTTTTATCTGATTTGTGTGTTTATTTTTCCATTTGTACGGATGTCAAGTTGCGATTTCAATTGAATGAATTTTGAGCATGTGTATGGCTAGATCTTGCTGTTGGATGAGTCTTCACTTTCTACATTTGCGATTTTCTTCATTTTCATTTTCGATTTGTGTTTCTTTTCTTGTGTTATGGCTTTTATGAGATTTAAATCACTGTATGTCGGTGTTCAGTTGAATTGGCGTAGTTTGATGAGCGGATATGTATTGTTGTAATGGATAATCATTCTCATGCTTTAGTGAGGAATATGTATTGTTTTTTTTATAATACACGTTTTAGTATATCATTTGTGTTATTTCGACACCAGTTACTTATGGCTTTCAATTTGCGGCTAATTATCCGGTTTCTTTGGAGTAAATTGATACTCATACTCTATTGGAATTGCACAATTTCGATCTATTTCTGATAGATTTATTTTATATTTTGTGCAATACTTCATTCTGGTCTTGAGGAGCTTGGTTTGAACTGTCAGGGAAATATGAGCATGAGTTTAGAAACTATAATGATTACATGGATTCAGGGAAGGATCCTTCAATCCTTGTATTCAGCTTTACTCTGCTTTTAGCTGCAATTCATTGCTACTTGACTTGATAAGATGTAATAATCTGGACTGTGGAATTGTGAAGAGAGGACTCAATGGTTTGGTGTTGTGGCTCAGATCTAGTGGATTAAGATTTGACACATGAGGAGGAAAGCCTTGAACATCAACGTATTCACAAGTCACGACATGAATATATAATGATGATTGATGAACAAGGAAATGCTATGCAACTAGTTCTCCTTTATTTTCTTGCGTTTGATTATTTTTAATGCTTTATTTAGGAGGATTTTGCTTGTTTTTTTTTAATTGTATTTATGTTTATGAATCTGCTCAAGATATTTTCTCCTATATATAATATATATTTATATGTATCACAGGATAGACTTTATTGAAATATTTTTTCGTTCAGGACTCTGCCTCAGCAATGATGTCAGCAAATGCTCTCAAAGACTTGAATACACTACCTCGACCTGAGATGAAAAGTGAAAGTTCTAGCAAAGGTAATTATGCTAAACCATACTGTGAGAATGCTGATGAAAATGCTGAGAAGTGGCAAAGGAAAAACTCTGCGCCATTGGTTTCTGCTACTTCTAATGGTGGTGAAACAGCTAATCCTCGAACAGAGATAGGGGTTCTGGAGGTAGAATACACCGAGTCAGAGAATTTGAGTGATGTAGCTGATGTTGATATCAGTGTGAAGGTTAAGTTTATTGGACCTATTATAACAAATGCTGTATTTTATATCTGTTCATGCACTTCTTGGCCTTCTTGTTAGTTTTAAGCATTATTTACATGTTGCAAGTTACAATGTTTCAGGCACTTCTTGCTGGACTAGATTCTAAAGATTGGGTCATGGTTTGTGAATCACTGAACGAAATGCGTCGACTATCAATATTTCACAAGGAAGCGTTGCAAGACATGCTGTAAGTCTTGTGTGTGAGCGAGTGTATATATTATGTACTTTCCGTGTGAAATAAATTCATGCCTGTTTTTTCTTTTGGATGAAAAGTCAATTTCTTATAGTCATTTTCAATAAACAGGGGGGATTCATTACCACTTGTTGTGAAGTCACTGAAGAATCCAAGAAGCGCTGTTTGTAAAACTGCACTTATGACTGCTGCTGACATATTCAATGCATATAATGATCACATAATTGATTTCTTGGACCCTTTGGTAATTTTCTTGCTATGGTGTTCACCGTTGATTTAGGTGCTATTGTGTTAATTGATCTTTCTTCACATATAATGTGCTATTTTTTATTATATTATTTGCTGTCAAACTTTGTGGATGCAGCTTGTACAGCTTCTTCTTAAGTCTTCACAAGACAAAAAGTTTGTCTGCGAGGCAGCTGAGAGAGCTTTGGTTGCAATGACAACCTGGGTTTCCCCAGCATTGTTGTTGCCAAAGTTACAACCATATCTTAAGAACAGGAATCCTCGTATTAGAGCTAAGGCATCAATGTGCTTTTCTCGAAGTGTACCTCGCTTGGTAGGAACTCAGATCCTTTCAGGATAATCTACTTTTAAATTTGATGGGTGATGTTTAAAGCCAAATTTTTTTGTCCGTTCCACAGTAAAATGACTTGTTATTTATTACATCAGTTTCCAAATTTAGTTAGTTTAGAAAAGAATGAGAACATATGGACAACTCTAACTGCTGGGTCAATGCATCAGGAAAATGGTCTTTCTAATTGACAACTTGTTTCTTAGGCCCGTTCTTTTCAACTTCTGAAAGTTGAACTGAAGTGAACTGAACTGAACTGAACTTATTTCAGTGTAAATTTATAACTACGCAGAGCTGAACTGAACTAAAGTGGTCTGAACTGAATTGAATTGAATTGAATTGTAGTCCAAGTGAACATGGCCTTAGTTCTATCTTTATTCATTGATCTTTTCAATGCAGATGTTATAGTCATGTTCTGCTTTATTTTATTTTTTTGAGTCATACTGGTTAGTGGATCTTATGTGATACTAATCAGTATGGTTAAAAGTGCCAGGGGCACTCAGGTGAGGGCAAGGCAGTAACACCTCCAAAATCTAAGGTGTCTTCAATGAAGTGCTGCCTAGACAAGTGCCTCGGTCCTTGGTAGGCACTCTTGGGGTATTTTTTTTGCTTTTGTCGCAATGTTATTTTAAAAAAGGAAACTCCAGTGATTCAAGGGTGCTGAAAAGGGAAGATTTAATTCAAGGAGAAGTCAATATTTTTCATTATTTGTGATATTGTTGCCTTACATGTCAAATACACTTTTGTAAAAGGAACCTAGGAATAAACAATTCAAGGTAAGATGATAATAAGCGATTTGATTTTAAAAAGCAAAATTAGTTTCCAAAACGGGTTAAGTGTAATTAACGTAAGTAGGAATAAGCCAGTAGTACTCGTGAAGATGAAATCTTCAGAAAAGAAGACATCTTTTTTTAAAAGACTGTCCAGTCAACAACTTTACATGAAACAGACGAATAACTTTGTAATAATAAAATTTTTACGACAGTTCATGTCTTTTAGTTCTTTTTTTACACATGTGCCTCTGGTGGGGCTATGCGTATAAGGTGATTTGAGTCCCATCGTCTTAGAGCACCTCGAGTTTTAAAAACCCTGATGCTTTTTAGCTAATTGCATATGCCTAATATTTTGGTCTTCACTCTTCACTGAATGCATGTCCTTTGATTCTGTGCTCTTTGAGTGAACTAGCTATTATATGGATAGTTATTTACTGCAGAAAAGCTTTTATTCAAAAAATCTTTTATTGTGCGTAATGAGCTGTTTAATAATTTCCCTTTTCTCCTTATGTGGAATGGTTTGCTATTAGGTATTTGGAAAAAATGGCTTTATATATAATAGATCATTTTTTGTTTTCCTGCCCCCGAACGAGGAAATAGCACAGAATCTTAAATCATGTCGTATTGCTATTTGTGGGTATTTGTGGATTGTCTATTACCCCATCTGTTGCTAATTTAGTTCTTGTTTCTATTAAAAAGGGCATTGAGGGAATTAAATCATATGGGATTGACAAATTGATTCAAGTGGCTGCATCCCAACTTAGTGACCAGCTTCCAGCATCCAGGGATGCTGCTCGAACCCTGCTTTTGGAGCTGCAAACTGTATATGAGAAGTCACATGGTCTGACATTAGCTCTAGCTGATCATTCGGAGTTGAATTCTTGGGAGCAATTTTGTCAATCAAAACTCTCGCCATTAAGTGCACAAGCCGTACTTCGTGTGACCAATATTCCTCGTGAGGGTCTTGTTTTGGGTTCCTGACACAAGCTGCTTGCATAATATATAGCATATGTGAGTTCTAGTAAGTACTTAGTACGGTCTTCATTTTATTATATACATATATTATCTACAGTGAGCGAAGTCTATTCCTTTGTCATCATTTTGCTGTATATACCAAGAAACATTGTGATGTCTGATTCACGGTTGAATATGTAGTCGGCTTGGATTATTCTTTACTGATGGGGTTAGCCTTTGATTCCCTATTCCAGTTAATGAACTCATTATAAATTATCAATTGGTTATTGTTTTGTGTGTTTCTAATTGTCATTCATTTAAGCCATTCGAAAAATGTCTATATGAACTTTTCTTTGAAAGCATATTACAATCAATCTTTAGATATTGCTTATAGAAAACTCTTGATTTTCAGTATGAGTAGAAAGATCTAGTAAACAAAGATTGTGATGATCAGAAACAACGATCTTGGACTAGCAGCAGAGATAACCATCATGGCAATAGTGATATCAATGTCACTGTTATTCATGGGTATTGGTTTATTAGTGGTAATTCATGCTTGTATAGTTCATAGAAATATAAGAAACAACCCTGCAACTGATCATCATGAAAGGGGCAATGATAGGAGTCCAGGAATATGAACTGAAGACTATGTAGAGAAGCTTCCAAGCAATGATTTTATAGCAAAACGCAAAATGAAGTAGCACTTGCCGATAAGTGTACCGTTTGCCCATATGGGAACACAGTTTTCATGCTAAATGTATAGATGAAGGGGTTTTGAAAAAACCCATTTGTCCAATTTGCGGAACTACAGCTCATTCAAGAACAACAATTGGAGAAGAAGGTGGTCATTTCATTGATGATATTGAAACAACAAGTAAAGTAGCAATTGGTAGTGTCACGGCCCGTCACTTTTGTCCCGCAAATCAAGGTCGTTCAAATGCGACGAACCTCACAAATGGGGTATTTTTCGATGCTAAAGGTGCTAGAGTGTGCCACAAGTGCCAGAGTGTGCCACAAGTGCCAGAGTGCAACAAAAGGGTTGCCAAAAATCTTCGACAAGGAAAATGCTCGCACAAATACAAGGGAAATCGGCCCTTAGCAAACTCGGATGAGCGCCAAACTTTGTGAAAAGGTCCGTGGGGTGTAAGCGAGGGTTTGAGCAAAAGATAGTGCGAGAAAATATGAAGAAAAACCCATGTTGTGCGAGAATGGGCTGTTTTGGGCAGCAAAACCCGCACCTGGTGCGCGCAGGCCCATCCCATTGCTGCCACAGACAGGCCCAGCCCAGTGACGGACAGTTTCGTAACAAAATCTGTCAGAAGCTTCCAGAAGCGTCGCCAAAAGTTCGGAAAAGTGTCGCCAAAGTTCCAGAGTGTTGCGAAGAGTCCAGAAAAGGGTTGCGAGAAGTCTGGAAACGGGGCAGATTCATCCAAAACGCTTCTAGAGCATTCCTAACCGACTTTACATAGATTTTTAGCATATTTTATGACACCAGAAAAGGGTTGCGAGAAGTCTGGAAACGGGGCAGATTCATCCAAAACGCTTCTAGAGCATTCCTAACCGACTTTACATAGATTTTTAGCATATTTTATGACATGTAAATTCTAGAATGAGTATTTTTAGCCATTGGATCATGTAATATTCTAGAGATATGATCTTAGCCATTGGTTAAGGAGGTGGAATGCCTATACAAAGGGCTTAACCCCTCATTTTGTATTTAACCTTGCAAAGTGAGAGCTAAGAGAGCTTGGGGAGTGTTGTAAGCATTGAAAAATATATTTGTGAGATTTAAAGAGTGTTCAAGTCCCCAAAGTCTCCTTGCTTGCTTCTTCTTTTACGCTTCCGCATTTTTAATCGCTTCCGCGCACGAGGGTCTAAGTCATCATCAAGGCTTGTGTTAAGGCTTTGCTACATCATCGAGAATTGTCCAAGTGCTAGTGCCGTACGGTGCATACTGAAAAACTCAGCCCGTGACGGTTGGTATCAGAGCAATGTCGAATCCTTCAGAGATTGCAAGCAACGTGGAACTTGAAGTGGGAGAACCTCGCGAGCAAGAGAAGGTTTCTCGCAAAAGTGGACGTAGAGACAAATCTCAAGTGGGAGATTCCATGGCCAATGTTGAAAGGCGGTTAGCACGTTTGGAGCTTGCTGTAGCGGATCACAACGATCGTTGGGAAGAACATACTCCAACGGTGGAGGGCATTATTGCTGGGTGCATGGGGCAATTGAGGGAAGAATTGCTTGGGACCGTGCAACAGTTGAGAGATGATATACTTAGTTCTCCCAATGCATAGGCTGATCGTTGTACCAAGTCTTGCGAGGAGAAACGTCGCAAGAATTAACGCATTACAAGGCGATGTCCTTAGGTTAAGGGAAGAATTTGAGGCATCATGAGCGCAAGAGGTTAGGCGCCAAGAGGTGGAGCAATTAAGGGCAAGGGTGAATGCCTTATATGCTTAAGGTCCTGCCGGAGTTGTAGGGATAACTCCAGGGGTCGAGGTGCCGAAGCCGGATGTGTACACGGGGAGTCGTACACTTAAGGACGTGGAGAATTTCATCTTCACAATGGAGCGCTACTTCAGAGCAACCGGTCTAGAAGACGATGCGGTAAGAATCTTCCAAGCTTCTCTTTACTTAAAAGATAGCGCTTCATCATGGTGGAAACGTATGTCTCAACCCGTGGGAGGCAATGAGGCAATCGTTACCACATGGAATGGGTTTAAGGAGGAATTTAGGAGACAATTCCTTTCTGCGGATGCCAAGATGGAGGTACGCACAAAGCTTTGCCATCTGCACTATAAGGATGGTCATATCCGAGAGTACGTGGCAGAATTCTCGGACTTAATGTTAGAAATTCCCGACATGATGCTGCGAGAAGCACTGTTCACATTTACAGATGGAATAACTCGTTAGGCGAAGATGGAGTTGCAATGTAGGGATGTGCGAGACATAAGGGAGGCACTCCGCATTGCCGAATCTCTTGCGGACTTCGAGAGAAAGAAAGACACAAGAGACAAAGGCAAGAAGACATTCCAACATGAGGGAGGGGAAGACAAGGCGAAGTCTTACCCCAAACCAACCGAAGCCAAGTCCTCGCAAGGTGAAGCGTCAAAGGCAAGATCACCGATGAAGTGCTTCTTATGCGAAGGACCACACTTAGCACGAGATTGTCCGTCGAAGAAGAAGTTGGCCGCTTTGATACAAGACTTCGAGGAAGAGGCTCCGAGAAGTGTGGCTTGTGTAAAGTAAGTAAACGCGGTAAGGACGAGGGAGGACAAACGCACACCAAGGCGTTTATTCATTAAGGTCAAGTTTGCTAAAGGAGCAAAGTGGGGATTGCTCGATAAGGGGGCGACATATGCTATATGATCGAGGCAACCACATGCACTCTAGGGGTAGAGTGGAAAACATGTGATGCACGTTTCAAGGGAGAAAACGGTGCATGGACAAACCTAGTGGGGGAGGCCACAGACGTACCGCTAGTCATTGGAGCATGGAGAGGTAAGGTAGACTTTTCCATCGCACCTCTTGATGATTTCGACAAGGGAAATGCTCGCACAAATACAAGGGAAATCGGCCCTTAGCAAACTCGAACGAGCGCCAAACTTTGTGGAAAGGTCCGTGGGGTGTAAGCGAGGGTTTGAGCAAAAGATAGTGTGAGAAAATATGAAGAAAAACCCATGTTGTGCGAGAATGGGCTGTTTTGGGCAGTAAAACCCGCACCTGGTGCGCGCAGGCCCAGCCCAGCGCTGCCATAGACAGGCCCAGCCCAGTGACTGACAGTTTCGTAACAAAATATGTCAAAAGCTTCCAAAAGCGTCGCCAGAAGTCCGAAAAAGTGTCGCCAAAGTTCCAGAGTGTTGCGAAGAGTCCGGAAAAGGGTTGCGAGTAGGGCTGTAAACGAGTTGAACTACTCGTGAACTACTTGACGCTCGGCTCGGTCAAAGCTTGTTCGAGCTCGGTTCGCTAATAAATGAGCTTGTTCGTGAATAAAATTTCAGGCTCGTTATTGTAAACGAACCAAACTTGAACAAGGGGATACTCGGCTCGAAAGCTCGTGAACATGCTCGATAAGACGCTCGCGAACTAGTTCGCCAAAAGGCTCGTTAACATATTTGAAAACTTTATACATTATATTTATGAAATAGATAGATTATGAATATGTATAAAATAGTGTTTGTGTAAAATGGATATAAAAATGTACAAAGAAAAATATAAAAATATAAAATAAACAGTAAAGAAAAAATATGTATAAAGTGATATTTAAAATATAGATAAAAAAAAGAGAAAAGATGGATATAAAGCTTAGCAAAGGCAATTCGGATCCAATTCAATCCCTACTATATATATTCATCAATCTCTATATACTCAGTAAAACTCTAATCTCATTTTCGTCTTAAAAAACCCAGCCACCAATACAATACTCCTCATCTTCCTCTTCTTAGTACAATGAAAATCATTTATGGTGTTTAGATTCTTCATCTCTGATCCTTCATCTTACAGATTTTATCTTTTTTATAAGCTGACCTCTCGATTTAAACACAGCTCGAGAAAGGCTTTAAGCTCGGCTCGAGCTCGGCTTAAGCTCGGTTTGACCAAGCTCAAGCTCGGTTCGTGTTCGTTAAAATTTAAATGAACAGAGCTTGAACAGTCAGTGTTCGAGCTCGGCTCGCTTCGTTTACAGCCCTAGTTGCAAGAAGTCTGGAAACGGGGCAGATTTATCCAAAACGCTTCTAGAGCATTCCTAACCGACTTTACATAGATTTTTAGCATATTTTATGACATGTTAATTCTAGAATGAGTATTTCTAGCCATTGGATCATGTAATATTCTAGAGATATGATCTTAGCCATTGGTTAAGGAGGTGGAATGCCTATATAAAGGGCTTAACCCCTCATTTTATATTTAACCTTGCAAAGTGAGAGCTAAGAGAGCTTGGGGAGTGTTGTAAGCATTGTAAAATATATTTTTGAGATTTAAAGAGTGTTCAAGTTCCCAAAGTCTCCTTGCTTGCTTATTCTTTTACGCTTCCGCATTTTTAATCGCTTCCGCAGACGAGGGTCTAAGCCATCATCAAGGCTTGTGTTAAGGCTTTGCTAGCACATCATCGAGAATTGTCCAAGTGCTAGTGCCGCACGGTGCATAGTGAAAAACTCAGCCCGTGACAATAGGATTGAAATTATAGTGACATCCTTTTGTCAAGCATTTATGGAACATATAAATTTACAGAAAACCAAACAAATTTACATGTTATTCACTTGATCCTATGATCCCTATATCTGACTAGGGCCATAAACGAGCCGAACTACTAGTGAACTACTCGGCGCTCAGCTCGATCAAAGCTCGTTCGAGCTCGGTTCATTAATAAATGAGCTTGTTCGTGAACAAAATTTCAAGCTCATTATCGTAAACGAACCAAGCTTGAACAAGGGGATAGCATACTCAAAAGCTCGTGAACATGCTCGATAAGAGGCTCGCGAACTAGCTCGCCAACAGGCTCGTTAGTAGGTTCATTAACAGACTCGTTAACATAATTGAAAAGTTTAAACATTATATTTATAAAATAGATAGATCATGAAAAGTATAAAATAATGTGTGCAAAAAAAGAAAAGATGGATATAAAATCTAGATCCAATCCAATCCAATCCAATCCCTACCATATATATTCATCAGTCTTCATACGCTCAGTAAAACCCTAATTTCATACGAAAAAATGCAGCCGCCAACGCAACACTCATCCTCTTTTTCGTACACTGGAAATCATTTGTGGTGCTTCGATCCTTTATCTTCGATTCTTCATCTTACGGTATCTATCTCTTTTAAAGGCTCGAGCTCTCGATTTAAACAAAGCTCGATATAGGTTCAGAGTTCAGCTTGAGCTCGGTTTGACCAAGTTCGAGGTCGGCTCGAGTTCGTTAAAATTTAACAAACAGAGCTTGAACAATCAATGTTCGAGCTCAGCTCGGTTCGTTTACAGCCCTATATCTGACCCTTTTGTTTCCTCTATATAATTACATAGCCATCATTAGACATGTTCATCCGCCAGGCCGGGTTTTGATTGGGCATTTGACTAAAAGCATTAACCCAAGTCTGGCCCAGCCCACACTTTAGAACTTCGGGGCTTGGGCCGGGCTTATGAGGTCATTCCTAAGCCCGGCTAAGGCCTGTATAAATTTTTTTAATATTTTGTTTTGGATTTTAAAAAAATAAATGGACAAAATTATGTATAGCTCCATTATTTATTTGAAGTTCTTAATATATTATACAACTTATTGTATTTAAATTTTAAAATTCATTAATATAAAATATAAAAGTTGAAAGTAGTTATTTAATACAATATATAATATATATAAAAAATTAAATTATTATTCGTCGGATTGGGGTAGGGCCGGACTTGAGTATTTATACAAAAACCAAGCTCGGTCCATAAAACTTTGGGCTTTAGCGGGCTCGGGCTCGAGGTGGCGATGACAATCACACCCCGTCACCTCATCCAAAAATACCGATCGTGCTAGAGTATGGGCTATGAAATTAGCACTTCGCGGTACAAGATTAAAAGTGCAAGAAGAAAAGCTTCTACTTAGTTCTTTACAACCCGTAATTATTGAAGAAAAATAAGAAAGACCATAAGTTTTGCTACGTAGAGCGTCATAAATAATACTATTATCGACATCCAAGATCACATGAGTATAGCTAAGATCCTTTAGCCACGACAAGGCCTCGTGAATTGAAAGAGCCTCTGCCACTTCGATAGCCCTATTAGCCTCTGCCATGACATGGTATGACTATGATTTTGTTTTTTTGGTTTTCACCATGAGGTGGTCCTAGATGGGTTCCAACTGTGGGCAGTTCCTTTAAACCATATCAACATCCAGACTAATTTTCGATTGTCAATTTACGGGTACCTCGAATGACAGGATGACTGGCCCCAAGATTTAAGGTTGCTCCATGCACATCCCAGAATTCGATTCCTGGCGAATGCTTAAGGATAGATTAGTACCTACCATTAGACCAACCGTTGTATGACCATGATTTAATTGTGAACCTATACAACATGGGAATTAAATTTGCGTTCTTGCATTTATGTCAAACATGTGACTAGAGTTTTTTTTTTCAGTGCAGTCAATGGTCATGTTGGCTGACTAAATAAATTGAATGATAATGATAACTGTGTTCTAGGTAATAAAACTCAATATATCAAAGAGAGTTGGCTATCATGGCCCATAGCAAAGGGTTTTCTGGTCATTCAAGTTTTTAGGTTGTGTGGAAATTATCTTTTAAAAAAATTTAATCAAAACTATAGGTATTAGTAATTATTAATGGTTGAGGTTCTGTTTTCCGGATTTTTTTTTGTTTTGCTTATAAAATAAGTTGAAGTAAAATACAATAAAGGAACACGAACAATGTTTTCTCCTAAAAATAATGGGAAAACGTTTTCCACGCCAAAATAAAACACAAAAGGCGCTCTAAGCCCCGCACTCCATCAGAACTGCTCTTATTCTCGCCAACACCGCTCCTCTCTATTTCTTGCCGCCATCGTTCCTCTTTATTTCTTGCCTCCTTGCCTCATTGTCTGTAATTTCTACTTTTACTTTAATGTATGGTTTTTGTTTTTTTCCTTTTGTCATAGTCTTTAGCTTGTGATTGATTGCACTAATCGAAATTACTTTCCGGTAGACAAGCTCTTTGTATGTAGTTTTTTGTTTTTGCGCTTTGTTTTTGGGTTTATGAGTAACTTTTTTAAAACCCAACTTGAAATTGTTCCGTTTGATTAAAGCTTGAGTCTATTTTCTCATAAATCTATATCCGTATTATCTACTCATATTTTGGAATTGAATTATGTGGTTTTAATCATGCATTTGTAGAAGTTTAAGGCTCCATTAAAACTATGATTCCTGGCTAGCTAGTGTGATATCAGATTTAATTAGTACATGAAAGAACATAAATAGAGAAGAGATTAACTGCCCCTAACATGTATTTGATACAATTATTATTTATATTATTATATTTATAGATTTATTTATATTTATTTTTCTTAAATATGTTACAATTTTTATGGATTTAATTAAATATTTCAGTATAAACATATAAATATAATACACGGGTTCGAGTCCACATACGAGTGAGGTGGGGTGAGATTTTTTCATGTTATTATTGTAAGCCGAAATGAGATAAATTTTTATTTTAAAAAAGTATAATATACGAAAGATTTATGGTTGGAAAATATTTTACATTATTGCAACCAAACGTTTAAAAGTAATTTTCAATATTGTAATCAAACACACAAAAAAAATATATTCCTCTAAATATTATCCCTTACACAATATTTTTCTTTGCATAATATTTTGACGCAAACAAACATGACCTAAGTATATATTGCTTGATTATATTAATATTATATTGTACATTTAATTGTTAATTATTCGTTAATTTTTCAAATAAAATGTTATAATTATGCCCTGATCCTACATGACATCAATGATATGGTAGGTATGAGAAATAAGCTGCAGTGTATGGGGTACTAGTAATGACCTTTGAAGAACTAGAAAGAGAAATAGCATGGATAATGATTTTTGAAAGTTCAAAATGTAATTTAAGATAGATTTGGACATGTCCAGGTCGGTTCGAGGCTAACTAAAAAATTAGTAGCCTAAGCTTGATCTAATCTATACAAAACAGAAGTCGTGCTCGGTCTGCTTTGTAATATAATCGCCTAACAATTAGTTTTTAATAAAAAAATTAGATCATCAATTAATAAAAAATAATTATAATAAAATAATTATAACTAAAACACTTTATTTAGTGGTTTGTAGTTTATTACTAATAAGAAGGATCTTCTTGATAGGCTTTATAGTGCCCTAGTATTTTCCAAATTTGATTTAAAATCAGGTTATTGGCAGATACAAATTAATGAAAGCGACATCTATAAAACAGCTTTCAATGTACCTTTCGGTCAATATGAGTGGAAGGTTATGCCTTTTGGGCTTAAAAATGCCCCTTCGGAATTTCAAAATATCATGAATGATATTTTCAATCCCTATTCAGACTTTATAATAGTCTACATAGATGATATCTTAGTATTTTCAAAAAGTATTGAGATACATTTCAGACACCTTGAGATATTTAAAAAGGTTGTCATACAAAATGGTTTAGTAATATCTAAACCCAAAATGCAATTATTTAAATCTAATATTAGATTTTTAGGTCATAATATTGACAAAGGAAAAATAATTCCTATAGACAGAAGTATTGAGTTTGCGTCTAAATTTCCTGATGAAATTAAAGACAAAACTCAACTCCAAAGATTTTTAGGTAGTCTAAATTATATTTCACCCTACCTGAAAGATTTGTCTAAACATACTGCTATCCTATATGATAGACTTAAGAAAGAACCTAAACCCTGGACTAATAGTCACACAGAAGCAGTTACGTTAATAAAACAGAAAGTTAATAACTTACCCTGTCTTATGTTAGCTAATCCCAAATGGGAAAAAACCATTGAGACAGATGCCTCAGATATAGGCTACGGTGGTATTTTAAAACAAATATCACCTATTGATAAACAAGAATATCTTGTTAGATTTTATTCTGGTAAATGGAATGATAGCCAGAAAAATTATGCTACTATAGCAAAAGAAATTTTAGCTATTTTAAAATGTGTACTAAAATTTCAAGATGATTTATATAATCAAAATTTTTTAATAAAAACTGACTGTCAAGCAGCTAAATATATGTTTGACAAAGATTTTAAACATGACGTTAGTAAACAAATGTTTGCTAGGTGGCAAGCTCAATTAGCCCCTTTTGATTTTATTATTGAATATAAAAAAGGGACAGATAATAGCCTGCCTGATTTTTTGATAAGAGAATATTTGTCAGAAACTAATAGTTTCCATTCACATGTTGCAGGATGAGCACAAAAGGAAACAAGAATAGGGGAAACTCCTCTTATAGAGGACAATCCTCTCAAGGTCAAGGAAGAGGCCAATATTCCTCTCATAGAGGAAATGTGTTGGCACAGCATGGCAGTTCTAGGCTTATAGCCCAGAACCTTGTTTCAATTGAAAACATTGAGAAGGACTCACTTTATAAGGAGTTCCTTGCTTTTAAAGCTTCTCAGAAAAACCAGAGTAATACTCAGATTGCTTCTAGCAGTCAGTCTGGACCTAATACAAGTCCTTCTTATGCTAAAATTGTGGAAGATGATGATTCTGAAGACTTCCCTTATTTTCAGCATACTGAAAAAGAAGTTATACTTCTTTTAGAAAATGATGACATCAAAAGGAAAGATGATGTCTGGGATCTGTTCCAAAAATATTTGGACATCGACACAGGGATATCCTTTGCTGCCGGATCATATAAAGGCAGAGCCCATTTTGAACAAATTCTTAGGGCCACAGACTAATGGGAAATAACCCATTTCAAGGCAGGAAAGATATATACATTCAGTAAAGCCATTATCAAGCGTGTCATAACCGCAAGAGAATGGGGCCTCAGTACTCTAAAAGAAAGAGAGTACTTACATGCTGACAATAAGATAGCAATCAAATTCAACTATTGGGATTATGTTGAAGCGTTTCACAGGGTTTTATTATACCAAAATCCCTCTTGTAAACATACTTGGTTTATAAAATTTTGCCAAAATATTTACAAAAAGGATTTCCCTAACTGGTTTTATCAGTGGTGGCAATCTTTTGGTCCAGGAATTAATATATTGCTAGAGACATTTAAAGGATTATATTCTGAGTGGATAGATATATCTCCAAAGCTGATTGAGGCTCAGCAAGACAACAAATGGGTAGAAGGCCTACCTATTTCAAATTTTTTCATAGAATTTGGAATCCCTTATATCCTCAAATGGGATATTGAGTTTGGTTATACCAAGCAAAACATCCCTTGCATTTACAGGGTCTTCTCATCAAAATTTTGGAAGAAAATGATGAGAAATAATGAGAAAGGAATCCTTGAAGCTCAGGATACTATTGACTCCATTAAGTCAACTCTGGACTCTTATAGAGAAAATTTATCTCAAATTGAGACACCTAGTCCTTTCGAACCAATCACAAGAAAAATGAAAATGAAAGGACCTCTATCTAAGGAACAAATGATTTTCGCCTATATGGAGGCCATGAAATCTGACCTAAAGAAAAATTTTGGCATTAACATTCAGCCAGATATTTCTTTAACTGCTTCCTCTATAGGGGAAGATATTGTTATGGAGGCAGCCACTGCTACCAATGAAGCCATGCTTCAGGACTCCCAAGATCCTTTTGAGGATGAGTTACCTTTGGAGCAATTACTTGGTAATACCAAGACTAATCCTGCCAATAAATCAAAAGGCAAAGACAAATAATGTCTTAATAATATTTACTTTTAATAAAGGTAATATTTATTTTACACTTATAGTGTATTTTTGTACAGAGAAATATCTCTATCTTCTTGACTAACAGAGAATCTGCTTTTGCCGTCCCTATCCTCCAGCTTGCAGACCTGTCAGTCATCCTCTCCTTTCGGTGACAGCGCACCTTATCTTGTCCCCCTCTCTTGTCGGCCAGCAACGTCGCCTCGCTAGCTGCCTTTGTCGTCTTCTGCCGACGGCCGCGCCAGCTGTCTTTTGTCTTCTTCTGCTGACAGCCGCCTGTCACTATTCCCTTATCTTTTATTTTGTTATATTATATTTGTTTTTGAAATCTGTTTTCTATATAAACGGTTTCCTTCGTTTGTAATAATAAGAATGCGAAATAAAGAGCGATAAATTGTAATGATAGGTGTGTGTAGATTGTAATCATTAAGGAGGAGCCTTCTGACTCACTCCACCGTGTGCTCCGTAGGTATAATTCCTACACCTTGTAAATTTTTATTATATTAATAATATTTTGTGGTATTGCCTCCTAATATGGTAGGCTAATTACCTGTGTTAAATAATGCCATGAATACCTCTGAAAAATAGTATGTTTTAATATTATTGTTATGTAGACTAGATATATATAAAAGAATATTTAGGTCGTTCCACATACTTAGGTTGTATGAAATTAATTGGAAATTAATTTAGCAATAGCTCTATAAGATGATTATATGCTAGGCATTAGATATAATAATAGATTGGGTTAAAATTATTAGGACAGTCAGAACTTTATTAGTAAGCTCTTGTCGCATGTAGCTGTTAAGCCGGGAAGGCGTTTTAGGCATTTTATGTTGACTATGCTGAATATAATGTTTGTTGACAGTCCTAGTAACTTTGTAAAATTTATCCCCATATCTAGCTGTTATATTTATTAGCCTAGCATGATAATTATTTTGTTAAGCTATTATTAAATTTAGTTTCTGATAAAGATCTGCCAACCTAAGTTAGCAAAATGACCTAAGTATTCCTTTATGTATGGTCCGGTCCTGCTTGTCATATAACTAAATTTGTAATATAAGTAAAAAAATTAACATGAGAAAATAAAAATTTCAATAATATAGATTTTAATTAATTTTATATATAATAAATATATATTTATTTAATATTATTAATTATTAGTTTGAGTGAGTTTTATTATTAAAATTACGCCGTATTATTTTTATTCGGATCACTTTAAATTTAGGTCAGAACAAATCGTGCTTATTTTATAAATAATTTATCCAAATCTGCCCCATAAAAGACGGGTACAGAAAGGCCCGTTGTCAGTCCCCGAAAGGTGAACGAGGCAAAGTCCGTGGCAAAGGAAAAATGCCCATGCGAGATAACCATGGACATAGCCTTACAAGACATAAATAGGTGCTTGGGAAGGGCTGGAACACGCAGAAGTGTTGCCAGAAGATTCTAGAAGGTAGCCAGAAAGTACCAGAATAGTTGCAGAAACTCCGGAAAGTGTTGCCACAGATCCAGAAGTGTCCAAAAGGGTTGCAACAAGTCTGGAATATGTTGCTAGAAAGTTCCAGCCGACCTAAGCTAGATATTTTGTATATTTTAATGTAGGAAAGTCCTAGAAGGATGAATATTAACCCTAGGATCAAAGAAGATTCTAGAGGATTGATCTAGGCCATTGGTTGAGGAGGTGTTTAGGCTATAAATACTCCCCCTCCTCTCTCATTTTGTACATCCTGAGTTCTAAGCTCAAAAGCTCTCTTGTAACATTCTAAAGCTTTCCTTTGTGAAGTAATACTTTCTATACTTCTTCAGCTTGTGTCTCTTGTGTTCCTTTCATATCGCTAGTGAAGTTGTGATCGGGTTTGGCTGACTTAGTTCTCTCGGGGGCGAGAATCGAGCTAAGGCCACACGTACCATTAGCGGTGAATCAGCTAAGTGCGTGACACGTGGTATCAGAGCGGGTTATGAGTAAGGGGAATTCGTAGCTATGACGAACAACGTTGAGTCTAGCAACATGAATGAGGAGCAAGAGGAGCGTGGGCGTCCGGAAGCCCGCAACCAGTCGAAGAAGGCTCGGGAGAAGTGCTCTTTTGCGCAACGGGAGGTGATGTTCTTGGGACACAGGATTTGCGAGGGGAAAATCAGTATGGATGATGCTAAGGTGCGGGCTATTGTCGATTGGGAGCCGCCGAAAAATGTCTCTGGTTTGCGATCTTTTCTTGGCTTGGTGAATTATTATCGAAGATTCATCCAAAGTTATTCTCGACGAGCAACACTGTTGACGAATCTTCTAAAGAAGGACAACCCATGGAAATGGGATGACACTTGCCAAAAAGCTTTCGATGATCTAAAGCAAGCCGTGATGAGTGATCCGGTGTTGGCACTGCCGAATTATGAAAAGCCATTTGAAGTCCATACTGATGCATCAGATTTTGCGATAGGGGGTGTGCTTATGCAGGAGAATCACCCCATCGCTTATGAAAGCCTCAAGCTGAATGACACAGAGAGGCGGTATCCGGTGCATGACAAAGAGATGACGGCGATCATCCATTGCTTGCGGGTATGGAGGCACTACTTGCTTGGGAGTCGGTTTGTGATTAAGACCGACAATGTGGCTACGAGTTACTTCCAGAATCAGAAGAAGTTAACTCCCAAGCAAGCTCGGTGGCAAGATTTTCTTGCCGAATTTGATTACGTGATGGAGTACAAGCCTGGCAAGGCTAATGTTGTGGCTGATGCGTTGAGTCGCAAAGCAGAATTGGCTTCGGTGAGCATGGTGGAAAGCAATCTGCTTGAGCGAGTGAAGGAAGGGATGGCGAAGGATGACTTTGCTAAAAATCTCTTCGCTTTGACTAAGGAAGGAAAGACACGGCGGTTTTGGGAGCAGGATGGATGCCTATACATCATTGGCAACCGCTTATTCGTGCCTCGATGGGGGAACTTGAGGAAGGAGATAATCAAGGAATGCCATGATTCGATGTGGGCAGGACATCCGGGTATTCAGCGGACAATGGCATTGGTCGAGAGATCATACTATTGGCCGAGGATGGAGGACGAGATCGAGGGATATGTAAAGACTTGCCTGGTATGCCAACAAGACAAGATTGAGCAAAGGCAACCAGCGGGTTTGCTAGAACCCCTACCCACACCGGAGAGGCCATGGGAGTGTGTTACAATGGATTTTATCTCCGCCTTACCAACGTCAGAAGGGTGTGGTTCCATCATGGTGGTAGTCGATAAATTTTCTAAGTATGGAACCTTCATTGCTGCCTCGCGAGATTGCACGGCCGAGGAAGCCGCACGCTTGTTCTTCAAGCATGTGGTAAAGTATTGGGGCCTTCCGAAGAGCATCATAAGTGATCGAGATCCACGGTTCACTGGGAAATTTTAGAGGGAAATGTTCAAGATCATGGGGTCTGAACTTCACTTCTCAACGTCCTTCCATCCCCAAACTGATGGACAAACGGAGCGTGTCAATGCCTTGCTAGAGCTGTATCTTCGACACTTCGTTAGTGCCAACCAGAAGGATTGGGCAAAGTTGCTAGATGTTGCCCAATTTTCGTACAACTTATAGAGGAGCGAAGCCACCAATCAAAGTCCTTTCGAGATAGTGATGGGGCAACAGCCGCTAACCCCACACACCGTTGCGGTAGGCTACACGGGGGCAAGTCCTGCTGCATACAAATGGGCTAAAGGATGGCACGAACAGCTTGATGTGGCTCGCGTATACTTGGACAAGGCGTCCAAAAGAATGAAGAAGTGGGCTGACAAAAAGCGAAGGCCACTGGAGTTTCAGGTAGGCGATCTAGTAATGGTGAAGCTGCTCGCAGCGCAATTCAAGGCGTATCGCCAAGTGCATAAGGGTTTGGTGCGCAAGTATGAGGGACCCTTTCCAATTATCGCAAAAGTTGGCAAAGTGTCCTACCGAGTGGAATTGCCGCCTCAGTTGAAGGTGCATAACGTCTTCCATGTAAGTTTTCTCAAGCCTTACCATAGAGATAGCGAAGAACCTGAGCGTGGCACATCAAAAAGGGCACCACCTGTCATGTTAACCTCGTATGACCGGGAGATTGCGGAGATTATAGCGGATAGACTCGTTCATCAATGAGGCATTCCTGCACATACTGAATTCCTAGTCAAATGGAGAGGTTTGCCAGATAGCGAGGCATCTTGGGAGAAGGAAGCAGACTTGTGGCAGTTCAAGGAGAAAATCGAGGCCTACAAGAACGGGAAGCTTGACGAGGGCGTCAAGGACTCTGGTGGGGAGAATGTCAGTCCCCGAAAGATGAACGAGGCAAAGTCCGTGGCAAAGGAAAAATGCCCATGCGAAATAACCATGGACATAGCCTTACAAGACATAAATAGGTGCTTGGAAAGGGCTGAAACAGGCAGAAGTGTTGCCAGAAGATTCTAGAAGGTAGCCAGAAAGTACCAGAATAGTTGCAGAAACTCCGGAAAGTGTTGCCACAGATCCAGAAGTGTCCAAAAGGGTTGCAACAAGTCTGAAATATGTTGCTAGAAAGTTCCAGCCGACCTAAGCTAGATATTTTGTATATTTTAATGTAGGAAAGTTCTAGAAGGATGAATATTAGCCCTAGGATCAAAGAAGATTCTAGAGGATTGATCTAGGCCATTGGTTGAGGAGGTGTTTAGGCTATAAATACTCCCCCTCCTCTCTCATTTTGTACATCCTGAGTTCTAAGCTCAAAAGCTCTCTTGTAACATTCTAAAGCTTTCCTTTGTGAAGTAATACTTTCTATACTTCTTCAGCTTGTGTCTCTTGTGTTCCTTTCATATCGCTAGCGAAGTTGTGATCGGGTTTGGCTGACTTAGTTCTCTCGGGGGCGAGAATCGAGCTAAGGCCACACGTACCATTAGCGATGAATCAGCTAAGTGCATGACACCGTGCTCTCATCTAATTTTAGAGAAAATTTAGCTTTTCATTCTAGTTTGGAGAGCTTTTTCTTTCACTCCAATTAGTTTTTTTTAATATTTATAAATATTTTTGTTGAAATAATTTTATTTGGAGTTTAGTAACAGTTAAGGCTCATCATCCCTCCTAACAAGTGTATTTAGTAGGATTTGAACCTTGTTCTCTTCCAACTTGCACAACCTACTTAATCAACTGAATCTGCTTAGCCAACTGAACTACACGTCGTGAATTTCACTGCAATGAGTTTGAATGCCTGGTATATTTGATAATTTCGTATGACGTATTGAGCTATCTATATACCGGACATCAATTCAATTGAAAAACGTTAACTACCACAAATGGCATTAATGTTATCAAATGGAATTGTAGTTCCCTAAAAATATTTTCTTATCAGTTCCAACGTCAAACTTATTTCTTCTATTAGTGATTCAAAAAAATCAACACCCCAAATTCTAAATTTACCAGAAACACAAACACATCAAGCAAGATAATGACAATATATTGTATTGTTGCGTTTCTAAATTCTTCCTCGCCCACTCATGAATTAACTTTACAAAAACTGAGAATATGAGATGTAGTATTTTAATAAAGGCCACGATGTTTTCAATTTTTAAAAGCTGAACTGAAACTTATTTTAATATAAATTTATAATTACGTATAGTAGAATTGAAGTAAATTGAATTAAAATGAATAATAGTTTAAGAGAATAGAACTTAAGAGCGCGTCAATATTCATACTGAGCATGGCGCATACTATAAATACAATCTAAAAGAATTATCTTTGTTGTATAGCTCTTATCTTTAAAAGAATTATGAATTCTAAAACGTGTGATTCACAATGCCACGCATTGATATTCCCTTTCATGGCCAAAGGCCATACAATTCCGCTCCTCCATCTAGCTCACCTCCTCCAACGCCGTGGCATTTTTGTCACAGTCTTCACTACTCCGGCCAACCATCCTTTCGTTGCTAATTTTCTCTCCGGCACTAACGCCGATGTCATTCCCCTTCCCTTCCCTAAAAACATAAACGAAATTCCAACAGGCGTTGAGAGCACGGATAAGCTCCCTTCTATCTCACTGTTTCCTCAGTTCACTCTCGCTACTGTATCAATGCAACCGGCGTTTGAAAAAAAGCTCGAAATGCTCTCCGGCGCAAATTTTCTAGTCTCCGACGGTTTTCTATGGTGGACGGCTGAATCCGCAGCAAAATTTTGGATTCCTAGGTTGGTGTTTTATGGTATGTCGAATTACTCCGGTTGTCTGTCAAAATGTGTAGCTGAGAACAGGCTTTTGTTTGGACCTGAATCAGATGATGAATTAATCACTTTGCCTGAGTTTCCATGGATTAAAATTACAAGAAATGATTTTGAATCGCCGTTTAGAGACGGTGACCTTGAAAAACAAAAGACTCCCCATTCTGAATTGTTCCTCCAATGTTTTGCAACATCAAGTGAAAGTCACGGTTTTTTAATAAATAGTTTCTACGAACTTGAACCTGTTTTTGCTGAACATGCCAACCAACATATGAATCCAAAATCCTGGTGTATTGGACCACTGTGCCTAGCCAAGACACAGACTTTATCACAAAATGAGAAACCCAATTGGATAAAATGGCTAGATGAGAAGCTAACTGAAGGCAAGCCAGTCCTGTACGTTGCATTCGGGTCTCAAGCGGAGATTTCAAGCAATCAGCTGAGAGAAATAACCGTTGGGCTAGAGGAATCAATGGTGAATTTCTTGTGGGTGACAAGGAAAACTGAAGATTCAGAATTGGGAGAAAAGTTTGAAGAATCAGTGAAAGGGAGAGGGATTATAGTGAAAGAATGGGTGGATCAAATGGCGATACTAATGCACAAAAGTGTGGGAGGTTTTTTGAGCCATTGCGGGTGGAATTCGACCATTGAAAGTATATGTGCAGGGGTTCCGATTTTGGCTTGGCCAATGATGGCTGAGCAGCCATTGAATGCGAGAATGGTAGTAGAGGAGCTAAAAGTAGGATTGAGAGTTGAGACATGTGATGGGTCAGTGAAGGGGTTTGTGAGGAGTGAAGGTTTGAAGAAGATGGTGAAGGGATTAATGGAAGAAGAGATAGGGAAGGAAGTTAGGGATAATGTGAGGAAATATTCAGAGATGGCAAAGAAAGCTATGGAGGAAGGGATTGGATCGTCTTGGAAATGTTTGGATGTTCTTATTCAGGACATTTGCACTGGAAAAGGAAACATAAACGCCGGAGAGGCATAATTAGTACGTTATTACTATTTATCTAATATGCCAACTTTAGACTTACACTCTCGTATTTCTATTTATTTTCAGTAGTTTACTCTATTACTCATTTTAGTACATTTAAGTGGAAAATAACAAATCCTTGAGTGCCGTTTGGTTCGCGTAATTGCTATTCCATTGAGTAAAAGAAAAATGAATGAAAAACGGTTAGAAGTAGTAGAGTATTTGTCTAGAATCCACCATCGGATGGAATACTAATTCTCATCTATTACACATCTCATTCAATAGCTATTCCTATTTGAAATGAAGAAATAGCGATTCTATGAGACGTGTAATAGTTAAGATTAACTATTCTATTCGATAGCGGATTTTAGGCAAATACTCTACTATTTTTAACTATTTTTTCGTTTATTTTTCTTCTATACACAGAATAACCAGTGAATTAAATCGAACGGACCCTTAGGATATGCTTGGAAGTAAATGTTGTAAGTATTATAAAGGAAAAGAAACGAAAAGATGGAAATATGATATGTGATAAGATTGCGTATTATTGTGTTTGGAGGAAGGAATTGATTTTTTAAAGTAAAGGAAACATCAAGTTACTTTTATATTCACTTTCAAATAAAAATATTTGTAGATAAAATAAAAAGATATAAGGCTAAAGATGTACTTTTACACTACCTTCCCCTCAAAGGTGGGGATTGAATTTGAGCATAATGGCTGTAAATGTAGGGAGCACGCTCCTTTCAGTTTCTGTCCAATTCTTTGTTTTCTTCCTCCTAAGCATGTGAAACGTTTTCCCCTCCCTTACTCTTTCCTCAAATTATGCTTCCCAAGCAAACCCTCTTTCTGGTTTTACTATAATGCAAGGTCTGGTTACCCTTAAATTGTTACTTTTATCCTTTAAGCCAATCTAAATGTTTAGAGATTTTTTAAAAATAAATTTGAGAAATTTTGAAATTGAAGAACATGAATCACAATTGATGTATTGGGTATTGTTATTTTTGGGCCATATGCATAAAAACGTCCAAATAGCCTATTGTTCTTCCCCAACTTTCAAAAGAACCTATTACCTCCTTCAATTTGGTAATTATGCTCCTATTACACGCCTAAACTGACATGTCAGCGAGTTGAGAGAGCATAATTGAGGGAGGTAATAGGTCTTTTTAAAAGTTGGGGCGGATAATACGAGCATAATTACCAAATTAAGGAAAATAATAGGTTCTCTTGAAAGTTGGAGGAGCTTATTTCTGTCCGAGACAAATTTAGGATGTCCTTATTATTACAAATTTCTTTTTCATGAAATTCATGGAAGTCATTGTGTATAGTTTGGTCATATACTATTAGTGTTCAATTAAATTAGTTTGAGGGTGAACTTAAAAAAGATACCTTGTGGTTTCACTCATTTGTAAAACGGGGTTTGAGAAATTTTTTTTATAAAATGGGGTCTGTGGTTTTAAAAAATTTGTAAAAAAGTGCCTTTGGCTTCCAAGTAGTAGTATTACATTAAATATTTTAAAAAATTTAACATTTTAATAATTTAACGTTATTATTTAAAAATTATAAGTCAAAGTTTGAGTAATTTTCGGAGATTTTTTTTATTTTTTATGATTTTTTATAGTTTGTTATCATAATTTAATTAAAAAAATATTTACACTAGTAAAAAAAATTTAAAATTTTTTACTGATGTGTATTATATTTTTAATAATTATCCTGCAAAAAATCAGATAAAAACGAACAAGATTACCCATTTTCGTGACATAATTTAATATTGAGGATCCTTTATTTGTAATTTTTTTGAAATCACATACTCTATTTTGCAAAAAAAATTCCTCATACCCCATTTTGTAAATTAGTGAAATCACAAGGTACTTTTTTTAAGTTTACCCTTAGTTTTATGCATGAAAACTATAAATTTTATGAATTAAATGAATTGAATTTCTTCCGATAGATTGATGTTAACACACTATGCCCAACTTTCATATAGGTATAGACCTGTTCAAGCGACCCATGGTTCGTTCAGTCCGCCTAAGGCAGAGCTTTATGGGTCGGGCTTGGGCAAAAATATTTTAGTTAAAACTAGGCCCGACCTAAACCTATCAAAGTCCAAATATATAATGGGTCGGACTTAAATTTCATATAAAAATTCAAGTCCGACCCGGCCCGAGACTATAATAATTATAATAATTATACTAGTGATGCTATAATGTAAACAATATTAACAAAGTTTCGGTTGGTGGGGATAATAAAAATAACAGCAGTTTTGATACTTTATATTGAGACCAGCAAGCAACTACGTTTTTAAAGTTTAGTTATATGGATTTTGTGCAAATCAGTATCTATTCATTATAGCTCCTCAATACTAAACAAAGAAATAATTTCCTATTCGTTCGAGCTTCCAACTCCTCATTTTAAGGAGTGGGGTAATTTAAAATGTAATCACTTGGGAAAGAGGATTGTTTGTTTGGTCCGGTCTAGCCCAAGCCTGCATAATATTTATATGAGTTGGATTGGGCTTAGACATAATATTTTTTTATGTGGTCCAATAAGCCCTGTCTCATACCTGCCCTAGCCCACTGTTGAACAGTTCTAAATAGGCATAAGGACAAGTAAAAGTAAACCAAACCTGCATTGATTTATTATTATTTATCCAGCATAAACAAAATCTCTCCATGTTCTACTTTTTTTTTCAGTCAAACATTTTAACCAGTTTGATTTAAAACTAGCTATTTATGGATGTAAAGACCTCTATGGTCCTATTGTATAACTCAAATGCCCATTTAATATCTGATCTATTGAAATCGCTTATTTAGTACTTTACCTATTAATTTTTAGTATATTTAATATTATTTTAAACGGTATGAGCTTGTGAAGTACACTCACGGTTAAAAGAAAGTGTGATAACGGAGATCATCTTTCATTTGAATTATTCTTTACCCATTAAAAACTTTGGTCCAACTGAATCGCCGTTGACGGCGGAGAACGTCTTTCATTTCTCTTGTTGGCGCTCACTAACTACCCTACCCTGGTCCACCGCAAAAATCCGACATAGGACGGCGTGCACTAGTTTGGACTCAGTTCCAAAGGCAGTGCAAATATTCTGACCTGGACTCGAATTAAATTTGGGGAAATATTATTGATTGGGATTCTAATTTGGACTACAATGGAAGGAGGAATTCTACAGGAACACTATAATAGTCAATGGCTTGTCTTCGCTACACTTACTGACAAGCTCTCATATTGATTTCAGTTAATCAAGTTCGTCTGGTTTCTTGAATGGACAAGTCAGTTTATTTATGGAATTGCTGATATTGTTCTCTATGATTTGAATTCTTGAAGGAAATCGTCTGATTAAATGCAGCTCTGGGTACATTGTAAAAATACCATTGGCTCCACTCGAGATCACACCTTTGATGTAATTTTTTAATTAACCTCTTTCTCAAACCAGAGCTTCATATATTTTTTTTATTCATTGAGGAAGATGAACTCGTTTTTGTAATTGATTTCAAAAAGTCACTGAAAAGGGATTTTGAGTGGAGTAGAAGACATTGATTAATAGGCGAAAGCAGATGCAAAAGAGGATAATTTTCATCTACATTTTTCTTAGATTTGTCTTCGGTTAAACACTTGTTTACTCTCAAGTTAGTGTAGCATCTTAAGATACTCAAATTCAATAGATAGCCATCAAATAAGCGATTTCAATAAGTCGGGTATTAAATAGGGGATTAAGATTCTCTAAAGTTAGGAATTGGTAAAGTTGTACATTTCAGTCAATCTCATCCATCTATTGAGTTTTAATGGTTCAGATTGAGTTTTAGTGGTTTGTAGGGTCAGCAGTAAAATTAAATCTGAACCATCAAAACATAATAAATGATTGAGATTAACAAAAATATATAACTTTATCAATTGCGAATTATAGCGAATATAAATCCGGGTATTTGGGTTATACACTACGACCTAAAAAGGTCTTTACGTCGCTGTTTATGTTATATGTGTAAACGCCTTTCTTCTGAATTGAGATGCCCAAGTCCAACAAGATACCCATTTGGGCCTTGAAACTGGAAAAAGGCCCAATTGGTACTCGAAGCAAAACAATGGCGGGAATTCTTGGCGCCATAACAAACTGTGAAATTGCCGATTCTACCCATCCCCATTCCTGGTCTATTCAAACACCCAATTTTTACACTTGCAATCGTCGTAAATTCGTAATCACGTAAAACACAATGGCCGAAGCAGCAGGAATTCAAAACGGTAGCCCTAAAATCATACAAAATGGTGTCCGCCACATCTCTGAAACCATAATCCCTTTCTTTAAGGTCAAAAAGCTCTCCGAAAACGCTGTTTTGCCGTCCAGGGGCTCTCCCCTCTCTGCCGGCTACGATCTTTCCAGGTACGTTTTCACAAAATTGAATTGCAGTTTCATCTTATCCTCTATCTCGATTTCGGAGATTATAATCATGTTTTTTGTTTAATTATTACGATTTCAGTGCGACTGAGACGAAGGTGCCTCCAAGGGGGAAAGCATTAGTCCCTACAGATCTGAGCATTGCTGTACCTGAAGGAACTTATGCTCGCATAGGTATTTCAAATCATTCATTTGTTTGTTTTTCTTTAATGACTCGCCTAGTTTGCGGAATTTTCATTTTGTGGAATAGAATTAAAAATGAATACAAAGATGTTAAATTTAGTAGGGTACATGTCAAGAATTCGTGCAGTTTCTACACATCTCATGGAAATAGCTATTCCATGTGATGTATAAAAACTAATAAAAGCTATTCCGTGCCTTACACAGATTTAGACATATACTCTGTTAAATTTAATGTCTTTTCGTTCATTTTTAATTCTATTCCACGGAATAGGGATTTTGCAAACCAAACGCCTTTAGGTGTGTTCGATTTTTATGGAATTGCGGTTTTTATTGGTTGGTTGATTGAAGCACCGAGATCTGGACTGGCGTGGAAGCACTCCATTGATGTGGGAGCTGGCGTGATAGATGCAGATTACAGAGGTCCAGTAGGGGTGATATTATTCAACTATTCGGATGTGGAATTTGAGGTGAAAAAGGGGGATAGAATCGCACAGTTGATAATTGAGAGAATTGTAACACCAGAGGTAGTTGAAGTAGAGGATTTGGGTGCAACTGTGAGAGGTGAAGGAGGTTTTGGTTCTACTGGTGTCTGATTTTCTTGTATTTAATGTCTATCCTTTATCAATTGCTTGTAATTTGGTTAATTTAGCTTAATGCAATCCATCCTATTTGCGTATTCACATCACAGTATTTTATGAATTTATTATATCATTATAGTATAGAAATTTCACCAAGAAAGATGAATTACAAATGACAGAAAGATAATATGGCTTCTGAAATACATCAATATAAAAAGCTCGACTTGATTTGTTCATGAACAAATTGGGCTCGGTTTGTAAATGAACTGAATATGAATAAGCCTATGCTTGGCTTGAATGCTCGCAAACAAGCCCGATTAAAGGTTCATGAATGAGTTAATCAACTAGCTCGATTAAAGGTTCATCATGAATAAGTTCATGAACAAGCTCGATTAAAGGTTCATGAATAAGTTCGTTAAAAGCTTGTGAACTATTTTTATTATCATTTTTACACATTAAAAATAAAATTACAATAATTTGAAGCTCGTGAACAAACGATTTGTTAAATGAGCCGTTAAAGTTCAACTTCACCAAATAGAGACAAAAGCACATGTGTTTTGGACGAAATTGTTCCCCAGCATCTAAATTGTTTTTTAGTACATACCCACAATCAACTATGCTTCTCTGCCTACATTGGCCGGCAACAAGAATAACAAGGGACAAAATCTATGGCGATGACATTTATTTTATTTTATAATTGTCAACGCAATCTCAAATCTCCTCACAATATCTTTCTTCTCATCTCTTAGTCTTATTCCTCCCAAACCAATGGCTAACACTATGTATTTCAGCACACTCATTTTGATGCACACTATTAGACTAGCAGTGTCTACTAGCTGCAGCCTTGATTTGCCCTTTTCGATAACCCGATACCATACTAAGAGTTGCAAAGAGGGAGAAAATTGCTGTGGATCAGCATTTCATGCTTACTTACATGCCCTTGGGCTAAGGGCTAATCACACAGGACTTATATTCCTGAATCCCGACGATCAAACAAGTTGCCTATCTGAAATTAAGAAATCTGGAGTGGCTGATGTTTTCAATTGTGGGATTGAGAGATTGACAAGTGGAAATGGAGGGTGTTCTGATTATTATGTTTCCAATATTACCCTCAGGTTTCAGAAAAGTTTCAACAGATTGACTCGAAACTGCAAGCTTCATCAGGGCTCTTCTAATGGGGAATCAGACAGATTTTGTAGTTCATGCAAAAAGAGTTGGAAGGATATAGCTGATGAGTGCTCGATGTCCGATTCAGAAACTGAAATCTGTAGATTTGCAGTCCTGATTTCACTAATAAGTACCGCAATTAACGATGAATCTCTTATCCATAGGGTGTACAGTTGCCTCCTGAACCAAAATATCAATTCAGATCCAGTCGAACCAGATGGCGAAAGCAAATCGAAAATGAGCACAGGTTGTTATGATATCAGTTAGTACATATGATTCTTTTTTCTTTAATTGATTAAGCTAACCATGGAGAATTTTAACAGGTATCTGGATTCTGATGGGATGTCTAATTGGGGTTGTAGTGATCAGCATTGTCAATATATTTGTGTGTCGAAGGCGTTCCAAGACAAAAATTCCTCCCCAAAAGAACGGTATCTTCCCTACCGATACTTTATTCTAGAACTTAAAATTACATAACTTTATCTTATTGTGTTAATTTAACTTTCAGCATCTAGAAACCTGAAACTAAAAGAATCCCATTGCCGAAAATTTCCACTGAGGGACGTCTATTCTGCTACAGAGAATTTAAACAACAAGAATCTCATTGGAGAAGGAACTGCAGGCGAGTTACAGGACTCGAAAAAACGGTTCAAAACCTAGTCCTAGTACATAGAAACAAGTACTTAACTAACAGGCCTTTGTTAATGTGGCAGGGAAGGTGTATAAAGGAAGACTGATAAATAATCAGGAAGTGGCAATCAAGCACATAATGAATGATGGAAATGCCGAAACTTTTGCCAGGGAAGTCACGAGCTTGTCGTACGTTAGACACCCAAACCTCGTAGCATTGCTAGGCTATTGTGCAAGACAAGCTGAATGTTTTCTTGTCTATGAGTATTGTCCCAATGGAAACCTCTCGCAATGGATTTTCGGTAAGGATAAAATCCTGTCGTGGACCCAACGGATAGAGATCGCCATTGATAGTGCTCGAGCTCTTTTATTTCTTCACACATATTCAGAAGGCTGTATTGTTCACCGCGATATTAAGGTATTCATTTTCTTGCCTTATCCAGAACTATTTCGTCTCGAATGAAGTTCCTAATGTTTTTTTTGGCAGCCAACAAACATTCTTCTAGGTCCAAATTTTGAAGCAAAGCTCTCAGATTTCGGGTTATCTAAGGTTTTTAATCTCGGCGAGACATGTGCAAGTTCAGAAGTGAGAGGAACATTTGGTTATGTCGATCCTGAGTATCAAAATAACCGACTAGTTACTGCCTCTGGCGACGTATATAGCTTTGGAATAGTACTGTTACAAATCCTGTCAGGAAAAAAGGTTATTAATATGGATCTAAGCAAACCAATGCCATTGGGTAAAATGGTCAGGACTCAAGACAACACATGATTTTTTTTCATTTATATTAGTTTCCGAATAGTTTAAAAATTTATGTTTCGGTTTTGGCAGGCTAAGTCCCTTATTAAAGGCAGAAGCATAACTGAATTCGCGGACCCGAAGCTAGAGGGGGAATATTCAGCAGAAGCTTTTGTGGTGATATTTCAGCTGGCATTATCATGTACAGCACTAAAGCAACAAAGGCCATCAATGGAGCAAGTTTTTAAGAAGTTAGAAGAAGCTCTTGATGTAACAAAAAGAGCCAAGGCTCCTAGCCCCGAGTCCACACCAGATCGGCGGTCAATTCAATCGAGCCAAAAAATTTTGGACTGCTAGATTATTGGTTTAGAAATATTTACGAATTTCTGTTAGGAACTGTATTTCAATTAGTTGTTTGAGTTGAAAGTAGTGTTGATTAGAACAAATTTTGCAAACAAAACCAAATTACAAGAACATAATCACAGTTTGAGACATGAACTATGAGTTTATAACTATGGATTTGGAACTTGTTAGAGTGGTTACCTAAGTAAGCCGTGCCTAATGCAAAAATTGAACAAGTTAATTTTGTCTGAAAACAAGAAAATGAGAAGGAAAAGGAAAAAGAAAAAGAAAAGAAAAAGAAAAATAAATTCAATTGTACGCCTAATTAGTTACCTCAAGCAAATGAGCAATAAATCTAATGAAGATGCAGAACAAAACAAATCAATGCGTTTGCCGGGAGTCGAACCCGGGTCTATTGCTTGGAAGGCAATTATCCTAACCGTTGGACTACAAACGCTTGCATGTCACCAATTTGAGGTTGTATATACTTAATAATTATTAATTTACGAGCTCTAATACATGATACGTATTAGTATGTAACTATTTATGTAGAAATATTATAAAAGAGAAGAAATTAGGAAATGGTAATTCAGATAAATACGACTGATGTTGGAAAAAGTTGGTCTGCCTGTGATCGGGTTAATTGGGTCAAAAGGTTCGATCTATTGATCTATTTAATTGGAAACTAATTAAATTAACAAATTTTTTTTAAAAAATTTATCTCATATGGGCTTACAATAATAATAAAGGAAAGCCTTATCACACCCCGTCCGAATGTGGACTCAAACCCCGACCTTTAGGATTATAGCTTTAAGGCTCAACTACTAAATCAAGTCTTTACCACATTAAGTTTAGGGACTTAATTGAATTATTTTATGACTTAATTGAAATAAGTTTTCTCCATAGAGAGTAATGAAAATCTTTCTATTTTCTAACTCTATAAGTAAACGTTCGTTGAAACGTTTTTAGATTGATGGAAAATTTATTTTTCTCTCTACAATTTTTCTCTCCCGAATTTTTTCATACGACGAAGAAATCCCGTAAAATCAATTGTTATCAATCTTCTATCGATGCAGAAGTCGTGGACACTCGATTGTTCTCCGACATATTGTGAGATAGATTCAACTTTACATGCAAAATGTGTCATTACAATATTTTTCGATTGCGAACACAGAAAAAATATACGAATTCGTTCCTTTTTCTTTCATTTTCCATCAACTAATTTTTTAAAATTTACGTATTGTCGTTGCATTGAATATAAAAGTGACACATCCAACATTAACTAAATAGAATTGCTTTAAAGGAACTTTAAATTGTTCATCAGTGTTACATCGATTAAAAAGTGAAATGTATAGATGATAAGCATGGAGTCATTTCATTTCACTTTAGACTCAAAAATTAAATATTTGCATCAAATTCTTTTTAGAGTAATAATATTCTGTCATTTATCAATTATAATAGCAGTAAGTTAAACTGAATGCTACCACTTATCCTTATCTATGTAAGTTTTCCATTTATCAATAAATTGAACTCATTATCAGAAAAAGATAAATCAAATCCACATGATGTCATATATAAATAATGCCCATAGATAATATAATCTTAAATTTAATGTGGAAGTTACTATCTTAACAAACTAGGCAATGTCATATATTTCTTTTTAACAATATTTTGTTCTACTTTGTTTTATTATATTTATTTTATCTTTTATTTTTAAATAAAAACATTACAATTGCATTTACAGAAAGAAAATCTCTATCCAATCTGATTATGGTTCGAAACTAGGACCTCTAAGGTCACAAACTCAAAAATTTGACCACTAAGTTAATTATTCTAAACTATATTAAAACCTCTAAACATATGTAAGTGATTTAGTTTAGTCTTGAGACTAAATCTATAGGTGCTCAGGTCAAATTAAATGTGGTGATAATTTTTTTTTACATTTGATAAAAGTGCATTTATGCAAATTAAAATTAACTCTAAAATTTAATTATGTAAGAACATTTATTAACACGAAAAAAAAATTAAGCATGATAAAATTGAAAATACTAATAATTAGCAACATTTTGATATTATGGCCTTTAAAGATTCACATGTTAACTGTCAGAGGGACTATGAGTGTATGACAATATTGATTCACACTATACTGTTCAGAGATATTTGATTATGTGATTATATAATTTTATAATAATACTTTAATTACAGATAATTAATCTCAATATACTACTACGATGCCATCTTCACCCAGAATATTATTTAATTTTAATTTATACATTCCATTTTCCATTTCTTGATTATTCTATTATGTGAAAAAAAGATAATGTAAATCTAGATAGCTGTATTATTTTAATTATAGAGGAACATAATAAAACCCGAATTCAATGGGCTTGCTTGAAGACATCATCTTAATATTGGCTGATATAATTTTATGATTTCTGAATTCAGTTGATACTAATTTGGGATCTCTTATTTTAATGATATTGCTAATTTATTTAATTCATGCATCCAATTCAATAATTTAACTTCGATATGCTAATTTTTTTAATCTAAAGATTGACTTATAATGCCGTCCGACTGTGATATCAGCTGCATAAAATTGTATTTTAGTGCATATATAAAGGAAGTTCATGAATTGGAAAATTACAGATTTCCGAAAATCAAGAGATTTGTTATACAGTTCTTGCAAATAATTTAGAACATAAACAGAGTTCTCATTTTAAAATATTATTATACTAATATGTATATTACTATGCAGCAATAAATATGACATTTCACCATATATAATTCTTTTTCAGAAAAATAAAACTTATTGTTAAAATTAATGTAGTCATAAAATTTTAAAAGTATTATCATACAAATCAATGACATATAAATTTTAAGACTATGATAACTCTTTTTATTATTTTCAATTACTATTATATCAAAATTTATTTTTTTAGTGACAAATTTTGTTGTCAAAGCTATCATTTGTTGTATTAATATGAGAGTAAAAGACAATAAAAACGGATGCATGAATTATCACTACATGATATCATGGGTAGATAATGGTATTTGTGCAAAGGAAACTAAGGGTGCGAGAATTCATTGAGAAACCGATTATAGCTTTTTCGATATAGAATATCAGTTTTTAGTGTTTGCTTACACTTTGAAGATAAAAATATTAACAATATTTAAGAAACTATTAGCAACTAATATTAGTACTAGAGGAGTGAGGACAATGCAAGTTGACAAAAAAAATTCACTTAAAATCCATGATACATATCTTAAAACCTAAAAAGAAAATCAAAGAAGAAAAAGGAAAAAAAGAAAAGAAATGGAGACCTCAAGAATGAACATTTTAGTGGGCAAGTGGTCACCCACTCAATCAAGAAAAAGAGAAAAAGAAATAAAAATGAGAAATTGTACAAATTCTTTCTTGTAATGGATTTGACATGTAAATTTGGTTTATGTCTTGTGTTATGTTATGCCCACTTATTTTGTTTTGTTGTTATAGGTCTCCACCAACAATTGTTTATATTTCATTTTAATATTTTCGATTTATATCATTTATCTCTTCTCTTATCTTAATTTTCCACCATATACATCTTTTCTTATCTTGTACCAGATAATCTTTGCATTTAACCTAATTTTAATTCAGATGAAGCAATTTAGTGCAATTAAAGATAACAAAGTTTTATTGTCTATCCCAAATTCAAAATCAATTGTCTCAATGAAAGCTCCATTCATATATTTGTTAGAGTGGAATCAGGTTCAAATTTCACTAAATACATTTATTGGAAGAGTTAGGAGCCTTAATTATGATTAAAGCCCGAATAAAATTATCTTAATGAAGATACTCGTAAATACTACCAAATTGAAAGCTCCATTCATAAATTTTCTCAAGAACAACTAATTTTGAATTCGAGAAACCAATTTCAAATGAGCTCTTATCATGTACTCCCTTCATCTTTTTAAAATAGGCATTATAGCCTAAAATTGGATTACCAAAATACTTGTCATTTGCATTTTTCTAATTATTTTTTTCATTATTCTTCCAATTATGTCCCTTAGTATTAATTGCATTTGGGTTGAAAAGTTAAAGCATTAATTTGAGATACAAGGGTAAATTAGTATTTTCTTATCCTTAATAAATGAGTTTATTAAGAAGCGTAAAACTTATAAAAAGATAAGTAAAAAAATATAAAGGAAATATTTCCTATTTATAGTATGAAACTAAAAATTCCAGCTTTTTTGTGAAAATAGATTTTCAAATGGGATATGTGACAAGTGTCTTTAAAGTTCACAAACAATATTTATTTAGTCTTCTAAAACTTAGTGACTAAAGACCGGTTTGAGGAGAGCATGTGTTTGATGCATAGCTCTCTATTCCTATATAAATAATAAGTTTTAAAAATTACTTTATGTTATTATTTTTTTATTATTTTATATATTTTAAGAATATTTATTATTTATGTAGAGAATAAGGAGCAGTATATTGAATGTATGGTATAATTTTTCGTGATACAGTATTTTCAAGCTCAAAGTTGTTGTCTCAAATTGAACAATGATTTTTGAACTTGGAATTAGAAATGGGCATTAATCCGTTGGCCCGCGAGACCCTCTTTTATAGGCCGGATTTGGATAAACTAATTAGAGGTTAGGCTCGGCCCGACCTGAATCCAAAGAGGCTCGAAGAAAGTATGGAATGAACTTGGTTTTAGTTTTAAAACCCAAGTTCGGCCCGCCCTGCTCGAACTACTAAATAAATATATTAAATAAATATATATTTATTATTTATATTAGTAATAATTATTAAAATTTTTAAAATTTATCATAAAATTTAGCTTCAAAACTAAATTTTGTGACTTATATTGGAATTTTAGTTATAAATATTTAATTATAATAATTTTTTTATTAAAAAATATTTTAATTTTTTTAAGTATATATATTAATTGGTAATCCTGCGGACCGGACTTGGGATTTGATTATTTTATAAAGGCTGGCTTTGCTCAAGCTCGACTTTTATTTTTTATGGGTTGGGCCGGGCTTGAACTACTTATTTTTTAGTTAGGTCTGATTGAGCCCAACCCAAACTCGACCCTGTCCGGGCCATGCCCAGGTCTACTTGGTATAGCAATCCTAAAGGTGCTCTTCTCATACCAAATCAATAACATAAAATGTTTTCTTTGACCTTCAAAATTAACTTCTAAATCTTGTTATTATGGAAATGTGCTCTCCAATTTTATGAGTATTCGTGTATTTGAAACCTTAGTTTAGAAGAAAATTTTGTTCAAATTATTTTAATTTTATGCATGACATTTGTAAATCTCGTCCATAAAAAAATGAATTGAATCGAACTCAAAATCAATAATGATTTTATTATCAGATTACAATTGGATGAGCAGATAATAAGTAAAACAAGTTAGGAAGTAATCAAAACATAAATATGTTAGACGCCTATTTTATATTTTTGATAAATTATTTGAAATAATATATGCTGACAAACAGGACGAGTTAATAAAAAATTTGAGGCAATTACGAAAGAAACAAGATGGCTTTTGTTTTTCAGATTATTTTTTAAAAAACTCTAGTTTATATAATTAATAGATTTTGGTTTTGATAAAATAAATAAGACAGTCCTTAATTAATTGATAATGATTAAAATATATTATTTAAAGCTAAAATCGGATGTTCTATGAAAATTTTGTGAGAAAAACTTATAGGAACAACGGCACTTAAAGCAATAGTAAAGAAGCACTTAGTAGCTTAAGGTTTTAAAAAGTGTTGGGCGCTAGCCGGAAGGTCGGGGCTTCAAACGTATAGGCGGGTCCTGAACGGGGCCTAGGCAGATTTATAAATTTTTTATTTTTTATAATTATTAATAGATAAAAGTATAAATTCAATAAAAAATTAATTATAATATAATAATATTTTTAAAAAAACATACTTTAGCACATGAAATATAAGTTTTAATTAATTTTTACATAAAACACATCAACATTAAACTCAAGTCCTTAAAAACAAATATCTTTACTAATTTTTTTGTGATTTATAGTGTACTGTTCTCATTTGAGATTCAAATAAAAATTATATGGTGAGAATATTTTAGTGTGCATTAATTTTACAAACCGTACTACATTTTTTGAATTGAAAAATTGAATTATAATTATTATAGGTATCTGTATCTTAAAAATTGAGGAAAAAATCGGAATAGACAGTACTTAAATATTAATATATCGGTCTAATACCTAATAATACCCGAAGGATGAAAAATCGAATAATAAACTTTAAAATAATACCTAAATAACTAAACGAAGCTAGACAGGGAGTTTTAAAGATCTGCATTTTGGTCATGGAGTTTTGGTAGCGTGCACTTATGAGCAGATTAAAACACGTGTGGTTGGATTCATGGGTCCCTTTCCCTTTATTTATTTATATTTATGAAATACTATGAAAGTTGGGCAACAACAAATACTTTGGAAGGTAGGGCTCTACCTCATATCCATCTACCTTTATTAAAATGTCTCAGCTACATACATATTCTTACTTATATTAATAGTTAATGAACTATTTAGGGTTGTAAATCGGTCTAATTGAATTGGATAATGCATAACCCATATTTATATTTATATTCATTAAGATTTTGGGTAAAAAAAATTTTCATATCCATACCCAAAAAGAATTCAAGTAAAATTTATAAAAAAATGGAATTTAGGTAAAAAATTTCATCATTTCTCATTATCCATGAAGAATAAATAATATGAAATAGTTTACAAAGTTTCAAATAATAAGAATAATTTTTTTAATAAAAGGCTAAACTAAGTATTTGATAAATACGATTTATAAACATAATAATTTCTAAAGTTATTTTTTTATAATAATTTTTAAAGTTATTAAGACCAAGGTTTTTATTATAAAATATAAAAAGAAAGGCAAATGTAAAATACATATTCATAGAAAGAGAATATGACTAATAAAAATTTAATGTCAACATCATATAATTTATTAATAAATACGAAATTGCTTAGAAAATGTTGCCTCCTGTTGTATATCCTACAATAGTTGTGGCTTAAGCAATGTTGCTCTTTATATGTGTGAGATAATCATCATCCTTTAAAGTATATTTTGGGGTGAGTTAGGTCATTGTCCACGTGGTATCAAAACTCGATTATGATGTTGAGTAACTCATTGATAGCTCATCGCTCTAAATAGATTTAGGCGTGAGAGGGTGTGTTGAATATCCCATATTGGTTGTGGCTTAAGAAATGTTGCTCCTTATATGTGTGAGATAATTCTCACCATTTGAGGGGTGAGTTAGGCCATTATACACACTTGCAACTTCATATTTCATATCCATAGGCACACCAATGTTACATGGAAAATGCCAGGGGAGAATCCCGCATTGCTTGAAAAAGTCAAGTGATATGAGTTTATAAATTAATTGGGTTCTCTAACTCACTGGACTAGTATTTTGGGCCTAAACTCTTCCAATCGACTTATAACAATTGGTATTAGAGCAATTCGGAGTGGTGGCCTGCATGGTGGTGGCCTACAGGTTGGTTGTAACACCCCGGGTTCGACCGACTGCCCCCACAAACCAACACAAGTCTTTCCACTGAGCTTTGTCCTCACTCGTTCACTTTCTGGAAATTACTTCCCAGGAGGTCACCCATCCTGAGATTGCTCCAAGTCAAGCAGGCTCAACTTTGGAGTTCTCCCGAGTAGGCTCCCGAAAAGAAGGTGCACCTTGTTGATATAGGTAGTACCAATCAAATCTCTTAAGTCTCTCTCAATTGCAATGTCTCATACCATCACAATCTCGAAATCCTTAATCGATCTCAATTCTGCTGTCCTATACCAGCACAATCTCGAAACTCTCTTTTTCGGGTGTGGACTCGGTTCATTCCTGTCCCCATCGACATCCTTCATGACCGCTCTTTGCTCAGGTCTTCTACCCCGGCGCCACCCCTCTTAGGACCGGGTCGTTACAGGCCCACCAGCTTCCGCCTGGTTCATCCCCGAACCACACCGTACTAGGAGAGAGCTGGCTCTGATACCAAACTGTAACACCCCGGGTTCGACCGATTGGCCCCACAAACCAACACAAGTCTTTCCAGTGAGCTTTGTCCTCACTCGTTCACTTTCTGGAAATTACTTCCCAGGAGGTCACCCATCCTGAGATTGCTCCAAGTCAAGCACGCTCAACTTTGGAGTTCTCCCGAGTAGGCTCCCGAAAAGAAGGTGCACCTTGTTGGTATGGGTAGTACCAATCAAATCTCTTAAGTCTCTCTTAATTGTAATGTCCCATACCATCACAATCTCGAAATCCTTAACCGATCTCAATTGTGTTGTCCCATACTAACACAACCTTCAAACCCTCTCTTTCGGGTGTGGACTCGGTTCATTCCTGTCCCCATCGACATCCTTCATGGCTGCTCTTTGCTCAGGTCTTCTACCCCGACGCCACCCCTCTTAGGACCGGGTCGCTATAGTGGTATCCGTGACCAATCTAATTGTGACCAAAGAGGACATCGATTCTGAAGGTGGGTCGAATATTACGTGGAAAATGCCAAGGGATAGTCCCTCATTGTTTGGAAAAGCCAAGTGATATGAGTTTATAAATTAATTGGGTTCTCTAACTCACCGGACTAGTATTTTAGGCCTAAACTCTTCCAATTAACTTATAACAACTGGTATCAGAGCAATTCAGAGTGGTGATCTGCGTAGTGGTGGCCTACGGGGTGGTAGCCGTGACTGACGTAGCCATGACCAACGAGGACGTCCGTCCTGAAGGAGGGTCGAATGTTATGTGGAAAATGCCAAAGGAGAACCTCACATTGCTTGGAATAGTCAAGTGATATGATTTATAAGTTAATTGGAGCTTCTAACACATTGGACTAGTCTTTTGGGCTTAGCTCTTTCGATTAACTTATAACAATCAACATCATATATTAAATGTTGATATATAATTTTACAAGTCCATATGCAATGGATAACTATTGGGGTCGGGGTCGGAGATTTTTGGGTATGGAAATCATCCCCAGTATCCATATACATTAATTAGGTTTTCGGGATGAAAATTTCTCATATCCATACCCACAAAAATCTTATTGATGATTCTCCATCCCTATTGAAATAGATCTCTATAAGATTCAGGAATTTTCGTCCCATTAAAAACCCTAAAATTATTTATCACTTTGATACATAGAACAAGTTAGATTCTCATTTGGTACTATTTAGGAGGTGATATATTTTAATTAATAAATATTTTACTATGAGTAAAATATAATATTTTTTTAAAATTAATGCAAAAGTTAAGATATTTTAATATATCAAATAAATTCTTAATACAATTGTCCTTTAAATTAAATTAGAGTCGATTACAGCTCTAATAAAAAATGGGTACACATTTAGTCATATCTCTTATATACCGAAGAATCAGTTATTCGTACTAACATGTGAGTTGCTTGATTCGCAGACCTACTAACGTAACAAACTTTAAAGTTATAGAAAAAATTCAATGGTTCCTTACAATCCTGGAAAATACCCAGTTGGCGCCAAAGAATTGACGACATTATTCATGGCTAACGCTACATTAATGGCGTCTGACTCGAGGATAATGATGTTATAGTGAAGGTCATTCAACAAACTCAGTGCCTCCTTACAGCTTATGGCCTCTGCAATCGTAACATCACCTGCTCCATTCATCAACATACTCTTTACTGCAAGAACTCTATCATACTCATTCCGAACCATACATCCATGTCCCAATTTGTCGCTTGATTCAAATAGGTTGTCGTCAACATTACATTTAACCCAATTGCACACTACACCTGCTACTTCTCCATTAGGTTCCGGCTCGCAGTTTATTTTTCTCCATTCAATAAGAAAGTCTAACCCATGTCTGATCACTCCTTAATACAGTTTTTACTATACATTTTGATGGAACTCAAATGAAGGGTCGGTTTGGTATTACTTTTTAAGTTGTTAAAATAAGTTAATCTCACAAACTTTGTATAGAACTACATATTTTCGCTTTGAATAACACATTTTAATTATTTATACAAATTAATTAGAAACTATTTAATTTATTTTTTCTAAAATAAAATTTATTACTTATAAAAAAACCTTGACAATAGAACTTTAAAAAAAAAATTGATGAAAAAAATTTCATCAAACTGATCCGAAATGGCATATAAAAATTTGAAGCTTTTTTTGTTTTTCGGTAGAAGAGCCTTCCATTTATATAAATGTACATATTTGCCATTGACTCCATCAACCAACCTGCTGCATTTCAGATATTTATTTAGGAGTCGCTTTTTTTTTTTCTAAAAAATAAAGATTTAACCCAAAATTGTGAATTGTTTTTGTAATATTCCTTCCAATTTAATAAATATTTTCTTTTACTTCTATATAATCATGATACTCTACATTCCTTAGTTTTTATAACTGCGTGGTTTAGCCCCTTTACTAATTTTTAAAGTAATGTTCTTTTCAACTGATAAATAAATGTATTGAATTGAATTAAATTGATTAGTATTAAACTGAATTAAATTATACTGAAATTGAATTGAATGATACTAAAACTAAAAATACTGAAACTAAAAATACTGAAACTGAACAATACTGAAACTGAATTATAATTAATAATATAAATAATATTTTAAAAATTATTAAAATAAATAATAATTAATAACACTTTAAATAATACTATACATTCTAATAAAATTTATTAATTATTACATATAATAATAATTAAATATATCATTATAAATTATTATTATTATTATATTTATTATAACTATTATTATGAATATTACCTTATTATTTTAATTATTATCAATATTTATAAAATATTATTACTTTTATTTATTTAATTTTCCTACAAAATTATTTATTGTAGAAATAATAATTGATAATGTTAAAAATATTATTATTGGTTTATTTTTCTTTGTTGTTATTTGTGATTACTGATATTAATCAATAATATTTATATAATGTATAAATAGAAATGAACTAAAACTGAAATTGAAATGATATTATCATTAATATTCATTGATTTTAATAATTATGAATAATAATATACATTAATAATATTGATATAATGCATAAACTGAAACTTAATATTGAATTCTGAATACTGAATGCTGAAACTGAATACTGAAATTAAACTGAACTAAACTGAATTGAACTGTACTGAACTGAATTAATTAACACTAAAATAAACTGAAAATAAATTAAAAAGAACATAGCCTAAATACTTCATTTTTTTCTTTTCAATGTCCATTTTATCATATATTTCTGTTTAGTTTATAACGAATACTAGAGTAAAACCACAAATTAACTTATTCAATTTATCTCAATCTATATTTATTTATGTTATTTTATCTAAATTGAGAAAAATAACTCCAAATTATAACACCAAATAATTTTAAATCACAAACTATTCTCAACCTTCGGCTGGATATGGTCTTTGTTCGGTACTCTTTTTAACAGTTACTATAGAAACAAATATTATAGGAAAAGCACAGTCACGTTCAAAAAATTAAGGCATAAACAAAATAGTGAATGTCCTTATTAATTATACGTATATAATTAAATGTTTTTTCTTTTCAATTTCTGAAAGTTGAACTGAACTGAATTGAAGTTAGATAAACTTTATTGAACTTATTTCATGTAAATTTATAGCTATACATAACTAAACTGAACTGAAGTAAAGTGAATTGAACTGAACTCTAGTACAAGAGAACAAAAACTAAGTCATCATCTGTTAACTATTAATCATGTGGGTTGTATAACTAAAGATGGAATAAGATGCCAATGGGATTTACTCTAAAAGGTGACATTGCTTAACATATAAAACTAACGGGTACCGTATTATTCTGCCTCATTTTCTAATCTTCTTGATTGCCTCTTTAAAATGAATATTCCTCTGTTTAGTTGTATTAAATTAGATGCTTTCATGCTTTCTTAATCTCAAATACTCCACAAAACAACCTCTATAATCTGGGGGCGAAACTATATTAATTTATCAACGAGTATAGATTATGAGATGATAAATTAATGATGATTTATTATACAAACATAATTTCATGTCAATATTATGTACATGTTAAAAATATTGTGCAACATAAAATTTCAGGTTAATATTTTTAAAAGATATACATGTTCGGTTTAGCTGAATTCATAATATGGTACACTATTTTTGGATGAGTACATTGACGTCGTTTATAATTTTGATACGATGAATTTATTAAAACAAAAAATAGAATTATTTTATTTGAAACTTAGTGGCTTCATTAAAATTTTAACTAGCATGTGTATGTATGTTCTCATATTTAATGCCATCCAATCCAACCTAATTACGCAATATGCAATAACTTAACCATAAACTTAATTATAGGTGAAGTAGTTGATCCAAGCAACAACTTCAAATTTCCCTCAAAACAGAAAAAATTATGGTTTTGAATTCCGGACCGGATCGGGTTGGACCGGAACCGGTGCTTGGTCCAATCGGGTTTCATCCAATTGTTAACAAAGTCAAGAATCGATACCAATCCTGGGTCACTATTTTTAAAAATAATCTTTATTGTTTGTTGGTATTAAATTGAAGACCTCTAACCTTTAGATCGTATGCTCAACCACTAAACCACTACAATCAAACATACAATTCTCACTTTATATCTTTATATCATAAATTATTTAACTTTGAAATTATTTTAAGTGAAACTAAATTATTATTCTTAAAAAAACTAAAAAAATACATTTTAATTTTTATTTGATATATCGTATGAATTTGATCTAATTTATTATATTTTAAATTTATTTTATTCAATTAAAAATTATATTTTTAATTTTTTAATACAACTAATGATATTAAAATTTTTAAACTATTTTTTAAATCAATTTATTTAAACTTATACTTTTTTTATTTAATATATTGTTTTCAAATTTATAAATTTTACAAATTTATTCTTTAAGTAAATAATTTTTATATAATATAAATAAATTTAATATTTATAATTTATTATTTTCACTACATTATGTTGTATTTAATTTTTTATTTAAATTATTATTATGAATTATAAAATAATAATATAAAATATTATTAATTGTTGGTAAGATATAACTTATATTTGCATATTTACTATTAAGTTATTAAAAAATTAATATTTTAATATATTTTAGAAAAATTTAGTTCAACAATTGATTTAATTCGGTTGAGCCTTAAATTCATGACCCACCCTCTTCACCGGTTTGATGGCTGATCTGGGTCTGAAAACCATAATAAAAATTGACCAATCCAAAACATGGTTAAAACATTAAAAGAAATTGAGGCACATTTTCTCCTCAAAAACAAGTTAATTGTGAAAGTTACTCTTTGAAAATTGAACAAATGAAATGTTTTGGAGGAACATGATCAGACCAGAAAACCAATTTTTAGTTGTTAGACTGCAGATTTACAAGTTTGACTAAATAACACGTGAGACACGCTTAAAAATTATACATCATGCCAAATTAACCAAACCTAGGGTCTCCATGAAATAAAAGTGCTAAGTTTGGGCCATTATCAACAAAACAGAAAAATCTTGTACTCAATGTAAAAAAATCGACAATGGTACCATCTTCCATTAAGTTCAGTTGTCCATATATAATGCACTCCTATTATACTGGACTATACTGGACACTGGATACTCATAAGTAGAGTTTTTGGTTAGTAGAAGAGAGATATAGAATGAGCAAATTATTAATTTTTTCTATTCTGTCATCTGTAAATTAAAATGGAATTATCCTCTGTCAGTCTACCCGTAATCTCTCTTAAACTATAATTTAATGCAGTTTAGTTCAGTTCAGATCATTTTAATTTAATTCAGTTTAGATTACTTCAGTTCAGTCTAACTATACGTAGTCATAAATTTACATTAAAATAAAATAATTCAGTTCCGCTCACTTCGGATCAGTTCAATTCAATTAAACTTTACAAGTTGGCCTTAACCTACCATTGTTTTGTTACCATTTGATTTTGCCATGTCAAACTTTTGAATCTTCGTGCCTGCTAGTGGTCCATTGTTAGGTACCTCTCTATAAAGACGAAGAACAACAAGATGATAATCATGAACCAGAATTATTCTTTCCACAGATTTAATTTCATACTCAACCCATAAATCAAAATTCTTCCTTTTTCTCTCTTTCATCACTTTCTCTATCTAGAAATCAAGCCATAAAAATAAAAATAATATTATTATTATATCTGCAATTTCAAAAACTATTCTCCATATTCGTTTGTGGTGTTTCGTGTTTGTTCTTCACTTGTCTACGCTGGTGGGTCTTCAATGAATTGATTGAACTTCTTTCTACTGTCCACGTGTGTATACCATACACTTTCCGGCTTCCATTGGACCCTTAATTGTCTTTTCTCTTCATTTCTTCCTGTTTGTCTCTTATTCACCTTGTTTGTACTGGGGAGGGCATTAATCTATAAAACTGAACTCAAGGTGTTTGTGAAAATGCCGCTTAGAGATCTTGAAGGTGTTTTATTGCTTCAAAAATGGAACTTGAGTAGCTTTTGAGTAAGCCCATGATGGATCTTGAAGGCTTGACCCATAGCAACTCAATCAAGGTAAATTATATCTTGATTTGTTTCAGATTTTCCCCTTTTTTTTGTTGATTTTTCATCTTTAAATATCTGTATTTCTGCAGAGAGATTCATGGAAGACAGTGTTAACTTTGGCTTATCAGAGTTTAGGGGTTGTCTATGGAGATTTAAGCACTTCTCCATTATATGTGTATAAAAGTACTTTTGCAGAGGACATACAGCACTCTGAGACTAATGAGGAGATTTTTGGGGTCTTATCTTTTGTGTTCTGGACATTGACACTAATTCCTCTTATTAAATATGTGTTTATTGTGCTTAGAGCTAATGATAATGGTGAAGGCGGTACTTTTGCTTTGTACTCATTGCTTTGCCGCCATGTCCGAGTTAGCTCTATACCCAATTGCCAGCTTGCAGATGAGGAGCTATCAGAGTACAAAAATGATGAGTCTATTTCAATTGATAAAAATGCTATTGGACATAGCTTGAAATTAACTTTGGAGAAGTGTAGAGCATTGCAAAGACTGTTGCTTGTTTTGGCTTTGATTGGAACTTGTATGGTCATTGGGGATGGTGTTCTTACACCTGCAATTTCAGGTAACTGTTATTTCCTTTTCTGGGTTTCTATTTTTGGTTCAAATTTGAATGTTTAAGTGGCTGAGAATTTTCTGGGTTGGGTTTTATCTGCAGTTTTTTCTGCTGTATCTGGGCTTGAGCTATCCATGTCTAAAGAGCAACATCAATGTAAGTTCTTCAATAAAAGCTTGTTTATTGTAACAATTTTCATAGCAAATCATCAATAATTTGATGGGAAAAAAAGAATCTGGCCTTAAACTTGGCATTTGGTCTAAAATTAATTTCTGGTACCAACTTGCCATTTTAGATCAAATTATTACAAAATGACACTAAGGAAACATCAATTTTTCATTCTGACATGTGTCCTTCAGACTTATTAGACACCTAATACCAAATTATTGGGTTAAATTGATACCTAAATTCAATTATGGATCAAGTGATTTGATCCTTTCATCATAATTTGATGTATGAAATGAACTATTCATATGAAAAAACATTCAGCTATCTACAGTAGATAATATCATGAATTGTAAAATCGGGATATTTTCAGTCATTTCTGTCTGTGGTTAGTATTTCAATATCATGACACATCATGTAATGTCAAAAGGCAACATCTTTAGGCCAGAAGAGGTGATAAAATGTACAGAACACAAACATTTAGTTCCAGCAGCAAGGCTTAATGCATCATTGACTACCCGAACTTGTTCTCAATACCCGCTGCCTTCTGAACTTTCAAAGTGATCTGTTGCTCCCTCAATTTTCAAAAATTGCATCGCTTTTCTCCCTTAGTGCCACATGTCAGCTTCTGATTGGTTTAAGAAAATCTTAAAATTGACATCTTTGAAAAGTCAAACCAACCACAAGCTGACACATGGCATTCAGGAGTAAAGTGGTACACTTTTATTAAGTTGAGGGAACTACGGGGACACTTTAAAATCAGGGAGGCAACGGATTTTTGGGAACAAGTTCAAATAGCTAACTATGCACTAGCCACAACATCAATTAAAGGCTGCTTTTTTCTCCAGTTGCCTTCACAATTTCAACTTATTTTTCTTTTTGGATTCTTTTTCATAAATCGTGAAGGCATGTACTGTAGCTATCATACATAAAGCATGAAATTAGAGAAATTTCAAAGCTTTACCCTTGGCATTCCAGAGACGTGTATCGAAGCAAAAGTAAAGAAAATTACAGAGTTTGGATGGCTACATGCATTATTGTGGGTCCCTGCAAATATAATCAAGACAAATCCTCCTGTTTTAATCAAAGTCAAATCATTATCAAGCTAATTAAGTAAAGATTAGTTTAATTGTGTGGAAGGTCAAGTTAATACATCAACATTTTCAATTAAAGTTATCATGCAACTAATCATAATATATTAATATTAAAGGGTATAATATATATTTCTGTGCCTTTTCATTAACTTATTTAATATGCGATCATAATAAGGTGGAGAAAAAAAAGTTTGGATAAAAAAATGTATGAATAGAAAGAAACCACTATGGAATGATCCAGAAGTGGAAATGGAATCAGCTTATAATTTATCTTATCAGATTCCTAAATGGGCATAATCAAATTGGTCAAACTGAATTAGGTATTACAAGCCCTCTTAGGAGACAATCACAAAAATTGATCTCATCAAGTCTTTGCTATTGCATTGAATAGGTTACTGTAATGAAGTCATCATCATTTTTTAAAGGACTATTGCCACTATTAGCATTAGGTCAAATCATTTAACATCTATGAATATGAAGATATATTAATTTTATTAAAAGTTGAACTTATATGTTCTCATTTACTGTACTGTATCTCAATTTTTTACTGCCATGAGTAAATTCTGGTTATGCAGATGTTGAACTCCCGGTTACTTGTGCTATACTTGTGTTCTTGTTTGCCCTCCAACATTATGGAACTCACCGAGTCGGGTTCCTGTTTGCTCCAATTGTGATTACATGGCTACTCTGTATAAGTGCTATTGGTGTGTACAATATTTTGCACTGGAATCCCCATGTTTACCAAGCCCTTTCACCCTACTATATGTACAAATTTCTTAAGAAGACTCGGAGATATGGTTGGATGTCATTGGGAGGGATTCTTTTGTGTATAACTGGTAAAAAGTTTAAAACTTTTGCCCATTTATCAAATAGGGATTCTTATGTTTATTGTTCTAATCCAGAAATTTTGTATTTTTCAGGCTCAGAAGCAATGTTTGCTGATCTTGGGCATTTTTCTGAGTTGTCAATCAAGGTAATTAATTCCATAGTTCTCAAATCGGGATTTGAATCGAGAATCGAGATCCAAATTTTGTGAATCGAGAATCGTGAATCGAATCGTAACGAGTTCATAAAATAATAAAATATAACATTTAAAATGTTTAACTTGAAGATAGTATTAAATTTTAGTGTAGATACGCGAGTTTAGAATTCAAAGAGATATATTTTCCACTTTCCCTGAATTAAAGACTAATTTACAGAAAAGTATAGTCACAATTTGCTTCAGTGCACAACTGCTCCACCGCTTAGTCATCACTGGAAGTCTATTATTGGCAGTGTGACGTTGGGTTCCTCCATCCGACGACTAATTGGTGGAGCAATCGACTTTGGCTTCCTTGAGTCAAATCTTTAATTTTATCATCTTCTAAATAATATGTTTCTACTATCTTTAATTTATTATAGTTCATGAATCGACCGAATCGGTAGAATCGTAAGATTCGGCTGATTTGCCATTGAATTTGAATCGTAAGATTCAGACGAATTTAGATTCACCCCACATATTCGAATCGATTTGGGGTTGAATCGAATCGAATTAAAATTCGTATCGAGAATCGTAAGATTCTGATAACTATGATTAACTCTCGTTTTCATAATTCAAATTGCTTTAAAAAACTGAATCTTTTTTTATCATAATGCAGATTGCTTTTACTTTTTTGGTTTACCCGTCTTTGATCCTAGCGTATATGGGACAAGCTGCGTATCTTTCTAGGCATCATGTCATTGAAAATGAATACCGGATTGGTTTCTATGTATCTGTACCTGGTAAATTATTGCTGATATTGTTTTTTTAAAGGCGGTTTCGCCTGATTTTCCTGGACTATTTGTGCAATGCAGCCAATAAACACTCGTGTACTGTTTCAGAGAAAATAAGATTTCCAGTGCTGGCAATAGCTATTCTTGCAGCAGTGGTGGGAAGTCAGGCTATCATTACAGGAACTTTTTCGATAATCAAACAATGTTCAGCTCTCGGCTGCTTTCCAAAGGTCAAAATCGTCCACACCTCCTCGAAAATTCATGGCCAGATTTACATTCCAGAGATCAACTGGATTCTAATGCTGTTATGTTTGGCTGTTACTATCGGTTTCCGGAACACAAAACACATGGGAAACGCTGCAGGTATAAGTAAACGTCCATTATTCGATCTTCGATATTCTTGTTATAACATAACATCCTTTCCATAATCTCTGACAGGTTTGGCAGTTATAACGGTAATGCTTGTAACAACCTGCCTAATGTCTTTAGTGATGGTATTATGCTGGCACAAAAGTATCTTTCTAGCCATTTGCTTTATATTCTTCTTCGGTTCAATCGAAGCTCTCTACTTTTCGGCGTCCCTAATCAAATTTCTCGAAGGAGCGTGGGTCCCAGTAGCCCTCTCGTTTATATTCCTCGTCGTTATGTACGTCTGGCATTTCGGTACACTCAAGAAATATGAAGCCGATGTGCAAAACAAAGTCTCCATCAATTGGCTGCTGAGTCTTGGTCCTAGTCTAGGGATTGTCCGTGTTCGAGGCATTGGCCTTATACACACCGAACTAGTTTCGGGAATCCCTGCAATATTCTCTCACTTCGTCACAAATCTCCCCGCTTTCCACCAAGTTGTAGTATTCCTCTGCATCAAATCCGTCCCTGTCCCACATGTTCAGCCTAACGAAAGATTTTTGGTCGGAAGAGTCGGTCCAAAAGAGTACCGGTTATACCGATGCATAGCAAGATATGGCTACCGAGATGTTCACAAGGACGATATGGAGTTCGAAAAGGATCTCATTTGTAGTATTGCCGAGTTTATATGGTCAGAAAAGGCGGAAAGCGACATAGGGTTAGAAGATTTCGGGGAAAATGAACGAATGACGGTTGTTGGGACCGTGTCATCACATGTAGAAGGCGTGAAGTTGTTCGAAGAGAATGGAGATTCTTCGAATACAATAGGGAGTAGTTCGAAGCCAAGAGAGATAAAGTCGCCTCAAAGGGTACGAAAGAGAGTGAGGTTTGTAGTGCCGGAAAGTCCTCGAATAGATCGAGAGGTTCAGGAAGAGTTGGAGGAGCTAATGCAAGCGAGGGAAGCGGGAATGGCGTTTATACTCGGACATTGTTATGTTAGGACTAAGAGAGGATCGAGTTGGTTGAAGAGAGTAGTGATAAATTATGGGTATGATTTTTTGAGGAAAAATTCAAGAGGGCCTAGATATGCTTTGAGTATACCACATGCTTCAACTTTAGAAGTTGGGATCGTTTATAATGTTTAGTTATGTGTTTTAGCTTTTATATAAATGAAGATAGAAAACAGTGCCACAAGAATGAGTGTTTTTTTTCTGGGTTTTGTAAATGATAGATGAGAGTTTAAGTTTCATCTCATGTGAATTCATGAATCATGGTTGAGGTAGTCATATAATTATAATAATGCCTTCAATTCTATAGCATGTGAATACGATGTAATAAAACAAAAGGTATCATTGTCTTTGATGATAATCGGTTGAATCTTAAAATCATGATAAAATTTATAGAATTCTTTTCAAACCTATTTATCCACAAATTTGTGAATCAAATATTTTTATCATGTTGTAAGAATTAAAATTTGAAATGTGTTTCTACAAGAAAAAAAAGAATAGGCAGAAAAAACTTTACAATTTTTCTTATTTATCATTAATCAAAAATTTTTCCATTGAATGCGTGTGGATGATGTCTGAGTCTAGTGGTTACTATTGAATATGTCTCCATATATTATAGATTCGAATCATATTTAGAGTGGATTAAAAATTATCTTTTTTATTTAACATCATCACATTCGCTCAAGTTTTTTTTAAAAAAAATATCATAATTCAATGAATACTTAAACTAATAAACACATGTGGAACCACACTATCGAAAACCTTAAAGAAGTGTGAGCCCACAATTTACAAGATTGGCAAATGCCACCTTAATTCTAAAAAAAAATCTTACATAGTACAATACTTGGGCAAACATGTCGGTTTTCATAGTAAAAACATCTATCCAAGTCAAATATATGTGAATGGGCCTGGGCCTGGGCCTGGCCCTGGACTGAGCGGCAGCTCCGGCTGCAATCAGGTCCAATGTCTAATAATTTCCAACAGCACAGCTTCCAACAATGTGGTCAATCTCAATGACAAACACCAAGAACCTTAAAGTATTTTTTGTAAAAAAAATAAATGAAAATTTACATGTATTTTATGCCATTAAATTCCTAAGATAAAGTAATATTTTTAACATTATTTAAGTTTAGGAGATAATTGCTTTCTTTAATTAAATTTAATATGGGCTTTAAGTTAACATAATTAATCCAATTTTGGCTCATAACTAAGACATATTTGATTTACCATTAAAATGTTTTCTGCAATATGTGATCTCTCATATCACACATGCAATTTTTTTACTAAAATTTGATACATACAATTATATTTACACTTATAAATGTATAGAAGGGATCAAAATTCTTGATCCATGTGAAATGTGGAAATTTGTGTCTTAGTATATTTCCTAAAAAGAAGAAAAATCCATATTACTATCCTTACCGTACTTATCATTATATGATTGGTTTAGTTTGTGAAATTAACAGATTTTTTTTAAATTGTTTTATATAGGCTTATAATGATAATAAAAGAAAATTTTATTCTATCCCACTCGAGTGTGGACTCGAACCTGCTACCTCTAGAATTATTATTTCAAGGCTCAATCACTAGACCAAGCCTTTGTCACCAGCAGATTAAAATCTGATCATATTATTGCTAATTTATTGTTACAGGGATATTAATGGGCATAAGGCCCAGAGTCCTAAAAGTCAAATTTTAATTGAGACAACAAAAATGAATACTTGGTTTAAAAATTTAAAAGCTATTTTGGAGACTTGGTAAGAACTCCATCTCTTTTAAAATCAAAGCAACTATAGAAACAAAGTATATAAAAAAAGAAATATTGATTGAAATGGGTCATGAATTATAATTGTGATTAAGCAGACGGTTTAAAAAAATATAAAGAATTAAGATCACTTTGTTAAAAGAAAATAAAACATTCTGAATGGAGCGATTTATTGAGAACATGATAAGTAAAATTAAAGAGAACAGAATCCATTGTAATTAAAGGCATTAGGACTAACACATTTCAGATTAGAATAATTAAAGTTTGAAGGGTCATCCATAAGAGTCCTTAATAGCCTCGAAATAATTGAAGAAACTAGTTTTAATATAGGCTTTTTTTTGCCATTAGGATTTAGGTCAATTTAATTTTGAATTGAAGTAAATTGAACTGAAATAAACCGAATCTTTTATAAATTTGTAATTTTTTGAATCTATAATAAAATGAATTGAATTTAATGGAACTAGATTGCAATAAAAAAGGTTCCACACTTCTTTTTAGATATTTGACACATACTCATTCTAATCTTTGCTAATCTAGTTTAGATATTTATCAAGTTTCATTTTGTCTCCATTTTAATTTGGCAAAATGCTATAAGACTTGGTTGCCTTGTTTAGGATCTCAAAAATAACTGAAAAAATGGAGGTGATCTTCAATGTTAATTGGGCTAGTATGACTGTGGGAAATGAGAAAAATAATCATAGCTTAAGTAAAAAAAATTTTGAAGTCTTAAAAGACTAACTATTTTTCTTTTTTTGGAAAATTTAGTTTAATATCATCAGTGAGTTATGATTAGGACCGAATTTTGAAAATCCTTTTGAACACTTAGACAAATTCATTTATTTGATAAAGCAATAAAAATTTTAAATTTATGAGTTAAAGAAAACTAAGGCAAATAAAGAAAAACGACAATAATTTACAGTCTGCTTACAAGTTGTATCGTATGAAAAACAATTGGCATGCACATGGTATACGAGTGTTTCTTTTGTTTTAACTTGATATAACTCGTTGCTGGTCGATAAGAGTGAAAATGTATATTTGTATTATTACTTTAATACTAATAAAGAAATTGAAAAGATTCACTTAAAAAGAGAAAATGTTACGTTCAATTAGTAACTTAAGTTGATTATATAGGAGAAGGCTCATTTTCGATTTTCGTTAAAAACATTTATAAAAATAGGTGATGAAAAGTCTTAACTATGACTAAGATCGAAATAAAAATATGTGTGCGCTTGTTTATATATATCAAAAAGGAAAAGAATGGTTAATTAAATTTACTAGGAGTTGACATGATTAATAGAGACCAGTGAGTGAGTAATTGAGATTAGAGAATATAAGTTTCTATGTCTTTAACAAGGAAAATTATATAATGATCCGAGACTAAACGATTCTTCTCGCTGCATGAATAACATGTGTACCAAAAATTAGTTATATTATTGCTTTTTATTATTCTATTTATTTACGGAACACGTATCATTCATGGAGATTCTCTGGTATGAATGATGGTATAATTTCCCTTTGAAGAAAGCCATCCTCTCTCTTTGTCCCTCTCTTGCTAACACTTGTACAAAATACATTCATAAAGTTATTTCACTAACTATCATGCAAAGAAGAAAAGTGGCAAACTGTAATTATGGGGTCTTTTTCTCTGCTGGCTATATAATAAATCTTCACATTTGATTTTCATTTCCATTTCTTCTTCTCCAACTGAACAAATCTAGAAACTAAAAATGTTCAAGAATTGGGTTGTTTTTACTTTTATTTGTTTGATCCTCCTAAGTGGGTTTCCTTCTGCTTCAGCCTCACCTCCTGCAAGTAAGTTCTTATAATTTTTCCTAATTTCATTCATCTTCATCTTGCTTCATTAGCTCTTAAATTTCCCAAATTTTGCAGAAATTGTAGGGGCGGTTTTAAAGAATGTCATTTCTACACTTGTAAAATGGCTCTGGTCACTCAAATCCAACACTAAAACAGGTTTAGATCATACTTATCATCATTGAATTTGAGACCCATATGTTGTTATGTTCCCCTGTTTTTGAAAGACTTGATCTTTATGCTTTTTTCCTGTAATGGAGCCAATGGGTTTGGATGTCCCAGGTTTCTCTAGCCGTTCAACGATTAAATTTGAAGGTGGGTATTCAGTGGAGACAGTATTTGATGGAAATAAGCTAGGGATTGAACCACACTCTGTTGAGGTATCCCCAAATGGAGAAGAGCTATTGATTTTGGATTCTGAGAATAGTAACATTTACAAGATCTCAACACCATTATCTAGATGTAAGTTGCAAAATTACTTTTTTTTTTTTTTTGCATCCTTGTAAAAAACCTCCAAACTGGAGCAATGTAACTGAAGGTGCTTAGCTTAATGTTTGGGACATCTTTTTCATAAAACAAATGTGTTTGATAAGCTTCTGTCAACTACAAGAATCCACTTTTTAAGTCCAGCAAACTACTTTTACTTTGGTTTGTGTTTAGACAACGCATTCTTTTTGGAGATTTGGTGGTCTTTTGCTTTTTCATTTTGTAGCCCACCTTGACCTGCTGATTGCCTTGCCATTCACTCAATTCATGCTTAACAGTTAATAAAGACAAGCGATTCGATTTTAACGGAAAGGGTTATTTCATTTTCCTTTTCGGCTGACATAGATTAAGGGAATGCAGATAGCAGGCCTAAGCTAATTGTGGGATCATCAGAAGGGTACTCTGGACATGTAGATGGGAAGCTAAGAGAAGCGAGAATGAATCACCCGAAAGGCCTTACAATGGATGACAGAGGAAATATATACATTGCAGACACTTTGAACATGGCTATAAGAAAGATCAGCGAACAAGGTAAACTTTGTTTTATATCATCTTCTAGACTTCAGTTCGGGTGTTCTAACAATTTTACCTTGTGCAGGAGTAATGACAACTATTGCTGGAGGAAAGTGGGGCCGTGGAGGCGGACATGTCGATGGTCCAAGTGAAGATGCGAAACTTTCGAATGATTTTGATGTGGTATATATAGGAAGTAGCTGCTCTCTTTTGGTTGTCGATAGAGGGAATCAGGCGATTCGAGAGATTCAACTTCACAACGATGATTGTGATTCTAACGACCTATCATATGATGGTAGTTTCCATCTAGGTATTAAACAAGTTTCTATTCGAACTTGGCCATCTTTTTCGGTTTTACAATGTGTGTTCTTCTATCATCACAGGTATAGCAGTGCTTGCTGCTGCTGCATTCTTCGGCTACTTTCTAGCAATGCTTCAGCGTAAAGTTGAAGGATGGTTTTCTTCACATGATGTGAGTAAAACCGTAAAACCAGTCCTAGCTAGTTGCTGCTTAATTTTTCATTGGGGCACTTCATCAAACAGTTTCCTTGCAATTGTAGGATTCAAGAACTTACATAAAGAAAAGCACACCAATGCCACCATACCAAAGGCCTCATAGATCAGTGAGGCCACCTTTGATTCCAGACGAAGACGAAGAACCCGAAAAACAGGAAGAGGGGTTTTTCGGTTCGCTAGGGAAGCTAGTCATTAGCACATTCGGACTATTTTCAAGCGCAAAGAGGAAGCCTGACCACTACCCGTTCCAACAAGAATACCAACAACAGTTCAAACATTCAAATTCATGGCCAATGCAAGAAAGTTTCGTGATTCCAAACGAAGATGAACCGCCGTCAACAGAATCGAGGGCATCTACACCCAAGAAAACGTACCCTTTTATGAAAAAGGAGCAGGACAATCACAATCACAGTCACCAACATTTCAAGCAGGGTTACTATAACAACTGGGATGGCGAGTATCATCATCAGCAACAACAACAACAACAACGGCAAATGCAACAGAAACAACAACAGCATCACCAAAGGTATTATACATCAAACCCGAAAACATACTACCAAAAGAGCAGCGAGACGAATGAGATAGTGTTTGGGGCAGTTCAAGAACATGATGGTCGTCGAGAAGCTGTAGTGATAAAGGCTGTTGATTATGGAGATCCGAGGTATGATCACCATAACATTCGACCTCGAGTCAACTATGTTGGTTACTCTCATGGGTATTAAAGATAGCAGCATATGGAAAAGAATAAATTGTGATAGTTATAAAGATGAATATGAAATGCAGATCTTTATCAGTTATACCTTGTATTGTATTGTCTTGTTCTATGCATTGACTTAGATGTCATGCTAGCATTACAAACTTTTGTTCCGAATCTTCCGATAAGAATATTAATGTAAAATATGTTACATGAGAGGCAGTGGTGCAGATATTATAGAGATTATAAGGTGAATATGGGCTTCTTCTTTTTTTTTTTGATAATGAATATGGGCTTCTAAACAAAAATCCGTGTCATTTTTGTTTAGTAAAACAAAAAATTTAGACTTTATTTTCATAAATTGGAAATAGGAGGGTATTTGCAATATAGTAATTACCTATTTTGGTAATGAGGAAATTCATTAATCGTAGTAGTATATTTGGGTGACTTCATATTACAAATTTCGCCATTTGTGTTAATTCCTAATATATAACGCTTTAGATTATGGTGGGTACTTATGTCACACGTGACAAAATTTTTTGGGCTTCTTACACAAATGTCCAAAATAATTTGGGCATGCCATAAATTATTTATAAATAAAAAAAACCTCAGAAAATATTTATAAAAATACTATGTAGTAGTTATCTAGTAAAATATATAGTAATCGTCTAATAGCTATCTAGTAAACATCTAGTAGATCGGTAGTAGATATGTAGTAAATATCTAGTAAACATCTAGTAAACATCTAGCAGATATGTAGTAGAATTCTAGTAAATCGATATTATATATAACTATTACATGGTATTTATGTAATTATTTTCTGCTGTTTTTGTTAATTTGTAAATTGTTTGTGTCTTTTTTTTATATATGTAATTAGTTTGACTTATGGTGAATTTTGTAAATAGTTTAATGAGACATGCATATTTTTGACAATTTCTCAAATTTTTATGTAGAGATTGTTGGTATTTTAGTGTAATTGGATCAACTAGTTGACCAATGCGATCGTGACATTTTCACCGAACAAGTATGGAGAGTGCGGAGTGCACACTTGTTCGGGTTCTGTTTACGATTTGGGGGGTCCGGGGGCAGCGCCCCCTGGTGCGGGGTCCAAGGGGCGGCAGCCCCTGGCGGGGTCTAGGCGCAGCGCCCCTAGGTAGGGTCCGAGGGGCGGCAGCCCCTGGCAGGGTCCTGGGGCAGCGCCCCGGGGTGGGGTCGAGCTGCCAGGTCAGCTCGAAATTTTTTTATCCCTGAACCCACGCATCCTTTGGAAAAATTCATCAGAAAATGAATTTTTGTCCGAAACAGTGTGTCTGTTGGACAAAACTGAAACTCGGAAGAAACATGTCTTTTGGACATGGCTGCTACCCCAAATAGCATGTCTATTGACGTTTTGGCTATTTATTTCACCAAAACGATATTGGCCAGATACAGAAAATTCGGTTGAAATTTCACTGCAAATAAATTCTTGTTCTTGATTCTCTTTCTGATTTTATCCGATTGAAAATTTGGTAAACCGGCCAAATAAATTTCAATCTGACAGTGTTTTCGTGACTTCAGAAATATCCAAGTAATTCCCGATTCCCAACAAAGATTGAATCTTATTTTGTCTCTTGTAAGCCTGAGTTTTCACAAAAAATGTATGAATTCGATCCGTTCTCCTGCGATGATTGTTTGTGTCTCTAATTTCGATTTCTCGATTTTTTGGAAAACCTCCAGATTTTGCCCCTGTTTTATTTTGATGTTTTCTCTTGTTATATAAATCCGATTTGAATGATTCTTGATTCTATTGATATCTACAGAATCTAAGGAATATATGTTCAGAAGAAATCTTATTCAATTTCGTTCATTTTGAATGTGAAATTATCGTTTGAAGTTGAGTCGTGAAATCTATCTCAGCTTTGTACACTGTTTAGTGTTTTGATCATAACTTTGGTTATACAATTTGGATTTCTGTGATTCTGGTGGATTTAGAAAGATGAGACATATGGCTAATTATGTTTAGAATAAAAGTTTTCGATTTGATGATGTTTTAATAGAGAAAAATGCAGGGGAAGTCAGGTCATGAAATCTGGAAAATTCTGAAAAATATGAATGTTGTTTTTATTGTGTTTTAATTGAAGTTTGATCCTTTAAAATTTAATATTTGAATTTATTAATTATTGAAGTTATGTTGAATTATGTTTGATGGCCATTTTCGTTTTTGGTTGTTTATGGCGGTATAAACGTTCTTTTTCTCGGAAAAAATCTTGATTCTCAAGTCGTTTTGTATAAACGACGTGTTTAGGTTCATGTTTTCATAAAAAGAACAACGCCATTAGATTCGGGATGTCGAAAAACCTAAAGAGGGGTTTTGTCGGTGGTCGGAATCGATTTTGAAATGATTTAAAATCTGAATTCGTTTTTCTGCAGTTTGCAAGGGATTCTGTATCCGTTGCAAATTTCGTTGCAGAATGAAAAGTTGCGATGGTTCATTTGCGACAACTGTTTTTTGCGGCAGTTCATGGTTCATTGTGACGGTTTGTGAGGGATTCTGATTCCGTCAGAAAGTCCGTCGCAAAATGAAAAGTCAAGATGGTTAGTTTTTGTGACAACCGTTTGTGACGGTTCTTGATCTGTGGCGATACTTCATGTAGCAGTTTTGGCAACGCTTTTGTAATATATTGCGACACTTTTAGAAGTGTTGCCAGAAACAAAGGTACTGGTTGATATGGTAAAGATTTTCATAGTGTTGCCAGAATATTTTTTTTTGTGCCGCCAGAAAGAATGTAAGTGGAGCAGTTTTGGCAACACTTTAGTGAAATTAAGCGTTGCCAAAAACTTGACCTTAATTTAACTTTAACCTTCATCTAATGTGGCATTGGTTTAACTTTTGGGGTTGACATGTCAATGGTTGACTGACACATGTCAGTCAATAGTCAAAGTTGACCGGTCAACATAATGCCATATGCGCGTTTCTAATGGCTTCCTTCGGTTTTGGAAGGTTAGTCGGATACAAGTTATTTTTCTTATGAGGAGTATAGTTCCTCCGTAAATTGATGAGTGTTTCTTCTTGGGGGAGGTGCTACTTCTTGGGTGTCTAAGAAACAAACTTGTGTGAGTGATTCGACAATGAAATCTGAGTTTGTAAAAATTGAGCATAATTTAGCCGATCATATAACCAAAGGGTTAAGGAAAGATCTTATGCAAAAGTCGGCTATGGGGATGAAATTAAAGTCCATCTAAAATCTCTCATGTTAAGATACCCAATTCCCACCTAAAATGACATTAGGTGCTGAATTCAATGAGTAAAGCTTAACATCTAGAGATTGGAACACACTGATTAAAACATCCCAAGGTGTGTGTCCAGACCTGCAAGTAAAGGAGGTTGAAGTTTAACTTCTTAATAGCCTTTTTGAAAAATTGCATACGTAGGTGCAAGAGTAAAAAGGCTACCTAGATAAGCATGAAGTTTAGCCGCTTCAAGAAGCTTGGACTTGGCTTTGATATGCTTATGAAGGATAAGGACACAAGGCTAGTAAAAGATAGTGTCAAGTAAGAACATGATAGAATGTTGACTTATGTATATATTATCTTCGAGTATTCAAGATGGATAGCCAAGGTTCAATCCATAGTGACACCTTTGGTATTCGAATATTTGGAATGTGTAATATACTAAGATGAAATTCAATCGTCACGATATTTCATTTATGCATAAGTTTGTTATTTGTTGTGATATTGTTTAGTTAATCATGGATTACACTAAAATGGGGGAGGATTGTTGGTATTTTAGTGTAATTGGATCAACTAGTTTACCAATGCAGTCGTAATATTTCATCGAACAAGTTAGGAGAGTGCGGAGTGCACGGTTGTTCGAGTTCTATTACGATACCTAGCTTACGAGGTCCGGGAGCTACCTTTCGCAACACTTCTGTTATGAACTGTTGCAGTTGCTCGAATGGACACGTCTTTTCGCAACACTTCTGTTCTGAAGAGTTGCGGCTGTTTGTATCAGGTCTATACATATCTGGCATAGGCAACATTTTTAGCAATTTGGTTGCAATCTGGTTCACTCTTTCACAACGAAAAATTCACTCTAAGTTTTTGTCATTTCTGATTTTATCCGATTGATCTATTTGGTAGAACCGCCAAATAAGATTCAATCTGAAAGTGTTCGTCACGACTTCAGAATTATCCATGCATCATTTTATCACATTTCTTCAACAAAGATTGAGAGACGTTTTTTATAAACATTCAAGGCTTTATTCTACCAGAATTCCCCAACAGAGATTCATTTTTCTATTTAAATGACTTAGTATTTTGTATAAATTCTCCTAATGAAGTGTCCAAGCCAATGAAGTGTATTAACTCATATAGTTTAAAAAGATAGAATCATTGACTTGGTTGTAGTGTTACCACTTGATGATATAAATTGGAGATAAAAAAATAATTAGTTTCATACATTAATATATTATATATGATATTAGCAAGCGATAGAAAGAATTGGAGATTAATATATAAGTATAAACATGAAATGAACTTGATATTGATTTGAGTATTTATGAAATGTATTGAAGTGTGACTGTAAATTAGATATGAATTTGTAAGTGAATTGTGTTAAAGTGTGATATGTGAATAATTAATGTCTCTGATTTATTTAAGTATGCGAAAATGACCAGATATGTGTAAATGGATTATGAGTTGATTAACTGTATATAGGATATTTGTGCATTCAAATGTGATTTTTATATGGTGATTGTGTTTGTCCATGAGCATATGAAATATAAAAGGAGGCATTATGACATATCTGCCAACTATTGCAATACATGTTCTGTTATTTGGACTTAAATGGTCGATCAATTGTTACATGAATCAAAAGGTCATGTTCTGTTATATGAATTGTTACATGAACCGAAAGGTCATGTTCTATAATATGAATTGTTACATGAACCGGAAGGTCATGTTCTGTTATACGAATTGTTACATGAACCGAAAGGTCATGTTCTGTTATGTGAACTGAAAAGTCACCTAATTGTTCATATGGTCGGCCAGCAAATCAATTGTTATCAATTACAAATGTGTATCCCAAGGCAATAGTTTGACCGATAATATCACAATAAATAATAAATGACTCATTCATTAATATATATACATATATGTATAGATATCAATTGAATATATGAAAAAGTGACACTGTGAATATGTTTGATATGAATTGAGTTAATATGAAATATATTTATGCAATTTTCAAATGATATATGGCATCTGTTAACCAAATGTGATTTTATATGACATGTGCATTTGTACTAGATTAATTGATAATAAAATAAAGGGGTTGTGACATATCCAACCAGATATTTCCACACATGTTCTGTTTATTTGGACATATATGATCAATTAATTGCAATATCTGACACACGGATTGAAAGATCAATCCATTGTTTATCTAGATCAAAAGGTCAACGAATTATTTATAAAGATGACCAACAAATCAATTATTATCTACTACATATTTCCGGGGCAATAGTTTGAATGATAATGTCACAACATAAAAACAAATGAGTCATTCGTTTATACATATGTAGTATATTTCGTGAGTGTATATATTATATAAGAGGTATACATGATTGTTGTTGTATGTTGTGAATAACATGTCATACATGAATAAGAAATTAAAAGAGGAATTATGACATAATTGATTAAACACTCGCTACAACATAGATGACATGTTGCTATAACAAAAAAAGCTTGCAAAAAAGGATCGAAAGGTTGCAATAGGGGTTTTTGCAACGTTTTTCGAAAAAAAATTGGTTGATTTTTTGGCCGTTGCCTTAAATGCCTATCGCAATGATTTTTGCAATCACTTGAAAACCGATGAAAAATCACCTATTGCAACGCTTTTTGGACCCAAAGGCAACCAACTCACACTATTGTCATAGGGTCCAACGCCGTCAATGTGACGTCCGTTAATAGCCCCGTTAACGGCGGAATAGTAACGATTATTGCCACGCTTTCTCGCCAATGCCTAAATATCCTATAGCAACACATTTGCAACCATTTTTTACGATACTTATTTAGCATTTGCAACGAATTTATCAATTATTGCAATCATTTTTACTGTAGTCAATTGCAACCTATTTTTGTCTTTTTACAACCCTTTTTATTCCAAATTTTTTAAATAGCACAATTTTTATATAATATAAATTCCTATGAAACCTATATTAATATAATAATATAAAATTCAATATACATTCAAATTTTTCTAATTTACATAATTCATAATATATAATAATTAATTGTATCTTAATCCGAATAAGATAAAGTAAAAAAGTACAAGATATAAACTAAAACACTCTAATCTATCTATCTAGAATAGGCATCGTCATATCATCAACTATTGTACGCCATTGCACACTTTGGGTTTGGAGTTGTTACCTACAAAAAAAATCTAAAATAAGAAAATGAAACAAAAATAAGGCAATAACGCAGTAAGAACTAGTTATCGCAAAAGGTTACCAATAATATAGTCAATGAACTTCTATATTGCCATGTTAAAAACTTAAAATAGAGATTTAAAGTATCTAAGAATTATAGACTTTAGCTCTCTTTACTAACTGAAACTTCAACACACATAGGTTAACAATATATGTAGAAAATTTTCAAATCCTACTTGAATGATAATGCTCTATAGACACTTAAACATTAATGAAGTGACCAACAAATGGTGTTAAGGCGTTAGGCGCAGACCAGGCGCGCCTCAAGGCAAGGCACGCAAGCGAAAAAATTTGCCAAAAATATTTTCTTGAATGGCCCTTCAGAATGCCACCTGACCACATATAAAATATTAACAGACTTGTAAAATAAACTCAAAATTTATTGTTCTAGTATAAGACTTGTCACACCTTTAATTTTACTCTAACCTTTCAAAAATTGCTTCAGATATAATGGTTCAATGACCTTTGTATTCGTTAAGTCAAATTTTCGATTTCTGAAATGACTCAAAATTCAAGGGCTTCTAAAAATGAAAATTTTAACTAGTATGACTCACATGTCCACTTGAACTTTTTTCCCAGCATAATAAGACTTTCTGTAAGTAAAGCTCTTCAAGCGACCAAGCCTTTCCCAATATAAGAGAGCTAATTACAGTACCGAAAATTCTTAGAGAAACAAAGGCTCTTAAAATCAACTAATCTTGTTCCAGAACAATAGTGAACTTAGGCTCCAGCAAAAATTACTTTCAATTTGCCCACTTGGCATTTTATGACGATTTCTTAGGCTACTCACGTGATTTCATCACATTAAATAGCTTTATTGTGACATAATTAATAATTCGACATTATTTTTATTTTGTTATGGCAAATTTAATGGCCATCTCCATTAATATAGACTTTCGTCACTAGTTATATAATTTTATGACGATAAAAAATTATCGTCACTATTTGATTTGGAGGCAAAAAATTATAGGAAATTTTTGGAGGGTAAAATCTAGCAAGACAATTTAAAGTTAATTAGTTATGACTTAAGCGTCATGGTAAAAATATTTTTTATGACATTTCATATTCGTCATTATTTGATAGGCAAGAATATGACAAATTATATATTGTCATATAATTTATTTTTTTGTCATGTATTATAATGTGTTATTATGACGATATATATCAACTGTCATTTACGATTATTATAACTAGTGACGATTATATATTGTCAATGAATATAATATTTTATGATGAATTTTGTATGTCATTATTAAACAAATGACAATTTTGATTTGTCATATATTTCTTTTATTTTAAAGTGACGATATTATATTTTGTCATGTAAAATTTTTTGTATACTGAGACGATATATAAAATATGTTACCATAATTTTAATTAATGACAATAATATTGTCATTTTTATAGTATTTTTTTACGGTGGCTATATAATATCAACGACCATGACACTTTTTTTGGCATACATTTGCAAACTTCTTATTGATCGTAGGAAATTAGCTAGTACAAAATTCATCTCTCAATTCACTCGATCAGCTTTGCACCTCTCATCGAACTCAAGTATTTTAAATTGATAACATGTAAATATTGTCAGGTAATTTTATACTTCATGGCCATATATATGTCACTATTATGTTTTAAAAATATTTGGGCTTCCTAAAAATTCTTGAATTTAGTAACTAAAATTCATTAGATTTTAACAACCACTATTTAAAATTCCACACAATTAATGTCAACGATGTAATAATTTTTTGGTGTGTATTGGAAGCTTTACTGACTATATCTTTTTTAACAATACAAAACCATGTATATATTTTACAAGGACATGTTCATTTTAAAAAACATGCCACTAATTTTTTTTTCATATATATTTTACCAGGCTTGTTTTTTTATATGTTTTAGTTATAGTTTTTAAATTTCTTATACTAATAAAATTAAGAGAAATGTTTTGAAAAGATAATAACGTGGTAGTCATTGAAAAGTTATAAAATATATTTAAAAAGGTAAGTTTAATAATTTTTAGTACATTAGTTAGAATAATTAAAATTTTTTTATTATTTTGAAGGCAGAGAGAGAATTTGAGAGAAACTTTTTATTTTTTATTTCTGAGATATATCAAATGAAGAAATTGAATTTCTACTTATAGAGAAATCCAACGGTAAAAATGGTAAATAAGTAAGAAACATATTACATCAAATAATGACAGGTAGAAAAGTAGAAAACATATCGTATCAAATATTGATGACGTGGACCCTGATACATCAATAATTCAAAACATATCATATCAAATATTGATAACGTGGGCCCTAATACATCAATAATTTAACACTCCCCCTTTGATGTATCATCTGCCGCGAATGGGACACTGCCTCGTTAAAAACCTTACTAAGGAAAAAACCCTCAGTTAAGGGAAAAAGAGTACAGTGTTTACTCCCCCTGTTCGTGAGTTAACTGGAGATCCTTAAAACGACGCATTCTAATGCTGTAAATCAATTTCTTGAAAGTTGAGAAAGGTAAAGCCTTAGTAAACAAATCTGCTAAATTGTTACAAGAGCGGATTTGCTGAATACTGATTTCACTGTTCTTTTCCAGATCATGAGTGAAATTTTTTTTTGGTGAAATATGCTTTGTTCTGTCTCTATTAATATAGCCTTCCTTCAATTGAGCAATACAAACAACATTATCTTCATATATTGTCGTTGGACCTTCCTTGACCGTAACTTTTTCACATGCTTTTTGGATATGTTTGATTAATGATCTCAACCACACACATTCACGACTTGCCTCGTGAATTGCTATCAACTCCGCATGATTTGAGGAAGTAGCTGTAATTGTTTGTTTTGCGGATCACCAAGATATAGCTGTTCCTCCATATGTGAATAAATAGCTCGTCTGAGATCGAGCTTTATGTGGGTCAGATAAATAACCCGCATCCGCATATCCAACTAATTTAAGCTTAGATTCATATGAATAAAATAAGCCTAAATCAGTAGTTCCTCGAAGGTAGCACATTATATGTTTAATTCCATTCCAATGTCGTCTTGTAGGTTCAACGCTGTTTCTTGATAATAAATTGACAGAAAACGCAATGTCCGGTCTTGTGTTATTAGCAAGATACATCAAAACACCTATTGCGCTTAGATACAGTACTTCAGGACCGAGAACTTTTTCATTATTTTCTCCAGGACGAAAAACATCCTTTTTTACATCGAGTGATCGTACAACCATTAGGTTACTCAATAGATGTGTTCTGTCCATATTAAATCGTTTCAGGATTTTTTCTGTGAAATTTGATTGATGCACTAAAATTCCTTTTTCAAGGTGCTCAATTTGCAAACCAAGACACAATTTTGTTTTTCCAAGATCTTTCATCTCAAATTCTTTCTTTTAAAGAATCAAATGCTTTTGGAATCTCTTCTGGAGTTCCAATAATATTCTAATCGTCAACATAAATTGAGATGATAATAAAATTATATCCTAATTTTCTTATAAAAACACATGGACAAATTGGATCATTTTTATATTCTTTCAATAAATATTCACTGAGACTGTTATACCACATGCGCCCAGATTGCTTAAATCCATATAAGGATCTTTGTAACTTTATCGAGTAAAGTTCTCGTTTGCCATATTTTTCCGGCAGCTTTAATCTTTCAGGGATTTTCATATAAATATCATTATCAAGCGACCATAAAGGTAAGCTGTAACAACATCCATCAAGTGCATTTTTAAATTTTCTTGCACTGCAAAACTAATAAGAAGTCTAAAAGTTATTGCATCCACCACAGGAGAATGTCTCCTCATAGTCTATCCCAGGTCTTTGGGAAAAACCTTGTACAACTAATCTGGTTTTATATCTTATTATTTCATTTTTCTCATTTCTCTTTCTAATAAAAGCCCATTTATTACCGACATGTTTTACGTCCTGTAGTGTTCGAACTACTGGTCCGAATACTTTGCGTTTTTAAGAGAATTCAACTCTACTTGAATTGCTTCTTTCCATTGTTCCCAATCATTTCTACTTTGGCATTCTTTAATAAATGTTGGCTCATGATCCACATTTTCATTTTCAATATTGATCGCAACATTATATGAAAAAATATGATCTATAACTATTTTATTGCGATTCCATCTTCTTTCAGTATTGATATAATTTTTTTGAATTTCTTCATTTTCAATAGCTTCAAGTATTTGCACTTCTTCCGGAAGTGTATTTATATTTATAGGAATATCTTCATTATCAATAACTCTCCTCCTTATAGAATTTTTATTCTTTGAACCAATAGGTCATCCACACTTCAGGCGTGTTAGAGTATTATCTGTAAGTTGTTCTTTAGGAATCTCAATACTAATTGGCGCATTTACTGCTGGTATATGCGATTTCGTTACTCTTTTAGGATTTGCGAATGCATCAGGGAATCGATTTGCTGAATGTTGAAGATGGATTATTCTCTGAACTTCTAGTTTAGAATCATTTGATTTAGGATCCATATGAGAAAGTGATAGAAACATTCCATATTATTTTCTTTTCTAAAATTGAGCTCTTATTCTCTCCTCCTAATTTTGAGAAAGTTCTTTCATCAAAATAACAATCTGCAAATCGTACAGTAAACATATCGCCATTTAATGGCTCAAGGTATTTAATTATTGAAGGGGATTCATAGCCAACATAAATTCCTGATCTCCTTTGAGGACCCATTTTAGTCCTTTGTGGTGGAGCAATAGGCACATATACAACGCAACCAAAAACTCTAAGATGAGAAATACTAAGCTCATGGCTAGAAGCTAATTGTAATGGAGAGTAATCATGATAACTTACTAGTCTTAAACGTATCAGAGATGCTGCATGTAATATTGCATAACCCCAAACTGTAGTAGGGAGATTTGTTCGCAAAATTAGCGGTCGTGCAATTAATTGCAGACGTTTAATAAATGATTTTGCTAGACTATTTTGTGTATGAACATATGTTACAGGATGTCCAACCTTTATTCTAATCGACATACAATAATCATTAAATGTTTTGGATGTGAATTCTCCAGTATTATCAACCCGAATTGATTTAATGGGATAATCGGGAAACTGCGCCCGTAATCTTATAATTTGAGCAAGTAACCTTGCAAATGCCATGTTTCGTGAAGATAATAAGCATACATGTAACCACCTAGTTGAAGCGTCAATTAGAACCATAAAATATCTAAATGGTGGATGAATTGGTCCACACATATCACATTGTATACGCTTTAAAAATGCTGGCGATTCTATTCCAACCTTACTTCTGGAAGGTTGGTTTATTAATTTTCCTTGCGAACAAGCAACATAAAATAATTCATTATTTTGAAAAAACTTCTGGTTCTTCAATTGATGCCCATGTGAATTTTCAATAATTTTTCTCATAATTCTTCAATTGATATTGATTTGCTCCATGTTCTACTCAACTTTAATTTTTCTTTTTAGCAATCTCAATCGATTCAAACTAAAACTACATTAAGTACATTTATGCATCTTGATCATTATTTTTCTTATATACCTCGTTGCAATTACTATAATTCAGATGGGTTCTTGTTAATGGAGTTCTTGGTTTTGCTTGGGTTCGAAAACACTTGATATGTGTAGTATATCTTGATAACAATATTACGTAGTAAAAATTAGTTTTTTTTTCTCCTTTTAAAGTTGTTGTTAATTGATTTATAATGAAACATTTTTCATTTTCTAATTTGTTCCTCTTGTCAAATAATTATATTTTCTTTTGCATGTTCATTAAACTTGATATTGATTGTAAGAGGAAATGTTTGAAATTTCACAAGTGAATAAACTTTTTCCTTGAAAGGGATTTTAATTGAATAAGTAATTAAGCAAGTGACAGAAACACACTTCCTATGAGTTTTGATAAATTTTACTTGTTTCCTAATTAATGAATAAAATATATATTTGTAAGTAATAAACTTGTTTTGACTATATATCTTATAATAAAACTAAATCGTTATTGAGTTTCATACAAGTTGTTTGATTACAAGCTGCAAGTTGATGCATGTGATGAAGTATAACGAAAATTATCTTGACTTTTCGTTATCAAAAAATCTATTTTTTTGTATTTTGTGTTAAACTTTTTATTAGGAATACATTATTTTCTTTTCTAATTTCATTATTGATATATAATCATATTCCCTTATAGGATTGTAAGAAATATATTTTATATTAATATATATAAATTAATTTTTTTATCACCAATCATATGTATGACAATATTATTGCGTTAATGACAAATTAATTTGTCACAATTATAAAACTATTGTAAAACTATTTTATAAGGTACAAAATAATTTGTCACAATTAAATGACAATAAAAGTTTATCATTAAAGTTAAAAACCATGATGATGAAAAACGTCAATAAAGAAAAACAAAATTGTCACAATATTTAGTGAGTGATGATTTAATTATGTCACAAATTAGTACTTTATTGTGACAATTTGTATTTTATTGCTACAAATTTAAGTATTACCTACGACAAATGTAATGTCATTAAAAGTTTATATATTTAATATTAACTTGGGATTTGTCACAATAGCTGAAATTTTAGATGACAAAATACTTGATTTGTCATTTAAATCTTAAACTTTAGTGACGAAAGGTATTATAAAGTGGCAAAATTTTTTTAATAAAATGACGAAATAAGCGTCATATAAATAAAATAATATAGTGACACATGCAATATTTTATCACATTAGAACATAATTTTGATGACGAATTAGAAAATTGTCACACAAAATATGACGGACATACTATGACGAAGCCTGCGACGATGATTTTTCATCACCAATTATCTATAGTGACGAAAAAATGCATTTTTATGACAATTTTAGTGCGTCATAAAATGCTAATGCTAAATTTCTTGTAGTGGCCATAGTTTTAGCTTTAACAAGCATTGCACATTAGATGTAGGAGCCAAGAAACAAAAAGTTTATGATTAGAACTAACAAAATGAACCGATCTCCCCAACCCAACAACATGAAATTATAAAACAACACACTAGAAAGCATAAAAGGCATTCGAGCGCCTTGCATTACATCAAGGGGCAAGGCTGCACCTCGCTACGTCTTTGCGCATAGCCGCTCGCCTCACACACTTTTAACTGCTATAGAACACTATCAATAGTTCTCTTAAATTCAATGCTTAATTTTTGTGTTTATCAAATACTTCTATCATTTAATGGTTTCATTATAACCACATTTTATCCACCATCAACGCAAGTAGCTCAGAAATAACAAAAAGAAAACAAACTAACAGAGTAGCATACATAAACAGATCAATGGTAATACCTATTGAAACCATTAGTACTTAGATTATAGGTACCTAATCCATGGTAGTAGTTTGGCCTACTTTGCAAGGATCACGAAGTCATCCACAAATGAAAAAATGATTGTGCAAAAAGTAGTAAATAAAACCTTTATATGCTAGGCAATGACTAGAGATAAAGAAATAAGTAACAAATAGAGTAATATGCCATGTGTCTACTCAACACTAGCTATTGAAAAACCGAATGAATGGTAACATATAGAGTAATATGCCTAAATAACTAGCGCATAAAAAATGAATCACATTCCGTTGAAAAACCAAATACTCATTTGAACGAGCTTTGAATTTCTTCTAAAGTTCTCCATTTTTGTTTCTGAAACTAATATAGCTATAAATGCAGGTGATACTAAACACTTCACCATGTATATTGTAAATATTTGTGTTCAACAAGTCCATGTTTAGATCATAAAATGGAACCCTCAAATTCACTTTATGTTTCACCATGTTTTAGCCAAAGGAAAACAAGAGAAAGCCATACCTGCATTGCTCCAATCAAGAAGCAAGTTCGTCGTCATTGTCACTATAAAAGAAGATAACCAATTGGCAAGTGTTGCTATGCTTCCCAAGAGCCTTAATATTGATCGAAAGAATCTGCATTAGCACTTCCAGGTCAAAGTTTACACAAGAAAAACTATAAAACTGATGTAAACAATGCCTGCTAAGTCTGAAAATAAAACTGAAGCTCAGTAGCTCACTTAGATGGTTTGTGTAATATAAGCCAGTATGTAGCTCATACAAATTCTTAATCCCTTAAACACATCTATAATGTTATAAGTTTTAAAATGCATCAAATCATGGAACCACACTCATATTATCTTTTGCACAACGCCATTATTTAATTAATAAGCAAGACATTGTCAACAACATTTAAATCACAAAGCATGAGAAGACCATGAAACTGAGATCACAATTAAATTTCAGATTCAAGCCTTTTGAATTAACATTGAAAAAGTACAAAATAATTTACGGACTAGTTTATTGAGACAACTTGTAAATCATTTAAGCATGAATTTTTCTGGAGCTTAGATTTAATCCATATGCATGAAACAGATAACTAAAACAATACTCACCAGATCTAACACTAGGTGAACGCAGAAATTGATTCCAATTTTTCTTCAAAAAAAAATTTGCAGGTAAAGAATCATCCAATTTGGCAAAATCCTGAGAACAATGAAATAAGAGATCAATTATCCCATACATATATGAAGGACGGTGAAAAACCAATGAGGCATTTCAGATATTAACCAAAACAGAAAAGGAAATGATAAGGAACTAATGGTCATTCACTCGAAAAATCCAAATTTAGAAGCTCCCACAGAGGATGACAATGAACAAAGTAAAGCAAATTGAGGCGAAGAATTCAACACTTTGATTTCAATCAATAAACATTCATCAACACCAAAACAAACAATATTTGAGATTGCCTTTGTTCCCAATCTAGCCATCACAGATTCATTATCCTAATGTATAATGTTATATATAAACTCAAAACAAATTCAACGAACAAGTTCATAGACATTAAGAACAAATTACAAGAACACGGCTATAGGGGATTCAAATACATATGATCACTCAATTAACATGATGGGGAAAAAATCTAGGTTAATAGTAATTTAATAAGAGCACCAATACAATAATAGGAATTCTATCTTTAACCCTAGTTTATCAGACCAATCAGATTACATCAAACAACAAAATTCAAATTTACCAATAATTGAAAAGATCAGAATCCAACAAAATGAATCAATTCAAAATTAAATTCAGTAATCATAATTACCTTGAAGGCAATCGCAATTCTCAGCCTCTTTCCTGAAAACATCAAGGAAAAAATCAATCAATTCAGCTCCCTCAGTATAATGACCTTTCGCCCAATTATTCCCAGCCCCAGACTGACCAAATACAGATCTGCCCAAAAGGACCAGATCTAATAGAATCCATAGTACCAGGCTCAAGATCCACAAGAATAGCACGAGATAATAGACATTAATTCGCTCAACACGTTAGGTCTGCGATTACGACTCAAAACCGCCCAGATCTAAACCCAACTTCGAAACAAAAATATGCCCAAAAGAAGATAGAGGGATGAAACAACAAACTAACCTGTAGATGAATTAGAGAAGACCAATAGGTCCCTTGAGAGAAGGAACCGAAACCGGAAGAGAACTGAGTACAACCTCAGATCTTGTAACCAAGCCGCTAAGAAGAGGGAGAAACAAACGAAAACTGAAGAGAATGAGGTACGACAACAACAACACAAACGAATTTCAGTTTCGGCGCTCTAATTTCAGAAGATTATTGACAGAAATTTGAAGAGGAGGATGAGATAGGAAGCAGAACAGTGGATTTTGATTTTGGCGTTTGATGAAAAAGCTATAGAACCGAAACTGAGAGAGAGTTGATTTTATAATATTCTTTTAGTTTTAATATTATAATTTTTATTTTCTTTTTTTTTTTCTAATTTCCGTCAACTTTTTAAGGGGAGTGTTAAGACACCAATTAAAATTGTTTTCTCGCGCCGTCAAAGTTATTGTTCGTGTTGCTTTTTTGCAACCGTTTTATAAATACCGTTGCACGTTAAACGGATTTTCTTAACTTTCGTACTTTTTGCAACCCTTTATTGTCAATTTCGCAAGTTCGTTGCAAAAGGTTGTTTTTTTTATTAAAATTGTGACCTTTTTATAACAATCCTACAACAGACCATCTATAGTGACTGCAACTATATGAATCACTTAGCTTATGACTATAACCAACCTGGTTTACATTATTACAAGATCATATATATGTATATGATAAACAACATAAAATACCATCTAGTTATCTTGATCGATAGATCTACCATATGTGATGGGTGATTTATAGACTGAAAAGTCATTACTTGTTTGATGGGTCTACAGAACTAACTAGTTGAGTTACAATAAAATTAAAAGCTAACTATTTGTTCACATGAAAACCGAATATTTTTATTACATGAATTATAAATAACACAAGTTCATCCTTTGAGTTTATAGCATAGAAAAAGTTTAAGGTCTTAATTCAAAAAAATTGAGCAGTTAATAGGTTTCAATAGATGGAATAACATATAGCATCAAGTAAAAAAAAATTGTTATAATATGGTAGACACAGTATAAATTATGTGGATATAATATGAATAAAAATTTAGGATGTTTCAATTATCACTCCTTATACTTTCATTTATATTTAATTTATTTTTTAATTAATTTATGAATAAATTAATAAAAAATTATTGAATGATAAATTAAAATTTTAAAATAATAAATAAAAAAAATAAAATATTTTTTAAAATAATATATATTTTACACCGGTATTTAGTAAATCAAAAGTCAATAATCTCAATTTTTAAGGTGGTCTTTTCAACTTCTCATATATGGTTATTACGTACTCTCATATAAAATAATTAATCCTAATTCAGATATCACCTACATCTATTTATTTTCTCTTCTCAAAATACATAGAATTGGATACACGTAATCATATGGAACCTTCACTCTAACAGATTATGTAAAAACTTAGTTTATCGTCTTTTTATGGATCGTGATTGTAAGTTAGAGTTGGCCAGTTAAAATTTAAATTTATAATGGACGGTCAGATAGATTGAATTTGGGTTTTGATAATTTTAAAAAGATCTGTCGGGTTCGAGAATTGGATACATGTAATTGTATGTGACCTTTAGTGCAATTTCTTTGCATGTCAAAGATATTGTATATGTCCATCCATGCCAGCCGACTTAAGCATCGATCAAACAAGGATGACATAGTTTGGACTGACCTGCTCAAACTATGGGCTTCTACATAAATAAGTAAAAAAATAAAATAATTTGGGTCAAATGCCACAATAAGGGCAAAATAATTTCAAATATATTATGCTTAAAATAATTACAACCCCCACCCCCTACAGTCACAACACCACTATTTCTTCTTCTTTTTTTAAATTTATTTTATTTGTTTTGCTTATATAACCGTTCATTTTTTCGATATGCCGTTTTAGAGTTTTTTGTTCGTCTCTTTTTTATCTTCGAAAGTAGATACATGATGATATACTTTTATTGAATTTTTTTTAACTGTCAGATGTCCAATAGATATCTAATATAAGTTCAATAGAAATAAGTAAAACTAGAAGACCTTTATATAACACATAAATGTCCAATTTTAAAAGGTAGAGGACTCCTAAATTATACTTGTAAAATATTAGCAATGGTCTCAATGGTAGCAGTTTATAATGTCACCGCATAACGATGGATACAACGAAATTTCTAGTGATCTATTGGATATCTATAGATGATCTATAGGAAATCTATTGGATAAAAAAAATGACGAAAAGTCATAGTTGATGTCTTTTTAAAGATAAAAATAAGACGAACAAAATAATCTAAAGCGGCAAGTAGAAAAAATAAACGGTTTAAGAGATAAATAAAAAATAAGAAAAAAAATAAAAAATAACAACATAAAAATTGTGTAAAGAGAATTGAAAAAAAAGAAAGTTAAAATATATTAAACAAATATAATAATTTTATAAATATTTTAATAAATTTGTAATTAATTAAAAAAATATTCCAGTAAAACAAATTCCCTTCAAACTATGCTTAACCATGTTAAACAATTAGTAGTCCAAGTCTGTTTAAAACGTGTCAAAAACAACATACTCTAGCTCTAGTCTATTATTATAAAATAATCTTTAGTCATCTAACAGTTTAATTTTTTTTCCAATTTAATATATTCATTGATTAATTGAAAATTATCAGTTATACTTAATTTTAACTCAACTTTAGATTAATTATTTAAAAGTGCTTACATATTTTTTTAATAATTTTTATACGCCTTTTATATCTTTCATACGTTGTTCATAATTTTTTTATGCTTCAGATTATATTAGGTTTGTAACATATTTGTAACAGATATATAACAGTTTTGTAATAGACTTGTAACATATGTATAATAGACTTGTAACAGATTAATGACTGACAAATAATGCCAAACACTACAATAATAATCTAATGTAATCAAAATTAATAAAAATTTACTATTTTATTCATCAAACACAGTAACAGATATATAACAGCTTTGCAACAGACTTTATAACAAGTCTGTAGCAGGTCTGTATTATATATGTAACAGATTTAAGGAAATACTTCATTCATATATTTTTTATCTGATACAATACTATTACAAGTCTATTATATCCTCACCAAACATTTTGTATTACACTTGTAGCAGGTATATAACACATATGTAACAGATATGTATTAGGTCTGTATTACATGGGTAACAGGTAGAAAGAAAATGACAGGAGAATTACATTGTACACAACAACATGAATTGCTGTTACTCAAAAAAAATCAGTAATCATCAGATCAAGACCTTTTAGTTGCATGAAAAAACTCAGAGTCATGTCATTCTTTATCTCCACAGTATGTTTCAAATTCAGAAAATCAAATCAAAATCTAGATTGCAATAGAGAACACAAAACGCAGCAGTGATTGAATAAGAATTCGTTGATTTAAAATAGAAATGAATCCATAACGAAGAACACAAATTGCTTAATGAAATAGAAAAGAACAAGAGAATCGAGATCGAAGAACGCAACATGAAACGAGAGAGATTTGAGAAGAAATGAAAAGAAAACTTTCGGAATAAAGCTAACAGATCTGCATATAAGTGGTTTATATAGAGCGTATTTTGGTTAATAGAAGTTCAAAAAAATTCTATATCAGGTACACGCATTTTTTTAAGGCATGAAAGTAATTAATTTGCAGATGTTGAATATTCAGATGTTTTACCCTTGATTAATCCTGCTTAAATTAAGAAATAATTGTAAATATAATTTTATTATAGGCCATCAAAATATGCATAACACAATGGAGGATAGGCAAATACTTTCTCAAATTGGAGTCAGTTTGCGCCCTCCTCGTGCGCCACGCATCATAATGTCTGGTGGATCCCTCCTCGGCTGGGTTGGGTCAAAGTTAACACAGACACTTCCTATCATGATGGAAGAGCAGGTGGAGGGGGTATTTACAGAATCTACAGAGGAGGCTTTACAAAGCACAATTGGCACAAGACGCAGAAGTCTTAGCGACAGTCCAAGCAATTGAGCTAGCTTTTGAAAAAGGATGGACTCAATGGCTTCATTGTTTATGGTTTCTTCATAATATGCAGTTCATTGTCTCACATATCTATCGCGAAGGAAACACCATTTCGGATATCTTGGCAGCTCATGGAAGAGTAATATCATATTTTTCTTGGTGGAATTCAATTCCATCATTTTGTAATAGGGAATACTTACTAGATTTAGAGTCTAGATAACCTTTTTGTTTTGGTTGATTCTTTGTATAAAGATATTTTCATTTTCATTTTTTAATAAATATGAGATCGGTTTTTCTCCAAGTCTACCAGGAGTGCCAACGAGCTTGGGATGCATGACCTTGGAGTTTTTCGGTTACCAATTCAATAAAAAAAATCAACTTCTTAACTCTAAAAAATTTAAAACTCAAACAATCTAAGTGATGTATTATGGGAAAAGATTAACTCTAGAGTAAAGTTAGAGAGAGATAGAGAGAAAATAAGTGAGAAGAATTTTGTTGGGAGTTGTGTATTTAATCTTAGGCATATAAAATGTGATGAATAATTTGATATTGCTCAACTTTACTCTAAGGTTGAAAACTAATCTGATGTATTTTATATAATAAATATATAATTTTCTTGTGGATCAAGTTTGCCCTCAATTTATACTAAAATAAAATATATCATATGGACTTACTACATACCCAAAGTGGGCCTATACTCCAAATTTACTTATCTAAACTTATGAGAAGAATGGCTTGGTAGGTCCGTTCCCGTTCTACTAAGAATTAAAACATCTTATTTAGTTCCCTAGCTTTCTCACTAAGAGGATATGTAACACCCCCCTTTATAGAGAGTGTTACAGTAACTATAATCATCTAATAAACAACTTTACTCCACTATATAGAGTTCAATATTTATAGATTTAATATGTACAAATACAAATACAATGTTTCAAACTCCAAATTATTCTCCAAATATATCTAAATACCACTTTACATTTCTCACACTATCTGGTACATGCCATTATTCTACAAACCATAATATTACATTAAAATACAAATACACCTCGAGTCTTTCTTTATTTTCTCTTCAAGCTGATCCACCTATCCCACTTTAGTTCAAGATATCTACAAATCTCCACCTACGTGTAGAAAAACTACTACATGCTAAGCAAGTTGCTTAGTGATGTCCATAAAAGAAATACAACAACTTTAAACATTTTTAACATTTAAAATAGAAACAAAGTATGTTTATAAGTCAACAAATTAATTAACTTTATAAAACCAAAACACAAAACTTATATTATAAACCTTTCAAAATACAATCAAATTTATATCCAATTTTTTCAAACTCATTAACCATATATTGTCCAAAGTAAATAAGTCCTGAATAATGGTAAAATGGATACGGGAGCGGACAAGCCCGAAGCCGAAGCTTCAATATCAATGTATCGGTCAAGCCCGAAGCCGTAGCTTCAAAATCAATATATCGGTCAAGCCCAAAGCCGAAGCTTCAAAATCAATATATCGGTCAAGCCTGAAGCCGAAGCTTCAATATCAATATATATTTATCAGAATATCGGCCGAAGCCCAAAGCCAAAGCTTCAATCATTTGTACAGTACTGTACCCCCCTTTATTGGCGTCAATCTACCCTGGCCCGTATTCTACTCGTTTAATAAGGGCAATAAATCAAAGTAACATCTTAAAAATTTCAGTATAAACCATCAATCATAATTCAACATAACTTCAGGAATTAAGAAATTCAAATCCTAAATTTTAAAACATCAAACTTCAATTAAAGCACAATAAAATCAACGTTCATATTTTTCCAGAAATTTCCAGATTCTGTGACCTGAATTCCCTTGCATTTTTCACTATTAAAACATCATCCAATCGAATAAGTTTCTTCTAAACATAATTAGCCACATGTCTCAGCTTTCCAAAAACACTAGAATCACAGAAATCCAAATTGTATAACTAAAGTTATGATCAAAATACTAACAGTGTACAAAGCTGAGATTTTTCAAAAAAAGATTTCGTGACTCAACTTCAAACGAAAATTTCACATTGAAAACGAACGAAATTCAACAAGGTTTCTTCTGAACATATATTTCTTACTTTCTTTAGATATTAATAGAATCAAGAATTATTCAAATCGGATTTATATAACAAGAGAAAATATTAAAACAAAACAGGGATACAAATCTGAAAATTTTTCCGAAAAACCGATAAATCGAAATTTGAGACACAAGCCTTTTTCTAGGCTCTTTCTAGCTCTCTTCTACCTCTTTTGCCTTTGATTTTCTTGCACTAGCTTCCACTATAGCAGCCATATATAATTCTATCAAGATATTGTATAAATAAACTTCCTAATAGCATAAATATGCTTAATCTATCATGAATTCTACTAATTAAGCTTTAATTTCATCAAAAATCACTCACCTCTAATTCGGGTTACTATTCATCCGAATCTTAAAATCTAAAATTCTCCTCTTCTAGTCTTGATTCACTGAAATTGATGATGGTAGAGGGCTTAAGGATCGATTTCTAACAAGAATTTGAAGTTGAATTGAAGAAATTGGAAGTTTTTAGGTTGGGGAAATTTTTGATAAAGGAAAGGAAGGAATGGAGAAGGAGAAGAAAATGAAGACGTATGGGATGAAGGGATACATATAGGATTTGATTTTCTTTTTTTAAAATTTCCAATAATGCCCTTGAACAAATAATTAAATGCCTAATTCATTCCTCTTACTTAATTAACTCTTATTTCCTCATGCCTTATATCCAATAACAATAATAATAACTACAAAATTAATTTCCATGATATTTTAATTCCATAATAATCTATTATAAGTAAAATTTGAAATTTCAGGTCATTACAATTCTCCCCCTCTTATGAATTTTCGTCCTCGAAAATTACCTGAAAACAATTACGGATATTGAGTTTTCATTGTATCCTCCGGTTCCCAAGTTGCTTCTTCAACCTTATGATTTTTCCAAAGTACTTTTACCAAAGGAATAGACTTGTTTCTCAATTGTTTAACTTCTCTCACCAAGATTTGTACCGGTTCCTCTTCATACGTCAAGTCGGGTTCAATTTCTACGGCATCAGGAGATAAGATATGTGATGGATCTGATCTGTATCTCCTTAACATTGACACATGGAACACATTATGAATTTTGTCGAGCATCGGGAGTAGTGCCAACCGATAAGCTACCGATCCAACCTTCTCTAGAATCTTATATGGGCCAATGAATCTTAGACTGAGCTTGCCTTTCTTGCGAAATCGCAGGACTTTCTTCCAAGGAGATACTTTGAGAAATACTTTATCCCCAACTTCATAAGTAATGTCTTTTCTTTTTAGATCAGCATAAGACTTTTGTCTATCCGACGCAGCCTTCAATCTTTCTTAAATAAGCTTTACCTTCTCTTTTGTCTCCTGAATCAAATCCACTCCCACAATCTTGTTTTCACTAAGTTCAGTCGAATGTAATGGAGTTCGACATTTTCTTCCATACAATGGTTTATATGGCGCAATTTGTATAGTTGACTGATAACTGTTATTGTAGGAAAACTCTATGAGGGACAAATACTTCTCCTAACTTCCCTCAAATTCAATGATACAACTTCTCATCATGTCTTCTAACACCTGAATTACTCTTTCAGATTGACCATCTGTTTGAGGATGAAATGAAGTTTACTACCTAAGGCTTCTTGCAATTTCTTCCAAAATCTCGAAGTAAATCTTGGATCTCAGTCAGAAATGATTGAAATAGGCACTCCATATAGTCTTACTATCTCATCTACATATAACTGAGCCAACCTATCAAGTGAATAATCCATTCTAACGTGAAGAAAGTGGGCAGACTTTGTCAATCTATCTACAACAACCCATACTGCATCATGTTTCTTCTGTGAAAGTGGTAAAGACGTCACGAAGTCCATTATGATTCCTTCCCATTTCCATTCTGGAATTATTATAGGTTGCAATAATCCAGAAGGGACTTGATGTTCTGCTTTCACCTGTTGACAAGTTAGACATTGAGCAACATAGTTAGTAATGTCTTTCTTCATTCCATTCCACCAATAATGGCTCTTCAAATTTTGGTACATCTTGTTTGCTCCTGGATGCATCGCATAAGGACTACTATGTGCCTCATGTAAGATATTCTTCTTTAATTCTTCATTGTTTGGCACACACAGTCTATCTTTAAAATATAGACATCCATCTTCTCGAACCATATAGTTGTCTATGATACCCACTTGTGTCCTTGCTCGAATGACCTTGAAGTCATCATCTTCATTTTATGCTTGCTTAACCTGTTGTAGTAGTACAGGTTGAATATTCAATTCTGCAATTAAGGCTCCACCACTAGTAAGAGCTAACCCCGTATTCATAGCCCTTAGTGCCATCATTGTCTTTCTACTGAGAGCATTTGCCACTACATTAGCCTTTCCTGGATGGTAATCAATAGGACAATCATAATCTTTAATAAATTCCAACCACCTTCTCTGTCTTAAATTCAACTCCTTATGTGTTGGCAAATATTTTAAGCTTTTATGATCTGTATAAATATAACATTTTTCTCCATAAAGATAGTGTCACCAAATTTTCAAGGCAAAGACTATTGCAGCCATTTCCAAATCATGAGTAGGATAATTCCTTTCATGATTCTTCAATTATCTGGAAGCATAGGCAACCACTTCCCCTTCTTATATCAAAACACACCCAAGACCACTATGAGAAACATCACTATAGATTACAAAGTCTTTTCCAGGCTCTAGTTGGGTAAGGATGGGTGCTTTTGTTAACATCGCCTTCAATTTCTCAAAACTTTCTTGACACTTGTCATTCCACTCAAATTTTGCATTCTTTTAAAGTAGTTTCGTTAGCGGGGCAGCAATGACTGAAAATCCCTTCACAAATCTTCTAGAATACCCCGCTAAGCCAAGGAAACTTCTGACTTCCATAGGGTTCTTTGGAGGTTTCCATTCGACAACTGCTTCTATCTTTTTAGGATCCACTTTAATTCCTTCTGCAGAAACAATATGGCCTAAGAAAGAAAATTCTTCAAGCCAAAATTCACATTTGCTAATTTTGGCATACAATTTATTTTTCCTCAAAGTTTGGAAGACTATCCACAAATGTTGATCATGCTCTTCCTGTGACTTAGAATACACCAAAATGTCATCAATGAAAACCATTACAAACCTGTCTAAATATAAGTAAAAGACACGGTTCATAAGGTCCATAAATGCTGATGGTGCATTAGTTATACCAAATGGCATCACCAAAAATTCATAGTGCCCATATCTGGTTTGAAAAGCCGTCTTTGCAATATCATCATCTTTCACTCTCATTTGATAGTAACCTGATCTCAAATCAATCTTGGAGAAGTGTTTGGCACCCTTGAGTTGATCAAATAAGTCTTCAATCCTTGGCAATGGATACTTATTCTTCACTGTCAATTTATTCAACTCCAGTAATCAATACATAATTGGAGCGACCCATCTTTCTTCTTAACAAACAACACTGGTGCACCCCACGGGGATATACTCGGGCGTATGAATCCTTTGTCTAACAATTCTTGCAACTAAATCTTTAACTCTTTTAGTTCAGCAGGCGCCAATCTGTATGGTGCTTTAGATACTGGTGCGGTACCCGGCAACACATAAATTACGAATTCTACCTCTCTTTCTGGTGGTAACCCCGGTAGTTCTTCTGGAAATACATTAGGAAAATCACATACCGTAGGAATATTCTGCAATTCTAACTCACCTTTCTTCGAGTCTAGAGCGAAGATTAGGTAGGCCTGACATCCCTTCCTAACCAGCCTTTTAGTCTTCATAAAAGAAATTATGTTATAGAGATAATCTGATCTTTCCCCCATGATAACTATTTCTTCTCCATCAGAAACTTGAAGTGACATTCTTTTGTTTTTGCAATCCACCATAGCTCGATGTTTAGATAACCAATCCATTCCCAAGATAACATCATAATCTCGAAAAGGTAACTCAATTAAATTTGCAAGGAAAAGTTGATGTTGAATCACAATAGGGCAATTCATATACACTTTGCTTACTATCACACTGTGTCCTAAAGGATCAGTCACTTCAATATTTTCTCCTAATTCTTCTACATGCAACCCTTTCTCTTGTGCTAATGCGGTACATATATATGAATGAGATGAACCGGGATCTATCAAAGCATAACATCGTGATTAAAGAATGAAAATTTACCAATAATAACTTTAGTAGATTCCCGAGTCTCAAGCCCTCGGATTACATAACTTTATGCCATTCCTCCTGGTCTACCACTCTGCGGTGCTTGTTGAGCCACATTAAGTCCACTTGCCTCACTAGTATTTCCTCTTCCCCTTCCTCTTCCATCTTGCATTGTAGGAGTAAGAACTACTGCAGGTGCAGATTTACTTATCTGTCTTTGAGGACAATTTGTAATCAAATGTTCCTTCGAGCCATATTTAAAGCATACTCTACCTTTTCCCCAACATTCCCCTGTATGTATCCTTCCACAATTAGAACATTATGGAATATTTCCTCTGCCTCGACCTAAAGGTACACTAGCCGTTGCCCCCATACTTATAGTTTGTCTTGATGAAAACCCTCTGAAATGAGATTGTGTTTGTTCTGATGTTCCTTTCTGTTTCTTACTTGGAGATTCTGAACTAGATAGACCTTGCGATCCCTTTTGAAATCCAGACCTTTTTGCCATTCTTTGTTGTCTATCTGAATTGATCTTCTCAATTCCCGCAGCAGCATCAACCAAGTCATTGAACACCCTAATCTTTTATGCAAGTAAATGCACTCTAATTTCGTCTTTTAGCCCATCCTCAAATCTCTTACATCACTTTACTTCACTGTCAACGATATCACGAGCATACCTCTCGAGTTTGAGGAATTGAATTTCATATTTTGATACAATCATTCGTCCCTGTCTCAAAGGCAAGAACAATTTCCTCTGCTCATCTTTGAATTGTTCACTAACATACTTCTTGTCCAATTGTTCTGAAAAAAGACCCCAAGTGATTTCTCTGGGTCGCTTTTCTCTCGCAATATTATCCCACCACCTCCTAGCTTATTCTTTGAGTAGACCTTGCACATAGTCTAATCTCTCTTCATCTGTAAAATGAAGCCTAGTCATACACCATTTAGTATGATCAAGCCAATCTTCTGCAAATGCTGGATTCACTGTCTCCCCTTTGAAGTCATCAGCCGGAAGCTTCTTAATTCTTTCAAGAGGAGTTCTCTCCTCTCTTCTTTCAATATGAGGTACTATAGGAACTTGAGGGATTTGTATGTTTCGAAGTACTTGTGTGATTACTTCAGTAGTCATATGCTGAAGTAAAGCAGCTTGTGCTGGAGTAGGTTGTTCGGGAAAGCCATGAACTGGTGGAGGTTCATGTCTTTGTTCATCCCCTTGTCTAATGCGGACTGTACTCTCAGCATCCTCTTCCTCATTCTGACTGTGACTACTACTAGCCATTCTTTATTCCTGAAAATTGGACCAAAGTGGATCAAACAACTAATATAACATATTTATATCCTAAATGACATGTACATACTAGTCCTAGAGTTGCCTAAACCTCGCTCTGATACCAATAAATGTAACACCCCTTTATATAGAGTGTTACAGTAACTATAATCACCCAATAAATAACTCTACTCTACTATATAGAGTTCAATACTTACAGATTTAATATGTACAAATACAAATATAATGTTTCAAACTCTAAATTATTCTCCAAATATATCTTAATACCACTTTACATTTCTCACACTATCTAGTACAAGCCATTATTCTACAAACCATAATATTACATTAAAATACAAATACACCTCGAGTCTTTCTTTATTTTCTCTTCAAGCTGATCCACTTATACTACTTTGGTCCAAGGTATCTACAAAGCTCCACCTACATGTAGAAAAACAACTACATGCTAAGCAATTTGCTTAGTGGTGTCCATAAAAGAAATACAACAACTTTAAACATTTTTAACATTTTAAAATAGAAACAAAGTATGTTCATAAGTCAACAAATTAAACAACTTTATAAAACCAAAACACAAAACTTATATTATAAGCCTTTCAAAATACAATCAAATTTATATCCAATTTTTTCAAACACATTAACCATATATTGCCCAAAGTAAATAAGTCCTGAATAATGTAAAATGGATACGAGAGCGGACAAGCCCGAAGCCGAAGCTTCAATATCAATGTATCAGTCAAGCCCGAAGCCGTAGCTTCAAAATCAATATATCGGTCAAGCCCGAAGCCGAAGCTTCAAAATCAATTTATCGGTCAAGCCCGAAGCCAAAGCTTCAATATCAATATATATTTATCAGAACATCGGCCGAAGCCCAAAGCCAAAGCTTCAATTGTTTGTACAGTACTGTACCCCCCTTTATTGGCGTCAATCTACCCTGGCCCGTATTCTACTAGTTTAATAAGGGCAATAAATCAAAGTAACATCTTAAAATTCCAGTATAAACCATCAATCATAATTCAACATAACTTCATCAATTAAGAAATTCAAATCCTAAATTTTAAAGCATCAAACTTCAATTAAAACACAATAAAATCAACGTTCATATTTTTCCAGAAATTTCCAGATTCTGTGACCTGAATTCCCTTGCATTTTTCACTATTAAAACATCATCCAATCGAAGAAGTTTCTTCTAAACATAATTAGCCACATGTCTCAGCTTTCTAAAAACACTAGAATCACAGAAATCCAAATTGTATAACTAAAGTTATGATCAAAATACTAACAGTGTACAAAGCTGAGATTTTTCAAAAAAAGATTTCGTGACTCAACTTCAAACGAAAATTTCACATTGAAAACGAACGAAATTCAACAAGGTTTCTTCTGAACATATATTCTTTACTTTCTTTAGATATTAATAGAATCAAGAATCATTCAAATCGGATTTATATAACAAGAGAAAATATTAAAACAAAATAGGGATACAAATCTGGAAATTTTTTCGAAAAACCGATAAATCGAAATTTGAGACACAAGCCTTTTTCTAGGCTCTTTCTAGCTCTCTTCTACCTCTTTTGCCTTTGATTTACTTGCACTAGCTTCCTCTATAACAGTCATATATAATTCTATCAAGATATTGTATAAATAAACTTCCTAATAGCATAAATATGCTTAATCAATCATGAATTCTACTAATTAAGCTTTAATTTCATCAAAAATCACTCACCTCTAATTCGGGTTACTATTCATCCGAATCTTAAAATCTGAAATCCTCCTCTTTTAGTCTTAATTCACTGAAATTGATGATGGTAGAGGGCTTAAGGATCGATTTCTAACAAGAATTTGAAGTTGAATCGGAGAAATTGGAAGTTTTTAGGTTAGGGAAATTTTTGATAAAGGAAAGGAAGAAATGGGGAAGGAGATGGAAATGAAGATGAATGGGATGAAGGGGATGAATGGATACGTATAAGATTTGATGTTCTTTTTTTTTCAATTTCCAATATTGCCCTTGAACAAATAATTAGATGCCCAATTCATCCCTCTTACTTAATTAACTCTTATTTCCTCATACCTTATATCCAATAACAATAATAATAATTACAAAATCAATTTCCGTGATATTTTAATACCATAATAATTTATTATAAGTAAAATTTAAAATTTCAGGTTATTACAGGATAACTTGAACACTAAACGAGAAAGCACTATTGGGAAACCCAATAATGTTGGTCCTAGTGCTAAAAATGACTAGTTCAACCCTAAAGGTAAAAAACCGATTATTAGGAAAATCACTCTTGGGGACTCCATCATGGCACCAACGATTGGTGCTTTAGACTTGTCGTGTTTGCTTGGCTTTCGGGATTGCTCTTCCCTACGGCCGCAAACTTGTTCTTGTTCTTGGATAGTAGGGTTCTTTACCTCATTATCCATTCGTACAATGCTCCTTTACAAACACAAGTAACTAGGTATTGAACCGTTTTTTTAATACCACTTGTAATGAGTTTGGACTTTCCTCGCTCGACACTTAAACGATCTTGACTATGGAAGATGCTAAGTCGTCCGGGTGTGTTTGAGAGTTGAAATGCACTAGGACAAAGAGAGGTTTAACGATAGCAAGAGAGTTTGTAAGAACACTTTCTTGTATTGAACTTGAAGAGCTTACATGTTGAGTCACAAATGAGGACTGTGCCCTATTTATAGGCACTGCCCTTCCTGTACATGTGGATGAGATTTACATGAACATTCCTAGCATTATTTATACAATAATGCACAAAATATCTTAAAATTTTGATTAGTGGTTATCTAGATATATTAGATTTAAGATGATTACAGAGCAAACAGACCTTCTTGCAACACTTTCATGAGTCACTTGGAACGCACTGGGCGTTGCCAAAAGCTTTACAGTTTGGGCTACTTGCTTGGGCTTGGACTCTTGAGAGCTTTATGCAGGCTAAGCTGCCTGACTTAAGCCTAGTGACTTGGCCATCAATTTAAGCAACCTTTAGGCCAATATACTTAGGCATTTTGGCGAGTGGTAACAATTGTCTCCCAAAATATCATCTCGAACATAGAGTTTTTTAAAATGTAAAAGTTATGTTGTCACAAACATTGCAATACTTGTGACAACAATTTTACAATAATTACAACTTTTTTCTTTATCACCATCAATCTATATTTACAATTTAACTTATTACATTAAATATTTGTGACAAATTTGAATTGAAGGGACTCAAATTTACATAATTAATGTTTAAAATAATTAATTGAAGAGACTAATAACAAATGAACATAGGCTAGATGTACGAGTACTTAAGTAAACAATCCCAAAACAAGAAAACAAGATATAATATGCATGTATGCACAGGGGGATACCCCTCCATTTTGTCAATTTGAAAGAATCATCGTAACCAAAATAAAATATTTACTATACCTTATATTTTAAACAAAAATTCTCTATCTCCTTAATTACTAACTTGTAATTTCACCATTAATACTCTTTCTCCTAATTAATATAAGAGTAAATCAGAAAAAATATAAGATAAATGCATTGATATTTCACATTGACAAATTAAAGGAACAAACATAAAAAAGTGAGTAGAGATTTGCCAAAAAGATTATCATATATAAGAAGTGATACAAGTGAGTAGAGATTTTCAAGTTTTCCATCAAAGCCCGAAGTGATTGAACAATTAAACCTGCTTATCAAGTATAATAATAAAAAAAAAACCAGTGGTTGCAGGGTGAGTCTAAAGATGATTATCAATCTTTGCTTTGGCATGAAACTAAAATTTACAACTCTAAGACTAAGGGGGAGTTTCTCGGTGGCTTTTTGGCTTATTGCTTATGAACACTTTGTAACTTATAAGGAACTTATTTTATGAGAAGTTGAAGTGTAGCTTAAAAATGGCATAACTACAGCTACAAATTGAAACCATGAGATTATGCATTAAGATGCAGCAAAGAAACATGGAGCTACAAAGAAAGAGTACCGAATACGTCTAAGGCAGCACATATAAACAACAAAGATTTATTGCAATAAAATATATTCTATGTTGTGGTCTTACAGCAGAATTATAGAACAAAGGTGAAGAAAAACAACTGCCAAATTCTTCTAGACTAGATAGAATAAGGTAAACGAGTATTGTGTATAAAAAGTCTAAGACACCAAAACTTTATGTTGTTAACTGTCCATATTCATTCCTAATACCAAATACTCTTGCACAAGTCCTATTAATTAGGTAGATTGCACACAAAACCTGTTAGCAACCGAAAGAGAATGAAAACACTAAAAAGACAAAGGAAAATAGAAACTGAAGCTTTATTAGAAAATAGGAATCTGCTAGAGCTTTATTTGATGGGAAAGACAAAGGTAAGAATACAAGAAACAAGAACATAAATGATAATAGAAAATGAATTCAAAAGAACACTCTTCAATCCCCCTCTCTTCCAAAAGGAAAGAGCCAAAATTACTATCTCCAAATCTACCGAAAACAATACTAACTCACAGCTTAAATAATGCTAAAACACAAAATACTGACAAATTTTAGATCCCATGTTGCTGCAACACCCATACATGTGTAATACGAGATCCTATACTCAATGATCCCTTACTTAATAATTTTTGGATCCATGCTTCATGATTTTTTCCCATACCAGTATTATTTTCTTTGTCTCTTAGCCTTTGCTGGTGAAATCTAAAATCTGACCTTCTTCTCTATCATTGCCGCCCTCTTAAACAACAATCTTGTCCTCAAGATAGAGGGAATTCACTGCGAATGGTGAAAGAGTCCTCTCAAGTAGCTTCTTCATGGCCACGAGAAGTCCACTGACAAAACCATTCTTCTTGGTTAGGTCTGCCAATGGTTTGGCTATCTTGTCATAATCTTGAATGAAACGACAATAGTAGCCGGTTAGCTCTAAAAAACCACGAACACTTTGACATTTTGTGGGATTGGCCAATCTTGAACTGCTGAAATTTTTGTAGGATCCATGGAAACAGCAGAAAAATCAGCTGGGTATCCTGTAGGAAAAAAGGTGTTCAGCAGGAAATTGTTTTGCGAACTCCCCACTGTTTTCGTCAATTGAAAATTCCCACCCAACCACTACTGCAATGACTCATTAACCTGCCTGTCTTGTGTTATGCCTTGAAGTTCAAAAAGAACCCGATTGTGCAGAAATCTCATCTGTTTGGCTTTCCAATTATGAACAACTTTGCCTAAGGTTCGAAGCCAAGCCATTCCCAAAATCAAATCTACACTTCCACGTCAAAAATTAAAGCGTCGAGAGAACAAGAGTATTGGCCTATTCGAAGTTCAGGAACCGCACATTTCTCCGTCACCTATACCTTGGATCCATCTCCCAGGCATATACTGAGAAGAGGAATTGAATTTACTTCGAATCCCATGGCTGCCCCTAGCTTGCGAGAGATGAAGGTATTGGTAGCACCACAATCTAACAAAATCAGAATTGGAATATTGTCAGTTGTACCATTAAGACGCACCGTTTCAAATTCAGAATTGGGAGCTGCAGTGGAGAAAAATTCCAACAGCTTACATTGGCCCTCATCGGCTCTTTGATCTTCAATTTCTTCATAGTAAGTATCTGCATCGACATCTACTTCATCATTACCATCTTCCCCCAATACAATTAATCTCAAGCTTCCTTTCAGACACCTATGTTGGGGACTGTACTTTTGCCCACAACGGAAATAAAGACCTTTCCGGCGACAATCATCTAGTTCAGCGGAAGAGAGTTGGTTGAAGGTTAAGCAATTATTTGAGGAAGAACCTTGTGTTTTGCCTGATAAGGCATTATATGTCTTGTTTGGTGCTCCCAGAGTTGAATAAGAACGTTGAAATTGAGTTGGGCCATCAATTCTCTCGATTTGGCTCGCTAGTCCCAAGCCTAATTGAGTAGACTTCCAGGTGTTACTTGTAATGTGACTCCCATGGTTGTTTTTGACCCATCTATTTGTCCCAAATCTTTCCTTAAACATTGGATTCCTATTATGCAATGACATCTCAATAGTTTGAGCAAGGCGGAGAGCATGGATGCGATTAGTCAGGTTCATAACACGAACCCAATCGTTAATTTCTTCCTTCAGAGCATTGATAAAAAAACCAACATATTATTCTTTAGGTTGTTTAGGAATTAGTGCAGCAAATAACTCAAATTCTTCTATGTAAGAAGGGATGTTTCCGTGTTGTTGTAAAGCGGCCAACTCTTCGTAGCCTTCCTGCAATCTTGCCCCACCAAAACGGGCAGATAATTCTTCCTTAAACTGTACCCAAATGATTTCAGGATACAGATATGTGAGAGTTATGAACCGATTTATGGCAGGCCCTTCCATACACATTTGCGCCATTGACGGTTGCATATGAGGAGGGGTTCAACTAGCCCTGAAAAACAGCTCTGCTTTAGTAAGCCAACCACGAGGGTTTTTACCAGACTAACTGGGTAGTTTAATCTTTTGAACCGAGAAACCAGAATAGGAGTACGTTTCCGTCGGGAAATATCAATTTGAAGCAGGCTGAATCGGAGGACTTAGTTCAATTAGTGAATGAGGACCTGATGTTTCTCCATTCAAATCACCTTCACAAACTGGTCTTTTTCCCTGTTGCTTAATCCAATTAGTACCTGTCTTTTGGAAGTCATTGTTTGCTTATTTTTGTGAATCTAAACCCACCTTAATTTCTGCAACAAAGAGAGAGAGAGAGCTTCTGGACTTGGTGAGTTACTTCTTCAAGTCAGTCATCTGTGGCTTCTTGTCGAGCATGAAAAGATTGGAATCTAGTCTAGGTTGCCATTAATGGGAGAGGAATCTGATACGGCAGGTCAGACCAAATGTTAGCAACCGAAGAGAATGAAAACACTAAAAAGACAAAGGAAAATATAAACTGAAGCTTTATTTGATAGGAAAGACAAAGGTAAGAATACAAGAAACAAGAACAGAAATGATAATAGAAAATAAATTAAAAAGAACACTCTTCAATCCCCTCTCTTCTAAAAGGAAAGAGCCAAAAATACTATCTCCAAATCTGCTTAAAACAATACTAAATCACATCTTAAATAATGCTAAAATAAAAAATACTGACAAATTTTAGATCCCATGCTGATGCAATACCCATACAGGTGTAATACTAGATCCCATACTCAATGATCCCTTACTTAATAATTTTTGGAACCATGCTTCATGATTTTTTCCCATACCAGTATTATTTTCTTTATCTCGTAGTTCAGCCTGCTTCAGATCGATGTTTCTCGACGGAAACCCACTCCGATTCGCTTTTCTCGGTTTAAAAGATTATACTACTCGGTTTCTTCGGCCAAAACCCTCATGGTTGGCTTACTAAGGCTGTTTTTCAGGGCTAATCAAACCCCTCCTCATATGCAACTGTCAATGACACAAATGTGTACAATAGGATACTAAATTGAAAAGAACACTCTTCAATTCCCTTCTCTTCCAAAAGGAAAGAGCCTAAGTTACACTATCTTAAAGTCTTCCCCTAAACAATACCAACACATGACTTCAATAATACTCAAACATAATAATACTGACAATTATTGGATCCCATACTGCAGCAACTCCCATATAGCCAGGTTAATTATTTCTAGATCCCATACTTAATGATTGGTTGCCATAGCAATAGTGTTTTCTTTGTGTCTTCTGGAATAGACTTGCCAAATTTGCCGGCCTTTGCTAGTTTTGTATAAAACCTGACCTTGTTCTCTATCATTGCTGCCCTCTAGAACAACAATCTTGTCCTTAAGATGCAGGTGACAGAATTCACTGTGGATGGTAAAAGAGTCCTCCCAAGTATCTATGTCAGGACCACGGGAAGCCATTGAGTAACGGTATCACCATGTTTTTGAATTTGGCGAGTAGATAAAATTTTTTCAGGAATTAGAACATCGGTGGCTTCTAGTTCTAAATCAGTTGGTAAATGAGGATATGCTTGTTGTTGACCAATAGCTTTTTTAAAAAGAGAAACATGGAACATGGGATAAATTTTTGAAGAATTAGTGAGATGCAATCTATAAGCAACCTCTCCAATTTTCACAACCACTTGAAAAGGACCAAAATAACGTGCAGATAGCTTGGGATGGATGCACCTGGCAACGGATTGCTGCTTGTAGGGTTTAAGATAAACAGATTTGCGAATATCAAAGTGGATATCCTGGCGATGTTTGTCGGCTTGTGCCTTCATTTATTATTGGGCTCGATATAAATGAGTTTTGAGCTGCCGTAAAGCCTCGTCTCTATTGATTAATTCAGGGGCTATAGCTTCTACTTGGACTTCACCCAGGATAAAGCGAAGGATAGATAGAGCTTTTCATCCATACACTACTTCGAAAGGAGTACAATCAGTTGAGATGTGGTAAGTAGAGTCATACCAGAATTCAACCCAAGCCAACGAAGAGATCCAACTACGGGGCTAATCAGTAGCAAAGCATCTTAGATAACACTCAAGGCACATGTTTATAACTTCTGTTTGACCATCGGTTTTGGGGTGATAGGCTGATTTCAAGCGCAATTGAGACCCTTGCAATCTAAACAATTCATGCCAAAATTTCCCTATAAAAATAGGGTTCATGATCACTAACAATCGACTTGGGTATCCTGTAGAGTTCAACAATCTCCTTTATGAAAATTTCAGCAGTAGTCTTAGCTATGTAGGGATGCTTTAATATAACAAAATGAGCTTATTTAGATGGCCTGTCCACCACAACTAAGATGGCTTTGAAATCTATAGAGATTTCTTCCCCAACAACTTCAGGGATGTCAAGTCGTTGAAGCAAGCCCCTCGGTGCCAATGTAGAAGTTTTATATTATTGACAAATGGAGCAGGCCCGTATAAACTTTGGAACATCATAGACCATACCTGTCCAATATAAGTTTGCTGCCAATCGCCAATAGGTGCGATAGTAGCCGAAGTGATCATCGGTTAGTGAGCTATGGAATTCACGTAGTAAGGAGGGGATCAAAGAAGATTGAGCTGGAATAGCCAAACGCCAATATCTCCTTTTAGTTGGTAGCCTAGTTTCGACAAAGAATCACGCTTGAGAGCCTCACGAATGGAGGCTAATTAAGGATCAGATGCTGCTTCTAATAATTTATGACCCTCCTGCCAACATGGGATTGATTTGAGGGTAAAAAGCTCACCAACTTCATGCTGACGAGATAGGGCATTAGCTGCCTTATTAGTGCAACCAGCCTTGTAGCGAATAGAAAAGCGGTAGCCCATTAATTTCACGCAATTCTGCTGGTCTAGAATAGAAATTTTCTGCTCTAATAAGTACTCTAAGCTCTTTTGATTAGTAAAGACTATGAATTCCCTTCCTAATAAGTAAGGACGCCAATGTTAAATGGAAAGAGCTAAAGCCATAAGCTCTTTCTTGTAGGCTGATTTAGACAGGTTGCGGTCTGATAATGTTTACTAAAGTAAGCCACTGGTATGCGATTTTGAGATAGAATAGCTCCTTACCCCCTTCCTGAAGCATCATATTCGATGGTGGAAGGTTGAGAGAAGTCTGGTAGTGCGAGAATAGGAGCAGAAATCATTCGTCGCTTTAAGGTGTCAAAGGCATGTTGGGCGGCCGAGTTCCGAACAAATCCATTCTTCTTTGTGAGGTTAGTCAATGGTTTTACTATCTTGCCATAATCTTGAATGAAAAGCCGATAATAGCCAGTTAGCCTTAGGAAACCATAAACACCTTTGACACTTTGAGGGGTTAGCCAATCTCTAACTGCTGAAACCTTCGTAGGATCCATGGAAACACCTTCAACTGAAAGTGAATGCCCTAAGTATTCAATTTGAGTCTGACCAAACTGGCACTTCTTGCGATTTAGCTTGTATTGGTGTTTGGAAAGAAGCATTAATACCTCTCGAAGATGCTGCATGTGAGTATCCTGATTCGGGTTGTAAACTAGGATGTCGTCAAAGAAAACTAGTACAAAACGATGAAGAAAAGGCCCGAATAGATCATTTATTGTAGCTTCGAATGTGGCAGGGGCGTTCATAAGTCTAAATGGCATTACTAAAAATTCGTAGTGCCTGTCATGCGTATAAAAAGCAGTCTTCTCTTTATCTCCCTCCTTCATGCGAATTTGATAAAAACCAGATTTTAGGTCCAGTTTAGAATAAACTAGAGACCCACATAGCTCATCTAGTAATTCATCGACCATCAGGATAGGATATTTATCGGGGATGGTAGCTTTATTTAGTGCTCGATAGTCGATACACAAACACCATGAGTCATCCTTCCTATTCACCAAAAGTACAGGGCTAGGAAAAGCACTATTACTAGGTCGGATCACCCCAATTAACAACAACTCTTCAATTTGTCTATCAATCTCAGCCTTGTGAGCATGGGGATAGCGATATGGGGCGAACATTGACTGCACTATAACCTGGATACAGGTTAATTACATGCTCAACATGTCATTTTGGAGGTAAACTTGTTGAAGGATAAAAAAATGGGATTGTAAACTTCTAAAACAATAGATAAATCCCTGGGCACTCCGTAGGAATATCAGTGTTTGGTAGGAAATCATTTTTTGGAATCCCCACCGCCTTCATCAATTGAAAATCTCCACCTAGCCTATTTACGTTGTGTTATGCCTTAAAGTTCATAGAATCTCCTTTGATTCTAAAACCCCATCTGCTTGGCTGCCCAATTATGAACCACTTCGCCCAAGGATTGAAGCCAAGCCATTCCCAGGATGAAATCTACACTTCCAACGTAAAAAACTAGGGCGTCAAGAGAACAAGAGTATTGGCCATTTGTGGAGTTTAGGAACAACACATTTCTCTATTACCCATACTTTGTACCCATCTCCTAGGCGAATACCAAGACGAGGAATTGGAATTACCTTGAATCCCATTGCTACCAGCTTGCTGGAGATGAAGTTATGTGTAGCACCACAATCCAATAAAATCAGAATTGGAATACTCTTAGTTGTACCATTGAGATGCATAGTTTCAAATTCAGAAGTGGGAGCTGTAGTGGAGAAGAATTCCAGCAGCTAACATTAGCCTTCGTCACACGTTTGATCTTCGACTTCGTCGGTGTAAGCATCGGCGTTGAAATCTACATCATCACATTCAGTTTCCCCCAAAACAATCAATTTTAAGTTTCCCTGTAGGCACCTATGTTGGGGACTATATTTCTGTCCACAATGAAAATAAAGACCTTTCTGGCGACGGTCATCAAGCTCGGCGGAAGAGAGTTATTTGAAAGGTGATCGGTGGTTTAAGGAGGAAAAAACTACGTGGTTTGTCCGTTAAGGCAAAATTTGATCTATTTGGTGCTCCCAATGCGGGATAAGAATGTTGAAATTAAGTTGGGCCTTCAATTATCTCAATTTGGCCTGGTGGGCCTAGGCTTAATTGAGTAGATTTCTAAGTATTATTTGCTACGTGACTCACATGACTATTTCCAATCATTTTGTTTATCGCTAACCTCCCTCTGAACATTGAATTTCTATTCTGAAGTGCGATCTCAATTGTTTGAGCTAGGTGAGGAGCATGGATGAGATTAGTCAGGTTTATAACAGTGATACGGACCCAATCCTTAATTTCGTCCTTTAGTCCATTGATAAAAAGACTAGCATATTGCTCCTCAAGTTGTTTAGGGACCTGCGTAGCAATCAACTCAAATTTCTTCTATGTAAGAAGGGACGGTCTCGTGTTGTCGCAAGGCGGCTAACTCTTCATATGCGTTCTGCAATCCAACACCACCAAAACGAGCACATAACTCATCCTTGAATTGTTCCCATGTGATTTCAAGAAATAAATCTGTGAGAATTGTGAACCAATTTATGGCAGCCCCCTCCATACACATTTGCGCCATTGAAAGTTGCATATGAGGAGGGGTTTGGTTAGCCCTGAAGAACAGCTCTGCCTTGGTAAGCCAACCACAGGGGTTTTGACCGGAGAAACCTGGTAGTTTAATCTTCTGTACTAAGAAAAGCGAATCAGAGTGGGTTTCTGTTGGGAAATAATGGCCTGAAGCAAACTGAATAGGAGGAGCAGATGTTTCTTCATTCGATGTGTGCCGCCCTTGATGTGTGCTACCCTTGAGACTTATGGAGGTGGGTGGTTGAATCCTCTTCACATATTGGGCGTTTCCCTTGCCATTTAATCCAACTAGTAACCATCTTTTGGAAGTCACTGTTTGCACATTTTTCTGATTCTAAAGTTGCCTTAATCTCTGCAATAGAGAGAGTGAGGTCTTGGACTTGCAGAGTTACTTCTTCAAGCTTGGCATCAGTGGCTTATTGTCGAGCATAAAAAGATTAGAATCTACTCTCGGTTGCCATCTGCCATCGGTGAGAGAGGAATCTGATCCGGCAGGTCGGACCAAATGTTAGCAACCGAAGAGAATGAAAACACTAAAAAAGACAAAGGAAAATAGAAACTAAAGCTTTATTAGAAAATAGGAATCTGCGGGAGCTTTATTTGATAGGAAGGACAAAGGTAAGAATACAAGAAACAAGAACAAAAATGATAATAGAAAATGAATTGAAAAGAACACTCTTCAATCCCCCTCTCTTCCAAAAGGAAAGAGTCGAAATTACTATCTTCAAATATGCCTAAAACAATACCAACTCACAGCTTAAATAATGCTAAAACACAAAATACTGACAAATTTTAGATCTCATGCTGCTGCAACACTCATACAGGTGTAATACTAGATCCCATACTTAATGATCCCTTAATAATTTCTGGGCCCATGCTTCATGAATTTTTTCCCAAATTCTAAAATATGACCTTGTTCTCAGTCAAAACCTCAAATCTTAACATCAATTTCTAGTTCTCTCAAAGCTCCTTCAATCAAGACTATCCAGGGGCAGCGCCAGGGGGGTGGGGAAAAATAGTTTTCAGAGGTGTACACGGCAACTGGAAACCTAGGTTTCGAACTGCAATTTGACCCTCCTAACTCTTGAAGAAGGGAGCAATATAGGCTTTTGCTGATTTTTTAGTTATCAGCCCGTTTTAAAAAGCCTTATTCATTTATGTTGGACAATTACGTATATGTGGGCCCTTATTTTTTTTCAATATTTACTACTCCCTCTATCTATAAAATATTGTCCATTTAGCCAAATCATCAAAATCAATAAAAAATTTATTACACAACTAAAATGACTAATTTATCCTCTACTAAATTCTCTTTCTTCATAATTACTCACTTATAATTTTAACAATAAGTAATCTCTTTCATATTTAATACATGGGCAAATTAGAGAAAAAATTGTACAAAATGCATTGATAATCTAAATTGACAACTAAAAAGAGAACTAATAAAATGGCTAAAGAGACAATAATATCTAGATGGAGGGAGTATCATTTATCTACATGTTTATACATTAATTAACTTGTATTTTTGGTTTTTATAATATATTTTATTTTATTACTAAATTAAAACGTTATTAAAAACTTCAGTTAATTTTCAATATTTTTTTAACTAACTTATAAAATATAAATGAATCATGTGAGATAAAAATACTTATATACATTATTATTGTCAGACTTATTTTATTTTAATGTTATGCGTATTAAAATGTGTTAAAATTTATTAACATACTTTACTTTAAGGTGTTTAATTTACTTTTTTCGCTCTCTAAGCTACCCCTACTCCACCTTTGCCAGAGATCGAGTTTGAAAAATACGATATTGGTTATAGTTCAGGAATTTATTCACCGAAAATACGTTTTGGTAGTATTTCGCCTTGTTTAGGTTCAAATTTTTGCCTCTCCAATAGCGGACTCCTAACACCGCCACTGAGACTATCCATTACATAATGCGATAAAGTTAAATAAGAATTAAATATAACTAAAAGACATGCATGGACGAACAAAATAATATAAATCTAGAGAGGCATGGGAGCTAAGGTAGAAAGTGAACATTTAATCTAGAAAGACATGGCAGTACAAGTTAAGGTAGAATATGAAACTACAACAGAGAGCAGCACATTCGACCCAAAACTCAAAAAGTGCAATAAAGAGAAGGCGCATAAGTTGTTACCTGGTCATATGAATCAATTATAAACGAAATCACCTTGTTAACTGAGTTGATCAAGCAGATAATTTGGTCGATGCTGGAAAAAAAGGTGTGTGAGTTGTTTGCATTCCTCATCTCAGGAACTTGGGTCCATACAACACTTCAGAAAATACTGATATCTGCTTTCAGTTGCCTGATTGCCTGAGGAATATAAAAAACATAAATAACGTACAGAAAACTAATTTAACAAAGCATCCTGGAAGAGGCAATCAAAATAAAACATAGATGATCATATTTAAATGCTTAAAGGAATTAAAGAAGACATGAGCCTCTAGAAAGACCAGCTAAAAAAAACCATAGGATTACAATGAGCACAAGAGGCCTCTTCAAAATAGATAAAAAAAAGCCAAAGCATTAAGATGAAACACGTAACCCTATACATTTTTATTGAGATCCTCCTTATAAGCAACCTTAATAGTGACTAGAATAATAGCATGAAATGAAAAAGTACCAACGCGGAAAGGAAACCTATATTTAAAAGATCGTTAAAAATGAGAATGCAATACACGAGTTATCATTTCTAGGTGTGCACACTCATCCCTCTTAGTTATATTAAAACATTACAGTACAACATTTTTCTTGAACAAGCCGAAAAACACAACATTTGTTAGAGGCATGAGCGAGATGCACTTACAATTGAATCATTGAAAATATGTTATAACGAACCGAAATTTTCAAAATTTGCTTCTAATAAATTATTATGGTATTAAAATATCATGGAAATTATTTTTATTGTTATTGGATATAAGGCATGACGAAGTGAGTTAATTAAGTAAGAGGGATGAATTAGGCATTTAATTATTTGTTCAAGGACAATATTGGAAATTGAAAAAAAAATAAAAAATCAAATCCTATACGTATCCCTCATCCCCTTCAACCCATTCAATTTCATTTCCTTCTCCTTCTCCATTTCTTCCTTTCCATTATCAAAATTTTTCCCTAATCCAAAAAATTCCGATTTCTTCGATTTAACTTCGAATTCTTGTTAGAAATAGATCCTTAAGCCCTCTATTATCCTCAATTTCAGTGAATCAAGACTTGAAGAGGAGGATTTCAGTTATTAAGATTCGGATGAATAGTAACCCGAGTTTGAGGTGAGTGATTTTTGGTGAAATTAAAGCTTAATTAGTAGAATTCATGGTAGATTAAGCATATTTATGGTATTAGGAAGTTTATTTACATAATATCTTGATAGAATTATATATGGTTGTTGTAGAGGAAGCTAGTGCAAGTAACTCAAAGGCAAAAGAGGTAGAAGAGAGCTAGAAAGAGCATAGAAAAAGGTTTGTGTCTCGAATTTCGATTTCTCGGTTTTTCAAAAAGTTTTCCAGATTGTATACCTGTTTTGTTTTAATGTTTTCTCTCGTTATATAAATCCGATTTGAATGATTCTTGATTCTATTGATATCTACAGAAAGTAAGGAATATATGTTCAGAAGAAACCTTGTTGAATTTCGCTCGTTTTCAATGTAAAATTTTCGTTTGAAGTTGAGTCACGAAATCTGTTTTCGGAAAATCTCAGCTTTGTATACTATTTAGTATTTTGATCATAACTTTGGTTATACAATTTGGATTTCTGTGATTCTGGTGGTTTTGGAAAGCTGAGACTTGTGGCTAATTATGTTTAGAAGAAAGTTCTTTGATTGGATGATGTTTTAATAGTGAAAAATGCAGGGGAAATCAGGTTACGAAACCTGAAAAAATTCTGGAAAGTATGAATATTGATTTTATTGAGTTTTAATTGAAGTTTGATGCTTAAAAATTTGGGATTTGGATTTTTTAATTATTGAAGTTATATTGAATTATGATTGATGGTTTATACTGGAATTTTTAATATGTTACTTTGATTTATTGCCCTTATTAAACGAGTAGAATACGGGTCAAGGTAGATTGGCGCCAATAAAGGGGGTACAGTACTGTACAAACAATTGAAGCTTTGGCTTCGGGCTTTGGCCGATATATATATATATATATATATATATATATTGATATTGAAGCTTCGGCTTCGGGCTTGACCGATATATTAATTTTGAAGCTTCGGCTTCGGGCTTGACCAATATATTAATTTTGAAGCTTCGGCTTCCGGGCTTGACCGATTTATTGATTTTGAAGCTTCGGCTTCGGGCTTGTCCGCTCCCGTATCCATTTTACCGTTATTCATGACTTGTTTACTTTGGGCAATATGTGGTTAAAGTGTTTGGAAAAATTGGATACAAATTTGATTGTACTTTGAAAGGATTACTATATAAGTTTTGTGATTTGGTTCCATAAAGTTGGTCAATTTGTTTTTGATTTATAAATATACTTTGTTTCTATTTTAAAAATGTTCAAAGTTGTTATATTTCTTTTATGAACACCACTAAGCAAATTGCTTAGCGTGTAGTTTTTTTTCTACACGTAGGTGGAGAACTTGTAGATAGCTTGGACCAAAGTGGAATAAGTGGATCAACTTGAAGAGCAAATAAAGAAAACCTCGAGGTGGATTTGTAATTTAATGTAATATTATGGTTTGTAAAATAATGGCATGTACTAGATATTATGAGAAATATAAAGTGGTATTGAGAAATATTTGAAGAATAATTAGCATTGAGAACTAATTTGGAGTCTCTAACATTATATTGATATTTATACATATTGTAATCTATGAGTATTGAACTTTATATTGTGGAGTAGAGTTGGTCATTGGGTGTTTATAGTACCTGTGGCACTTCCTATAGGGGAAATTACATTTAATGGTATCAGAGCTGAGGTTTAGTCGATTCTAGGACTAGTATGTACACGCCATTTAAGATATAAATATGTTATATTAGTTGTTTGATCCACTTTGGTCCAATTTTCAGAAATAAGTAATGGTTAGTAGTAGTCACAACCAGAATGAGGAAGAGGATGCTGAGAGTACGGTCCGTATTAGAAAAAGGGATGAACAAAGACAAGAACCTCCACCAGTTCATGGCTTTCCTGAACAACCTACTCCAGCACAAGCTGCTTTACTTCAGCATATGACTACTGAAGTAATCACACAAGTACTTCAAAATATACAAATCCCTCAAGTTCCTGTAGTACCTCATGTTGAAAGAAGAGAGCAGAGAACTCCTCTTGAAAGAATCAAGAAGCTTCCGGCTAATGATTTCAAAGGGGACACAGTGAATCCTGCGATTGCAGAAGATTGTCTTGATCATACTAAATGGTGTATGACTAGGCTTCATTTTATAGATGAAGAGAGATTACACTGTGTGCAAGGTCTACTCAAAGAACAAGCTAGGAGGTGGTGGGATAATATTGAGAGAGAAAGGCGACCCGGAGAAATCACCTGGGGTCTTTTCTTGGAACAATTTGACAAGAAGTACGTTAGTGAACGATTCAAGGATGAGCAGAGGAAATTGTTCTTGTCTTTGAGACAGGGATGAATGACTGTATCAGAATATGAAGTTCAATTCCTCAAACTCGAGAGGTATGCTCGTGATATCATTGATAGTGAAGTAAGGCGATATAAGAGATTCGAGGATGGGCTGAATGATGAAATTAGAGTGCATTTACTTGCACAAAAGATTAGAGTGTTCAATGACTTAGTTGATGCTACTGCGGGCATTGAGAAGATCTATTCAGATAGACAACAAAGAATGGCTAAAAGGTCTGGATTTAAAAAGGGATCACAGGGTCCAGCTAGTTCAGAATCTCCAAGTAAGAAATAGAAGGGAACATTAGAATAAACACAATCTCATTTCAGAGGGTTTTCACTGAGACAAACCCTAAGTACGGGGTCAGCGGTTAGTGTACCTTCAGGATGAGGTAGAGGAAATATTCCATAATGTTCTAATTATGGAAGGATGCATACAGGGGAATGTTGGGGAAAAGGTAGAGTTTGCTTTAAAGGTGGCTCGAGGGAACATTTGATTGCAAATTGTCCTCAAAGACAGAAAAGTACATCTGCACCTACAGTAGTTCCTACTCCTACAATGCAAGGTGGAAGAGGAAGGGGAAGAGGAAATGCTAGTGGTTCAAGTGGACATGATGTGGCTCAACAAGCACCGCAGAGTGGTAGGCCGGGAGGAATGGCGCGAAGTTGTACAATCCGAGGGCCTAAGACTAGAGAATCTACCGAAGTTATTGTCGGTAAATTTTCATTCTTTAATCACGATGTTTATACTTTGATAGATCCCGGTTCATCTCATTCATATATATGTACTGCATTAGCACAAGAGAAAGGGTTGCATGTAGAAGAATTAGGAGAAAATATTGAAGTGACTAATCCTTTAGGACACAGAGTGATAGTAAACAAAGTGTACATGAATTTCCCTATTATGATTCAACATCAACTTTTCCATGCAAATTTAATTGAGTTACCTTTCCGAGATTATGATGTTATCTTGGGAATGGATTGGTTATCGGAACATCGGGCTGTGGTGGATTGCAAAAGTGAAAGAATGTCACTTCAAGTTTCTGATGGAGAAGAAATAGTTATCGTGGGGGAAAGATCAGATTATCTCTGTAACATAATTTCTTTTATGAAGACTAAAAGGCTAGTTAGGTCAGGATGTCAGGCCTACCTAATCTTCGCTCTAGAATTGAAGAAAGGTGAGTTAGAATTGCAGAATATTCCTACGCTATGTGATTTTCCAGATGTATTTCTAGAAGAACTACCGGGTTTGCCACCAAAAAGAGAGGTTGAATTTGCAATTGATGTATTGCCGGGTACCGCACCATTATCCAAAGCACCATACAGAATGGCGCCTGCTGAACTGAAAGAGTTAAAGATTCAGTTGCAAGAATTGTTAGACAAAGGATTCATACGCCCGAGTATATCCCGTGGGGTGCACTAGTGTTGTTTGTTAAGAAGAAAGATGGGTCACTCCGATTATGTATTGATTACCGGGAGTTGAATAAATTGACAGTGAAGAACAAGTATCCATTGCCAAGGATTGAAGACTTATTTGATCATCTCAAGGGTGCCAAATACTTCTCTAAGATTGATTTGAGATCGGGTTACTATCAGATGAGAGTGAAAGATGATGATATTGTAAAGACGGCTTACCGAACTAGATATGCGCACTATGAATTTTTGGTGGTGCCATTTGGTCTAACTAATGCACCAGTAGCATTTATGGACCTTATGAACCGTGTCTTTTACTTATATTTAGACAGGTTTATAGTGGTTTTCATTGATGATATTTTGGTGTATTCTAAGTCACGGGAAGAGCATGATCAACATTTGCGGATAGTCTTCCAAACTTTGAGGGAAAATAAATTGTATGCCAAACTTAGCAAATGTGAGTTTTGGCTTGAAGAAGTTTCTTTCTTAGGCCATGTTGTTTCTGCAGAAGGAATTAAAGTGGATCCTAAAAAGATAGAAGCAGTTGCAGAATGGAAACCACCAAAGAACCCTAAGGAAGTCAGAAGTTTCCTTGGTTTAGCAGGGTATTATAGAAGATTTGTGAAGGTATTTTCAGTCATTGCTGCCCCACTAATGAAACTACTTCAAAAGAATGCAAAATTTGAGTGGAATGATAAGTGCCAAGAAAGTTTTGAGAAGTTGAAGGCGATGTTGACAAAAGCACCCATCCTTACCCAACCAGAGCTTGGAAAAGACTTTGTAATCTATAATGATGCTTCTCATAGTGGTCTTGGGTGTGTTTTGATGCAAGAAGGGAAAGTGATTGCCTATGCTTCCAGGCAATTGAAGAATCATGAAAGGAATTATCCTACTCATGATTTGGAAATGGCTGCAATAGTCTTTGCCTTGAAAATTTGGCAACATTATCTTTATGGAGAAAAATGTTATATTTACACAGATCACAAGAGCTTGAAATATTTACCAACATAGAAGGAGTTGAATTTACGACAAAGAAGGTGGATGGAATTCATTAAAGATTACGATTGTCTTATTGATTACCATCTAGGAAAGGCTAATGTAGTGGCAGATGCTCTCAGCAGAAAGACAATGATGGCACTAAGGGCTATGAATATGGGGTTAGCTCTTACCAGTAGTGGAGCCTTAATTGCAGAATTGAAGATTCAACCTGTACTACTACAACAGGTTAAACATACACAAAATGAAGATGATGACTTGAAGGTTATTCGAGTAAGGACACAAGTGGGTATCGTAAACAACTATATGATTCGAGAAGATGGATGTCTATATTTTAAAGATAGACTGTGCGTGCCAAACAATGAAGAATTAAAGAAGAATATTTTACAAGAGGCGCATAGTAGTCCTTATGCGATGCATCCAGGAGCAAACAAGATGTACCAAAATTTGAAGATCCATTATTGGTGGAATGGAATGAAGAAAGACATTACTAACTATGTTGCTCAATGTCTAACTTGTCAACAAGTGAAAGCAGAACATCAAGTTCCTTCTGGATTGTTGCAACCAATAACAATTCCAGAATGGAAATGGGAAAGAATCACAATGGACTTTGTGACATCTTTACCACTTACACAGAAGAAACATGATGCAGTGTGGGTTGTTGTAGATAGATTGACAAAGTCTGTCCACTTTCTTCCAGTTAGGATGGATTATTCACTTGATAGGTTGGCTCAGTTATATGTAGATGAGATTGTAAGGCTACACGGAGTGCCTATTTCAATCATTTCTGACCGAGATCCAAGATTTACTTCGAGATTTTGGAAGAAATTGCAAGAAGCCTTAGGTAGTAAACTTCATTTTAGTACTTCATTTCATCCTCAAACAGATGGTCAATCTGAAAGAGTAATTCAGGTTTTGGAAGACATGATGAGAAGTCGTATCATCGAATTTGAGGGGAGTTGGGATAAGTATTTGTCCCTCATGGAGTTTGCCTATAATAACAGCTATCAGTCAAGCATACAAATGGCTCCATACGAAGCATTGTATGGAAGAAAATGTCGAACTCCATTATATTGGACCGAACTTAGTGAAAACAAGATTGTGGGAGTGGATTTAATTTAGGAGACAAAGGAGAAGGTAAAACTTATTCAAGAAAGATTGAAGGTTGCATCAGATAGACAAAAGTCTTATGCTGATCTAAAAAGAAAAGACATTACTTATGAAGTTGGGGATAAATTATTTCTCAAAGTATCTCCTTGGAAGAAAGTCCTGCGATTTGGCAAGAAAGGCAAGCTCAATCCGAGATTCATTGGCCCATATGAGGTTATAGAGAAGGTTAGACCGGTAGCTTATCGATTGGCACTACCCCCGACACTCGACAAAATTCATATTGTGTTCCATGTGTCAATGTTAAGGAGATACAGATCAGATCCATCACACATCTTATCTCCTGATGTCGTAGAAATTGAACTTGACCTGACGTATGAAGAGGAACCGGTGCAAATCTTGGCGAGAGAAGTTAAACAACTGAGAAAGAAGTTTATTCCTTTGGTAAAAGTACTTTGGAGAAATCATAAGGTTGAAGAAGCAACTTGGGAACCGGAGGATACAATGATAACTCAATATCCGCAACTGTTTTGAGGGAATTTTTGGGACGAAAATTCAAAAGAGGGGGAGAATTGTAACAAACCGAAATTTTCAAAATTTGCTTATAATAAATTATTATGGTATTAAAATATCATGGAAATTATTTTTATTGTTATTGGATATAAGGCATGAGGAAGTGAGTTAATTAAGTAAGAGGGATGAATTGAGCATTTAATTATTTGTTCAAGGGCAATATTGGAAATTAAAAAAAATCAAATCCTATACGTATCCCTCATCCCCTTCAACCCATTCAATTTCATTTCCTTCTCCTTCTCCATTTCTTCCTTTCCATTATCAAAATTTTTCCCTAATCCAAAAACTTCCGATTTCTTCGATTCAACTTCGAATTCTTGTTAGAAATCGATCCTTAAGCCCTCTATTATCATCAATTTCAGTGAATCAAGACTAGAAGAGGAGGATTTCAGATATTAAGATTCGGATGAATAGTAACCCGAGTTTGAGGTGAGTGATTTTTGGTGAAATTAAAGCTTAATTAGTAGAATTCATGGTAGATTAAGCATATTTATGGTATTAGGAAGTTTATTTAGATAATATCTTGATAGAATTATATATGGCTGTTGTAAAGGAAGCTAGTGCAAGTAAATCAAAGTCAAAGAGGTAGAAGAGAGCTATAAAGAACATAGAAAAAGGTTTGTGTCTCGAATTTCGATTTCTCGGTTTTTCAGAAAATTTTCCAGATTGTATACCTATTTTGTTTTAATGTTTTCTCTTATTATATAAATCTGATTTGAATAATTCTTGATTCTATTGATATCTACAGAAAGTAAGGTATATATGTTCAGAAGAAACCTTGTTGAATTTCGCTCGTTTTCAATGTAAAATTTTCGTTTGAAGTTGAGTCACGAAATCTGTTTTTGGAAAATCTCAGCTTTGTACACTGTTTAGTATTTTGATCATAACTTTGGCTATACAATTTGGATTTCTGTGAATCTGGTGGTTTTGGAAAGCTGAGACTTGTGGTTAATTATATTTAGAAGAAAGTTCTTCGATTGGATGATGTTTTAATAGTGAAAAATACAAGGGAAGTCAGGTTACAAAACCTGAAAAAATTCTGGAAAGTATGAATATTGATTTTATTGAGTTTTAATTGAAGCTTGATGCTTAAAAATTTGGGATTTGGATTTTTTAATTACTGAAGTTATATTGAATTATGATTGATGGTTTATACTGGAATTTTTAAGATGTTACTTTGATTTATTGCCCTTATTAAACGAGTAGAATACGGGTCAGGGTAGATTGGCGCCAATAAAGGGGGTACAGTACTGTACAAACAATTGAAGTTTTGGCTTCGGGCTTTGGCCGATATTATGATATATATATATATATATATATATATATATATATATATATATATATATATATATATATATATATATATATATATATATATATATATATATATATATATATATATATATATATATATATATATATATATATATATATATATATTGAAGATTCGGCTTCGGGCTTGTCCGCTCCCGTATCCATTTTACCGTTATTCATGACTTGTTTACTTTGGGCAATATGTGGTTAAAGTGTTTGGAAAAATTGGATACAAATTTGATTGTACTTTGAAAGGATTACTATATAAGTTTTGTGATTTGATTCCATAAAGTTGGTTAATTTGTTTTTGATTTACAAATATACTTTGTTTCTATTTTAAAAATGTTCAAAGTTGTTATATTTCTTTTATGGATACCACTAAGCAAATTGATTAGCTTGTAGTTTTTTTTCTACACGTAGGTGGAGAACTTGTAGATAGCTTGGACCAAAGTGGAATAAGTGGATTTAGTTGAAGAGCAAATAAAGAAAAACTCGGGGTGGATTTGTAATTTAATGTAATATTATGGTTTGTAGAATAATGACATGTACTGGATAGTATGAGAAATATAAAGTGGTATTGAGAAATATTTGAAGAATAATTAGCATTGAGAAATAATTTGGAGTCTCAAACATTATATTGGTATTTGTACATATTGTAATCTATAAGTATTGAACTTTATATTATGGAGTAGAGTTGATCATTGGGTGTTTACAGTACATGTGGCAAGGGGAGGGCGTTACATATGTGATAACAGAAATGATATTAGATTTAGCAGTTAGAGGTAATTAAAGAATATTAGACTAGAATCAAATCAGACTATGCTCAAAGAGACTGCAAAACGAAATGAATGGATATCATAATATATAGTCCCCTAAGTAACTCAATTTAAAAAATTGCAATTAGAAATTTGGTGAAACAGATTGAGAATCAGAACATCGGATGAGTGGATATCATGACATAATCCCTGAGCAGACTCAGAAATCTAAATTCGAATATTTCTCAAACAAATGGGCATTCAAAACAAACAAATGAAACCAAGGAAACCCAATGTATGAAAAAAGCTGTATTAGAAAAAACAATGAAAGGCTAAGAAGAAATTCCCTCATTTGGAGAAAATCATCAATGAAACCGTCGAATTTGGGAGTGAATGAAGGGAGCAGTTTTTGCCACTGCTTTCCTACAGAAAGAACCATTGCATGATAAACATAAAAAAGAGAAACATTTGAAAACTATACCATTAGATCATCAATTACATGATCTATACCAAGATTAGGATAACAAACTTGTGCAGTGTTAGGGAATCAGACCCGCAGCGGAACGAAAATATTTATTTTGGGTGAATATGGCAACAACAAAATAGGAGAAATAATTGGCGAAAAGGAGAAAACAATAATAATCCACTAATAATACGAAAAGTTGTACAAAAGAAATGGAGAAATAACACTCAAACCCTTAACCTAAAATACACCCAAACTAACCCTCACAAATATATATATATATATATATATATATATATACAAGATGTGCATATGTAATAAACTCACAAAATGGGATATTCTGAAGGATTGTAAGCTATATATAGCATAAATAAAGTAATGTGAAATGTAATTGACAATGGTCAAATACTTGTTGCATTCCTGGAGATAATTATGCTTGCCAACATGTGAAGCCGGACATTACAAATGCTGGCTAATTTGAAATTAGAAGAAGCCAAAATAATGCATGGCCGACAATGTGAAATTGAAATCACATTTTCAAATCTCTAACTTGATTTGAATTTCACTAAATAATTATGTCTTCCTCTGAACTTAATAGTTGCAAACACCAATCAAGCTTAAGCAATGCTTAAACTTGTTGATCGAAAGAGGCTTCGTCATCATGTCGGTTGGATTGTCCGTTGTACCGATTTTAGTAATATTGATATTTCCCTCGGAAATAATGTCTCGAATAAAATGATACTTCACGTCAATGTGCTTAGTTCTTTCTTGAAACATCTGATCTTTAGTTAGACAAATCGCACTTTGACTATCACAATGGAAAACAATTCTCTACAAATTTTAACTGAGTTCACCGACCAAACCTCTTAGCCAAATAGCTTCTTTTACAGCTTCAACTACCGCCATGTATTTTGCTTCGGTAGTGGATAATGCAACAGTAGGCTGTAAAGTAGCTTTCCAACTAATTGCCCTACTACCAAGGGTAAACACATTACCTGTGATCGATCTTCGCTTGTCACGATCACCTGCATAATCTGAATCGACATAGCCAACCACCATGTTCTTACTTTTTCCAAATTCCAAACAAGCGTTAGTAGTACCCCTTAAGAATCTCAAAATCCATTCCACAGCATGCTAATATTCTTTGCCCGATTTAGACATATATCTACTAACAACACTGACTGCATGCGAAATGTCAAGACGAGTACAAACCATAGCATACATGATACTACCAACAGCACTAGAGTAAGGAACATGTGTCATATACTCAATATCCTTTTCGGATTGAGGACATAAAGCAACAGAAAGTCGAAAATAAGCGGCTAGTGGAGTACTTACAGGTTTGGCATTTTTCATGCCAAAACGCTCCAACACTTTCTCAACAAAACTTCTCTGAGTCAAATAAAGTTTTCGTGCAGCTCTATCCCTTTGGATCTCCATGCCGAGAATCTTCTTAGAAGCTCCCAAATCTTTCATCCCAAATTCAGTGCTAAGTTCTGCTTTCAATCTGTTGTTATCAAATATATCCTTGGCAGCAATAAGCATATCATCAACATAAAGCAACAAATAAACAAATGAACCATTTGCAAGTTTTCTAAAATATACACAATTATCATATTGGCTCCTTGAATAGCCATGTGCAACCATAAAGGAATCAAACCGCTTATACCACTGTTGAGGCGACTACTTTAATCCGTACAGTGATTTTCACAACAAGCAAACATGGTCTTCTTTTCCTTCAACTTCAAAACCATCTGATTGTTTCATATAGATCTTCTCCTCTAATTCTCCATGCAAGAAAGTAGTCCTGACATCAAGTTGCTCTAACTCCAAATCATGTATAGCAACCAAGGTAAGCAAAATACGAATAGAGCTATGTTTAACAACAGGAGAAAACACATCGTTCAGATCAACCCCTTGTACCTGACTATAGCCCTTAGCGACCAATCGTGCCTTATATCTAGCATCCTCAACCCTGGGAATGCCATCTTTCCTTTTGAAGACCCATTTGCAAACAACAATCTTCTTGTCCTTAGGCGGTTTCACTAATTCCCACGTTCTGTTCTTGTGCAGAGACTCTATCTCTTCTTGCATTGCTATTAGCCATTTTGCAGAATCATCATGAGAAATAGCTTCTGAATATGTGTAAGTTCACCAACTTCTTCCGTCTCTTGTGCAGCTACAAAGGCGTAAGTAACATAATCTGCAAACTTTACAGGCATTCTTCTTTCTCTATTTGGTCTACTTTCAATAATAGGTTGCTCCACCTATTCTACGGTAGTAATTTCTTCAACTTCTATTGGCAACTATTCTAAAATTTGCTCCTCTGTGGCTTCGGACGGAGCAAATGATTCCTCCACCTCGAATGGACCCTCCACCTGCTTATCAGAATTCTGTATTTTGGTGTCAACAGTAACTGGGGACTCTTTTCTTGGATGAAGTATAACAGACTCATCGAAGACAAAAATTTCTGCTTATTACAGACTTCGGTGACTTAGGATTAAGAAGCCAAACTTTGTATCCCTTTACACCATCTGGATAGCTAAGAAAAATGCCCTTTTTAGCTCTAGGCTCCAATTTTCCATCGTTCACATGGACATAAACAGGACACCTAAAAATCCTCCGATCAGAATAATTAGCAGGTTTCCCAGACCATAACTTCTTTGAAGTTTTACAATTAATGGAAGCACATGGAGAGCGATTCACTAAATGAGCAGTCGTTGCAGCTGCTTCAATCCAGAATGCTTGAGACAAACTAGAATTTGACAACATGCATCGAACTTTCTCCAAAAGAATTCTGTTCATTCGATCAGCTACACCGTTCTACTATGGCATTCCTGGGACTGTGAGATGTCTCGAGATGCCCATATCTTTATAGAATGTGTCAAATTCCACATTATAGAACTCCAAGCCATTATCACTGCAAAGACGTTTAATCTTTCTTCTAGTCTGATTCTCCACCAATGCTCAATGCTTTCCACTGCTTGAAAGTGGTAAAGACATCATTCTTGTGTTTCAAGAAATAAGTCCAAACCTTCCTTGAGTAGTCATCAATAAAGGTGAGCATGTAACGAGCCCCAACTTTCGAAGGAACACGAGTAGGGACCCAAAGATCTAAATGGATATAATCCAAAGTACCTTTTATTCTGTGAACACCACCAATGAAGCTCACTCTTTTGTGCTTGCCGAAAATGCAGTGCTCACAAAACTCTAACTTGGTAGTACTCTGGCCACATAGTAGACCCCTTTTACTGAGCATGGCCAAGCCTTTTTCACTTATGTGGCCAAGCCTCATATGCCATAATTTTATCATGTCTGAATCCGACATGGAAAACGAAACTGCAGCAGATCCTTGCAACACGTACAATCTCCTAACTTTTCTAGCTTTCATCACGACGAGGGCACCTTTCAAAACCTTCAAAACTCCTCCTCCACCAAAAAATCTGCAATTATTGTCGTCTAAAGCAGATAATGAAATAAGGTTCTTCTTCATGTCTGGAACATGCCGCACATCTGTCAGAGTTCTAACAATACCATCATGCATCTCAATTTTGCATTACTGATTCCAACAACTTTACAAGGATGCTCGTTTCCCATCAACACAACTCCTCTATCTACTGCTTCATAAGAGGAAAGCCAATCTCTGTGGAGATAAATATGGAATGAGCAAGCAGAGTCCAAGATCCACCCTTGTCCTAATCTAGCACCATCATCGGACACGGCATAAACTTCACAGTCTTCCTCATCTTCTACAACACTGGCTTTGGCAGAACTATCATCTCTGTGACTCGTCTTTATTCTTCCTTTGAAGCTTAAAATATTCATCTTTAATGTGCCCTTTCTTCTTACAGTAATTGCACGTCAAATTACTATAATGGGATCTTGATTTAGATCTGGATCGGTTGTTGCTACTACTATTGGGATCTCTTGTACTAGATCTCCCTCGAATGACCAGACCTTCTGCAGGAGTATTTCTATCACCAGAAAGCTCTTTATCAATAAGATCTTTAGAGAATAAACATTCCTTAACCTTCTCCACAGTTAAAGTGGTTTTACTATAGATCAAGGTCTCACAAAAATTCTTAAACGACGGAGGAAGAGATCGCAACAACATAAGAGCTTTATCATCTTCTTCATACTTGATATCCAAATTTTCCAGATCCAAAAGAATGGAACTAAAATCATCAAGGTGCGCCTTAAGGGATATGGCTTCTGCCATGTGGAGCATATGGAGACGATGCTTCACCACAAGCTTACTAGTGAGGTTTTTGGACATATAGAGAGATTGCAATTTCTCTCATAAGTCTTTGGCAGTCTTCTCATGGATGACTTCTCGCAGAACCTCATCAAGGTGCGCCTTAAGGGATGTGGCTTCTGTCATGTGGAGCATATGGAGACGATGCTTCACCACAAGCTTACTAGTGAGGTTTTTGGACATATAAAGAGATTGTAATTTCTCTCATAAGTCTTTGGCAGTCTTCTCGTGGATGACTTCTCGCAAAACCTCGTTCGACAAGCATAACTGAATGGCAGCAAGAGCTTTATCCTCCAAATCTTGTTTCTTCTCCTTTGTCACCGTTTCAGGTAACTCTTCCATCATCACCTTGTACAATCCATTTTGCATCAAAATCGCCTTCATCTTAACTTGCCATAAGGCAAAGCTCATATTGCGATCAAATTTCTCAATGTCGAATTTTGTTGTCGCCATAGTGAATTTCAAAATTCCAAAATAAATATTAATTGGTTTTGGTACCAATTTGTTAAGGAATCAGACCCGCAGCGGAACGAAAATATTTATTTTGGGTGAATATGGCAACAGCAAAATAGGAGAAATAATTGGCGAAAAGGAGAAAACAATAATAATCCACTAATAATACGAAAAGTTGTACAAAAGAAATGGAGAAATAACACTCAAACCTTTAACCCAAAATACACCCAAACTAACCCTCACAAATATATATATATATATATATATATATATATATATATATATATATATATATATATATATATATATACAAGATGTGTATATATGTATTAAACTCACAAAATGGGATATTCTGCAAATGAAGGATTGTAAGCTATATATAACATAAATAAAGTAATGTGAAATGTAATTGACAATGGTCAAATACGTGTTGTATTTGTGGAGATAATTATGCTTGCCAACATGTGAAGCGGGACATTACAAATGCTAGCTAATTTGAAATCAGAAGAAGCCGAAATAATGCATGGCCGACAATGTGAAATTGAAATCACGTTCACATGCGGAAATGAAAACAATAAAAGGACTATAATGATAAAAGTCGAGTTAGTACAACCGCTGACCTTGTTGGAGCAGAAACATTTGAACCTTCAGGGAGGACTGATCTATGAAAGCTAGTTGATGCATTAGAGCCATGATCACCTCTAGAAGGTACCTTTTCTGATGCTCTCGGGCTCCCTTGAAAATTAGATATTAGTCCCTAAAGTCAATATATTATATTACTGATTAGCAAATTGTATGGAAGCAATCAAAAGAAATATTCTTGATGATCAATGAAAACTTGTTCACCTTATCTACTTTCATAGCACCATTAGAAAAGTTACCGAAAAACTTTAACTGATCTCCAAACCGTATCGACGAATCATTAGAGTTCTCCATGTATTGGTTAACTTCCAGTAAAAGTAAGTACCATTCTAGTGAAGATTAGATATTGACTAGTCTTCTCAATGTTGAACATGTCTACTGTTCTTCTTCATCTAGAGCTTGGCTGCTGAGGTATGAGGAGGATACATTATCAATCCCTCATTATTTAAGGATCAGATCAAATCTCCATGTTTAATTGCAAGGTTAAAACAAGATACTACAGTCAGTACAAGTGGAAAAATTTAGAAGCGTCGCAGTCCAAAAAGGTTAACTATAAAGTTATATAAGTTAAACCTGCGAAGCTAGATGGGCACGAAGGCAAAACATAATCACAGAGGATCAGATCTCCATGTATAATTGTAAGGTTAAAACAAGATACCACAGTCAGTACAAGTGGAAAAATTTAGAAACGCCACAGTTCAAAAAGGTTAACTATAAAGTTATATAAGTTAAACCCGCGAAGCTGGATAGGCACAAACGCAAAACATAATCACAGAGGAAGGTATACCAGTAGTGTGTGTGTGTGTGTGTGTGTGTGTGTGTGTGTGTGTGTGTGTGTGTGTGTGTGTGTGTGTGTGTGTGTTCTATGTTCACGTGTGAAAATTATGAAAGATCAACAAAACGTCACTCAGATTAGCATAAGATGGATTACCTATATATTGACCCTACTTTGTGTTCCTTGCAGAAATCAATCAGATCCTTCAGGCTGTTTTACAACCTCAAATATCTGTCACAAATTTTAGTAAGAATCGGCAAGAATAGAAGTGCTTGATATATTGAAATCTTCTTTGCTGGTGTACTGTTCTCCTGATCAATGTGCTCTTGATATTGGACACTTACATCATTAACATCAACTGCGACTAAATCAACCTAGAGGTTATTTTTGTAGCTTTCAAAGAACATGTATTGCTTAATTAGAGTGCTCCATTGGGCCTTGTTCATCTCTATCTCCTGATTTAAAAAAAAAGAAAAACTTGTAGGCATCTAAATACAAAATACTAGAGGCTTCTCAACCCGTAGCGTTTCTAAATTCTAAACCCATGGAAGACTAAGTCTTATCTGGTGAAACTTATTCATATCGGTCATATTCGTAATATTTATGATTTGTTATATCAACATGGGTTTCCTATTGATTTTGCCGCACCCGTTGGAGGAGACAATGTTATTATGTCCTTTAATTCTGTGACTGCACTAAATGAGTTTGTAGGGGATGATTGGCAGGTGATGAAACACATTATTTACAATGTGCAATATTTACCAGATTTATTTGCACCTTTAGAATGCCTTCTCTATTTGGATATTATGGGATTGCCCCCCTACTGTTGTATGTGAGTCTCTGATTCGTGAACTAGCTACTAGATTCAGTTACTTGGTTGCATTTGATGTTGATTTTGAAAGACCATATCGTTTGGATGTAGTATCATGTCTAGTCTCGATCCCGCTTAGAACTGTAAGCCGTAGTCTTATTGTCTCCATCGAAAATATTGATGTGACAATTTATATTAACCTATGACAAGGTGTGGGCTGCCAGCACTATGCTGAAAGGGACATATCTAGTGGCAGTGATTCGGATGGGGATGAGGGAAGTGATTTTATGAAGACGGAAATGAGGGAGAGTTCTGGGAGAAGAGGTTCATATGATTCTAATCAAACAGCTTATGCAGACGACTGATTGGGGAAATCGGATTCGAAATAAAAAGAATTAGGCTCTAGGGAAAGTAGATCAGCCTCTACTAATGGTGGCTTGGGTGTATTGGGTTCACGATCGAATGATATTGACTCAGGAAGGAGCCGAGATGTTACCATGGGTAACTCTCTGTCATCTGGCCTAGATATAGCTAACATGAATAGAGTCCTTCATATTACGCAGGGTAATGGAGCTAATGTCAGTGAGGAGGTGCTAACATTTAAAGTTAGTGAGAAAATTAGACTTTTCAAAGGAAGCCAAATGGAAATTATGGAAGTCTTGGAGTCACGGAAGTAGTAGGCAGTTTCTCATTACCGAGGTTTGAGTTATTTTATTATGTCGTTAAACTTTTTATGTTGGAATTATCGGGGTGGGCTGAGTAATGGCACAAAACAATTCTTGGTCCGTTCATGCATTAGGAAATGGGATTTAAAGATTTTTGTTTTGCTAGAAATAAAGGTCGGAGGGGTCTCGGATCAAACCATTAGGAAGTTTTGGGGTCACAATGATTTTATGTCTCAGTGTGTTCTAGCTCAAGGTTTTTCGAGTGAGCTCTTGATATCCTGGAACTCATCACGGATCCAAGGGACTATAATTCATATTGCAGACAGATGGTGTGCCCTACATATTGTTGCACCTCAGGTTGATGTGATTTTATTTTGTATATATGGCCCCACGAGTTATGCTCAGAGGAATCAACTTTGGCTGGAATTGATACCTTTCATTCAGAACTATGAAAAAGTTTTAGTCTGTGGTGACTTTAATGAGGTTCTTCACAGCTCAGAATGATCTGGAGGGATTGAAGGGGTTTCGAATTCGATGGTTTAGTTTCAGGAATTTGTATCTGATTGTGCGTTATTTGATTTGCCACTTCACGGACGGAATTACACATGGTCTAATAGCCAAGAGTACTCGAGAATTGATAGGGTTTTGGTTTCTGGTGACATTGCAGACATATGGCCGGAATTGAACTTATCCACTATTGATTCCACACTATCGGACCATTTCCCTATTGTCTTTAGTTCTCATGATTCGGGGAGATAAGGTAGTCGAATATTTCGAAGTTTGAATTGTTGGTGGGATAACGAAGGGTTTTTTCGTTTTTTAAGGAGAAATGGGCTGAAATCACGGCAAATGGAGGAGGTAGGGATATTGATTTTAAATTGCAAAGACTTTGGGGGGTTCATTTAGTCTTGGCATTCCGTGCACTTTGGGGGAGATGAGAAGAGAATTAAAGAACTAGAAGCGAAAATCTTATTGTTAACATCAAGTAGAGTGAATAGACCGATTGATGCTTCAATGGGTTTTGAGCTATAAATTGCACGAATGAACTTATTGGAGTGTCCATCCGGGCCTGGTGCTTTCCAAAACCTCCTATAAACCTCCTATAAAAGTAAAAATTGTATCCATCCGGGCCTGGTGCTTTCCCTTCATCGAAAGATCTCATTGCCGACCAAATTTCCTCTTCTGTAAATGGTTCCACTAATCTAGCGTTAGCACCCATATCAACCTATCGAAACTGTAACCCCTCTAGAGAAAACGGTACCTCCCGTGGTGCCAAAAAAAGAGCCACATAAAAATCCTGAATAGCCGAATTTATCTGAAACCGATCACTGGTAAGAACACCGTTCACCTCCAATTGAGTTATCTTGTTCCCTCTCGCGCGAGCTGAAGCCGCCCTATGAAAAAAAGCCGTATTATTACCCCTAATAACATCCAAGACACTCTAGATTGCTGATGTCAAATCTTTTCAAAGCTTCATCGACACTCCAACTAGAAAGCTCTCTCTTCTCTCTAAAACATCTCTCCTCTGGTTTTCAGTTTGGAGGAGAAGGAGGAAGATAGTTCTTTCTACTCTCTTCTTCCTCCTCCTTCTACCACTTTATTTTGTTCCTCCTCCTTCTACCACTTTATTTTGTTTACTTTCTCTATTTTTTGTTGGGTTGCTTGACCAAACATCCCGATTTTGGATCCTTGGCTTCGTTTCTAGTTCCTCGATTGAAGTTCTTCATCAGGTGCTCATAATCTCTCTGATCTACCTTCTTTCAACCTTAACGCACGGAGCGGAAGCGGTTTACTCACACAAAGCCTTTTGGCAAAGGTCAGTGCAGTGTATATCCTTAGATCTACATTTTTTGTTCAAGATCTCTTCAGATCCGGATGGTGGGAAGGGTTTTTGGAAACTTTGTGATGTTATTTGTAGAGTTCTTCCTTAGGTTATCGGTCTCTGGTTCGGTAGATTTGAGCTCGGGGTATTTGGTTGTAACGTTTTGTGTTTAGTGTTGATGTCTACCTTTGGGTTAGACCTTTTAGCCCTTTGTGGTCTTTTTACCTTTTATGGTCAAGATTTCTTCTCTCTTGTGGAATGGTTTATCTCTTCCTATGATGTATTCGGTTTCTCGGTCCTTAGATCTGTTGTTCTTGTATTGTTTTACTTTATTTGAATGAAATGGACTGCTTTTATAAAAAAAATAAATCTACCTTTGTGTAGAAATTAGCAAGCTTGACTATAATGAAAATTTTTCCGATGGTCTACTGTTCTTCTCCTGATCAACATGCTCTTGATTTTGGACACTTACATAATCTGCATTAGACTGCTCGACGTCTTTAAGGGTGACAACCAGCCTTTCTGAGAACGCAAGTCATCAACATCAGCTGCGACTATATCAACCTGTAGGTTGTTTTTGTAGCTTTCAAAGAACAGGTACTGCTTAAACAGAGTGCTCCATTGGGCCTTGTTTAGCTCTATCTCCTGATTTAAACAATACGAAAAATCTGAAGGCATCCAATTATAAAATACTAGAAACTCTACTCCCCTTACCTCACAAATCTTGTTACCATACTGAAATTGCTCCATCATGACACGTAAAGTACTGGTTGAGACATTGTAACTTCAAACACCGAAGAGTCGGGCAAAAGTTCATGCATGGATATGCTGGTGTTATGATTCGCATATGATGAGTGCAAATGTTCATGCATGGATATGCAGGTGTTATGACTAGCATATGATGAGTGCAAAAGTTCATGCATGGATATGAGGTGTTATGATTGGCATATGATGAGCTCGATATGAGGTGTTTTGGCCCTTGTTTAGCACAAAACTTCAAACACCGAAGGGTCGTGCAAAAGTGCTGCAATAAAAAACATTTTAAATTGAATAATCAAATCAAAAGGATAATCATGAACTTCCAACTAGAAATGTATTTGAAATGGCAAACAAAAATAAAGCACACAAATAAAAGAAGATTGTCGATGCACTTCATCTCAATATTAGGAACAAGTTTGAGAATCTGATCCGCAACCCTGCAACAATTAAGGCTCTGGACAGTAGGCTCATCAGCATCTTACAGCACAGAAACATCTGAGATGTCCAAGTCCTGTTCAAGAGCCAACAGACAACAGATTGAGAGACTAATACATATATACTAACACATGAAGCATGTACACATAGAAATCAACACAAAATATCAATCTAAAAAAATCATAGAAAAAGGCTCCACAAATGTCACAGACACGCAACTTCTGATCAGCCTCAAATAACTATATGAAAAAAGAGAAGGATATGAGACAGATCTCATGTTTTGGACAGATTAGTAATATATAATTGAAACATAGCAACATTACAGGACATCCCAATCTTAACACAATGAGCACAAGTTTCATAAGTTCATGTCTAATCAGAGCTCAACACTCAAAATTATTGACTATTCCTCCAATTCCATAATTCCATCATATGTATGAACAAGAAAACTTGGAATGCTACTATTGTTTCTCCCAACTGGACTGCTACGAACATGCAAAATCTAGCATTTTTCCATTCAAAGGGAAGAAGAAACAAACTTGCATCGTTACTGAATGAAGTAAAATTGAATAAGGCAAGATCACGAGGATAGAAAAAGTAACAATAATTTTAACAAAAAAATTCACTTAAAAATATTTTGGCATAAACATATAAAATAGTACTTAACACAAGTATAGTTTCTTGGTATCTCAACAATTCAAATCAGCAACATTTAACTTCTAAAGATATCAGGTGTTATAGAGAAAAGACTCAAGTAAGAACACTTGCAATGCGCACATCAGCAGCAGTATACTTTGATGGATCCAAAGCAGTATCTCGCCTCGCAGGCAGCTGAAGAGAAAATAAGAACATGTTAGAGAATTAGGACTCGTAGCGGAACGAAAATATTTATCTTGGGCAAATATGGCAACAACAAAATAGGAGAAATTTTTTGCGAAAGAATAACAGGAAAATAATCCACTAATAATACAAAAAGTGGTACAAAAGAAATACATAAATAAAATACTCAAACCCTTAACCCCAATACACCCAAACTCACACAAATATTCCTAAAGGAATATCTCTCAAGATGATCCAAAACCATGCACAAGCATGGGTATTTATAGTAAAGATTTAAGCCAACGTAAGCTTACTCTAGAGTATGAATACAAAGAAAAACAAAAATGCAAATTTCAGCAAGTGGAGGGGATTCTGCCGACGAATAAAAAATCAAAGATATTATGAATTTATGGTTAATATTTGTCCAGCAATTTGAAATCATTTTTGCCGACATCCTTCACAGAACAACTAAATTAACCAAATCCGAAGATAAGAGAAGGACGAGGAAACGCACGCGGGGAAGCAAAGAAAACGATGACGAAAAGTCAATAATCATATTGTGCAAAAACAATATTTAAGAATAATACCTTCTTGAGCGCTTGTGCCTCTTCTAATGCTTTCTAAGCCTCGTTTATCAATCCTTGCTCACGTAAAGAATGCAAAAGCATTACAAAAAATACTTAACAAGTTTTTGATGACATAGGTACTTACCTAGGTCCTCTGCCTTCTTTAGGAAATATGGAGAGAAAATATGTAGTAGGTGACACACTCAAAAGTACTCACAGATTAAATAGGATGGGACTTCACTTCATGGCTGTTTCAAAAATTCTGACATCACCTGTGAAACCTCAGAGACAGGGAGCGACTGTCAGAGTGCGGAGGGTGCGCATGTGAGGATCTACCAGAGAGCAGAGGGTGCGAATGCGAGGATCTACAGGAGCACGGGGGGTGAGCGGGAGTGCGGAGGTTGCGTATACAAGCACGAAGATCATCCAATGAAAAATCACATCAGGCACAAAAAATCACAATAGAAAATCAATTTAACACTATTGGCAGTAAAGATCATGCATGCTCACCCAATGATTGAACTCCTATGACAATTTTATTCAACCCAAGTACGGAAACTGCACATTCATGAGCCTCATGGGAGAGCTAAGAATGCTCCTTTTCATCACCTACGCATGCATCTGATATATGTAAGAAACAATTCCAAAAACAGAACAAACACAAAGAGGATATTTTGATAAGCTATTTGTACAGAGGTCATTGCTTACATTGAGTTTGTCTCATAAGTCCTTGACTGACGACACCCACTACGTTTTTTCACGTTCATACATATATCTTCAGAGATTCAACTCCGATGCATGCACAGCTTGACATTAAATCACAATACACAAAAAATAATATCAAAACTTAAAAAAGTTCATATGAGATTACCAGATTTAATTATATATTGAGACAAGCTTGTTAACTCCGCCTATGCATTTTTGCGCATTGTCGGTCCTAAGCCCGGGCAAAGGAGGAATGTTGTGTGGTAGGTCGACAGCCAACGCGTAAAACGGCTATAACTTGTTTATAGTCATGTCATTCTTTCATTATGGATCTTCGACAATTAAAGTATAACGTTGGGACATGTCCACCTAGGCACGCATTACATCGGCACCTGGGTGTAGTGACAAGTGGGCAAGGGGTTCCATCTTATTGCCGCCTAGATAAGATGGAGTATGAGCAAGGGTTCCCGCATCATGGATGGGTATGGGTAAAGAAGTTAGTCCCTCCACATCGACGCCCGGATGTGGTGTTAGATAGGAAAGGGTTCTCGCATCATAGATGGGTGCGAGTAAAGAAGCTAGCCCATCATGAGAAAATCAGGATAGGGAGTTGGAATATTGGGTCCCTTACAGGAAAGACTATGGAGTTAGTAGATACTATAAAGAAAAGAAAGGTGAAGATAGTTTGCTTGCAGGAAACTAGATGGACGGGAGATAAGGCGAGAGAAATAGGTAATACTGGTTATAAACTATGGTATTCTGGAGGAAATAAAGGTTTGAGCAGAGTTGGAATAATGGTAGCACCAAGTATAAAGGATAATGTGGTGGAAGTTAAGAGATTTGGAGATAGGATTATTATGTTAAGACTCGTACTTAGAAAAGCTACCTTGAATGTAGTTAGTGTGTATGCCCCCCAAGTTGGATTAGATAGAAGTATAAAGGACAAGTTTTGGGAGGACATGGATGTAGTGACTCAACATGTACCAAATGAACACGAGCTTGTCATTGGCGGAGATCTAAATGGACATGTGGGAATAATAGGGAAGACTATGAGCGAGTGCATGGAGGCTTTGGGTACGGCACTAGGAACGAGGAAGGCAATACAATTTTGGATTTTGCACTAGCTCATGATTTGGTTATAGCCAACACTTAGTTCAAAAAGCGATATTCTCACTTGATTACCTACAAGAGTGGGGGTAACCAAAGCCAAATAGATTTTCTGCTTACTAGAAGTAGAAATAAGGCTTTGTGCAAAGACTGTAAGGTTATTCCGGGAGAAGCGCTAACATCTCAACATAGGCTATTAGTCTTGGACATCAAGAAAATGGATATTTGGAGAAAGAGAAAAGAATATAGGGAACCCAAGATTAGATGGTGGGCCCTTAAGGGTAACAAGATGTTGGAGTTTAAGAAAAAGGTATTAGATGGAGGATTTGGAGATATGGAAATCGACACAAACTCAATATGGAAAGTAATGGGAGAATGTGTAAGGAAAGTAGCAGGTGAAGTGTTAGGGATTTCTAAGGGACAAGGACCTCACCCTCAGGATACATGGTGGTGGAATGAGGAGGTTCAAAATGTTATAAAGGAGAAGAGGTATTAGTATAAGATGTTACCAAAAGCAACTGATGGTGAGGCTTTGGAGAAATACAAGAGGGCTAAGAAAGAAGCTAAGAAGGCTGTTGGTCAAGCACGAGGTAAATACTTTGAAGGCTTGTACTAAAAGCTAGGAACACGTGAAGGAGAGAGAGACATATACAAGCTAGCTCGATTGAGGGATAAGAAGACAAAGGATTTGAATGGAGTCAAATGCATTAAAGATGAAACACAAAGAGTCTTGTTAGGAGATAGAGAGATCAAAGAGAGATGGAGAAACTACTTTGATCGGTTATTCAATGATGGAAAGAAAGATGACATTGTAGGATTGGAGGTAAGCGGAGTTGAGAAAAATCTAAATTACACAAGAAGAATTACGCATAATGAAGTGAAGGAAGCTCTAAAAAGGATGAAGGTAGGGAAAGCATGTGGGCTAGATAATATACCGATTGAGGCATGGAAGTGCCTTGGAGATGAGGGAATAGTTTGGTTAACCAAACTATTTAACTCTATATATAGGGAGAGGAAAATGTCGGACGAGTGAAGAAGAAGTACCCTTATACCTATATTTAAGAACAAAAGAGATATACAAGACTGCTCTAATTATCGAGGTATTAAACTGATGAGTCATACAATGAAACTTTGGGAGAGAGTGATTGAACACCGTCTTAGGATGATCGCTAAGGTTTCCGCAAACCAATTTGGTTTCATGCCTGGTAGGTCCATGACTGAAGCTATTTTTCTTCTGAGAAATCTAATGGAGATATATAGGGAGAAGAAGGACATTCATATGGTTTTCATTGACTTAGAGAAAGCATATGATAGAATGCCGAGGAAAGTACTTTGGTGGGCACTGGAGAAAAAAGGTATTCATGTAAAGTACATAAACTTAATAAAGGACATGTATGAAGGGGCGGTAACAAGTGTTAAAACCGGACAAGGAATGACAAAGGAGTTTCCCATCACAATTGGATTGCATCAAGGATCATCTCTAAGCTCATTTTTATTTGCCCTAGTTATGGATGAGTTGACCACCAAAATACAAGACCACATCCCATGGTGCATGTTGTTTGCGGATGAATCAAGGGAAGGGGTTAACAAGAAGCTAGAGGTGTGGAGAAATGCGTTAGAGAGTAAAGGTTTTAAGTTAAGTAGAAGTAAGACGGAGTATTTGCACACCAAGTTTAGCTTACGGAAAGGAGACGAAGGAGAAGTAAAATTAGGAGATACAATCGTACCAAAATGCAAAGAACTGGTATTGCTCAAATAGAGTGCTCCATTGGCCTTGTTCAACAATATCTCTTGATTTAAACAAAAGAAAAACATGTAGGCATCCAAATATAAAATACTAGAAACTCTACTCCCTTTACCTCATAAATCTTGTTACCGTACAGGAACTGCTCCATCATGACACGTAAGGTAATTGTTGAGACATTGTAACTTTAAATGCCGAAGAGTCATGCAAAAGTTCATGCATGGATATGCAGGTGTTATGATTGGCATATGATGAAATGTTTTCAATCCTTCTTGAGTGCCTCTGCCTCTTCCAATGCTTTCTGAGCCTCATCTATCATTCCTTGCTCACCTAAAGAATGTAAAAGCATTGAAAAAAAATACTTAACAAGTTTTATAGTTTCTTACCTAGGTCATCTGCCTTCTCTAGCTTCTTATGCACAGGTAATGGTGCTAATGGTGGAGGATTTGGCAGCGGTTGAGGCAAAGACGCTCTATCTTTGTTGAAGGCTTCCAAAAGAAGTGCAGACAAACAAAAGAGAATAAAATGTCATTTAATATCACATGCCTCTTTTGAAAGAAAAAAATTCAATGTACAACCATATATAAATAACAGTGCAATTGTTTTAAGAGCAATTCCACAAAACCAAGCATAATACCTGCTTCTCTGCTCTTTCACTTCTGAGCTTCTCCACCTCTTCAAGAGTTTAAATCTTAACAACTGCCTTGCCTTCCAAATCTGCCAATTTGTACCAAAAATAACTTTTTTACCTCTATGCACGATAACCTTTTATATAATTCATTAACATTTCATCTTCCACCGAATTTAAAATTATTTCGTTCGCATAAATATTGATCAACCAATAAGTGACGAGGTACCTTTGAAACAACCTTCGAACGATCTAGACATATTAATTATATCCATCAAAACTTCACCACAGTTAGAGTTTTGATCCAAATTAATATCAACTTGATTTCAAGAGAAAAACATGGCAAACAATTGCAAATAAATAGGAGGAGAACAACTTATCAAAATCGGACATTTAATAAAATTCACTTTTCTTACCAAGTTTATCAGCTTCTTTTAGCTTGTCCTTGATCTGCTTTGACAATCCAATAATCTCTGGATTCTGCATTCCAAGAGAGAAATGCTTCTAGTTAATTAAAATGATACAGGATATAAGAATATACTCTTCCACAAAACTCAAAAATTCTGACATCACCTGTGTAACCTCAGAGACAGATATGGCAATAGCAGCCTTTGCATCCTCAGCTTCAAGATGCTTAAACGCTCTACTAATTTTCTTATCACACTCAACAAGGTGATCTATAACATCCTCCAACTCCCTGTCATAGTTATCAACACCTTTTGCCCAGGCCTCTTTTTATCCATGTGCTAGTTAAGAAATCAAGTGATAGAAACTAAAAACAAAACAATTTATGCATATATGGAAGAAAATACCTCATCAAACTGGTTGTAAATATACAATTGGAAAAGAAAATACACACAAATGTAACTCTAAGAGAAGGACCATCAGCTCAGGATTCCGCTTGTATGAAAACTGGTGGTTCATCATTTTCAAATTTCAGTCCCATGTGAACTGCCCTCCAGTGGCTTATTACCACCACCACCATCATCATTATCAGTATATCGCCATCTTCAATAATGGCCTCACTGGACTCCTTTCTTGTTCCAACATGATTTTTAGTTTCCAAATCTTTCATTCCAAGAGATATTCGATGTCTTTCCTCATCAACCTACGAAATGAAATAGACAAACAAATGAAAATACTCAAACCATAATATTTAATTTTAAATCCTTCAACAAATAAAAAAATGAGTCGTAACAAAATTATGCATTGCTGTTTTTCTTATTTTTAGTTTCCAAATCTTTCATTCCAAGAGATATTAGATGTCCTTCCTCATCAACCTACGAAATGAAATAGACAAATAAATGAAAATACTCAAACCATAATAATTAATTTTAACTCCTTCAACAAATAAAAGAATGAGATCGTAACAAAATTATGCATTGCTGTTTTTCTTATTTGATTCAGAGTGTTTGGCACCATCCACTCCTTTCTCTTTCCTTAGTCCTTAAGATCCCGTTGGTGAGTATGCTTAAGAATTCAATTTTCTGCACACACAAAGACATGGAAATCTATCAAATTAGGAACTAGAAAGGGATCAATTGATATAGATTTATCTCCATGATCAAGAAAACCCCCCGAGTCCTGACATATAATCGAGAACATGAATCACAGATGCCCACTGCCTAAGGGGAGATATTGTTGGAAATCGGGGATTACTTGGATATTTCTGAAGTCGCGAAAACACTGCCAGGTTGAAATTTATCTGGCCGGTTTACCAAATTTTCAATCGGATAAAATCAGAAAGAGAATCAAGAACAAGAATTTGTTTGCAGTGAAATTTCAACCGAGTTTTTTCTGTATATGGCTAATATCGTTTTGGTGAAATAAATAGCCAAAACGTCAACAGACATGTTGTTTAGGGTAGCAGCCATGTCCAAAAGACATGTTTCTTCCGAGTTTCAGTTGTGTCCAACAGACACACTGTTTCGGACAAAAAATCATTTTCTGATGAATTTTTCCAAAGGATGCGTGGGTTCAGGGATAAAAAAATTTTGAGCTGACCTGGCAGCTCGACCCCAGCCCGGGGCGCTGCCCCAGGACACTGCCAAGGGCTGCCGCCCCTCGGACCCTGCCTAGGGGCGCTGCCCCTAGACCCCGCCAGGGGCTGCCGCCCATTGGACCCCGCACCCGGGGCGCTGCCCCCGGACCCCCCAAATCGTAAACAGAACCCGAACAAGTGTGCACTCCGCACTCTCCATACTTGTTCGGTGAAATGTCACGATCGCATTGGTCAAACTAGTTGATCCAATTACACTAAAAATATTAACAATCCTCCCCCATTTTAGTGTAATCCTTGATTAACTAAACAAAATCACAACAAATAACAAACTTATGCATAAATGAAATATCGCGACGATTGAATTTCATCTTAGTATATTACACATTCCAAATATTCGAATACTAAGGTGTCACTATGGATTGAACCTTAGTTATTCATTATGAATACATGAAGATAATATACACATAAGTCAAAATTCTAAAAGTTCTAACTTGACACTATCTTTTACTAGCCTTGTGTCCTTATCCTTCATAAGCATATCAAAGTCAAGTCCAAACTTCTTGAAGCAGCTAAACTTCATGCTCACATAGGTAGCTCTTTTACTCTTGCACCTGCATATGCAATTTTTCAAAAGAACTATTAAGAAGATAAACTTCAGCCTCCTTTATCTTGCAGGTCTGAACACGTACCTTGGGATGATGTTATTAATGTGTTCCAATCTCCAAATGTTAAGCTTTCCACATTGAATTCTACATCTAATGTCATATTAGATGGGAATTGGGTATCTCAACATGAGAGATTTCAGATGGACTTTAATCCCATCCCCATAGCCGACTTGTGCACAAGATCTCTTCTTAACCCTTTAGTTAAATGATCGGCTAAATTTTGATCAGTTTTTACAAACTCTAGTGATATGACACCTTGCATGATGCGTTCCCGAATCATGCTATGTCTAACACTTAAATGTCTAGACCTGCACTTATATACTTGTCTGTAAGCATTGGCCAAGGCAGCTTCACTATCACACCTAATAGATATAGGCGATATTGGTTTAGGCCACAATGGAATATCATAAACGAGATCTCTCAACCATTCAGCTTCTTTATCGGCTGCTGCTAATGCAACAAATTCAGATTCCATTGTTGAATCAGCGATACAAGTCTGTTTCTTCGACGCCCAAGAGGTAGCGCCTCCCCCAAGAAGGAATACCCATCCACTTGTGGAAGTACTATCTTCTTCATTGGATATATAACTTGCATCTGAATAACCCTCAAAAACTGAAGGAAATCCAGTATAGGTCAAACCATAATCCTTGGTTCCTTTTAAGTACTTGAATACTCGGCTTAAAGCTTGCCAATGATGTGAACTAGGATTACTAGTATACCTTCTAAGTTTTCCAACAGCAAAGGCTATATCAGGCCTAGTGCTAATCATGGCATACATAAGACTGCCAATGGCTCTCGAGTATTCAAGTTGAGATACTGCAACACCTTTATTAGGCAGAAGCTTAACACAAGGATCCAAGGGAGTGCTAACTGGAGAACAATCCTTGAAATTGAATTTATTCAAAATCTTCTCAATATAATGAGATTGGGAGATTGAAATAACATTGTTCTTCCGCTTAATTCGTATACCAAGAATCACCTCAGCCTCCCCCAAATCCTTCATTTCAAAACTAGATGACAAGAATTTCTTCGTTTCATTAACATGATTTTGGTCAGTACCAAAAATCAACATGTCATCCATGTATAAGCAAATCATAACTCCTTTACCAGAAAGATCAAACTTACTATATACACATTTGTCTGCTTGGTTGATATGAAAACCGTTAGACAAAACCACATCATCAAATTTTTTATGCCAAGCTTTCTGCGCTTGTTTCAATCCATATAAGGATTTCTTCAACTTACATACCTTATTTTCATAACCTGACACAACAAACCCTTTTGGTTGTTTCATATAGATTTCCTCATCTAATTCACCATTTAGGAATGCAGTTTTAACATCCATTTGATGAATTACAAGGTTGTGTATAGCTGTCAGGGCTATCAATAACCTAATAGTAGAAGTCCTAGCAACAGGAGCATAAGTATCAAAGAAGTCAATTCCTTCTTTTTGCCTAAAGCCTTGGATAACCAATCTAGCTTTATACTTTTCTATGGTACCATCCACTTTCATTTTCCTTTTGAAGATCCACCTATTTCCTAGTGGTTTGCATCCGGGTGGTAAATCAGTCAATTCCCATGTATTATTGTGCATGATAGAGTCCATCTCATCCTGGATTGCTTCTTACCAGAATGCAACATCTCTCGAAGCCATAGCTTCATTAAACGTTTTTGGATCTTCTTCAACAATAAAACAATATTGATACTGATTCTCAACCTCATCCCTCGATCCTTCAACTAAATAAAGATGAAAGTCATCTCCAAAAGATTTAGCTTTTCTAACTCTAGTACTTTTCCTAGATGGCCCAGGTAAGGAAACATTTCCACAGATAAACTTTCAGAATGAACAGGGTTCTCACTACATGAATTCTGAATCATGTCTCTTGGTCTAGATATAGATGTAAATCTATCTTCATCAAAAACAACATCTCTTGACTCTACAACCGAGTTTACAGATACATAGTCATTAGATTCTATTACATAGAACCTATATGCATGGGAATGCTCTGCATACCCAATGAAGATACAGTCTATACCTCTTTCACCCAAGTTTCGTCTTTTCGGTTCAGTGATTCTTACCACTGCTCTACAACCCCAAACTCTTAGAAAACTCAACTTTGGTGGCTTTTTAAACCAACATTCATATGGGGTAATTTTATTCCTTTTATTAGGAATTCTATTTAATAAATAATATGTTGTTAGCATAGCCTCACCCCAGAATCCTTCACTCAAACCTGAATAGGACAACAAAGAATTAACCATTTCTTTCAAGGTTCTATTCTTCCTTTCCGCCACACCATTTTGTTGTGGTGTATAGGGAGCTGTGGTTTGATGTATTATACCAGTAGATTGAAAATATACTAGATCACAATACTCACCTCCCCTATCAGTGCGTAAACTTTTAATGAAATTAATTTGATGTAACTCTACCTCTTGTTTATAGATTTTAAATTTATCAAGAGCCTCATCCTTTGCATGCAATAGATAAACATAGCAATATCTGGATGCATCATCAATAAAAGTAATAACGTACTTTTTATTTCCTATTGAAGACGTAGAGTGAAAATCACACAAGTCACTATGTATTAGATCCAATACATTAGTCACTCGGTTAACATTCTTGAAAGTTTTTTGGTTATCTTTGTCAACATACAAGTTTTACATTTCTCACGGTTTAAATCAATGGTGGGTATAAGACTCATTTTAGACATATCTTTTAATCTTTTATAATGTACATGTCCTAGTCTAGCATGCCATAATTCTGATTTATTCAAATTTTTACTATCACTAGAGGAAAGCACAAAAGAAGATTGATCACTAAAAGAAACTTTAATATTTAACATGAACATACCATTACATAAATACCCAAATCCTACAAAAGTACCATGTTTCGACAAGATATACTTGCCACTTTCATACACTTGTTTGTACCCACAGTTATTTAATACAACACCAGACAACAGATTCTTTCGAATCCCAGGAACATACAATACATTACTTAAACAAATACATTTTCCAGAAGTAAAAACAATATCTACTTTTCCAAGTCCTTTGATTGGTTCAGTCGCAACATTTACCATCTTTAATATAGATCCATCTTCGATTGGTTGAAAATCTTTGAACCAACGAAGATTCTTACAAACATGACTTGTTGCACCCGAATCAATCCACCAAGCAACATCATCATCCTGCACATAAAATGCTTCAGATATTAAAGACACATAATTCTGATTAGAATTACAATTTTGCATTAAAATCTGACCTTGTTGCTTTTCAGGATCCTTAGATCCACTCGAACCAGAATTGTTCTTCCCTTTACCAAATCGGCAATCCTTCTTGAAATGACCAGGTTTGCCACACTTCCAACACGCCACTTTAGGCTTCTTGTTGGAGAACTTATTGTTGTTTCCTTTAAACTTGCATTTACTGCCTTTGTCACTGTTTGGATTCTTAGAAATCCCACCTTCTTCAACCATATTTATAGAAACAGTACTAACTTGGTTCTTGCTCTTAGGATTATTCTCAATCTCTTGAGCCCTTAAGGATTCTAAGATCCTAAGATGACTGCCAAGTTGAACTAGAGTCAACTCCTCTTTATTATATTTCAATGTATGCTTGAAATCTCTCCAAGATGGTGGCAGTTTGTCAATGATACTAGAAACAGAAATGGATTCATCCATCTTCATATCATGTTGAACAAATTGTCCCAGAATCCTTAACAATTCATTAAATTGTTCCATGACAGGTATAGTATCAACCATTCTGTAATTGATGAAATTACTAACCAAAAACTTCTTGCTAGAAGCATCCTCTGCCATATACTTTGATTCCAGAGAATCCCATAGTTCTTTTGCAGATTCAACGTTTTGATATATATCGAATAGGGGATCAGACATACCATTTAGAATGTGCCCACGACAGATGTAATCATCATTCTCCCATTTGCAGCGGTTCCTTGTTTGTTCCACAGTTTCATTCTCTATGATTTCTGGCATGGGAGAACTCAGACCATAAACCACTTTCAGTGTTGTCAACAGAAAATGCATCTTTTTCTGCCATCTTCGAAAATCCTGACCCTCAAACTTATCCATTTTTGCAAATTTACTGGACATCTCTTTAACAGTTTCAGCATTCGACATCTTCAGAAAAAATAAATTTCAATCTCTGTTGGAAATCGGGGATTACTTGGATATTTTTGAAGTCGCGAAAACACTGTCAGATTGAAATTTATCTGGCTGGTTTACCAAATTTTCAATCGGATAAAATCAGAAAGAGAACCAAGAACAAGAATTTGTTTGCAGTGAAATTTCAACCGAGTTTTTTTTGTATATGGCCAATATCGTTTTGGTGAAATAAATAGCCAAAACGTCAACAGACATGCTGTTTGGGGTAGCAGCCATGTCCAAAAGACATGTTTCTTCCGAGTTTCAGTTGTGTCCAACAGAAACACTGTTTCGGACAAAAAAATCATTTTTTGATGAATTTTTCCAAAGGATGCGAGGGTTCAGGGATAAAAAAATTTCGAGTTGACCTGGCAGCTCGACCCCAGCCCGGGGCGCTGTCCCAGGACCCTGCCAGGGGCTGCCGCCCCTCGGACCCTGCCTAGGGGCGCTGCCCCTAGACCCCGCACCCGGGGGCGCTGCCCCCGCACCCCCCAAATAATAAACAGAACCCGAACAAGTGTGCACTTCGCACTCTCCATACTTGTTCGGTGAAATGTCAAGATCGCATTAGTCAAACTAGTTGATCCAATCATACTAAAATATTAACAGATATAACACAAAATAAAGAACAAGCAAGCGGACGAATATAGCTTTAGAAACATAACTACAGGGAACACAAATGAACTCAACTCAAGAAATACTCGTTTTTCACTGGAATAGATATTTATGAGTCTCTGAGATAACAAATGCACATTATGAAAGATCAACAAAATGTCAGATAGTACAGCAAGAAAAATGCAAAAGTTTACTTCAGACCAGCATAAGATGGATTACCTATCAACCCTACTTTGTGTTCCTTGCAGAAATCAATCAGATACTTCATACCCTAACTCGTGAAAATTCGCAATATTACAGATAACTGTGCAACCTTAATTAATCATGTTGAATAAAGTGACTCAAATTACGACATTTTATGCTAAAGAACACATTATTTGAATTGAAATAACTCAAAATGTCCAATTTTCAAAAACCGAACAGAGCGTCATTCCCTATCTTTAAAAAAAACCTATAATTTAAATTTAAAATATAACTAAGCAAACCAACTGACCCTCGAAAAACAAGATGATGAGAGATGCACAACATGTGCAATTTTAATTAATCTTGTTGAATACAGTGACTTCATTAATGAAATTTTATGCTAAAAACACATTATATGAATTAAAATCACCCAAAATGCCCAATATTCAAAAACTGAACAGAGCATTAATCCCTAACATAAAAAAAACCTTTAATTTTTATTGAAATAAAACTAATCAACCTAACTGGCCCTCAAAATCAAGATGATGAGAGATGCACAACATGAATACAAATGACCATCAATAAAATGGAGCAGTTACTGACGCACTAAAAAGTACTCACTGCTGTAATGGGACGGGACTTCACGGCTGTGGCAAGGAAGAGAAAAGGCAAATCATGGGGTAGAAAATGAAGCCTAATCAGCACCTTTAACATTGCAAAGTCGGAGAATATGTAGTGTTCATATCAGAAATCTAAAAGAGCATAAATAATGCAGATTAAGGAAACTCACTGTGGCCCCTGGACTCAGTAGTCGATCGCCAAGTGTCGGAAGCTGAAGGTTCTATGCAAAGAAAGGATGAAACCCAGCAACATCATTTGAATTAGAGAAGGGTCATTGGCGGCTGAGAAACTGCTACAACGTCGTTTGATACAAAGAGTAGAGGAGAATTTCAAGCATGGGTTCGAATTTTCAGTGAACTTCAACCAACCAGTCCACAAGAATCGATCTCATCCTTGAATTGATATTTGGCTTAAAGTGCATATAATCATGGATACTCCCACCAACCTGCCAGATAAAAAGATTGCACATATCATTTTCAGCATATGATAATAAAAGTAGAACATAGAGTGAGATATAAAAATTATTACATTATACTTGTGAGAGCTTATAGAACTTGTAAATATCATAATTTATCTTACATCAGCAGACTCATTATTCAAATAATCTTTATCTATGTTCGTCTGTGAGTTTTCTGGCGGTTTGGTAAGTCCACAAGCAGCCTAAGGTTAATTCCTGGTAGTAAGGATTGAAGTGAGTGGTTATAATTACATTCTTCGAAGAGCGTTCTCTTGATATTCTTCAGCTAGCTGGTTAAAAATTGTTGAAATGTTTGGAAGGAAGAAAAGAAGCTTTGTGCCACCTCCACCAAGATCAGCAGAACCTGACCTCATTACTTAAAATGGCTACCAAGTTTGTATTTTTTAATATTACGTGTGTAAAAGCTTCTCAACTTTACAGGGGAAGACCAATTTCACCTTGTTATAAAACGTGTTATAATCTCGGGTACTTCCATCAACCTGCCAAAGAAAAAGAATACAATGCATTCATCAAATACATTTCTAGCATAAGAGTAAAAGCATAACTTAAAGTGAGATGAAATAAATAAATTTCACTTCTGGGAGCTTGTAGAACTCGTAAATATCATCAACATATTCAGCCAAAGCCAACTCATTATTCAAATCATCTTTATCTGTGTTCATCTGTGAATCCTCTGCAGCATCAGATAGAAAAAAAGGTGTATAAGTTGTTAACATGGCTTACCATAATAAGAATAACCAAGATAATAAGATCCAAATATAAGAATTACCATAATAAGAATAACCAAAATAATAAGATCCAAATATATAAGTAATAAGAAAAATGCCCTTTCTTCCTATGCTTTCTTCTCCGCGCGTCCACTGTTCTTACCCTGATCAACATGCTCTTGATTTTGGACATTTACACAATCGGCATCAGACTGCTCCACGTCATCAAGGGGAGGAATAGAATATGGTGCATTCTATTGTTTCTTTTCCGCTTGCTTACTCATAAATACAAAATTAATCATCAATCTTTCGATAGCAAGGAAGAAAAACAGCTTATGTATAATTCCAAGTTAACACTGTGACAACCAATAATAGAAAGACACGGTAACAAATTTGTAGATTAAGAACAAGGCCATATAATGTAGGCATCAAGTTTTACTAATACGTTAGAGATGGGCATTTAATATCATGAAGTTGATACCTTGATGTTAGTATGCATTCCTCTAGGCTTTCCTCCCAGTGGGCTACTCTTTCTTTGATGCTTGTGCATTGCAGCTTTTCTTTTTTGATGTTTGAAAAATCAACAAGAGATGTCCTTGCACCAAGCACTCATTTCCTGTTCCTTAGTCCTTTAGATGCAATTGGTGAGTATATTTAAGAATTCAATTTTCTGCACACACAAAGATGGCAAATCTGTCAAATTAGGAACCAGAAATGCATCAACTGAATTAGATTTATCTCCAAGAGCAATAAAACCCACCGACATATATATGGCCCCAGAAATGATTTCAAAATAGCGTGTTATATGCTCCTAAAAGCTGAGTATTCAGCATTACAGAACAACAACATTCTTGAAAAAACCGAAGAAATACAACATAACATGAGCTTTCTCAATGTCAGCTGATTAAGCAATTTCAGACGTTTCTGATCAAAATTAAACAAAATCAGGAGGAACTTAACATGAAAATATTAGTTCACAATGAGATACATGGGATGAAAATTTGATCTAAAGAGACATAGGAGCTAAGGTAGAAAGTAAAAATTTAATCTAGAAGTACATGGCATGACAAGTTAAGGTAGAATATGAAACTACAATAGAAAGCACCACATTCGAAACAAAACACCACAGGTAATTGCAAGAAAGAGAAGGCGTATAAGTTGTTACCTTGTGATATAATTCAATTAGTGTTAGGCCCAATAATAAGTTACGAGAAAAATTATAGCAGTAGAATAAATGACACAAAGATTTTTACGTGGAAATCCCAAATAAATTGGGGAAAAACCACGGGACAAACTCCGAATAATTCTCCACTATAAAATAATAGTAGGTACATCAAGAGATTACAAAATAGTGGCACACAAGTGTTTCCCAAAACCTCACTATTTTCTCTCTTACCCAGCTCTAAGGAACCCTTTTCCTAAGTCTCTCTGCACAGATTAAATTTTTATCTGTGTTTCTTAATGTTAAATGAGGCAGAAAACCTCCCTATTTAGAGAATGCAGAAGCCGGGTCCAAAAGTTATCCTAATTAATACCGTCAATTGAGGCACAAATTAGCACCAAAAATTTCATCTCAGTGTTGGACCTTTTGATTTCCCATCTTGCCGACAATATGTCTGCACTTCTGCCACCCTTCTAATTTGTATTCTTCTTCTATTTTCTTTTCTTTTTATTTTTCATTTTTTTTTATTATTTTAGTGGGTCCCACAATAAGAAGGGACACCACTCAACAAATCTCCCCCTCCCAACTACATTGTGGGACTCTCCATCCCGGTTGCTTTGACAAACTGATCGAACTTTTCTTTTGGAACGACCTTTGTCATCATACCTACAGCATTTTTTTTTGCATGAACCTTCTGCAACTTGAACTCGTTTTCCTCAATGGCAAGTCTGAGCCAATGATACCTTACATCAATATGTTTCGTCCGTGCATGATACATAGCATTCTTGCTCAAGTCTAACGCACTTTGACTATCACAATAAACTATGTATTCTTCTTGTTGCACACCCAATTCTTGAAAGAATCGCTTTAACCAAAGTATTTCCTTTCCTGCTTCTGCTGCTGCAACGTACTATATTTCGGTTGTTGATAACGAAACACTTGTAACCGTGACTACCATGAAATAGCCCCCTAAGAATGTAAATAAATAACCCGATGTAGATTTTCTTTCATCAAGGTCACCAGCCATATCTGCCTCTGTGTAACCAACAAGTGCAGATTTTTCAACTCTAAAAGTCAAACATAACTTTGAAGTTCCTCTTAGGTATCTGAAGATTCATTTTACTGCTACCCAATGTGTCTTCTGGGGATTTGACAGGAATCTACTCACAACTCCAACTGCATGAGCAATGTCTGGTCTCATACACACCATTGCATACATTAAACTCCCCACCGCTGAAGAATATGGAACATTTGACATATCTTCTATATTTTTCTCTGTTGAAGGGTAAGATTTCTTACTCAACTTGAAATGAGCGGCAAGTGGAGTGCTAACTGGTTTAGCATTTTTCATATTGAATCTTTCTAGTAGTCGTTCAATATATTTTTCTTGTGATAACCACAGCCTGTTAGACCTTTGATCTCGAGTAATCTCCATTCCGAGAATTCGCCTTGCTGGTCCTAAATCCTTCATGTCAAATGCCTTAGACAAATCGAACTTCAACTTACTAATCATTTTGAAATCTGGTCCAACGATTAGCATATCATCAACATATAAGAGAAGAATGATAAATTTTCCATCAGGCAATTTCTGGATATATACACATGGATCAGCTTATGTCCTTCTGTATCCTTGATTCACCATTAGGGAATCAAACTTTTAATACCATTGTCGCGGAGTTTATTTTATAACCCATACAAACTTTTCTTCAAGCGACAAACCATGTCCTCCTTTCCCTTGACCTTGAAGCCTTCTGGTTATTCCATATCAATTTCCTCTTCTAAATCCCCATGCAAGAATGCGGTCTTTACATCAAGCTATTCTAACTCAAGGTTCAAGCTGGCTACAAGACCTAGCACAACTCAAATGGAACTCATTTTCACAACTGGTGAAAAAATCTCATCAAAGTCGATACCTTTCTTTTGACTAAAGCCTTTGACAACCAATCAAACTTTGTATCTTACTAGGTTGCCATCATCTTTCTTCAGCTTGTACAGCCATTTGTTCTTGAGTGTTCTCTTCCCTTTAGGAAGTTTCACTAGCTCGTACGAGTCATTCTTCTTCAAAGAATTCATCTCCTACTGCATGGCCTTCATCCAACAATCTTTATCTTTACAAGATTGCATACATCTTTTAAGCTTTCAGGCTCCCCCTCATCAGTGATTAAAATATAAGATGGTTGGCATTCTCTAATTGACCTCCTTAATTAAGGTTCTTCTTCTGGTAGAATGGGGTTCTCTAGCTCCCCCTGCTCAGTACCCTCTTCATTCGTATCTTCATCTACAATCGTATCTTGATCCCTCACAACTGGCTCTTCTTCTCCAACTTGTTCTGATTGACGCATTCTTTTTTCGAGGGCATCATCTGATAGAACGCTCTCTGGTGTAATATCGATAACACCGTCACTTGTAGATCTTTCGCCGATGATATCATTCTCATAAAATACAACATCTAGGCTCCATACAATTTTCTTTTTCACCGGATCCCATAATTTGTAGCCAAACTCCTCATCTCCATAATCGACAAAAGTGCAAGGAACTGATTTATCATCAAGCTTTAGCCTTTGCTCTTTAGCCTTCTGGAATATCAAAATCCAAAGGTGTTGAAGGTAGTCGGTTGATAAGATAGAAAGCAGTATTGATAGCTTCTTCCCAAAATGACTTAGGTATGGTAGCCATTTGAGCATGGATTTAACTCTTTCGACAATGGTGCGATTCATTCGTTCAGTAATGCCATTGTGTTGAGGTGTACCAGGAACTGTCTTTTCATGCCTGATACCATGTTGACTACAGTAATCCTTGAACTCCTTGGAGATATACTCACCACCATTTTTTGTGCGGAAACACTTCAATGGCACTCCAATCCCCCTTTCCACCATTGCATGGAATTGCTGAAAGTGCTTGAATACTTGATCCTTTGTGCGCAACAAATAAATTAATGTTTTCCTTGAGAAATCATCAATGAAGGTAAGAAAGTATCTTCTTTCTCCAATGGATTCTGTATCCATGGGACCACAAACATCAAAGTATACCAACTCTAACTTATTATTTCTCCTTCTAGAGCTTTTCTGAAATGAAACTCGATGTTGCTTCCCAAATAAACAGTGATCACATGGGTTAACTTTTCCTTTGGCTAATGGGATGAGGGACTTCATAGCCAGTATATTCAACCCTTTCTCACTCACATGCGCCAGTCGCCTATGCCACAAATTTGGTGAAGTATCATCTCCAACTGCATTCAGTTGACCCGCACATATTATTGCGTGCATTTTGTATAGCGAGCAACATAATCTTCCTTTAGCCACCACCAACGATCCTTTGGTGAGTTTCCAATTCCCATCGCCTGTATGATTGTGATAACCTTCCTTGTCCAATACACTAATAGACAATAGGTTCAACCGAAGATCTAGAATATGTTGCACATTTTTAAGTGTTGACGTGCATCCGACACTTGTCTTCACGCAGATATCGCCAATTCCCACCATTTGTGAGACACTATTATTTCCCATTCTAATAGTACCATAATCGCCCGCTTTATAGGTTGAGAAGTATTCCCTCTTTGGAACACAGTGGTATGAGGCACCAAAATCTACAATCTACTCGATATCTGCATCTCCAACATGGCAACAATCTGCATCATGAGATACTAAAGTCACCTCTCCATCTTCTATTGTGACTGTAGCAGATGTGTTTTTGTCATTATCATGACTTCGGTTTGCATTCTCTTATTTAAAGAAACTATAGTTCCTTTTGAGATGACCCTGCTTTCCATAGTGGTAGCATGACCTCTTCTCCTGGGACTTGGATCTATCTCTCGATTTTCCATTCCCACGACCTCTACTCTTGCTTCAGCCCCTATTCTCTGTGACAAGGGCTTGTGAACTGGTACTGGCAACGTCCCTTCTACAAAGCTCTTCATTAAATAAACTATTCTTTACCATAGACTTTGTCACCACACCATTTGGAGCTGACTTACTCAATGATACGACAAGAGTATCCCAACTATCTGGAAGAGTTCCCATCAAAAGACATGCTTGCATCTTGTCATCCAAGGACATACCGGTAATTGCTAACTCGCTTACAAATCATTCAAAATCATTCAAGTATTGTGTGATTGATCGTCCCTCTGTCAATTTCAAGTTCATGACTTTGCGAATCATGAACACTTTTCCTTCAGCATTTTTAGCCTCATACATATCCTCTATCTTCTTCCAGAGAGCTTTGGGATCTGTTTCGTTCCTCATGTGGTTATACAGGCTAGCATCTATCCATTGGCGTATTGTACCCAATGTCTGCTTGTTCAACTTTATCCACTGTTGTTCTTTCATATCCTTCAGCTTTACCCTCAATTGAATCATACAAATCTTTACAATTGAGGTAGTCCTCCATTCTGGATTTCCATATTGAATAATTTGTATCCATCAATTTGATCATTACACCATCGTTCGCCATATCGAAACTTTAAAAAATGGCAAAATTTCACTATTCACAAAATTTACTATTCACTCAAATTGCATTTCTATGACGTTTTTCGAACGGATTGCGCCACCGGATTCGCCATAATTTTCTCGTCGTCGTGGTATATTTATTTTTGAAATATATATCCGTGGATCCTACTGATAAAACAACCTTCGACTTTGGTACCACTTGTTAGGCTCAATAATAAGGTACGAGAAAATTTATAGCAATAGAATAAATGACACAAAGATTTTTACGTAGAAATCCCAAATAAATTAGGGAAAAACCACGGGACAAACTCCGAATAATTCTCCACTATAAAATAATATTAGGAGGTACACCAAGAGATTACAAAATAGTGGCACACAAGTGTTTTCCAAAACCTCACTATTTTCTCTCTTACCCAACTCTTAGGAACCCTTTTCCTAAGTCTCTCTGCACAGATTATATTTTCATCCTTGTTTCTTAATGTCAAGTGAGGCAAAAAACCTCCCTATTTATATAGAATGCAGAAGCTGCGTCCAAAAGTTGTCATAATTAATACCGTCAATTGAGGCACAAATTAGCACCGAAAATTTTATCTCAGTGTTGGATCTTTTGATTTCCCATCTTGCCGATAATATGTCTGCACTTCTGCCACCCTTCTAATTTGTATTCTTCTTCTATTTTCTTTTCTTTTTTATTTTTTTTTCTTTTTCTTAATTATTTCAGTGGGTCCTACAATAAGGAGGGACACCACTTAACAATTAGTAGCAAAAAGTTCTACTGGAAATTTCTAAAGTGCGATCCTTATCTTGTTGCTGAACTATGAATACTCAAACCCTTGAGGAGCTACATCAGATGTTCATATGCAGGAAAAAGTTTTACCCATGAGGTCCTTAAATAGGAGCAGGAGGGACTCGATCTTTTACTTTGATCTGCCACTATTACTTTGATCTGCCACTATTCCTGTAAAATTAAACAGATATTTTAAAAACATAATTTATACCAATGTTGAAAGTTGTATACATATTGCGGTTAGTTTGTGACAAAGCTAAACCAACCTTAATAATGGCTCTATTAGGCCATGTTCAGCTCTATCTCCTGATTTAAACAAAAGAAAGAAAAACCTGTAGGCATTCAATTACAAAACACTTACACCTTTACCGTACTGGAACTGCTCCATCACGACACGTAATGTACCTGTTGAGACATTGTAACTATAAACACCAAAGAGTCATGCAAAAGTTCATACATGGATATGCGGGTGTTATGATTGGCATATGATGCGTGCAAATGTTCATGCATGGATATGCAGGTGTTGCGAATGGCATATGATGAGTGCTAAAGTTCATGCATGGATATGAGGTGTTATCATTGGCATATGATGAGCTTGATCTCGAGGGTTTCTACACCAATCCCAAACAGAGAATCAAAGTTCATCCTCTTTGCATAACAGGGTTTGGCCATCGCCATTGTGTGTAGACCCTGAAAAATCTAGAATAAGCCGATAATAAAACAAAGAGGTCCCAGTTTACACCACCAAGTACACCCAGTCACCTGAACATGGAAAAAGCAAAAACTCCAATAACCGTTTTAAATAAAATATTGGGGAAAAAGATCAAGCAAATGATAAGAAATGAAGGAAGGTAAACCAGAAACAAAGTACACTCGTTGGAATAAATGCCATGTCTTTTAGCTCATTACTTTAAACACCGAGTGCGAAAGTGCTGCAATAAAAAAACATTTTAAATTGAATAATAAAATCAAAAGGATAATCATTAACTTCCAACTAGAAATGTATTTGAAATGACAAACCAAAATAAAGCACACAAATAAAAGATGGTCAATGCACTTCACCTCTATATTAGGAACATGTTTGAGAATTTGATTAACCCTGCAGCCAACAAGGCTCCGGACAGTATGCTCATCTGAGATGTCCAAGTCCTGTTCAAGAGCCAACAGATGGAGAGACTAATACAGATGTACTAACAAATGAAGCATGTGAATATAGAAATCAACAAGGAAATCATTACTTACTTTAGGCACCACCAATAAAGAGATACTTGCACATAAAAGAATAATTGAAATTCCATCAAATTTGAATTTTATCACAGGGACATGAGCATCTGGAACAGGTTGAAGCTCAGCTACTTCATCCATATCTGGAAACATGTTGTGCACCATAAAAACGAAATCCTGCCAGTGAAGGACCAATTTGTAACGAACTGAAATTTCGAAATTTAAATATAGTGAATTATGATAGAATAAGTTTGCATAAAAGTTATAATTAGTATAAATATTAGATTAAAGGATTAATATGGCAATAAGGAAATATGAATTATTAGTTAATTAGCCTTTTTCTTTTATGATAGTAAATAGGAAATAAAATGAGTTAGTTAATTAAACAAAGGAGGTTATGGTCATCAAAATTTTTTTGATAAGGGTATATAAATAAATTGAGATAATTATAACAATAATTATATGAGGGTAGTTTCTAGCAAATTCGTATGCCTACTCCATCTCCTGCTCTTCGTTTCAACCTTGGGGGTTCCTATTTCAAATTTCACAAATCACAAAACTTCCGATTTCTTCGATTCAACTTCGAATTCTTGTTAGAAATTGATCCTTAAGCCCTCTATCATCATCAATTTCAGCCAATCAAGACTAGAAGAGGAGGATTTCAGATAATAAGATTCGGATGAATAGTAACCCGAATTTGAGGTGAGTGATTTTTGGTGAAATTAAAGCTTAATTAGTAGAATTCATGGTAGATTAAGCATATTTATGGTATTAGGAAGTTTATTTATGCAATATCTTGATAGAATTATATATGGTTGTTGTAGAGGAAGCTATTGCAAGTAAATCAAAGGCAAAAGAGGTAGAAGAGAGCTAGAAAGAGCATAGAAAAAGGTTTTTGTCTTGAATTTCGATTTCTCGATTTTTCGGAAAATTTTCCAGATTGTATACCTGTTTTGTTTTAATGTTTCCTCTCGTTATATAAATCTGATTTGAACGATTCTTGATTCTATTGATATCTACAGAAAGTAAGGAATATATGTTCAAAAGAAACCTTGTTGAATTTCGTTCGTTTTCAATGTGAAATTTTCGTTTGAAGTTGAGTCATGAAATCTGTTTTCGGAAAATCTCAGCTTGGTACACTGTTTAGTATTTTGATCATAACTTTGGTTATACAATTTGGATTTCTGTGATTCTGGTGGTTTTGGAAAGCTGAGACATGTAGCTAATTATGTTTAGAAGAAAGTTCTCCGATTGGATGATGTTTTAATAGTGAAAAATGCAGGGGAAGTCAGGTTATGAAACCTGGAAAAATTCTGGAAAGTATGAATATTGATTTTAATGAGTTTTAATTGAAGTTTGATGCTTAAAAATTTGGGATTTGGATTCTTAATTACTGAAGTTATGTTGAATTATGATTGATGGTTTATACTGGAATTTTTAAGATGTTATTTTGATTTATTGCCCTTATTAAACGAGTAGAATACGGGTCAGGGTAGATTGGCGCCAATAAAGGGGGGTACAGTACTGTACAAACAATTGAAGCTTTGGCTTCGGGCTTTGGCCGATATTATGATATATATGTATTGATATTGAAGCTTCGGCTTCGGGCTTGACCGATATGTTGATTTTGAAGCTTCGGCTTCGGGCTTGACCGATATATTGATTTTGAAGCTTTGGCTTCGGGCTTGTCCGCTCCCGTATCCATTTTACCGTTATTCAGGACTTGTTTACTTTGGGCAATATGTGGTTAAAGTGTTTGGAAATATTGGATACAAATTTGATTGTACTTTGAAAGGATTACTATATAAGTTTTGTGATTTGGTTCCATAAAGTTGGTTAATTTATTTTTGACTTATAAATATACTTTGTTTCTATTTTAAAAATATTCAAAGTTGTTATATTTTTTTTATGGACACCACTAAGCAAATTGCTTAGCATGTAGTTTTTTTTTTCTCTACACGTAGGTGGAGAACTTGTAGATAGCTTGGACCAAAGTGGAATAAGTGGATCAGCTTGAAGAGCAAATAAGGAAAGACTCAAGGTGGATATGTATTTTAATGTAATATTATGGTTTGTAGAATAATGGCATGTACTAGATAGTATGAGAAATGTAAAGTGGCATTGAGAAATATTTGGAGAATAATTTGGAGTTGGAAACATTATATTTGTATTTGTACATATTAAATCTATAAGTATTGAACTCTATATAGTGGAGTAGAGTTATTTATTGGGTGATTATAGTTACTGATGCGCTCCCTATACGGGGCGTTACACAATTAACATCCTCTATAGGACAGCACACCAGATATGTCATAATGTCAACTAATTAAAGCATTTGGCCCAGAAAAGGCTACCTCTCAATTAACATATGACGGCCCAACACATAATGTGTCAATATCAGCCCCTGGACCATGTACCTGCAAGCTCATTAGATTCAGAAAATTTCTTTAAAAAATAAAATAAGAACAAAGATAACTGATAATATACTATTGTGAGTAACTTTCATAATCGCATTTATTCATAATAATGATATAAGCACCATAGAGAACAAGCAAAATTCAACAGAACATACCCGAAGCCTGTAAGAGCCAAAAGAAAAGATGACAGCATTGGCATCCTCCACCATTTTATCTGTGTAACCTCTCAAGCGAGTTAACTGCTTCACCCAATCCTTGATTCCGCTTGTGTGAAACTGGAGGTTCTTCATTTTCAAATTTCAATCCATGTGAACTGCCCTGTAGTGGCTTATTACCATAATCATCATCAGTATCGCCATCTTCACTAATGGCCTCACTATAGAGTCCTTTCTTGTTCCAACATGATTTTCAGTTTCCAAATCTTTCATTCCAACAGATATTTGATGTCTAACCTCATCAACCTATGAAATGAAATAGACAAATAAATGAAAATACTCGAGCAAAAAAATTTGATTAAAAATCCTTCCACAAATAATGACATGGCAGCAAATTTATGCGTTACTGTTTTTCTTCTTTGATTCACAGTGTTTGGCACCATCCACTCCTTTCTTTCTCATTGGTCCTTAAGATGCCACTAGTGAGTATGAATAAGAATCCAATTTTCTGCACGCACAAAGACAGGGCAAATCTATCAAATTAGGAAGCAGAAAGGGATCAATTGATACAGATTTATTTCCAAGAGCAATATAACCCCCCGACATATAATGAGCCCAGCAAATTTTATATGGCTACATATGTTGCTTTCGTAGAAAATTTCTCATCCAACAGTTTAATTTGAGTAAGATAATTATGAGTCTCCGAGATAAAAAAAATACACATTATGAAAGATCAACAAAATGTCAGACAGTACAGCAAGCAAAATGCAAAAGTGTACTTCAGAGCAGCATAAGATGGATTACCTATATATCGACCCTACTGTGTGTTCCTTGCAGAAATCAATCAGATCCTTCATGCTGCTTACAACCTCAAAAATCCGTCACAATTTTCAGTGAGAATTGGCAAGAATAGACGTGCTTGATATAATGAAATCTTATTCGCTGGTCTACTGTTCTTCTCCTGATCAATATGCTCTTAATTTTGGACACTTACATCATCTGCACACACAAAGACAGGGAAAATCTATCAAATTAGGAACCAGAAAGTGATCAATTGATACAGATTTATCTCAAAGAAAGTAGGCATGCAACGGCTCAGAGCAAACGAAAAATAGGGTTTGTGGGAAAAAGTTAATCGTGATAACAGAGCCAGGAAGCGAAAATATATATTACTGATTTGTGGCTTTACTAGCCGTTGCACGGTCGCAAGAATGAGTGCTACCGGAGAATTTCAAAATTCAAGCAACAAAATAGGGTTAGGGGAAACGGTTATGAAGAAGCGCAAGAATCAGGAAGCGAGATACAATTTCAAGATTCAAAGGAAACGTGGCTTCAGTAGCCGTTACACGATTCGTAACACGCGTTTTGTTTTGCTGCTTTACTAGCCGTTGCTCCGGCAATGAACGCAAGAATCAGGAATCGGAGATACAATTTCAAAAATTCAAAGGGAACGCGGATTAGTAGCCGTTACACAATTCGTAACACGAGTTTGTTGCTTTACTAGCCGTTGCTCCAGCAATGGACGATAACGAGCCGTTCTGGCCTTTCGAGTGAAACATATACGAGTTTGATTTACAACGCAACGAGCTTTTTTTTTAATTAAAATTTTGGGATCCATAAAAGAATCGCTTTCATTTATTAATAAAAAAAAGAATGTAAGAAAAAAGAAAAATGAGTCAAATAACTATTATGACTGAAAATAAAAAAACTAACAAGTGGGAAAAATTTTGGAGAGGTTTGTGCTTTCCGTTTAGCTCGTTTCTTGTGCTCTTATTTGATTCGTTCTTTGACGGTGATTAATACCCTTGATTTTTTTAGGAGTTGGATATTGTCTCCCTCTTCCATCTCACACCGAAAACTATCATCGTATGAAGAGAATGAAAAACCTTACCCAACAGGCGACAATTACTTAACCTTATTTTTTATTTTTACCTCTTCTCATTCCACAAAATCAGCTCAATAATCCGGAATACCTCTCTCACGTCGATTATGAATTATTAGAAACAATTATGCTGATTAATAATTTTTTTTTCTCTCTTTAATGACATGAATTTCGTGTTTAATGAAATTTTAACTTAATAGTTTAATATTACTTTTGTGTTTGAACAATGTAATATTAGATTTTAGTATTTGTTGACACAAATATAATGACCAACTTTGTTGAATCTTAAATATTTTTTTATCTTGACTTGTAAAAAATATTCTTTTGGTTGGATTGCCTATTTTGTATCTGACATATTCAATTTTGCATATTTAATGTATGGTCTACCAAATTTTAACTTCATTATTGTATGACTTATTTAACTTTACTACATTAAGTGTGTATCTTACGATGCAAATAACTTGAAACACTAATATCATCATTTAGATAGGGCTGCAAACGATTCGAGTCGAGTAGAGTTGTGGTCTGTTTGTGTTCAGCTTGTTTTATTTTTAATCGAACACGAGTCGAGCCGAGCTAGAATCGAGCTCAAAATCATGTTCGTTTTCGGCTCATTTACTTGCTCGTTTGTTCACGAGCTGTTCACGAACAACTCATTTATTTTGTTTGTGATCAGTTCATTAATTTATTCATGAACAAGCTCATTTATTTTTGTCACAAACACAATTAATAACAAAATATGTAAAAGTAAGCTCTTAATGTCATAATATCTCAATAACTAACATAATATCCTTGAACAAAAGACAATGTAGAGAACCTTAATTTAAGACTTTTAAGTATTTATACAATGAATTAATTATTTAGGTATAAATTTGACTAGTATGTATTGTTAATATGGGATAAATTGGATTATGGACTATGTTTTATTTATAAATATTTTATCATGCGAAAAACTATAATTGAATTACTTCACGAGCTTTTATCGAGCATGTTCATGAACTTATTCATGAGCCTCTAATCAAGTTTGTTCGTGAGTTTTCAAACCGAGCTAGGACTTGTTCATGTTCAGCTCATTTATTATTCGAGCTCAAAATCATGTTCACAAACAATTCATTTATAAATCGAGCCGAATCGATTAGAGCTCTTATCGAGCCGAGCACCGAGTTGTTCATGAACAACTCGTCTCATTTACAGCCCTACATTTAGATCATAAACATAAATTGGTGACCACGCATGAATTTATCACTCCATTGGTGCGTTAAATTGTTGGATTAAAATTAAATAGATCAGACTCCTAATAAGCGAAAATTATATAGGTCGGCCACTAATTAGACAATTCGATAGGATGAAAGGTGTAAAAACAAATGAACCTAAACTTATAATCTAAAATTATTGCTTGATTATGAATTATTAGAAACAGTTAGGCTGCTTAATGATAATTCTTTTCTTTTCTTTTATATCTTTTTTTATCTTTCTAAAGTCATGAATTTTGTGTTTAATGAAATCTTAACTTAATAGTATAAATAATTATTTTACAGTTTTTGGAGGATGAACCTGACTAGGTGGTTTTAATATGTACTGCAAATGAGCAAGTTGCTTAATTTCCTAGCCGCACAAGGAGATCATTTTCAGTTGGAGAAAAAAATAATTGATTAGCTTGTACTAGAAATTTTTGCCGGTAGGGAGCACCGATGTATCTGACTTACCTCTCCCCCGCTATTGCTTATGGAATTATGTCATACTCTTTTAAATAACAATTTGACTGAACTGGATTGAACGAATTTGAATTAAATTAAACTGAAATTATTAATAAATATTATTTTAGTAATATTTAATAGAATAAATATTTAAAATAATAAATTATTAATACTCAACAATTAAAATATAAAATAATAATAAATTGCATTATATAAATATTATAATATACATTAATAAATAATAATAACTAAAATATTGAATAAAATTAATATAAATATAAATAAACAATAATAATAAATAATCAATCTTAAATATAACAATAATAGTTATACTGATAACTAATAATATTTAATAATAAATAACATAACCATTAAACATATCAAAATTAATATTTAAATTTATTATTAAAAATTAAATATAATCAAATTAATTTAAGAAAAACAAACTTAGTAAATAAAAAAAAGAAAATATATTTAGATTACATATCATCTAATTATTTTGTGAAAGAAAATATATGTAAATAAATAAATTTAAAATGTTGTAGATAATAAATAAAAATAGAAAGAAAATATAAAAGGTTTAATAGGTAATGTGGGAGTAAAGAGAGAAAAAGCACAAAAAAGGAGTCCCACGGATCAAACCATGATGAACGAGAACCAAGATATACGTCACTAACACTAATCTTTTTCATACTATGTTGTCCATCTCTTTGTTTATATTATAATTTTCTTTTATTAGTATATAAATCCGAAAAATTTGAGGTCCCTAAAATTTAAGGTTCTGAATGATCATTCACCTGCTTCTGCTAATAGTTGAACATGATAATTAGCAAAAATGGAAGGGAACTGAAATATTCTCTTCAGAAATTATGTAGCAAACAAATTTCTTTTCCTATGGCCCCTAAAAGAAGAAAAAACATTCATAATAGACTTAAAAGCAATACAACAATAATACCAGTTTTTGTGCACCTATATATGGTCAGGGGCGGCCCCGGGGAGGGGGCGGGGAGGGTCAATTGGCTCTCCCATGCCGAAGAAATGGAAAACTCTCCGGTGCTTTTCAGTGAAATTTGGTATTTGGAGTTGATTTTACCTCCCGAGAAGATGATGAGCTGTATTCCATTTTTTATTTTTATTTCAAAAAATAGCTAGAGTAAATAATGTCGTTTGGTATTATTGATGAGCTGTATTCCATGTAAAAAATAAAGGCTTTATTAGTTGTACAGGCGCCTGTACCTATATTCCATGAGTCTTCTTTTCTAATTAGGCCTTGAAATATTTAGTTTGACAAAGCGTTAGTCTATTATAATAACAGTATTGGCACATATATAAGAATAGGGGTGTTCATCGATCAATTTTGTTGAATAATCGAATTGAATCGAATACACAGAAAACTGAAAAATTGAAATTCATCGGTTCGGTCGGTATTTCGGTTAGATTCGATTTTGAACACCCCTAGGTAAGAATATATTAAAAAAAATTTCTACACTATATTATCCGTTTTCTCTTTCCTATATGATGTGGCACAATAAAGGTTGAACATTGTTTATTTGATCTTTACAAGTAGACAATCAAATGGAATGCCAACTCATCAAATTAATTAATATTTTAATATTAAACAACGAAACAAGTTGTAATTGAGTTTTTTTTTATTATTAAATCACACAATTATAAATGAAATAGACAATCTATTATAGCTCTTTTTTATACCCATTGTCTATTTTTAAAATCATTGACATGTCATCAATATAAACTTCTATTTCACATAACACATAATCCAAAAACCCACCGTCTCTCTTAGTTCTCTAGATATTCTACATATCCTTTCTTATCCTTATTATTTCTAGCTATGAATACATTTGTATGCCAATGCATCAATAAACATAGCTACTTATGAATATATTTGCCTGACGATAATCATTAGCTATGTATAATACTTAATATAATCATTAACTATGAATATATAGTTTGCATGAAAATGCAATGAATTTATTAGGTGAAACTTGCATGATTCTAGTTAATGTAATTGAACATTTAACTGAATTTTATTTAGTTTATGTCGTTCGATAAATTTTTAGCAGCGATTCTACCCCTCCAAACGCGGGGTGCTGGCACCGCCAATGTATATGGTCTTGTTCTTCATCCTTAGCCTGTTTTCTTCTCCCGCAAACCCTTTGTATTTAGATTTTAGAGTATCATCTTGATATTTTTTTTCTTTCATTGTTGTGTTTACTTAAAAAATATTGTTTTTTTATACTTACAAAAATCTTACTTAAAAAAAATTACAGTAATACTGATTCATCAAAAGTCAAACTAAAAGGTGGATCCTAAATACTATCATGTACTCAATTTTGACATCTATTAATTTAATCTAAATTAAAATTAAAAAAAAACAATCACATAAACCAAACATTGGGGACTTTGTGATTAAAACTTGCTGCTTCATAAATGATATAGATAGATCATAGAACAGAAGATTAAATGAAGCTTGGATACTTCAAATTTAAACGAAATATTAATTAATGTCAAAGGTTTAGATTCAACATAAACACATGGGTTACACAAAAAAGAATGACCCCACTTATATTACCAATACAGCCAAGATTTGAATATAAATTAAAAAAGGTCTCCTACTCAATCACAAGTTATCAAAAAAATTCTGCCATTGTGCTTTCATGGATCCCACAAGAAATATTCACTCCACACTTTAATTATATCCAACACTAATGCATACAATTGATCTTTTGGGAAATTGTGCATTTATGAGTATACTTATCCTTTTATGTGAAAATATTCGTAGGTGCTTTTATTTGAATCCAATTTGGCTCAAATTGGCCACAAGAAAAATCAATTAGGAGAACCTCACCTTTTTGATAGGTTAAGGAATCCTCGATCTTCAAAGGCCGCTAGGGTTCTCTTGGAACTCTAGCCATTCTGACTTTCTCCTTGGGTATTTGGCCAGTTTTTGATAAGATGATGATTAGGCGGTGTATGATCTTCACAGCAGCAGACCTCCACAGTAGTAGACCTTGGTGATTGCAGTTAGGGTTCTGTTGATTTTCTCCATCGGACCGGTTTCTCACTCTACCAGCGTCTGGTCGGTTCGATCTCCACAGCAGCAGACCTCGGTGATTGCGGCTAAGGTTCTGTTGATTTTCTCCACGGCTTCCGGCCGGGTTTCTCACTCTACCGACGTCTAGTCGGTTAGATCTCCACAGCAGCAGACCTTGGTGGTTCGGCTTGAGTTTTGTTGGTTTTTTCCACCGGGTTTTGACAAGATAACTTGGCAACTTGGCGGCGTCCAGATTCCACATGTGCTTTGTCAGGTTGATTTCACTCATCCGGCATGGTCGGTTCGAGCAACAGACCTTCGACGACAGATTGTTTAGGCGGATATGGTTCTATTTGGTCGGCGTTTCGACTGGGGGTCGATGTTATTCTAACCGGTATTTGGCTGGTAGTTTTTCAACACATGGATCGCATCTCCTCCTTTGATGCGTTTCGGTGCGGGCCGCTTTGGCTAATCCCTAGCCGTATAGGGTGGTGCCTCTTCGGGCTGTAGGGATATCAAGTTCATCGGCTTGGATCTTCAGTTTTGGTTTATGGGCTTGGATTTCGGCTTGATCTAAGTCGAAGATTGGTTAATTATCTCAGCTTTCTCGTCGGGATTGACTTTGCTGCATCACGGGAAACTTCTTCTCGCCGATCATTTTGCTGTGGATCTTTAGATCATTAGAATCACACTCTGTTGTGATTGGAACTTTTAATCCATTATTTTTGCAGTAGGTTGCAAATCTTTCGTTACATTCTTGTGATGTTTTTTTTTATTTTTTAATTATTTTTTTTTATTTTTAATAAATGAAACTAATTTTTTATTGAGCTCAACCTTTACATATAAAAATTGACTACAAAAAGAAAAGAGTAGACAAAGGTTAAAGGATAAAAACATGTATAATGCTCCACTAAAAGGAAAAGTAGTTGATCAAATCATCCGTCGAACTCGGATACATTCATTAGGAGGGGATGTTTCTAGTGGGGATATATTGATTTCAACTTACAGTGCATTTAGGCACAATTATTTTTAATTTATATTTAGTTCAGTTTATTTTAGTTTGGTATTTATTAATATTGTATATATATAAATTTATACTGAAATAAGTTTAATTCAGTACTACTACTTATAAGTTGAAAAGAATATGACCTTAGTTCAATAATTAGTACTGAAATAATTACACTCTGTTCTAAAACACTTATTTATAAGTTAAAAACAATAGAGCTTAACGTAAAGCTCACAAATTATAAGCAATTTTAACTTATGAATAGCTAAAAATTAAGCAGTTGAAGAGCTACTTAAAATTGACTTATAATAAGTTTATAAGTAGTTGATGTGTTCAGAAATGTTAAATTATAAACCACTAATAAATTAATGAAGTGTTAGATGATTTAATTACATATGTAGATAGAATGTACATGTACAAAATTAAATAAGAGTATGTCTTTTCTATGGTTAAATGCTTACAAAATGCTAAAAAAAATACACAAACATAACACCAACTTATACCTTTTAACTTATAAATTGCTTATAAGTTAAAATATATGCAATGAAAACACTTTAAAAATGCTTATAAGCTAATTTCACTAGCTTATAAACAACAGGACTCCCTACAAATATATCATAAGAACAAACTAACAAGAAAAAAAAAGCACAAAATGAAACTAGACTTATCAATTCACAATTGAATTAATACGAGGTTAATGTACCAACAATATCCTCAATTTATCCCTAATATCTCATTGTCTCCCTGAACTTTAAAAGTGTCCCCGCGGCTACCTCTATTGAAAAATAAAATATAATATAATAATAATAATAATAATTGTAATAATAATAAGAATAATGACTTAATGAGAAAGTTTTGGTTTAATAATACATCTTACTTTTATTATTGAATAGCAATCATAATTGATATGTCATTTGCCAACTTGGTAGTAATTGATTATTGCCAATTTTATTCCTTTCCTTGGCTATATATATGGTTTGATTTTAGTACAGGAAATACACAAGATTTCCTTTGGTAGCTCTTACATGTTCATAATATTGCTTTTGTCTTAAGTTCATTCTTAGTTCCTTAGTTTTTCATCTCGGTGATATTCTACGTTCGGTTGAGTTCATCCAACGTCTATTGTTGTATCCTGGGAGATAGTAGTTCATACGGGGCAAATTCTGTCTCAAGGAAACGATTCGGGCCTCAACAAAATCCTTTCACGGTTAAAAGGTTATTTCGGTATTTATCATTTTGTTAAATATTTTACTACCATAATTTCGTAATTCAAGTTACTAACATCTTGTTATATTTTGTCTCTTAAAAGGAAATTACTCTATTATTAATCTCTCAAATCTAACAATCTTAAGACAGAATTTTTATGTCTATTTGATGATGTAACTATGTTCCTTTAAGAGAGACGAAAAGATTTTCATAATTTGGAATACCGTGACTTGGATTACTGAAGCTTGAAATACCTAAATTTGGACAAATAGTTGGACTTTGGACAATAAGGATTTATTTTGGATAGTGGGACTTAATTTGGATAATATATATATTAAAAAGTGACAAAAAAATAATTAAATCAAATTGTCATACGGACAATTTTAGTACTTTATTTTAATTATTGTTTTAAAATTGTTCTAATTTTGTTTGTTTAAAATTTTCAGAATTTATCATGGCTGATCATGGAGACATTAGTTCTGAAATTGCTCAAGGCTAGAATGAAGAAAACCAAAATGGACAACTTGGTCCTATTGGTTCTGAGCCTATTAGTTCAACACCGGTTGCTTCTGTGCTTGTAGGTGGACCAAATGCTTTTGGCTATGCAGCTTCTAGGCCAATTGATTTTGGCTATGCAGCTTCTAGGCTAACTGCTTTTGGATCTACGAGTTATGGCCGTACTCAAGGAAATGGCCTTGAAATTACTTATGGTCAAAATAACCAAAATGGACAAAATGGTCCTAATGGGTTTGGACTTAACCAAAATGGACAACTTGGTCCTAATGGTTTTGAATTAAATGGAAATGGACTTTCGAGTTTTGGGCTTGTTATGCCTAATAGTCATGGGGCTTCAGGTTCATACCCTATAACGATACCTGAAAGGCCTGAGAAATTCAATGGTGTGAATTTTAAAGTTTGGCAACAAAAAATGTTTTTCTACTTAACTAGTGTGGGACTTCAAATTTTCTAAAAGAAGATCCTCCTGTTGTTCTCGATGGAGTAACTGATGCTTCTGTTCAGAAATTTATTGATGGCTGGAAATTTTCTGATTTTCTTTGCAAAAACCATATTTTAAATGGTTTTGTACACAATTTATATGAGGTATACACAGCAAAACGTACTGCAAAAGAATTATGGGAATCCTTAGACAAGAAATATCGAACTGAGGATGCTGGCGCTAAGAAATACCTAGTAGGCCAGTTTCTTGATTTTAAAATGATTGATTCCAAGCCTGTTGTAAGTCAAGTGCATGAACTCCAGCTTCTAATCCATGGGATGGAAGCTGAAAATATGTATACTAGTGAGCCATTCCAAGTGGCTGCAATTATTGAAAAATTACCACCGAGTTGGAATGATTTTAAATTATTTAAAGCATAAATGAAAAGAAATGTCTGTTGAGGATCTTATTGTCCGACTTCGTATTAAGGAGGACAATAGAAGATCTGAAAAGAAATTTTTTGTTGCTAATCAAGCTATGGCAAAAGTCAACGTGGTGGAGGTCCTTAAAGAATCCAAGAAGGGTAAGCATTATGCTAAACCCAAGTCCAAAATGGGACCAAAAGGAGGCATTTCCAAGAAACCTAAGTTTAATGAAAAATGTTTCAACTACAATAAGATGGGGCATAAGTCCTCTGAATGTAGGCTGCCAAAAAGGGCAAACAAGAATGCGGCAAATGTTGTTGCTGAAATTACTAAAGATGTGTCTGACATCGATGTATATGCGGTAATTTCTGAGGTCAACCTGATTGACTCAAACCCAAGAGAGTGGTAGGTCGATATTGGTGCTACTCGTCACATGTGTTGTGACAAAGAGTCTTTTGCTGGACTGACTCTTACAAATGACGGGGAGAAGCTCTACATGGGAAATTCTACTACTTCCAAAGTCAAGGGACATGGAACTGTGATTTTGAAAATGACTTCTGGCAAAGAAGTAATACTGCAAAATGTCTTATATATACCTGACATAAGAAAGAATTTAATTTCTGGAAGCCTCTTGAGTGCAGATGAATTCAAGATGGTATTTGAATCTCAGAAATTTATTTTGTCAAAAGGAGGCATGTATGTGGGAAAGGGATATGAATGTAACGGAATGTTTAAATTCAATTGTATCTCTTGTAAGCATGGTTTTATTAATATGAATAAGAACAATGTTTCTGCTTATATGGTTGAGTCTTCTAATTTATGGCATAGTAGACTTGGACATGTTAATTTTGATACGTTACGACGTTTAATTAACTTGAACCATATTCCCACATTTCATATTGATAAAACACATAAATGTGAAACTTGTGTTGAGACAAAACTGATAAGATCTTCATTTCACTTTGTTGAAAGAAATTCAGAACCACTTGCTTTGATACATACAGATATTTGTGACTTGAAATTTGTTCAATCAAGGGGAGGAAATAAATATTTTATTACATTCAATGATGATAGCACAAAATACTGTTATGTGTATTTGCTTAAAAGCAAAGATAAAGCTTTAGAGAAATTTGTACTTTATAAGCAAGAAGCAGAAAACCAACTTAATAAGAAAATTAAGAAGGTGAGAAGTGATCGTGGTGGTGAATACGTTGTACAAATTAGTGAGTTTTGCTTCCAACATGGAATTATTCATGAAGTAACACCACCATATTCTCCTCAATCAAATGGAGTAGTTGAACGCAAATATTGTACTCTAAAAGAGATGATGAATGCAATGTTAACCAGTTCTGGTTTACCACAAAACTTGTGGGGCGATGCTATTTTGTCAGCAAATTATCTTTTAAATAAGATACCACATAAGAAACAAGACAAAACCCCTTATAAGTTATGGAAGGGAAGAAAACCTTCATATAATTACTTGAAAGTGTGGGGGTGTCTTGCAAAGGTAATTGCTCCATTACCTAAACGAATGAAAATAGGTCCAAAAATAGTGAATTGTATTTTCATTGGATATGCTAGTAATAGCAACACATATAGGTTTCTTATGCATGAATCTAAAAATCTGGATATACACAAGAATACTTTGATAGAGTCAAAGGACGCTTCATTTTTTGAAGACGTGTTTCCATGTAAGGAAATAAGTGAAAGATTTGGATCTAAAAGGTCTCGTGAACTTGTTGAAAGTGATGGTCAAGTTGATCAACAAGATGTTGATAACAATGAAAATCTTCAATTAATGATTGAAGAAGATGATCAATATTCTCAAGAAGAGAGTAATACAGATCATAAGGTGGAACCTAGAAGAAGTAAACGGGCAAGGGTTGAAAAGTCTTATGGTCCGGATTTCTTAACATATATGGTTGAAGCTGTAAGCTCTACAGAGAGTCCTTTATGGAAAGAAGCCATAAGGAGTGAAATTGATTCCATTTTGCAAAATCATACGTGGGAATTAGTGGACCTTCCTCCAGGAACAAAACCACTAAGTTCTAAATGGATTTTCAAATGAAAGCTAAAAGCTGATGGATCAATTGATAAGTATAAGGCGCGTTTGGTCATAAAAGGTTATAGACAAAAAGAAGGCCTTGATTACTTTGATACGTATTCTCCAGTGTCGAGAATAACCTCCATTAGGATGATACTTGCAATTGCCGCTTTACGGAATCTTGAAGTACATCAAATGGATGTGAAAATTGCCTTTCTGAATGGAGATCTTAAAGAAGAAATATACATGGAGCAACCTGAAGGTTGTGTAGCTCTAAGTCAGGAAAGGAAAGTTTGTAAATTGGTGAAATCTTTATATGGGTTAAAGCAAGCACCAAAACAATGGCATAAGAAATTTGATGATGTCATGATAGCTAGTGGATATCGCATAAATGAGTGTGACAAATGCATTTATGTCAAAACTACAAATGAAGGATATGTTATTCTATGTTTGTATGTTGATGACATACTCATTGTAGGAAGCAATGAAAAGATGGTAAAAAGTACCAAAGATGTGTTGAATTCTAGATTTGACATGAAAGATATGGGACTAGCGGATATAATTTTAGGCATCCAAATTAAACGTTCACCTCACAGTCTCATATTAACTCAGTCTCACTATGTGCACAAGATACTTAACAAGTTTAATACAGAGGATTATGGCATAGCCAAAACGCCATTAGACATATGTCAACACTTGTCTAAGAATAAAGGTGAATGCATATACCAAGTGAAATATGCAAGAGTTATAGGCAGTCTAATGTACCTTACAAGTTGTACAAGGCCTGATATTGCTTATACTGTAAGCAGTTTAAGCAGATTTACGAGTAACCCAGGTAAAAGTCATTGGGGAGCGATCGTAAGAATACTAAGGTATTTGCGGTATACTGTAATTATGGACTGCACTACACAAGAGAACCTGCTGTACTAGAAGCATATTCTGATGCTAGTTAGATAGCTGACATTAAGCATTCTAAAGGTATAAGTGGGTATGTGTTCACTCTAAGAGGAGGAGCAGTGTCATGAAAATCCTCAAGGCAAACAATTATAACTCGATCCACAATGGAAGCTGAGTTTGTAGCCATGGACAAAACTGGTGAAGAAGCCGAATGGCTACGAAATTTCTTAGAGGATATTCCTGAATGGCCCAAACTTGTGCCTGCAATTTGTATACATTGCGATAATCAAGTAACGATTAAGAGAGCACAAAATAATATGTATAATGGTAAGTCGAGACACATGAGTCGTCGACATAATACCATTAGACAATTGATCTCAATTGGAGTTATCTTTATTGATTTTGTAGGATCAAAGGATAACGTTGCGGATCCGCTAACCAAAGGATTAAATCGAGATCAAGTTGATAAGACATCTAAAGGAATGGGACTAAAGCCCATGAATAATTAAGGCGCTATGTGAAGGAAAACCCAACCATGTTTGACTGGAGATCGCAAGATCTTGGTTCAATGGGACAACCTAATTGCGTAGACCTTGTGGAGTCACTGTAGGGGTAACCCTATGTCCATTCCTATGATGTAAACAGTGACAAAACGGGTTAAGATTAAGCAATGCTTTTAATGGTTCTTTGTGCATCAAAGTTTGAGCAAAAGAGATCACCTATGTGAGAGTGAAGTGAGGTCGCTTCAAAGGAAACTAATGCGGCTTAGTTATCCGAAACTCTTGCAGAACCAGGAGATGTTCACGACCATAATGAACATAACCATGAGAACCAAAACTGAGTTAGATTAATATTTGTGTGGTGTATATCATCATTTACACAAACGGCAGAATAGTTCAAGGACATCGCGTCTACTAGTCAGCCAGTAAAGTAAATATATTATCACAAGGGAAGGTTCAAGGGTTGAGTCCACCTATCCTATGCAAATATTGATGTAGAAATTATCACTGAATCGAGTCTTCATTTTCTTATTTTCTTTTATGTGGGATTGTTGAAAAATAAAATAAAATAATAATAATAATAATAATAATAATAATAATAATAATAATAATAATAATGCTTAATGAGGAAGTTTTGGTTTTAATAATACGTGCCATTTGCCAACTTGGTAGTAATTGATTATTGTCAATTTTATTCCTTTCCTTGGTTATATATATGGTTTGATTTTAGCAGAGGAAATACACAAGAAAATTGAAAATTAATGCTTTCCTTTGCTAGCTCTTACATGTTCATAATATTGCTTTTGTCTTAAGTTCATACTTAGTTCCTTAGTTTTTCATCTCGGTGATATTCTACGCTCGGTTGAGTTCATCCAACGTCTGTTATTGTATCCTGAGAGACAATAGTTCATACGGGGCAAATTCTGTCTTAAGGAAACCGATTCAGACCTCAACAAAATCCTTTCACGGTTAAAAGGTTACTTCAGTATTTATTATTTTGTTAAATATTTTACTACCATAATTTTGTAATTTAAGTTACTAACATCTTGTTATATTGTCTCTTAAAAGGAAATTACTCTATTATTAATCTCTCAAATCTACCAACCTGAACTCTCAAAAAGTGCACCATTTTGTTCCTTGAATGGCATGTGTCATTTTATGGTTGATTTCACTTTTCAAAGATATCATTTTTTAAGATTTTCCCCCTCCAATCAGAAGCTGACACATGGCATTTAGGGAACAGAATGGTGCACTTTTTGAAAGTTGAGATAGCTAGGAGGACACTTTCAAAGTTCATGAAGGCACGGGGGATTTTGGGAAAAAGTTAAAAATACTATTGATGCGTTAGGCCATTAACAGGCTAATTCACATTATTCACATAATTGTTTTGAGCAACGGCCACTAATCGACCAACCCAAAACATGGATAAGGACGTTTCACAGATAATAGCCTTGACCCTTTTAACAGAACTATTACAATCAGAAAACGATCAAGTACCCTCAAAAGCTCTGAAAACAATCAACAACATTATGCCTTCTTTTAGAGAACATAATTATCTGTCCATCTTCATTACAACAAACCACAGAAGAACAATTTCTAATACATTTGATGTAAATGTAACCTATATGTACTCTATTTGGGTCAACAACAAAAAATTCTCCTCAGATATTTGATTTTTAATCAATCAAATTCCCAACACACAACAAGCAGTACATCAACCATATATTGAATTAGCATCCCAAAAAAGAATTTATCTTTCAAATGTAACATGCTTTGATTAATGGATCAAAGATCAATTACAGCTTCCAAAACAAAAATACCTCATCATTTTTCCAGTGCTTTCTTTATCCATGGCAAATCTAAGCTAAGTGAAGTTGGCATACCAATCTGAGGAGCATCACAAGAGCTTGAAAACTTCCCCTTTTTAGACCAAAGCCAAATCTTAGAAACAGAGAAACTCTCACGCTTTGTCATACTACTAATCTTCTTTTCTTCTGAGTCTAAATCAATTGCAACATTCCCATTTTGGTCTTTTCCGGCACGGCCAGAACATAAAGCCACCCTAAGGTCTGAAGCTCCAACCACATACTGATATGAACCCATTGAAAAACATCTCCTTGCATCTAAATTGCTACTACTAGTCTCTCCTACATTAATCTCGCCGGTTCCATCATTTAGCTTCTTGAATTTGCCAAGTCTTACTGGCAAAACCCCCTTATCAACAACTGTTGTTGTTGTTTCTTCAATTTCAACTGTTTTTTGTCTAGAATGGAGCCTGCTTTCTGAATTCGCAATGCACCCCTCGTTTTCTATTGTGTCATCAATATCAAACATGGGGTTTTCAATGGAAAACCCCGGGGCGAAAAGGGTACCTCTGCAAAGAGGGCAAGTGGAGTTGGATAGTAACCAAGTATCTATGCAATTGATATGGAAAGCATGGCTACACATAGGAAGTAATCTCAATTTGTCTTTCTCAGTGAACTCGCAGAGACAAACAGCACAATCGAATGGCTCTTTTAGGCCAACAATTTCTCTGTACTGAAAAACAGGAAGAGCATCTATAAAAGCTTGATCTAGACCAGAATCATGGAGATGAAAAAGCTGCTGAAGTTGCCTTTGAAGAGCATCTGGTCCAGAGAGGTTAAGGAATCTTCTGGATTGGGAGGAGGAAGATGGGTGTTTAATTAGGAATCTAACAAGCAAGTGGAGCAAACCAGATATGAAAAACAGTACTGCAAGAATCACTATAATGAAAAGAACAGCAGGGCTAATTTTTGCCCCTGAAGAAGGGGTTGAATCTTTGTGGAAAGTATTGGCATAAGGAGGAGGTGGGTATGTCAAAAACCCATCTTTTTGTTTGATTTGATGATGAATCCATGACATCTTCAAATGGGCATGCTCCATTTGACATACCCAGATGAAAAAACCCAGAAAGCTTAAATCTTTATTCAGACAAAAAATCAAACACAAACCCTTCAGATCAGCAATACCTCAAAAAGAAACATTTTTCCGCATGGATATGAAATACCCAACAAAACCCAGAAATTGTTTTTTTGCTCACAGCTACACTTGTTTGTCTGATTCTACCATACTTGCACAAGCTTCTTCTGTTAGTCAAACTGTTTTCTATTTAATTCTTCGTATGCATCAAACAAAACCAATTCGTCACTGAGCAATCATAAGTTTATAACAGAGCTGAAATGCAGGAAAAATAAAAGAGGTCGAAGCTTTAGCACTCACCTAATAGAAAGAGAGAATCAAGCCATAGATGAATGGACAATTTAGACGGTCTTCATACGAGCGTATGAAATTCAACTTGAAGCAGATGAAGAATCAATGAGACCCTTTGGAGTCACTTGAATAGCACCTAAAAGCAAAATGATATATGGGGTTTACTCTTTCTCTCTCTAGAATGTCGCGATCTTTCTCTCTCTATGCACGTAATTTCTGGAGGAAGATAAAGAGGGCCAGAGAAGAAGACAGCAAGCAGCAAGAGCCAAGATGGGACGTAATTTCAGTAAGTTTCCAGAGAGAGAGAGAGAGAGGGGTAAAGGAAGCCAAAAAGAGGAACTAGGAGTGGACCATACGTGCCAATAAGGCGCGTGGGTGTCAGATTGGTCAACTAGATGGGACAAAAGTAAAGTTGTCCCGATGGGCTTTTGTGTGGGTCTGGGCTTTATTTATAATTTTAAAAGAAAAACTCTCCGCTTCCCTCCTCTTTGACTGTGGCGGGAGTTTTAGGATGCAGGATACTTTGGCCGGTTTCATTAAACTTTTTTCAACAAGCTTTTTTTATTTTCAAACTTATGTTAGATGTAATAAATTTTATTTAAAAAAAATAAATAACACAGTTTTTAATTAATTAATATAAAAAATTATGATATATTATTTAAAATTAAAATATATATTCTATTTAAAATTTATAAAAGTAACTTATTTTTACGGCCGCTTAAAAAATATAGCAAACCGACCCTTTGTCGAATTAGGTGGCCTTTTTCGACCGGTTTTAAAGCCTCCTCTTCCCCTCCTGTATGAATGTGGCGGCAGTTTTCCTGTAGAGTAGGATGCATAATAGATAAATTACTAGTAAGATATATATTTTATTAGTCCACTCCAAATTAATGTTTTGTCACCTGTTTTTCTATTGAGTTTTGAAAATCAAACCGTTCTAATGACAATGTTTTAGAGCCAATTTTAAATTAGTTTTTTCAAGTACCTATTGCATTTTGACCCTCTAAACTTATCCTTAATTACCCTTCGCCCTCTTGAACTTTGAAGTTTTCCTCTCGCCCCCTTAAAGTTGTTTAAACAGCATTTCCGAAGCTCTTGAATCCTATGTGGCAGCTGATGTGGCTAATATATAGAAAAGTCAAGCGAGTTGCTCAGAAAGAAGGATATGTTTGGTATTAAGCGAATAGTATGGGGTAAATTATAAAAAAAACTTCAAATGAGCTCTTCTTCTTCCCCCAAATACGAGCTATCTGCCCGATCACTCATTTTGTCCAGAATCCATTTCAAATGGGTTATTTGCATCCATTGTTTTGACCCTTGTCTGCTGTGTGTTTTTCAACAAAATCCAACTCTTTTTTAGTGTGTTGTTAAAAACAGTTAAAAATTACTTGTTACCATCAGATTAAAAGACGATTTTGCCCTTATAAGTAAAAAGCTCTAATAACACCCACAAACCCTAAAAACATCCATATCACACAAACCATTTTCACCATTCAAAAAACATATCAAACAATAAGTTGGTTGTAGAAATTCTAATTGAGTATATGTTTTGATTATTTTCATATGAAATTAACAAAAACAATTAAAAAAAACTCAAAAAATTCAAAATGCATTGGTTATGCAGAGAATTTTTTATTTGATTATTTTCATATGAAATTAACAAAAACAACTAAAAAAAACTCAAAAAATGCAGACACTTTTTTTTGTCAATAAGTTATTTGATTTCATCTTGGGATAAAGCCCAGAAGGCACTTGAATTAGCTCTCCCAGAAGCTACAAGGGAAACCCAATTTAGAATGGGTGATTTCGTTACATACTGTGGCAGCCATGTACTCTAGCTAGCATGGGCCAATACAATGGATTTGATATTTTTCAAAACTGAAATTCAGTTTTGTTTCAGTTTTGTAGGACAACAAAATTTGGGGATTTTGCTATCTAGATAAGTATTGTGTACAATCTGTAACGAAAAAAAAATTGATTACAAAATGGGTTCGTGATCCAGCCTGCCAGGTAAATAACATTAAATCATTTCAAATTGAGAGTTCAATTTAGGATTTAGGTTTTGTTGCAGCGATTGATGTTCTTTTGTGTTTGTTTGTTCATTTGACCTAGACTCATCTACACATCGTCGTTTGAATCCCAGTTCCATTTCAATTCTCCACATTGTCGTTTACATGTGGAGAAGAATTTGAAAGAGCATCATCAAGTTCTTAGAAGCTCGGGATTTCAATCCCAGTCCCATTTCAATTCTCCAGATCTAGAAACCAAAAAATAAATCAATGTTAATCTCTGGATTTCAATTCTGCATATCTTTACTTCCAACTTTCAACTAAACCGAGATCCAATTTTAAATCCTAATTCAGAGTGCTTTAGTATGAGAGATGAAAGGTTGAAGATGATATTTTCGTAAGACAAAAAGTTAATAGGTATTTGAATGAAATTGTGTTAGGGATTTTTTTGTAATTTTTACATAATATGCCATGTCAAGTAACGATTGGTTTGACTTTTCCAACTTTAATACATCAGGGCGATTGTATTACACTCTCCGAAATGAGACTAGTTTAGTTGCGTTTATGGGGGGCGAGAGGTGCGCTTTAGACAAGTTTAGGGGGCGAGAGAAAAATTTGAAAATTTAAGGAAACGAGAGGCGATTAGAGCTAAGTGCAGGTGTTCGGATGCATTAGGTCTTTTTGAAACGTGAGAAAATAATTCCAAAGTAACTCTTATTATGCAATGGCTTTATGTACTGAAGCAACATTGTCAATTAGTTATATGGCTTCAATGATAATTAATAATACTATCAGCTTCTGTATTAAGCGCAATAATGGACAAGGCTGGGTCCATTTTATGGAGGGAAATGTTGTACTCTTCTATTGATGTTACCATTTCATCGACTGGTTTTATGTTCTTGCAATTAGATAAGATATATCCACAACAACTCAGAGACCCTCTTCTTGGCTGGAGCTACAAAAGCTAAGACCGGGAATCAGAATCTTACGTTTCTCGATACGAATCTTACGGTTTGATTCGATTCAACCCCCAATCGATTTGAATTTATGGCAAATCTAAATTCATTCTGAATCTTACGATTTACTATGATTTAGTAACGAATCAGCCGATTCTACGGATTCAGTCGATTAATGATCTCAACTAAATTAAAGCATGGTAGAAATATGATGAAATTAAAGATTTGAGTTAGGTAGCAAAATTTGATTGCCTCACCAATTAGTCGCCAAATCGAGGAACCCAACAGAGACACTGGACCCTGGGCGACGATGTTTGCGACTAAACGGTGGAATGGTTGTGCACTTTTTATGTTTTGCTTTACAATTAGTGTCTGATTTCGAAATATTTTAAAATCAAGTCTCTTTAAACACTAATTAAAAAAATTTTATTCAACTTCAACTTTTTAAATTCTAGACGTTTACCATAAAAATCAAGCTAAACTTAGAATAAATTACAATAGACTAAAACTTTCATTAGGATTATATATCCATGAGATTTGAATTATAAGTACTTATTTGATTACATAATTCTTGTAACGTTAAACTTGTATATCTAAACTAAAATTTAATAATGTCTTTTATGTTAGACATTTAAAATATTTTTTTAAAACGAAGATGAATCAAATCTTATGATTCGATTCGATTTATGATTCCTGATTCACAAAATTTGGATTTCGATTTTTTATTCGAATACCGATTTAACAGCTATGCTGGCAATACATTTGAATAGGGATGAGCAAATGTCGGTTTGGTTCAAAAACCAAACTGAACTGAACCGAACCGATCTGAGAACCAAATAACGAAAATGTTAGAACCTAATACCGAACCAAATATATTTCAGTTCGGTCAAAATCGAACCGAATTATTTCGGTTCGGTTCAATTCAGTTTCGGTTTCAACTAAATTAATTTTTTATTTTTTAAATATAAATTTAATATATAAAATGACTAAAAATCAACATAAATATTTTTCAAACTAAATAAATTATTGTTAATTTGAAAATAAAAGCTTTATTGTCAAGTATAAAATGTAAACTGAACTAAAAAATATTAAATAATTAACATAAAATAAATTTAAAAAGAAGCTAATTCGGTTTGGTTTTCGATTTTTTCGCTTTTTAACCAAAAAAACCGAACCAAACCGAAAACCAAAATAGCGGAAATATACAAACCGAATAACTTCGGTTCGGTTTTTGCTCTCCCCTATTTGAATGGCTCACTTTGAATACTGTCTGCATGTGTGTTTATATTTATTGCAAGAAACCAGTGTTTTAAAACTCCTCGCCTAGCTCCGCTTAGGCCCCGCCTTGAGGCTATTTTAGGGTGTGCCGCCCGACTTTTCATTCCTCGGACGCTATCAGGCGCTTGACCCACATATTGCCGCCTAGGCACCTCCTAGTCCGATTTTTTCCGCTAGACACCGCCTAATCCGATTTTTCCGCTATATTTAAGATACCGATACTTATAAAAATTATTATTCAATTTCTTCAATTCAAAAAAGGTAACTCGGTTGGTAAAACTAATGTACAACAAAATATTCTCACCATACAATTTTCATTTTGAATCTCAAATCGAGTACGCTGTAAACCACAAAAAATTAGAGAGGAATTTGTTTTTAGGGATTTGATTTTAATGTTGATGTGTTTTTATGTAAGAATAAACGAAGACTTATGTTTTCATATACTGAACTATGTTTTTGTAAAATATTATATTATAATTTATTTTTTAAGTTGAATTTATACTTTTATCTATTAATAATTATAAAAAATAAAAAATTTACAATTCCGCTTAAGCCCCGCCTAGGCGTTTGAAGCCTTGGCCGCCCGACTAACGCCTAGCACTTTTTAAAACATTGAATCATACCGTTCTCACAAATAACCTTGTACAAGCTTCTGATTACCGTTCTCACAAATAACTCGCAGGAGCTCTAAACAAGTCTTCGAATTTCAAGCCATCACTTGGACTTGTAAGAACTACTAGTGATGTTGAAACCATTGGACTTTGAGTTGCATTGGCAGAGAATTTCTGATTATAGCCATTCTGATTTTCTGAAAATACACATTGAGTTGTATTGTACCCGTCTTACAGAAGTATCCTTTCCAATGGTGATCAGTAGTATTAATCTATACAAGTTAAGGGGAACTAATAATTTGGCTCGAAATATCTGCACTTACATAGGGTCTGAAGAATGGCCATACTCCGAGGGGTGAATTGTGATCACATTGTCGTCACTTGAGGTGCATTCTCTGTCTTGAATGTCCCGGTCGCTGATATCATCATCACTATACTCGGTGAGAGTCTTTGATATATCTTCTTTCTTCGCATACCGTTCACAATACTCTGTCACCACCATCATAGATTATCAGCATGACCCTGTTAAATACTCCAATAGAGTATTACTTGTAATCCAAAACGCATTGTTGGTTTAAGATTAAAACTTTCAACACAACCTTCACAATAGTGGTATTAGTGTCCAAAGTTTCCCTTTGGAAAACACTACGGACACAACAATCCTTATTAGAAAATAAACATAGCTTTGGTTTTATAACTGTTGTAGTTTCAATATATTAATATGATACAATTTTCACTCTATATAAGGATCCACCTTTTAGTTTGACTCTACATGAATCAGCATTACTATAATTTTTATTTAAATTGTAATGTATTAATTTTTTTCAGTATTGCTAATATAAGAAAAAATTTCAGTGTTTTACTCTCCACTCCATTTCCGCTAATCCTTTAGGATTCATTCAGCTTATGGATAAGAATCAAAGACTTGTAATTAGGTTTAAGTGAGTAGAAGACTTTGACTTGTATGGAATTCTTAATTCTCATCAAAGAAATAATTGGACATTTGAATAACGATTTTAGGAAATTGACAGTCATTGACAAAAAATGCAGTTGTGTAGAATACGTTACATTCTGCCTTGGACTAACAAACAAATTTATGTTAATCTCAGTGTTATCAATACCGGACTAGGCCTTATATCGGTGAGGCCAATGGTATGTGGTATAACCGGTATTGTTATTAGTTTTATCGATTTTTTATTTTTTAAAGAATATATGTTATTTATGATTTTTAGTGGCTATTGCAACATTTTTTACGTCTTTTGCAACGCTTCTGCATGTTGCTAGAGAGATTTTGGAAAAAAATATATATTATTTAAGGTTTTTAGTAACTATTGCAACTTTTTTTTGGGTATTTTGCAACAATTTTCTGTATATTTAGCAAAACTTTTACTTGTTGCCGGACGAATTTTGAGAAAACCGGGTTAAACCGGTACACCGGTTTTGGTTTACTGGTTTTTTCGGTTCAACCCGATTTTCTCCGATTTTTTACTAAAACCGGTTTTTAAGTATACCGTACCATAGCCATTGCCGGTTCGCGGTAAAATCAGTCGAACCGGTTGGTACGGTACAGTATTGATAACGTCTTGTAAACTTTCACTTGAGTGGATTGAATTGATGTAGAATTCATCCACTAACAACTTCAAATGGACTTAAAACTTGAATAAGTTTAGTCAACAAGAATGATATCAAAGTTGTGTTAAGATGAACTGTTGACAATAGTAGATTATTTGTAGTCTTATAAGAACAACAAGGATTTCCATGCCTTACGAAATACACAGAATTGCCAATAAATGGCCATTATCAGAACTGCCTTTGCACTTCTCCTTCTTTTCCTCCTACAAATCTATTATGCACTTGTTTCGTCAGTTTCCAATGGCTTTTGCATTGAGATTGAGAGAAAATCGCTACTTGAATTCAAAAAAAGTCTAGTGGATCCATCTAACCGCCTTTCTTCGTGGGTTGGTGACAATTGCTGCCAATGGGATGGTGTTTCCTGCAACAACCTGACAGGTAATGTCGTTCGGATTGATCTCAGAAACTCATTTAAGCTTACATATTCTGAGTATATTATGTCTGGGAGTGAGGCAGAAGCCTATGAGCGATCGAGTTTAAGCGGTCAAATTAGTCCCTCTTTGGTCAACTTGAAACATTTGCAATACTTGGATTTGAGCATAAACAATTTCTTGGGAACTGTTATTCCTGAATTCTTTGGTTCCTTCAAGGATTTGAAATACCTTAATCTTTCCCATGCTTCCTTTTCTGGAATGGTTCCTCCGAATCTCGGAAACCTGTCAAACTTGGAGACCCTTGATCTCTTCCCTTATTCATTCACTGATAATGACCCTAATGCCCTTTGGGTTTCTGATTTGAATTGGGTAGCTAAACTTGAGTCTCTTAGGTATCTAGATCTAGCAAATGTGAACCTTAGCTTAGCATCAACCCATTGGTTGCAAGCACTCAATATGCTTCCTTCTCTCCTCGAGTTGCGATTAGCAAGTTGTGATCTTCGGGTGCTCCCTCATTCTCTTTCGACTGTAAATTTCACTAAACTTCAAGTACTGGATCTCAAAGCCAACAGCTTTAATTCATCTTTGTTTCCTTCATGGTTATTTAATCTAAGTAACCTAGTGGATCTGAACCTTGCCAACTCTGAAATCAGAGACACCATTGTTGCTGATTCCTGGAGAAACTTTTGTAACTTGCAAGTGCTAGATTTATCTTTTAATGAAATAAGTGGAGATATATTAGGCAGCCTGCCTAAATGCAGCAATACTACCTTGGAGGTGTTAAGCCTGCGATATAGTAAGTTCAGCGGGGAAATTCCAGAGTCTTTGGGAAACTTTAGGAGGTTAAGAGTGTTTCAAATCTGTGGGAACTCTTTCTCAGGTTCAATTCCTGAATCTGTAGAAAGGTTATCACTTTTGGAGGAATTGGATCTGTCTAACAACAAATTGAGTGGACATATACCTGAAAAAATTGGGAAATTCAGTGCTTTAAAGTATTTGGATTTGTCAATGAACTCTTGGCAGGGTGTTGTTTCTGAAAATCATTTCCTCATGCTAAAAAATTTGAAATGTTTGTCCTTGTCTTCTGTGAACCAGTCACTCGCATTCAATGTCACCCAAGAGTGGATTCCTCCTTTTAGTCTAGAGGTTATTTTGGTCAAAGATTGTCGATTAAGTTCTACGTTTCCAGCATGGCTTAAAACTCAAAAAGAATTGGTTAGCGTAGCCCTGAAAGGAGTTTCAATTTCAGGCATAGTACCTGACTGGTTTTGGAGCTTAACTCCAAACATTAGGTGGCTAGAACTTCAAAACAACCAATTAACTGGAATTCTTCCAAAAACTTTGAAATTCCCACCTCAGGCGGTTTTCGTTGATATAAGTTCTAACCTTTTCAAGGGCACAATTCCGCTTTGTCTCAATATTCAAACTCTTCATTTAAGTAATAACAGGTTTTCAGAACCAATTCCTCAAACCATTGGCCAAGAAATGCCAATGTTGTTTGCATTACAGTTTTCAGGAAACTTACTAAGCGGTAACATTCCTTTGTCTTTGAATAAAATGAAGCTTCTAACCACTCTCGATCTGTCCAATAATCGACTTTCTGGGAATGTATTCAGCGAATGGAAGGGATTAGATTTATTAAACACAATAGATCTTTCAAACAACAATCTGTCAGGTGGAATCCCAGATTCCATATGCTCCTTAATGCACCTGCAAATTCTGAAACTGAGCGGGAACAATCTTTCGGGTGACTTGTCTTTCTCCTTACAAAACTGCACACGCCTCGTTACACTTGATCTTGAGGGCAACAAGTTCAGCGGTAAAATACCGAATTGGGTAGGGGAGAGACTTGTTTCAGTTTCGTTACTAAATCTGAACAACAATAAGTTCAGTGGAAATATTCCTGAACAACTTTGTCAACTTTCTGATCTCCACATCCTAAATCTTGCACATAACAACCTGTCAGGGATGATTCCGCGGTGTTTGGGCAGTCTGAGTGGTATTAGTTCTTTCAAGCCATATTTTCCAACATCATATGCCCCAATTTACTCAGAGCAATTATTGTTGGATGTGAAAGGACAACAAATAGAGTACACCAAGATACTTTATCTTGTCAATGTTATAGACCTTTCAGGAAATAATCTCCAAGGTGAAATACCGGGTGAAATTGCAAATCTGAAGTACCTAGGTGCGCTGAATGTTTCACAGAATCAACTGACAGGAAAGATACCGGAGAATATTGGTGAACTAAAGCGTTTGGAAAGTCTTGATATTTCCAGCAACCGAATTTCAGGCGTAATCCCTCCAAGTATGCCTTCAATGACTTCCTTGAACTACTTGAACGTGTCGCACAACAACTTAACAGGGAGAATTCCATCAACAAATCAATTCCTGACATTTGTCGACCCATCGATCTATGAGGGTAACCCTGGACTCTGTGGATCTCCATTGCCAAAGAACTGTTCTGAGTCCCACGAAAAACAGGGAAAAGAAGACGAAGAGGAAGAGGAAAGTGTGAGTGAAATGTTATGGTTATTTACAGGCATGGCAGTGGGATTTGTTGTTGGATTTTGGGGTGTTTGTGGAAGCTTGATACTCAAAAAATCATGGAGATTTGCTTATTTCAAGTTTGTGGATAGAATGAAAGACAAAGTCTATGTGATTATCGCGGTGAACATGGGATGGCTCAGAAGGAAGCTGAAATGGAAAAGAAATTATTAAGGTCAGGTTAAAATCTCATTTTTACTCTTTAGTAATGCATATTTATACAATTGATCAGTATAATTTTTACTATTCTTGCAATTGTAAATGTACGACAAGATATTATGATTGAGCAGATGATGACAATGCTAATTGGTTAATGCAGGCAGTTTGAATTGGCAGGAGACATGGAAGTGACGAAAACACTGAGAATAATAAGATTGTTCATCTGTTTTTTTATTTGTGTTAATTATAATCACTCGTATGTGGCGAAGGCTTAGCCTAGTTAGTCCACATACGGGTGAGTTGAGTTTTTTCTGTTATTATTGTATGCCTAATGATGCATTGTATATTAGTTAAGTCATGATTATGAATTTTCAGTATTATAATTTTAAAATGATTACTCCCTTCATCTATTTTAATTAGTCCATATAGCCGAATCATCAATATAAATAAAAAATTTATCATCACTATTTCCACCACCGTCTCTCCTTCATCTACATTTACTCATAGGGGTGAATTGTAAACAGCCCACCCTGACTATCAATAGCTGATTCTATGGCTCATGACCTATTGATCACATGAAGACAACTGGACCGTTGCACCAAGTCTCTACAGCAACTAATAAACCATGAATAATTGTCTCACCACCAACACATTTCGGACTTTCATAGGGCTATACAAAGTGACTTCTAGTTCTAAAGGTATAATCTTACTGCACAGTGAACTGAATCTCAAGGTACAAATGTTAACCACTTCGACTAATTTTCTTAAAACATAAGATGAAATCAGACAGAAGAAGAAACTCAAAGTAAATATAAAGAATTTCTATAATTTTATCACTTTGTTTTAAATTGTTACTATATCCAACATTCTTGCAAAGTAGCATGTCCATTATACAGGCAAGGTATCATGTATTGCTTCTCTAACTAGCCCTCACACAAGAAAAAAAAATGAAGACCAACTCGAAACTGAAAATAGTTATAAAATGAAGAGAGAGATACTGACAGACTGCGTAATGAAATTTGAAACTGAGTGACTCAAGGATCTGCTTCAGCAGCAAAAATATTGTCATCACTTAAGGTGCATTCTCCATCACTAATGTCCTCGTCGCTGATATCATCATTGCTATCCCCTATGATAGTCTTTGCTATATCTTCTTTTTTCGCATAACGTTCACAGTATTTTGTCACCCGGATAGATTATCAGCATGATACTGTTATTTACACCAAGAGAGTTACTAATAATTCTAAAAGCCATAACTTCTAAGTTGCTAGACAGGTTAACTGAATATCAGATTTTAACTATAATCCAGCTTAGGAGTCAACAAACTCCTAGGTATACTTCGCAAAAGAAGGCAAAATTGCCAATAAGATAAATATAGGATAAGAAAATGAACAGAGGTAAACGTACCTTTCACTTTATCCTCATACTGTTTCTTAACTCGGTGCATATAAAAATATCTCTAATATCATGGCATAGCTGGGTTGGGATGAAATCTTCAAATGGGATATTGTGGGAGCATGTTAAGTCATATAGCCTGGAATATTGTGAAAAGAAAGTAAACATATTTGATTTACCAAAATTGGACTCCATGATTTGTTGATGACATCCAAGCAAACAGAACCAGACCTGTAAATTACAGGAGGAAATCAGTTGATAACGCCCTTCGAATGTATATCCGCCCTATTGACATTGCTAGTATAATCCAACAATATGTGAAAATACATTTATACGGGACCGGATATTTAATATCTCTCCCATTGAATGTTTGACACTGCTGTAGTTTTTATTATTATAAAATTTGCCATATTTCAGGTGCTTTATTTTTATTTTTTTTTATATAGGCAGAGTACGTGACCGTAACTTTGTTTTTTTATTATTCAGATTCAAAACAGAAAAATAAAGAACTTGAAAAACTAAATGTACATTAAACGACACCGTGTTTATTATCTCCAATCCAAGCTCTGCAACTCTCTTTCGTTATTTGGCGGCAGTGATCAATTGCGCGTGAATATGTAGAGGCAATCGGTCTCAAGACTCTCAACCTGAGAAGAAAGAGTAGAATCAGAGCGACAACAAGGAAAACTCAAGAGCCATGGGAGTCCAAGGTCTGTGGGACCTTCTCGCTCCCACTGGCCGCCGGGTTTCCGTCGAAACCCTATCCGGCAAGAAGCTTGCAATCGGTAACCTTACAGTTTTCTTTCTGCTGAACATGATTAGCCAATTTTGCATAATCAACATTAACTTTTTCTTTTTTGTTTGATGCTCTTCAAGACGCGAGTATATGGATGGTCCAATTTATGAAGGCGATGAGAGACGAGAGGGGAGAAATGTTCAGGAATGCGCATTTGTTAGGGTTCTTCCGACGAATTTGCAAGCTCTTGTTTTTGCGGACGAAGCCTGTCTTTGTCTTCGACGGTGGTACCCCCGCTCTCAAGCGGCGTACTGTCATTGCGAGACGTAGGCAGCGTGAGAATGCCCAAGCCAAGATACGGAAAACTGCCGAGAAATTATTGCTTAATCAAGTGAGTTTTCTTAATGACCTTCATCGTTGATCAATCAATTATGCAGTGCGAGATTGTTGGCCGCAACTATTTGTTTAGGAACTGACTTGGTTGAACCTATTGTAAGGATTCAACCATTGCCTCTATTGATTGTTATAGTTTTGATGGGCATTAATTCTGACTTCTTGGTAGCTTACAATTTGGTTTTCCATTTTAATCTGACTCTTGAATTGGCAGTTAATGTTATCCCCTTCATGTTTTTATTTTTGTGACTAGCTCAAGGCAATGAAACTTAAAGATTTGGCAAAAGATCTTGAGAATCAGAGGAAAAATCAGAAGAATGATGCTAAGGGAAAGAAGATCTTGATAGAACAAGCCCATGTCCAGGATAGCAATATAATTGAAGAATGCAATATGAAGTCCACTGATGCAGAGATGAATAATCAGGAAAATTTGGATGAAATGTAAGATATTGGTCTATAAGTGTGAAGCAACTTTTGACTTTGGATTGAAAGTCCCATTGGCGATTGTAATGAGTTGATTTAGGTTGGCAGCATCTCTTGCAGCTGAAGAAGCTAGGCGTTTGAATAACAATGTATCAGTTGCACCTGTGGTTATTGATGGGGAGGAGGGAGATAGTGAAGAAATTGAAGATATCCTCTGGGTATGTCTCTATGCATATGTTTTATTATATGGGAGTATAATTTATCTCATGTCGTATCTATTTCTTCATTGATAAAACTCTTGTTAGATGACTGTTTAAAGAGGCTAAATTGATTGATAATCTCCTGGAATCATTTATTTTTGTGATATAAGGATGTGATAGGGATCTTTTTGACTGCAGTCGTCAAACCCAGATTTGACGGGAGGTTGGATGTATTGGGTTCTGGGAGATGTGAGAAATTCCCTTTTCTGCTTCTACATCTATGAATTTATTCTGAATTACTGCTTCATCACTGTTTTTTTTTACTATGTTACACCATCTATGCCTATTTCTTTTAGCTTCTTCATTCAATCTTTGTGCCTTAACTAAAGTGATTGTGACGTGCTTTCTTTAATATGATTGTTTTGTGCATTGGTAATACTTTCTGGATTTATGTATCTGATGCTACAGACTTTTGCAATGTGCAAATTGCTGTTTGTAGATTTTTATTCTTCTGAGACTGTTGCATATTCTATTTCTTGCCCTCGTTTGTGGTTTATAACAGTGCAGAAAATTACATTAGGTTATGCATTCCTATTCATCTTTTCGAATTTGGATACTCTAGTTTAGGTAGCCTTGTCTTATTTTTCGTGTTCAGAACTTATTTGCTAAACACATGTTCTCTAAGTTGTTACTCTTCATTGTTAACAAATATCGGAAGCATGAAGAGGGACAAAATGGTAATGCTAAGTCCAAGGAGGTTCTATCCGATCAAATGGACATGTTGGAGACAGATTATGTGATACCAACAAGTTACAACCTGGAGAAGCTTGATGAAATGTAAGATTGTTGTGCAGCTGTGCCTGCATGTTTGCTGGCTATTAATTGCGTTATTTTTGTTCAGGTTGGCTGCATCTATTGCAGCTGAAGAAAGTGAAAGTTTAACTAAGATCGCATCAACATCTGGTGCTAAAATTCCTTTGAATTCGGAAGGTGATGATGAAGATGAAGAAATGATACTTGTGAGTGTTTTTTATGCTAAATAAGAGCGTCTTCATCGTAGCTTTTATATTTATTTAGTTGGCTTCTTTAATTGATTCATTTGCTTGCTTTTGGAGTGTGCTAAAACACAACCTAAATAAGCAAATTTTGGAAAATGAGTATGCATACAAGGACAAGCTCCTATGGTCTTGGCATGTTGGAGTCTGGCTGATAACATAAAAAATATTCAGATGAAATTGATACTTGTATTTGGCTATTTGCTATACTAAAACCAAAAATATGCGCACCTGTGCATTTGCTCCTGTCCTAAGGTGTCATTTTGATATGAATGAAAAATAAATGTTGAAAAAAATATCAATTTTATTATTATATATTGAATAATTTTAATGCTAAAACTTTATAAATGATGGAATTGTTTGGTGGATGGAAACATATTGCTAATATAAGGTATACTTTTTTTTAAAGATATAGAATTGAATTTAATGGAGATTTTAATGAGAAATTGTAATATACAAATGTCTTTGAAGGGCCACAAATCATTTTTTGTATATATATTTATAATATTACTATTGCTAAGGCTAACTTGAAATTGAGTGACTTTTTGGCTTAATTGAAGTATCAAGTTACTCCATCAAAGAAGTTATTATGTAATTAAACTAATGAAATTGTAAGCATTTTAAATTTGAATTGCTGAATCAAGTTATCAGTTAATCCGTTAGTTTCTTTCAAACTGTCTCAGTAGTTTTCATTTGCGTATTGTATCTTATTTTATATCCTTACAAAGTAAGATAATCAAATTAAAAGGTAGTGAAAATTTAACCTTTCTGGTTTACGACTTTTACAAAAAAGATACAAGAGATGATTTAAGTGTAAGGATGTTTGTATGTATTAGTATACACTTAGTTGCAGGCGTGACCTGTTCTTGTATGTTTCTGTGGGCTCTGTGCTTTCAAATCAGTACATAATTCTTTTGTAAATGCAACAATCTATTTTTGCAGCCAGCATTTTCTGGGAAAGTTGATCCAGCTATTTTAGCAGCTCTGCCACCGTCTATGCAACTTGATCTTCTTGTTCAGGTGAATGTTAATTTTACATATGTTGCTCTTATGAGATCAGTTTTCTCTGCATAATAATTTTTTTTTCTCATGGCATTAGTTCTTAATTTTTCTTTGCATAGATGAGAGAGAGATTGATGGCTGAAAATAGGCAGAAGTATCAGAAAGTCAAGAAGGTCAGTTCTTGAATGCTTTGTTCAATATTATGTTTCATAATTGCATCATTGATACTTTATTTAGCTTTGTAAAGCTCAAAGTCTGAGCTAATTAGGTATTAATGAGATCTTTTTCAATCTGACAATTAGTTATTTTATGTAATATTCTTGATTTACTTAAACATGAGGTTGCACGGGATTGTTTTGTAATAAATTCTTTGTTTTTGACTGATATTAACCAGTTGTTTCTCTAAAATATTTTGTTTCTTTTGGTGCTCATCTAGGCTCCTGGAAAATTCTCAGAGCTACAAATAGAGGCTTACCTTAAAACTGTTAATTTCCGCCGGGAGATTAACCAAGTGCAGAGAGCAGCTGCTGGGAAGGATGTTGGCGGTATTCAGACTTCACGAATAGCATCTGAAGCCAACAAAGAATTTATTTTCTCATCATCCTTTACAGGGGATAAGCAGTGAGACCTTCTGTTTCCATTAGTTGTCAACCAACTCTAAAAAAGAAATCCTTATTTAGTTGTGCTTATACGACAATAATATTTCATATTTATTCACTTTGGTACATGTGATAGATTGCTGAGATCAGCTGGAGTGCAGAAAAATGGAGAAATTTCTTCAGATTCTGTGGATCGCATTGCATCCACGAGCAAGTCTTCTACAGTTACCGCATTTGTTGAGGATGAATCCAGTAGGGTTTTTGACAAAGATGTCGAAACATATGTGGATGAAAGGGGTCGAGTTAGGGTGAGTCGAGTGAGAGCAATGGGGATGCGCATGACCCGCGATTTGCAGAGGAACTTGGATTTAATGAAGGAGATTGAACTTGAGAAGACACATCCAATCAAGACTGCAGGTGCTCACCCCGAGCTCCTTGGAGATGAGATTGGTTCTCAAAAGAGTATCCCTAGCAAAGAACATAATCCAGAACTTTCACACGACAACAATGCTAACTCGGTTAAATTGGATGGGAGGATTGTACAGCCCGTCTTAAATAATGAGAATTCTATACAGATATCATTTGAAGTCGATGGTGAAAGTAAACACATAGAAAGTGATGATGACGTATTTACTTCTCTAGTTGCAGGGAAGCCTGTTATGATCTCTTCTGATTCTGCTTCAGATAGTTATTGGGAGGAAGGAAATATTGATGGAGATGGTGGAGGTTTATCTAAAGGTGTGACGGCTGAAACTAACGCCTTTCTCAAGGAGAGCGATGGTAATGATGACAGTGAAGTCGAATGGGAGGAGGAAGGTTGTGATGTTCTTGAAAATTCCAAGTCCCCTTATGAATTTGGAAGACCAGCTTCCAAAGGCGACTTGGTGGAAGAGTCTGATTTGCAAGAAGCAATAAGAAGAAGCCTTGAGGATTTTGGGGGTGAAACAAGTCATACACATACTGTCCATGAGAAAACGAAAAGGTCCGAGGTTACTCACAAGGGTGTTAAGTTCCTTGATTCAGAGGGTAACACGGGTGAGGTAAATTTGCTTGAGAAAGACAATAACCGACAAAAAAAACCGTTAACTGAAATCTTGGCACCAGCAAAGCTTGATGATTTGGGTCCAAGTGATAACTTACATCTCTTTTCTTCTGCTCAGATGCAAATTAATTTTTCTGAACCACATGATACTGATAACCAGGGCATCCTTATCAATAAATCATCTCCTCGTAATCTGGGTTCAGATGCTGGACAACCTACCGCCTCTGTGGGTAATTGGGCCGTAGAAAACCATTATGCAGACTCAATTGAAGCGAAGGAAATTGACATGACTGTGGAAAGACCTCTTGATAATTCTGCTGAGGATGTTTGGTTGTCTACCTCAAGTAAGATATGTCCAGAGGATGTTTCTATGCTTAAAACAGTATCCGGTGACATGAATTCTTCTGCATCCGTTGACGATGATGGTAATAAAATGAAATTGGATAGATCATCATTTGTTGATGAGGAGAAAACATCTGAAGCACCATTTCATGTAGTTGAGTTGACCAACACTAGTGAGCCATCCAAAGGTTCAAAAATGAGAACTCATGCTGAGCCTGCCTTGGGAGGAGATGAGAGCGAACATTTCGTGGGTAAATTTTCTAACAATGAGAATCTACAGGCTGATTTGTCTGAGGCCAATTTGCAGGAGGAAATATTTAGTCTTAATCAAGAACGTATAACATTGGGACATGAACAGAAGAAGCTTGAGCGCAATGCAGAATCAGTTACGAGTGAGATGTTTGCAGAGTGTCAGGTATGTCATTCAACTTCAGTAACGGAGATTGCTAGTTCATATATAACTTTTATTGGATTTGTTGGATGAATTGCTTAATTCTTAAACATAGCTATTTATTACCTGAAACTGATGTGCGTGCATGTATTAACTTCTTTAAAATATATCACATTTTGTATATTGTTCATGGGATGATCAACTTCTTAGGTACTTTTTTTTTACCTGAGTATTGTAAAATGTACATGAAATTGACCTTGTTAAATCATTGTTTGCAAAACACCATCTATCAGTGTTCAGTTTTTTTCTTCGATTTTGTACTTTTTTTGCTCTGAAGGATAAGACAATTAGCCTATATTATTGTGATAAGAACACTGACTTACATGTATTAATCTATACCGAAACTATGAGTAAATGGAGGAATATGGTTGAGAAGCTAGTAGAGCTCATATGGCTTTCTTCATATGGTAGAGGTAAGATCATTGTAGGCAATGACATAAAAAATTTGCTCAGGACTGGATATCTGTGTTTACATTTGGCATGGTTTGTATATGGTGATGGTGCATGTAACTCTATTATGCATTTGTTATGTCGGCGCAACCGCTCAAGTATGGCTCATTTTCTTTATGTGAGTAATTGAATTACTTAGTTCATATAATTGGCTTATGATATGCTGTTCTGATGTCAATCATTGTCGAAGGACTTACTTTTCGTGGGTCTTTTTACGAGTTAAATTTCAGATGAGGTGAACTCGTAGTACTTAGGAAGAAGTAACAATATGTAATTGTTTATTTATAACCACAGGAACTGCTGCAGATGTTTGGTATACCGTATATAATAGCACCAATGGAAGCAGAAGCGCAATGTGCTTATATGGAACTTGCAAATCTTGTTGACGGTGTTGTTACTGATGACTCCGATGTGTTCTTATTTGGTGGCCGAAGTGTGTACAAGAATATATTTGATGACCGCAAATATGTTGAGACATACTTTATGAAGGTTCGTATGACAGAATAAGTATCCTCGTTCCATCTCTCTAAAATCTCCAGACTCCCATTATGATTTGCTATATGTAGTGTTTCTGTTTCTTTACCATTGTCTTGGTGGTATATATATATATTTACACGTCGATGAGGTTTTCTCATCTTCTTTGGTCTTTTACATGTTTCTTCTTATGCTCTTACTTCTCAGGATATTGAGAAAGAGCTAGGCTTGACTAGAGAGAAATTAGTTCGCATGGCTCTACTTCTTGGGAGTGATTATACTGAGGGTATTAGGTAACTAACATCAGCCATTTCCTATTACTTTGAGAATATGCCTGAGAATGTTCTTCAATTTTCTAGTTTCTGTATACATGTGTTTTTACTGAACTTTTTTAAGTAATCATATGCTATTGTAAATGGTTTAAGTTTACTCGGTGAATATGTTAGACTTTTCTTCTTGTGTTACTAGATATGTGGTGTATTTGAACTTATATGAGATGGGCTTTTCATGTAGTGGTATTGGAATTGTTAATGCTATCGAGGTGGTGAATGCATTCCCTGAAGAAGATGGCCTTCAGAAATTCCGGGAGTGGATTGAATCACCAGACCCAAACATTTTAGGGAAGTTATATGCAAATCGCCAGGCTCACGACCAAGAATCTTCTTCAGATCACAATCAAGCAATGAAGCAGATTTTCATGAATAAGCATGTAAGAACTCTATTTCTTCCGTAGGCTTCTCCTGTGCGGTAAATATGTTGCAGTGAACTGAACCTGTACATACCCTTTTGGCCTTCTCAATCTAACTAATCCTGTAAACCACAGAGAAATGTGAGCAAAAACTGGCATGTTCCTTCTTCTTTTCCAAGCGAAGCAGTCATTTCTGCGTATTTTTGTCCACAAGTGGACAAATCAACTGATCCTTTTGCATGGGGAAAGCCAGATATTAATGTTCTTCGCAGGTAATCCTTATTGGCTATGGATTTCGTAATTGTTTGTAACTGGGGTTGGATATAAATATTGCATGTCTTTATCAAGCTATTGCATACTCTAATTTATAAGATGGTGTTCATATTTGTTTATTTTTTATATATTCTTCTGCATTCAAATTGAATGTTGTAGTTGCATGTGCACCATCTTAAAGATGCCTTTTCTAATTTCTATATCTTAAAGCAAAATGACTCATTAAACTGTCTGAGCTTCTTTTATTCTTCTATTGTGAAGTGACGGATAGCTGTTGCAACTAGGGGTGTTAACGAGCCGAACCGAGACCGAATAGTGCAGAGCTCGGCTCAGCTCGTGAACATATTTGTTCGGGCTCGGCTCAGCTCGAAGCTCGTCGAGCTTAGAAAAATGAGGCTCGGCTCGGGCTCGTGAAAAGCTAGGCTCGAGTTCGCGAGCCTAAAAGAGCCCTAACATATGCACTATTGCAACACAAAATAAAAGTGTTACCCCTAAGTGTTTCAACTTTGATGATTAAAACTGATTTATGGCAACACTAGTGAAAAAAAGGATTTCATCAGTAACATGACATTTTGTTATACTTTTTCAAAAAAAATATCGGAAAATACATTTCCAAAAAAATAATGCATTTTATTCACGCTTAAACAAATACATAATTTTAAAAAATTTAAACTAACATCATAATATTTTTACCATGATCCGTAATCACTCTCATTTCGTCTCTTTGTATGTTCTATCCTATGCAATTCCATATTCATCACCACTCTTGCAAAGAAGTAGCAAGTTATTTAAAATCATCATTTTACGAATAATTATCGTAAATGAATAGTTATTACTCACCAATCATATATAATTAATTTGTTTTTCACTAATTTATTAACTACAAAAATTATACGAACATGTTTGCGAGCTTTCGAGCCGAACCTTAGAAGGTTTGGTTTGGCTTATTAATATCTCGAGTCGATCCCGAACTCGAGTCGAGCTCTATCAAGTTGAACTCTGACCGAGCTTTGACCAAGCCGAATCTCGAACTGTTTGCGAGCCATTGGGCTTGTTAACACGCCTAGTTGCAACTCCATTTCAGGGTCAATTGGAAACAACCTCTCTGTAATAAAAGGGGTAAGGCTGCGTACACCCAACCCCCTTACTCCGCTTGTGCGGGAGCCTTGTTAGGCATTGGGGTATTGTTGTTATTGTTGTTGTTGTATCCCTTGAACTCCCTGCTGCTTACTGATTATCAAGGCTTATGATTATGAATCTTGTGGCTGTAACCACTGATTACTTTAATTATGCAGACTTTGCTGGGAAAAGTTTGGGTGGGGCTTCCAAAAGTCAGATGAGTTGCTAATGCCTGTTCTGAAAGAATACGACAAACGTGAGGTTGGCATCCATCTGTCTCTTGTTCATGTACATGCTTGATCCACACATGCATGCAATAGCCTCTCAATGAGGAACGTGTGCGTGTTCTGATCATACTAAAATAAGCACTGATCTGGACAAAAAAATAATCTCCGACTCCGTGTTTGTTACGCCTTTTCATTTTTTGTTTTTTAGCTGTCCTAATTTTATTTCAACTATGACTTGTTAAGTTGTTCATACGAAGATGCTGATAAATTCTGTTGTTTTTTTTCATTGAAGACTCAATTACGTCTAGAAGCATTTTACACTTTCAATGAAAGATTTGCAAAAATCCGCAGTAACAGAATTAAGAAAGCTGTCAAAGGGATTACTGGAAATCATTCCTTAGAAGTAATAGATGATGCTGTTGAAGATTCTTCTGGAAGTAGAAAGAAGAGAAGTAATATATCTGGTGATAAAAACGCAGAAAAGCCTTCAAAGAGAGCAAAACGAGGTGCTTGCAGTTCTAAGACCGACCCTTTGGAAAAAGGTACGAGAAAGCAATCCAGGAAAAGAACGACTGGAGAATCTGTTTCATTGGAAACGGAGAATGGAGGGAAGTCATGCCAGATAAGCACCAATCCTAAAAGAGGTAAAGGTAGAGGGGGAGGGAGAGGAAGAGGAAGAGGCAGGGGGAAAGAAAGTTCTGATTTCAAACAATCTGATTCCAGTAGTGATGATGATAACCTTGAAGTTTGTGTTGAGAAGTCAGAAACATCAAGAGAATTACGAAGGGTAAACTGCCCAACTCTTTTCTCACTCTGCATTTTTAATGTATATATGTAATATGTCATTGTTGTAAATCCATTCAATTGCTTTCTAGTTCATACTGAGGTAGAAAGCATAAAAATGTTGGTTGTCAATGGCTGCTTTGATATAAGCGTGCCTGGTTGGGTCATAAGCACAAATGACTAGTTCTGTTACCAAATTTTAAGAATCGTACTTTATAGTTGTCTGTGTTACTTGTGAACCAGGAATCTTTTATGTCCAATAGTTTTTGCCCTCTCTAAAAACTACTAGGTCTAGGGCCCCTCTGGATTCTATGTTTCCTGTTGCATTTGGTGATGAAAACTGTAAAGTTTGGATCTGTTGTGGAAAATTTTTGGTGGTGTACTTTTTGTACATTCAAACGGTGATCTGAACTAAATAGCTGATACTTGATTCCAGGTTGATGGGAACATAATTAGTTGTATTATAACATTAAACATATCAATAAATCGCCTTTTCAACCGGTGTTCCTCTGTGTATCTGCAGTCAAACCGCACAAGGAAGCCAGCAAGTTATGTTCCGAATGAGTCAGATATTGACGATGTGGACAAGTCATCAGACCAAGAAAGTGAAAAGTCTGGTGTAGAGGCAATAGAACAATCAGGGAAACACAAGGATACAGGTAAGAGAGAAAACAAACAAGAGCAGCATAATGCAAAAGACCGTCTTGAAATGGGAGGAGGATTTGTGATTGAAGATGGAAGTGGTGGCCAAGATTGGTGTCCAAATGAAGCTCGTTCAAGGGAAGATTACCTCAAAATGGGAGGCGGCTTCTGCATGGATGAAAGTGAGACGGCTGCAGGGGAGGATAGAGGATGTAGCCCACCTCGGGACGCAGCAGAGGCCTCTTGCTTCTCTAGCCTTATGGAAAAAGCGGATTCAGATCGATCAGTTGTAGGTGTTAAAGACCTGGGAAGGAGAAATTCCTCAGATGCCAAGTTGGGTTTGGATTGTGCAAATACAGTTGACACTGGTGGTTATTCTGAAAATCTCTCTTTGCCCAAGGACACTGGAACCAACACTGCACCGAGTCTTAGTGCGATGCCTTTCTTGAAAAGAAAACGAAGAAAGAGTTGATATAGTGATAGGTAAACTATGAAGTGGTGTATTTACGTCTCTGTAAGTGTGCATGTTTCCTAATGCTTCTTTTCATTCTCTTCAAGGTTAGTAGTGAGACTGAATTGAAGAACACTGTCATTTATTTCATTATTTACGTGCAAACCATTGTAATTTATGAATTCTATATACCAATTAATTGATTATTGATGCAGTGATGCTTGTTCCATCAGATTATTATTCTCATTAAATTAATTGAAGTATATTCAATTAATATGGTACACTAGCATAGCATAATCTCAGTACACTATTTACCACCCAAACATTTGGATGGCTTGAATATTTAACACCAAAATTTTGGAGTTTATTATCATATAGAGGCAACTAGCAAGGAATACTATTCTTAGATACTACTCCCTCCATTCCAAATTTTTTTTCTATCTCTAAATAATGACTTCTTAATTCTTATGCAAAATCCTTAAACGCAACTTATACTAGAATGGAGAGAGAGTATAAGTAACAGTTACCACTCTATTTCCAAAAAGCATCTTTTAATAAAAATACAAAAGAAAGACCATCGGACGACTACAAGTAGTGATAATGTTATTTAAGTGTATGAACATATTAAATTGGTGATATGTGTGTTAAGAGAGAAGTCCAAATGTTATTTGGTGGAAGAGTATACTAAGAAGAGTTTGAATCAAGAGGGAATGCTACAAAATGATTCAAAATAAATTAAAATTATATTTTATGTTACTTGTAATCAAGTTGTTTGAATTAGTCATTGATTGTATTAGAATACTCTGTTAAGAATTTGGTGCTAGTTTGTTATATATTATGCCTATATAAGGAGGCTTTCTTGTTTAAGATAACTAACTCATAAATAATACAATTTGAATTTAAAGTTCTCCACTTATTCTGCTAAAAATCCTACAGATATCTCGATTTTCTCCTGGACCACTTCTTTTAATTATACCGACTGCACGTCTGTCCGATTTATGGTAAAATCGGTCAAACCAACCATTCCGGTCTAATATTAATAACATTAATAAAATATACCATAGGGAGGTCATACTTGGATGGAGACAATACAATTCGAGAGTTACCAACGTATTTGTCCAAACTTGACGGATGTTATAATTATTTAATCTTAATTTAGTTAGTTATGTCGTAAATTGGGATGCCAGAGGAATTGTAGGTGGAGTTTTAAATTCCCAATTAAACGATGCTTGTTCAATCAGATTTTATTCTCAATAAACAAAATTAAAATATATACGATGATAGGATCATCTTGATATACCATTAATCACTGAATCATGGGGCACATTATTTAAATTTATAACAATAAAATTTTGGAGCATAATATTATGATAGAGGCAAAACAGTCTGTATACAAAAATACAAACCGAAGACCATTAATAATATGATTTAGGCATATGAACATCACAGAAAGGTCCACATAATTATGGGTTCATCATCATCATCATCATGGGAATGGAGTAACTTGGCACCATTTGCAGCAACGGTAGCAGTACAATGCAGTGATGTTGGAGTTTCAACATTAAGTAAGGCTGCTTTAGCTAAAGGAATGAGCAAGTATGTTTCTGTTGTTTATTACAATGCTCTTGAAAGTTCAGAGTGGCATCTGATTTTTCATGCCAAGTTCATAGGGCAAAGTTCATGAGGCAAGTTGAAACTTTTGAAAATTCAGAGTGGCATCTGACTTTTCGTGCCAAGTTTAGGGGGCAAATGATGTATTAAGCCTTGTTTTTCTAGATTTGTGCAAATGCGCTTGTATTATTAAATATAAACAAAAATTCTCACCACATGTTTGGTTCGAACCTATAGAGTCATAGATTCTGTCTCAACCACTAATTATTTCTTAATCACTGGTTTAATTTGAATTAATGTTGTAGGAGTAGTGGGGAGATAATATTTTTAGCAGCAGTGAAGTTGATTTCACCTACTCTTTCATCTGCCATCTCCAATCTTATCCCTATTTTCACTTTCTTGCTTGCTGTAATCACCAGGTGATTGATTATATTTGTATAACTATTTTTTAATTAAATTTTATTTGTTTGTTTAAATTTGGTTTTGGTTGTGGTTGATTAATTAAATTGAATAAATAGGTGGAAAGTGTAGATTTGAGAAAATCAAGCAGCCAAGCAAAATGTTTTGCAGCATATGTATGAGTAGCAGGAGCTTTTATAGTTACACTTTACAAAGGCTCTGCAATTTTTCTTAATCATAATAATAATCACTCTAACAATGATCAGCTTCTTTATTCCCAAAAACCAGAATGGATCTTAGGAGGTTTACTTCTTCTAATTGTTTGTCTTCTGTCTGCAACTTGGAATATTGCCCAGGTAGATACTCTTGGGGAATTCCGGTAGAATGAAGCCTGGATAATTCTGAAGTCGTGACGAACACTTTCAGATTGAATCTTATTTGGCGGTTCTACCAAATAGATCAATCGGATAAAATCAGAATTGACAAGAACTTAGAATGAATTTCTTGTTGTGAAAAAGTGAACCAGATTGCAACCAGATTGCTAAAAATGTTGCCAATGCCAGATATTTATAGACAACAGTCGCAACTCTTCCGAATAGAAGTGTTGCGAAAAGACATGTCCATTCGAGCAGCTGCAACAGCTCATAACAGAAGTGTTGCGAAAGGTAGCTCCCGGACCCTCGTAAGCTAAGTATCGTAATAGAACTCGAACAAGCGTGCACTCCGCACTCTCCTAACTTGTTTGATGAAATATTACGACTGCATTGGTCAACTAGTTGATCCAATTACACTAAAATACCAACAATACTCCCCCATTTTAGTGTAATCCATGATTAACTAAACAAAATCACAACAAATAACAAACTTATGCATAAATGAAATATCGTGACGATTGAATTTCATCTTAGTATATTATACATTCCAAGTATTTGAATAACTAAAGGTGTCACTATGGATTGAACCTTGGTTATCCATCTTGAATACTTGAAGATAATATACACATAAGTTAACATTCTAACATGTTCTTACTTAACACTATCTTTTACTAGCCTTGTGTCCCTATCCTTCATAAGCATATCAAAGCCAAGTCCAAGCTTCTTGAAGCGGTTAAACTTCATGCTTATCTAGGTAGCCTTTTTACTCTTGCACCTGCGTATGCAATTTTTCAAAAAGGCTATTAAGAAGTTAAACTTCAACCTCCTTTACTTGCAGGTCTGAACACACACCTCGGGATGTTTTAATCAGTGTGTTCCAATCTCTAGATGTTAAGCTTTCCTCATTGAATTCAGCACCTAACGTCATATTAGGTGGGAATTGGGTATCTTAACATGAGAGATTTTAGATGGACTTTAATTTCATCCCCATAGCCGACTTTTGCACAAGATCTTTCCTTAACCCTTTGGTTATATGATCGGCTAGATTATGCTCAGTTTTTACAAACTCAGATTCCATTGTCGAATCACTTACACAAGTTTGTTTCTTAGACACCCAAGAAGTAGCACCTCCCCCAAGAAGAAACACTCATCCACTTGCGGAAGAACTATACTCCTCATAAGAAAAATAACTTGTATCCGACTAACCTTCCAAAACTGAAATAAGCCATTAGAAACGCGTCATGTGGCATTATGTTGATCGGTCAACTTTGACTTTTGACTGACACGTGTCAGTCAACCATTGACATGTCAACTCCAAAAGTTTAAACCAATGCCACATTAGATGACAGTTAAAGTTAAATTAAGGTCAAGTTTTTGGCAACGCTTAATTTCACTAAAGTGTTGCCAAAACTGCTTTACTTACATTCTTTCTGGCGACACAAAAAAAAATATTCTGGCAACACTATGAAAATCTTTACCATATCAACTAGAAGCCTTATTTCTGGCAACACTTCTAAAGAGTCATAATAGATGACAAAAGCGTTGCCAAAACTGCTACACGAAGCATCACCACATATCATGAACCGACACAAACGGTTGTCACAAAAACTAACCGTCCTAACTATCATTTTGTGACGGAATTTCTGACGGACACAGAATCCCTCACAAACAACCTAACCGTCGCATTCAGAAACCATCAAAATAAACCATAAATTGACTTTTCCTTTTGTGACGGAATATCTGACGGAATCAAAATCCCTCACAAACCGTCACAATGAACCATGAACTGCCGCGAAAAACAGTTGTCGCAAATGAACCATCGCAACTTTTCATTCTGCAACGAATTTTGCAACGGATTTAGAATCCCTTGCAAACTGCAGAAAACCGAATTCCGATTTTAAATCATTTCAAAATCGATTCCGGCCACCGACAAAACCCCTTCTTAGGTTTTTCGACATCCCAAATCCAATGGGAGTGTTCTTTTTACGAAAAAATTAACCTAAACACGTCGTTTACACAAAATGACTTGAGAATCAAGATTTTTTCCGAGAAACAGAACGTTTATACCGCCATGAACAACCAAAAATGAAAATGGCCATCAAACATAATTCAACATAACATCAATAATTAAGAAATTTAAATCCTAAATTTTAAAGCCTTGAACTTTTATTAAAACACAATAAAATCAACATTCATATTTTTCAGAATTTTCCAGATTTTATGACCTGACTTCCCCTACATTTTTCTCCATCAAAAATCCTCAAATCGGAAATTTTTTTTCTAAACATAATTAGCCACATGTCTTAGCTTTCCAAATCGACCAGAATCACAGAAATCCAAGTTGCATAACCAAAGTTATGATCAAAACACTAAACAGTGTACAAAGTTGAGATTTTCCAAAAACAGATTTCATGACTCAACTTCAAACGAAAATTTCAGATTGAAAACGAACGAAATTAAATAAGGTTTCTCCTGAACATATATTCCTTAGATTCTGTAGATATCAATAGAATCAAGAATCATTCAAATTGGATTTATATAACAAGAGAAAACATCAAAACAAAACGGGGGCAAAATCTGGAAGTTTTCCGAAAAATTGAGAAATCGAAGTTTGAGACACAAACAATCATCGCAAGAGTACGGATCGAATTCATACCTTTTCGGTGAAAAACTCAGGCTTCAAGTGAAAAAATAAGATTCAATCTTTCTTGGGGAATTCCGGTAGAATGAAGCCTGGATAATTCTGAAGTCGTGACGAACACTTTCAGATTGAATCTTATTTGGCGGTTCTACCAAATAGATCAATCGGATAAAATCAGAATTGACAAGAACTTAGAATGAATTTCTTGTTGTGAAAAAGTGAACCAGATTGCAACCAGATTGCTAAAAATGTTGCCAATGGCAGATATTTATAGACCTGATACGAACAGTCGCAACTCTTCCGAATAGAAGTGTTACGAAAAGACATGTCCATTCGAGCAGCTGCAACAGTTCATAACAGAAGTGTTGCGAAAGGTAGCTCCGGGACCCTCGTAAGCTAAGTATCGTAATAGAACTCGAACAAGCGTTCACTCCGCACTCTCCTAACTTGTTTGATGAAATATTACGACTGCATTGGTCAACTAGTTGATCCAATTACACTAAAATACCAACAGATACTTATAGTCATAGGTGGCTTTTGGTTGGCAGAATTCCTATTCTGTGGAATAGAATTAAAAATGAATGGAAAGATATCAAATTTAATAGAGTATATGTCTAAAATCCGTCGACGCACGGAATAGCTTTCCTTACTTTCTATGTATCGCATGGAATAACTATTCCTTTTTTTAACAAGGAATAGTTATTCCGTGAGACGTAGACAAACTATACCATTAAATTTGACTTCTTTTAATTTAGTTTTAATTCTATTCCACGGAATAAGAATTCCGCGAACCAAACTAGCCTATAGTATTCCTATTAATCAAAGTTCCTTTACATTAATGATTGTATTTATAATTTTAATTATTGGGATTATATTGGGAAATCAATAATGTTTGCAGGGAGCCACAGTGCAGCGATATCCAGATAAATTGACAATAGTGTTTTTCTTAACCTTATTTATCGCTATTCAGAGTGCAGTTTTCTCACTGCTTTTGGACACAAATCCTAAAGCATGGATACTCCATTCAACAAATTGAAATTATTGCCATTGTCTTCACGGTAAGATGTTAATTATTACAGTAACATTGAATATTTATATTAAGTTGGTCAAACAGACACAGTAACATTGAATACTTGAGGAATAACTATTCCTTAAGTATATAAACCAACTTATATTTTCTTTTACAAGATACTTATTATATATTGACACAAACAGACAGTCAGCTCAGATGCCAATAGCAAGTAAATAATAAAACAATTTAATGATAAAAGAAGATGTGATCCTGATTAAAATTTTGATTAAATGATGTATAGGCAGTATTTGGGAGTGTGTTTAGAATGGGATTATAGCAGTAGGATTTTATAGCGTAATTTGGGGTCAAATTCAAGAGAAGAAATCACTGGCTAATTGCAATTGCAGTCAAGATTCATCCATAATAGCCCCTCTCCTTATCCACATTAATCCCACTCCTTAACATAATTGATGCTTTATTACTTGTATTAGTATCTTTCCTTTGGTGCATTATATTGTCATTTTTGCATCATTCGGATCCATCCTCCGAATCGTAATAAAAAACGCAACACTTAGACTTGTCAAAGTCTATTGATTCCACAAAAAAGGGTCATTCACTCCCCTCTGACCTTATATAGACCCTCACAGGACCAGTAATGTTCTCATAATAAATTAGTAAACAATTTCTAAAAATTACTTATTATAAATGTATGCATATCTTATTATTATTTTACATCGGGTTGGAAGAGGCGGTCGGCTTGAAGCTTAACATCAAAATCAAGCCCACTTCATGTATTATTCGGGCCACTTTAGGCTCAGACTCGGGCCAGGCCTATATATTTTTTAATTAACTTGTTCAAACTTGACCTATAAAAGGCGACCTTCGGCGGGCCTTGCTGGCCAACGGGCTCATGCCCAAATCTATTAGGGGCTGTAATACACTAACACTCAAAAACTTGAAGTGTCGTGTCAAACATACTGTTGTGAACATATATACAATCACTGTAATTTGACAAATTATTTAGATAATGAAAATTTAATAACTTACCTGTCAAAAAAATGGCTGAGATTTGGGAGTTTTTTTACGGCCTGACCAACTTCAATCCTATTTTCCATTTTTCATTCCTCAAATTCTATTTTTACAGGGTTTATAATATTTTTATTCCAGCCATCTTCCTCATTTTCCATTTTCCATATTCCCCCGAAATAACAATATTTTATTACTATTATATAAATTTTACCTCTCTCAATAAAAACTAACAAAATATTTAAAAAACAAAAAAAGTATTAATATTATAATCATTCCCCAAAATAGGGATTCTCCATATTGGATAATCTCCATTTTAGGGAATACTATATCAGAAAATGGTTAAATTGACTCATTCCCCATATTCATTTTCGAGAATCCTAAAAAATGGGGAATGGCTAAACTTACTCTTAATGTTGCTTGGAATGATGGGTTTCATAAAGCCTAGCTTTTTTCTATTTCCTTGATTTTATTTCTATCCGTTTTTTGACTGAAGAATAGAACTCTATAGAGCGTTTTAGCAAGTATAAAAATAAGACCTAATTACAATAATAAAGTCTTCAAGTTGACATTTTCGAACATGACGAGTCATGCTACATCAACTATAATAAGGATACATAGATGAGATTGAGATGAGTGAGACCAATTGCAATTTTTCTTCCACATATCTTAGTGAAGATATATTCCTTTCTATTCAGTCAATTCCTCTTTCGGAACTTAGCAATAACATTGTTTTTGGTAATAACATTCTTTTTAAGTTGGCCCCTAGGGGTGTTGGAGCTAATATGATGAGATACGTAACGGTATCGATATTTTTAAGGCTATAGGAAAAATAATATATGAACTAATATATTGGCCCCTTCAATGAAAAAAATTGTGCATAAAAGTGGAATCAAACAAAAACATATTCATCAAAAAATATTATATTAAAATTCATTATTAACTTTTTACATTAAAATAAAAAATATAAGAAATTTGGCCCCTGAACGGTCGCACCGAATGTATGCCCAAAGCTGAAACTGTATAACATACCAAACTTCGAAAATGTTATATGTGCAAATGACCGTAGTGAGTTGAGATTAAACCATTGGGTTGGCATATATATGGTGGGATATATAAGGGTCACACCGAATTAGCCGACGCGATTGTTCCCCTTTACTATCTCAATCGTAACGGTGGTTGAGATAAATGTTATCTAGTTATTAAATAGGTTAGTGATACATTTAAAGGTAATTTTTCAGTGGTAAATTGTAACTTTAACCATTATGTTAGTTGAATGTTAAGTTGATATATCAAATTTTAAAGTTCATGTATCATTATATTAATAAAAGTAAAGTCTATATACTATTGAAGATTGTTACCCAGGTTAGTTACGTAGTTAAATAAGGAAATGATTAGATTTTTGACTGGAAGAATAAGAGCGTAATATTAGGAATCAACTTTTGAAATAAATATGAATGGTGGCTATGACGGAAGCACAAAAGAGGAAACATGACCTTGAAATCAAAATCAAATTAACCAATCATATGCATGCCATTGGAGTTGTATAGTTGCTTCATATGTAACGGAAAATTACTACAACCTAATTGGCTTAAAGTGTTAAATTATCAACGTCTCTATCCTCATTTTTTATTTCAAAAATTATACAGTATATTCTTTCCACTTATTATTAACACATAATCACTGTTTGCACTGTAAAATTGAAACATATAGAACAATATATAACCGTCAATGTTGATATGCCAATCAATTAATGGACCCTATTTGCTTCTTCACGTTTCAACAATGTTAAATTTTGCTTATCAATTAATTTTTTTAAAAGAAATCGCGTGATTAGTTTTACAATGATAATAAGGGAAAATTAACTCGCCCCATTCTATCGAGATGTGAATTCGAACCCGTGACCTCTAAGATCACAGATTTATTATTAACAACTAGCCTAAGCATTTGCCAAACTCTTGATTTCTGATGAATTGTACCCAATTTAACATCTATATATATATATATATAAAGAAGTCTTAAAAGACTTTTTTACCCTTCTACATTTTATTAAAATTCTGAAAAAAGTCATGTAAAAATTTAATTGAGCCTAATTAAAATAAAATCATGCAATTCAAGAATAAAAAAACTAATAGTATTCAAAATTAAATTTAGATTACGTGGTTAGCATAAAGGTTTAATAACCATAGTACGTGGTTAATTAAATTAAACTTAAACTTTTTTTTATAAAGGTTTAAAATACTTAGATAATTGTATAAAAATTTTAAGACTAATTTAACATTATATTAACGTAGAGTATGACTAAAATCCTGTAAAACTGTTAAGCCATTATTAATATTAAAAGCGTAAAACCATAGTTTTTTTTCTATTATGAAATTGAAGTGATTTTATTAAATTATTATGTCAAGCATCATGAGGATTCCTCGGGCAACATAGATCTCAATTGAAGTTAGTATTGTACTTACACCAATTTTTTACTTTTAAAAATTTATCATGTCTCTAGATTCTTATATAGAATTTATATATATATGGGACTTTATGCCTAAAGAGGAGTCTTTCTAAACACTCAAATACATTATAAATAGGCTATTAAACTCCCTAGCCACCCATCAAAACGTAACACAAGTTTCAGCAAGAAAGAGCTTTTGGTGTTCTTCTCAAATTCTGTTCAGTTATTTATTTCATTAATCATATTGTTTCCTATTCAAGAGTAATTCCGCTTTAAATATATAAATATAACAAGATTAGAAAATTAGGTTCCCGATGTTCAATGCATACATACCTTCTTATCCATGTGTTATACCATTTTTATTTTTATCTTATTTTTGTATTGTAGTATGTTAGATTCTAAATTAAATTTTCTTGAATTTATGTTAGCTAATTGAACATATTTCAATATTTATGCAAAATCGAATTGACTTGAATTAATTCTAAAATCTAAGTCTAATTAGAGTTTTCTATTGTATTTATTCTTTATATGTTTAGGCAGCAATGATGGTATGGTTTTTCATCTCATGAAAATTTTTGGTTACAAACAGTAAATAGGTAAAAGATGAATTTAATATGTAGAATATAAATAAAAATTTAGTTATACAATAAAATTCAAAAATATATATAAGATAATAACAATTACTACTTTTGTGAGAAACAACACACTTGGTCATAACTAAGTTTAGTTTTACTTAGAATTTTTAGAAAATAAATATGATTCCTAATGGTCGTTCAATTGTGAAAATATACTATTCATATTAGCTACCTATTGTGTTATTCTAATTTATGATTTCCTTTTTATTTTTATCCCTGCAGAAAATTATGTTGAAGCAGAAACATAATTCGGGGAATGATATCAACCCAATCAGGGTGAAATTGAAGACGGATTTTATATCTAATATAAATCCAACTAAGACGGATTTTAGCAAAGTCAATGAAGATGTTCTATTTGGTATGTATATATTTTTTAATTATTTCTAAATTGCATTCCATATTTTTAAATTTTACTTTACCATTAATTAAATACACGGATTTTTTTGTCAGATATAATTGGTGAAATTGACAGCCGTGGTGGTTTGCAAAGTCGTTCTATTAATGGAAATAACAGTGTTTTTCATGAATTTGAAACTCCAAGACCATGAGTATTTATTTAAATTGTCAATTTTCATGTTTATCAATTAAAACTTTATTATGAAATTAAAATGCAGGCAGAATAGAGTATCGACAATATTTTGGGGTGAATTTGTAGAACAAATGAACGAATTATCGTTGTTATGCAGTTGATACGTGCTCGAGAATACAGAGGTACTGAGTTTTTTTTCTCATGCAATGGAGTCTAACTATAATTGTTACGGTATTTGATTTTAATACGATTGCCTTTCAAATTTATAGAAAGCAATTTCCACTTGCACTGTTATTTACCATGACTATCAACAAAAGTCAAGGACAATCGCTTTCTTATGTGGGATTATTTCTTAGAAGACCCGTGCTCATGCATGGACATCTTTAAGTAGCTCTATCGCGAGTGACAAAAAGAGAGGGTTTAAAAATTCTGGTCTATGATGATAATGGACAAGTCACAAATGAAGCTGCAAATGTAATATATAAAGAGGCTTTCCGTAATTTAATATGATACACAATATAATATATTTTTTAGCATTAATATTTTCTATTTTAATTTTTATTATATAAAGAGTATTGAATGTATCGTTTTAGACCTAACCGTGCATTGCACGGGTACTAGACTAGTTTAATAAACTAAAACAATATAATCACAAAACAATGAAACAAACAGAATATTTTACTGAATTCTGTAAATATTCCAAAATGAGATATTTGTTGGACAAATAGTCATCAACTACATAAAGGACATAAACTTGAGTAACAACTTACATGTTTTTTTATTCAGAAAAAGTAGTGTGGAACTATTTAAAGAATATTTTAAGAAAATGAAAATCAAGCTTGAAAAATATGATGAAACAAGCAAACCCCGAAATAGAAGGAAAAGGAGTGCAGAGATTCTGTAAGCAGAATAATTAAAACATGTAAAACAAGTGATTGATGAGTTATTTCTATTGGTGATGATTTAGTCAAACAACGCTTTTGAGGTAGGGTCTGTTCCGTATGGCTATTTGAGCGGGTCGTCACAAAAATTTTCACTTATAAGCTTTAATAAAAAAATATATTTAATATTAAATAAAAAATTTTAATTTTTAATATAAATTAATTAAAAATTGTTTACTTTTAATTTTTAAAACTTTTCAAGATATTAACTTTAAAAAAATTTAAAAATAAAACTTTTAAATAAATAATCTGAAAAAATAATCTGAGACTCACCTTTAAGGTGAAAACAAGTATATAGAAACCAAAAGATTGTAAACCCAAATGGATCATCAATCAAAAATCAAACTTTATCCACATGGAGGGAACATTGGTTCGCTTGATTTTTAGGTGCCCAACATATAATTACAACCAAAATTATTACAACAAAACAACTTATCTTTCCTACTTTTCTAATCATGATTTTCGATCAATTTTATTACATTTTTTATTTTTCTTTTCAAAAAGTATTAGCTTTAAAATTGACAGTTAAACTTTTTTGTTAAATAATTTGATATATGATTTTTGCAGACGTATGAGACTAAATCGGAGTTATAATTCGGTTTTAGAGTTGAAACGCATTAGAATATGAATATAATTTTAGTGAACCATTCAATTTTTTAAAATTTCTATAAAGTTGTGTCTCGAGTTCTAGTTAGTAGATAGCTCAAGCCCCCCTCCTATGGCAAAATTTATCAAATTTAAGACCAATACTATGAGCATTTGAGCACACAAAAATCATCTAGTCAATGTGTTGAATGAAAAGATTAATATGGAAACATTAACCATAAGAATTTCTGAATTTGGTTCTAAAATTTAACCACGGAAAACAAAAGGCCAACAAAATAATTTTAAAATACAATCATTCAACCATGACCCAAGAGCACTGTTGTCAAAATGGCATCCTTTGATCATTTTTATTGCGAATGATCATGGCTATGGTATGATACGGTTTAATTAAATAATGGTTTATTAAAAAAGTTTACGGCGACACACCGAATTATAAAGACTTAAAAATCGTTGTAAAAGACCTAAACATCGATGCAATAGCCGCTGAAAACACACAGAAACATTCCAAAACCCTTCTAACAACATACAGAAACGTTACAAAAGACCTAAAAAACACCGCAATAAACACAAAAAAATTTTAAATAATATATTTTTTAAACAACTAATTATATTAATAATATAACATACCATTAATTACACAAGCACGATGCGCGGTCCGGCATCGATGACATTGGACAGGAGCTCCTTGGCAAAATCAGAATACTCAAATTATACATTGTTGAAGCACCTTACAGCAGCTTTAAAGCGTTCTCGTTCTCTCTCTCTCACTCTCTCCAAAAAGTGTTATTCTTCTGGAAACAGCAAAAAAGCGGAATGTCTTTAATGTCATACCATTTCAGATTTCACTTCTTCTAATTCAGCAAAATTCATCAAATCCCAACATAAAATCAGAGTTATGGGAGGGGTAACCTCGTCGATGGCGGCGAAATTAGCTTTCTTTCCACCTAACCCACCTTCATACAAGCTAATTACCGATGAGGTCACTGGTCTTTTGCTGTTGAGCCCTTTCCCTCACCGCGAAAACGTTGAAATCCTGAAATTGCCCACCAGGAAAGGTACTGAAATCGTCGCCATGTATATCAGGCATCCCATGGCTACTTCTACTCTCCTTTACTCTCATGGAAACGCCGCCGATCTGGGCCAGATGTATGAGCTCTTCATCGAATTGAGCATACACCTCAGGGTTAATCTCATGTGGTATTTTTGATTTGTTCCTTTCCTCACTCAATTTCAACTGTTTTAGCTTCTGATTTCTGCAATTTTACTACTATTTTGGGGTTTAGGTCTTTCTTTTTAGTTTGCTGAAAATAGCTATCACTAGCATCGTAATTGGAATTAGGAATCAAGTTCGTTCAATGTTCATCTGGGGTGAACTGATCTATCTACAAAAATTTGTGTTGGCATGTTGAATTTGGGATGAACCCTAATTGTTTTATCCAGGCCTGGATTTATCTTCCCCCTATGTGAAAAAACATGTAGATTTCTCATTTCTGGACTATTTGAATGATTGGAACATTGTAGTTTATGTATTGTTAGTTATTAGCCCCGCTGATAGTATTGCTGGATTTTATGATCCCAAGAACATTGGATTATAGGCCATAGCTCAAATAAATTCTCTTAATTGAAATACCTCACCCGTTATCTGGGGGACAAGACCGGACGATTACTACATTTTTCAATGTATTCTCCCGAATTTGCATATCATTCCCAATTTAAGCTAACAGCAAGTGTTGATGTCCATGGTTTGTTATTAAATTCCTTCATAGATGCTCTATCCTTGTGTTTATATACAATATGATTGCAAGTTTTTGTTAATGCTTCTCTTCAGTTAAAAACATGTTCACATTCTCATACAATTTACAACTTTCTGCAGTTACGACTACTCTGGATATGGGCAATCATCAGGAAAGGTTTGTTATACTTAACTCCTCAATAATTTAAACAGAAACTGGTTTTAGTTTTAGTTGTTATTAATTATCTAAGTTTGATTTGTATCCTGGATCCTGGATTGCAGCCAAGCGAGCAGAATACATATGCAGATATCGAAGCAGCATACAAGTGCCTAGAAGAAAGTTATGGGACAAAGCAGGAAGATATAATCCTGTATGGACAATCTGTTGGAAGTGGGCCCACTTTAGATATAGCTGCTCGATTGCCTCATTTAAGAGCTGTTGTTTTGCATAGTCCCATACTCTCTGGTTTGAGAGTCATGTACCCTGTGAAACGCACTTACTGGTTTGACATTTACAAGGTCACATTTTCATTTAATCGTTTTAGCTCTGTGCTTAAGTGATGGGTAGATAAAGTTCTTTTTTTTTTTTTTTATCTTGATGATATTGTTTGTTTGCCTGTTTTCTTGCAGAATATTGACAAAATTCCGCTAGTCAATTGTCCTGTTCTTATAATTCATGTAAGTATGAATGGTACTATGTGCTTATATTTGCATATACTTTTGCACACATTTAAATCTCTGCCAGGATACATGTGGCACAGTTGTTACTTTATTTTCCTCTTTCACACGCTTCTCTTAGTTGAATTAAGGATAAATTTGGTCCCTGTAGTTGGCATGTATTATCAATTTGATCCAGAATTAACTTTTAGTGTCCCTTTAGTTTGGCATTATGGGTCAAAACAGTCCATAAACAACACATGAGAACATGGCAGAGTGATATTTACAGGTGTCATTTTGGATTAATTTGATATAAATGTCAAGTTGATTGGTCGAATTGATACCCAAAACCTATTTTTGGACCTTATTGGTTTTAACATTGAAGGTATATTATGTTAAATTCTGACACTTGGTAAGATTTTTAAGCAGTTTTATGAAATCATTTTCTTTTTAACTGCCAATTATTGGAGCACTTCATTAGTTGTTTGGAAGATATCTTGGCAATTAGTCTTTGTAGGTCAATTTTACTAGTATGTTCTACAGGGCAATGGCTATGGAGCACGGAAACTCCGGTGACATGATGTTTCCGCATTTCGGAAACGTTTCGGAAACAGAAACTCTCAGAAACCCCTACGAAACGTTTCCAGGGCAGTTTCCGCAATTAAACAAAGTTGGAAACTCGTTTTTTCAAATTCCGGAAACCGTTTCCTAGAAATTCTTTCAACCTTATGAGTCAGTTTTGGTTCGTTCCAAAACTACACTTCCTATGCAATTATTGTGTAAGTCCCTAAACATATATATTATGTTTGAATTAGAATTTTTAAATACCAAGTGACCTTATTTAGATAAGTATGATTTTATAGGTGTCAAATTATAAATATTTACAGTAGAATTATTTTATAATTAATAAATATATATATATTAAATGTAACTTATTTTAATATTCCATTATTTTATAAAAGAATGAAATTATATGAATTGAAATTTTATATTTTTATATTTATAATTGTACCCCTAAATTTTTATTATTTACACGTTTCCCCACAGTCTTCAAACCTATATTTTTTTGAAATGGCGTTTTCCAGTGTTCGTTTCAGTTTCCGTGCTACCCAGGGCATTGGCATTGGTATGACACTTGCAAATATTATAAACTATGGTATTTTGCTTTGCGAGATTTAAATAATTGTTGGTCTGAAAATAACAAAATCTGCATCTAGATAATTGCTGATATGACAATAACAAATTCTGACAGATTTAAATAATTGTTGATCCTTCAACTTGTCATTTGGACTAATTTGGTTCAAATGACACATTTCAGCATCAGAAATCGACATTTGTGCAAAAGTCATCATTCTTATCTCACAGGCCATCTTTTACTTATATAACAAAAAATGCCAACTTTACTGACTAAATTGATACCAAAAGTTCAGTTTATGTCAAATTGGCCCTGCAAGCCAAGTTTAGGGACAATATTAGCCCTGGTACATATATTTTTGAGGTTAATATAATCATACACTGGAGAAAGGCAACCCCATATTGACCCAGAAAACGGTTTATTCCGCATTGCCATGCCTCTTGTTTGATTTTTAGGGATGTGACTGTATGCTGACATTGCTGTTTTTAGGGAAACAAACTAACAAATTGAACCCTTGATGTTTAAATATGTAAAGTAATATTGGCTAAAAAGTTTCTGATTTTGTTTTTTAAACCCGAGTTTCCTATTTTGATTCTTCTGGTATAATGTGTAGGGAACTTCAGATGAAGTAGTTGATTGCTCCCATGGGAAACAGCTCTGGGAACTCTGTAAAGAAAAATATGAACCGTTATGGCTTAAAGGGGGGAACCATTGTGATTTAGAGCACTTTCCAGAGTACATCAGGCATCTAAAGAAATTCATATTGACTGTCGAAAAATCCCCCTCTCAAAGATACAGTTCAAGACGAAGTACAGATCAATTCGAGCAGCCTCGAAAGAGCACCGATGTTTTGTTTGAGATTTCAAGGAAAAGTACAGATCGAAGAGAGAAACCGAGGCACAGTACCGACAGGCCAGGGAAACTGAAAAGCCAGTCAAACATCACAGAGAAGCTTGAAAAGCTCAAAAGTCAGGCAAACCTAGATAAGTTACGGTTCTCATTTGACCAAATGGAAAGGTCTCGAAAAAGTGTTGACTGCCACGAGAAATCGAGGAAAAGTATTGATCATCAAATTGAGAGAGGCAGGAAGAGTGTTGACAGGTTGGATAGAATACAAACTGGTTGATACATAAAACAAGCCATAAAATCTTAAGCATGTATTTTGTTTTCTGGGAAATTGATATTTCTTTTTTCTTTTCCTTTTGTTATTTAAATGTTTTTTTATTGGCTTGTGCTCTCTATATAACAATGGCATAGGATGAAAAAAGGGTTTGGTGTCTTTGGTCTTACATTGTTCTGCTGTCAATGGCTCTTTCAGATATCTTACAGAAATGAAACACGGTTCGGGTCGATTATAGTTTATTGTACTAGTTCATTTTCAATCAGGAATATTTGTATAATTTCTACTGAAATATCTAGAGATTGTTATTTAAAATGGCAGTTACAGATTTTGCATCACTATTTAATACGTTTTCAATGCCTACAAGTTTCAGCCTTTTGCCTTTTGAACCGTCTGGTTGTCGTGTGGCACGGAACTAACAGTCACCTGGAACTAACAGTCACGGAACCTTCTCTTCTGTGCTTCATTAATAATAAAGCAAGGAAAACCGAAAACCTCTACTACCTTTTAGTTTGATTCCCAAAATCGGTCAATAATATTGAGCCGAGCCTTCTACCAAATCAAAGTTCGGCTTATGCTCGCTGTATTCAACTATGGCCGATGGTGGAAGAAGGCCAGTGGCTATTTTATGCACTGTCGCAAAAAGTGGAAACAACGGTAGCCATCCACGGTGGCTCAAAACTTCGTATACCTCTCTTGCAGTCGAGACGCCCTTAAATAAGTAGGTTCAACAATTGATACACAAAATATATCCAGCTTTCAAAAAATTACTTGAAGAAAATTCAGCATGTACCTGTAACTTCTGGCCCTGTAACATTTCTGCCTCGAGCTCATCAAAAGACCTGCAAATGAGAGACCGTTAGGTTCAGATTAAATCCTCAGTGATATACTGATATGTCTATTAGTTTATAGAATATTTACCTTTTTCCACCATTTTTTGCGAATGCCTCTGCGACTTTCCTGTTTCTTCCTCCCACTGAGACAGATGAAATAGTTACTTGCAAAGAAAAGTGTAGTTTATTACAGGTAATGGAGAAATAAATCTAGATGCTTTCTTACAGCATGTTGTGATGACATCTGCTACGCCGCAGCTTTCAAAGAAAGTGCTGTCTTTAACCGATGAAAACAGCAACTTGGACAAGGCTCTCATCTCCCTCAGACCGATCCTCATTATGGCCGCCTACCATAAAAGAAAGCATATAAGTCGACACGATATAGTATTGAGTGGTAAACCTGAATATGATTCTTTTTACGCATAACGTACCTTTGTGTTGTTCCCCATTTCCAAACCATCCACAAAGCCTGTCCAAAAAGAGGTCAATTGTTCCATTGCCAAAAGGAAGTACAAAAAAGCAATATAAGGCAACTAAAATCGGTGTACATACCAGCAGCCAATGCTACAACATTTTTCAAGGTTCCACACAGTTCAACTCCCTCTACATCTTGGACCTATGCATTATTATTTAATTTTCCAAATCACATTCTCCATCACAATTTGAGCACAAAAAGGATCTGATATTGAATTATAAAACAAAATGATCTATATTTATAATGACGAACAAATTCACCTATCTGGTAAAAATTGGGAAAAGGCCATCTTATACTCACAGGTGTGACCATGAAGTAAGGAGTACTGAACAACTGAACCCATTTTTCTGCGATTCCTTTGTTCTCCCTGAATCCAACTGTCGCCTCGCTGAACTTCTCAACAGCAATCTGAATAAGAAAGCAGGAAAACCATATATAAAAGCCAATAAATTTTAGAAAAAAAATCTCAAAATTAGTTAACCATTAAGGCATTACTTCATTTGCTATGTTAGCCCCCATGAGCACACAACAATTAACCCCAAGACTCTCCGATATAATACTGGAGATCATACAAGGACCTTCCATTTTGACCTCCATTCCTTTAATAAGTGAAATAGCTTCAACTCCTTCCTTAATTTTCCCAACAAGCCTCTTGCATATGCCCTCCATGAACTGATGTGGAGTCACAAACACCAACATATTCGCTTCCCTCACTGCATATTTCATTAGTTAAAATTGCAAGGGTAGTACCGTACACAAATGAAATTCAGCATAGGGAAAACAAATACCAGCATTTTCAAGATCAGGGTCTGCAATAACATTCTTCCCAAGCTTTATACCAGGGAGATACCTAACGTTTTCCTAGGAAAGCAAATTGGAAGATTAAGTATAACACAAGGGCTTGTGTGGTTCACGGAAATCCTATTCCGTAGAATAGAAATAAAAATATATGGAAAGATGTCACATGTGACATCTTATTCATATAGAATCCATCGACGCACGGAAAGGTTTTCCTAGTTTAGCGGAAATGCTATTGCTTTTATGTGCTTTGACGGATTTTATAGACATCTTTCAATTCATTTCTATTTCTATTGGAATAGGATTTAATCGAACCAAACTGCACCAAACATATGATGATTTAAGATGAATGAAGTTGATTAGATTCTTACATTGGTTCGATTAATTACATCTGTTAGCTTCTCCCCACTAGGTAATGTCTCTTCAAAAACCCACATTCTCACTTCATCTGAGTTTCAAATTGAAAATTTCGAAATCGAAACATATAGGAACACAATTAAATCACATGAAGGGGGAAAACAATCTATCATGAACACATTTCATTTCACAGAAGCAAAGTCATGATGCAAAACTCAATTTCAAATTCAAATTGGAATTAAAATGATAGAGAATGAAGAAACGGACCATGGAAAGATGAGATTTTGAGAGTGTTGGAGGCAATGAGCTTGGCGGCGACGCTGCCCCAATTGCCGCTACCGACGACGGTGACTCTAGACAAAAGGGGAACATTAGAATCGGCGGCAGAAGGAGGAGCCATGAGGAAGGAGGAGAAATGGAAGAGACGAGAAGGAAATGGAGGAGATGACAGAGAAGAAGAAGAGAGAGAACGGAAGGGGAAATATAATGGAAACAGAAAACGCATAGCGACGGAGAAACACAGACACGTTTCGTCACTAACTATGCGTTGTTTGTGTTCTTTGTTAAGTCCTCGGCGATGTCTCCTACGTACATATATCCATTTTTCCTTTTACTTCAATGTGGTCCTGTTTGCGTGCCCAACGGCTTTGACCCGCTCTCATGTGCCATGATTTAACATGAATTTCCTAAGAAAATGGTACGATTTCACTCATTTGGTCAAAATAATTATGGCTTAAGTTTTGTTGAAAAATTAGTATTTAAAGTTACTTTTAAAAGAATTAATGTTCCACATGGATTTTTGACAAGTGAATTTTTTGACTTTATATTGAGATGTTCCATATGGGCTTGCTAAGTTGTAAGAGGGATTAGGTGGGCTTTCGCGCACATGAGATTCTAATGCAAATCGGTGGATTTCCCCCTTGCGCCGGTGATGGGTACTATGCTTGAAATTATTCTATTATTTTTTATGAGAAAATAATATCTGTCAAAAATACTTTATGTGTTTGAATTGCTTTACCCGTAACTGTTGCTTTAAAAGAGTTAAATAGCCAACAACTATTTACATTTATTTTGTAACTGATTTCTTAATTGCCAATAACCAGATTCTCATTTACAATTTTATAACTCCCCCGGAATTCAACACATAGAGCAATATTCACCAACAATCTTAAAGGATAACTTACAATGGTTGATGTTACTCTTCCTCCTGGTAATGGTTCTGAGACTAACACTGGCATCAACATTATCAATGCCAATGTTCCACCACTGTCCTCTCCGATTTTCGCTAAGCCTTTTCCCGATATCTCTAAAATTAAGATATTCAGTGGCGAGAATTTCGAGAGTTGGCGAGAAAGAATTTTCTCTATGCTAGATATGCATGGAGTCGCTACTGGTCTCACTGAATCTGCTCCTACCGAGCCTGCTGCAGAAGTGAATTCTTGGATTCACGCTAACAAGGTATGTAGACATAGCATTCTCCGCACTTTATCTAATGACCTTTTTGATGTCTACTATCCCTACAAGGAAGCTAAAGAGATTTGGGAATCCTTGATTTCTAAATACACTGCTGAGGATGCCGGGAAGCAAAAGTTTGTAAATGACAAATATTACAAATGGGAGATGGCTGAAGACAAGGACATCAAGATTCAAATCAATGAGTATCAAAAACTTGTTGAGGATTTGAAGGCTGAGGAGATTGTACTTCCTGATGAGTTCTTAGCGGGAGTTCTTATTGAGAAATCGTCTTCTTCTTGGAATACGTACAAGCAGCAGCTCAAACACAAACAAAAGACCTTATCTCTCACTGAGCTAATCAAGCACATCATCATCGAGGATGCTAATAAGAAAGAGGTCAACATTGCTATAGGGAAAGAGATAGTCTCCAAGGCAAATATTGTGGAAACTGCTCCTCGTCAAAAGAAAAGGTATGAACCTGACTTCAAACCTAAAAGTGGTAAAACCTTCAAAAAGAAAGGGAACTGTTTCATATGTGGAAAACCGGTCACCATGCTCCTCAATGTAGGAAATGAGTTGTGAATGACAACCTCGTTAAACCTAAAGCTAATCTGGTTGAAGCGGTTGATGAAATTATTGTTACGATCATTTCACAAGTAAATCTGGTTGCCGATAAAAATGAGTGGATTCTTGATTCTGGAGCTACGAGGCACATTTGTGTGAATAGAAATGCTTTTAAATCATATACTCCAATTGAAAGTGGAGAAGAAACTGTTTACCTTGGTGATTCTAGAACTACACATGTTCTTGGAAAAGGGAAAGTTCTTCTCAAGCTCACATCGGGCAAAATATTGGCATTCTCTGAGGTGTTACATGTTCCTAACATTAGAGCCAATTCGGTTTCTGTGGGCCTTTTAGCCAAGAGTGGTGTGAAGGTAGCTTTTAAGTCCGACAAAGTTGTAATGACTAAAAATAATGTGTTTTTTGGAAAGGGATATTTGAACCATGGACTTTTTGTACTCAATGTTGCTCAAATTATTAATAATAATGATGCTAGTACTTCTGCTTATATTGTTGTTTCTTGTGATATATGGCATGCTAGATTAGGTCATATTAGTTTGCCTTATTTAAAACTTTTGAACTCTAGTGGCTTGATCCCAAACGTCAATTTTTTTAGTTTTGATAAATGTGAATATGTGTTGAATGGAAACAAACTAGAAAGTCTTTTAATTCAATACATAGAGAATTCGAATTGTTAATTTTAATACATTCTGATTTGGGAGACTTGAAAAATACCATGACTGAGGTGGGAAAAAGTATTATATTACTTTTATTGATAATTTTTCAAGGTATACAAAAGTGTATTTACTTAATAGTAAAGATGAGGCTTTTGATAAATTTGTGTTATACAAAAATGAGGTTGTGAATCAGTTGAATAAGAAGATTAAAAGGATTAGATCCAATAGGGGTGGTGAGTATATTGCCTTAAATGATTTTTGTGAGAAATATGGTATTATACATGAGACCACACCTCCTTATTCACCTGAATCCAACGGTATAGCTGAGAGGAAAAATCGAACCTTAAAAGAAATGATGAATTGTATGCTTTTAAGTTCTGGTGCTCCTGATAATTTGTGGGGTGAGGCTATTTTGTCTGCTTATCATGTACAAAATAGGATTTCTTATAAGAAGACTAATAAGACACCTTACGAATTATGGAAGGGTTATTCTCCTAATTTGAATTATTTGAAAGTGTGGGGGTGTCTAGCTAAGGTTCTTCTTCCCGAACCTAAAAAGAGGAAAATAGGTTCAAAAACTTCAGATTTGTGTTTTCATAGGCTATGTTCCAAATAGTGCTGCCTATAGATTTCTTGTGCTTAAAAGTGATGTGTATGAATATGACACAATTATTGAAACTAAGAATGCTGAATTTTTTGAGAATGTTTTTCCATTAAAGACTAGTGAATTTCTTGAATCTAGAGTTGATCCAGATGTTAATCCGGCTGCACCCATTTCTCAAAATAATTTTGAAAATGAGATTTTGAGGGAAGGCAAGAGAATTTGAAAAGCAAAACCTTTGGTGATGATTTTTACACTTATTTAATTGAAGATGAAACTATGATTTTTTCTGAAGCTATTTCATCTTCCGAGTCAAAGTTTTGGCGAGAAGCCATTAAAATTGAGCTTGATTCCATTTTGAAAAATGGAACTTGGATTTTGGTTGATTTACCCCCGGGAGCAAAACCTATTAGTTGCAAATGGATTTTCAAAAAGAAGCATCATGCCAATGGCTCTGTTGATAAATTTAAAGCCCGTCTTGTTGCAAAAGGTTTTACTCAAAGAGAAAATATTGATTATTTTGATACCTATGCTCCGGTGGCTAGAATTTCTTCTATTCGTATTTTAATTGCTTTGGCTTTGGTTCATAATCTTTTTATTCACCAAATGGATGTTAAAACTGCCTTTCTAAATGGAGATTTAGATGAAGAAATTTATATGGTGCAACCCGAGGGGTGTATTGAGCCTGGACAAGAGGGAAAAGTTTGTAAATTGATAAAGTCTTTATATGGTTTAAAACAAGTACCTAAACAATGGCATGATAAATTTGATCAAACTTTATTAGATGATGGTTTCACATCACTTGAGGTGGATAAATGTGTATATTTTAAAGTTATTAATGGCGTATGTGTGATTATATATCTTTATATTGATGATATGCTTATCTTTAGTCTGAGTATTGATATTATCAATAGAATAAAGATATTCTTATCATCAAAGTTTGATATGAAAGACATGGGTGAAGCAAGTGTGATATTGGGAATGAGAATCATAAGGAAGGATAATGGCATCTTGTTAACTCAAGAGCATCATGTTGAGAAACTTCTCAAGAAGTTTGAATATTATGATGTAAATCATGTGCGTGCCCCTTATGATTTCAATATCCATTTGAATAAAAATAAAGGTGAGCCCATAGCTCAATCCATGTATGCACAAATTATTGGTAGTTTGTTGCACTTGATGAATTTCACACGTCCTGTCATAGCGTATCCCGTGTGTAGATTGAGTAGATATACGCATAATCCAAATAATGATCATTGGGTAGCCATTTTGAGGCTTATGAAATATTTGAGAGGTACTATGAGTTATTGTATTCTGTATAGTGGAAAACCCGATGTCCTAGAAGGGTACAATGATGCAAACTGGATCTCTAATTCAAATGAGACTAAGTCCACTAGTGGTTATGTTTTCACCCTTGGTGGTGGGGAAATAACATGGAAGTCAACTAGACAAACCATTATTGCGAAGCCCATAATGGAATCTGAGTTTGTGCATTAGAGTTGACTTGTAATAAGGCTGAGTGGTTAAGAAACTTCTTAGTGGGTGTGCCTTTGGGAGTAAAGCCAATACCTTCTGTTTATATACATTGTGATTGCCAAGCGGCAATATCAATATCGAAAAATAAGACCTTCAATGGCAAGAATAAACATATTCGTTTGAGACATAATGTTGTGAAGCAATTGCTAAAAGATGAAGTAATATCCATAAATTATGTAAGGTCAGAAGTGAATTTGGCCGATCCTCTAACCAAGCCTGTGGGGAAGAAATTAATCTTTGAAACATCTAAGGGGATGGGACTTAAGCCAATTTGAAATTAATGAAGGGTGGGAACCCAGCCTAGATAAGTGGAGACCCCACGGAATAGGTTCATATGGGTACTAACAAGCCTTCTATTTCTGCTAGCACTACAAAATATTGTCCTAATCCTAGATGTGTGAAAAGTGCTATGTTGCATATCTTGAGAGGTTGAGTCAAAAGGACTCTTAATGAGATTTCATAGCTCTTATGAGTGGTGTATAAAGTGCAACATACACTTGATGATATCACCTATGTAAGTGTGAAGTGGGGTTCTATGAGATATAACTTTGGCGCTATCTCTAGAGCACTCATTAAAGGCCAGGCACGCGCACGACATATTTGGGTAAAACCGCGATGAACAGAAATGTACTTGGTATAATGCGATATGATAAAATCTCTATCTTACAATAGTGATTATTTGGTTCATAGAAACTATATGTTTCACCAAATATTCCGTAAGTTAAATTTTATCTATCAAGTTCTGGTTCATAGTCCACATGACATCAGTTCCATGCATTATATGTCAAACTAGAGATATCCAGAAAAATTCTTTCTTCTTTGATAAAAACTTCTTTTAAAAGTTGTGGGGGATTGTTGGAAAACTAGTGTTTAAAGTTACTTTCAAAAGAACCAATATCCCACATGGGTTTTTGACAAGTGAATTTTTTGACTTTATATTGAGATGTTCCATATGGGCTTGCTAAGTAGTGAGAGGGATAAGGTGGGCTCTCATGCACATGAGAGAAATGGCTGGCCCAAAGCCATTTCTAGTGCAAATCAGTGGATTCCCCCCCCCTGCGCGGGCGATGGGGACTATGCTCGGAACTATTTTATTATTTTTTGAGAAAATAATATCTATCAAAAATACTTTGTGTGTTTGAATTGTTTTACCCGTAACTGTTGCTTTAAAAGAGTTAAATTACCAACATCTATTTACATTTATTTTGTAATTGATTTCTTAATTGCCAACGGCCATATTGTCATTTACAATTTTATAACTCCCCCGGAATTCAACATATACAGCAATATTCACCAACACCAATTACCTAAAGCTTCTGATATGTTTTTTAAATAATCTTTATACGTCATTTCTATCTTTCACACGCTCTTCATAACTTTCTTACGTTATTGCTGAATTCCATATTTGTATTAGGTTTGTAACAAATTTGTAAAAGGTATATAACAGCTCTGATGTATCGTGGCCAAAAATATGTGGATTTTCCTTGGCGTCTTGCGGCAGGGTCCACTGGGGTTTGTTTTATTTAAGCGTGATGGAACCATTTAGTTCAAGTTTGCACATTTTAACCAATTTTAAAGAATAAAAGATCGAGACCCAAATCTCGATAAAAATGATAGAGTAGTCACCCAAGTTGTCTACTTGGGAAAGAGTTTTGGCACGGTTCCACTTGAGCGGGAGACTCATACCTTTTGGATCAGAGATTCGGGTATCAGATGAGTCACTTATTTCTCATTTGGTTAATTCAAAATTGCATTCGCCGCATAAAATCGCTTTCTTTTTATCATTTGGGGAATTATTACGAAAATCTTATTTTTCTGCACTCTTTCACACTCAATACATGCGTTCAACAGTTCATAGTAAAGTACAAATAATAAAGGAGGAATAAAAATTACAACCGGTGGAAAATAGGAGAATAGCAAGGGAACCTATACATTTGTTCTAGGTTATAAAATAAAATAAATAAATTTGTCTGCATCCACAAAGATTAGCACAGTTTACAGCACATCATAAATCAATATTTTGTTAGGAAAAATGTGATTATGTTAGCATTATGGTTTTGCGATCGATAGTGCCCGGACGGCTTCTAGGATCAAAAAGAAATAACGGGTTTTCAACGTGTTTTATTGTGAAATCACATTTTAACTTTTCATGGGTTGATTTATCGAATTATTAATGAAACTGATCACATGACAAGTGGTGATGTTAGGTTCATTTTACAGATTAAAAGGGGAAATGGCATTCTGCCTCAGGGGCTAGCACTCGTACGGATGGGGGACACCCGTACGGGTATGGGGGACCCATATGGGTCTTGTTTGGACCCAAATAGAACCTTATTTCCGATTTATACAAAGCACGTTTATAGAAAAGAACTGAACAAAAATGAGATTTCCTTCCATATGGGTATGGCACACCGATTTAGTCTCCATAGGCACATAAAGGTGCCAACAAGGCCCATATGGGTCAAGATAAGACCCAAAAATAGATCAAAGTATAGATCAAGGCGAATAAATGAAAATGAAAATAAAATAAATAGAAAGTGAATCTCTTTGAAACTCAGAAGCGTACCTTTAAGCCGTGAATCCACTTTGAAACGATCCCGATACCGAGGGAGAGTCTAGCCAAAGTAGATGATGAAATGATGAATTTAGGACTATTTAGAAGAGTGTTTGTGTGGATAGATCCTCCCCCTAAATCCTATTTATGAAGCTAAAAAGGAATAAAATGTGGGCAAATATGGAATGGTTTCCCCCCTACTTTATAACTTCTATACCTCTCCTATACCCTTTCTATACCTATGAAAATTGCCGAAAAAATGCTATATAAATTTTCTAGAATGATTCTAACTTGGCTCCTTTTGAAAGTGAGGCAAAATGCCTCTATTTATAGGAAAAAATCGAGTCTGAATGCAATAAAGACAATTTATGACTAATTTTCTACGGATATGGCACAATTGCAATCGGACCAACTTGATTGCTCGCGAGTAGGACTTGTACGGTGGGGGAGGACTCGTAGGGTCTTGGTGGGACCCGTACGGGTCCCTCCAAGGCGTGTGGGGGATATGGGCCATACGGGTCAACCTCCATACCCCCAGGTGTAACCCGTACGGGGTTCATAAAGGCAATCTAAGTCTCCAAACTTTGGCTAAACTCATCTCTGCTGCAGTAGAAACACCTCTGATGGATAACACTTGTAAAAGATTGCATTATCTAGCTCTCATCATTATTTTGCGAGAAGGACCGTAAAAATCCAGTGCTTACAACAGCCTTGTAGCAGACTTATGACAAGTAGTTCAAATAACATATAGAACTTCTCTCTAATGATCAAAATGGATTGGATATGCATTTTTGGGATTTCAAATCCTCTAATTGGTTATATAGTGTTATTCATGTGCACGTATCTTTTTTTCACCTTTAGAAAAGAAGTCATGTATCAAATATATACTAGTGTTGTAATAGGGATGTACTAGACCTGTAACATATAAAGGACATAAAGACTTTGTCAAATACTTCATTATTAATTCTATCTAGTACAATACTGTTATATGTCAGTTATATATTCATCAGATATTTTGTATTATACATTGGCCTAATACATAATAGGGTAAACTTCAAAAACATGCCCTATGGTTTGGCCGTTTTGCAAAAAAGGTACTTGTGGAATTTTTTGTTTCAAAAGGGTGCTTATAGTTTTAAAAGTTAGCACAAACATGCTTCTCCAAATTTGAAACCATATTTGGAAGGGTAATCTCAGTCATTTCAATAAATTCAACATTTTTATATTTCAACTATGTTGTTTGTGAATTAATTATCAAGATTTGAATAAATTTTGGAAACTTTTTATTTTGTTATGATTTTTTAAAGTTATTGTCAATTTTTAATTATTATAAATACTTGTACTTCTAAAAAAATTCTAAAATTTATCACTAATGTATGTAATTTTATAAATAAAGCTGCAAAATTTCACTTTAAAATGGACAACATTACCCTTCCAAATGTGGTTTAGAAATTTTAAGAAGCATGTTTTTGCTAACTTTTGAAACCACATGCACCATTTTGAAACAAAAAATTCCACAAGGACATTTTTGCAAAACGGCCAAACCACAGGACATGTTTTTTACGTTTACCCTACATAGGGTAAAAACCATCCTAAACTCAGCTCAAATAGCCTATTGCCTCCCTCAACTTTGAAAATGACTTATTACGTCCCCCAACTTAGTAATTATGCTCCTATTACCCCCCAAGCTGACATGGCAGCCAGTTGGGGAGCATAATCGAGGGAGGTAATAGGTCCTTTTAAAAGTTGGGATGGATAATAGAAGCATAATTGTCAAGTTGAGGGAGGTAATAGGTCATGTTGAAAGTTGAGGGTGACAATAGGCTATTTGAACCAAGTTTAGGATGGTTTTTATGTATTTCCTTATACATTTATTAAACTTGTAGCAGTTGTATAATAGATTTGTAACATGTATGTAGTAGGTCTGTACTAGATGTGTAACAGGTATGTAGCAGATATGTAGTAGGTATGTACTAGATGTGTAACAGATATAAAGGAACACTTCAACAACATTCTTATCCGATACAATGTTGTTACAAGTCTGTTATATGCTCATCAAACACTCTTATTAGACTTGTAGCAGGTATATAACAGATTTGTAACATGCATGTAATAGGTATGTACTAGATGTGTAACAGGTGCGTAAGAACATGCAAATCAGATAAATTTGTCATCATCAATCCATGATCCGTTTACATGAAGCAAAACAAGAGTTATGTTCATCTTCGAACTCCAAGATCTGATTCCAAATCTGAATCGTAGTAAAGCAAAGAAATCAGAATGAAGAATATAGATGAAATCGAAAAACAAATTCAAATCGGGACTAGAACTTTGAATTGACGACGAGGGAGAATTGAGAACAGATGGAGACTGAATTTCCTGAATAACACGAGCAAAGAAATCGAGAATGAAGAACAGATTTGAATCAGAAATCAATACTGATATTAAGATCGCAGAACACAGATGAAATCGAAAAGCAAAATAAAATCGGTATTGGAACTTTGAATAGACGACAAGAGAGAATTGAAACGAGATGCAGATTGGTTTCCTGAATAATGCAATCTATTGTGAGTTTTGTGGTTTCGTGATTGAAAAATTCCATGTTAGCTACACGTATTTTTTTGAACCGATTAGATAATTATTTTACAAATCTTGTCCAATGTATTATCTAACTTTCTCCTACTTCAATCTAAAATTTTATGGATTTAACTCAAAATTTGTGTAAATATTCAAATTCGGCTCCATTGAAGTCCGATTAACATGTTGTTGATAATACATTTTAGTTTTAATCAAATATGTATAAATTACTACTAAGTTCACTGGTCGCATTCTTATAAAATTTATTTAGATAATAATATGTTTAGTAGCGCCACATTATGCTTTTCTATTCATCTTTATTTTCGTTGCAATAGATGTAAACCAAGCATGGGCTTTAAACTTAATTGATTGGTTGATTGATTCACTAACAGATGTTATAAGTTATAAGCCTGAAATATATTTTACACATATTAGAGAAAGGAGAAATATTTTATTATTATTAAGTTTGATAGGTCCAATCCAAGTTTGGTCATGTTATTTATTTTTTATAGAAAACTAATAGTTACTTAAAGTATTTTGCCACTCACTTCTTCTATAACTACCATTATCACCTCAAAATAGATTTGATCAAACTTGAATATTAACATATTTTGTTTAATTAGCATAACAAAAAAAAAGATAGAACAAATTTGTGCTAACTTTAAAAGTTTTTGAATTTTTTTATAATTGTTATGCTTAAGACTTAACCACTTTTAAGGTTTTGCACCTCTCTTAAGGTACGTATTTAATGTAATTTACACTTATTTGAGATATAGTTGGGATAGTCGTAGTCTAGAATTAAAACTCTTACTGAAACAAAAAAAATCCATATTACAAGAAAAATAAAAATGATCCAATCCCCAAAATTGTAATGTGGTGTGCAGTATATTTAAACATTGAAATGTTAGTTGTATGTTCTATAATTCTGAGTTGAATTGAAGTGTTACTATCATTGATTATCATAATTATAATTCATTTGGCCAACAACAAAAGAAGAAACAAATTGATAGAGAAAAACAATGACTTGTAAGATACAACCAAGAACCAACTAAAGAACAACGAAAAAAAAGACAATTCAGCCTCCCATGTTCGTGGAAGTAAGGAACCATTTTAACAGAAACCATAATGGACAACACCACTGCGAGCTACAACTGTTCCTTTGGACTGCAGTTTTATAAACTGAACTAAAATTGACTAGACTAAACTAAACTATAACGAAGTGAACTAAACTTATTTAAGTATAAATTTATAAATACGCATAGCTGAGCTGAACTGAAGTATAGTGAACTAAACTAAAACAGCCTGAACTGAACTGAATTGTAGTTCAAGAGAAGGTTATTTGTTAGAGAGAGAGAGAGTCAGTTTCGATTCAAGAATTTACTTTGGTTTAGTCAAAAACGATCTTTTGAATTAGAATAACCATAACAAGCATTAAAGGACTGCTAGAACTCAAATTCATAACAGTATCACTCATTGCACCTTTGGGTTTCATGGTAAGTCCATATTTCTCTAAATATAAAATTCGATAAAGGCTCAATACCTTCTACTAATCATACTTATTTCAAGGCCACGCTGCAGTTGATTACTAGTAGTACAAACCACTAACCATTACAGAAACATAGAATAAGAAGATCGAAGGGCTCGTTTTGTCACGGAATGCCCATTCCATGGAATAGATTGAATTGAATGAAGATGTCAGATATGATACATTATCTGTGATTCTGTCTAAACCCCATTATCGGATGAAACAACCCTTCCTAGTTATTCCTTCGTTACAATTAGGAATAGCTATTTCATGAAATGTACAATAACTAGGAATAACTATTTCATTTGATGACGGATTCTAAACAAATAATGTATCATATTTTACAAATTTCTGTTCATTTCTATTCCATTCCACGGACTAGGCATTCCGCAAACCAAACGCCACCTAAGGGTCAAAGGAATGGTGCTTAGATTGTCGCCTTCCAGCTGAAGGATAATCCTCAGAAAACCAAAAAGGCGGCAACACCAACTCCTTTCTTCCACCCACTTTCTGGTATCCAGGTCCCATTCCACCTGCACAGATAACTCATAAAACCACATGACAACAGTATTTAAGTTATGGCAAAAAAAATTATACCTGAGGGAAGTGGTCTAGCAGCAAACGACCTTGATTGTTCATGACACAGTAACCAAAGGCAAAATATCATCTTAAGTAGCAAAAGCACAGGGTGAGCTATCTTCATACCCATATTTTTATTTTGTTTTCCTCGTCTTTCTATCAAGTGTTTACACATATATAGATACAACACTGAAATCAATTCAAGTTATTCCCATTTGCATTGCAGATATGCAATAAATAAGGTTCAACTACTAAAAGTTCACACATTAGCTATATAACCCAAATTTGCAGCTTCATAATGATAATATTAATAACTTAAACTTGACATTCTAATGTAATGTTTCTCTGCTTTTAATACACTCGTTAAAATAAATTTATTATATTCAAGCTATACAACTAACAACATGAAAATGAACTTTGAAAATGACATAGTTGATTAATATCCACTAATTAATTAGAATTACCTCATTGAGGCTAACAAACAGCAACAAATATGTAGAGGTTTCAGAAAGGTGAAGAAAGTAAGAAACCCATATGCCTTCAGCATCAATTTGTTGGCTAAGTTTTAATATGATAATATTCATAGTTGTCAAAGCACTAGGCGCAGGCCAGGCGCGCACCTGATGTACGTACGCTAGACAAAAAATTTGAAAAAAATATTTGCTTGAAAAGTGAAGTTAAAGCAACAACACCACCAGGAAAAAAAAAACTAAGAGAATTATTATATGTACATATATATGTAAAATTTACATATTGCTTTAGGATTATCTAGCCTTCAATTAATTTAGCCACATAGGAACTAAATTAGGAATATCTAGCCTTGAATTATTATAAAACTCTTAAAAATGGATTAAGAACTCATATTAGAGTAAATTAAAGCCGTTAAACAAAGTTTTCCTGATGCGCGATGAGGGGCACACCCCAGGTACGCTACCTTGCCTGAGGTATGGCGAGGCGTAGAACCCCGCGCCCAGTGTGAGTCGCCTCTTACGAATTCCTGTCATATTTCTTTCTCGACTTTACTTTTTAGTTTTAATAAATGTATTTGAATTCAAAAATACCAACTATTACCAGCCAACTGGATACAAAACTGAACAAGAACCAAACTAAAAATCGAGGTTATGGTTGGTCAGTCTCAAAACAGATTACAAAATCAGTAGAATAAATAGACATCAGGATGATGCTCAAAAATTTGAAAGATCCTTTTGGCATTGTTCCGTGCCAACAATAACAATGAGGAAAAAAATTTCAGAGCATTGTTCATGTCCCATATTTGCTTCAAGTTAAGAAAGCCAATTTTTTCTTTGCAGCTATTTCAAAGGAAAAAAAAATTTAGAGGCCATATCTCAAGGAGCTCTATCAAAAGGCGCCGTATCATTGTAACAGATATCCCAGACGGCATCAATTGCATCCTTCGAAGCAGCTTCTGAGCATTTTGGGTTGGCTGTCACCGATTTCATCGCTCTTCTTCTCACACATTCCTTTAAATTTAAGACTTAAAAAGTTCAGAGATCTGATTAGAGTGTCAAAGTAGAACAAAATCACTTAAAGAATTAAAAAAAGGTACGACGTGCTGATAGTTTCTAATTTTCATTCAGAATGATTTGAGGGCAATATTTCCTCAGATTAATTATGCTTCCACTAGATATTAAATGGCTAACAAACAATGAATACTTGCTAAGAACAGGAAACATATAACAAGGAGGCACCAGCTGTCAGTGCTTCTTATGTTCAGGCTCATTTCTCAAAGAAATTAGTTAAGAGCCAGGTCTCTGTGGAGTGTGGACAGATCTAACCAAAATTTAATCTACACTTCATATTGATATAATCCTTTCACATCCCAATGAATGATATTTAGGACAAAACTAGCAAAGCAGGAACATGATAAACAAGATTTTGATTTTGTATAAGAATTAAGAGCTTTTATAGGGTATCAAAAACCCACTTGTCCGTGGCCTCTAAGATTCATGTGACCACGCAGCAATTCCCTTTTAAAGTGGCAATCTCCACTTAGATTGTTAGCACGAATCTGTAACAGTAAATAGTACAAGAATCAGAAATTATGAATTGAAAATACAGTAATATGGACAAATACCAAACACAAATTGCATAAAAGAGTTGGAAATTGGAAGTGACAACAGTGATCTCCACCTCACTACAGGCTTGATGAGCACAAGTAGACCACTTCAAGTTCTTAGCACGGCATTCATCATAAGCATGAATAAGCTCATGTATAACCACTTGGTTTACATCATCTTGCAAGTTCATGTGATTACAGCACACTATTATCTGGCAAAACCAGAAAACAAACATAAGAATAGAAAGTAGCTTTTACCAAGGGATGAAAGCACACAAATTGACAGAAATATAGTTCAAGGAGGGTGGAAAACAAATTGAAAGCTACGGGCAGAACACCGACAGAAATATTTATTACCAAACAATATCATTGTGTCTTTCATCTCACCAATAATTAAAATGCTATGATCTACATCACTAATTTCCGGAAAACCCTTACATACTTCACAATGAAACCTTTTTTGACATACTAATTACCAGGAATCACACTCTACACTTCCATTTCAATTAGGCCATTTCTCGCGCCCCAGGCGAAGGTCGTCTCCTATCACTGCAAGATCCGATAATGCAATTCCTATGATCCAATTGATGATCTCCATTTTTTAAATTTCAATTATCGTTAAGGATTCTACTTGATAGATCTCCCGCTCTACGTTGCAGGAAAAGGTAATAGTTGGAAGTTGAGATATAAGCTGCCTGAAGAGCTGCAACAACGTCAACTGGGGAGGGTCATGCTAATGAAGTCGTAGAAAGCCATGAGGATGATTCCTCAATCCCTGCGAAGCAGTTGTCTGATGGGTACCATGGAAGTAATGGGAATCTTACCAAGGAAAACGGGCTGCATGACGATGCTAATTTAACAGAGAAAACGCATGAAAAGCTTGTACAAATGGTTGTTCAAAATGATTTCTTAAGTCTCAGTTTGAGGGTTTTAAAAACCTTCAACCAACTCATGAAAGTAAACGAAGAACGGAGGTTGATGATAAGAAATCCAAGGAATACATTGATGCTGAAGAACTCCGTGCAAGGATTCAATCTTTGACTAGAGAACTTCATGAAGAAAAAATAACACGGGGTGCAGCAGAGGAAGCTTTGAAGCATCTTCGTGAGGCATTCTCTGAAGCAGATGCCAAAGCTCATGAGCTATCTGCAAAGCTGGCAGAAGCTTAACAGAAGTCAGATCAAGAAATAAAAGAGCGGGAAGAAAAGTATTCTGAACTTGATTCCAAACTTCAAACACTTCATAAACGAGCTAAACAACAAATTCAAGAGGTTCAAAAGGAAAAAGATAATATTGAAGCTAGGTTTTGTGAAGTGAACGAAGCTTCTGAGCATGCATTGTCCCAACAATCAGCCCTGCAACAAGAGCTGGAGCGAACAAGGCACGCGAATGATGCATTAAAAGCAATGGATGCAGAGAGGCAACAATTAAGAAGTGCAAATAAGAAACTCCGTGACAATATTGAGGAGTTGCGTTGTTCATTTCAACCAAAAGAGAACGCTCTTGAGGAATTACAACATAACCTTTTGGAGAAAGAACAGATGCTGGAAGATATGAGAGGCTTACTACAATCTGCTGAAGAGAAAAGGCAAGCTTCAATTGCTGAGCTCTCTGCTCAACATCAAAAAATATAGAAGGGCAACTAGCTGATGCTGCAGCTGATAGGGCTAAGGCTACTGAAATAATTTCTTCCCTTCAGGTGCTAATTGCAGAAAAAGAATCTAAAATTGCAGAAATGGATGCTGCTTCAACTGGTGAAGCAGCACGTCTTAAAGCTTCTTTGGAAAGTTTGAAAGGAGAACTTGCTCATCAAAAACATGAACATGAGAAAGAAAGGGAAAGCTGGGAAGCTACATCCCAGGCGCTGAAAATGAAACTTCAAATTGCTGAGAGTAACTGTATACGTGCTGAAATTGAGGCAGCTAAAATGAAAAGTCAGTTGGAACTAGAAGTGTCCGTACAAAACCAGATGCTAAATAAAAAAGATAGCGAACTGTTGGCTGCCAAAGAGGAGATCAATCGCCTTGAGAGTGAATTTGCCTCGTACAAAGTTCGTGCTCATGCACTGCTCCAGAAAAAAGATGCAGACTTAGCTGCAGCTAATGACTCTGAACAACCTAAAGCCCTGGAGGAAGCACTAAAAGAGGCTGAAGCGGAGATATCGTTGGTAGCTGCTGAAAGAGACAAAGCTCTCCAGGATCTTCAAAATGCATTAACTAACCGTCACACAGAACTTGCTGAAAGAGAAGCAGCTCTAAACAACGCCATGCAGCAGATCAAAAGAACACAACTAAAACTTGATTCTGCATATTCTCGCCATCAAATGGAGAAAGAAGCATTGGAAATAAACATTCGAAATTTGGAAGAAACATGGCAATCAAGATACGAGGCCTTGGCATAAGAAAAGGAAGCATCTTCTCGGCAAGAGATACAAAAAGAACTGGAAGAGTTAAAACAAAAGTTCAAAAAACTGCAGGTAGAGCAATACTTACCCCTTCACCAGGACTATAACCACCAGCGATCTTCATGTCGCAATTAACAGCCTTGATGAAATTGTCACCAACTCTACACCCTGCTTTATCCATATTCTCCCTCAAGAATTTGACCATCGGATCTACATAAAAGGAAAAGAAGGGGAATTCAGTAAACGAACTCGGTAACTTACTGATTTCAATATACCCAAAATGCGATAAACCCTAACCCTAGTGAGATTTATGAAAAGTGAGGAATTAAAGGAGAGCAAGTAAACAATAATACTTCGCAGACTCCGCCGAATCATATTCAGGCATTCATTGCCATTCATGCCGCCGTATGCAGAGTTTTGGGAAGGTTGGTTCTCCATCCTTTACGCTGTAATTGGGACAGGGGAGGAGTTTCTGTAGATTTTTTCCCCTTTGTATCCAACAATTCAGCAGTGAATAGAGGGACAATAGATCGAATCTTGAGCTACTTTGATTAGTCTGAGAGATAACAATGGAAAATAGCAATTAAATAAATCAAAAAAAAAAAAGGAAACGAAAGAGTACGAGAACGAATGTTTTAAAAAGCGTTATTAACTAATTAGATAATTGGGGTTTTAAATATTTAAATGGAGTTTGAGTAGAGTTTAAATGGAGTTTAAATAAATTTATAATTTTTTTATTTTTATAGTAATTAATGGAGAAAAATATAAATTTAATTAAAAAAATTATAATATAATAATATATTATAAAAATATAATTTAATATAAAAAACATAAGTTTTAATTAATTTTTATATAAAAATATATGAATATTAAAATTAATTTTATAAAAATAAATATTATTGTAAATTTTTTGTGGTTTATAGCGTATTATTTTTCGGTTTGAGATTTAAAATAAAATTATATGATGAGAATATTTTATTGTATATTAGTCTTATTAATCGAGCTACTTTTTTGAATTAAAAAAATTAAATTATAATTATTACAAGTATCAATATCTTAAAAATTGCAGAAAAAATTAAATTAGACAATGCCTAAATAAAAAAAATCAAACTAAATAATATCTAAATACAAAAATCAGACTAAATAATACTTAAACAATAATATATCATTTCAACATTTAATAATATTTAAAAAATAAAAAATTGAACAATAAATATAGCGAAACACCGACCCGAAGAAGGAGACTGCGATGGGGATATCGCTACGTGCAAAGGGCAGGTGGGCCCGCCACGATATTTTGAGTAGATGAAGACCTCGTGTTACTCGTATCAACTTATCTCTTTCACACAATAAAAAGAAAAACAGCTTTCAAAAAAAAGGAATTTGTTGTACATTATTTCTAAATTAATTATAGCTTAATATTTTTTATTTTTATTTTCCTTAACAAAAATTTTATATATATACATTCTATATAAGGTTGTATTTGTCATTAACTGTATTTTCCTTTTTTTTCATGCGTTCTCTTTATATATTTTATTATAGGTAATATATTCTTCTTTCGATCTGTTTAGAGTTCCATTATCACCATCTTCTTCTTTTCGATATGTTTCTTTCTTCTTTCAATTCGTTTTTCGGCATTTGATTTATCGTTATTCAGATTTCTCCAGGTTTGTTTTTTGTTTTGCTCGTTGAAGCTTGCTTTCATTTTCTGGATTTTTATTTTGATTTCTAGATAAAGTTGCTGAGTTTTCTCTTGTTGATGGATTTGATGTTTTTAGTTGCTGATTTATTTTGCTCTTGATATTTTTTGTATGACATGAAACTAAAGAAGAAGTTTTTATATTTTGTTGAAATTGAAGTGCACACCATGTGTTTGATAAAATGCTAAGCTGATTGTTTTGTTATTAATGGCCAATTTAATTAGACTGTTGGATGGAGCAAGCAATTTTGGTGTTGAATGTGTGTTTGTAATTCAAATTAAGGCTAAGATCTTTGTTGGTTAGTGACCTAAATTATGATCATAATGGTTTTTAATCTGTTAGACATCTGATAGATATCCAATAGACATCATATATATTTCCTATAAATTTCCAGTATATCTTAGTTTTGGCAGTATTTTTTATGAAATTGTTTTGTTGAAATTGAAGTATACACCATGTATTTGAAAAAAATGCTAAGGTCTATCCCTGTCAATGCTAAGATTTATGCGGTTTATTTTCTTATCTCTATCAATGCACGTTGTATCAAGGGATCCTGAGGTCTATCCCTCTCCTTGTATTTATACTCATATATTTCTCTACTTATATTGCTCTTTTTCCATTGTTTCCGTCTATTGGTGTCCTATAGATATCATATAGATTGCCTTTTTATTTTTCTTGTCTCTAATGGTGTCAGGTAAATCCATCAACTGGCCGTTTGGTATCTGTCACTAGTAACGGGGATGTGTTTTCTGTTGATTTCGATAAGAGAACCTATACCTGCAATGTCTTTCAGATGGACGAGCTTCCAAGCATGCTCTTGATCACATCAAGAAGTTTCACTTGTCTACTTATGATTACTGTTCAGAGTATTATAGGAAGGAAAAAATGGTAGCAGCATATCAAGGAACCATCCACCCGCTGCCATTGAGACATAATTGATTTTTACCTGACGATGTTGTTCAACATATAGTTCTTCCTCCTGATATTAAGCCTAAAGTAGGCAGACTGAGAAAAGAGAGGTGTCATCCCGCATGGAAGAAATCCAAGTCTTCTGTGAAATGCAGTGCTTGTGGAAGAATTAGTTATAATAAACGATCTTGTCGGTGTAAGAAATAAATTTTTTTGTCTTTTATTATGAGTTTGAAATAGCTATTTGATCTTTGATCTCTGTATGCTATAATTTTGTCAAAGGAATTGAGCATTGATGTATCTTTCTTTCCATTTTATTGAATATTGATCATTTTTAGTTGTTGTTTTTTTTACTTTGTTTGAATTAAGTGGTATGCTTTTGCTATCTACTAATAAATGATGTCTATAGGATTTCTATAGGATGTATAATGCTTTTCTATAGGATTTCTATAGCCATTGTATATGATCCCTACTGATTATCAGTGTATTGCGGTGATTCTTGAAAGTTTTTCTAACTTTCTATTTCATGTGTTGAATATGTCTGATATCTACTGTAAGTTTCATACTTTTTCAATTAAATTACGAAACAGATATTGTATTATGGTATAAGAAGACAATTACATAAGGGACATCAATTCCAACTACTTAGATCCCTAATTACACAAGATTTCCAGAATTCAAACATAATTGATCATCAAAGCTATCCCTATTGAATGTCTATTGTGTCGATATATTGCTTGTGGCTCTCAAGTTTGTTTTTTTAGATATTCCCTTCCATGCCTGTATAAGCTCAAAGCTAGCCAACCGTGTTCTGTGGATTTGGCCATCAAACTGATCTAGGATTGGTTTCTGCTCAATCATGTATTCCAAAAAGCTCGACATAAAGATACCGGAATCGCTGTAATTTAATATGAAACAAAATATCAGTATTATAATAAGATATTTTTTATGAAGAATATGTAATAAATTTATCCAAATACTACTTTAATTATAATTATAAAAGGCTTAAGAACAAGTTACACCGTACTTCTAAACAATTACTCATTAATTAAAAAAATTGAACAAATTGAATCCTTGACAATACAATTTATATGTTCTCACATTTCTATTCAATAAAAAGAACAATACAATTCGCAACCCGAAACTACAAGACCTGACAAGGAATTAATAATATGTAAGACTCAGTAGAAATCCAATATTAATCCTATAGACATCCAATTTAAGTCAAATACTCATTAATCAAACTTCAATTTTATATAAAGGAGCTTAACAGTCAGTGTCATTTAAGATTGAACAGATGAGATATTGAGATTTGATGGCATGTATAAGATAGTTATTACGAGCACGCGCACCTCGGGTGGGACTCAGGCGCAAGGCGCTCGAGGCTTAAGGGTCAGCTCCTCGTGGAAGGTCAGGTGAGGCGAGGTTCTCCTTTGTGCGCCTTGGATGCGCCTTTTGCGAAAAAAGATTCATGGAATTAATAATATGTAAAACAAGTGTAAAAGACTCTTCCACCTATTCAATAAAAAGAATAATATAATTCACATTTCCCTCAATTATAGAACCTGATTAGGAATTAATAATATGTAAGAACCTATAGAAATCCAACAGATATCCCATATAAATCCTATAGACATCCAATATGAATCAAATACTCATTAACCAAACTTCATTCAAGCACTTCTACAAACACTTTATATGCACAGTTGCAAGAGCTAATTCAGAACAATTAAATTAGGGGAAATCAAAGAGTCATAAAAGACACAGCAAAGACTCCAAAGGGAAAAGGAATTCAACAAAATCAAGCTAGCATGAAACCTAAACAATGTAAATACAACAAAGAATAGCAATGAATTAATTGATTACCTTAGTAATAGGAGAAATCCATCAAAGATGAAATCCAGGATTAGGAGAGGCAGTGGTGAGTTTGAAGCATAAATTTCGAATATTATCTGAAACTTCACATGGAATCATAGATGTTATCAATCATGAGTAAATATTTATAGCGTTTTCCTGCTTTCATGGTGAAGCACCTTTTTGTTTTGTTTGCATTGCATGACTATTCACTTATGTTTTTTTCTTGCCCATTGCTTTTGTATTTGATGATTAAAGAATTCATTTCACAACTACTCACTTTAATTGAGCACATACCATGATAAGAAATTCATTTCCCCTCTATTTCACAACTGCTTCATAACCATAATGAAAAACCAAAGAAACCCAACAACCATTAAATCACATGAAGAACCCATGACATAATCCCATATCACCGAAACATATAAGTGGCAAGTGGATCAGTAAAGCCATCTATTCACCCATAACAGCAAGCCAGAGAAAAGTCACAAATGTGACAAATACAAAGTATACAAAATATTATTCTAAGCAATCCAAATATTATTCTAAGCAATCCAAATATATCACTGCAAAACCTGACAAGGAATTATTAATATGTAAGAATCAATAGAAATCTAACAGACATCCAATATAAATCCTATAGACATTAATCAGACTTCATTCAGGCAATTCTACAAACACTTCATGTGCACAATTACAAGATATAATTCTGAACCTAATTGGGGGGAAACAATTACTCCTCTCAACAACAGCTTTATGTAAACAATGGAATAAATAGAGATTCGTTACCTCCTCAACTCTATATAAATGGAAACTCAAAATTGAATTTATACAAAACAAATTTCGGTATGCACTTGATTTTTCATGGAGAACATTGAGGCCGTCGAGTTACAACAATTCTCAGATGAGTGGAAGTAGTACTTAAAATCGATAGGGTACCTTGAGAGTCGAAGAAAGCATGCTGATCGGAGGATTTTTGAATTCGTTTTTTTGTTGTGTAATCACGTGAGGGAGAGAGGATACAGTGGAAGAGGTTGTTGTTAATTAATTAGCTTTAAATGTATTTATGAGAATATTTTCCCCTGTTTTGTATGTTTGTGTTATTATTATTTTTTGTTGTGTAATCACGTGAGGGAGAGAGGATACAGTGGAAGAGGTTGTTGTTAATTAATTAGCTTTGAATGTATTTATGAGAATATTTTCCCTGTTTTGTATGTTTGTGTTATTATTATTTTTTGTCCAAATATTCTCCCATGTTTTGTATGTTTGTGTTATTATTATTTTTTGTCCAATTTTTTTTATTTTTTTGTCTATTTATGTAAAAAGCCAAAAAAAATGCAGTCGAATTGTGATTCATCGGGATTTTGGACTTAGTAGTTGGTACTTATTCGCGGGCCGAGCTATCCATCAGGCCTGGATCGAGCCCGCTCAAATGTGTTAGGTTTGAACACTCATTTTATTATAAAGTTCAGTCCAAACCTGAGCCGCAAAAGCCCGAAAATTTATGGGTCATACTTGATTTTTATATAAATACTCAAGTTTAGCTCGAGCTCAACCCGATAAACAAAAATTATATTTATTTTATATTTTAATATTATGTTTAATATTTTTATAGATTTTCATAATTTAACCTACTAAATTTTTAAAATAAAAAAATTTTACTAGACAATGTAATTTTACGCAGTATTTGGACATTTTTTTTATAAAATTTCAATTTAGTTTACAAAATATTAAACAAAAAAATTATTTATGAATCATGGATCTGATTTGGAAATACTTAATAAGTCTGGTCCAAATCTGAAGTTCTAAATCATATATTTATAGTAGGTTTAGTTAATTTTTTAGTTAAACCTGACCAAGTTCGGCCCGCCAAACAAACATGCATAGTTGGTAGTCAAGTGTAAATTATATATTATGATCTATTAAAAAAATTATATTATGATCGAGTTAACTAGAGCAAAAATAATAATGACATGTAAAGTAAAGTAACTAGAAAAATTTGTCTTTTATATATTGGTAGCATATGTTACTTTTAAATAGACCTGTTCACTGTTTGGGTACATGTCCGATTCGATTCGAATCAGTTTAAATGGATTGAATTTGAGCTCTCATTTTTTTGCATAGTCCGGCTGAATTAAAGCCTACAAAAGCTCAAATCAAACCCATTTAAACTGGTTCGGATCGAATTGGGCGGGTACCCGAACAGTGAACAGGTCTATTTAGACATCGAGCCTACAAAAGCTCGATGTTTTATGAGTTGGATTTGATTTTGTTTAAATATGTAAGCTCGGCCCGATGAATAATTATTATATTTATTAAATATTAATATAATATATTTAATAATTGTTTTAAATTTTTATATTTTAATTTATTTAATACTTAGAATAATTCTATCTATTTATTAAATTATTCAAGTACGGAATATGATTATATGTAAGATTTGGACATATTTGTATAAAATTTTATCTTTTTTACTGATTTATTATACCAAAAAATTAGAAAAAATCTATTTATGGGTTTTAGGCCGGGCTTCGACCCTAGCCTAGCCCGAGCTGGAATTTTAAAGTGAGGACCGAGCTAGACTTGAGTTAATATTTTTAGTCAGAAGTCCAATTAAACAGAACCAAACCTGACCCGATCTTTAATCCTGCCCGACGAACATATCTACTTTTAAATATCATATTATTGTTATTAATATAATTTTTAGTTATTTTGGTACAAAAAGTCATCAATAATATATAAAAGTCATCAACAATGTATAATAGCCCAACTAAGTGTAATAAGTTAATTTCAAAATTTTCAAAACTACTATGTTTACGGATGGTTAAGCAACTGGTTTATGCCTTCAATGATATATGTTAACTTCTAATTAGTTTAACTTTTTAAAAATTTCAAATCGGATGTGACAATTTAGTGCAATTTAATTGTAAGAGTTCAATTTTTTTATATGTTTAATGCAATTTTTTTTAAAATAAAGATTGACAAGACTCACAATGTTTTTCAATGCAATAGCTCGATACGACATATTCTGCGGTTACTTTTTTTAAGCATTACTTTACGTATTTTTCTATTTAATTAAAATAACCACAACTCATTATATAGTAGAAAAGTGCAAGATAATAAATATTTTGTTAAAAACAAATAACCATAAGATGCACCATTCATTACACATAAGAATTCTTGAAATAACCTATTCCTTATACTAAATCACCAAAATCGTAATCACAACATATAATTTTTTTTTGTACTTATACTTCATTTATATATATAATATACTAACAAAACTTAACATTCGGTTTATAATACTTATAGCATCATATCCTATTACAACAAATGTGTACAAAACAAAAACCAAAACCCGACCACTTTCTATACTATATGCTTGTCATGTGAGGAGAGGGAGCGAGATGGAACATAGCCAACTAATCTTTCATCCATGATATCTACAGATAATGAGCTTCTAGTACAAACTTTATCAGCTCTGAAAAATTTAGCGCTTTATATGAGGCGCAACTCAATGAATATAAACAATCTATGAATTTAGCAAATCACATATATACATTAACAAATTCAATATACAGTCACACTTATATGAGAATGAATGAATCGGTTATTTAATTGTTGTGACATTTCCAGCCAAACTCTTGCCCCGGGATACATGTAACATTTGTAACAATTGACAATTGATTTGCTGGCCAGCTATGTAACAATTGGTTGACCTTTCGGTCCAGATAAACAATTGGCTGACCATATAGGTCCAGTTGAACAGAACATGTATTGCAATGTTTGATCGGCTATGTCACAACGTCTCTTTTACTTTTCATATATTCAAGTGCAAATGTCTGTTATACGAATTATTGAACTTACAATTAGCATATACTAATACAAATGAATATATATTCCACATATATATATCATATAAAACGAGCACATCAAATGCAATACTCAATTATACTCCACCAATAATTCACATTAAACCATTCACTAATATTCACGTATAGCCATAATTCACATATCAATATCATCTCAACACAACTTACATTTCATATCAAATATGATCACACAACATATCATTACAATTCAAATACAATTTCAAATCAAAACAATTCATTATCACTCAAATTCACATTAAGACAATTCACACAAAATATATCAAATTTAACCTCACATCAATACAATTCATATCACATTCACATATTCATACAATTAACACATCAACACATTTCACCCATATATTCATATCATGTTTATACTCACAGATTATCCGAGCTAATTCTCTCGAAAATGACTTGGACATTCCTCTGGAATCCCTTCACTGTTTTGAATAACATAAATTCATATAAAATATAAACATATACATCTTATTTCCTTTTGTATATATAAAAAGATTGACATAAACTAGAATAGAATTACTATCTCCGTGACCTTGCTGAGTATAACCGATCATATCTCTCAAAGTACTCGACCATATGACCTGATTCCAGTTTCATTTTACTTTTAACACATAGCTTTATAACATATCAAAATTTCATAATTTTCTGATTACTTTTCCATTTATTGGGAATTTGATATTTTGAACTCCAATTCTGTCCTGCTTTTCCTGAACTTAGAACCAGTATCCTTGTGACCTCACTTTACTTCAAAATTCATAACTTTCAACTCACTAACTCAATTGCTCTGATTCTTCTTTTGTTCAATTTCTAATACACAATTCCATAACATACTGAAACCTTAAAATTTTCAAAGCCTTATACGATTTATAGTGAATTTTCCTTCAATGCCCTGTTTCAACCCATTCTACCTAGACAACATCGTAATAAAACGAGTATAACTCTCTCTACACAACATAAATCTACCTGATTCTTTTTCCTAGTTAAAATATACACATAAGGGAATAACATATCAAAAAATCAGAATATTCTAAGCAATATAACAATCGCAGATTAATTTTGAAAGTCACCCTATCTCTTTGATCATTCAATTCTGCACACTCCATCTTATAAAAATTATATCTATTGATCTACTCATCTAAAAATCCCCAAATTTTACAGAAGAAATCTAGAGATGTAGAGAATCAATTCATCTTTTTGTCATAACCTCAAATTCTATCTCTAACATCTCAAAAATTATATTACAAAATCATTTATATACCTGATTCTTCCTCTCTCTTTGTTCTTCTTCTTCTCTTCTACTCCTACCCTTACATATTCTGAGTTTTTCTTTGTTTCATAGTTGATTTCAGATACTTATCACTTCCACAATTATATATTGGCTAAAATGGCCATTTTGCCCCTTTTTTCATTATATAATACTTACACTTATACTATACTTATAATTATACCAATAATAAACATCCCAAGTACTAATTTAATTACCAATTATAATTTCTACTTTTATCTTCACAAAATTTCAAATCCCTTTTATATATTTAAGTGTATATATATATATATATATATCTAATATATTTTAAACCAAATATACCAAAATTAATATATTTATACTTCATCTAATAATTTCTAATATGTATGCATAAATGACTAAAATGATGTGTTAAATGGGATGTTACAATTCTCCCCTCCTTAAAGAATTTCGTCCTCGAAATTAAATAGTTGTATCTGAAAAATATGAATAGTCTTTTCTCATCTGTTCTTCTGTTTCTCAAGTAACTTCTTCCACTAAATGACTTCTCCAAAGTACTTTGACAAATGGTATTTCTTTGTTTCGTAGTTGTTTGGTCTTTATATCCCTATAATCTCCACGGGTTCCTCTACATAACTCAAATTATGTGAAATTTCTAATTCTTGATCATCGAGTACATGTTTGGGGTCTTACCGATACTTCCTTAACATGCTAACATGAAAAATATTGTGCATTTCAACTAATTCTTAAGGTAATGCCGATCTATAAACAAATAGACTAACTTTCTCAAGAATTTCATAAGGTCCTATATACTGTGTACTTAGCTTTCCTTTCTTTATGAATCTCAATATGTCTTTCCAAGGTGATAGCTATACTTAATCCTATAGTGAATTTTTTCATTTGTTTCAAAACTATACTTAATCCAGGTTCATATTCTTCATTACCTTACTGACTTTAAAAATTCATATCGCTTACAATACAAAACCAAATGATTTTGTTCTTATCTCGTTTTCTTTGTAACACACATGACTATAACATACTTAAATTTCGCAACCATCTGATTAGCATACAATTTATACTGAATTTTTCTTTTACTTCCTGAATCTGTCCCATTTCACATGTACAATGCCTAGTAAAATGACTACAACTTTTTCTATATAACCTCAAATGACCTAATTACAATTCTCTTTCATATTTTGAACCATAATTCTATCTCTAATATCAAGAAAATCGTATAACAAGTTCAGCCACTTACTTGATTCCCTTTACTTCCCTATCTCTTCTTTTGCTATTCTTGTTCCTCCAATACATTTTCTGAATCTTCTAAAGGTTTTGTAGAGTTTAATATCAGATTTTTCATCTATCTTATCTCTCAAATTAATCTTATAAAATACCCTGGCTCCTTAGAATTAATCAAATAAATCACCAATGTGAGGTAAAGAATATTTGTTTTTCATAGTGTCTCAATTCAACTTCCTATAATTAATGTGTAGTACTATCCTTCTTATTGATAAATAATACTGAAGCACCTCAAGGAGACACACTGGTTCTTATAAAACCCTTATTGCAAGAATAAGACAAGTAGGCACTACCTTACATTGACCTTGAAAAACAACTCTTGACTGACTTAACGACTCTAAATTAACTTCTTTGGTAAAACAATCGGTAATGATACGATGCTTTATCAACTAATTCAAACCCAATATCACATAAAAATCTTTAGTATTTCATCTAATCAGATTAGCTACTAACACTGCTTTATCAATTAGAGTGAACAATTTCGTACACTTGATTTAGAACAATCAATTCACTTAAAAGAATTCTTTTGAATCATATTGTATCATTCTTCTTCTATTCATCAAGTATCATTTCCCTTTGAGCAAATGGTGGAGACCCTTGTAACACAAAGCCTCTTGACGTACATTTGATGCACGTGAATGTACATATGATCCTATAAGTGGCGTTTGGTTTGTTCCTCTCTCCTCAGGTTAACATTTTCATCAACCATATATAAAGGTGATATTATGCACAATCCTAACATGTATTAAATTTTATGTGTGTATGCATATGATGCCCCTGTGATCATATCCCTGCTCTGATACCAACTGAAATAACCTATTCCTTATACTAAATCACCAAAATCGTAATCACAACATATAATTTTTTTTGTACTTATACTTCATTTATATATATAATGTACTAACAAAACTTAACGTTCGGTTTATAATACTTATAGCATCATATCCTATTATAACAAATGTGTACAAAATAAAAACCAAAACCCGACCACTTTCTATACAATATGCTTATCATGTGAGGAGAGGGAGCGAGATAGAACACAGCCAACTAATCTTTCCTCATTTAAATTCTTAAAATAATAATATTTTATTATTACTATTATTATTATATTAATTTATTTATATCATCTTTAAAAAAATTAATAAAAGATTTTAAAAAACAAAAGTATATTAATATTATATTCCTTTTCCAGAGTAGAAATTTCCATCTTAAAAAATCTCCATAAAAAAATAATATGGGTGTGTTTGGAATCAATTCCTTGAGGGAATTGAAAAGAATTGAACTGAATTCTTTGATAGAATTCAATTGAATTCATTTTCTCACTTTAAATTTCTTGTTTGGAAACTTCTTGTACATGAAGGAATTCAATTGATTTTCAAATAATTTGTTCTAAGTTGTTACCAAAATTATCCTTCTTCTACAACATGTGTTCTTAAATGTTTAATAAAAAAATATAGTTATTGGACTGCCCAAATGGGTCGCTAAGGGTCCAGAAATGTAGAAATATGTTATGAGACCCAGTTTCGTAAAAAATCAAGAAATTTTTTTAAAAATTAGGAAATATTCGAAAAATAAAAATAAATTCAGTGCAAGAATTTTTCAAAAAACGTTTCTGGAAGGGCCAAAAAATGTGAAAATACATTTCGGGTCTCGATTTCGTAAAAAATTGAAAAATCCCAAAAAATTATGAAATGTCCGAAAAATAAAGGAAATAAATTTGGTACAAGAATCAGAAAATATTTCCGGAAGGGCCCGAAAATGTGAAAATACGTTTTGAGGCCTAATTTCGTAAAATATCGAAAAATCCTCAAAAATTATGAAATGTTCGGAAAATAAATTCAGTGCAAAAAATTTTTTGAAAATGTTTCTGGAAGGGCCCGAAAATGTGAAAATACGGTTCGAGTCCCGGTTTCTTAAAATATCGAAAAATCCTCAAAAATTATGAAATGTCCGAAAAATAAATTCAGTCCAAAAAAATTTCAAAAAATGTTTCTGGAAGGGCTCAAAAATGTGAAAATATATTTCGAGGCCTGGTTTCATAAAGTATCGATATTTTTTCAGAAACATTTTTGGGTACTTCCAGAAACATTTTCTGAAAATTTCTTATGCCGAATTTATTTTCTTTATTTTTGGATATTTTATAATTTTTTTGATTTTTTGATTTTATACAAAACTGGGCCTCGAAACGTATTTTCACGTTTTCGGGCCCTTCCAGAAACATTTTCTGAAAAATTCTTGAACCAAAATTATTTTCTTTATTTTTCGGATATTTCATAATTTTTTGAGATTTTTCAATTTTTTATGAAACCGGACCCCAAAACGTATTATCACATTTTCGGGCCATTCAAGAAACATTCTTTGAAAAATTCTTGAACCAAAATTATTTTCTTTATTTTTCGGATATTTCATAATTTTTGGGATTTTTCGATTTTTTACGGAACCGTATCCCGAAATGTATTTTCACATTTTCGGGCCTTTCAGAAACATTTTCTGAAAAATTCTTGGACACAATTTATTTTCTTTATTTTTCGAACATTTCATAATATTTTGAGATCTTTTGATTTTTTATGAAAACGGGCCCCGAAACATTTTTTCAAATTTTTGGGCCCTTTCAGAAACATTTTCTAAAAAATTCTTAAACAAAATTTATTTTCTCTATTTTTCGGAAATTTCATAATTTTTTGGGATTTTTCGATTTTTTTAGGAAAACGAGCCTCGAAATATATTTTCACATTTTCGGTATCTTCCAAAAACATTTTCTGAAAAATTCTTGCACCAAATTTATTTTTTAGTTTTTTCAGACATCTTATAATTTTTGGGATTTTTCAATTTTTTTATGAAACTAGGCCACGAAACATAATTTCATATTTTCGGGCCCTTCTAGAAATATTTTCTAAAAAATTCTTGTACCAAATTTATTTTCTTTATTTTCTAGATATTTCATAATTTTTTGGAATTTTTTAATTTTTTACGAAATCGAACCCCGAAACGTATTTTCACATTTTTTGGCCCATACATAAACATTTTCTATAAATTTTCTGCACCAAATTTATTTTCTTTATATGTAAAAGTTAGAGGGACTTAAATAAATTTTGTCAAGTTTTTTCAAAATTCATTGTAGAAGATGGTGTTTTTGGTTGAATTAAAATTATAGGGATTTAAAAAAAGTTTTGTCAAGGTTTTTTTAAAAATTTGATAGTTTATACCACATGTTATTCACTCATGTGAAGGATTATATAATAAAAATAATATCCAAAAGCTTAGCCCAAATAAAATCTATCAAAATCATACAACTTTTAACAAAATTTCTATTCTATACATTTATAAAAATTCAAATCTTACATAATTTAAATTTAATTAATATTTTTTTTAATTTTAAATAAAAAAATTTAATAAAATAAATTTAAAACGCACTTTGAGCTAGTCATTCCCCATGGTTGGATTAAAAACTACATCATGGTATGGTGGAGTGGAATGAACATGAAACGGTGAAGCCGCGGAAGAAATGAGCGAAAGCAGAAGTGCAGAAACAGCTCCCCTGTCCCAATTACAGCCGTAAAGGGACGGCGGACCAACCTTCCCAAAACGCTGCATACGGCGGCCTGAGTGGCAATGAATGCCATAGTATGATTCGGCGGAGTCTGCGAAGTATTATTGTTTACTTGCTCTCCTTTAATCCCCCACTTTTCATAACTCTCACTAGGGTTTAGGGTTTTCGCATTTTGGGGTATATTGAATTCAGTAAGTTACCAGGTCCGTTTACTGAATACCCCTTCTTCTCTTTGTATGTAAGATCCGATGGTCAAATTCTTGAGAGAGAATATGGATAAAGCAGGGTGTAGAGTTGGTGACAATTTCATCAAGGCTGTTGATTGCGACAGGAATATCAGTGGTGGTTATATGCCTGGTAAAGGGGTAAGTATTGCTTGCTTTATTCATCTCCTGCAATTGACTGCTAATTTTGTGACTACATCGTTTTTATATTGCAAGTGATTACAAATTAACTGAATTGGAAGTGTAGAGTGTGATTCCTGGTAATTAATATGTCGAAAAAGGTTTCATTGTGAAGTATGTAAAGGTTTTCCGGAAATTAGTGATGTAGATCATAGCGTTTTCATTATTGGTGAGATGAAACTCACAATGATATTGTTTGGTAATTTGTATAAATATTTCTGTCGGTGTCCTCCCTGTAGTTTTCAATTTGTTTTCCACCCTCCTTGAACTATATTTCTGTCAATTTGTGTGCTTTCATCCCTTGATTTGTGGCGAAAGTTACTTTCTATTCTTTTGTTTGTTTTCTGGTTTTGCCAGATAATAGTGTGCTGTAATCACATGAACTTGCAAGATGATGTAAACCAAGTGGTTATACATGAGCTTATTCATGCTTATGATGAATGTCGTGCTAAGAACTTGAAGTGGTCTACTTGTGCTCATCAAGCCTGTAGTGAGGTGGAGATTACTGTTGTCACTTCCAATTTCCAACTGTTTTATGCAATTTGTTTTTGGTATTTGTCCATTTTACTGTATTTTCAATTCATAATATCTAATTTTTGTACTATTCACTGATACAGATTCGTGCTAACAATCTGAGTGGAGATTGCCACTTTAAAAGGGAATTGATGCGTGGTTACTTGACTCTCATGAATCTTAGAGATCACGGACAAGTGGGTTTTTGATACCCTATAAAAGCTCTTAATTCTTATACAAAGTCAAAATCTTGTTTGTTATGTTCCTGCTTTTCTAGTTTAGTCCTAAATATCATTCATTGAGATTTGAAAGGATTATATCTCTATGAATAGCATGGATTAAAATTTTGTTGAGTCAGATTCTTAGCAGCATTGCTGTTCCTTTTAACTTTCAAATGACCTCTGCATAACGCATTAAGGTGTCTAATAGGATGTGGTAATTGAATGCTAGGGGACTCAGTATATGAAGTTTGAACACCCAAAGTTTCTTTTCAACTAACTCTGTTAGTAGCAGAGAATCATTGTTTGTTTCCTTGGTTTTGATTTGATTAGGGGTGCTGAAAAATAGCTGTTTATAATGGACAGATTGTAGTAATATATAGTTCATATATTAGGTCCAGGCCCCAATTATGTTATTCAAAGATCAAGTAACTTGACTAACTTCATAGTAGTATTTATTATGCATTGGTTTATCAGAAAGTGATGTTCTTTAAGTTCTTTTAAAAAAAATTATTAGTGACACATCTTCTAATACATGCATCTTGATCCAATAGTAATATTTTCCTAGCGTCAAATTGTAGAACAAAAGGCCATTTCACCAAGATCTTATGTTTCTAGAGTCAGTTTAATCCTTCTAGCCATTTCACCTAAATCTTATGTTTCTAGAGTCGGTTCTTCTAGCTATTGAGTTGGATCCATTGTGTCTCATGGTTTAATCTCTATATGCATTCTACAAGTTATGAAGTCCCTGACTAGTGATATTTAGGTTTTCAGCCTAGAACGTGTTTTCAGCTCAGCATCAGGAATTAAATGAATGGGCGTTATTAAATATAGAATAAATCTTGTTTAGGCTGTTTGTTTGAGCTTTAGGTGGGCAAGGACTGATTTATTTGCAATCGATCTGTTGGAGGGGCCAAAAACTCATGTTTCATCTGATTTGAGTGCTAGATTCTAGTTGTTCTGATGTCATCCATATTTTTATACATGATGCTTTGTGGAAGCGGGAATATGAAGATTTCAGTGGGTATAGCAAGCCTTTGGTGTTTAAAGAAGAGAACATAAATAAAAAGTGATGCATTGAATTAGATCTGTCCACACTCCACAGAGACCTGGCCCTAACCTAATTTCTCTGAGAAATGAGAATGAACATAAGAAGCACTGACAGCTGGTACCCCCTTGTTATATGTTTCCTGTTCTTATCGCATATTCGTTGTTTGTCAGCCATTTAATATGTAGTGGAAGCTTAATTAATCTGAGGAATTTTTGCCCTCAAATTGCACTTCATACCTTTTTTGATTTTTAAGTGATTTTGTTCTACGTTGACACTTCAATAAGATCTCTGAACTTTTCAAGTCTTAATTTTGAAGGAATGTGTGAGAAGAAGAGCGATGCTATCGGTGACAGCCAACCCAAAATGCTCAGAAGCTGCTTCGAAGGATGCAATTGATGCCGTCTGGGATATCTGCTACAATGATACTGCGCCTTTTGATAGAGCTCCTTGAGATATGCCCTAAAAAATTCTCTTTATCTTTGAAATAGCTACAAAGAAACATTGTTATTGTTGGCACGGAACAATGCCAAAAGGATCTTTCTATTTATGAGCATTACCCTGATGTCTATTTATTCTACTGATTTCGTAATCTGTTTTGAGACTGACCAACCATAACCTCGATCTTGTAGTTTGGCTTGTCAGTTTTGTATCCAGTTGGCTGGTAATAGTTGGAATTATTGAATTCAAATACATACGTTAAAACTAGAAAATAAAGTCGAGAAAGAAATATGACAGGAATTCGTAAGGGGCTCCTCACACAGGGCGTGGGGTCCTGCGCCTCGCCATACCTCAGGCGAGTTAGCGTACTAGGGGTGTGCCCCTTTTGGTGTGCGCCTCATTGCGCTTCAAGAAAACTTTGTTAAGGCTTTAATTTACTCTAATATGTGTTCTTTATCCATTTTTAGGAGTTTTGTAATAATCAAGGCTAGATATTCCTATTTAATTAATTGAAGGCTAGATAATCCTAAAGCAATATGTAAATTTTACATATATACGTACATCTAACAATTCTGTTAGTTTTTTTTTGGTGTTGTTATTGATTTAACTTCACTTTTGAAGCAAATATTTTTTTCAAATTTTTTGCGCCTACCCTACATTAGGCGCACGCCTAGTGCCTTGACCACAATGAATATTATTATATTAAAGCTTAGCCAACCAATTGTTGCTGAAGGCATATGGGTTTCTTACGTTCTTCACTTTTCTGAAACATCTACATATTTGTTGCTGTTTGTTAGCCTCGATGAGGTAATTCTAATTAGTGGATATTAATCAACTATGTCATTTTCAAAGTTCATTTTCATGTTGTTAGTTGTATAGCTTGAATATATTAATTTTTTTTTAACGAGTTCATTGAAAGCAGAGAAACTTTACATTAGAATGTCAAGTTTTAAGTTATTAATATTATCATTATGAAGCAGCAAATTTAGGTTATATGGCGAATTTGAACATTTAGTAGTTGAACCATATTGATTGCATATCTGCAATGCAAATGGGAATAACTTGAATTAGTTTCAGTGGTCTATCTACATATGTGTAAACACTTCATAGAAAGACAAAAACAAAATAAAAATATAAGTACGAAGATAGCTCCCCCTGTTCGTTTGCTGCTAGACCACTTTACTCAGGTAACTTGGCTATTGGTGCTACTATTTTTGTGCATGGTTTGATGAGTACAGAAAGGCTCGAGTTATATGTGCAGGTGGAATGGGACCCCGGTACCGAAAAGTGGGTGGAAGAGAGAAGTTGGTGCTGAAGCCTTTTTGGTGTTCTGAGGATTATAGTTTACGGGGAAGGCGAAATCTGAGCACCATTTTTGATTTGTAGGATATATATTCCATAGAATTGAAGAAAAATGAATGAAAAAAGGCTAAATATGGTATAATCCAGTTCATGGACAAATTGGTTCGTTTTTGCCAAGTTCAGATAGCAAGTTGGAACTTTTGAAAGTTCAGGATGACATCTTGTTTTTCATGTCAAGTTCGGGGGGGCAAAAAATAGAAAAATAGGCAAAGCAATACTTAAACAAAATAACCATAAAATATGCAGTATTGAACTACTCCCTCCATTTTCAAAAGTTTGACACTCTAACCTAGGGGTGTTAACAAGCCCAGTGGCTCGCAAACAATTCGAGATTCGGCTTGGTTAAAGCTCGGTCAGAGTTTGACTCTATAGAGCTCGACTCAAGTTCAGGATCGGTTCGAGATATTAACAAACCAAATCAAGCTTCTAAGGTTCGGCTCGAAAGCTCGTAAAAATGTTCGTATAATTTTTGTAGTTAATAAATTAGTGAAAAACAAATTAATTATATATAATTGGTGAGTAATAATTATTTATTTATGATAATTATTCGTAAAATAATGATTTAAAATAACTTGTCACTTCTTTGCAAGATTTGTGATGAATATGGAATTGCATAGGATATAACATAGAAATAGATGAAATGAGAGTGATTATGGATCATGGTAAAAATATTATGATGTTAGTTTAAATTTTTTAAAATTATGTATTTCTTTAAGCGCGAATAAATTGCGTTACTTTTTTTGGAAATGTATTTATCGATATTTTTTTGAAAAAGTGTAACAAAATGTCATATTATTGATGCAATCATTTTTTCAAAAAAGTGTTGCCATAAATCAGTTTTAATCATCGAAGTTGAAACAATTAGGGGCAACACTTTTATTTTGTGTTGCAATAGTGCATATATGTTAGGGCTCGTTTAAGCTTGCGAACTCGAGCCGAGCTTCATTTTTGTAAGCTCGACGAGCTTCGAGCCGAGCTCGAGCAAATATGTTCACGAGCCGAGCCGAGCCTTGCACTATTCGGTCTCGGTCTCGTTAACACCCCTACTCTAACCGAATCATCAAAACCAATGAAATATTCGTTACACTATTAAAATGACTAATTTATCCTTTATATTTTACATAAAAATTCTTTTTCTTCCTAGTTACTAGTCATAATCAATTATCTCTCTCCTAATTAATACAAGGATAAATTAGGAAAACTACGATAAAAAAATGCAATAAAATTCTAAAATATCAAACTTTTAAAAAAATAAAAAAAGTCAAAATGTCAAACTTTTAGAAATGGATGGAGTATTAAATTAAAAAGCATTGTTTCTAAAAAAAACATTGTAATCATGTCAATATTTAATTTTTTTTGGAATAAAATTGCATTAATTAAAAAAAAAATTCCACCCCTAGTGCTGCTAGAAATTACAAGTTCATTATTAATCATTGGGCTAACACTACCACAACCCCATATATATTTACTTGATATAATTATTAGTATTATATGGCATATAAACCTACAAATCGAGTACGGCTATTAAAAAACCAAAAAACATTCAAAAAAGTTTAAAAAACTTTTCCCGTAAGTCATTAGTTACAATGTTCAAAAATAATAAATTTAATTAACTAAAAAATTACTGGCCAAAATTCTGCATATTAATGACAAAATCTAGATAATTACAATATCCAATAAATTCGGTCAAATCCTTGAAATAATCATTGAAAGTGAGGTAAAAATAGGTAACTAATTACCATAATTAACCAAATACAAGAGCCATTAATTTTCCTCTAATCCTTCACCTATTTATCAACCCTTTCTTATATCCTTTTTCCATGCAGTATTTCTCTATATGTTCTAGGGAGATACTGCATTCTTTTTTTAATTTCTTTTATTATCCTCGATAAAAAGAAAACCAAAAAAAAGAAACTATAACCGAAAACCCTTTACAAACCAAATAAATTACAAAAATGGCACGCCAGGTTCTCGTCCTCGCTCTCATTTTCGTCGCCATTATTGGGGCATATGCCGCGGAGGCAGCGACACCAGCCCCGCCGGCGAAATCAAAATCGGATAATGGTTCTAAAGCTCCGGCCAAGTCACCTGATAAAGGCAATGCTACCGCTCCCGCTCCCGCCGATGATCCCGAAGATAACGACGATTCCTCGGCCGATGCTCCTGCAGATTCTAAATCCGCCGCTGAAGCTCCAAAAGATTCTTCCGACGAAGCTCCTAAAAATTCATCGGCCGGCGATGCTCCTGCTCCGTCGGATTCCGGCGAATCTGCGGCCAGCCCTGCTTCAGCTCCGGCTGCTGATTCCGCTTCTCCTCCGCCGCCGGAAGATAATGCTGCTGCTGGACCGGTTGCTGATACTCCTGCTGATGCTCCGGGCGATGCTAGTGGTGGCTCCGTCGTCAAGGTCTCTGCTTTGGCTGCTGTTGCCGTCGCTACCGTTGGGTTGTTGTTTTAAATTTCTTTGATGGAAAGGGAGGGAATTTCATTTTAATTTAATTTGCAATTAAAAAGGAGTGATCTCTTTTTTTAATTAATTTTAATTTTAAAAACTATTTTATTATTTCATTATTTTTTCCCTGTGTCCCTTGCCTGCAGAGATTATACATCTTCGATTTTTTGTCACTATGATAAAATAGTTACCGGGAATAAAAGATTGCTCCAATTCATTCACGACAAATTGTTGATTTTTTTTTGTCCCTTTTTATTCATTTTTCGCAATTTATATTTGCAACGATATAGTTTCCACTTTTAATTACTTTTTTTTAATATTTATAAGTATCTTTATTAAAATAATCTTGTTTGAGGTTTAACAATTATATTTCTGTGGCAGATTACAGTATATAAAGTATATTTAGAGAAATTTTACGTTACAAGTCTCAATTTGTTTAAACAATACTCCCTCCGTTTTTTTAAACTGTCATTCTAGAGCCAAACACATTTTTTTTAATAAGTATCACTTTTAAATTTCAATATAATTGTTTAATCATTTTGCTCTTATTTAATGCATATTTTAAATGATAAAAAAAATAAAAATGGTCAATCATCTTATCAAACAATTATTAGTGTTATGGATATTTTAGTACTTTTATTATCCTAATTAATGTTTTTTTATATGTACAAACTTATTCAAAGCGACAGTTAAAAAAACAGAGTAAAAACAATGTGTAGTTGCATTGTTTTGGAAATGATGATTTTTGTATGTTTATCTAGTTCGAAACAAGTAGTTTATAGTTACCAACAAAGTGTAGCTCAGTTGGCAACATAAGTTAAGTAACTTGAAGGAGAACAAGGTTTGAATCCCACTAAATACACTTAATAGGAGGGATGAAGAGCTAGTCTTTTGATTTTTAATTTTTTAATTTTTGAAAAAATGCTAGCTAGCTAGTCTTTATTATTTTTCACAGATAAACCTCACCTATGTTTACATCAATATAAAAACAATTGAAGTATCAAAGAAATTAACAACCAAAATTTAATTCAGTAGTACTCTTTTCGTCTTTTTTTACTTCCTCCGATTCCGAAAACTAGTCGCTTTAGAAAAATTCACAAATTTTAAGAAATAATAAATGAAGGGTATAAAATTACTTGTTTACCCTTATATTAGCATTAATTGAGTAATATGTGTATTGAGATTGAGCCACCATTAATAAGGGTATAAGAGGGAGAAATGAGTAAAAGTTTACATTGAAAATAGAGAATGACAAGTAAAAAGAGCAAATGAAAAGTGTGTAGAGTGACTAATTTTTGAAACTGGAGGGAGTAACTCTCATTTGGCAAGCGTGTCAATATCAAGACAATATTAATTAGGATAATAAAAGTATTAATATACCCCTAATACTAAAAAATATTTTAAAAGATGATTGATTTTTGTTATGTTTATCATTTATAACGTTGTATTAAATAATGATAAGATAAGAAAGATGTTCAAATAATTTACATTGAAATATGAAAATAACACTTATTTAAAAAAATTTGATTGGCTCCAAAATAACACTTAATAAAAAATCGGGGCTTTTTATGTAAATGTACAGAAATTAAAGTTTCCTTTCACCCCAACTTTGGCCAATAACTTTTTCTAACCAAACAAGTTTTAAAATACCCAAACATACGTTCCAAATCAAATGTTTCATCTTCCTTACTCCTCACTCTCTTTAGCGTTCAAAATTCTCGATCTCCCATCTAACAGCAACGGTCTCGACTCAAGAACTTATTTAACAGCAACGATCTCGACTCAAGAACTCATATAACAGCAACGATCTCCTTCATTCCTAACAGCAACATTCTCCTTCGCGATTTCTCACAGTTCAGGTTAGGTTTTTTGTTGAATTATTTTGGTGTTTCACTAGGTTTTTCTCTATTTTTGAATTTGATTTGATTTTCGTTTTGAATCTCTGATTTGATTCGATTATCTGGATCGAGTTATTTGTTTTCAGATTTGTTAGATAAAACGTTGAATCCCAGATTTGATTCGGTTATCTCTGATTTGTTTTCAGATTTGAATCTATGTTAGATATAAAGAGTTTGCACATAAGGTGTTTGATGAATTGTCTGAGTGGTGGTGAGATTGTTAGTATAGAGTTCCTAGAGTTTTGTTTACAAGTTCATCAAGCTTTGATTTGATTCACAACTTATTTGTTTGATTCGACTTTTTGAATTTATATTTTGAATGATAACAATCAAAGATATTGATGTGTTTTTATCAAATTTGTATTTGATCGTGCATTTTCGTTTTTTTACGTATCCGACAGTTATCTGATATTTACCTGGTAAGAAACTGATAGTTTTCTAAATTCGCAATATTCATGAAGCTGGTAGGCAAGTGGTATATATCTGGTACGAACCTGGTAGAAACCTTATATTTCATTGGAAATTTGTTCAATCCATCAAGTTTATGTTTGTAACTTATTTCTACCATATTCCATATGTAACATCCCATTTCACACATCATTTTAGTCATTTATGCATATATATATTAGAAATTATTAGATGAAGTATAAATATATAATAAATATATTATTTTTGGTATATTTGGTTTAAAATATTTTAGATATATACATATATACACTTAAATATATAAAAAGGGATTTGAAATTTTGTGAGGATAAAAGTAGAAATCATAGTTGGTAATTAAATTAGTACTTGAGTTTTTATTATTGGTATAAGTATAGTATAGTATAAGTGTAAGTATTATATAATGAAAAAGAAGGGCAAAATGGTCATTTTAGCCTATAGATAATTGTGGAAGTGATAAGGAAGAGATAAATATCTGAAATCAACCATCAAAGAAAGAAAAATTCAGAATATGAAAGGGGTAGGAGTAGAAGAGAAGAAGAAGAACAAAGAGAGAGGAAGGATCAAGTATGTATATGATATTGTAATATGATTTTTGAGATGTTAGAGATAGAATTTGAGGTTATGACAAAAAGAAGAATTGATTCTCTACATCTCTAGATTACTTCTGTAAAATTTGGGAATTTTTAGATGAGTAGATCAATAGCTATGATTTTTATAAGATGAAGTGTGCAGAATTGGATGATCAAAGAGATAGGGTGATTTTCAAAATTAATCTGGGATTGTTATACTAGTTATAAAATTCTGATTTTTTGATATGTTATTCCCTTATGTGTATAGTTTAAGTAGGAAAAAGAATCAAGTCTATTCATGTTGTGTAGAGAGAGTTATACTCGTTTTATTACATTGCTGTCCAGGTAAAGCGGGACTGAAATAGGTTTTGATGGAAAATTCCCTATAAATCGTATAAGACTCTAAATTTTTTGAGGTTTTAGTATGTTATAGCTTTGTGTATTTGAGTAGAATAAAAGAAGAATCAGATCATTTGGTGAAGTGAATTGAAAGTTATGAATTTTGAAGTGAAGTGAGGTCATAAGAACACTAGTTCTAAGTGCAGAAAACAGGACAGATTTAAAGTTTAAAATACAAAATTCATAATAAATGGAAAAGTGATAAAAAAATTATGAAATTTTGATATGTTATAAAGATATGAGTTAAGAGTAAAATGAAACTAGAATCAGGTTATTTGGTTGAGTACTTTGAGAGATATGATTGATTAAAGTGAGTAAAGTTATATAGATAGAAATTCTAGTTTATGTTAATCTTTATATATATACAAAAAAGAAATAAGATGTATATGTATGTTTATATTTCACATGAATTTATGTTATAGGAGCTCAAAACCGTGAAGGGATTCTAGAGGAATGTCCAAGTTATTTCCGAGAGAATTAGCTCGGATAATCTGTGAGTATAAACATGATATGAATATATGGGTGAAATGTGTTGATGTGTTAATTGTATGAATATGTGAATGTGATATGAATTGTTTTGATATGAAATTGTGTGAGAAATATGTTAATATGTGTCATTTGAATATGATAATGGATTGAATTCTTAAGTGAAGTGAATTAGTGCATATATGAATTATTAGTAGAGTATAATTGAGTATTGCATTTGATATGCTGGATTTATATGATATATGTATGTGGAATATATGTTCATTTGTATTAGTATATGCTAATTGTAAGTTCAATGATTCGTATAACAGACTTTTGCACTTGAATATATGAAAAGTAAAAAAGACGTTGTGACATAGCCGATCAAACATTGCAATACATGTTCTGTTCAACTGGACCTATATGGTCAACCAATTGCAATATCTGACAAATGGACCGAAAGGTCAACCAATTGTTTATCTGGACCGAAAGGTCAACCAATTGTTACATAGCTGGCCAGCAAATCAATTGACAATTGTTACAAATGTTACATGTATCCCGGGGCAATAGTTTGGCTGGTGTTGTCACAATAATTAAATAATCGGTCCATTCATTCTCAAATAAGTGTGACTGTATATTGAATTTGTTAATGTATATATGTTATTTGCTATATTGAATTTGTAATGTGTGTATATATGTGATTTGCTAAATTCATAGATTGTTTATATTCACTGAATTGCGCCTCATATAAAGCGCTAAATTTTTCAAAGTCGATAAAGTTTGTACTAGAAGCTCATTACCTGTAGATATCATCGACGGAAGATTGGTTGGCTTTGTTCCATCTTACTCCCTCTCCTCACAAAACAAGCATATAGAATAGAAGGTGGTTGGGTTTTAATTTTCTTTGTATAAGATTGTTTTATAAAAAGATATAATGTTACAAGTGATTATATATATAAAGGAGTATAAGTACAAAAAAAAATTTATATGTTGTGATTACGATTTTGGTGATTCAGTATAAGGTATAGGTTGTTTCAGTTGGTATCAGAGCGGGGATATGATCATAGAGGCATCATATGGATACACACATAAAAGTTAATAAATGTTAGGATTGTGCATGATATCACCTTTATGTTAACCCGAGGAGAGAGGAACCAGCCAAAACACCATTTATAAGATCATATGTACATTCACGTGCATCAAATGTACGTCAAGAGGCTTTGTGATACAAGGGCCTCCACCGTTTGCTCAAAGGGAAATGGTACTTGATGAATAGAATAAGAATGATATAATATGATTCAAAGGAATTCTTTTAAGTGAATTGATTGTTATAAATCAAATGTACGAAATTGTTCAATTTAATTGATAAAACAGTACTAGTTACTGATCTGATTAAATGAAATATTAGAAACTTTTTGTGTGATATTGAGTTTGAATTGGTTGATGACGCAAAGTGCAGTTCCGATTGTTTCACTAAAGAAGTTGATTTAGAGTGGTCAAGTCACTCACGAGTTACTTTTTTAAGGTGAACGTAAGGTAGTGCCTACTTGTTTGATTCTAGCAATGGGGGTTTTATCAGAACCAATGTGTCTACTTTGAGTTAGAATTTATGAGAATAGAGATCAAAGTTGATGTAAGTTGAAATGAATATAAATTAAGCTCTAGTAATAGATTTTATAGTTAAGTAAGGTATTTTTTTACAGAATCAAATATGGTTATGGAAGAGTGTACTAGTGAAAGTCACAGAAGGAGAAAAGAGATAGAAGAAAGCAAGTGACAGGGATAGAGGCTTATGTACAGTCAATTTTATTTCATTGTTTGCTGGAAATTTTCAGATTTGAGCACTCCTTGTTGTTTTTGTGTTTTCTCAAGTTTTACAAGTTCAATTTGAGTAATTCTTCTTTATATAATTTCATAAGACATATGAATATTTTATAACTAGAAAATTTTGCCGAAGTCCTTTATTTATGGGTTCAAAAGTTTGATTTAAGTTGATGAACAAACTTTGTTTATGTGGATTTCTAGATTTGAACACTTTTAGTAATTGTGAGTTATCTTTTAATTTACGGATTGCACTTGAATATATGAAAAGTAAAAAAGACGTTGTGACATAGCCGATCAAACATTGCAATACATGTTTTGTTCAACTGGACCTATATGGTCAACCAATTGCAATATTTGATAAATGGACCGAAAGGTCAACCAATTGTTTATCTGGACCGAAAGGTCAACCAATTGTTACATAGCTGGCCAGCAAATCAATTAACAATTGTTACAAATGTTACATGTATCCCGGGGCAATAGTTTGGCTGGTGTTGTCACAACAATTAAATAATCGGTTCATTCCTTCTCAAATAAGTGTGACTGTATATTGAATTTGTTAATGTATATATGTGATTTGCTATATTGAATTTGTAATGTGTATATATATGTGATTTGCTAAATTCATAGATTGTTTATATTCACTGAATTGCGTCTCATATAAAGCGCTAAATTTTTCAGAGTCGATAAAGTTTGTACTAGAAGCTCATTACCTGTAGATATCATCAACGAAAGATTGGTTGGCTGTGTTCTATCTTACTCCCTCTCCTCGCAAAACAAGCATATAGAATAGAAGGTGGTTGAGTTTTAATTTTGCTTTGTATAAGATTGTTTTATAAAAAGATATAATGTCACAAGTGATTATATATATAAAGAAGTATAAGTACAAAAAAAAAATTTATATGTTGTGATTACGATTTTGGTGATTTAGTATAAGGTATAGGTTGTTTCACCATATATTTACTAGCATTCTACCAGATACTTACCACGTACTTACCAGATTCCTATAGATTCATTCAAAAACTTTTTTACAAGTGTTCAATATCTGGTAAATAACTGGTAGATATCTAGTAGGAATCTGGTATGTACCTTATATTTCATTGGAAGTTTGTTCAGTCCACCAAGTTTATGTTTGTAACAACTTTCTACATTATTTCATGAATTTAGTAGCATTCTACCAGATACTTACCACATACCTGCCAGATACATTCAAAAACTTTTTTCAACTATTGAGTTAAAAACAAATGCTTACGAGATAGCTACCAGATTCTGTTGAAGTAAAAACGTATGAAAATACGATTCTTACCAGTTACTTACCAGATACCTACTAGATTCTATTGAATTATAAACAGAAATTAAAAACATATGAAAATACGATTCTTATCAGTTACCTACCAGTTACTTATCAGATACATACCAAATTCTCTTAAAAAGCAGAAATTAAAAACATATGAAAATGATATGTGGTAGGTAAGTGGTAGTTACTTGGTAGAATGATACTATGTATACGAATTTATTTTAATCATTCTTAATACGTAGTAATATCTTGTTATATGATCAGTTTATGTCTAATGTAGTTTTATTGTTGCATTTGTTATGAAATATATGCTACTTTTATAAAGTGAACTATAATTCATGTAGCATGAAAGTGGTAGGGTGCCGGTATGTATTAGTATATGTTGTTGCCATTCAAATTATTGGGAAATACCTTCAGATATTGAAGATCAAGTTATTCTTCCGCCGAACGCTATTGTAAAAGTTGAGAGACCGAGGTAACATAGAATTATGGCTCCTTATGAGCTAGAGAGGAATGTCAGTGTATGTTGCAACTCTTATGGGGTTAGGGCCATAACAAGTGAACTTGTTCGGGAGCCAAGTGATGTTTTGTCTTCTTGTTCCTAATAAGATCATGTATTCTAACCATTTTTTTGCTGTTATTAATTACAAGTTATATAAACTCGGCTTTTGTATCTTTGATTGTTGAGAAATCATTTTTAAGATGTCAATTTACCGTTTGTTCATTTTTTAATGATACTTTTGATAATATTTGGTTACTTTAGGTATTGATATCAAATTGTTACCAGTTTCGTATCAGATTTGAAGTAATTTGTCTTTTTAATAGATTCTTGGATATTACCAATTTCCTACATGTTTAGTATTGACATAAATTAAATATAGAGCACTATGATTTCTTGTATTATTACAAATTAAGTTTCACTAGAATGATTTTTCATACAAGGGATCTACCACTTACCTACTAGTTTCCTACCTGTTTTGTATTCCATTACTTGTTTTTTTTTGTTTTTGTTTATTTGTAAATTTATTATAATCAATCTGTATTTCAGCTGGGTTATTTCAAACCTTTTCTTAATCAAATAAAAACTGAGTACATAAATTCTTCATGATCTAAAATTTTAAATTAAACTATTGAAAACTTGTTCTAAATCACATTAAACTAAAAAAAGATTACTTATTCTATTCTAAATTAAATTACAGCGAACCATACATGTCATTATATGTGTGATACAACATCTCCTTAACATTATCATTTGGCGTATTCCCTTGAATGAATTCAATCACATCTTGATTTGATGCAACATGTACAACATCTTTGTAATTCTCCTTTGGCGGAATCATAAAGTTTCAATAATAACAATTACTAGTTTCCTACCAGTTTCTCAGTAGATGCATAACACATTTAACACAGTTGTTCTTCATACCAGATAATTACCAGTTAGATACCAGTTACATAACTGGTTCAATCACTTTAAGATATATTGTTTAAAGTTTATTTCCATGGGAGGATCTCCTGTAGAAACTTGAAATTCAATTTTCAGATCTTCTAACTTAACGTCTAGCCTCAAGCTGCCAAACAGAAGTTTTTTGAAATCACCAAAACTTGAAGAGCTAGAGATCACAACACCGGCAATTTTGTATCCAACGAATTTGAAGTTGTCAATCCAAGAACCATAATAGTACATCAAAATAGGAAGACAATCCAATTCTACATAGATTAAACAACGAAAATCAAATTAGATGCAAAAACAGAGAAAAAGAAAACTAATAGCTGCACCAAGGTTAACATCAACAAAGAATGTAAACGAGCAACAACAGATTCAATTACATACCAACACCCTACCACTTTCCTACTACATACGCATAATAAGATAAAAAAATTAGGAGAATCATAGTTTACAATATAAAAGTAGCTTATATTTCATAACAAATGCATCAATAAAACTACATTAGACATATACTGGTCATATAACAACATATTAAGAATGATTAAAACAAATTCATATACATTGCATCATCCTACAACGTAACTACCACTTACCTACCAGATACTTATCAGATGATAAATGTTCATTATCTACACAACATACAAAGAATGTGAATGAAAAATAATAGATTCAATTACATACCAGCACCCTACCACTTTCTTACTACATACTCACAATAAGATTAAAAAATCAAAAAATAGCATAATCATAATTTACTTTGTAAGAGAAGAATATATTTCATAACAAATGCAACAATAAAACTACCAAATTCATTCAAAAACTTTTTCTCAACTATTAAATATCTGGTAAAAACCATATAGGAATCATATGTATCATTGTTATCATTCAAAACAGAAATTCAAAAAGCTATAAACAAACAAACTTAAGAATTTAGAAAACTATCAGTTTCCTACCAGATACCTATCAAGTAACTACCAGATATGCAGAAAAATAAAAATGCAAAATCAAATACTGATTTGATAAAATCACATCAATATCTTTAATTGTTATCATTCAAAACAGAAATTCAAAATACTCTAATCAAATAAATAAGTTGTAAATTAAATCAAAGCCTGGAGAAATTGAAAGCAAAACTTCAACAACTTTATATCCAACAACCTCATCATCATTTAGGCAATTCATCAAACACCTTATGTGTATAACTCTTTATATTCAACAATCTGAAATCATCAGTCCAAAGATCAATAGTAGTGTAACGAAACATGAACACAATCCATTCTATAGAGATTCAAACGAAAATTAAAATCAGGTTCAAAATCAGATCAAAACCAAATCGAAATTTCAAAATTGAAAACAAAAATCAAAATCAGATTTATAAACACAGCAAACCTAATCCAGAGAATTGAAATATGTAGAGAAGATGATCGACTGTTGATGAGAAGAGCAAAAAAAATAACGCAGATAAGATGAAACCTAGAAGAGATCGCAGAGAGAATATGGAGAAGTAAGGAGAAGATCGTAGAGCTAATGAGAAAAAATAGTTAATTCCCACTATTTATATAAAACATGTAAGAGAATGAAAAAAATATATAAAAAATTAATTTAATAAATTTTAAATTTAAATCATATATTTTTAACAATATAAAAAAAAATTAGAGTGAGGGAGCATAAATACGTGCATCAACCAACCTATTCGAGTCTTGTTGCCCATTAGTAATTTAATTGCATTGGTGGCCGAGTCATTGGTTATAAACTCATAATACTACAATATTGTATGTTTTGTAATAATTGTATGTTTTGTAATAATTGTAAGTTGGACTTTATATTTAAATGGAGTACGGGCCAATTTTGGGATTGCTACTTCATTATGCTTTTTTCTTGAAATTTAAATTTTCAAATTTTATTTAAAAAAGTTATGAAAGTAAATAGTAAATTGTTCATTATTAAGAGTTAAATTTTTTTTTAATATTAAAATATATTGCTCTATTAAAAGTTTATAAGAATGGGTGAGTAAATATCGGTTCGATTCAAAAATCGGACCGGACCAAAATCCGAATTAGCGATAAAATAAAAACCGAAACCGAATATTAAACCCAATATAATTCGGTTCGGATTCGATTCGGTTCAGTTCAATTATAACTAATTTGCTCAAAAATCTATAGTTTACAAAATAATTTGTAATATATTTTTTCTTTTAGGATTTTATGAAAGAGATTTAAAGTAGTTTTATTTTGATATGTAATAAATTCGATGTTAATAATACTATTAAATTTATATTTATAATAACAAATATAAATATTTATTCATAAAATATATTAATACAAGTGCATGCATATAAAATGAATTCTTGTATTCCCAATAGGATTAAAATCTCTAGGGAAATAAGTATATCTTAGTTAGGATTAGAAATACTCAAGTTTGAACTCCTAATTATTATTATTATTTACTAATTAGTGTATCATATTTAGTCAATGTAATTAGGATTTTAAATATAATATAAATATATATTAAAATATAATATTTATTGATTTATTCGATTGAATTTTATTTCAATTTTTATTATAGAAACCGAAATATATTCGGTTCAGTTCAGCTTGGATTTTTTATTCGGTTTTGGTTTGGATTTCGATCTCAGTTCGGCTCTGCACAGCCCCATTTGTAAGGGAAATTTTTCGTGACACTAGCTCTGATAGCAATCGAAACAGACCTATTTAGACAAATTATATGGTGACTTTGTTTTTAGCTTACTTTATCATCATCACTATTGAATTAAATTTTACACCACTAATCCAATAGTGATGAACGATAAAGTAACTTTTACTATGAAAAAAATAGTCACGGTAATGTTTGCCACGTATATATAAAAAATATTGCATAAAAATTTCTTGGCCTAATACATGAAAAACCCCGTGAACTTGTCCCTAAACACCTATTTGCGTCTGAACTTTCAAAAGTTCCTAATGACCCTGAATTTGCAAAAAATATCAAATAACCCCTTGAACTTACAAAAAGTGAACCAATTTGGCCCCTCAATATCACGTGTCGGCTTTTATTGAAAAGAAAAAATGACATCTTTGAAAAGTCAAACCAACTAAAATCTGACATGTGGCATTTAAGGGAGTAATACGGTTCACTTTTTATAAGTTTAGAGGATTGTTTGGAACTATTTTATAAATTTAAAGGGTTAATTAAAACTTTAAAAAATTTAAAAAATAAATAAATATTTAGATAAAAGTTTAAGGGTATTAATTTATTAAGCAAAATTTCTTTAATCCCAAATTAAGCCCCACATGCATCAGTCCCTCCACCATTCACGCTAGAAAGATCCCAATTTTCATTCTCTCTCAATTTTCTCTTTTATGCCAAGTTTTTTTTTCTACAGCCTGCAATTTGAATTCCTTTTCACACACCTATTGCCCTTCTGTATTTAATTTGACCTGTTAGTTTATATTTAATTTCATCACTCATTTCTCATAAGTCACAACAACTCTTATATCTGTTTTAATGTAAAAAGCAGTTTTAAATAATACTCACTCCATTTTTTTCAAAAAAGACGTTATAGCCATTTTTTAAAATATTTTTTTACTTGTTATTTTTAAATTTTTAGGTATTTTTTAAATTATTTTTTCAATTATATCCTATTTATTTCATTATTATTAATTGCAATGTAGTGAAAAATTAAACATTAATTAGTTTAACAAGTTAATATTTTTCTTCCTTAATTAATTTCTTAAAAAGTGTGAAATGTGTCAGAAAATAAATAAAAAAAATGAAGTACCAACAAATTAATCAAATTTGCATTGATCTAATGGGAGCAGTTTGCAGTGAAATTTGGATTCTAAAGTTGGCACAATTAATTTTAATAAATTTTAATAATTCAAATTTAATTATTCAATGAACTTCGATAAAATTTACTTTAAACTTTCTATTACTCTAGAGAATATTAGTTAACTGATTTAACCTCGAGTCAAACACTCTCAATATATGGGCCCAGAATATGCATGCATGTGCATCATGTATTAAAGTCAATACATTCCATTCCTTTTTAAGAAAAGTCAATATATTCCATAACAATATTTCTAACGCGTATAAAATATTATTTGATTTTGTTTGCAATCTTTCTTTTACCTTACTGAAATTACCTAGATAATTGAATATATTTCATTTGGCGTTTTCAAAACTTTATTTGGATTATGGAATGAGTTTTTAAGACTTAAAAAAAAAGTTATCAGTCGTAACTTACGGTACATCACTATATTAAAAAATAGAACTTATAGTTGAGAAGAAGCAAAAAAGCAACACTTCTGCACTTGCTTGATCTTCATTAAAGAAAGCAAATCAAAGGATTATCCAAGCCAAAAATAACAGAGGTTGACAAAAACAGGAAGATGAAATACTGCAAATTGGAGCTAATTCATATTGGCTAAACTTAGGCCTATTTCATTAATTTAAGTAGGTATGTATATAGCTAGCAACGAGAGCCCTTCCTGCAGCTAAGTGAGCCAGCAGTTTTTGTGATTGAACCGACAAATGAAGAAGGTCTAGCACTGAGGCTTGAAGCCCTTGCATAGGTTGAAGAAGCTCCGGCACCTGTCTGCCGGAAAAAGGCTCCGTTTAGCATCAAGTCACCCTGTGATCTCCAGTTCCAGTGCCTCCATTCACTCTCCGGTGCATCTTCATATTTCGTCACCTGCCATTCAAAAGTGTCCTTAACAATCTACAAGTTGTACTTTACATATATGGCTAAAACTCAGTTAATTAATTAAATAAATACCTCTTTCTTCGATCCATCATTTGGTGCTAGGAATCTATTGCCTTGGCTATTGATAGTTGGTGATGCACTTCCTCCAATGGCATACATTTCCCAATGTGTATAGTCATTGTTTACCACATGGAAATATCCATGCCTGCACCTGCATTTTTTTGTAAAAACAAATTCAGTGTAAATTTATAACAGTATAAAATTGAACTGAATTTGATCTAACTCAGGCCATAGGTACCTTGGCATTCTTTGCACGAGACCTTCACCAAAATGATTAAAAGCAATAGTAACTTGCATATCCTTGTCTGGAGTATAACTATCACTATGTCCTAAAAGCATAACTTTATCATGATGAGTAAAGAAATTATTAGAGATAGTAATAGCCGTTGATCCATGGATGGCATCAATCAAACCATCATGGCAATTAGACAAAGAACAATGGTCAACCCAAACATGTTTGCTTCCAAATATGGCGATCCCATCACCGTCCGATGGAGTCCACATCCCGTAATGATGGGGCGAGTTTCTTATATCACCGCTGCCTCCCGGCTTACAATCATGAATGTTCAATCCATGTATGATTATGTTGCTAGCATAATGAACGGTGATGCATGGCCCGCCGGCAATGTGGACACTCGCTCCCCTACCGTCGATCGTCTTGAACGAATTCATCACTAGTTCTTTCTTCAACTGAATGACCATATCCCTGTTGAATATTATCCACAATGGCTCGTCTTGAATCACACCGTACCTTAAAGTTCCCGGCTTTGGGTTCACCGGGTCATCATCTCCTGCGTCAGTGACCACGTAAATCCGGCCATTTCTTCCACCAATGGCATCCTTCCCGAACCCGATGGCACAATCTGCTAGTCCCTGCCTGTTATTCTCCCAGTTCGGGTCACACCGCCAACAATCGTCGATCGGGTTGCCGGTTCCACACGATAGATAGGAAAGCTTCCTCCTTGTCTCATTGATCTTCCTACATTATTAGAATAATACACTTAGTAGCAAAAAATTTTGTATTCATATAAAACATCAACCTATTAGAAAATGTTGTTATATTATAATAATATTACAGCGGTGAATGTCCCAGCTTAATAATATGGTGCATTTATATAAATTTATCAAAAAATATTACACTTTATATCAACCGTTCATTTTAAAAGACGGCTAGTTAGTTAGTTACCTGTGTACTTCTTGTACAACTAGCTCGGGATCGTGAAGCGGGGAAGACGAGACAGGACGAGGAGTTATGAGGGAGGAGAAGAAGAGGAAGAGAATGGGAAGGATAGACATTTTTTGTTGGAGTGGTAAGTAGAAGCTGGAGATGGGGAGAGGGTTATAAAGGAGGGAAAAGCCGGGAGTAGAGGCGTGATTAATATAACAAAGTGGGGCCGAATTTTGGATTAAATTTCAGATCGTAATTTCAGGGTGCTTTGTTGGGTTTGGTATTTAATCAACGAAATTGTTGGTAAGTTAAAACCGTTAATCAAGCCTCTCTATACTTGGGTTGAGTTCCTAAGTCAAATTTTCTCACTGTATCTACTTTGCTTGTGTTCTCATGTATCATCATCATATGTTACAAGATATACGTACATGTATTAATGAGTTGTTGGGTAACTCATTTTTAAATGATGGATATTCTACACTTAACTTTTATATGAAATTTTGAGTTTGGATTTGCATTCAATTTCTACCCAGTGGTGTAATTAGTTTTTTTCATTGATACGATGATATATTACATGAGTTTACTTAACTTTAATAGAGTAATTTTATAATGCATTTGGTTAAATCGTAAAAATTATAAAATTTAAAGTTAAAAGTGATAAAATGATGCAATACTCAATTTATTCTTACCAAAAAGAGTTTCAAAGTTAGTTTAGGAAAATGAGAAAATAATACTTTCACCTAATATTTAGGTGGGGACAGGCCAAAGTATAAATCATTTAGGACTAAATTTTTCAGTTATATCATTCGCCACAATATATTATTTTCGGAAAATTAAACTGAGCTGAATTTAAATTAATTAAATTAAATTGAACTGAAGTAAGCTGAATTTAATTTAATATTAAATTTAAAATTATGCATAATTAAATTAAGTTAAATTAAATTACAATAAATTAAACTAAAATTAATTAAATTATAATACAAGAAAATAAGGCCTTGAATTACCTATATCTCGGAGGCCAAAAATTAGTGGGCAACTGTATCATAATGTCAACATACATGATTATGTCTAATTGTGGGTTAAACTCAACTCAGTTGCAACTTTAGTACGAGTTCAGCTTTGGAGAAAGTGAACGAAATGGGCAAACAACTTTGGACTCTTTGGAATCCATTTGTAATTTTATCTGTGACATGAGACTGAAATTCAGTTGGGTTTTGTTGACCGTAATAAGTTAAATTTGTCGTAGAGGTAAAAAGGGGGGAAAACACCACCATCCATCCATTTTCAATTACCACTGACACCGGAGGACACTTTTTGACTTTTTTTTATGTGTAATTTGTTAAATAAATAAATACAGTACATGATGGGGACATTGGATTCTAAGCTAAAGAAAATAATTTTAGACTTTAGTTGAAGAATGCATTAATAGGGTTAATTAATTTGGTTTTCCACATATTATAAGAATTTATATCCATATACAAGCTATGTTAATTATACACTTGAAACATTTCTTTTTCATAATATGTAAAAACTAAAAAAAAAGACCAAGAGAAGGGCATTATAGCTTCAATTTTTGAACTGATGGGGCTCAGTAGAATAAGCTCTTGTTCTTTTAGACTAAAAAGATGTGAATTGGACATTTGATATAAATAGTGGCAAATGCTTAGTCTTGGGTTTGAGTATTGAAGTTGTGATTTTAACGGTCACATGTTCGAGCCCACATATGGATATAGTAGGGGTTTTTCTTTGTTATTGTTAGCTCAAGGCATTATTTTTTTTTTATTTTAAAAAAAACATTTGATATAAATTTATAACTATATGGTTATGAACTGAATGTAGCATAAGAGCACAACTGTATTTGTTTTTTAACAGAACATATTAGAGGTGGTTTATTTATGTACAATTTTCTAGATTTTTTTTAAATCAAAAACTTAGACCTCTTTGTTGGCCAAACTGCCCATCAGAACCGGTCTAATCCTGCTCTCGGGGGCCGAAATTGGACACTCAATTTTTCATTAAGTCTAGTCTCAACCCAAATCCAATTAAGCTTGAAATTTGATGGACTAGACTTAGTTTTTGTAAAAGGCCGAGGCCAGCTCAACTAATAATTACAAAATTTAGTTACTTTCTCTAGTTTGATTCGTAGAACCAACTGTGCTAATGTGGTAACTCCAATATACAATATAGTATAATTGTATATATTTCACCTTTCCAGCTGGCTTCAATACAAAAAAATGGCAAGTAGACTTACATATCAGCATATTAGTTCACTTTCTATTCACCGTTGCCACTGTTTTCTTGTTTAAAGATGTAAATGAATATGGTTCAATTATTGTATTTTTTCCATTTTTAAGCTTTTAATAATGATAGAAAAATTTAGAACTTAATGAGTGGGTTATGGGTTGGGCTTGGAAATGATTTCAAAAACTCGGCCCTAGGCTGAAGATTAGAAGTATGGCCTGAACTGGGCTTTAATTGATACTTTTATTAGAAAGTCCGACAAGGCCCGACCCAGCCCGCCTGAAAAATGAATTCATTTTCCAAATTACAGGAACAAGAAAACGGGCCTAACAAATAGCATGTTGATCATAGAGGAGCTTTAATGGGCTGGGCTAGTCACATATGAACTGAAATAGGCAGCCTGTAAAACATTACATGAAAGTCCCACCCAATCCACTCGAGTTGATGAGACAAATGTAGAAGATTGAAGAACCAAAGAAACTTCAAGAAAATCGTACCACCTCCTTCCTTTCTCCCATTAAATACCCTTCTTCATCTTCTTCTCGGCAGAGATCAATCAACAAAGTATTTAATTTAATCATCATCCCAAATTCTCCATAAAGATGTCGAATATTTTAAACGATATGTTAGTTTCAATGGCGAGCAAATGTCCAGTCCTAAGCGCCCCAACTGACTGGAAAGAGACTGAAGATTCCCACATATTCATCACCGATCTTCCAGGCCTGAAAAAAGACGAAGTCAGCGTTGAAGTTGTTGATGGCGGCACTGTCCTTCAAATTAGCGGCGAAAGAAAGCCTGATAACACTAATGGCAACGACAGGTGGCACCATGTCGAGCGTTGCAGAGGTAGTTTCTTGAGGAGGTTCCGGCTGCCGGAAAATGCTAAGACCGATCAAGTCAGTGCTTCGATGGAGAATGGGGTTCTTGTTGTCACTATCCCTAAAACACAGCCCAAGAAACCTGAAAAGAAACTGATTGAGATTAACTGATTAGAAATATGATGTCGGATTTAATGTCTTTCTGGTTTGTGAATTTGGTGGTATATGTTTGATTTGGGTGTGATCTTGTTTGTTGTATGTTTAAGTTTGTTGTTACTCCTTATAAATTATGAATAAATTAACGTATTTCTCCTTGTGATTCTATGTTCTAGCTGATTTATAATTTTCGCAAAACATTTTTTTTTTGATAAGTTCGCAAAACATTTCTTGAATGTTTGTAATCATACATCTAGGCATTGAATAACTGATTGCACTGCCTGTCCAAGCTTTTGACAAGTTAATTGGATGATTGGCCCTGCTCGGCTCGATCCTATATTAGTCAAAGTAACATGTAGGATAAAATCCGTTTTATTAGTACAATTAATTAATAGTTAACATATTAAATATATATTTATTTATTATTTTTTAAAAAAATTGTCTTACAAATTAAATAGAAAGAAAAACACCATTCCACTACGAATATAATTTGAACGTTACATCTCTATAAATTTAAACTCTTAATATTGTCATATATATTTATTCATTATTTATAATCTTAATTAAATATTTACAGTTAAAATATTTAAATTATAAAATTTAGCATTTAAACTTGTGAATTTCATTGCAAAATTGTTTGTAGTTATTTTTTTAATATATGAATTTTAAATTGATCCTGCCCATACCAAATTAGATTTTATCTATTTTATAAAAGCTTAGTTATTTAGTTAGGCTGAATTATGCTGCCAGCCCAGCCTATGACCATGTACTGGTAACTAAACATATGAGCTACGTAGTAGGCCAACTAAACTCTCTTTCCAACCATAAAGTCCAACTAAAATTTTTACAGCTCACTGCGAGCTAATTTATATAGGCCCAGAAAGCAGCCCAAACCAACATCCTAAGAAAAGAGCAGGCCATGTCCAACCCATTACTCTATATCCTCTACTCTAAATTATATTTTTATAGTATTTACTTTATTTATACAGTTAATGCAGTAAATTCACTCCAATCCATTACTTCATTTATCTACTTAAAAAAGGAATCTTTAAATCCAACAACATTTTATTATTATTATATCAACTTTTTAAACATTTCATCCAATAAATTATCATAATTAAATAATAAAAAGTAAAAAATAATATTAAAATAATCAACATCAAATATAGAATAAGGTGTGGGTTACTCTAAATTTAGAGTAATTTATACCCTACTCCATATTTGGAGTAAGAATTTAGAGTAGGGTTGAACTTCAATCCTATTTCAAATATGGCATTTAGAGTACCATTAGACTTGCCCTAACCTAAATAAAACAAAATGTTAAGAAACATGACCAACATATACACATCATGATAAAGCATATAAAAGAAATCACCTTATAACTAATATCCTTCAAATTTTCACTAAGTATTTCCTGTAACAGAAGATAGAGTTAGACAGACATCCCAAACAGTTGGGATGTGTTGTTTTAAATACAAATAAGCAATAATGTTATATTTTATTTAGCCAACAAAACTAAAGTATAAATAAAGCAAGGCTAATTATTGTATTTTGATATATATTCTTCGGTAAAAGAAAAAATAAAATATTATATTTTTTGCCCTAAATTTAAGGACCCCTAATTCCTTCAATAAATATAAATAAAATTTGTTCAAACGATTAATACGGTGTCGTCGGTCAATGTAATTGAATAATACTAATTATTTGCCAGTATATGAACTCTAAGAGGTAGAGAATATTGATTTAATTTGCTTCGATCATTATGTAGACATTATTTAGTTTTAATTTCTAGTAGTTATGAACGTGATGGAAGGACGAGAAGCGTTAACCAATGTACACCGCATCTATATATGGATTATTATCTTAAAAGTAAATATTTGAATTTTGATTTATTAAGTTAGTGATTAACAATGTTATTAAAATCGTATCAGACCTATTGGTTTAACTGAAAAAATTTGTAATTGAAAATGTGTCCAGTCCGATTGATCGAAAATATCAGTTTGATGAAAAATAAGTCTTAATCGATTTAAATCGAAAAAAACTGATGAACCAGTGAACCGATCAAAACCGATTTTATAGAATTTACATATATTTTATGTTAATTAAGAAATTCACATTAATATTTTCATTCTTATTGAAAATAATTATTAACTTATTTATTAGTTTAACTATTTATATGGTTAATGTGGTAAATTACTTATTATTTGTTTCTAACGTGATTTTATAGAAATAAATCAACAATTATCAGTAGCAATTTTTATTTTTATTTTTTTTCAAAATGATATTTATTTCTCTAGAGGTGCAATAATGTTAGTAAGATATCTTATCTATTTATATAGAAAGAGAGAACAATTTTATTAACATTTACCTTTTTATTTCTTTCCCTAAAAGGATTACATATATTTCGAGCTAATTGAGAAATTTACATTAATATTTCTACTCTTATAGAAAATAATTATTAACTTATTTATTAGTTCAACTATTTATATTGTTAGTATGGTAAACTTAACTTGAATGTTTCCCACATGATTTCATAGAATTAAATCAACATTTATCATTAGTATTTATTATTTTTACTTATTTCCCAAAATCATATTTATTGTTTTAAATATGTAATAATGTTATTAAGATATCTTATCTATTTGTATAGAAAGATATAACAATTTTATTAACATTTACCTTTTTTATTTCCTTTTCTAAAAGAATATTTAATGGTTTTAATTTATCATATCATATTTTTTTCCATGAAATATTACTATTATTATTATTATTATTATTATTATTATTATTATTATTATTATTATTATCATTCACCAATTTATTTTATTTCATAAAAATTTATACTTATAATAGATAAATGTATTTTTTTATTTTTAAAAAAATTCAAAAAAATGATTGAATCATGGTTCAATCTAGTTAAACCGACAAAAATGTGAATCGCTAACTTTACTGGTTCAATTTCCGGTCCGATTTCGATAACATTGCTGATTAATCTATATTCACACATTATTTTAAGGAATGTATGAAGATATCGTGTCTGCGGGAAGTCATTAATTGTCCTGAATTACCTTAATCTAGAACAAATGGTGGAATAAAATTGTTATCGAAATCGATTTCTAGGTTGTAATTAACAAGTTACATTTTTCTTAATATTTATGCTCTCGTATCGATTACATTTTGATTTTACTAGAGATATTTGTCTTAGTGTTTTTGTTCGTTATGAATTGACAATTGACACACTATTTAACTCTCATTCTCTTTCTTAAATGAGCTCTATTTTTTTTTCTTTATCAATGAATTTCTTTTCCATTAAATAAAAAAGATTAAGTTAATTGTATCAAATCGAGCTTCAATGCTATTTTTTTAATTTTTTATATATTATACTCTCCAATATAATTATGATACCAGAGTATATAAAAAAACTTACTAGATATAGCTTTGTTAATAATATAAATAAATATATGAGAGGAGAATCATAGAAGCTTAGTTGGTAACACAAGTAAGTGTAGGAGAACTATGCTCAGTTCTCACTAAATACATTTGTAAAAGGGGAATCTTAATAACTAAAACAATGTTATTAACAACAAAGATACTCGTTGATTATTAAAAAAAAATAGTATATATCAATTACTAGTCGGAAAAAAAGCAAAAAATAGACCACAAAACATTGATTTATGAGCTGAACTCCATTGAAGTATTTTTCACTTGAACTCAGAGAAGAGCAGAACTCCATTCAACTTATTTGTACTTCAAATTGTAGAGATGAATTGAACTCAATTCAACTTATTATGTAAATTTGAATTATGTAAAGGTGAAATTAACTGAGTTAACTATAAGTCCATAAAAATAAAGCCTAAGGCCATCTCCAACCCTCCTCTTTACTTTTCCCCCCTAAAATTATATAATTTGAAGTAGCTATAGTGTTTATTCTCCAACTCTACACTTTAAATTTTTATACCAAAACAAAATATTATTATTTTATTCCTCTCTATCTAACTTTTTTATTATATTTTATTTTTATATATTTTCTAGTGTGTAAATTTATAATTAATTAAATATAATTTTACACACCTCAAAACAACATACTTATAATTTTAGTCACAATTAAAATTGAATTGCATTAATTACAACACCACAATTACATTAATCAAAATTTTAAAAAAAATTAGTAGTACAAAATTGAGCTACAAAAATTACAATTACAAACAAAAATAAACTCAAATAAATTACAAATATAAATAAATACTAACTAAGTAAAACAAATTACAAATACCTAAATAAAATATTAATAAAAAAATATAAAAATCAAATAGGAAAGCTACAGTATTGCTACAAATATGGAGTAACACCTTATTTTTAGAGGAAAGAACCAACCCTATTATAAAACTGGATTAGAAATGCCATCACAACTTTTTCTAACAACTTTTTCTTCTTTTACATCAAATATAATTTTCAATGGTTTGGGAATATTAAACACGAAAATGCAATGATGTCTTATAACAAGAATAAAACAACCAACAATAACGGATCTTAAACCCCACTTCAAAAGTAGGATTAGAGTAACAAATGAAGCTTCATTTCCTACTCCAAAATATAGAGTTGTTACGGTACCACTTCATATTTAAAATGATATTGTAGCAACTTCAAACTATTTTAATATCGTTTTTTGTACATATAGTTTTTTTTCTTATAGTTTAATTGATTCTTTGTAGTTTTGAGTTAGTTAAAAATGAATAAAATAAAATAATTTTTGTTTTAAAGTGAAAATTGGAAGTGAAGGGTTTAAGTATAAACACTATAGCAACTTCATATTATAGAGTTTGAAGTAAAAAAGATGGTAGGCTAGATATGCCCTTGAGGACCTCAAGCTGAGGAAACTATACTATACACGATATGCATTGCTCCCTCATCCTGCACGAATTACGAGTGTTCTAAAAATGATTAAAATAATAAAAAGTAATAATATAAAATGATTTCTGGAACACTTGTCATTAAGGCGGGCCCTTGGTATAGGCCAATAGTACAACAGCCTAGAGCCCATAACGAAAAGGGGCCAATTTATTTATTAGCCATATGCATAAACTTTAAAAAACTTTTTAAATTAATCTGAATTAAATTATTGATTAAAAATAAAAAAATTATTCTTTTTAATTAATATTTATTAAAATTATGTAAAATAATTTGATCTAAGAGGCCCTAACTTTATATTTTAAGGCCTATTAAATATCATGACAAATCCTACTTATTATTTATGAAGAGAGAAGAGAGATATAGCGAGGGCATGCTGCAAGCTCTCCACAGCCTCAGTGGAAAGAAAGAGAAAGTAGTGGGTGGGAAATGTGGGAGAAGTAAGGATGTTTGATCATGCAGTGGTGAGTCAACAACAAGTGCGCAGGCTTTTCTATAATTTAACTGTTTATGTTGAGTCCCCTTTTCCACTTTCATTTTCCGTTTTCCCATACAACTTATTTTATGTAAAATAATCAGTTCCAATGTTTCTTTTTCTGGGCTATTTAATATTTTTTAAAATTTAAATTTTCTAAAATTACACATTTTAATCAATTTTAATTATTTATTGAGTTTTAATGGTTTAGATTTTATTGTACTGTGAACCTTATAACCCACTAAAACTGAATCTGAACCATTAAAATTTAATGGATGGTTGAGATTGATTAAAATGTATAACTTTAGAGGATTTCAACTTTGAAGAATCAAAATCCTTCCGCTGAATTAAAGTTTATAAATTTGAATTTTTAATTTTACTTGTCATAAAGGAGTTTTAAATTCTTTCGTCTCTAATGGTGAAAAAGTGTATCATCACATGCCAACACACATACTATTACATAGATTTGGTAAACAAGTAATGAAATGACAAGTTTAAATTGTTTTGGTCAAAATTAGATGTGGCCAAGTTATATTTTGAGTTTAATTTGCATTGTGTATGATCAACTTTAATTTATAAGTGCAACAAAAAAATTAAGGCTTCCAATCACTCTTAATTTAGTCCAATTGTCTTGATGAACTCTCCCAAATTGACCAACTTTACTCGCGTTAAAAGTTTGTTACAAGTACAACAAAATTTGGGTTAGACTAATTCAAACAACTTTGGAAGAGTAACTAGTATTTGTTTATTTCAATTCCGGATCACAAAAAGCCAGCTGGAACCGCAAGGTCCCAGGCCAAAAAAATAAATGACTTTAGGCTCTGTTTGGAAGCAAGTTTTCGGAGAATTTTAAAGGAAAAAAGAGTGCGATGTAGAATTTTAAAAGAATGAAAGATTTTTAAAATTTTTGTGTTTGAGAAGAAGGGATGAGTTTTTTGTTGGATTGATATATGCCCATAAGGTAATTGGGGCGATATATCTTAATTATGTAATAGTACGAATCTTTGTTTAATCAATAAAGGCATTTAATCTTTCGTTTATATCGATGTGTTTATAAATATATTATGACTGGTTAAATATATTCATTGATGTATCTATACAACTCTTTGACATATCATAGCATGAAGTCAAAGAAATTATAGTTGGACTATATTTGGTGGAACCTGCTTCATGTTCAATTATGATTATGTCTAAACTATCATAATCATAGTTTCATCAAGAAAGGATATTGATGAAGCAGAAAGACTAGGATGTGGTCAACTTTTTAGAAAGGGTCCAAGCAATTAATCTCCCAAGGGCTGAAGGTGGTGCCTTAAGTTTTACACATGGATATATCTAGGAGATATATTGGGGACCGCAGTAAGATAAACACTTGGTATATATATATCAATGTGTTAGTATTTATATTCATGTAATAAGCTTTGTGAATGTCCTCATACTTGAGATACTAGTTACCTTGTGTGGTGCTATTGCTATACTTTGGGTCATTACTATTCACTCATTAATTTAGGGTGTTACGGGTGATTGCGGGTATAGTGATGACAGCAAGTTGTAAGCTGAGTAGTCGGAAAGAATCCATCACTCAAGATATATTAAGGAGTTGTACCTGGCCACTTGTTGAAGTGATGATTGCCATAAACCTCTAATCAGAGTATGTGTTTGATAGAAATGGTTTCTAGTCAAACACACTATGGTAAAAGGCAATATACTTCGATAACAAGTAAACTACTGGGATAGCTTGGAGCAACCTCGCTACTAGTGGGTTAACACTTTAACCGAACTAGATAGTACTAATATTATAGAATGGAAGCAATTTATCGCACTGGATAACTATTGCATTAACCGGGATTAAGTCATAAGCATAAATGACATTCCGAGTAATGGGGATAGTAGACCCTTGCTAGAGGCGTACTACAGTCGTTTAAGGTAATCGAGTTCTATTCACGGTCTAGAATATTGAGCCAATGGTTCCATTAGAACAAGGGTTGGTTAAGCCTTAACAACTCAATACTTCAGGATCCTATAAGGCCACACACATTGGACCTTCATCGAACTGAGTAAAGAACTAATAGATTTATTCTATTACCAAAATATAACATGATAATAATTGGGTTATTATTTGGTTGGACCAAGGATTTAATTTTGACAGGTAACTAGTTAATTAGGGTCATAAATAAATTATGGAATTGGTTAAAATTGATTAGATCAATTTTGAATAAACCAAGGAATTCATTTTGACCAGTAACTAATTTATTAGGGTCGAAGAATAAATATTTATTTGAAAAGGGGCTCGAAAGACTTTAATAGGTTGGACCTGACTAAATCACCTGGAGTTTTTTTATTCCATAAAAAAGTAACCGAACACCAAAAAGGGGACTGCAAATGCGGGCTCGAGAAGTCTAGTGTTGGGCAGCCTAGTGTGAGACACACCGCAAGCTAGGCTTGCGAGAAAGCCCGCAAGCCCAGGCTTGCGGTGGCGCACAGCGTACGCGCAGGTATAACCCACGGATCGAGTTGGATCCGCGGGTCGTACCCGCGTGGGATGTAGTAAGAACATCCCACATCAGTTATAAGGGGAGCATTTTTGCTCCCCCAAGCCTATATATAGACTTCTCCTTCTCCTAATTTCTGTGCACCAAGCTCAAAGCATAAATCCTAAGCGAGATTTGCAAAGAATAATCTCTCGAGTAATTGAGCTAGTTATTCTTTAGGAGCCTGAATTTATTCGGGCACCTCTAATTTATATTTTCGAGTGAGGCATCTGGAGTGGTCTAGCAACTACTTGAGGCTTCTTAGTTCTTCCTCCCGGTGAGGTTTTGGTTGGTGGGGTTTGTGTGGATACTCATAGAGGATATCCTACGCTTGGAGGCTTATGAAAGAGGGTTCTGCTTAAGCACGCTTCAACTGGTAAGTTTTCCTTCTTTCTCTTATATTATTAGGTCTTTTTTTAAGCATTTTTAGACTTAATAATATGTTTAGGTTGTTTTGCATTCTTAGTTTATTTTATGCTTAGGTTATAGCTTAGAGTTATAACATGCTTAGCATAAAATATCCATGCTAGGATATAATTTAGAATTATGGTATGCCTACCCTTTTGCATGCTAACCTAGATAGAGAATTATTTGGTTAAGGCTTTATTTAATTTATATGCAACTTATAGGAGTTCCTAGGGATATGGACAAAATTTTAAATTTCTGCCATGCCTGTTATGCATGTTCAATCTGACTATCAGTTCCCAATAGTGGTATCAGAGCCTGCCTATTTAGCGCATAATTAAGTTAGAAGCAAACGGAATATTATTTCCTATATGGAATGATTTGTTTATTTAATTGTTTGGAACAATATATATGAACTCGTGCCTTTCATTTCAAGGCTAGAAGATGATTATGAATAATTTTGAATAAGCCTACTCAACTTACTCAAGTTATACAATTGTCAATAATTTATTTAAATTACGTGGGTTATAGATACTTCCAATTTACATGATTTGGAAGAAGGGAATTTATTTGTTCAAGAGAATCCATTAGTCTTCAGGTTTGTGCCCATATATGTTCTCGCTAGGAATTGAACTTGGTGTCTACTCCTCATAGAGCACCTCTCCTACCTGGGAACCTGTATCGGTGCAATTTAAATTGACCAATCGTGGGATTAATATGAACTAATTTATTTCTAGTATATAAGATGGTGCTTATATATGTTTCTATAACAAAGTAAAAAAAATTAAATTTATTGAATAAAAACTTAAAGGAAATGCAATATAAATTTAATAAATAAAAGTGTTAATTATTTTGTATATAGTCTAGGTTGATGGAATAATTATAATAAATAGCTTGACCCCCTAATGTTGACCTTATAAATTAATTCTAAAATACCATGAATTAATATAAGTTATTATAGTTTTGTCCATCTGATAAAATCCTAGATTAGGTGAGACATTTAACACCAATAAAATCCCAAAGTAAATATATTAAGGTAAGTTGTAGTCTTCCTCACTCAAATTTATAATACGGTCTCTTTGGGCTATCAAAGTGCTACGCAAACCATTCCTTCTAGTCCACATTGATTGGTTGTAAAGTTTGGGACATGGTCTGCCTTAACAGAACTGGGGTAGTCCACCATAAAATTGGGGGCTAGGCCCAGATCTAAGACATATTCAAGGAGATGCTAATATAAGAGCACAATTCCCTTGAGATTAGGGAACTTGAATGAATTAGCAATTGCATACGATGCAAATGGAATGGGATTCCAACTATAACTTACTATTATGACTTGACTCATAAATTGGGAGTTGTAATAGACTAGTTATAGATGCTACGTCTGGGCTAAAATTCCCGAATTCAATAGAATGGGCTACTGGAAATTTTGAAGAAAATAGTAGGACAAATGTGTTTAATTAAAAGACCTTATATTAAATGCATGTACTTAAACGAATATCTAAACTTTTTCTTTTCTTATATCTTAGGTTGAATATGAACTCCATTTTGAAAATCCGTCTTAAATACATTCAAAATTTAACAGCAATTAACTACCATGAATGGATCAAGGATGTAAAGGACATTCTTAAGGATTATGGATTGGCATAGGTTCTTGAGAATCCATTCACAAAAATTCCTAGCACTGATGCACCGGCTATTATTAAGGATGCATGGTTCAAATATTCTGTTTATATGTCACACTTGATGTTCGATACTATAAATCCTATGATACATTCTCAGTGCGATCATGTGAGTCTGGAAGCCATGCTGATCCATCTAAAGGGTTTGCATGAAAAGGCAAGGTATGAAAGGTTGAAATTAACCAATGAACTTTCAAACTCTAAGATGAAGGACGGGACATATGTTGTAGCATACATCAATAAGATTAGAGATTTCTTGGAGAAATTGGAATCATTTGGATCTACGATCGGTCAATCCTTAGGAGTGGATATCCTGTTGGATTCTTTACCCATCAGCTATGCTGATTTTGTAAAGGAACATTGCTTCAAAGTTCACGACTGTACTTTCCCGAAATTGGTTAATGCGTAGAGAAAATTGGATGCCAAAAGCAAAGAAATTTCAAGAGAGTCTACAAACAAATATTCTAAAGAAAATGGCTCGGAGGATACTGTCACCAAAGGAGTAGTTAAGGGTTTAAAAGGAAGAAAAGAAAGAGGACATATAAGTATGTCTATGACCAATGTGACATATCGAAACATTGGAAGAAGAATTGCAAAGCTCCTACTTCTGAGCATTTGAAGAAGAAGCCTGCAGAGGCATCTACTTCAGATATGTTTGTAATTGAAAATTTTGCTACTTTTCCGCTTGAATCCACTTATGTATTAGATACTAGTTGTGGTTCTCATATCTGTACTTCTGTGTAAGGACTAAGGAACTATAGAAAACTTGCAAAAAGGGAGATGGACCTACGCGTGGGAAATGGAGCCAGAGTTGCTGCATTAGCCGTAGGGAGCTTTAGTCTTATTTTGCCAAGTGGACTTGTTTTGGTTTTGAATAATTGTTACTAAATTCCAAGTGTTACTAAGAATATTATATCTGTTGCTTGTTTAGCAGCAGAAGGATTTGAGATTTTATTTTCGAATAATAATTATCAGTTCGTTTAAATAATGTTCTTTATGGTTATGGAATATTGAAAGGTGGCATTTATGTTCTTGATACTAAAACAGAAGTTTTCAATATAAACAATGTGGAGAAAGTTAAATTAGATAATGAGAATTCCTTCTACTTATGGCATTGTCATTTAGGACACATAAACAAAGATCGCTTAACCAAGTTGCATAAGCGTATAGACTTGGGCCTAATAGACTTGGAGTCTTATGATGATTGCGAACCTTATTTAAGAGGAAAAATGACAAAGTTACCCTTTCAAGGAAAGGGTGAATGGGCCACGAGTACATTGGAGCTTATACATACTAATGTATGTGTCCCAATGAGTGTTCAGGTACTAGAAGGATACTCCTACTTCATAACCTTTATTGATGATTACTCTCGATACGGTTATTTGTACTTGATGCAGCACAAGTCTGAAAGTTTTGAAAAGTTCAAACTATTTAGAGCTGAAGTAGAGAAACAGCTTGAGAAAAGTAATAAAACTCTTCGACCGGATCAAGGAGGAGAATACTTAAGTTAGGAGTTTCAGGATTATCTAAAGGAAAGTAGGATAGTTCCCCTATGGACCCCTCCTTATACGCCCCAATACAATGGAGTGTTAGAAAGGAGGAATCGGACTTTATTAGATATGGTCCGGTCCGTGATGAGCCATATAGATCTTAGTAAATCCTTTTGGGGATATGCACTGGAGAGTGCAGCTTATGTACTAAATAGAGTGCCATCTAAATCAGTTGATTATACAACCTTACGAAAGATGGTGTAATAAGAAACCATCTCTAAGTCACTTAAGAGTATGGGGTTGTCCTGCTATGGTAAAGAGGATAGCATCAGATAAGCTAAACGCCAAATCTAATAAGTGTCTGTTCATTGGATATCCAAAGGAAACTATTGGATATCTGTTTTACCAACCCAAAACACAAAAGGTATTTGTGTCTCGGAACGCTCACTTTTTGGAAATGGAACACTTACTTGAAAAAGTCAGTGGGAGAATTATTGAACTGGAACTTTAAGAGGAAGAAACAGACAATCAACTGATTGACCCCGTTTTAGATACAAAGAAAGTGTGATCCAAGAACAACATGTCGAAACACAATCATTGTGATGATCAGGTCGAGTTCATAGGGGTCCTGATAGATATGGGTTTATCATATATAATGATAAGGAACTATATCTCATGGAGGATGATGAACCAAGGACATATGATGAGGCAATGAAAAGCTCAGATTTTGATAAATGGCTAAAAGCCATAAAATCAGAAATGGATTCCATCTACGAGAACCAAGTTTGGGATTTGGTTGATGCACCACAAGAGGTTAGACCAATTGGGTGCAAGTGGGTCTTCAAGAAGAAGATAGACATGGTCGATAATGTAATTACCTATAAAGCAAGGTTAGTTATGAAAGATTATAGTCAACGGAAAGGTATTGACTATGATGAAACTTTCTCACCAGTAGCCATGCTTAAATCCATAAGGATACTCCTCGCCATTACTGCTCATTACGATTATAAGATCTGGCAGATGGATGTAAAAACAACATTCCTGAATGGGGATTTAGATCGGGATGTATATATGAAACAGCCTGAGGGTTTTACATCTCAGAATGGCTCGAAGTTATGCAAGCTACAAAGATCCATTTATAGACTTAAGCAGGCATCTGGGAGTTGGAATATAAGGTTTGATCAGATAATCCGTGAACTGGATTTCTGACGAAACGTTAATGAGACTTGTGTTCATATAAAGGTTAGTGGGAGTGCATCCGTTTTCTTAGTATTGTATGTTGATGACATTCTACAAATAGGAAATGATGTTTCTCGTCTTCAAAATGTTAAAGTATGGTTGTCAAGAAAATTCTCCATGAAATACCTTGGTGAAGCAGCATTTATACTAGGTATAAAGATCTATAGGGATAGATCAAATAAGCTGTTAGGTCTTTCTCAAAGTACATATATAGACAAGGTATTGAATAGGTTCAACCTTGAGCATTCTAAGAAAAGTTATCTCTCGATGACAAAGGGGATTAACCTATCTAAGGCTGAGTGTCCGAAGACAGCTCAGGAGAGAATTCGAATAAAGGATATACCCTACGCATCTGCGATAGGATCCATCATGTATGCTATGATATGTACTAGGCCAGATGTCTCTCAAGCTTTGTGCATTACGAGCAGATATCAGTCAGATCCAGGTGAAAAGCACTGGATGGTCGCCAAGACAATTCTTAAGTACTTGAGAAGGACTAAGGATGAGTTCTTGATTTATGGAGAAGGTGACCTCACAATCAGAGGTTACACTGACGCAAGTTTTCAATCTGACAATGATGACTTTAAGTCTCAATCAGGTTTTGTGTATGTGTTAAATGGAGGGGCGGTATGGTGGAAGAGTTCCAAGCAAGAAACTACTGCTGATTCAACCACGGAATCTAAATACATTGTTGCATGTGAAGCGGCAAAAGAAGCTGTCTGGTTAAAGGGATTTATTGGTGATCTCGATGTGGTGCCTGAGTCTATTGATCCAATTACTTTGTATTGTGATAATAATGGTACTATAACTCAGGCAAAGGAACCACGGTCTCATCAGAAAAATAGGCATGTATCCAGAAAGCATTATATAATTAGGGACATTATTGATGCTAAGATAATAAGATTAGAATATGTATCCACTGATCAGAACCTCACGGATGGTCTAACGAAGCCATTGACTCAAGTCAAACATGACCAACATGTTAAAGCATATGGATTAAGACATATGGCTAATTGGCCTTAGTGCAAGTGGGAGTTTGTTGGATATGATGTATGCCCTTAAGGCAATTAGGACTATATATCTTAATTATATAATAGTACGAATCTTTATTTAATCAATAAAGGCATTTAATCTTTTGTTTATATCGATATGTTTATAAATATATTATGACTGGTTAAATATATTCATTGATGTATATATATAAGTCTTTGACGTATTATAGCATGAAGTCAGAGAAACTATAGTTGGACTATATTTGGTAGAACCTGCTTCATGTGCAATAATGATTATGTCTAAACTATCCCTAGTCATAGGTTCATCAAGAAATAATATTGATGAAGCGGAAAGACTAGCATGTGGTCAAATTTCTTGGAAAGGGTCCAAGTAGTTATTCTCCCAAGTACTGAAGGTGGTGCCTTAAGTTTGACACATGGATATATCTGGGAGATATATTGGAGACCGTATTAAGATAAACACTTGGTATACATATCAATGTGTTAGTGTTTATTTTCATGCAATAAGCTTTACGAATGTGCACATACTTGAGATACTAGTTACCTTGTGCGGTACTATTGATATACTTTGGGTCATTACTATGCACTCATTAATTTAGGGTGTTACGGGTGATTATTGGTATAGTAATGACAACACGTTGGTAAGCTGAGTAGTCGAAAAGAATCCATCGCTAAGGATATATCAAGGAGTTGTACCTGGCCAGTTGTTGAAGTGATGATTGTCATAAACCTCTGATAAGAGTATGTGTTTGATAGAAATGGTTTCTAATCAAACATACTATAGTAAAAGGCAATATACTTTGGTAACAAGTAAACTACGGGGATAGCTTGGAGCAACCTCGCTATTAGTGGGTTAACACTTTAACCGAACCCTACAAACCAGATGGTACTAATATTAAAGAATAGAAGGAATTTATTGCACTGGATAACTATTGCATTAACCGGGATTAAGTCATAAGCATAAATGACGTTCCGAGTAATGGGGGATGGTAGACCCTTGCTAGAGGCGTACTACAGTCGTTTAAGGTAATCAAGTTCTATTCATGGTCTAGAACATCGAGCTAATGGTTCCATTAAAACAAGGGTTGGTTAAGCCTTAATAGCTCAATACTTGGGATCCTATAAGGTCGCACACATTGGACCATCATCGGACTGAGTAAAGAACTAATAGATTTATTCTATTACAAAAATATAACATGATAATAATTAGATTATTATTTGGTTGGACCAAGGATTTATTTTTTACTGGTAACTAATTAATTAGGGTCATAAATAAATCATGGAATTGGTTAAAATTGATTAGATCAATTTTGAATAAATCAAGGAATTTATTTTGACTGGTGACTAATTTATTAGGGTCGAAGAATAAATATTTATTTGAAAAGGGGCTGGAAACATTTTAGTAGGTTGGACCTGACTAAATCACCTGGAGTTTTTTTATTCCATAGAAAAGTAACCGAACACCAAAAAGGGGACTACGGGCTCATAGCACGCTGCTAGGCAGCCCAGCGCGAGACACACCGTAAGCTGGGCTTGCGAGAAAGCCCGCAAGCCCAGGCTTGCGCGCGTGGGTATAACCTTCGGATCCAGCTGGATCTGCGGGTCATACCCTTTTGGGATGTGCTAGTAAGCACAGCCCACATCGGTTATAGGGGGAGCACCCTATAATCTCTGGTAATTGAGCAAGTTATTTTTTAGGAGCTTGAATTTATTCGGGCACCTCTAGTTTATATTTTCGAGTGAGGCTTCTGGAGTGGTCTAGCAACTACTCGAGGCTTCTTAGTTCTTCCTCCCGGAGAGGTTTTGGTTAGTGGGGTTCGTGTGGATACTCATAGAGGCTATCCTATGCTTGGAGACTTGTGCAAGAGGGTTCTACTAAAGCACACTTCAATTGGTAAGTTTTCCTTCTTTCTCTTTTATTATTAGGTCTTTTTTAAGTGTTTTTAGACTTAATAATATGCTTAGGTTGTTTTGCATGCTTAGTTTATTTTATGCTTAGGTTATAGCTTAGAGTTATAACATGCTTAGGTTATAGCTTAGAGTTATAACATGCTTAGGTTATAGCTTAGAGTTATAACATGCTTACCATAAAATATACATGCTAAGATATAATTTGGAATTATGGTATGCCTAGCCCTTTTGCATGCTAACCTAGGTAGAGAATTATTTGGTTAAGGCTTGAGGACATGGACAAAATTTTAAATTTCCGCCATGCTTATTATACATGTTCAATCTGACTATCAGTTTCCATCATTTTTAAAGGAACTTGTAAGGAAATTATATATATGCCCTTTGTATATTATAATAAAAAAGTAGGTAATGTCAATAAAAATAAAAGCAACTTGGGTCTTTTAAGGAATGGAGGGGAACATGCTTCCCTTAGAATACAAGTAGAGGTCCCCTCTCCATCATCCCAAGCACCAGATTGAAGACCTTCCTTTCCCTTCCTTTAAAATTCCTCTTCTCAAGCAGAGCCTTAATTGACAAATAAAATATTTTGTTAGAGAAAATCGGTAAAATGAACTCTGAATAATTCTGAAGTCGTGACGAACACTTTTAGATTGAAATTTATTTGGCGGTTCTACCATATAATTAAATCAGATAAAATCAGAAATCAACAAGAACTTAAACGAATGTTTGTTGTGAAGAATGGACAGTATGAAATTCTGTAAAAAAGTTGTCCATACCAATACTCGGTCATCTCTATATATAGAGACCGAAATAACCGTCCAAAATAATTACTTTTGTAGTTATTTTCGTCCAAAAGGTCGCGTGTCGTGACCACGGCTCATTTGTTGCGACCGTGACACAACATATCAGAACCTTCTGTTTCTCAGAAGATTGCGACCGCGACCGCATCCAAAATTCAAAATTCATGAATTTTTATAAGGGAACTTTATTCAAAAATAAAAAATTCTTGAGCTATGGGGCTGCCCCCAAACCTCGCCAGGATCGCCGCCCCTTGGACCATGCGAGGGGCCACCGCCCCTCGGACCCTGCTACCAAGAGCGTTGCCCCCAAAATCCAAATATCGTAATAGAGCTCGAAAAAGCGTACAGTCCACACTCTCCCAACTTATTCGATGAAATATTACAATTATATTAATAAACTAGTTAATTCAATTACAATAATAATGACACGCCTTAGTTTAATTAAGGATACGCGTAGATAAAAAAATTTCATAGGAATCTCCAGCCTATGACTAATTAGCTCCTTTATGTTACAAGTTAAGCAATTCCTCATTTCCTCTGCTTGTTAGTTTTTTAATCATTTCACATAAATTTGCAAATTAGTACTAACTCTTACGACTGCCAGCTGTTTTCTTCTCATTTTTATTTTCCTCCACTTTGTCTGATAATAATTAATGATAATAATATAACTTACGATGTCGGCGCGCACGCTTGGATACTTGATTATTATGTTAATTATATACTCTTTTTTGATAAAATGTTAATTATAATTAAAAAAGATTACACCATTTCTGAAAATATAAACACACACTAATTAAACTATGAAATTAATGACAAGGATTTGCATCAGCATTCACATCTTAAAATACAATAATGCAATTCTCCCCACTAACCTAATTAACAAAGGAAAACCCATCACAATAATTGGGGTTTTGTTTCTGGGTTAGTAACAACGGACAAGATTAGCAACTTAATTAAAATTAATCAGTCCAATGATCATACACTAATAGTACGACAAGTAGTTGTTGGGTTAATGGGTCGGGTAGGAAGCTTGGTCGGATCATGTAGCAAGAAGAGTTTATGTTTGTCCTGAATGCCAACCATGTGTAAATATTCAGCATCTTCTCTTTCTTTGCCTTTGTAAAGTAGCCGTTGCTCTCTTGGCTCCAATCCAGTCACCATTGCTACTATCTCCTTCAATTCCCCTGCAATTAAAATCTATTTAGTTTTTTAAAGTTATTGTCTTAATAAATTACTCACAAATTTTTAATAGAACGACATGTTTTGGTTTTGAATATACAATTTGGTCCTTCATAGTCATATTAATTAATCTCTTCACTTTCCAAAGTTTGTCAGTCCAACCAAATCATCAAAACTACTCAAATATGTATTACATTATAAAAATGACCAATTTAACCTTTCTACTTTATAAAAAAAGCTTTCTTTCTTTTTAATTACCACTCCTAATTAATTATCTCTCATAATTAATGAAAAGGTATATTACAAAAAAATGATAAAAATTGAACTAATATTCCAAAATGACAAACTTTAGAAAAATAAAAAAAAGCCTAAATCGTTAAACTTTTGAAAATGACGGGAGTGATTAGGAAACATCTAATTTATTATTTCCAAACTCAAATATGCTAGTTATAATAAAAGCTTGAAATTGAGCTTTTTAGGTTAAAAAAGCAGAACAAAAATGGCCCTAATTATAACAAACAATTTAATTAATGAATGAAAACGAACATACCAAAAGTAGAGGTGGGTTGAACAGAGATGTCGTGGTAAAGAGAAAGAGTGGAGATTCTGAGAGTGATGAACTCAGAAAAGGAATCTGAAGAATCTCTCTTTTGAACAAGCATGCCACCTGGCCTAACTTCCCATTTGATTTCGTCGCTAATATTGCTGTAATTAGGTTTTTGATTGTTTTGATTCTTATTCTGATTCTGATTAGGAACACTTCCTCCGCATCTGATGAGCTTGAAACTACCTCTGCAGAACCTCTTAGACTTCAACTTCATCATTTTGTTGTGTGATTAGTGTGTTTAATTAATTCCTTTGGACAGTTGAATTTATGCAGCTGATCAAGGGATTAATTAGGTTATATATAGAGGAGCTAGTAGAGGGAAGGATAGAAATGGACAAAAGTGAAAATGAGAGCATAGTTTAGTAATAACAAAAGAGAAAGCACATGGGAGTGGGTGGCATGTTAACACGCTTGCTTGATTACCGGGCCTTCTTTCTTACTATCATTTCTTGTGCTGCGGTGGTACGGTAATACATATGGAAAATGGTTGAGTTTAATCATTCTTTATATAGTATGTTTGTAAAATGGAGTTGTCTGTATATGGGGAACCCATTTTGGGGAGTTCAATATTTTAATAATAGTATATATTTTAGTTTTAATTTTTTTAATTGTTTTGTTCGTTGAGTAGAATAGAAATGATGTAGATAAATTAATATAATAATAATAAAGTGTTATTATTTCGAGGGAATCTAATATATGGAATGAAAAATGAGGAAGATGGTTGGAGTAAAAGTATTGTAAATTTTCCAAAATAGGATTTGGGGAATGAAAAATGGGGAAAATGGTTGGATTTATGGGAACCTCTATTTCTTTACTATACTTTACTAGTATTAGTGCCAGCTTGACTATGTTTATTATTTCTAAAAGTCTCAAATTTTTAAGCTAGACTAATAAATAATAAATTTGATTTTATAAATCAAATAGTTAATTATCATGAAGGGTCAAAATGTGTTGTTCAAATCTAAAAAATATAGTTTTATTAAAAATTTGTGAGATCAACTTATTGAAACAACAGCTTAAAAAGCAATACTAAATAAGTTCTTAATTTTTCCAAGTGTATAAACATTTTCAGTATAATTTATTTTTTCATTTAATTTGTGTTTCATGGAGATGGTTTGAATAATCTCTTTAACACGAAGCACGGTTTCTTTTTATTCGTATTTAAATAAAATTGCATATATATGGTAAAATCTTCGTTAGCAATATTGCACATACATACGATCGTAATAGCAATAACAATAGAAAACAACAACAAATCAAACAAATTGAGATACATGACCCGTCATCCCTCCAACCCTAGAAAAGAGTTTGCTTTAATATTTTATGAATTATGATATTTGATTGATTATGTCTAAGATTATTGTTTAGATTGATTATTAGTACATAGTTTTAATATGATTCTCTCTCTTCTCTAATTAACTAGAGAAACCGAATCCTTAAATCATGGAAATCTTTGCCTGTACTTCCGCCATTCAACACAACATTTTACTCCCCCTCTTTTTTTTTATTTATCTTATAACATATTTCACATTTTTTAAGCAATCTATTAATTAAGGCATAAAAATAATATTTTATTTTTTAATTAATATTTATTTTTTCACTCTATTATAATTAATGATAATGGGATAAATAAAAATATAATTAAAAAAATATTTAAAAATAATAATTAAAATGCATATTTTAGAAAAACGGACGGGGTATATTTTTAAGGAAGTGTTCATGAAGACACTGAAATTTTAGGAAAGAACTAAGTATGAAATCAAGACAAAAGTTAGTTAATGCTCCATCTGATACTTAGTACTCCAAAGTCCAACCCATAAGTATATAATTTTAGGAATGAGTATTTTTTAATAGCAACATTTAATTGTTGAAGAATTTGGAGTTCGAATCTAAGACCTCAGTTTATTTTTTCACGTTGGAAAGAAGCTGTGATCACTAGATTGAGGGCCAATTTGATATTGCTGTTTGAACTATTTTAAAATAAGTTGCTCTCACAAACTTTTAATAGTACTATGGCCCTGTTCTTTTCAACTGATTAGTAGGTGTACTGAACTGAACTGAACCGATTGGTACTGAACTGAATTGTACTGAAACTGAACTGAATGATACTGAAACTGAAAATACTAAAACTGAACAATATTGAAACTGAAATACTAAAACTGAATTATAATTAAAAATATAAATAATATTTTAAAAATATAAATAATATTTTAAAAATATTAAAATACATAATAATTAATAACATTTTAAATAATACTATACATTTTAATAAAATTTATTAATTTTTACATATAATAATAATAATTAAATATACCATTATAAATTATTATTATTATTATATTTTATTGTAATTATCGTTGTGAATATTACCTTATTATTTTTATTATTATCAATATTTATAAAATATTATTACTTTTATTTATTTATTTTTCCTACAAAATTATTTATAGTAGAAATAATAATTGATAATGTTAAAAATATTATTATTGATTTCTTTTTATTGTTCTTATTTGTGATTACTGATATTAATTAATAATATATATAATGTATAAATAAAAATGAACTAAAATTGACATTGAAATGATATTATCATTAATATCCATTGCTTTTAATATTAATGAATAATAATATACATTAATAATATTGATATAATGCATAGACTGAAACTTAATATTGAATTCTGAATACTGAATGCTGAATACTGAATTCTAAATACTGAATACTGAAACTGAGTACTGAATACTGAAACTGAATACTGAATACTGAATACTTAAACTGAACTGAACTGAACTGAACTGAACAGAAAATAAGTTAAAAAGAATAGGACCTATATATTTTAATTTTCAACACATTTTAATTTTTCATATTAATTAATTAAGAACTGTTTAATTTATTTTTTCTAAAATTAAATTTATAACTTTAAAAAAACTTGAAAATAAAACTTTATAAAAAAGCTACTGAAAAAAGCTGTCAAAAATTTACATCCAAATGAGCCCAACTCTACTTAGTTAGAAAGGAGTGGTTGTGTTTAGCAAAGTTTGTTAATGGAGGTCAAGGGGCAGTTATTTTGAATACCCCAAACCTAGAAAAAAAGACTTACAATGTTCTTTTTCCTTTTACCGCCTTTCAACATGCCACTTATATTTTTTCTTTTTTATTGTTTTTTTATAATTTCTTTTTATTGTTATTTGTTTTTATACTTTTTCTATTTATATACTTTATACGCAGGCTTTTCTTATTTGCTTTATATTTTTTTAAATTCATTAATTATTGATATTTGAATTACATCTTGATTGATAAATGAATCAAACGTAATATCCTAACAAATTCATTAATTATTCTCTGAATTCTCTGAAATGGGGAATATATATGGGGAATGCTTAAATCTAACCATTTCTCATATGATGTCCTCAAAATGGGATTATTTTGGGAAATTTAATATTTTAATACTATATATTTTAGTTTTAATTTTTTCGATTGTTTTGTTAGGTGAGTAGAATAGAAATGATATAAATAAATTAATATAATAATAATAAAGTATTATTATTTCTAGGAAATCTAATGTGGGGAATAAAAAATGGGGAAGATAATTGGAGTAAAAATATTATAATTTTTCCAAAATAGAGTTTAGAGAATGAAAAATGGAGAAAATAGTTGGAACTTACACTTACCATCCTCTATTTTTTTATAATAGGAAACCTCTATTTCTTTACTATACTGTACTAGTATTAGTGCCAGCTTCACTGTATTTATTACGACTACTTTTCTAAAAATCTCAAATTTTTAAGCTAGATTAATAAATAATAAATTTGATTTTAAAAAAATAAATCAAACAGTTAATTATTATGAATGAACAAAATATATTGTTCAAATTCAAAAAATATAATTTTATTAAAAATTTATGAGAGTAACTTATTGAAACTACAACTTAAAAAGTAATACTGGATAAGTCCTTAATTTTTCCACATATGTAGACGTTTTCACGTATAATTTATTTTTCCATTTAATTTATGTTTGATGCATATGGTTTAAATAATCTCTTTAGTACAGATGACGATATCTTTTTATCCGTATTTAAATAAAATTGCCTATATATGGTAAAATCTTCGTTAACAATATTGCACATACATCCAATCGTAATAGCAATAACAATAGAAAACAACAACAAATCAAACAAATTGGGATACATGACCCGTCATCTCTCCAACCCTGGAAATGAGTTTGCTTTAATATTTTATGAATTACTCCCTCCGTTTCTTTAACGATCGCTTTTAGTAAGTTTATCGATACCAAGATCTGACATTTTAGTATATACATTATAATTACATTTATAAACATCCATTACATGTCATGAAATTAGATTATTTAATATTTTGCATATTATAATTATAAGAAATTGATTAGTTAAAAAAATAGTTACTTGATGATAGAAAATATCATATTTTAATGTGCAGATATTAAATTATAGAACTATAGAATTTTAAGAAATAAGTGTAGTAATGTTATAGATATAAAGTGATTTAATAGATAAAATATCGGTATTGTTTATTAGTATTATTGTTTTAGTATTGAGGACAAATATAAGGGTATAGTTATAGTATATAAATGTATACAGTTATAAATATATTAGTTACACATTATATATTTTTATAAATAGTTATTATTATTATTAATTAGAGAGAGAGAGAGAGAGAGAGAGAGAGAGAGAGAGAGAGAGAGAGAGAGAGAGAGAGAGAGAGAGAGAGAGAGAGAGAGAGAGAGAGAGAGAGAGAGAGAGAGAGAGAGAGAGAGAGAGAGAGAGAGAGAGAGAGAGAGAGAGAGAGAGAGAGAGAGAGAAAAACTAGAGATTTGTTTATCTAATTCTTAGGAAGCTCTCTAAAAAATTTGGAAATTTTTGGATGAATAGATCAATAGTTATGATTTTTATAAGATGAAGTGTTCAGAGTTGGATGATCAAAGAGATGAGGTGAGTTTCGAAATTAATCTGGGATTGTTATACTACTTATAAAATTTTGAATTTTTGATATGTTATTCCCTTATGTGTATAGTTTAAGTAGGAAAAAGAATCAGATCGATTCATGTTGTTCATAGAAAGTTAGGGTCATTTTACTAAGATGTTATCCAGGTAGAAAGGGTTGAAACAAGGTGTTGAAGGAAAATTCACTATAAATCATACATGGCTTTGAAAATTTTGATGTTTTAGTATGTTATGTAATTGTGTATTAGGAATTGAACAAAAGAAGAATCATAGCAATTGAGTTAGTCAGTTGAAAGTTATGAATTTTGAAGTGAAGTGAGGTCACAAGGATACTGGTTCTAAGTGCAGGAAAAACATGACAGAATTAGAGTTCAAAATATGAAATTCGTAATAAATGGAAAAGTAATCAGAAAATTATGAATTTTTTATATGTTATAAAGCTAAGGAGAGTAAAATGAAACTGGAATCAGGTTATTTGGTTGAGTACTTTGAGAGATATGATTAGTTATAGTAAGTAAGGTCACATAAATAGTAATTCTATTCTAGTTTATGTCAATCTTTATATATATACAAAAGGAAATAAGATGTATATGTTTATATTTTATATGAATTTATGTTATATGAGCTTAAAACAGTGAACGGATTCCAGAGGAATGTCAAAGTCGTTTCCGAGAGAATTAGCTTGGACAATCTGTGAGTATAAACATGATATGAATTTATGGGTGAAATGTGTTACATGTGTTAATTGTATGAATATGTGAATTGTGGGGATAAGTGAATATTTGTGAACGGTTAATGGGAATTATTGGATAAGTATAAGTGAGTATAAACATGATATGAATTTATGGGTGAAATGTGTTGATGTGTTAATTGTATGAATATGTGAATTGTGGCGATAAGTGAACATTTGTGAACAGATAATGTAAATTATTGGATAAGTATAAGTGAGTATAAACATGAAATGAATTTGTAATTATGAATTGTGTTGATATGTGACTATATATATGAGTGGAACTTGATATATATGAAGTGTGTTGACATTATTTGAGTGTGAAATGAATTGTATTGGAAATGTATTGTTATGTGAATATAAACTTGATTTGAATTGTTATGTGAATCATGTGCATATAAGTTTATGATGAGAATTGTATTTGATAAAGCAGAAATTATATGATACATGTATGTGGAATATATACTAAAATTCAGTTGCATTAGTATATGCTAATTGTAAGTTCAATGGTTCGTATAACAAACATTTGCACTTGAATATATGAAAAGTACAAGAGACGTTGTGACATAGCCGTTCAAACATTGCAATACATGTTCTGTTCATCTGGACCTATATAGTCAACCAATTGCAATATCTAACAAATGGACCAAAAGGCCAACCAACTATTTATCTGGACCGAAAGGTCAACCAATTGTTACATAGCTGGCCAGCAAATCAATTGACAATTGCTACAAATGTTACATGTATCTAGGGGCAATAGTTTGGCTGGAAATGTCACAATAATTAAATAACCGGTTCATTAATTCTCAAATAAGTGTGACTGTTTATTAAATTTGTAATGTGTGTATATGTAACATCCCATTTAACACATCATTTTAGTCTTTTATCCATACATATTAGTAATTATTAGATGAAGTATAAATATATAATAAATATATTAATTTTGGTATATTTGGTTTAAAATATATTAGACGTATACATATATACACTTAAAAATATATAAGGGATTTGAAATTTTGTGAAGATAAAAGTAGAAATTATAGTTGGTAATTAAATTAGTACTTGAGTTATTTATTATTGGTATAAGTATAGTATAGTATAAGTGTAAGTATTATATAATGAAAAAAGGGCAAAATGGTCATTTTAGCCTATAGATAATTGTGGTAGTAATAAGTATCTGAAATCAACCATGAAACAAAAAAAACTCAGAATATGAAATGGTAGGAGTAGAAGAGAAGAAGAAGAACAAAGAGAGAGGAAGAATCAGGTATGTATATGATTTTGTAATATGATTTTCGAGATGTTAGAGATAGAATTTGAGGTTATAACAAAAATATGAATTGATTCACTACCTCTCTAGATTTCTTCTGTAAAATTTGGGGATTTTTATATGAGTAGATCAACAACTATGATTTTTATAAGATGAAGTGTGCAGAATTAGATGATCAAAGAGATAGGGTGAGTTTCAAAATTAATCTGGGATTGTTATATTAATTAGAAAATTCTGAGTTTTTAATATGTTATTCCCTATATGTATAGTTTAAGTAGTAAAAAGAATCAAGCCGATTCATGTTGTGTACAGAGAGTTATACTCGTTTTATTACGATGTTGTCCAGGTAGAATGGGTTGAAACAAGGCGTTGAAGGAAAATTCACTATAAATCGTATTAGGCTTTGAAAATTTTGAGGTCTTTGTATGTTATGGTATTGTGTATTAGGAATTGAACAAAAGAAGAATTAGAGCAATTGAGTTAGTGAGTTGAAAGTTACGAATTTTGAAGTGACGTGATGTCACAAGGATACTGGTTCTAAGTTCAAGAAAAGCAGGACAGAATTAGAGTTCAAAATATCAAATTCACAATAAATGGAAAAGTAATTATAAAATTATGAAATTTTGATATGTTATAAAGCTATGTGTTAAGAGTAAAATGAAATTGGAATCAGGTCATTTGGTTGAGTACTTTGAGAGATATGATCGGTTATACTCAGTAAGGTCATGGAGATAATAATTTTATTCTAGTTTATGTCAATGTTTTTATATATACAAAAGGAAATAAGATGTATATGTTTATATTTTATATGAATTTATGTTATAGGAGCTCAAAACAGTGAAGGGATTCCAGAGGAATGTCCAAGTCGTTTTTGGGAGAATTAGCTCGGATAATCTGTGAGTATAAACATGATGTGAATTATATTGATATGTGAGATTAATATGATATATATACTCGGAATATTTGATGCAATGAACTTGATATTGATTTGAGTGGTTATTAAATGTTTTGTTACGAAATGTATTGAAGTGTGATTGTGAATGTGATATGAATTGTTTTGATTTGAAATTGTATTTGAATTGTAATGATATGTTATGTGATCATATTTGATATGAAATATAAGTTGTGTTGAGATGATATTGATATGTGAATTATGGCTATAAATGAATATTGGTGAATGGTTTAATGTGAATTATTGGTAGAGTATAATTGAGTATTGCATTTGATATGCTGGATTTATATGATATATGTATGTGGAATATATCTTCATTTGTATTAGTATATGCTAATTGTAAGTTCAATGATTCGTATAACAGACATTTGCGCTTGAATCTATGAAAAGTAAAAGAGACGTTGTGACATCGCCAATCAAACATTGCAATACATGTTCTATTCAACTAGACCTATATGGTCAACCAATTGCAATATCTGACAAATGGACCGAAAGGTCAACCAATTGTTACATAGCTGGCCAGCAAATCAATTGACAATTGTTACAAATGTTACATGTATCCCGGAAAATAGTTTGGCTGGTGTTGTCACAACTATTAAATAATCGGTTCATTCATTCTCATATAAGTGTGACTGTATATTGAATTTGTTAATGTGTGTAAATATGTGATTTGCTAAATTCATAGATTGTTTATATTCACTGAGTTGCACCTCATATAAAGCGCTAAATTTTTCAGAGCTGATAAAGTTTATACTAGAAGCTCATTACCTGTAGATATCATGGACGAAAGATTGGTTGGCGGTGTTTCATCTCACTCCCTCTCCTCACAAAACAAGCATATAGAATAGAAGGTGGTCGGGTTTTGATTTTGCTTTCTATAAGATTGTTTTGTAAAAAGATATAGTGTTACAAGTGATTATATATATAAATGAAGTATAAGTATAAAAAAAATTATATGTTGTGATTACGATTTTGGTGATTTAGTATAAGGTACAGGTTATTTCAGTGTATATGTGATTTGCTAAATTCATAGATTGTTTATATTCACAGGATTGCGCCTCATATAAAGCGCTAAATTTTTCAGAGGTGATAAAGTTTGTAGAAGCTCATTACCTGTAGATATCATGGACGAAAGATTGGTTCGCTGTGTTACGTCTCACTCCCTCTCCTCACAAAACAAGCATATAGAATAGAAGGTGGTGGGGTTTTAATTTTGTTTTGTATAAGATTGTTTTGTAAAAAGATATAATATTACAAGTGATTATATATATAAATGAAGTATAAGTACAAAAAAATTTATATGATGTGATTACGATTTTGGTGATTTAGCATAAGCTATAAGTTATTTCACAAGAAAACATTAATTACAAGGATAAAATACCCCTAACACTAATAATTGTTTTAAAAGATTATTGGTCTTTATTACCTTTTATCATTTCCAATGTTGCAATAAATAAGGGCAAAATGACAATGATGTTCAAATATTTATATTAAAATTTAAAAATGACACCTATTAAAAAAATTTATTTGACTCAAGAGGGGTATGATATTTGATTGATTATCTCTAAGATTATTGTTTAGATTCTCTCTCTTCTCTAATTAACTTGAGAAATTGAACCCTTAAATCATGGAAATCTTTGCCTGTAATTCGGCGATTCAACACAACATTTTATATTTTAAAGGAACTATTAATGAAGACACTGAAATCTTAGGAAAGAATTAACTGAGTATAAAATTAAGACAAAAGTTAGTTAATACTCCATTTAATACATAGTACTCCAAAGTCCAAACCCATAAGTACATAATTTTAGGACTGAGACCAACATTTAATTTTCGAGAAATTTGGGGTTAGAATTCAAGACCTCAGTTTTTTTCTTCACATTAGGAGAAAGCTGCGACCCCTAAATTAGGGGTCAGTTGGACATTGTTGTTTGAGCTGTTTCAAAATAAGTTGTTTTCATAAACTTTTAATAGTACTATATATTTTGATCTTTCATATTAATTAATTAGGAACTATATAATTTATTTTTTCTAAAATCAAATTTACAGCTTAAAAAAAAAAGCTTAAAAATAGAGTTTTTCATAAAAGTTCTAAAAATTCACTATCAACTCTAGTAGTTAGGAAGGAGTAGTTGCGTTTGGTAAAGTTTGTTAATGGAGGTAAAGGGGTTGTTATTTTGAATACCCCAAACCTAGAAAAAAAGACTTACAATGTTCTTTATCCTTTTACCGCCTTTCAACATGCCACTTACATTTTTTCTTTTTTATTGTTTTTTTATAATTTCTTTTTATGGTTATTTGTTTTTATACTTTTTCTATTTATATACTTTATACCCAGGCTTTTCTTATTTGCTTTATATTTTTTTAAATTCATTAATTACTGATATTTGGAATACATCTTGACTGATAAATAAATCAAACATAATATCCTACCAAAATCAGAGAAACACAATTTCACCATGCCGGGAGATAAAAACAACTTGCTACAAAAGCAAGTGAAAAAACATGAACAAAATTAAAAAAACTAGAAATTCAATCCATTGTCATGTAGGCAAGCAAGAAAAAAATGTTTGGATTTTCTTTATTATTTGATAGTGTAAATGAAATATCTAGTACAAATTTGTTTCATAGTGTTGAATCGGTTAAAACGACTCATAATCGAAATCAAAGCGAAATATATTTGAGTTTAAACTAAACCGAACATAATTTGATTCGATTTTGTTATTATTTTCTTTTAATTTGATTTTGGCTCAATTTAATTTGATTCAATTTTTAAATTAAACCGATATTTATTCGTCCCTATATGTATGTGAGAGCATCTATTTAGAAGAAATGTGAAAAATCGATTTAAAGCAGCGAATAATAATGTCAATTGAATAATATGTAGCATTCCATCATACAAAGCATGTATGTTTTCTTAATCATTTTATTTGGTTAAATTTTCAATATGTTTATTACATAATTTTAGTTTGAAATTTATGTTACTAATAGTTTTTTCGATAGGAAAAAAAGTAATCGGGTAATGGGTCCAACCAATAGATTAATTCCTTGGAACAAGTTTGGAAAAAAAAGTTGGGTCCTTAAACCCTAAATTTTTTAAAAATTATTCTCTTTATCTATAAAATATTATCTATTTAAACGAATCATCAAAATTAATGAAAAATTTATTACACAACCAAAATGATTAATTTATCCTTTACTAAATTCTCTTTCTTCTTAATTATTCACTTATAATTTTAACAATATATAATCTCTCTCATATTTAATATAAAGGTAAATTTAAAAAAATATTTAAATCATACAAAATACATTATTAAAATTATACAAAATACATTAATAATTTAAATTAATAACTAAAAATAAAACTAATAAAATAATTAAAAAGATAATAATTTTTAAATAAAAGAAGTAAAATATTTCTATTTCCTAAAAAAAAAAAAAAAAAGTCTCTTACTTCAAAGCCTAAATAAATGGCTATAGAACTTAAATTTTTATTCGAGTCTGAAAAAATGTTGGATTATAAAAGTAATTAATTTTGTCTTGACTTGCAAACATTTTGGATATTTTAGGTTCAGTTAGGTAAGTAATGAGATTAGTTTAATTAGTTAGGTATCAACCCATGTGGACTGCTTAGAAAAATATTAATCTCCATCCCCATTTAATTAATATAGTAATTAGTTATCTCATTTCCAACCAAAACCTACTTTATAGTATAAAACAAAAAAAAGGAAGTAATGCTTCTTCCTTCTTCCATTCAATGTTAAACAAGCTAATTTTGTTTGTTTTTAAATAATGTCATTCTAAGACACCGAGATGATTTAAACAAACTTTTGTCGTCATTCTGTTGTAATTATTTAATAATAAAACAAATAAAAATATTAATGTTGTATGTTCAGTACATTTTGAAATATGATATTTCTTATAATATGTACTTTATTTTTTGTAAAATACGGTGAAGCTTTTTATCGCTCATTAATGACTATAAAGTTACTTTAAAAAAATAAAGTAAACATAATTAATCTTATGAGTTATGTGGATTTACATATTAGGGTAAACTTAAAAATATATCATGTGATATGGTTGTTTTGTAAAAAAGTGTTTGTGAAATTTTTTTCAAAAGAGTGGCTGTAGTTTCAAAAGTTTGCAAAAAGAGGACTTCTCAAATTTTAAAACCACATTTTGAAGAGTAATCTTATCCATTTTAAAGTGAAATTTTGCAGCTTAGTTAATAAAAATATAATACACATTTATGATAAATTTAGAATTTTTTGATAAGTATTAATATTTTTTTAGTTAAAATTTGATTATAACTTTAAAAAAATAAAAAAAATGGAAATTTTCTGAATCTTACTCAAATCTTGATATATAATTCTAAATAATATAGTTAAAATATAGGAATCCTGAATTAATTGAAATAACTGGTGTAGCACTGTAATTTTGAAACCACAGACATCATTTTGAAAAAAAAGATTCCACAAGCACCTCTTTTTAAAACGATCAAACCACAAGGCATGTCTTTTAAGTTTAACCAATATTAAAATAAAACAAAATTTAAGATAAAAGTTGATAAAGTTATTTTAATAAAAAGAATATTAATTTATACATTAATTTATTATAACTTTTTTGAATATGGTTATAGACGAAAGGAACTTTATTAAAACAAGGGATATGTAAGCCAACTTAGCCACAAACTTCATTCCACTTTTTGTTTTTGTTATGTTGTTGGTTGGCTTAGTGCGTGCTTTGATGTTTGAGCTAAAAACAAAATGTGACTAAACTATATTACAATGTCATTCAATTATATATACACTCAATTCTATTAAAATCAACGTGTAGTATTTACCTCAATTGGCAGTGGAAAGTGAGTCAGGGTGTGTATAAAGAGGCTTAAGTTTTACTCTTATTAAGTACATTTGTAGGGAGGGGATTAAGAGCTTTAACCATAACTTTGATTCTAATTTTTTCAACCTATAAGTACATGTGTTGAAATAAACTTGTAAAAAAATAGTTTTTACTTGTAAAAAAATGCAGTGCCAACAAACTTAGCAGTAAAATGGTTGTTATGATGCACTTATTTAGTACGATATGGATCTTGAACCTTTCTGAATCGATGGATCTTGAACCTTTATTTGAATTAAATTGGATATTTGAATAAAAGGAACCGATTGAATCATGAAATTGTATCGAAAATGTACCGTTTACTTATATTAGGCACGATTTTAAAGTTTTGACAATAACACACCTACGCCGGAACAAATATTACTGAATTGAATTAGACCAAAACTTTGAATACATCAATAGGAATAAAATATTGGACCTTAATTAATTATTAATTAGTGTTACTAGTAATAACATATACTGGTAATTTAGCTATTGAATTTTCAATGGATTTCTTTATGAAGAAAAGGAGAGGGAGAAAGCTAAAAGGTTGTGATGGGCACATGGTTGTTATAGACAAGAGGAGATGAAATTATGTATATGGAATAAACATTGGCTAAATTTTGTTCTATTATATATATTATGGGGCGCTAATTAATTTTATTTGAACCAACATATATTCCTTATCATGTTGTGTTTTTAGATATGGACTTGTGGCATAAAGGTGTTATGTCGAATCAATTATTTGTTATATCTAAATTTGTCGTTTTTAAATTAGTGTCTTATTTTATGTCCCCCATTCAAATATTGATATGTGTCTATTTTTATTATTATTTTATTCCTTTTCAGTTTATATCTCTTATAAATACAACACGTGTCAAATGATGAATGAAAGGACATAGAATGAGACACCAATTTGAGAACGTAAGATTTGAATCCTTATTTATTTTCATTAATTTGCATTTAGTTCTCATACATCATATTCATAATACATTTAGTAAGATATCTCAATTACCTATATTTCGTAGCACAATACCGAATAAAATGATATGGATGTAATGAATCAAAACTGAATGAATGTAATTAAAAAATAAAACATACTCCCTTTATTTAGAAATTATTATCTTTTTAATTATTTTATTAGTTTTTTTAGTTGTCAATTTAGATTAACAATGCATTTTGTACAATTTTTTCTCTAATTTGCCTTTATATTAACTATGAGAGAGATTATGTATTGTTAAGATTATAAGTGGGTAATTAAGAAGAAAGAGAATTTAATAAAGGATAAATTAGTCATTTTGGTTGTGTAATAAATTTTTCATTGATTTTGATGATTCGGTTAAATAGACAATATTTTATAGATAGAGGGAGTAACCACTCAACTTACTCGAAAGTCATCTATTTATTTCAAAAAATGTGTCGCATACTCAAATGTTGTCCCCTTAAGGAAATATGCATTAGATAAGATTTGGGTAAATCAAGGAAGATACCCAGCACATGGACTATATGATAATGATAGTAGAGGTAGAGAATACGTCCCCACATAGACACATTAAGGTAGCACAAGATTGATTTGATTCTTTCATCTATTTCTCCCATATTATTGTTGCCTATGTATTATTAGTTATTACTACTTAATTTGGAAGATTGAGCCCAAGATTTTGTGTTTATTTTCTCAATTATATATATGGATGAATTAGCTAGATCCAACATTATTATAATTATGATCCTTGCTCGTGTAATTATATATCATAATAAATTTAACCGTGAATTTTTGTTTGTTTTGTTAGGTATTATATGATTCGATCTTCATATATATTTGCATGTTACGTTCATAGATTTATGCTATATGCATGTATAATCTATGTCTCTCATCATTTTGTCCATTCGCATCTCTCTTTTTTTTCTCAAAATCAAATTAATTAGAAACATAATTTGGAATCTACAATTAATCAAATAGCGTCATATGTGTTCTAATTATGAATCTTTTTATATTTTATGTCATATATAAATATCGAGGATTTGTTATTGTTGGGAACGTTTCTAATTCGTAGAAAAGTAATCAATGAATATATTAAATAACAAAACAAACTAGACTTCTACATTTTCCAAGCTTAAACTATATTACACGAATTTATATTGGAAAACTCTAATTAAGAACATCAAAATGGAGTAATTGAAATGTGACATTTAAACTTAGAGAGAATAAACATGATGTAATATTATGAAAATAAATCACATCTAGAATTCCTCCAAGACCTAATTATATCATGACTATTTGAATGAGATATGTGGATGTTCAGAAACTTCTATAGTAGTTTTTAACGCTTAGGCACTATTCTTTTCAATGTATAATTCATTCAGTTCAGTTTAATTTGAGTAATTAATAATTAGTAATTAATTTTATTATAATATCAAGTATTATAGATTATTCTGCCCTTCGAGGCACCTGCAAATTGGCGATCGAGGATTAGTCTGGATGTAGATATGGCTTAAAGGTGCCGCCCACAGTTGAGACCTATCCAGGACCATCTCGTAGTGAAAATAAAAAAAAAGTATTATAGATTATTGTTATTATTAATACAATAAAATTTTGATATATTATTAATTATATTTTAATTTATTTTTAATATTTTTAATTTTTGTTCAGCTGGAGTTTGATTTCAGTATTTATATTTAATTTAGTTCAATTTAATTGAATTAAGTTGATAATTGAACGAAAAGCAACCTTCGTTATTTGGTCCCATGCTAAGCCCATTGAACTTTACCCTTACGATTACGAAGCCCACAACGAGCCCAGATGTAAAAATTGCGCTAAATACAATTGAGTTCTCTAGAACGACGTCGTTGAACGCTTATCTTACCGCTGTTTGCTTCCCTGTTGTATGGCTACCAGGATGTCCACAGCACCACTGAAAGACCATCAATCTAGAACCCGAAATTTGCTTAAACCAATCCCATGTTTCACTCCTTTTCTCTGTAAGCAATTCAGGTACGAATTTGATTTTTCTTTCTAGTACTCACTCATGTAAACGAACTAAAAGCTTAGGCCAAGTCACCGTGTTCCTGTTTTCTTTCTGTTTCTCTTGTATGCAATTTGGATTCTACTGTATAAAATTTTCCATGAGAGTGTGTAGGTTGTGCTTTTTGTTCTTTCGCTGGATATTGATTTCTGGGTTTTCCTAATTTCTGCTGAAGCAATAGAAAAATGCAAGCTTTAAGCGTGTGGCCATTGAAAGGTGGCTTATTTGTATTGCCCCAGTTGGGTTTTCCTAATTCTGGCAATTTCTCAAAATTTTATATGAAAAGTGGGGTACTTTCACAGTCTTGTAAATTGAAATTTATGAACTTTTTTGAACCAAAGAAAGGGGTAACTGTTGCTTTGGCTTGGGCAGTAGAGCAACAAGAAATTGGGAGTCAGTTTCAAGTCAAAGAATCTAGTTTAGATGATGGGTTGTTGGAGAACAGGGAGAGTGATTATTCTGATTTTCATAGTTTAGATAGAGTAGATAGTGATGGTAATGTCAATCAAGAAAAAGATAGAGATTCCGATTTCGAAAAAGATGAAAATTTTAGGGATGAGAAGGATAAGAGGGTTGATGTTCGCGCTCTAGCTTGTAGCTTGCATTCTGCGAGAACCGCAGATGATGTAGAAGAGGTTCTAAACAAGATCGAGTTGCCTCTTAAAGTGTACTCATCCATGATCAGGGGTCTTGGCTGGGACAAGAAATTAGAGTCTGCATTGGCTCTTGTTGACTGGCTCAAGAGAAGGAAGGAGATGAATCTCTTCATATATAACAGTTTACTAAGCGCGATAAAACAGTGTGAACAGTTCGACAAAGCCGAGGAAATCTTGAACGATATGAAGCAGGAAGACATTGTTCCTAATGTGGTAACTTACAACACATTGATGGCTATTTATGTACGGCAAGGAGAAGCTAGCAAGGCCCTTGATGTTCTAGAAGAAATGCGTAGCAAGGGTTTTGCGCCATCTGCTGCATCCTATTCCACTGCTTTGCAGGCTTATCGACAAATGGAAGATGGAAATGGAGCTGTGGCGTTATATACCGATATAAAAGAGAAATATCTAAAAGGCGAAATAGGACAAGATTCGAATGAAGATTGGGAAAAGGAGTTTAGAAAGCTCGGGAATTTCACAATTCAAATTTCCTATCAAGTAATGCGGAGATGGCTTGTTAGGGATGGTAATTTATGCTCTGATGTGCTAAAGCTTTTAATGAGTTTGGATAAGGCGGGGCTTCAGCCTAGTCGAGAAGAGTATGAGCGTCTTGTATGGGCTTGTACTCGAGAAGAGCACTATGTTGTTGGCAAAGAATTGTACGATCGAATCAGAGAAAGACATTCGGAAATCAGCTTATCGGTTTGCAACCATTTGATTTGGTTGATGGGCAAAGCTAAGAAGTGGTGGGCAGCGATGGAAATTTACGAGGATTTGTTGGACAAAGGGCCGAGTCCTAATAACATGTCGAGCGAATTGATCCTATCCCATTTCAACATCTTACTTACAGCAGCTCGAAAACGAGGAATTTGGAGATGGGGCGTTAGGTTATTAAACAAAATGGAGGAAAAAGGCCTAAAGCCGGGAAGTAAAGAATGGAACGCCGTTCTTGTTGCCTGTTCTAAGGCTTCCGAGACGTCGGCTGCAGTTCAGATATTTCGGAGAATGATTGAACAAGGCGAAAAGCCGACAATCGTTTCCTATGGGGCATTACTTAGTGCCCTCGAAAAGGGTAAACTTTACGATGAGGCTGTTCGTGTTTGGGATCATATGCTTAAGGTTGGAATCAAACCGAATCTATATGCCTACACGATAATGGCGTCAGTTTTTTCCGGACAAGGGAAGTTCAAACACGTGGATGCGATTATCAACGAGATGGGTTCGACTGGCATTGACCCAACGATTATCACATACAATGCTATAATCAGCGGATGTGTGCAAAACAGTCGAAGCAGTGCAGCGTATGAATGGTTTCATCGAATGAAGGTTCAAAATATGGTACCGAACAAGATTACTTACGAAATGCTGATTGAGGGTTTGGCCAAGGATGGTAAACCTAGGCTAGCATACGATTTGTATTTGCGGGCGCAAAATGAAGGGCTTAATCTCTCGGCCAGAGCATATGATGCGGTTGTGAATTCCTCACAGGTTTATGGGGCTACTATTGACATAAGTGTTTTAGGTCCTAGACCGCAAGACATTAAGCAGAAAGTGAAAATTCGGAAAAGTTTGTCTGAGTTCTGTAATTTTGCTGATGTTCCGAGGAGAAGTAAACCGTTCAAGCGAAAAGAAGTTTTCCCCTCACTAGTAGAAGGTGGCAAATAGTTAGTTCGAGTCGGAACTATGTATTATACAATTTTCATTTGTATCTTTGTACATTTGCTATGCAGTGACAGATTAAAGAAGATGCAGCATTTTGTTAGATTATACAAACTCACTTGCTTCCAGTATCTTGCTTTTGTTATTGGCTTGATGAAGTAGTAAGAAAAGTATTTTATTAATGCAAATACTTTATGTTTATATGGTGATAATGATGGAAAAGCAAGGCTAGAGAAAAGCCATGGGGCCCTAACAGGTGGAATGCTGTAAGTTGTTTAAGCTGCTAGTGGATGTTGAAGGAGACTGTGATTGAATTCTTACATCCTTGTTCATGTTAGTATTGTGATCTCATTATGATATGGTTTATCTTATCTCAATGTTAAGCATACTTCTACTGAACTTTTTCAACAAGAAAATTTTGAATTTTTTATATTTAAACTGTTGTTTTAAGTGTTTGGTTACGACTACTTTTAGTTATGCAACACAAAAAGTTATCAGTAATAAAAAATGACTATCAACAACAGCTACCCGTAATCACAATAGCCAGCAATAATAACTAAACCAAACGAGTATATATATATACAAGTGATACGTGTTTATCTTGTAATAATCATAATATATCTCAATTTATGGAATGCAAAATAAAATAATATACCTTAAGTTCGAAGGATACCTAATATATCTTATCTCTTAGAGAGGATAATTAGCTCTAGCCTAATTATAAAATGTCCCGGGCTTTACAAAAGTCTCTTAACCTCAAAGAAACAATATGTTGTTTTCTAAATTTCTAATCTCCACTCTTCAATGTCTTACTTTTTTTTGAATGAATCTTTAATGTCTTATTAGTTTGAAAGTTTGAGCATCTTTCATTTGTTTCACATGTTTCTTCCGAATTAATTTCAAGATGAATAAATAAACATAAGTTTTTTTTTCTTTTTTAAATAAAATTAGTTTACTTTTTTAATTGATTTTCTTAATTTGAACCATTCAATTGAAATCGGATAAAAGGTGACCCCCTGCCAAGGGTGAAAATTGCATGAAATGAGGGATAAAAAGTTATTTTAAAATGTTAAATAGAATAGATGAACATTTGGACATAAAATAGCGACCCAAAAAGTCTATATTCCTAAACAAAATTTACACACATTTATTTCTTAAGTTGGAAAAGTGAATATCCTGAAAGTTTACTATAAATAAATAAATTTTGTCCAACTTCTGGGAGCTCCCAAGTATAGAAATACATACAGAATGTACTCTTCTTGTTCTTCACTCTTAGGTTAATTTTCATGAAATATGAATTAAATAATAGTGAAAGATTAGAGTTGTTCACTCAAAAAAGATTAGAATTTTTAGGGTAAACTTAAAAAATATGACATGTTGTTTGGTCATTTTTTAAAAAGGTGCTTGTGGAATATTTTTTTTCAAAAGAGTGCTCGTAGTTTCAAAAGTTTGCAAAAAGACGATTTCTAAAATTTTAAAACCACATTTTGAAGAGTAATCTTATCCATTTTAAAGCAAAATTTTACAACTCAGTTAATGAAAATATAATGCACGTTAGTGATACTTTTTAGAATTTTTTTAAGAAGTATTAATATTTTTTTAATTAAAATTGATTATAACTTTAAAAAATTATAATAAAATAATAAATTTTTGAATATCACTCTAATCTTCGTATATAATTCTTGAATAATACAATTAAAATATAGGAATGTTGAATTTATTGAAATAACTGGTGTAGCAGCTAATTTTCAAACCATATGCACCATTTTGAAAACTTTTGAAATCACAAGCACTATTCCGAAAAAAAAATATTTCACAAATACCTTTTTAAAAAACGATCAAATCACATGATATATTTTTTAAGTTTACCCAATTTTTAATTATTAATATAAAAACATGGTATACAAATTAAGCAAATATTAATGAAAACTGCTTGTTGTTAGAGCTCAAATTTTATCCATTTCAGAATCTTTGTTTTTTTAAAGATTGTCCAGCCACAAGTAAAAAAATCTCTAAATTTTAGAATTAAAGAAAAACGAAGACGGCACACCTATGAATCGGACAAACAATGAGATTGTCTTAATCCCATGTATTATGTGACATTAAAACACATTAGCTTGTTACAGACAGAACATAGCAGAACTAAACGCTCATCTCCTCTGGTATATAAATTTGTCCATACCCATACAGACACGTGTCCAGGCACAAGTATCAACACTGTGTTGGAAACTGTAGCACAACCCACTTGCCTTTGCTTTGCTTTCAGTTCAAGCGTTAGGTAATATTCTTCTTCTTCTTCTTATTGTTGTCTCCGCTGTAACTGTTCTGGCGGCCCTAAATCTCAGTTTGTCCCATTTAGTGACGGTTATTTTTAACCGTTAATTGTAGTTAAATCGACATTTTGCTCATTCAAATTTCAAACTGCAGTTTCTGGATTCTTGTGTATGGTTTTTGTTACTGAAGATGGGAAAGTTTTAATCTTTGGATATATTTGCCAAGTGGGTTTTCCTTAATTAGGGCAGCATTTTTGAGATGGGTTTGTTAAAACTGTAGAGATCTGATTGGTTGCTATTCGTAGTTCAAAATCTAAAGAGAAATGGAGCCACCAAAAGGATGTCTGGCTTCCTTGTGGAACTTTGTCTGTTTTATCCCTTTCTTCTTTGGGCTTCTGCTTCTGGGTACTATCAAAGGTAAATTTTCTTCTTCTTTCTATAAATAGAAAGTTCCTATTTTGAACAAGAGTTCTGATGTTTAGTAACTGCAGGCATCGTTTTCTGCCCAATAGCATGCCTGATTATGGCAATTGGGAACTCTTCTATCATTTTGGGTCTATGCCCATTGCATCTGATTTGGACATATTATTCAATTTTAAGGTGCTTTCATTGACCCTATACTTGTCTTTAAATAGCTGTTTCTAGTAATTATCTCATTTATTTAACTACTGTAACTGGCAGAGCCAAATTATTGGGGCCAATACTGAAGATGATAGTGTGCATATGCCTGCCAGCCCTTTTGATAATTTGGTTGGTGATTGGCATCGTTGGAAGCATTGTAGGTGGAGCTTTGTATGGCTTTCTTTCACCTGTGTTTGCCACTTTTGATGCTGTTGGGGAAGGGAAAAGTAATCAAATTTCCCACTGCTTTTATGTATGTGTTCATTCCCTCATCTAATGATTTTGTTATCTACTGATTATTTCCTCTTGTAATTCGCGGTTCGTGTATTTGCAGGATGGAACTTGGGATGCTGTCATTAGGAGTTGTACTATTGTCCGCGATACCCTTGATTTTTGCTATCATTCTTATTTCTCTTATATGGATGATCTTCAAAATCAACAGCCTTTGGATGGGAAGTATTATGAAATCAGGTTGCTGTATATTCCAGGTGCTATTATAGCTAGTTTACTTGGTTTCATCTTGGATTTCCCGCTTATCTCGATGATTTCCCTATGCAAAAGCCCGTACATGCTCTTTAAAGGATGGCACCGTTTGTTTCATGACCTTATTGGAAGGGAAGGGCCTTTTTTGGAAACAATATGTGTGCCGTTTGCTGGCCTGGCTATCATTCTGTGGCCATTGGCTGTTGCTGGAGCTGTTTTAGGTTCCATGGTATCTAGCATTTTTCTCGGTGCTTATGCTGGCGTAATAGTGTATCAGGTCAAAACCTTACATTCATTCTGTCTTTACATTGTAGTATCTTTTTTCTAAATTTGGTGCCTTTCAATTTCAGGAGTCCTCGTTTTGGTTCGGCCTTTGCTACATTGTCGCGTCATGGTCTATATACGATGAATACAGCAACGATGTTTTAGACATGCCTGAAGGATCTTGGTTCCCGAGGTCTATTTCCGTTTCTTAAACGCCTTATGATATAGTGCTCATAGATGTCAAAGGCGCGCCTCATGAAGGGCACAACCCTCGGCGCCTCGCTATACTACCGGCGAGGTGGTGTCCCTGAGGCGTGCGCCTCAGGAGCGCTTATTTTTCAGGGTTTTGACTTGTTTTAATATGTTGTCCATCAACATTTAAGCCTTTTAATAATAATTCAAGGTTGTATATTTCTAATTCAATTCCTATAAAGGCTAGAATAATTCAAGGCTAGATATCCCTAATGCAATATGTAAATTTTACATGCATACGTACATCTAACAATTCTCTTAGTTCTTTTTCTGGTATTGTTGTTTTTTGCAAAAAATTTGCGCGTAGAGCCTTGCCTTTGGGTGCGCTTGGCCCCTTTGCACCTCTAACAATTTTGATAGTGCTTATGAAATATGTACTCTGATCTGTATGTTCTGATATCTATAGGCCAAAGTACCGGAGGAAAAGTGATTTGTCGAGAAGCACATCTCGTGCAGCCTCGATTTCAAAACGGGGCTCGCTTAAGCGATCAGAGTCAATAACACCTATGGTTGATCTAAAACCATTCACGGTAACCTAAATCTAGTTTGGCCTACTTTATGAACGAAATAGTTCATAAGCCATAGAGTTATAAATTATAATCCTTTAATTTATTTGTCATTTCTGCAGTTGCTTGATGCGTTATTTAAGGAGTGTCAATGGCACGGAGAGAAATTTATTTCCGAAGGACTAATAACTCCACAAGACATTGAAGAGGCAAATTCCAATAAAGGCGGTACAGTGATTAGCATTGGCTTACCAGCTTACTGCCTTCTTCAGGCACTTTTACGGTCCGTGAAAGCCGGTTCTGAGGGGATTCTACTTAGTGAGTGAATTCTTACTCTTGTGAAGATCTCAGTCATTGTTATTATGCGAAAAGTTTGTTATGTGATATGCGGTTCGCTGTTATTATGCAGGTGACAATAATACTGAGATAACAAGCAAAAACAGGCCAAAAGATGCATTCTTTGACTGGTTTTTTAACCCTTTTATAATAATGAGAGATCAAATTAAAGCTCAAAACTTGTCAGAGGAAGAAGAGAATTATCTCTGCAAATTAGTACTATTGAATGCTGATCGTGTGAAATTGAAAAGTGCAAATATCGGTCCAGCACCTGAATCTGAACGCCAACGAGCTGAACTTGATGCATTAGCTAGAAGGTATCAATCAAAACTCTTACATAAATTTCTTTGCAAGATTCTATATTATGCAAAATATATATGTTGGTACTTTAACTTGCTTAAATTTCTTCAAAATATCGATTGATTTATAAGTTTAATATGAAAAATTCAGGCTACAAGGGATAACAAAGTCAATATCAAGATATCCAACATCGAGACGGCATTTTCAAAATCTGGTGAACAAGTTAGCAGTAGATTTGGCGAATAAGAACGGAAGCAGTAAGCCAATTGGAAGATCGAAAAGTGCCATTGTTAGGTATTTTTCTTTCAACAAAAACAAACCAAAACAAAGCGATTCTGAACCGGAGTCACTGCGTCCAAGGGATGTTGAAATTGTATAGTAATTCTTTAACTGTAATATATTTTTTTCTGACTTCCAAATTCCAATAGATTATTGCTTAGTTTTAAAATTTGTAGTATGTAGAAGACCTGGTATATAATACTTTCTGAATTGAATTCAATACAAGTTCTGAGTTGAATACAAACATGTATGGACTAGAATTATATGAACATTTTGGATCAAAGCAATGGAAATTACAACAACATCTATAAATAACAGTCATTTAAAATGTGTCCCCATTTGAATTCAAATTTTCAAACTTTCATACCACAAATATTTCTCAAATTAGTCTCTGATTTTCATTTCCAATGCTGCCAGCCACAGTTTGTTGATTTCAGAAACAGCAAAACCACTTCTTCTGCAACAGAATAGAAGAAAAATATGGATATAGTATTTGTTTTGAAACAAATAAATGTGCAAAACAAAAATGGGAGAAAAATAACTGGACTATTAAATACAGTGGGAAATTTCTTCTTACAGTCGGTGTAAAAGATGACGTCGCCCTTATAATTAAAAAAACCTTAAAAACCCTAAAATAATAAGGCACGAGTTTCTGTAAAACTCCCCCGTCATAAGAGGGGCGTTTCTAGGAAACACCCCTCCGTTGCATAGTCAATTCTTTTTTATTTTTAAGTAAGGGCTAAAATGTCTTTTAACCGACTGTAACAAGTACTTTCCGACTGTCTTTAACAACGCCAAAAAATAAATACCGCTGCATTAGGGTCGTAATTATTAGCATCATTTTTTGCGGGATTATTGCTACGCTGGGAGGCAGCTCCAGGGCCTCCTGCTGCGTTAGATTTTTTCTCATCTCTGGCTTTACTAAATATTACAGTAAATCCTTCTGCTGATGCTGGATTGTTTACATCCCATTCCCCGAATTTCGGTAGTGGCCGTCCTTTATCCTGCTGCATAAATTTTTAAATCCAACTTCTTGTGTTATAATCAATGATATAAAAACAGTACTGAAAATCATACTGGTGAAGATTTTGATACGCCAGCATAATTAGTGTTTTACCGGTTTTTTGTTTTTAAAACAACATATATTATATAGAAACATTAATTTATATGAGTTAAAAAATAATAATTTGGCATATTGAAGGTGTATTCATACCTAAGTATCTCTAAATCATTGAGCTTAGTCGGCTGGAACAGCTCTAGAATTATTCTAGATCATTTCAGCCCGTGACAGAGACTTCCAATAACTTTTGCAATGCTTTCTAGGTCTCTTGCAACTTTTTTCTTGGGTTTTTGCAACCCTTTCTAGGTCTCATGCAAGCTTTTTAGGTCTTTTTGCAACACTTCTACATACACCATAGCCTTTTTAAAATCATTTTGAAGTTGAACCGTACCGTAGCCATGGCCGATTCTCGATAAAACTGGCTAAACCGAATGTTACGGTTTTCATAACAATGCTTATAATTGTGTTATGTTATCAAATGCGACAAGTTATTTGGGGGCTGGGGGCCTTATTAATACATTTTAAATCTTGCTATAACATTTTCAAAAACGAAGGTTGGACAAACATAACAACTAGCTACAGTCATTAAATTGATTAACATTTTGTTCTATATTTTAAAAATTTGACAAAATAATGTCTTTTATTAACTTCATACACATAAATTAATAAACTCATTAGCCAAACCCAATGGTTACAACTTCAATTGATGGGTGATTTGATGTCAGAAGCTAATGAGTAAAAAGTGAAATTTTTAATAAAAAATAGATTTTTTTTTCATATTAATTTTGTATATGAAAAGCAAAGAAATGAAGAAAAACACGTACCGCGGCCATAGAAGATTTAATGTGTGAAGCCCTTTCAGGGAAATAAGATCAGAGAAGAAAATTGGGAGAAGAAGGAAAGATTGGAGAGAGAAAGAGAGAAAGCAGGCAGGAAGGTTAGGGGTAAGACATAATTAGAGACAACCAAAATGTGAGAAATAAGAGAGCGATTATTAAGGATGTTTAATTCAGTTTGCGGATATTAATGATTCATACATATACATAATGTCTTTGTAATCCCCGATTAACCAATTTTAATATCTTCTTCGTTTCTTTAATTTCTACTTTCTGCTAATCATCCTCTTATGATATGTATATATAGACACTATTTTCATACATCAATTCTTCTAGTTAGTTTTTGAAATAATTATTTATTAATTAGTTTCGCCCTTTAAATTCCAATCATCCATTGCATATTTGATAGTTGTTTTAATGTCACAACCTAAACTACACCGTTTTTGTTTTGTGTGGGATGCTATAATTGCAACTACTTTTACCTATAAATAGGTTCTTCGTTGACTATTTTTAGAGAATTATACGCTTAAGCTTTTCACTATTCTTACTTACTGTTTTACGGTGAATGGTAACATCAGCGATCCTTAAAAATTTTCGTTTTTTATAACTACAATGTATGTATACTAGTTCAAGCTTAGTTTTTTTACGTGAAAAATATAACAATAATTCACGGGATCGCTAATAATTGAAGTAGTTGTTGGAGATTTTTCTAGCCCACTCTTCTAATTCAATGAGTTTAGACTTCGTATTATGAAATGAAGAACGGAGAACAACTCCCAGCTCAATTTGGAATCCTCATCAATAAATAACCCAGATGAAAACAATTCATAATTTGTTCATTAGGTTTCTTTTTTGGTCACCTTGTTAATGAGCATGTGGTGTTATATGATAATTTGTTGTTCCAATTTTTTTATATGACCAGAAAGATGGAGACCAAATGTTGTTTCTCTTGCCGACAATTCGTGAATTTCCCCCATACTTTCAACTAATTTCTGTGCTAAATCGATCGCCAGTTCGTGAATTGCTTCGGCATGCTTCTCAATTACCTCTCTGTTAATCAGGAAAATTAAACCAATCGAACTTTGGGTATTAATGTTGATTAATTGAGAAGTGGCAGAGTACCTTTGATGAAGGCAGGCATCCAATTGAGAGCAGACAGTAGCAACAACTTGGGAGGAGCTCATGTCGTATAGACCCAAGGCTTTGTAGAGAGGGTTGATTGAAGACGGTGTTGGAGATGTGTGGGTTATCTCATGGGAAATTGACAAAAAAATTATGAGTGATATGTAAGTGGTGTAAATTGGGCCTTGATATAAGTCAATTGGTTTTGTGTTAGATGGGTTCAACCCCGCTTGTGTGCTCACTCACCTATCGAGACCAATACTCTCCAGTCTCACGGTTTCTCTATAGACGGTGCAGCCGCTGCCGGCAATTACATCAGAGTACTTGGCCACCAATGAACTTAAGCTACTGTTTCTTAATTTTCAATTCTTCTAACAATTTGATGTACTTGTACAAGAACAAAAACCCATTTTGAAATAATTTTAGGGATTTTAATGAACTAAAACTCTTGTTTGATTTTTTTCCACTTATGGTCATCATATGTAATATGAATTTACTTATCTCTCATTTTATTTACTGCAATTTGTTGAGAAATTATGTTTGATTTGGATGAGAATTAATAGAAATTAAGCTGAAATTTTATGGAATTTAGGAAGAAGATGGTATAAATGATTGGATTAAAAGTTTGGGGATTTTAATGAAATAAAAGTAGGATTATTTTTGAAAATATTTTATCTCTACACCACATGTCAAAACCTTAATGGTTTGACTTTGTGTGACTGACGTAATTAGCTTGAGGGAGTTAATAGTTTCACTTTTATAAAATTAAAGGGGTTAATTAAACTTTTTATAAATTTAAAGCCACATTTAATTTTTTAAGTCAAATTAAGGGGTGTTAATGGATTAAGCCTTATAAAAATAATATAACAATAACATTACATATTACAATCATCATGTAGTTATGCTAAACATATTTTTTAACTGTTTTTAGTTTTTTCGTTTAAATTTGTAAGCATGTATAAAGGTGAATTGGTTTTGGTCATAATTAATATAGCAGAAGCATCAATGCATCTTATCGTTATCTTATATAAATGTTATATTAATAATAGCAACATATGTAAGCATATTTCATGGTTATTTTATTTTTTTATTATTAAATTAAAATAATTATCACTTATTTTATAATAAAAGAGGGTAAAATAATAAATACTTTATAAAAGAATAAAGTAATCATAAAATGCACTATATTTTAATATACCACTAGCATAAATAACAATCTTATAATTATATAAAAAATGGTATAATTATAATATAGTTACGTGTTTTTAGATCTTTTAGGTAAGCCTAAATAAATAAGTTCACTTTTAAGTCATGTTGTTATCAACTTCCAATCCTTTTTAATTTATAAGTAATAGTATTGAAATAAATTAAATTAAATTTATTTCAGTATAAATTTATATATATATAATACTGATAAGTGTTGAACTGAACTAAATTGGATTAAATATAAGTTGAAAAAAAGCAATGGTAAATGTCTTGAGCAATATATTGGGAATTCTTATGGGATTAATTGCCTAAATAATGCTTGTGGGAAAAATAAAAACACCTGCAATACTAGTTATAGAAAAAAGATATGAACTATGTCAGTTTAATTGGATCAAAAAATACTACTACAGTACAACGTTTTTTATTTGCACTAAAAACCCTGTACTGTAGCATCATTTTTAGATGCGTGCCGGAGACGACTTCTTGGATAGTCAAAAAACGCTGCACTATAGCAGTTTTTTTTACCACCCAAAAGTTGATCAAAACGCATGATGAGGAAATTAAAATATTCTCTCACTATGCTATTTAAAAAAATTGAAAAAGAATTTTAAAAAAAACCCTCCATACAGCCAATTGTGAAAAACGAAAATAAAATATACAAATAAAATAAATGAACCCATCATATATTACTAAATTAATGACATTTACTGTAGTTAATTACTTAAATGTTGTTATAATTTTAGGAAGTTAGGTTCTGTTTTTTTTTATTTTGTGAATTTAAGTTTTTATTTTTATTATTGATGTCTTAATTTAGTAGTTGAGACTAAATTTACTACTCTATATGTCACAAGTTTAACAACATCCGGTGCAATATGAAAAATTTTCTTTATATTTAAATTTTCTTTCATAAAACATCTAATATAGTACGAAGTTCTCTCATTTTTTACCAATGTATCTAACATCTTGTTCTCTTAAAAATAAATTAAGTTCATATCGATTTAATTAACTTATAAATTTAAATTGAAACTAATTTTACCCAGTCTAAATAAAAAATTTAAAAGTTTTTTAACTGAAAAAATTCAACTTATACAAATAGAAGAAAATGTAACATATATAGTTATAAAGATGAAAAAAAAGTTCCTATAAGGTACTTGGGTTTAGGGCTGTAAATGAGCAGAGTCGTTCACGAACAACTCAGTGTTCGGCTCGATAAAAGCTCGACTCGATTTATTAATGAACTGTTCGTGAACATAATTTTTGGGCCCGGTTTGTTAATGAACCGAACATAAACAAGTATAAGCTCGGCTCTAAAGCTCATGAACAGGCTCGATTAGAGGCCTGTGAATAAGTTCATGAACTAGCCCGTTAAAAGCTCGTGTACTACATTCATTATCATTTTTATACATTAATCTAACTTTAATAACATATAAAATTTATTTTAGGTATATACACTTAAAATATTTATAATTTTAATTCTATTTATTTATCATTTAATTAAAAAATATGTTGATTTAACAATTTTTAATAATTTATTTTGTAATAACTAAACGATATTACAAGTATGAAATCTAATATAACAAATATGGTATTATTATTTTTATTTGTAAGCAAAATTAATGAGCTCGTTAATGTTCGTGAACAACTTATGAACAAATAAATTATTAAATGAAGAGTTCGTGAACGTGAATTTTGAGTTCGAACCGAGCTCGCTAAAAACTTGATGAACAAACATAAACATACTAAAACTCGGCTCGTTTACAATCCCACTTGGGTCCATTCCAAAAAAGCTGCCAAATATGCAGCACAACAGAGTCAACTACTTGTCTGATAAAAAATTTCACTGTTAATTTCTCTAATTAATCATTTTTAATTATTTAATTTATAATTACTCCATGACATGCACAAATAGAATATTTGATTTAGAGCACGCCATGGAATAATTTTTTTAAAAATTATTTTTTAATATACTGATTCGTTATGCGTTGACTAACTTTTGGATGATAAAAATGCTGCTACAACATTTTTAATACAAACCAAAAATATTATACTATAACAACAATTTTGAGTCTAATTAAATTGAAATTATTCATATTTTTTTCTCTAACTAATATTACATATATTTTTATTTTTTCTAGAAACATTATTTAAGTCGTGAATCATTCTTATACTCGGATATATCATGAATTTAAACACGCCGTGGATAACAAGGTTTTGTCTTGACTTAAGTAGAAAGTTTTTTTCATATTTAATGTGAAAAAATAATGTTTTATTATAATAATAATTTAAACAGAGTAACAAATATCATTGTTAATTTCATTATATTAACTTAATTTAATTTAATTCAGTAAAATAATATATATTTAGAACCAGTTTGAAATTCGTTTCTCTAACTTTTTTAAAAAAATTTTATTTTAAATTTTTTTATGCTGTTATTCTAAAAAATTTTAAAAATTAATAAATTAAATCAAAGCAAGCCCTGAACAATCGTTGTTCGATCAACTATGGCAGGCACACGTTCCCCGGCAAACAACAACAAACCAGTACAAAAGATGGCTGCTGTAGGACCAATGCACGTCACACTTTTCCTCAACCAACGAACCATAATTTGCCACGTCACACAAAATGCTGCGCGCCCCGTTCATCCACGCCTTCCAATAAATACCCAATATACCAACTTTCAACCCTTATTTCCCAGTCCCTCTGAAATTCCTAAACTACCCTTATATTATTAGTACATTCATCCCTTCCCCTAACTTCATTGCCCAAAAAAGCTTCCTTAATTCTTCCATAATCTCTCTCTGAAACCCGTTCTGTAAGAAGAGGAAAAAATTGGCAGCAACAATGGCAACTGGGTTGCTCAGGAAGGGAATTTCAATCGCCAGGGTTTCGTCATCGCCGGCGTTCACCTCCAGGCTTATTCCTGCAAGGTTTCACGCCTCCGAAGCTGAAGCGCAGAAAGTGGAACCCAAGGCTTCCTCCGGTTCGAACATCAAGACCTTCCAAATTTACCGATGGAACCCTGATAATCCGGCGAAGCCTCAGCTCCAGGACTACCAGATCGATCTGATGGAATGCGGACCTATGGTCTTGGATGCTCTTATCAAGATCAAGAACGAGATCGATCCGTCCCTGACTTTTCGCCGATCTTGCCGAGAAGGAATCTGTGGCTCCTGCGCTATGAACATCGATGGCTGTAATGGACTTGCTTGCTTGACGAAGATCTCGTCTGGTTCTAATTCGACTATCACTCCTTTGCCGCACATGTTTGTGATTAAGGATTTGGTTGTGGATATGACTAATTTCTATAATCAGTATAAGAGTATTGAGCCCTGGCTTAAGAGGAAGAATCCTCCTCCTGTTCCTGGGAAAGAGGTTCCTCAGAGTAAGAAGGATAGGGCTAAGCTTGATGGGATGTATGAGTGTATTTTGTGTGCTTGCTGTAGCACATCTTGCCCTAGCTATTGGTGGAATCCTGAGTCTTACTTGGGCCCTGCTGCGTTGCTGCATGCTAACAGGTAATTTTTGTTGATTTTATTCTCTTCATTTGGCTTGTTTAGCTCATTGTTTGTGGTGAATTGTTTGTTGTGATAGCAGTTTTGAGGAATTTGGTTGTTTAGGAGTCTAGGGTTTGTGTTTTATGGGAACTGGATCACAGGGGAACAAGAATAATGAGCAGAATCATGCTGTGAGATGCAAAGCAAAATACAGGATTAGACTTGATATGTTAGAGTGACTAATGAGAAATTATGTTAATTTGAAGGTGGGATTGGGACGTATAACGTGTTAGGGGATTGGAGATTAGTTGATAACCATTGCCTCTATTATGCGTAGCTGTCTTCTGATTTATATAGTTTGAGGCTTGCAGTTGTTGCATTTGAGGCCCCAAAAAGATAGTTTGAGATACTTGATAACCTCTTTTAGCGTGTTGCATCTGTTTCTTTGGCAATATCTTGAAGAACCACACTCAGGTCAGGGATGTTAGGAATGTTCTGTTTTTGGGTTAGCAATCCATTATATTTAGTAAAGTCGATCTCATTATCAACAAATAGGCCATTTGCTTAGATTGGTCTTCATATGGTATGTTCATAGTTAATGTAAATGTCTTAGGTTTGGAGTTGAACTTGGTTGTCTTTCTCATTTTCCAGATGTGTTTCTTTCCTTTGTTTTACATTTTCGATCTCTTTAATCTCAAAAACAAGTTGCTTGTTTATATGATTTATCTTGAAATGTTGATTGATAACCTATGAAGCACAGAAACTCCAGTGACATGCCGTTTCGGAAATAGAAACTCTCAGATCCCCTTTAAGACATTTCTGGGGCAGTTTCCGCAATTACAGAAAGTACTCGTTTCTTCAAATTCCGGAAACCGTTTCCTAAAAATTCCTTCAACCTTATGACTCAATTTTGGTTCATTCCAAAATTTAACTTTCTATGCATTTAGTGTGCAAGTACCTAAATATAAATATTATTTTTGAATTAGAATTTTTAAAATGCTATTTGAACTTAATGATCTATTCATAAATATTTACTATAGAATTGTTTTATAACTAATAAATATATTTTAAGTGTAGACTATTTTAGTATTTCATTACATTATAAAAGAATGAAATTATGTCAATGGAAATTTTATATTTTTTTATATTTATACATATGCTACTATATTTTTATTATTTACACATTTCCCCACAGTTTCCGAACGTATATTGTTTAGAAATGGCGTTTCCCAGTATACGTATGCGTTTCTGTATCGGTTTCCGTGCCTACGTAGTTGATAACTATTGTATTTTGTTCTCAAGAGTGACTTTTTTTAAACTTAATTTGGACATTTGATATCAATCTAAGCTATTAGCATGAATGTAAAGAGATTGTCAATACTTTCTTGAACTGTTCATGCTAAAAGCTTTTTAGCTCCCAAAGAAACTGCTTGAGTGGACCCAATAAGCTAAATGATTCACTTCTCTTCTTATTTTACTTGTGCAATCAGGTGGATTATGGATAGCCGTGATGAATATACCAAGGAGCGATTGGATGCAATAAATGACGAGTTCAAGCTTTATCGGTGCCATACGATATTGAATTGTGCCCGTGCCTGTCCTAAAGGGCTGAACCCTGGAAAGCAAATCATGAATATCAAGCAGCTGCAGCTATCATAAGGGGTTTGATTGAAATAGCCTATGAGGATGTGCAACTGTTAAAGCATTCTAGCATTCGTTTTAGGAGGACCTATCAACTCCATAATAATATGTGCATCCATAGTTACGTACACCCTTTATGTATGGGAGTGCACCATTTTTCCAGAACTATGTTCATAAAATATTTATCTCGTAATGATTTTCGTAGTATGTTTGAGATATTTACTATTGTGCATTTGGTTTATTACAAGTCACAGTGATGCTGTGCAAAAGTTGAAGATGTGATAAACACAGAAATTCATATAAAATATGTCTCGTGGTAAATAATCTTCTTCTTCGCCTGTGTACTCATTGAAATTTTTGGCTTTCACCTTGAACTTTAATTGTTTGTGCAACAAAGCCCCTCCTTGACAGAGTTAGGCAATTAAGTTTACACGTCCAAGTTGAAGTTTCACAAGCCGAGTGAAAATTTTGAGACGGATGCTGGCAAAACTAAAATTTCCATGGTTAGGTGGTATTGAATTATAAAATTGTATTAGATTAGTAATAAAATTAAAAATTTAGTAACATGGAGGATTCATGTGAAAGTGATGACACAATTTTCTATTATTTGGAAGGGAATAACAATATAAACAGGCCAGAGAATTAATGTTCCAATTCAGCACAGATTTAGAATGATCTGTTGTTATATCAGGAAAGACATAATGCAAGAAACATTCAATAGAGTTTTTGGATAATTATCAATAACAAGTTAGGTTTCGACTCAAACTTAAGAACACACCTATTTAAACCCTGCAAATGACATCATTAAGCATCCAGTCTTTTGCAGTGTTTGATCAAATGAAATCAGCAAGTACTCGGATATTTGTTTTCATTTTCATCATGTTTATTGGTGCAAACAGCATCCAAGCACACTCGAGGAAATCGTTGTTCAGAAATCCTCCTCCTCACTTGAGAAAACAAGAATTACCATTTCACGTCATAACTGTAACAGGTAAACCATACCTGAGTCTTTCATACACCTATGGAAGATTTAAAATATTTTGTAAATAACATGTGTGATGTGTAAACTATTGTTGTTGTAGGATGCAATAATGACTGTGATACAGCTTGTTGCAACTGTGACATTCATAGACAGCCACCGTTGTGTTTGCTCTGCTGCAAAGAAAGCCGTTGAATTGAAATCAAGACATTCATTTTATGGGCAAATTACTGGGAATTTTTTTTTCATTCCATCATTCAAGTAATTAACACCATTAGCCACAGAGTTTCCTTCTCAAATTTAGATCAAATTTCATTATTTCAGTTTGATCTCAAGGCATTCTTCCAATCCATGTTCCCAAACTTTTATTAAAGATAATAATGCCACTTCTTGGCAACTATCCTCGAAAACTTTTGGAGTTGCATATAATTTATCATCTATAATTTTGAGTTAAAATTGAGAACAGAGCTCAAATCCTACAAAGACCAAGGAACACAGCAGCAGATGATATTTGTACCCTCAGATCAGCAATATCTACATCATGCCCACCTTCAACTAACCCCCACCTGTCCACCTGCATAACATTTAGCCGGCGTTTTGGTTCACGGAAATCCTATTCCATAGAATAGAAATAAAAATGAATGGAAAGATGTCAAATATAGTAGAGTACATGTCTAGAATCCGTCAATGCACGGAAAAACTTTTCCTAAATCATATACATCTCATGGAAAAGCTATTCCTTTATTTCAAAAAGGAATAGCTTTTCCATGAGTTGTATAGAAGCTAAGAAAAGTTTTTCCGTGCGTCAACGGATTCTAAATGAATAATTTGTCATATTTGACATTTTTCCATACATTTCTATTTCTATTCCACGGAATAGCATTTCCGCGAACCAAACGAGCCGTTAGTATTTAATTACAAATTAGATAGGAATATAGCATTTCTATAGTATGCAGCAGAACATAAATAAGATGAAAAACCTGAAAATCTTCTTCAAGTCTAATCAATTCGATTGCTTCTTCTATTTCCAGTTTCCCTCGAACGATTCCAACAGCAATTGTTAAAGAATGGGCCGCTGAAGCAATTGCATCAATTACTGCTAATTCACAGTTATCAGATTTCTTTAGAACGTCTTCCATTGCCTTCACTAAACCTTCCTCTTGCTTGCCACCGAAAAAACTCGTGTACACAATAGGCTTAAACCCAAATTCTGATTTCACCCACTCAAGTAAGGGGTCAATTTTCTCCACTTGCCGTTCTGAAAAAGATTACTTACTAATCAGAATATGTATCACCAATTCACCATTGAAACAAAAACAATGTTACATATATAACAAGTAATCGTGTTGATAACAAAACTTCAACCAAGCAACAATGTCAAGGACGCAATTTGCTATGACAAGTGAGGATTGGGTTTGTGCCAATTTACAATTAATGAATATTTCATCTTGCTATGGATGGAAAACATAGAATCTCATAAAGGAAACAAAAAGAACTGAAATTTGTAGAACTATTCTACCTTTAATAGAAAGGTTTCTCCATGAACTTTGTTGAAGTGATAAACAGAAGTTCACAAAACTGCAGCTTGATGGTTAAATTCGTTTTTGAAAGGAACCTTTTATAAAATTAATTCCCTTTTCACTCCCTGCATTTCGCTTCTTTACTCTATCTATTTAATAATCCAAACTAGGTATATTACACAATTCCATTCCCCACTTCCTCAAAACAGACTAGCTAAGTATTTAAACAACAACAACAACAACATTACCCCAATGTCTCCCGCACAAACGGGGTAAGGGGGGGTCGGGTGTACGCAACCTTACCCCTGTAATCACAGAGAGGTTGTTTCCAATTGACCCTGAGGTGGAGTTGCAAACAGCTATCCGTGACATCACAATAAAAAGAAGCTCAGACAGTTTAATGAATCATTTTGCTTTAGTCCATCATAATCTAAAGCGACAACTAGCTAAGTATTTAAAAAAGGCAATAAAAAGATATCCAATTTTTTTTCTCAATTCGCACAAGTAATGAGCCTAATGACATACCATAGACATCATTTGTGAGATAATTATCCTGTGGAGCACGGCAGAAAACTAAATCTTGATTGACTCTCTTAATCAAGTATTCAATAATCTTCGGTCTTGTAAGTGGAACTCTCTCCAATGCAGTACACGCAAGTTTCATGAGAGGCATCGTAAAAGGCCTGATTCCATCTTGTTGCTGCAACAAATGAGAAATCAAATCCAAAAGGTGGAAAAAGTCAAGTACACCAAGGATCTGTTCTCTTGGACTACAATTTAATTCATTTCAGTTCAGTCCACTTCATTCCAGTTCAGCTATGTGTAATTATAAATTTACACGGAAATAAGTTTAGGCATGTTCTTTTCAGAAGTTGAAAAGAACATGCCTAAATTCCAAACAGAGAATTCAATTGAAAATGTATATTCATATCCAGTTACTTCAATAAGCAAAGCAGAAAACCAAGAGAAAATAGCCCAAATCCAGCAAAGAAAAATTAGCACTCAAAGGAGTGAGTTCACAAGCATACCTGATACTCCCATTCAGCAGCTATGGCTTTGGCAAGAGTTAAATTAGGCAATTTGAGAGGTCTTTTAGAAGGAGTCTTGAGAGTCCTATAATCAAGCATAACTGACCATCCATTTCCATCATCAGCCTCTCTAGTGGTTACTTTCTTGTAAAACCTCTTGCCCACAACTGAGCCAGTCATGAATGACATCGGCATTGTAACTGAAGAAGACGACCCCTTATCACGCTTCGCATCGGAATTTTGCCGCTTTAATTGTATGCTATCACTGAAGGGGGTAGAAGCTGTAGCGGTGTTGTTGTCGGAGAAGGTGAAAGAAGACGAAGATGTAGCATCGGATTGCGACTGGGCGGTGGCGACGGCGGTGAAGGGACGGATGGGGGACGATGATGATGATAGTGGAGCGAGAAATTTCGGATTTTTGATCGCATTCAGGGTTCTAGAGATCAATGAATTCGCCATTTGTTAGGGTTTTGAATAATCAATCGGAAATGAAATTTGGGATTATGATCTTCAGAATTGAGATGGTTAGGGTTCAGTGCCAGATTATGTTCTAGACAAAATTAAGCACGTGCATATGTGGGCCGGGTCGGGCCGTAATTCATCATATGCCTTTTTTCATATAAATTATGCATTTGGATTTATAATTCATCGGCGTTACTTATTCGAGTTTTCTACTACTGAGTAACTATTCAGATCTACAGGCATTGCTTAAGTTTCTTAATGGATTGGGAACGGGCGAACCCGATACTGTCTACACCGGCTATAGCCACGGCATTGGTAGTATAGAGAAGGCCGAATGTGGGTTGAGTCAAATCTAATATTGATGTTGTTGTATTTTATTTGGGTAGTATGCTTGGTCATGGATGCATTGTTTGTGATTTAAACTGTTCGATCCATGTGGCTAGGTCGACTCTTATGCAAGAAGGAGGAGATGGTTTTGTGGTAGACGCAATGAGTTGTAGAGAAGCACTCGGTTGGCTGAAAGACCGGAATTTCGACAACATCTTAGAATCTGATGCTATTAACGTGGTGCATGTATTGAACAACAAAACACCTTTTTATTCTCCTATTAGCTTCTTTTTAAAGGATTGTGTAGAACTTATTAAACAATTTATATCTTTTCGATTGGTTTATGTTTGTCGTAAAGCGAACTAGGCTGGACATTTATTAACAAGAGCGGCTGATTCATGAACTAGTAAGGAATCTTGAATCAATACTTATCCATTTTTAATTAGAGCTGTAATCGTCTCTTATTAATTTAATGACCAATATTCTTCCATAGCAACTATTATTTTCTTCATTATTATCTTTGAATCAAATTCTAATGGTTACCATATAAGAAAGTAAAAATTAGTATTTTAAAACTCTCTGCCTAGCCGCTATTTTAGAATTCGTCGCTCGACTTTTCATTCTTCGAGCGCTATCAGGCGCCGGACCGACATATTGCCGCTTAAGCACCGCCTAGTCCGACTTTTTCTGCCCGGGGACTGCCTAGTCTGATTTTCCCCTAATTTTTAAGATACTGATAACTGTAATAATTATAGTTTTTCAATTCAAAAAAGGTAGCATGGTTGGTTAAATTAATGTACAACAATATATTCTCATCATACAATTTTCATTTTTAATCTCAAGCCGAGAAATAGTACCCTATAAACCTGTGATTTTATATAAAAAAATTAATTAACACTTATGTTTTCATATGCTAAACTATATTTTTTAAAAAATATTATTGTATTATAATTTATTTTTTATTGAATTTATGTTTTAATCTATTAATAATTAGAAAAAATAAAAAATTTACAAATCCGCCTAGGCACCGCCCAAACGTTCGAATCCCCGGCCATCCGACTAGCGCCTAACGGTTTTTAAAACCTTGCTAAAAATTACTTTCCAAAAAAAATGAACTAGGAATTACACATAAATACTGATTTGGGAAAAACTTTATAACTCTAACACATACATCTAAAATGTGCATCTAAGACTCTTGTGAAACATTTGCAAATTGACCTATGCCTAGTTTACATCTACCATGTGCATCTAAGACTCTTCTAATGGTTACACCTAAGTTCAAATTTCCGCTACTGCTAGTCTGCTACTGGAGTCTCTATTAAATATGGAATGATAAACCGATTTCATCAAATGTATGAAATGCTAGTAAGGACTGCAACCAGCTCTTTAGATTAGGACAATAATTGAACATGTGTCAGCAAATCAAACTCAACATTTGTTAATTAGGGCAGTCAATTATTCAGCAAGAAAGGGAACATAAATTTATGTCTGTAATGCCTTCTTATTTATCTTAACGGGAACAACTTGAAAATGGAAATGAACTCTCGTTCATGGGGCATGCAACAGGGGCGCCCATAATCGGAATAAATTCAGTTATTTTAGTTTTTTTTAAAAAATTTATTTATAAAATGTAAAAATAAATTTTGTTACTCTTTAAATCTTTTTTTTTTCAATAGACCGTGGTATAATAAATAGTATAAATTGAAATTTCAATAGTGTTTTAGTTTCATTTCTTTCAAAACAATTAAATATAATTACTTCATTTCAAGTTTATTTTATAATTAGAATCCAAGCGTATTGGCTTCAGTGGTAAAAAATGTTGAAATATTAAACTTAATTATAAGAAAAGTACAAAATCTTTGAAATAAAGCAATGAAGTCAACAAATACAATTGTTGGTAGAAATTAGTTTGATTAAATGGAAAAAATATAATAATAAAATGAAGTGGACAACATGTGGTAATAAACAGTTGTATTTTAGAGCTGATGATCAAAAAAGGCTGCCAAACAAATTAGTTCAATTTACGGCTTGATTTGTGATAATGTCAACAACATATCTTGGAGAAATATTGTATTTTGAAAACTCAGATCTACGGGGTGTTTTAATTATTTTTTTTATCTCATTGTAAGCTCTATAAATAGAGCATAAATCTGTCCTTCAAGATGTACACTGTGTGAATTAATGTATTGTAATAAAATTAGTGCGTGAAATTAATGTGATTATATGGTTGTGGATTTGGCATTTTATTAAGTTCTATATAAGTGTTTGTAATATACATACTGAGGAGTAAGAGAGTAATATAATAAAAAGTTCAGTTTCAATATTTGTATTTTAATTAAGAGTCAGTCAAAATGTAGTCCTTTTCGCGATTTCTAATATGGTATCAGAGTCTGGTTCGATCTGGGATATCTGTTTACTTTTTTTTCGGTATATTAGTTTTGAAGAAAAAAATGAAAAAGAAAAAGAAAAAAAGAGTTTCTTTGTTAAGTTTTGAGTGTTTTATAATGAAAAAAAAATTTATGTTTGAGTTGAAAAAAAATGTGTTTTTATATTGTTAAGTTGAGTTTGAAATGAGATGTGTTTTGAATAATGATATTTGTGAGATTGAGTTAGTGAAAATTTATGATAAAGCGGAAATACCGCTACTTGCAGTATAATTTGTGAAAAGAGTTGGGAAAAGAAGTTTCCTTTTGAATTGACAGTTATAGGCCTCAAGTGTGAGTTCAGTGAAGACTGCTAGAAGAAGTAACATGTGTAGGTCTCTGTAATGAGCCTAGTGAAGACTGCCAGAGGAGCAGCCAATGAAGACTGCAAGAAAAGTAGCTGCCAGAAGAGTAGTGTTTGAAGAAGACTGCAAGAAGAGCGGTGGTTAAAGAAAGACTGCCAGAGGAGCAGCATTTGAAGGTCTCAGGTGTGAGCCTTTCTGCAGTAGATGGTGATTTCCAAAGTTTAATGGATTCTCAAAACTATATCTCCTTCATCACAAGTTCTGGATGTGACAAATTGAAGTTGTTGTATTTAATTACGTCGAATGATCAACAGGGGATATTTTCATGAAGCCACTGGAGCATGCCATATTATGAGTGTTGTTGGAAATAACAGAGAATTAAGTTTAAGGGGAGTGTTGAAAGATAATTAAACTTAATTAAAGAAAAATGAAACAAAAGGGGAAGAAGATAATGGAAAATTAAAGGGGACAAGCATGTATTATGAACAGTTGAATTAGGTGGCAAACTGATAAAGTAGGCTGCTACAAAATCAACTCTATACGGCTGAATAAGATTTGATTGGTTGGAAATATTACATGGTTGTGGATTTGGCATTTTATTAAGTTCTATATAAGTGTTTGTAATATGCATACCGAGGAGTAAGAGGGTAATATAACAAAAAGTTCAGTTTCAATATTTGTGTCTTTTACTCTCTTCAAGTATCTGTGTTTTAATCAAGAGTCAGTTAAAATGTAGTCCTTTTCGCTATTTCTAACAAACACTAGTACAAAAAAGCTCATTGCGGACGGTTATTTTAGGCCTATTCCGACGGTTTCAAACCATCCGTAAAGGTCACGACGGGAATGATCGGGCTTATTGCAGACGGTTTTGAACCGTCCGTAATAAGGATCATTGCAGACGGTATGGCTGCCTGAATATTAACTATTTCGGACGGTTCTTGTAAACAACCGTCCGAAATAACACGAATTTTTTTTACAGTTTATTTCAATGCTACCTATTTCGGACGGTTCTTGTAAACAACCGTCCGAAATAACATGATTTTTTTTACAGTATTTTTCAATTCTACATCACAATCAGTGAACCTGTAAACAGCAGCAGTTCCAGTAAACCCAATATAATACAATCGATTTCCAGTAAACCCAAAACTCAATAGCAGAACCAATATAAAAAAAACAATACAATCGATTATATTCCAAACTCAACTTCATTTCTCCAAAAACAATGAAATTGATTTCTCCAAACAAAATACTTCAAAATACATGTACAATATGAGAAGCAAAATACTATCAATTTTCAAGCCTAGCTACCTATAAGAAATTTAAAACCTTAAGAAGCTAGGTAATAAACAAAATACGTACTCCAACTAACTACACTTAAAATTTAATAGACAAGCCAACATATGAGAAGCAAAAATGTCCAAAACTTCATCTAGCTCGCACTGTGTGTAAGTAATGCTTCTTGCATGAGACTGCAGATAACAAAAATATGGTAATAATTATTAACGTAAGATCACATATTCATTTTCTTATATGCGTTATAAAATCAAAAGTCACTTATATGCTAAAATTTTCATTAAAAAAATGTATATGCCAAAATAAAAGTTCAATTCTAAATAAACTATATATAATTTAAGTATTACCTCCAACAAACATTCTGCATCACCGTGATTCAGAAGTATATCTTACGCGGACCGCATAACATAATACCCGCACTCAACTGAGTCGGGTTGCTTTGCACACTACAAATACCAATTGTATTAGACAAAGTGACAAGTGCAATATTGCAATGTCTCAACATGACAAGAAAGTGGATAACAATCTTACCAGTCCCTGAATATAGTTAAAGGTTGTTGCTCTGGCACTCATCAGCTTCGAACTTTCCTCATCCACACAGCACAACAACAATGCTCCACATATACAAAATAAATCATTACTTTTAATATTAGGATAGATTAAAGTGTACAAAATAAATTGTATGATGAAAGTAAAAATACGTAACTTATCCAAATATGGCTTAATAAGAAGATCTCATTCTGGTTTCAGGCACCAAAGAGGGTCATATATGTATACATCTCTCTTTCTCATACAAATGACCAAAAGAGTCCAATGATCACTGTAGGATTGTTATGTTGCAAATCGTTACTTAGCGTACCACTGACAACACAAATGAAAAGGAATCAATACCTTTCATTATATGGCAAGAAAATGAATCTCTTTGATCTGTTCTCTGATATAGTATGAGTTAGGTATAATGAGGAATCATCTTTGCTTTTGCTTGCCCACATTGCTTGAGATACCAAAGTTGGATTCACAAATCCAAAATTTTTCGCTTCCTTATAACCATATTTCAGTCCACTATAAAAAATATACAAAAAACCACTTAAAGTAAATTAAAGTCAATCAAAATGGCAAAGAAAGATATATCGACCATATTTAAACACATTAAACTAACTAAAACAACCCGAGTATATAACTTATAGCAAATAGATCTCAATGATATTTGATTCGATCTTTTCTCCATCAAGCAACTCCTTTATAGTGGTTGGAAAAATCGAAACGCAACCATCAGTGTTGCTAGCATGGATTAAAGCTTTATTGGTATCTGGAATGATAATTTGTTCGAAATCATTCTTCGACCGCATCTCGTCGCGCAATAATCCACATCTAAAACTCAATTGAATTGAATTTTCAAGATTGGGTTTATTAGCACTTGGATTTTCGAGAATGGGTTGCTTGGCAAATGGTTTTTTGGAATTTAGAATTTTGGATTTTGGATTTTGGGGATTTTTTTTTGGGGAATTAGATTTTGGGGATTCGTTTCTTTGGGACTTGGATTTCTAGGATTTGGATTTTTTGGGATTTGAATGGCAGAATTGTTAAAGGAAGAAATCGTCTTCCCACCCTACATAAATATTTTACTATAATTAATCACTTACTGAAAATGCTAAATAAGACATATGCGTATATATAGTTTGAGTCACTCACATCTTTAAGTATTACAAGATTCCTTGGCCATTGCACAAAAGAAGCTGCCGCTCTCCTGATAGTATCAAAATCATCAGTTGGAAAAGGAGGGTTCTCATTGGTGTACATCTACTCAACCGAGTCTACGCATACGCTCACATTTTCTATCGAAATGGAAGTTCCGTGCATAATATGCCTGTTAGGATACCATTAATAGTTTAGAGTAAGTTGCATAATATGGGTCCCTATGAAATAACGAAATTATTTTTACAGTAATTGTTCAATATTTCAACCACATAGATGACAATGGTTGAGAATTGTTGTAATATGGACATAATCATTTACCTTTAGGTCAGCAAGATGATCCACGCTTCTTGATTGAGTGTCCCCTTTTGAAGCAGTGGAGACATCAACATTATTGGAATACGTCGAACTTAGAATACCCATACTCACTTTCAACGCTTTAAGTTCCTACAAGAAATGTCAATAAATCATCATGTCAGTCAATGTTAATAAAAGAATTAAACAAATTTCAGTTTATTGTATACCTCATGAACTCCCTAAACTTCCGCTTTCACATCCTCTTTCACACGCCGCTCGATCATCTCTTCAATTTCAGCTATATCTGGTACATATCTATTTCGATACTCTGTTGAGCATCCATACACTTTAGAACAGCCAATTTGAGAACTTATTCCACGTGTACGGCTTGGATGTTCTTTTTTTGAAGCACTTCATTAAGGAAAGAGTTAGTCCCGGTTGGGGTGAACTCACCACACTTAGCCTTCTCTTGCAAATCCATCTACAAATTCGCATATATATATCGAATAATAAAAATACTTGAACCCACAAAAGTAAATGTGATAATGAGAAACACTATTATTATTACTAACTCACAATTGCACTTGCACGATTCTTGTTGCTTCATCGGGAATCACCATATTTCCCTCTCCATCGATTTTAGTTCTTCCAAGCACGTAGTTTGTAGAACTTAGCTCGTGAGGAGTAGCAGTAGTATGATCTATGCCCATTAACTTCATATAATCACCTCGATTCCCCCATAATACTTGATTTTTTCAATACCCCTGAGAGCCCATGGTATGAGGAACACCCGTATCTTGTTTTTTGCTCTCCGCCGCCTTCCTGTTTTTCTCCTACATGTGTATATAGCATTGTCAAATGTTAGTATAACACAATTTAAAGTGTCTAGGGGTAAGTATTAATATTTAATTTTCCAGTTGCTCTTCACTAGTTTGATGTTTTACAAACGTATCCTACTCCACCTTTATACATCTGCCTGTTTCATATGGTAATGGCTTGCCCTTAGGATTTCCATTTACAATGAACTCTCTATTCCATTCTGATTTTTGATGACACCATACTTTATCAATTTTTTTGCAAAACAAAAGATCTCCTATCATCTTCAAGTCATAATTGTTCCTGTCACACAAAAAAATTAACATAAGTCTAGTTTATATATTTTCAATGAGCATCTCATTTGAATCTGAAATTTTATATAACTTATTTTAATTATTTACCTTCATATCTTGCCATAGCATATCTTTAAGGTAACTAGGAACCTCAAACCATGTCCAATAAGTAATGGAAACCCTATATCTTCCAAGTTGTTAGATGTGTTTTGTAAAATCATCGGCCTATTTATCACCTGGGTTGCCAAGATCATCACATATAATATATATTTGGCCATTGAATTTAGGGTTCATTCCCTTTGATGGGCCTCTTGGTCTTTTGTTATTTTGAGATGTTGATATTTCCATGATTTCCTGCAGGCATATATTATTAGTTATGTAGGCATATATTATTAGTTATATAGTAGACGACATATATATACAAATACACATACCACATTAATTAGACAATCAAACAAATAAAAAAGTAAACGACAAATATATACACATACACATATCACATTAATTAGACAATCAAACAAATAAAAAAGTAAACTATAAATATATACACATACACATACCACATTAATTAGACAATCAAACAAATAAAAAAGTAAACGACAAATATATTTGCATACACATGCCACATTAATTAGACACTCAAAAAAATAAAAAAGTAAACGACAAATATATACACATATACATACCACTTTAATTAGACAATCAAACAAATAAAAAAGTAAACGACAAATATATACACATACACATACCACATTAATTAGACATAATAGCCTTCATTGTGATCTTGTCGAGTTGATGTTGCATTAGGATCTAGTACCATGTCAATTACAGGTGCACCGAACAAAGAGGAAGGCATTTCATGAAATTGCTAGTCGTACTCTTGTTCATCAACCATGTCATCAATGCCTAGTATGTGTCTCTTTCCTTCAAAAACGATTGAGAACCTCTTATCTGCAGGATCAAACATGTAAAAAACTTGTTTTGCTTGAGAAGCCAAAATGAATAGATCTTCTTGATGGCTAAGTGTGTTTAAATTGACTAGTCTTAAGAAATCATGTTCATCGTTCATGATGCTGAGAAGACTATCAATCCATTGGCATTGGAACAAAGAAATCTTCATTTTTTCGTATAATGCAACTCCAATATATTATCAATGAATCCATAAAAATCCTCCTCTTTTCGACCAATGTTTTGTTCTTTTTGCTTACATATTCCGGTGACAATGCAACAACTGAAACCCGCTGTTTTGCATTCTGTATTTTTCATCTTGTTGCCTCATGTAAAAGGAAAAACTGTTGATGTCATACCCTTCATAAGTTTAGACAACACTATTACATCCATATGCTAGCCATCTCAACGTCGGGATAATTCAGGATTACTGCTTAGTTCAGATATCACCCGTTCCTTGAATCATGCTAAGAACGATTGGTCATGCATATAAGTCAACTCGACTTCATTTTTTCAGGATTTTCATCTCTTAGAATTGAAATATGTTCTTCAATGTATGGATGAACTTCTGAGAGACTTTGGAGCATATACAATTCTGCCTTACCCAACATCGATGGGTCGATACATAAATATTTGGCACCAATAGTACCCTTGCCTAGGAGCCTATCAAAATGTCGAGATTTAGGCAATCCAACGGTTTCAACATTTGCAAGGTACTCTGAACACCATGAAACAACTTCTTCAAACACATATCTTTGGATAATACTAGCTTCTGGTCTAGACAGATCCATTTAGCATTCCTATTACTCGTTCAAAAGGATACATATACCTTAAGTAAATAGGTCCACACCATTTAATTTCACAAACCAAATGTACCACAAGATGAGGCATTATGTCGAAGAATGACGGCGAAAAATATATTTTAAGCGCACATAGTGTTTGATCAACATCGTTTTGCACATTTTGTAACTTCTCTGGGTTGATGATCTTGCTACTAATATTGTGAAAAAACATGCACAATCGGGTGATAGTATACCTAACTTTACTTGGTAAAATCCCTCAAAGTACGGCTGGTAAGAAGTGTTGCATAAGAACATGACTGTCATACGATTTCATACCTACTAGTTTCAAGTCACTCATGGAAACAATCGACCTGAAATTTGAAAAATAACATGAAGGTAGTTTTAAACTATGTAAAGACTCACAAAAGCTGGTTTTTTCTGCTTTAGACAAAGTGTAGCAAATTGGTGGAAGGGAAACTCGCTTGCCTCGATAATCTGGAGCTAACTCTTTTCTACCCATTGTAAGCATGTCTTCTCTAGCATTTAAACCATCCTTTATTTTCCCAAGCATGTTTAGAAGTGTCCCAACAATAGTATCACAGACATTTTTTTCAATATGCATGACATCAAGGCAATGCCTTACCTCCAAATCTCTCCAATATGGTAGATCCCAAAAGATTGACCTCTTCTTATATCCGCCGTGAGTCTTACCCTTATAACGTTTACCATACTCTGTTGTAATGTCCTTGACCCTCTCATAAACCTATATTCCTGTCAAAGGCACTCGCGTCTTACTCGACTCCATCTCTTCATTAGAAGCTTTCCTTTTCTTTCGAAAAGGATAAGTTGTAGGGAGAAACCTTCGATGATTCATATATACATATGTCTTGTAGTTTTCTAGATGAATCGATTCCGTATCATCCTCACAAATTGGACATGCTTTTTTCCCCTTCACTGCGTATCCAGACAAATTTCCATAAGCTGGAAAGTCATTTATAGTACAAAAGACCATGCACAAAGGGTAAAATAAGATCTACTACATGCATCGAACACCGTCACACCTTTTTCCTAAAGCAACTTCAAATCATCAATTAAAGGAGCGAGATATACATCAATGTGATTACCGGGTTATTTTGGCCCGGAGATGAGAAGTGATAACATAAGGTACTTGCGCTTCATACACAACCATGGGGGTAAATTGTATATAGTTAGAATAACAGGCCAGGTGCTAAATTGGGAACTCAAAGTTCCAATCCGTACATAGACCAAGACGTAAGTTTTGGGAATCACTACCGAATTCTGGGAACCTATCATCGATTCTTCTCCATTAGGGAGAATCAGCAGGATGCCTCATGAGGTTATCGTCCTTCTTAGTGTTGTAATGCCATCTCAAGAGCTGTGCAGTTTTTTCATCTAAGAAAAGACGTTTAAATCTCGTTATAATTGGAAGGTACCATAATACCTTTGCTGGTGCACGTTTCTTTTTCGTACCTGAATCTTTTTTCGTGTACTGACTAGAACCACACCTCGGACAAGCTTCTAGATTCACATACTCATTTTTAAACAAGGTATAATCTTTAACACATGCATGAATCCCCTCATAATCCAAGCCCATAGGGCACAGGAGTTTCTTTGCCTTGTACAAGTTGTTCGGGAGTATGTTCCCATCAGGAAACATATCTGCCAGCACTTCTAACAAATCCTTGTAATATTCATCGGTCACATTGTGCCTTGTCTTCAAATTGAACAATATGAGGACGGTAGATAGTGTTGTGTATTTAACAAAACCCGAAAATAGCTCCGTCTTTGATGCTGTGAGAATACTTTCAAACATGTTGGGATTCTCCCTGAAATTGTCTTCTACATCATGCAACATTTCATCAATTCTATCTTCTTCATCTCCCACATCTTCATCTCCAAAAAAAAGAATCAACTACTATCTCAGTAACTGGAGTAGTTGAGCTCTCTGCAATATCTGACACTTCACCATGCCAGGTCCACCTTGTATAATTTTCCATGAATCCCCGACGAATTAAGTGATTTTTCAATAAATCTATGCTCTCTGGAATCCTTGTGCTATAGCAATCATAATAAGGACACCGAATACCAAGCCGAGTTTTTGACTTGTGTTCAATGGCAGCAGTAACGAACTCATTAACACCTTGCAAGTACTTAATGGAAGGTCGTTTCATATACATCCAACTCCGGTCCATTATCTAGATAATATATATAAGAGAAGCGCATCTAATTAAACTATAATCATACATGTTAAGCTAGGTATAATTTAATAATAAATTTATATACTATAGTCATATAATCATACATTTTTTAAGACCGTTTATTACCTTAACTGCCTCCAATTTTATTGAGAATTCCAATTTATCTTCTTTTCTTCACAAAGGTAGTACAAGTCCAATGTAGTTTTTCTACCAAAAAATATATTTGAAACTGTGTGACATTTGTTTATAAGGTAAGATGACATACTTATTACTATAATTCCATATTAGACTTCGGGGTATTTCTCATTGTTATTGCTTTTTAAACCGATTGCTTATAGGTTATTTTTAATGTCAAACAAAACAACAATAAACAATGCCATGACTGGTAAAATAGACTACAAGAAATTGATAAACAAATGAAGCTTGAAGTAGAACTAACTTAAATAGTTTGCAAGTTGCAGAATATGTTCAACAACTAAAAGGAGCATTTGTATTTTTTACTTTTAAGTCAATTTTAAGTGCTTATAAGCTAACCCCAAATGAGAATATGTATGTCCTTTTTTTGTAACTCTTCAATGGTTATAAGCTGCTCCGAAATAAGCTATAAGCAAAAGCTCATAACTCATGAAACACTTCATCACCCAACTTATAAATTAAAAAGTGCTTATTATCCAACAACCTAAGATGTGTGACTATGAGACATGAACAAAAACAAATAGCTTCAACTTACCAGTGATCTTGTACAATGTCTTAGTGAACGGTTAATAGCAGGGGAACATCAAAATGTTGTTTAAGAATGCTTTTTCGCTTCTGAACACGAAATAACATGAGGCCACTTGACAAATCTAGTCAACTCCTTCTTCGGTGGCACTTCTCAAACAAAGGGTTCACAATTTTTTCCTGTAATTACAAGAAACAAAAAAAATAAGAAAAGGTCTGGATCCCGAATTTAAGAAAGTAAGTTTGAATCTGAAATACTAACCATAAATAAACGGATTTGCAGTGGGTTTGGGGGCGGCGGGACAGCAACAAGAAGGAGAAATAGAAGCGGCGGGAGACGGCGCCGGAGCAAAACGAGGACAGGTTTTGAGGCGCGGGGGTTTTGCGAGTTTGAGATGGACAGGGAAGGAGGGTGAGTGAGAAGGTGGTGGAGCAAAATGATGGGAGGTTTTGAGGCGGGGGGTTTTGAGATTTTGAGATGGCGAGGGGGTGAGTGAGAAGGAAAGCAGTAATTTTAAGGTAATTCGGACGGTTATTTCTTTTTAACCGTCTGAAATACATAAATTAGTAAATTTACTCTAGCACAATTCAAACGGTTAAAAGTCAATAACCGTCCATATGGTCCATTTTATTACCATTGCATATTTCGGACGGTTAAAAATAAATAACCGTCTGAAATACATATTTCGGCTTGCACAATTCGGACGGTTAAAAGTTAATAACCGTATGTATTATGCTATTTAAAAATTCCATCGGACAATACGGATGGTTATTAACTTTTAACCGTCCGTAATGCCTCCTCCGCGTTTTTAAAACACTTTTGTAAACGATTTTTTCATAAACTGATTGAAAAGATGCGACCCTCCTGACCCTTTTTGTACATGTGAAAAAAGGCTAACTAGACCCAAATGTTGAAAGAACACACTTTGAGAGACATGTGGCATTAACGATAAGAATAATTATCCCCTAAATTTTAAAAAAAAAAAATTATGATTGAACTATTTTTTCTATTAAAGAGGCCAAATGTATTTGCTACATACATTGTTTTGTATAAAGGACGATAATGTCTAGACCGGGTCTGAGCACCGCTCAGTTTATGAAAATTGAAAGTTTTCTTTTCGATCCACTGCTCCACATATGATGTATGAAGTCAAAAGTGCCACACCCCTTAAGGGAAATTTATAATAAAAGCCGAGTTTTTATTTCATACTCTTATGTAATGGTTGAATATTTAAGAGGAATTATTTAATTTAGTGTCAATAAATACTCAATCGTTGGATGAGAGCAAAGTACGAAACACTCGACTCCAGTCATGACTTCTCCCTCTTTAAGACATTGAATTTGAATTTTCTAAAGTTGGAGATTGAATAAGTTGTACATTTTATTCAATCTCAACCATTCATTGAGTTTTAATAGTTGAGATTTTGGTCATGTTCTCTTGGACTACAATTTATACCACTTTAGTTTAGTTCAGTTCAGTACAGTCCATTATAGTTCATTTCAGTTCAGCTATGCGTAGTTATAAATTTACGCTAAAATAAGTTAATTTTAGCTCACTTTAGTTCAGTCTAGTTCAACCAACTTCAATTCGGTCCAGCTCTCAAAAGTTGAAAAGAACATGGCCTTAATTGCAATAAAATTCAATGGATGATTGAAATTAGCTAAAATGTACAAATTTAGCATTCTCCAATAGAACCCTAATCAAGCTAGGATTTGAACCACCAAGCTTTGTTACAGCGGTGACTACCTTATTAAGAAAAAAACCTATAAACATGAGGTTATGAATTCAAACTCCACAATCAATAAATTTGACAAAATGCTAGTATTAAGCTAGTATTTGAATTCAGAATCTCATTCCCTCTTAATAATGTTAGTCTGTTTTAAAAAGTACTTTATTGAACTCATTATCAGCATGATAATTGAACACACCTCAACATTAACTGATCAAAACTTGCTTTGCATTAAATCTTACAGCAAGCAACCCTTATCCACTTGGATTGTAACTTTATTTATAAATTTAGAACCTAGACTAAATATATACCAACATTCATAGTAACAACAAATTAAATCAAGAAAGTAACTCAAATTCAACCCTTAAAAATAGAAACCATAAAATCAACCCCATATAACTAACTATAGCAACATCGAGAATAACAAATTCGAAAATCAAGAAACTGCTTTTAATGCTACTCCATTATAGTAGTATTTGTATGCAAGAAGATCCTTACCCATTGATAAATTGATTTTATGGGCCAATAGAGAGTTGTCCAAGAAACATATATATTAGCACTGCTACTCATCCAAATTCTCCCTTTCTGCCGTGTAAGTCTTATACTGTTCCACTAATCCAAATAGTTTTCTTTCAATTTATTTACTTTACGTTTATTTTCTCCTCCATTTTTTCCTTTGTGTTTTTATGATACATACATATATAAATAAATGTAGAGCAGTAGATTAAAGAGAAATTAAGAAAAATGGCAGCTTGGAATTCAATTGACCTGAAAATAATATATGAAATATTTGGATGGGTTGCCTTTGTTTCTTGGTCAATCAGTTTTTACCCACAAGTCATCTTGAATTTCCGAAGGAAGAGGTTGGTATATTCTTCTATTTAATTTCACTCACTTAATCAAATTATAATTGATTCTATTTCTAATTTGTGATTTTCAATTAAATGAACAGTGTGGTGGGATTGAACTTTGATTTCGTGGTACTGAATTTGACAAAGCATTCCTCTTATTTGATCTACAATGCCTCTCTCTTCTTTAGCTCGGCTATCCAAAAACAGTACTTGAATAAATACGGACTTAAACAGGTTCAAAGCTCTCCTAATCCAATGTTCAACACATTGATTAAAGTTTAATTTTATTGATTAATTAATGTTAGGTTATTAATGTTGCAGATGATACCAGTAGCTGCCAATGATGTTGCCTTTTCAATCCATGCTGTTCTTTTGACAGCAATCACATTGTTTCAAATTGTAATCTATGAAGTAAGTTCATTAATTACGACAATTAAACATATGTTAATTAGTGTGAGTAATTGATTTAAAGCCAAAGGCATCTGCTGCCGTCTAAAGTTGGTTCTGATTATCACATGTCATCTCTAACTTTCAAGTATTTCACTTTACCTTGAGTTAGCAAAACTGATACATTTTGCCCTCTCAATGCCATATGTCAATTTCTAGTTGGTTTAACTTTCCAAATATATCATTTTTAGGGAAATTATCAATGTTATCAATAGCGCACCGTACTGGCCGGTTCGACCGATTTTACCGTGACCGGTCATGGCTACAGTACGGTATACTTATAAACCGATTTTCGTAAAAAACCAAAGAAAACCTGGTTGAACCGGAAAAACCATAAATAATATATATTCTTTAAAAAAATAAAAAACCGGTAAAAAGACTAATAATACCGGTTATACAGCATACCACTGGGCTCACCTATATGTGGCTCGGTACGGTATTGATAACATTGGAAATTATATAATAGACCAGGTCCTTTGGTCCCTTCTCCTACATGAATAACATGTGTCCTAGAAACTACTTTTATGCTATTACTTTCTATTAGTTTATTCATTTATGGGACACATGTCGTTCATGCAAGGAGAAGGGACTAAAAGACCCGGTCCATTGTATGATTTCCCCATTTTAGATTTGACATGCAGTATTGAGAGGGCAAACTGCATTAATTTTGCCAAATTTAAAGGATAAAGTGAAACACATAATGAAATTTCACTTTTAATGCCAAATACGGAGTGCAACCCATGCATTTGACCTTGATTTAAAACTAATATCATTATCTTCAATGTTATTCAAAATAATCAGAGAGGTCATCAAAAAGTATCAAAGATATCAATAGCAATAGTGGGTGCAGTTTGGGTAGCTGCTGGAATTTGTTTTTTCATAGCCTTACATAATCATTCTTGGTTATGGCTAATCTCTGTATTCAAGTGAGTTGATCTTTTTTTAAATCCAAATATTTATATTATTGGTACTCCATTATTTAAGTTAATACTAAATTTGCTAAATTTATTTGAATTTAATTTTGCTGCAGCGATATTCAAGTTTGTATGACAGTCATCAAATACATCCCTCAGGTCCATTATTATTTATCACGCCTCCATAATAAACCTGAAATTTCACAATTTACTGAATTTTGTTTTTTTTTCTCTGGAAAAATATTTAGGCAATAATGAACTTCGTGAGGAAAAGCACAGATGGGTTCAGCATTGGAAATATTCTACTTGATTTTATTGGTGGTTTGACTAATTATGCACAAATGGCTACACAATCTATAGATCAGCGTATGTTTAAAAGAGCAGGAATTTAGTTTTATTTTATTAATCAAACATTATAAATCTGATTAACTATGCAACATTAGTTTCCTATGTGATTGGCTGAATAGATTAGGACCGATTGAACTTCTTCCTAAACACTCATTTACCCCTTAACTTTCAAAAGTTCTAAATAACCCATTGAGCTTGCAAAAAAGTTCCAAATAACCTCATGAACCTGCAAAAAGTGAACTCATTTGCCCCCTAAATGTTACGTGCCTGATTTTGGTTGGTTTGACTTTTCAAAGACGACATTTTTCTCTCTTCAATCAGAAGCCGACACGTGGCATTGAGGGGGCAAATTGGTTTACTTTTTGCAAGTTAAAGTTATTTGAAACTTTTTTACAAGTTTAAGGATCATTTGGAACTTTTGAAAATTCATGGGGCAAATAGGTGTTGAAGGAAAAGTGCGTTGGGTTTTTGATTTACGAGGCCTAAGGTCACAATGTTATTATACCATATTTTTATGCAGATTCTTGGGTAAACTTCTATGGCAACATCGGGAAGACATTGTTGTCTCTGGTATGCAACATTATCATCTCTGCAATTATTCATGATCAATATTTTTACAGTGATTAAAACATTACTAAATAATATACTAAAATTAAAAGTACATATATAAGAAAGAATCAATGCTTTTTTTGTTAAACAGTTTATATATGAAAGGTAAATATTGGAATTTGCAGGTGTCAATGATATTTGACTTGCTGTTCATGTTTCAACATTATATCCTTTATCCTGGAAAGAAGAAGCAACAAGCAAATGCATCCTCTCAAACTCATCAACAACCTGCAAATGCGGACAATGTGTGAACCTTGCTAGCTTGGGGTTCAACAGGACAAAATTTTAATTGGAGGAGTCACCGGAAAGTGTCTTCTATCTTAGAAGCGACAATCTGATTTAAAAAAATTTGTCTTATGATCGAATTTTATTTGTTCAGTTGCTGTAAATCTTAACAGGACATGTCCTACTACTAGAAATTTATGAAGCAAACATTGCATTAATTTAAATTATTCGTATAAATTCATTATGCATGCTTTACATATTTTAATGTACGTTATTTTGTACAAATCTTAGTGATTATTCTACACTAGATATGTTGCATAAATAAAAAGTGATTAAAAATCATGAAGATTATTTAACTTGTTATCAACACATTATCTAGCTTGATATATTAGAACATTAATGATCAGTAGCTTGATATATTTCTTTAACTCGCACATAGTGTTACGTATGAGGCCTAATATATTCGGACCCCCTTAACTTATTTCTAATAACTCTTCGCTTTCTAAATTTTTAAATCTTCATCTCACCGCTCTAAACTTTTCTAAAATTTCCATCACCCCCTAAAACTTATTCAAACCCCTAAAACTAATGAGACAGTGAAATAATAAAAAAAGTTGAGAGTGAGTTGATTTCTCAAACTAAAAACTGCAATAAAAACAATATTTTATATTTTTCTTAAATCCTTTCTTTTCTTCTGTCTTTCTCATCTCTTACCATTTTTTTCAATTAATCACTCAAGCTTCAAGCTCAAGCTTCTGATATTTATACCCATCTCTCACTTCATTATTTTCTCTTCATCTTCAATTTCTTAATCTTTTTTTTCAATTTCAGATTTCCAATTTTCAATTTCCGAGCCCTAATTGGTCAATTAGAGCTTAGATTCTCGGAGGGCATTTCTCTTAGCTTTAAAAAACTACTTATAAAAAGTTTTTAACTTATAAAAAGTAAATAAAGTATTTTTCGCCGACTTATTTTTAACTTAAAAATATAAAAAATATAAAAGTAGGGTATTGCTACTTTTCAACTTCTTATTTTAAGGCAGAAGTTAAAAAAGTAGAAGTTTTGAGAACCGCCCTTCATTTTCTTCTTCGATCGTTACTAGCTTCTCGGAAGCTAGAATTCCGCCGCGAATATGGGCGTTTCTTCAACGGTGAGCATCCGGTGAGCTTGGACTCCATTTATGGTAAACATTCATTGGCTTCCCGTACCGATTTATGCGGCGAATTGTCTGTCGTTAATGTGGGTAAAGGGGGTCGTTGTCGTTTTTGTGGCAAACATCTCCTGCTTAAAATTGCAGATTTTTTGGGTTTATTGAGTTTAGATTTCATTCTAATTCATCCTTCCTCTGCAGGGTGATTTTTCTGCTGCAATCACATTCTATCACAAGGTTTGCAATTGGAATTTTCGTGATTTTTTTAAAAAAGCACAGTGATTTGGCATTGTGGCTGAAATCAGATGATCAATTTTGTACTGAAATTGAGTTCAGCACTTGCAGATGGAGGTCGCCGTTGTGTAGTAGATACTGTTAGGCCCAATAATAGATTACGAGAAAAAATAATATCAGCAGAATAAAATGACACGCAGATTTTTACGTGGAAACCCTAAATGAATTAGGGAAAAAACCACGGGACCAACTCCGAATAATTCTTCAACTATAAAATAATAGTAGGTACACCAAGAGATTACAAAATAGTGGCACTCAAGTGTTTCCCAAAACCTCACTATTTTCTCTCTTACCCAGCTCTTAGGAACCCTTTTCCTAAGGCTCTCTACACAGATTACATTTCTATCTGTGTCTGCTCTATTACTCTCTGCGTTTTTGTCTTACTCTTCTGCTCTTCAAATCAGCAAAACACTCCTCTATTTATAGGAGATTCAAAACGCGTATAGCCGAATTATGCACAGTAATTTTACTGTGCACTTTTTGAAAAATATTTCTTGCCGACCTGCCTCCTTTTTTTTAATTTTTTTTTTAATTAAACAGTGGGTCCCACAATAATAGGGACACCACTCAACAAATCTCCCCCTCCCGACTACATTGTGGGACTCTCCATCCCGGTTGTTTCAATGCACTGATCGAGCTTTTCTTTTGGTACAACCTTTGTCAGCATATCAGCAGCATTGCTGTTTGTATGAATCTTCTGCAACTTGAACTCTTTTTCTTCAATGGCAAGTCTGAGCCAATGATATCTTACATCAATATGTTTCGTCCGTGCATGATACATAGTATTTTTGCTCAAGTCTAGTGCACTTTGACTATCACAATAAACTATGTAGTCTTCTTGTTGCACACCCAATTCTTCAAAGAATCGCTTTAACCAAAGCATTTCCTTTCCTGCTTCCGCTGCTGCAACGTACTCTGCTTCGGTTGTTGATAAAGAAACATATTTTTGTAACCGTGACTGCCATGAAATAGCTCCCCCTGAGAATGTAAATAAGTAACCCGATGTACATTTTCTTTCATCAAGGTCACCAGCCATATCTGCATCCGTGTAACCAGCAAGTGCAGATTTTTCAACTCCAAAAGTTAAACATAACTTTGAAGTTCCTCTCAGGTATCTGAAGATCCATTTAACTGCTTCCCAATGTGTCTTCTGGGGATTAGACAGGAATCCACTCACAACTCCAACTGCATGAGCGATGTCTGGTCTCGTACACACCATTGCATACATCAAACTTCCGACCGCTGAAGAATATGGAACATTTAACATATCTTCTCTATTTTTCTCTATTGAAGGGTAGGATTTCTTACTCAACTTGAAATGAGCGGCAAGTGGAGTGCTAACTGGTTTAGCATTCTTCATATTGAACCTTTCTAGTACCCGTTCAATATATTTTTCTTGCGATAACCACAGCCTGCTGGACCTTCGATCTCGGGTAATCTCCATTCCAAGAATTCGCCTTGCCGGTCCCAAATCCTTCATGTCAAACGCCTTAGACAAATCACACTTCAACTTACTAATCATTTTGGTATCTGGTCCAACGATTAGTATATCATCAACATATAAGAGAAAAACGATAAATTTTCCATCAGGGAATTTCTCGACGTATACGCTTGGATCAGCTTCTGTCCTCCTGTATCCTTGATTCACCACGAAGGAATCAAACTTTTTATACCATTGTCGCGGAGCTTGTTTTAACCCATACAAACTTTTCTTCAAGCGACAAACCATGTCCTCATTTCCCTTGACCTTGAAACCTTCTGGTTGTTCCATATAAATTTCTTCTTCTGAATCCCCATGCAAGAACGCGGTCTTTACATCAAGCTGTTCTAACTCAAGGTTCAAGCTGGCTACAAGACCTAACATGACTCGAATTGAACTCATTTTCACAACTGGTGAAAAAATCTCATCAAAGTCGATACCTTTCTTTTGAGTAAAGCCTTTGGCAACCAATCGAGCTTCGTATATCACTAGGTCTCCATCATCTTTCTTCAGCTTATACACCCATTTGTTCTTGAGTGTTCTCTTCCCTTTAGGAAGTTTCACCAGCTCGTACGTGTCATTCTTCTTTAAAGAATTCATCTCCTCTTACATGACCTTCATCCAACAATCTTTATCTTTACAAGATTGCACATCTTGGAAGCTTTCAGGCTCCCCCTCATCAGTGATTAAAGTATAATCAGAACTGGAGTATTTTGTAGATGGTTGGCGTTCTCTGATTGTCCTCCTCAATTGAGGTTCTTCTTCTGGTAGAATGGGGTTCTCTGGCTCCCCCTGCTCAATACCCTCTTCATTCATATCTTCATCTACAATCGTATCTTGATCCCTCACAACTGGCTCTTCTTCTCCATCTTGTTCTGATTGATGCATTCTTCTTTCTGTGGCATCATCTGATAGAATGCTCTCTGGTGTAATATCGATAACACCATCACTTGTAGTTCTTTCGCCGATGATATCATTCTCATGAAATACAACATCTCGGCTCCTTCCTCCAATGGATTCTGTATCCATGGGACCACTAACGTCAGAGTGTACCAACTCTAACTTATTATTTCTCCTTCTAGAGCTTTTCTGAAATGAAACTCGATGTTGCTTCCCAAATAAACAGTGAGCACATGGGTTAATTTTTCCTTTGGCTAATGGGATGAGGGACTTCTTAGCCAGTATATTCAACCCTTTCTCACTTACATGCGCCAGTCGCCTATGCCACAAATTTGGTGAAGCATCATCTCCAACTGTATTCAGTTGACCCGCACATACTATTACTTGTGTTTTGTATAGCGAGCAACACAATCTTCCTTTCGCCACCACCAACGATCCTTTGGTGAGTTTCCAATTTCCATCGCCTGTATTATTGTGATAACCTTCCTTGTCCAATACACTAACAGACAACAAGTTCAACCGAAGATCTGGAACGTGTCACACATTTTTAAGTGTTAATGTGCATCCGACACTTGTCTTCACGCAGATATCGCCGATTCCCACCATTTGCGAGACACTATTATTTCCTATTTTAATAGTACCATAATCGCCCGCTTTATAGGTTGAGAAGTATTCCCTTTGTGGAACACAGTGGTATGAGGCACCATAATCTACAATCCACTCGGTATCTGCATCTCCAACATGACAACAATCTGCATCATGAGATACTAAAGCCACCTCTCCATCTTGTATTGTGACTGCAGCAGATGTGTTTTTGTTATCATCATGACTTCGGTTTGCATTCTCTCGTTTAAGAAAACGGCAGTTCCTTTTGAGATGACCCTGCTTTCCACAGTGGTAGCATGACCTCTTCTCTCGGGACTTGGATCTATCTTTTGATTTTCCATTCCCACAACCTCTACTCTTGCTTCGGCCCCTATTCTCTGTGACAAGGGCTTGTAAACTGGTACTGGCAACGTCCCTTCTATGAAGCTCTACATTAAGTAGGCTATTCTTTACCATAGACATTGTTACCACACCATTTGGAGCTGAGTTACTCAGTGATACAACAAGAGTATCCCAGCTATCTGGTAGAGTTCCCATCAAAAGACATGCTTGCATCTCATCATCCAAGGACATACCGGTGACTGCTAACTCACTTATCAATCCTTCAAAGTCGTTCAGGTGTTGTGTGATTGATCGTCCCTCTGTCAATTTCAAGTTCATGACTTTGCGAATCATGAACACTTTTCCTTGAGCATTTTTAGCCTCGTACATATCCTCTAGCTTCTTCCAGAGAACTTTGGGATCTGTTTCATTCCTCACGTGGTTGTACAGGCTAGCATCTATCCATTGGCGTACTGTACCCAATGTCTGCTTCTTTAACTTTATCCACTGCTGATCTTTCATATCCTCCGGCTTTGCGTCGTCACCCTCAATTGGATCGTACAAATCTTTGCAATTGAGGTAGTCCTCCATTCTGGATTTCCACATTGAATAATTTGTATCCGTCAATTTCATCATTACGCCGTCATTCGCCATGTCGAAAATTTAAGAATGGCAAAATTTTACTATTCACGAATTTCACTATTCACATAAATAGTGACTGTATATGTGAATAGTACCGTATACCCAGATAATACTTGTATATTGAAATAGTAACAGTATGCCCGTATACTTACATAATACTATTCATAAAAGATGGCCGAATATGAATAGTTATTATATATGAATACTATTACTCAAGTTACTATTTTACTATTCATCCAAATTGCCTATGTGCGACGGTTTTTCGAACGGATTGCGCCACCGGATTCCCCGTAATTTTCTCGTCGTCGTGGTATATTTATTTTTGAAAAATATATCCACGGATTTTACTGATAAAACAACCTTCAGCTTTGATACCACTTGTTAGGCCCAATAATAGATTACGAGAAAAAATAATATCAGCAGAATAAAATGACACGCAGATTTTTACGTGGAAACCCTAAATGAATTAGGGAAAAAACCACGGGACCAACTCCGAATAATTCTTCCACTATAAAATAATAGTAGGTACACCAAGAGATTACAAAATAGTGGCACTCAAGTGTTTCCCAAAACCTCACTATTTTCTCTCTTACCCAGCTCTTAGGAACCCTTTTCCTAAAGCTCTCTACACAGATTATATTTCTATCTGTGTCTGCTCTATTACTCTCTGCGTTTTTGTCTTACTCTTCTGCTCTTCAAATCAGCAAAACACTCCTAGGAGATTCAAAACGCGTATATGCACATTTTACTGTGCACTTTTTGAAAAATATTTCTTGCCGACCTGCCTTTTTTTTTAATTTTTTTTTTAATTAAACAGTGAGTCCCATAATAATAGGGACACCACTCAGCAGATACACAACCCAAATCGCTGATGTTCTTTTGATTTGTACTTTAGTTATTTATCTTTTTAATAATGCGGTTAGGTATATTTATCATCTTAATTCTTCTGCACATTTGAATGATATTTTCATTCCCTTGATGGAGTTAATTTATCAAATTTCTCTACAATTGATTTTTTTGTAAATTTAAAAATTTCTCAGATTTGAATTCTGAATATAAGTTGCAAAATATAATATACGTGGTTTGATTGTTAATTCTTGCCATTTTTGTGTTATAATTTGTTGATGAGATTCATGTAAGAAGAAAGGGAAAAGGAAGAAGATGATTAGTTTGAAAGAAAAAAAGTTGTTAGGGACTTAATTGAAAAATTTCTATGGATTTTTTTGAATTTTACATTTTACTCCAAGTGCCAAAATATTATTCGTTTGACTCTTTCAATTTTGACAAGTGCAGTCATGAGAAACACACTCTCCCTAGTAAGAGTTTTGTAGTCTAAGTAAAGGGGTTAAGCGGTGTAGTTTAAACAAATTTAAGGGGAACGAGCGGAACATTAGAGAAGTTTAGGCGATGAGGGCCTATTAAGAACAAATTTAAAGAAATTCGGATGCATTAAGCCTACCTATAATAAAAAGTAATAGAGTAATAAAGTTTAATAAAAATACAATACATATTACTAATATTAAATTAAGTTACCATATAGATAGATAGATAGAATTTCTTTCTAAAAAAATTCGATTTTTATTCTTAAGGATGAAGAAGGGATCTCTATCCTTCTTCCTCCTCCCAACCCTTTATTTTTCATACATTATTTCCTTTTTAGTTTTGTTTGTGTTACGGTCATATACCGCTCGGGATGTTCAAATGAATTTGCTTTTTTTTAAGCGATTTCTACATCAATTTCTCAACTATAAGGCGATAAAGATTTACTCTTTTAAAAGTTATTAACTAAAGACGGTACAGTGCAGATCCTCGTATATACATTTGTATGAAAAGATCATTTTAGATTTATGTGTTGGGAATACTTATTTGAAGTCTTGTTTAACTTGGGTAGATTTTCCTCTCTACCAAAAAAAAATGATAGTATCTTGTTTTGTAGATTTGGATTTGATGTTTATGTTTGGTTTCTTATGTTTTCATTATTATATGTTACCTTTTAGTTAGATACTTTTACCTATAGTGGTTTTTTTATTCCCTTTGGTAGAATTTTTCATCATTTTACATGATGTATATGTTTGGATTAGTCCTACGAGCTTATCCAACCCCACGCCAAATGTGGGGTTTGAGGGAGTTTAGTGCTCCAATGGAACACCAAAACTCCACGTCAAATTTGAGAGGAGCTACAATACTCCTCCGTATTTAGGGGGGTAATGTAGCACCTCCATCTCTTTTTTATTATTATTATTATTATTATTATTATTATTATTATTATTTGTTTTTGTTTTGTTTTTGTTATTTTTTGTTTTGTATTTAGGAATATAATAATAATAAAAGTTGGATAAAAAGTGATAAAATAATAATATTGTAGTTTAGTGTAAAAATTTGGAATGAATGGTTAGAGATGTGGATACTATAGCCACACTAAATTATTTCTTAATGTCTTAATGTATTTCCAATGTTTCTAGTCCAATAAATAAGCGACTTTATTATCAAAATAAATTTAATAAAATACAAATTATTTTTACCAATATATCAAATATTTATTAATTAGAGCAACTTATTTTTCGATAAATCACATATGATCTTATGTATGTCTCTATTTGATTAGATCCGACCCTCTTTCTAATTTGAATGTAAATAACACATAGTTTAAAAATTTAATGATTAGTAATTGTTAAAATGACAAAAAGACAACCTAAGAAAAGGATATAATGAACTTGGATGTTTTTCCATCCTTGTTCAATGCCTTTGCCGCTTTTTCATGTTTTCTTCCAAAAATATTAAAAAATAAAGTTACGAAGAAAAAAGAAATCACAAATTAAAAAAAAAAACAAATCATACTAATTTTTTATTGGTTAAAGTGTTGCCATTAATTTTTGAATTTGATTTGAAGACCAAGAAAATGATTGATATTCATACTTCTTTAATAATTTTATTTCTAACAAAAAAAGAAAATTAACCTTAAAATTAAAAAAAAATTCAAATTTTATAAAAGCTGAAAAATCCAAAGTAATAATCTGTCTTTGGGAGAAGAAGACCTTCTTCCTCCTGTTATTAGAGAGGAACAATGGCGTCTTGGAATTCATTTCCGCTTGAAATCACATATCAAACCTTCGGATGGATCGCCTTCTTCTCTTGGTCTATCAGTTTCTACCCTCAAGTTATCCTCAATTTTCGTCGCAAAAGGTTTCCTTATGCGAATTTCCTCATTTCATTTGACTTTTTTCTCCTAAATTTTCAATTGATTTGGTGTTTTTTTCTTCTTATTACAGTGTGGTGGGTTTGAACTTCGATTTCGTGGTTCTGAATTTGACGAAGCACTCATCTTATTTGATTTACAATGCTTCTCTTTACTTCAGCTCCGCTATTCAGAAACAGTATTTAGAAAAATATGGCTATGGAGAGGTCTGTCGCTTTTGCTTTATATATTAATTTGATCTGATATTGGTTGTGCTTTATATGTTAATATCAGTTTCCTTCTATTGAAACCATTCACAAATTTTTTTATAGCATTTGTGGTGGATTTTTTTTATTTATCTCTTCCATGATCCGTCGTTTTGTTGGACATACTAATCTGACTTAGAGCTTGTTTGTTTCTATTTGAAATAGATTTACTGTCATTGGATCTGTTGGATACTTTCTTCTTAACTGAAATTGCTAATCATGAAATTTTCTTTATTTTTTTGTTATATTGAGAAATGATCTTGTAAATCTTTGTAGTCTATGCTTCTATCTTCTTCCTGATGTTCATTGAACAGATTGCTGCATTCGAATTATAGGATTTACAATTTAGTGAAATTATTTATACCCTGTAATTCCAGTTATTTGAATGCCTCTTGAGGAATTAAATTGTAAGTTCTGCGTTTTTACCCGTGACAAAGGTCTCTCTGAAGCAAAATATTGACTTTATTTGTACTTACAAGGGCATAAGAGGGAACTGCCTCGATCAAATGTATGAGAACCATGGTGTTCACGACTGCACTCTTGTGGAGTTAAAAAAAGAAGATTACTTTTGGGTATTATTTAACTTGTTATTTTCCTTGTAATGGCAGATGATACCCGTAGCTGCAAATGATGTTGCGTTTTCCGTACATGCTGTTCTGCTGACTGCAATTACATTATTCCAAATTGTAATCTATGATGTGAGTGGTTTATTGTTTTTGTAATATTGAGTTTATGCTTTCCTTTTTGTCCTGTGCATGATGGAATAATCTTTCATTTTGACAGCGTGGAAACCAGAAGGTCTCTAGGATTAGCCTAGCGATTGTCTGTGTGGTGTGGCTAGTTGCTGCTGTTTGTTTTTTTATAGCTTTGCCTAGCCACTCTTGGCTGTGGCTTATCTCCATCTTCAAGTAAGTTTCTCTTTTTAATTCCCTGCATATCTTAATCTAACTTATGATGGAAATCCAATTTATCCTTGAGATATTATAGTTTCGGACCTGACTGTATAATATTTTTTTTTTGTATTCCTAGAGCTCTAAATTTCTTCAACTGAGCCTTTTCATTATTTCTTTATTTACCGTGTCATTGAATTCACTTGCGGTGCTTCTTTTTAACAATTTTGATGCAGTTCTATTCAAGTTTTTATGACAGTCATCAAGTATATTCCTCAGGTCAGAATTTCTTACTCGTAAGTTTTGTTATATAGTCTATTTGGTCCTAGAGTAAATACTACCTACATCAGCGTTGAAATGGTTGTAAAGCCTAATTGACCTGTTTGTTTGGGTTTGGGGCATGATATATGTAGCTTCTGCATATTAACCCCTACTTGCAGGCTGCTTGGCTTTACTATATGTTTAAATTCTTGGTAACATGGTATGATACTGTTGCGTGATTTTGTCTGGTCATCGCAAGATTGCTATTTTATTGTTTTTTCGAAATCTTAGTTGATTTCTAATACCCAGCTTTATTAAAAACTAGAATTGCTTACCAATCCTGCTGCAGTTCCCAGTTCTGATGTTTGATAGTCGAGTGGCACTTTGTTCTCTCATCCCAGCACAACAACAATTTCTTCATTTATTACTTATGCTGAATTGCTGAAAAAGCAACTAATCAATCTGTCTTACAGCCTTCGAGATTCTGCTTGCTAGCTTGTCAAATTTGTTATCGTCCTTAACCATGACTACTTGACCTTCACTGTTTGAATAAACTGTTGTCTTTTTGACTCATTATATGTATTGACAAATGAAGTTGTACTTTAATGTATCTAGTTAGTTATTAACATGATTGTCTGAAATCGCTGTGAGGTACAGGCTATAATGAATTTCATGCGCAAGAGCACAGACGGCTTCAGCATTGGAAACATTCTGCTCGATTTCCTGGGAGGGGTCTCTAATTATGCGCAAATGACTGTGCAGAGCATAGACCAAAGTATTATATGTTATCTCTTTTTAAACTAATTAATCTTACATCTGATATGATACCTTGTAGTTAACTTAATTTTGTTGTCTTTCTCAGATTCTTGGATTAACTTCTATGGCAACATAGGGAAGACATTGTTGTCTTTGGTATGTTATGATTCCATCTTGAACTCATATATTCACCAATCTCATTCTGATATTTCGATTGCTTTCTTATCGAGCTCGTAACTTACCGAAGTTGTGACTATTGTTTTGTTTCTCTTGTTGTGTTTTTGTCATGGTGTGGTTTACAGGTGTCGGTGTTCTTTGACCTTCTGTTCATGTTTCAACATTTTATCTTATATCCAGCAAAGAGAAGTCGTATCTATACGAAGCTTATGAAAGAGGGGGAAGAGCCGCTTGTTAGATCATCGGAAGATTCAGCATCTGAAAATGTCTAAGGCATAGTTGGTTCATAGATGCAATTTTCCTTGCTTGAACTGGGTCCTTTGGTCTCTTCTCCCTGCGTGAATGGCATATATCCCTAAAATGAATAAAATAAAAGAAGGTAACAGCATAATGTAGATTTTGGGATGCATGTCATTCATGTAGGGATAAGAGATCAAAGTACTCGATTCATTGTATAATTTCTTGTAACATAGGTACTCTTTCATTGACATGTTTTCTTTTCTTCTTTTTTGAGGGTAAACAATAGTTTGTTTTATTGTTTCTTGAATTACATTTGCTTTTTCCTTGGTTAAAAATGAGCTAATTATGAACAACCATTACGAAAAAATGTAAATAATATATAAGAGAAGGGTTTAGGGATGGGATTGGATCTTGGACTCGATCTGGATTCGTGGACTTGTATTCAGATTTTAGGGTCTGGACCTTATTATGTGAGATCTAGTGGATTTAGGCTGGATCTGGATCTAACTAAAAAAATATGGATCTAATATCGGGTTTTTTTAAAGATCCGGGTCCAGATCCGTATCTGATTATATATATGTAATTATTTATTTTTATTTATATTTATATATAATAGTGATCTATAATTGCTCTAACCCTAGCATATATATATTCTCTCCCACCAATTTTGTACCGATTATTACCGGCTCTTTATTTGAAGTTGGACGGATGTTAATTTGCATTATATTTATTTCAAGTTTTGAACCTTGAAATTACATGTTAAACTCTTTCTTTTTTTATTTTAAACTAAGATAATGATTTTAAGAACCAAACTTCAGTTGGTTGTTGATACTTTTATGTGTTGTATTTATTTAATTTTATTTTTATAGATCCATTTTAGACCCGTTTTGGACCTGGATCCCTGAAATCCATTAAATATGGATATGAGGTTTAATTTTATAGATTCAATAGATTGGATCGGATCTGAATCTTATATATGAAAAATGATATAGACTTGGATCTCTATGAATTCGGTACAGATCCGGCCCGCGCTGCGTCAAAGGATCCAACTTTGCAAATCCATGCGGTCAAGCCGTGAAAAAGGGAGCAGACAAAGCATTTTGCTTTTCAAAAGGAATGCCTTGAAGATGGTGTTGTTAAGTTAAGAAAATAAAACCCACCCAAGAAATTTGTCACCAAATCAAAATTTGAAAGTATTGATTTATTACACGATTTGTTTTTCATCTTTGCAAAATATTTGGATTCCATTAAACGAATTTGGAATGGATATTTTGCTATTATGTAAGAGCATCATCTCTAATAATGTTTTTCAATTAATCCAATCTAATGTGGTACATTAAATTTAGAAGATGTTTAGATGATCAAATGGAAAGTCACGTTCATCCATTAAATAATATTTTTATCTCAAATTAATTTTTTTTATTATTTAAATATAAAAAAATTTAGAATTTAGAATTAAATAGATAATATATTGTGGATTTCTATTTAAATAATGTCTATTTATAAAATTAATACCACATTATCAACGTGGATTTTTATTTTACATATCACGTAATTCTGGAATCCACAGTTTATTAGAAAAAAAAAACGATTATTCTTTAATAGGAGCATTTTAACACATCTAATTCACCAGATTTTGTTACTGTTTATTCATTTAGGAAATTTTAAGGGTCCAATTGGTTTAAATGTTCTTGTTGATTGAAGTTATTGTCATTAGTTGCTCTTGATAGTTGTTTGATCTTGCTGAAAATCTTTGGTTTCCAAATCAACTAAAAAGCACTTACAAAACTGAAAGACAAAATGTAATTGCTTGAAAAGTTCTCAAAACTGTTAGTTATTTATTTTACCTTATAATTTTTTTAGGGTATTATTATGCATTGCTGAATTTTATTTTGTATCGCCCCGTAAAAAGATAAAATCGCCCTTTAACACATTTTCAATTTAAATTTAGATTTCAATTTTTTTCTCTAGCCCTAAATTTAAACTAATTTTTTTTTTCAAATTATAATTTTTTAGGACTGACCCGCTGAATTTTCCGGCCAACCAGCCCCAATATATTTCGGGCGTCCAACATGAACGCTGATCTTCTCAGGCGACCGTTTAGGGTGAACGACCACCCCTGAATGGCAGATGTCCACCCTAGACGCCCACTAGTATGGTAGGCTTCCAGGGTGGAAGCCCACATGTGATGGTGGGCTTCCATTTGGGACGCCTCCATGGGATGTTTAGAGTCCATGGTGGACGCCTATCACTCTGGGTGGTCGTCCACCCTGGATAGCCACTATGAATCGTAGATGTTTTAGTATGACGTCCACATGTATTTTTTGAAAAAAAAATTCTAAAAAAGTCGAAAATTAGTGATCCGAATTGATGATTCGTCAAGTTGTCTGTCCAATAAACTCGATTGAGTCAGAAAGTGAAGTTTTTAAGATGTTATGTAGAATTTTTAGAATTTAGAAGTTAAAATTTTTGAATTAATGTATTTATTGATGAGTTAATAAGATGAGTTAGAGATAAATTGAAATTTAGAAATTGAATTTTAAAATAATGAGTTGGAATAATTTAAAAATTAAAAATTTAATTTTACATTAATAATATTGAAAAGTTGATAGAGTTATTTGGTGATTTTTAATAGAAAAAATAAAAAAAATAAAAATTAAAAGCAACCCGGAGTATTTTAATTTTTTTATCTCTAAAATAACTAAAATTAATTGTAATAAAAAACTTAAATGTTAGAAACGTTGTTTCAGGATGAAAACATAAAAGACAAGTGATGTAGAAATTGTCAAACATCCATTGAATATTTGGCAACTATTATCAAATTAGTGTTTTTTATTATTTCAAAGACAAAAGGTTATTAATAAGAATTTGTTAGCAACATCGTGAAAAACATTGATATCAACAATTAAACTAAACAAACAAATTGCTTTCTAAATTTGATTATTCTAACCCAACTTAAAGTATGAACAATTATTTTCAAATTTAAAAGTAATTTCAGTTAATCACATGACCATTAGATTAAGCATATCCTATCAAACACCCAAAATTAAGAAGTAAAAAGAATTGCATAAAAAAAAACTCCCTTCAACTTTTTAAAATTGATATTTTAATCATTTTTAAAAATATTTTTTTTACTTATTATTTTTAAATATTTAGGCATTTTTTAAAATTTTTTTCAATTATACCCTCATTTATTCCATTATCATTAATTACAATGAAGTAGAAAATTAAACATTAATTAAAGGATAAAATAGTACTCCCTCCATCTACTTTTATTGTCCCTTTAATCGAATTATCAATATCAACAAATCATTTATTATATTATTAAAATGACTAATTTATCAATTACATTTTTATATAAATATTCTCTTTCTTCTTAATTACCAATTTATAATTTTTATTCATACATCATCTCTCTCATCATTAATACAAGAGCAAATTAGAGAAAAAATAGTAAAAAATACATTAAAAATATAAATTAATAACTAAAAAAACTAAAAAAAAGTTAAAAAAATAATAAAAATTAAACAGAGGGAATATATTTCTATCTTAATTAATTAATTTTTTAAAAAATATTAAATATATTAAAAGATAAATAATAAAAGATGATAAAAATATTGTTAGAATAAATGAGCTGTGAGCTCCTGTTAGGTTGGGGAACACGGAGTAGGACCAATTAAATAAAATGAAAAAACTAAAAAAAACTTGCTTCCCAAGCTTATCATCTAATCTTACTCAACAATCACTCCATTATATGCAATCGAATTCATCTCAACCCTCATCTAAATTTTCGGTTTTCAATTTAGTCCAAAAATGAAGAGGGAAGGACGACAGCACGGTACGGTCAGAACTTGCTGCATCTATCCTTCTCCTTTAAGCCCGCCCCCTGACGCCCATATCATCAACCGCATCCATTCGCCTGCCACCGCCGGAATATTCACCAAGGTCGACCGCCGCCCTACCAACCACTCCAAATTCACCGGAAAGTGCACAAAATCCCAATGCGATGGCTGCCATTTCAACCCCTCTTGCAAGTCCAAACATAAGACTAAAGGTACTCACAAGGTCAAATCTTTTGATGTTGTTTCCAATTTTAGATTGAGCTTTTCTGGGTTTTCTGCGTCTGGGATGTTGGATCATTTGGATAATCAATTCGTCGATGATGATGATGATGATCGTGAAATTGAGATTGATTATGATCGATGGGAACCGGAGATTCGAGAAATTGAAGATGATAATGTTGATTGTGAGGTTGAAGATGAATTGGGGTTTTGTGATTTGGGTTTGGTGTTGGATAAGGTTGAGGAAGATGGAGATTGGTGCTTAGTAGCTCAAATGTGATTAATTAATACTTAATCAAAACTTTGATTAATTTGATTCATAATCTCTAACTATCGCTCAAATGTGATTAGTTAATACTTAATCAAAACTTTGATTAATTTGATTCATAATCTCTAACTATCGGAAGTAATATTCAAATTGAACATTGATGGAGCTAATTTATTTTCTTTTGTAAGAAATCTAATGATACCTTGAAGATGTAATCTTTATTGGAGGCTGAAGTTTGTATGTAACACATATTGTTAGCTTTGAAAATTTTTCATGCATATCACATTTGATGTATTTAATATTTGAAAGGAAATAAATATTGGGTGATTTTTTTTATAAGAAATATTGGGCGACTGTAGTACAATTTGTTTTGAGTCTTGTGCTTTTTATTTGTTATGGACTCCACTTTTGTTATCGCTTTTTTTTATATATAATAATAGACACACGTTTAAATTAAAGAAAAATTAAGTCTGAAGATTAAGAAATAATAACAAAACATATTTATATAACCAATGTTATTAATATTGTGTCAGGCTTCATATATACTGGCGAGATCAATGTTACACGATATAATTGATATTATTGGTATTATTGATGGTTTTATCAATTTTTTATATTATTGTTGGTTTTATCAATTTTTTATTTTTTAAAAAATATATTATTTATGAATTTCGGTAATTATTACAACACTTTTTAGATTTTTTTGCAACACTTTTACGTCTTGCCATAGGTATTTTTGGAAAGAAATATAAATTATTTATAGTGTTTATCGCAACTCTTTTTTGAGTCTTTAGCAACCATTTTATGTCTTTAGCAATTCTTTTGATTTTATAGCAACGCTTTGCTGTATCTTTGGCACACTTGTATTTGTTTTCCGAAAGATTTTGAGAAATCCGAATTTGAACCGGTACTCTGGTATACCGATTTTTTCCGATTTAACCCAATTTTTTCCCTTTTTTAATAAAATCGGTTTTTAAGTATATCGTATCCAGTGTTTTAAAACTCCCCGCCTAACTCCGCGTAGGCCCCGCTTAGGCGCTATTTTGAGGCTCGCCGCCCTACTTTTCATTCTTCGGCTCTATCAGGCCCTGGACCGACATATTGCCGCCTAGGCACCGCCTAGTCAGATTTTGTCCGCCTAGGCACCGCTTAATCCGATTTTTCCCCCAATTTTTAAGATACTGATACCTATAATAATTATAGTTCAACTTTTTCAATTCAAAAAATATAGTAAGGTTGGTAAAATTAATGTACAACAAAATATTCTCACCATACAATTTTCATTTGAATCTCAAATCGAAAAACAGTACACTATAAACTACAAAAAAATTAGTAAGGATATTTGTTTTAAAGGACTTGAGTTTAATGTTGATGTGTTTTCATATAAAAATTAACTAAGATTTGTATTTTCATATGCTAAACTATGTTTTTTTTGAAATATTATTGTATTATAATTAATTTTTTAGTTGATTTATACTTTTATCTATTAATAATTATAAAAAATAAAAAATTTATAAATCCGCCTAGGCCCCGCCTAGGCGTTTGAAGCCTCGGCCGCCTAACTAGCGCCTAGCGCTTTTTAAAACCTTGATCGTACCGTAGTCATGACCAATTCACAATAAAATCGATCGAACTAATTGATATGATACGGTATTGATAACATTAGATATAACATAATCTGGTCAAAAAGCCCGAAACTTGAGTTCTCAAAGTTGTAGATCTGCACCAAGAACACAATCCTTGAGGTACGGTACAAGGAATAGTTGGTTCACAATCCTAGAAAGAAACATACAAAAATATGTTTTGCATCATATAAAAATACACTGATGTCCTACAATTGTTGTAGGAACTGTTTCTTAAAAGGTAATATACATTGTGTGATCGTACTTGTTTGATGAACAAAAATAATATTACTTCAATACCTAATAAGGCTTTTGGATAAGTGGAATAATCGGTAAGTACACATTTAGAAATAGGGATGGTGATGGATATCCTGTCCAATCCAAATTCATATACCCATATCCATTTTATTGAATCCATATCCACACTTTTTTTTGAATTCATTGGGTATGGATTGAATTTTGATATGGATATCAATTGGATTTTGATCTAGATATGGATCCAACAAATTTTTTATAAAACTGGGTCCCGAAACGTATTTTCCCATTTCCGAGCCATTCCAGAATCATTTTCTGAAAATTTCTTACACCAAATTTTTTTCTTTATTTTCTGGATATTTCATAATTTTTTTTGAAAGTTTTCAAGTTTTTACGAAACTGGACCCCGAAATGGATTTTCACATTTCCGGGCCCTATCAGAAACATCATCTGAAATTTTTTTATACCAAATTATTTTCTTTTTTTCCGGATTTTCTATAATTTTTTTGGAGTTTTCGATTTTCTATGAAACTGGGCCCGAAATGCATTTTCATATTTTTAGGACCTTACAGAAACATTTTTAGAAATTTATTGAACCAAATTTATTTTCTTTATTTTCTGGATTTTTCATAAATTTTAGGAATATTCAACTTTACGAAATTGAGCCCCGAAACATATTTTCATATAATACAGAGAATAAAAAAATCCATTTTGTATCCATATCTATTAGATTTATATATGTAACGGATTTAAAATGGATTTGGATTTCTCTAAATTTACGCCAAATCCAACCCAAACCCGGATCCCTATTTAGAATAATAACTAGGCCGTGTATTTTTTAAATTAACCACACAATCAATTTTTGTATGTTTAATCTTTCAGTTATTCTAGTTCATGACAATTGCTGACGAAGAACAGGCAAGTAATTCAGGTACTCCTCTACTAACTGACATGTCTTTTTTCTTGTTTTTTTGAAGGAAAACAACGGTTTGTTTTTGAATTACATTTTCTTTTTTATTAATAAAAAATGAGCTAATTATGAACAACCATAATGAAAAATTATAAATATTTAATATAGAGGCGAAAGGATCCAACTTTGCAAATTCACGGGTCCATTCATAAAAAATCAATGTTTTAAAATTGCGCGTCCAACTCTGCTTATTCGCTATTTTAAGACTTGCTCCCTGATTTTGGTTGATAAAATTAATATACAACAAAATATTTATAACATATAGTTCTTATTTTAAATGTCAAACCGAGAAACAAGACGCTATAAAACACAAAAAAATTTGTGAGAATATGCATTTTAAAGGAATTAATTTTAACGCAGATGTATTTTTATATATAAATTAATTGAGACTTATATTTTCATATACTAAACTATTTTTTTATAATATATTAATATATTATTATTTATATTTTAAATAAATTTATACTTTTATCTATTAATAAACATAAATAAATAAAATTACAAATCCATTTAGCCACTAAAAAGTCTGTTTGTCGCTTAACTCTTTTAATATATTGTAAAAAGAGACCAGTCGAAAACAATTTGCTCTTCAAAAGAATGCCTTGAAGATAGTTGTAAAGAAAAAAAGGAGAATCCAAAAATAAACTTGTCCAAGATATTATCAAAATTTTAGGTTTTAAGGTGATTAGGGTTTCGAATATATAGATAGGGTTTGGAAAGGATCTAGGCGGCGTGTAGGCAGATTTGTAAATTTTTTATTTTTTAATTATTAATAGATAAAAGTATAAAATTAATTAAAAAATTAATTATAATACAATAATATTTTACAAAAAATATAGTTTAGCATATGAAAATATAAGTCTTAGTTAATTTTTACATAAAAATACATTAACATTAAAAATCAATTCCTTAAAAACAAATATCCTCACTAATTTTTTTTGGTTTATAGTGTATTATTTATTGGCTTGAGATTCAAAATAAAAATTGTATGGTGAGAATATTTTGTTGTACATTAGTTTTACCAGTTGTGCTACCTTCTTTGAATTGAAAAAATTGAACTATAATTATTATAGGTATTAATATCTTAAAAATTAGGGAAAAAATCGAACTAAATAATATCTAAGTGAAAAAAATCAGACTAAATAATATTTAAACGGTAATGATAACTCGAAAAAAATTAAATAATCAAAAAATAAATTTTAAAATAGTGAGCGGAGAGAATACTTTGAAAATTTGAAAGTATTGAATATTTGATTACTTACGCAATCATTTCTTCTTTTTTCTGTACAAAATATTTGAATTCCGTTAAACTTATTTGGAATGGATATTTTGTTGTTGGATGGGGTTACTGTTTTTTTTAAATAGTATGAATTTTTATAAGAGTTTTTGGTCATATATATTTTGTGAATTTATTAATTGTGAAGTTGGAAAATAATTTTTTGAGAACATTTGAATTTATTTTATCCGTATATTTTATTTTGAAGGGTTAAGAGTTAATACATACCTCTTTAAAATATTTTTCTCTCACTTTCTCACATTTTATATTTTTTTAAATTTACTTTAAAATTATTTTAGAGAATTATAATTGTAAGAGCTTTAAAAATATAGCAAAAAATGTTTTTTCTATAACATGAGAAGTACTCATGTACCATTTATTCTTTTATGAATTTTTAAACATTGATGGGCTTAACTGTTATTGTTGATTGAAGCCGTTGATGTTAATTGTTGTTGATAATTTCTGATTTTATTAATAACTTTTTTTGTCTTTTAAATAAAAAAAATTTGCATATGCTTAAAAAGTTTTCAAACTCAATAAGAACCACTTGGGTTAATTGTTTTTTTAGCTATTTGTTATTGCTTAAATTTTTTTTTTGTTTTTAAAATAGTGTAAATTAGTTATAAACGAACACTTTGATACTACAAAATTTAAAACATTTCAAACACCCCCTAAATATTTGTTGATGGTTATCAAATTATTGTTTGTTAATTATTTCAGTGATTACCGTATCGAGCCACTTATCGGTGAGGTCAATGGTATGTGGTATAATTGGTATTATTAGTGGTTTTATTAATTTTTTATTTTTTAATGAATATATATTATTTATGGTTTCTAGTGGCTAATACAATACATTTTAGTTCTCTTACAACGCTTCTGAGTGTTACTAGAGGAGTTTTGGAAATAAATATATATTATTTAGTGTTTTTAGTGGCTAATGCAACTCTTTTATATGTCTTTAGCAATGCTTTTGTGTCTTTAGTAACGCTTTTTAAGTCTTTAGCAACACTTTTACTTATTTTCAGAAGAATTTTAAGAAAACCAGATTTAAATCAGTACGCGTACCAACTTTTTTCAATTCAACTCAAATTTTTTTAACTTTTTACTAAAATCGATTTTTACGCATATCGTAATATAGCCATAAATATTAATAACATTAACAAAAAGTTATCACCAATAAAATTTTCCAAGAAAAAGCAACGATAAAAATGTTAATAATCAACAACAATTAAACCAAACTTCAAGTTATTCTAACCTAACTTATAGTATGAACAATTGGATTTGATTCTCTAAAGTTATATATTTTGGTCAATTTTTATCATTTATTGTATTTTAATAATTGAGAATTGATTGTATTATGGACTCTACGAACCACTAAAATAAAATTTCAACCATTAAAATATAATAAATAATTAAAATTAACTGAAATTTATAGTTTTAACCTTTCCTAACTCTAGGGAATTCAAATCGATGAACAATTATTCTCGATCTAAAAACATTTCAATCATTCACATAAACATTAGATTATCGGATAAGCTTGTTCTATCAAACACCCAAAATCAAAAAGTCAAAAGAATTGCATAAAAATAATAAAAAAATATTGCTAGAATAAATGAGTTGTGAGTTTCTATTAGCTTGGTGAACACGAAGTAGGACCAATTAAATTAAATTAAAGAACCAAAAAGAACTTGCTTCCCAAGCTTGTCATCTAATCTTACTCAACAGTTACTCCATTATATACAATCAAATTCACCTCCACCCCATCTAAATTTTCAGTTTTCAATTTCATCCGAAAGTATGAAGAGGGAAGGACGCCAGCACGGTACGGTCAGAACTTACTGTATCTTACCTTCTCCGTTCAATCCCCGCCCTTACTCCCGCTTCATCAACCGCTCCGATTCACCTCCCACCGCCGGATTATTCACCAAGGTCGACCGCCACCCTACCAACCACTCCAAATTCACCGGCAAGTGCGGCAAACCCCGCTGCAACGGCTGCCATATGCATCCCTCTTGCAAGTCTAAAGATAAGACCAAAGGCACTCACAAGGTCAAATCTTTTGATGTTGTTTCTAATTGTAGATTGGTTACTTGGCGGGTTGTCGATGGTCGACCCGGGTTGAGTTTTTCTGGGTTTTCTGCGTCTGGGATGTTGGATCATTTGGATAATCAGTTTGTTAATGATGATGATGATGAAATTGAGATTGATTATGATGGATCGGAACCGGAGATTCGAGAAATTGAGGTTGATGATGTTGATTGTGAGGTTGAAGATGGATTGGGTTTTTGTGATTTGGGACTGGTGTTGGATGAGGTTGAGGAAGATGAAGGTTGGTGCTTAGTGGCTCAAATGTGATTAATTAATTGATTAACACTTAATCACCATTATCATTATTATGTTTGATTTTAATATTGGTAACTTGGAATTGAAAATATGATGCTGCTAATTTACTTTTATTTTATAAGAACTGGAATGATTCTTGAAGATGTAATCTTTATTAGAGGTTGAAGTTTGTGATGTAACCTCATAATTGTAAGCTTTGATAATTTTCATGTATATCACATTTAATGTTTTTAATATTGATTGAATGGAAATAAGTATTGGGTGATTTTATGGTTTTGGGATTGGAGTGCATGTGTTGTTGCCATTTGCTGTAGCGTGCGGTTTATATATTGCTTATTTTTTTTCCAATTTATTGGTTCAATTGCTTAGATTGATTTGTTCTAGTCTAGGGTTTTAAAAAGCGACGACGTTAGTTGAGTGATTGGGGCTTTAAACGTTTGGATGAGGTCTGGGTGGAGTTGTACATTTTTTTTATATTTATTAATAAATAAAAATATAAATTCAATTAAAAAATTAATTACAATACAATAATATTTTAAAAAAATATAGTTTAGTATATGAAAATATAAGTGTTAGTTAATTTTTACATAAAAATCTATTAACATTACAATCAATTCATTAAAAACAAATATCCTCACTAATTTTTTTTGTGGTTTATAGCGTACTTGTTCAGATTCAAAATAAAAATTGTATGGTGAGAATATTTTGTTGTACATTAGTTTTACTAACAGTGCTACTTTTTTGAATTGAAAAAATTGAACTATAATTATTATCGGTATCACTATCTTAAAAATTGGGAAAAAAATCAGACTAGGCAATGCCTAGCCGAAAAAAATCGGATTAGGCGGTGCCTAGGCGGCAATATGTCGGTAAGGCGCCTGATAGCACCATAGGAATGAAAAGTAGCCACAAAATAGCACCTAATGCGGAGCTAGGTGGGGAGTTTTAAAACACTGATACTAGTCGATTCACAAAAAAATATGTAGTGTCATTTTTTAAAAGGTTTTCTTCTAATTGCAAAATAATTTTCATCCTAAAATATTGCAGCAAACCGAAAAGATTTTGAGTAGAATAGCACCTGTGAAGGCTTCTTCTTGTAACCAGCTGTTTTGAGAATGCTGTTCAAGAATTGATCTGTTCTTAAACTCAATATGCGTTATAAACCAACCATCTATATCAACAAGCAGACAACAATAGCAAGTGAACTTCCAAAGGCATACGATCATAATGTTCACATAAATTGCTTTACATCATATACATTAAAAAGAAACTGAAATCAAGTGCCAAAGCTCAAAACAAGTAAAGAATATCACTTCAGTATTCAACAAATCAGAGTGTCCGTTTTTCTGTTGAATGAGCAAGAAGTTGGATAGTAGAAGTGAAAGAGTACCTGAAGTGGAGTAGAAGTAGAAACTATAAAGAAATGAAAAAAAATTATGAAGCAGAGCAACAGAAACGCGATAAGGCGTTGAATCGAAGAGTTGGCCATAGGGGCATTATTCTGCTCTAATTCAGCAAAATCCATTTCTACAATACAGTGAGTGAATCAATCGACATTGGTCGAAGAAAACGAAGATTTCACCGCGACTCAAATGAATCAAGCCGTTCGTTAACAGTACTGTGTTTGGCTTGACTACTCGATTTATAAATGAACAGTTCGTGAACATGATTTGATGGTTCGAATTATAAATGAACCGAACATGAATAAGAAAGCTCAGCTCATTAACTCATGAACAAACTCAATTAGAGGCTCGCGAACAAGTTCATGAATTGACTCAATTAATGTTCGTGACTACCTTGATTATTATTACATATCAAAAATAAAATTTTATTGCATTAAAATAAAATATAACTATATAAAATTAAGCTATACATCAAATATATGTATAACATTATATAGATTAATTTTACGATCCACTTTAAATTATGTATTGAATTGACAATATTATTTAAGAACAAAAGTAAAATAGCTCGTTCCCTACCAACCAGAGCGCAAACCAAACTCGGTTTACAGCACTACTCAACGCTGTGCCAGCCAATGAACACGTGCCACGTATGATTCTGTTGTCTGCGTGGTTCGTTGACTTGGGTCCTGGAAATTCTCTCTTTGTTAAGCAAACAGTCATATCTTTGCCTAACTAATTAAATAGAAACCGTATAATGTTAATTGGCGGCAAATAAATGTACCGCATAATACTCCATAATCAGTGGAGAATGGAGTGCAGCCGTACTTTACACAGTGCTAAAACTTACTTTCTTGTGTACAGTTACCATAATTGAATCCCCAAATCGTGCGTATACCCAAATCTCATCTTCTTCTTCTTCTTAGTGTGCCTTTCCCCTTTTTCACATTCCTCTGAACTTCTCTCTCTCAATCAATCAATTTCTCCAAACAATGGGTGGAGGAAAGACTTCTAACGGAGAAGCGGATGATAATGTGCCTTTGATCGCATCCTACAATCACAATATCCGACCTCTTCTTGACGCCGTTGATAAGCTCCGGCTCCACAAAGTATCCAAAGAGGGCATTCAACTCCCCACCATCGTCGTTGTCGGCGACCAATCCTCCGGCAAGTCCAGTGTTCTTGAATCTCTCGCCGGAATCAGCCTTCCTCGGGGCCAGGGTATTTGCACTCGAGTCCCTCTCATTATGCGCCTTCAACAACATTCAGCCACTAAGACTGAGCTTTACTTGGAGTTCAACGGCAAAACTGTGAAGATTGAGGAAGATAATGTCCCTGATGCGATTAACAGCGCGACTAATGAAATTGCTGGCATTGGAAAAGGTATTTCGAATAATCCTCTTACTTTAGTTGTTAAGAGAAGCGGTGTTCCTGATCTTACTATGGTTGATCTCCCTGGAATCACTAGGGTTCCTGTTCTTGGTCAACCTCATAACATTTATGAACAGATTTCTGAAATGATCATGGAGTATATTCAGCCTGAGGAAAGTATTATTCTTAATGTGTTGTCCACTTCTGTTGATTTTGCTACCTGTGAATCAATTAGGATGTCTCAGAGAGTTGATAGTACTGGCAGAAGGACTCTTGCTGTTGTTACCAAAGCTGATAAGGCACCAGAAGGGCTTTATGAGAAGGTCACTAGAGATGATGTTAAAATTGGCTTAGGTTATGTCTGTGTAAGGAATCGAATTGGTGATGAATCTTATGAGGATGCCCGGAGAGAGGAGGCTTTGTTGTTTGAAACTCATCCTCTCGTCTCTAGAATCGAAAAAACTAAGGTTGGTATCCCGGTTCTAGCTCAGAAGTTGTCGATTATTCAAGCTACTATTATAGGCAAATGCTTGCCGGTGCTTGTGAAAAAGATTGATGAGAAGCTGAATGCAAATATAATCGAGCTGAGTATGATGCCTAAGACTATGACCACACCTTATGAAGTTATGTCGGGTTTTATGGACATTATCGGGTCTGCTAAAGAATCTTTGAGGAAAATTCTTTTAGCCGGGGAATATGAAGAGTATCCGGATGATAACAATATGCATTGCACTGCTAGATTGGTCGAAATGATTAATCAACTGTTTGGTGAGCTTCAGAGTCGTTCTCAAGATGATCCTTTGAAAAAGTTTCTAACGGAGGAGATTCAGGTATTGGAGGAATCAAAAGGTATTGAATTGCCGAATTTCCTTCCCCACTCTGCATTCAAATTTATCCTGTGGAGAAAAGTTGAAGGGATATCACAAATTCCCTTATCTTTTGTCGAGAAGGTTTGGCGTTACATCGAAGGCGTATTGATATCTGTGCTGAAGCAACACTCGCAGAATTATCACCAACTCCAGAGTCTGGCCGCAAAAGCAGGCCATAACACTATAGCAAAGATGAAAGAGGAGTCTACCAATTGGGTTATCGAGATCACCGAAATCGAGAAGATAACAGATTATACTTGTAGTCCAGAATACATAAGCGAATGGAATATGCTCATGGCTCAACAGAGTAACTTTGTCCATGAGGTGAATAGGGGCACTTCGAGGTTAGAACTTAAAGGTATTGGGTTAGTTGAAGTTGGACATCTTTCGAAGCAGAAACACTTGCATCACGCTTTCGACCTGAAAATGAGAATGTTCGCATACTGGAAAATTGTTTTGAGGAGGTTGGTTGATTATATGGCACTTCATATTCGACACAGGGTTAAGAAGCTAGTGAGCAAGGAACTTGAGAAAGAGATAATCAAGGATTTGATAGATACTCATGGTGGATCGATAGAGAAGATGGTAATAGAATCGCCTGCAATTGCTAGTAAGCGTGCAAAGCTGAAAGAAAGCATCAAGGTGTTGAAGGAGTCCAAGGAGGTTCTGTCTGAATGTATGGATAAGACGACTGCACATAATGGTCAAGGCTAGTTTCGCTGCTGCAGCTCGGAACTTTTACTGTGAGTTTTGTTTGTAGTATTTGTTACATCAAATTAGGGAGATGATCGCCTTATAGCTAGGGTAATTTTGTCTGAAACAGTAATGGTTAATGAATACGTTGAACACTTGCCACAATCTCACTTTGAGAACTCTGTTTATGGAATTTGTCATTATTTTAGGAGTTCAATTATGAATTGGATGAATGTTTGTTCATTCTCAGACTTCTCTATAGTTAACTGATGCAATAACCATCATTATCATTGCTAATTCTTCTTTTAGTACCCATATTTTACTCATAATTACATCAAGCATCATATAAGATACATTGCATCTATATGTCGTCTAAATGCCTTTGCATTCTTATTAATCATGGTCATTTGAGGGAAAATAAGGAGTTGCTGGCCCCTGAACTTCTCAAGTAATTAAGGGTTTAAAAGAAAGCTGCAGTAGGACTATGCCAAAGCTATTGGTTGAATTTATTTACATTTATGGAATTGCATTGAACTCTATGAAGAAACTGGAGAGCAAGTTATTGCTCAGAATTTTGATGGACAGAAATGATAAGGACGTTGCATCTACCCCCTACTAGTATTATTTAAATCTCTGTAACCACTCTGATACAATTAAATTACACTCATTCCATCTTCTTTTATCAAATCAACCTATCTTCTTTGAAAATGAGTGGGAGAAAACTAAAGCAAACACAACTTGACAATTACAATGTCCCGATATTCACTTCCTACAACGACCACATCCGTCCCCTTCTCGATGCAGTTGACAAGCTCAGGCTGCTACAAGTTACCAAAGAAGGCATTCAGCTGCCTACCATTGTTGTTGTAGGCGATCAATCTTCAGGCAAGTCAAGTGTTCTTGAATCCCTTGCAGGGATCAGCCTTCCCCGTGGACAGGGTATCTGTACCCTTGTTCCCCTTATTATGAGACTACAACACCATCCTGCCCCTAAACCCGAGCTTTCTCTCGAGTTCAAGGGAAAGACAGTAGAAACTGATGAAGCCAAAGTTGCTGATGCTATAAACCTTGCAACTGATGAGATTGCTGGCACTGGAAAGGGAATTTCAAATAACCCCTTGACTCTAGTTGTGAAGAAGCATGGTGTGCCTGATCTTACTATCGTTGATCTTCCTGGAATCACTCGAGTTCCAGTTCCTGGCCAGCCTGAGAATATCTATGAGCAGGTAACAGAAATCATAACGGAGTACATAAAACCTGAAGAGAGCATTATCTTGAATGTTTTATCAGCTACTGTTGATTTTGCAACATGCGAGTCCATCAGAATGTCGCAAAAGGTGGACAAGATGGGTGGAAGGACTCTTGCTGTCGTAACAAAAGCTGACAAGGCACCTGAAGGACTGCTCGAGAAGGTTACCGCTGATGATGTCAACATAGGGCTTGGTTATATCTGTGTAAGGAATCGAATTGGCGATGAATCTTATGATAGTGCACGAAAGGCGGAAGCTTTACTGTTTGAAACTCATCCTCTCTTATCGAGGATCGACAAATCAATGGTGGGTATTCCAGTTCTTGCTCAAAAGCTGTCAATTATACAAGCCTCTATCATAGCTAGATGCTTGCCTGGGATTGTAAGAATGATTGATGAGAAGCTGAATGGATATGTCTTGGACCTGAATAAGATGCCTCAGACTACGACCTCACCCTACGAGGCTATGTCTACTTTTATCGGAATTATTGGGTCAGCCAAAGAGTCTTTGAGGAAAATCCTTTTAAGTGGAGATTACGAAGAATATCCAAATGATAATAATTTGCACTGTATGTCTAGATTGGTTGAAATGCTCGATCAGTTCTTTAAGGATCTCAGCTCCCTAACAGATCATTCAGAGGATTTTTTAGTGGATGAGGTTCGTATTTTAAATGAATCAAAAGGTATTCATCTGCCGGATTTCCTTGCTCACTCTGCCTTCCGAGCAATCTTAAAGAAAAAAATTGATGCGATATCAGTGCTTCCTGTAACCTTCATGGAAAGAGTGTGGCAATATGTAGAAGTTTCGATGATATCTGTTGTGAAAAATCACTCACAGAACTATCGGATACTTCAAAGCTTGACCACTCGAGCAGGGCATAACATAATAGAGAAGATGAAAGAGGTGTCTACCAGTAGGGTTAGGGAACTCGTTGAAACTGAGAAGTCGACTGACTACACTTGTAGTCCTGAATATGTCAAGGAATACAATAACCTCATTCAACTGCGACAGAATTTCGTGGATCGTGTTTGTACACACTCCACCATTAACATTAGTGGTTTGGGATATGTTGGAATTAGTCACCTTCGAGATAATACTTCATCTGTGTTGCGTGAAGCTTTTGACCTGAAAATGAGATTGGTTGCTTACTGGAAGATAGTATTGAGGAGGATGGTTGATTATATTGCTCTTCATATTAGGCATAGTGTACAGAATCTTGTGAACAAGGAATTTGAGAAGGAGATTCTGAAGGAAATGATGGTTACGCATAAAGGGGAAGTTGAAAAAGTAATAGCCGAATCGCCTTTTGTTGTTGTTAAGCGTGAAAAGCTCAAAGAACGTATCAAGTTGCTTAAAGATTCCAAAGAGGTTTTGTCGGAATGCATGGATAAAATAATCCCTAGCAGTGATTGAATACTCGTTATGGTTTTGCCTTTGTGCTCAATGCTGCTGCTGATTTTGTTGTTCTTGCCCTAGTTTTCGGTATCTTGTTTTCGGTCTTTTTGTTATGTTAAGGCGTTTTAACTTTTTTTGTTGTTTTTCATCTCTTCCTTCTGATATGTTAGCTGCTTGTTTCTTGTGTTGAATCTTTGAAGTTAAATGTTTGCTGTTCTTTTGATCCCCTATCATGTACTGTGCTTGAGATGTTGCTCATAAAAGTTGAACAACTGCCACATTCGAAACAGATAGTATATTATTATAAAACAATTTATAGTCATAAGAGACAATATCATTATTAAGTTTTTATTATTATTATTATTATTATTATTATTACCAAAAAAAAATTTATTAAGTTTTTATTAGCAACAGAAGACTGATTAATAATAGATACCAGATTTGGATTATTAGCCCTCATAAACTTGTTATCCACTACAAGTCCATTATTGGGTCAATAAATCCGAGACCATACTCGAACTTATGGCCATTGCAATAAATATAGGAAAATATTTGACCTCATTTAGCATCTTGATGAACGAAGGACTAGTTATCAATACTAAAAAACTCAAACACCAAAAGAGTAAAGAATGCTTTCTTTCTCTGTTTCAAGGGAAATTATATAAGAGAACCGAGTATTTTATAACATTTTCGTTGGACGAATGACAAAGTTATTTTTTATATTATAATAATAAAACGTGATTATGTGTCAATCATCCAACAAAAATGGTACAAAATACTCGGTGCCTCGTACAAAATAATATATATAATTTGTGACTACGTTACCACACTGATTAAGGTTATTTTATCTTTTATTATAATGAGAAAATCCAGTAAGTTAAATTTTAATTCATGTCAAATGATTTTAATTCCATATAATTTATAAGTTTAAGTTTGAATAAATTCATTTTCTACTTAATAAAATGAGTAAAAAAACACATGGAATGGAATAAAAAATGAAACGAACGTGCAACGTAATGTCGTTTAAAGTGTCACTGTCTAGCTGCTGGGCGCCAGCCAGATCGGAATAAAAGGGTAAAAAGAACTCCGATTCATCTGCAATTATTCAAAGCAGAGAATCGATCTATCTAATACATGTAACGGGTTGACTATTACGACTATTTGAAACACTTTGCTGTCATTAATTAACAGTAAGCATTTCATGGCCACCATCCTTCACCTACCCAATATAGTATTGCGTTTTCAGGACAAAGGAGAATATTAACAAATTTCCATTCTTTGACTTTCTCGTTCCATTTTCTCAATGAATTTGAGATCTCCAGGAAAAACCCATCTCGAATCAGGCCTGGAATTGGATCAATGACGGTTAATTTCGTTGTAATGATCTCGATTTTGCTGGGGTTATTCATTGGTGATGGATTGGGTGCGGAAACGGGTCAGCAGGCACCATACAGGATCCACACACTGTTTTCAGTGGAATGTCAGAATTACTTCGATTGGCAAACGGTGGGACTGATGCATAGCTTCAAAAAAGCTGGACAACCCGGCCCGATTACCCGGCTCCTGAGCTGTACTGAGGAGGAAAAGAAGAAGTATAAAGGGATGCATTTGGCCCCAACTCTTGAAGTTCCTTCTATGAGCAGACACCCCAAAACTGGTGATTGGTCAGTCTTTTCAACACTTCCAAATCCTAGTTTAGTTAATTTGAGTAATCTTATGTTTTTTTTGGTTAATTGAGTGTATTCAATGCTTAGTTGAAGTACCAGATTATGAGCTTTGTAATTAGGGATTTACCCGTTTTTGATTAATTTGTTTTGCCTGTTACAGCAATGTTTCTGTTGCAATAATGTAATAAAATTTCGTGTCTTAAAGCACAATTGTGCAAAGTTTGGACAGGAAACTGTGAAAGACCCTAGCATTTACTCGAAAAACCGTGTATCAGTAGCTCTTAGTTCTTTCATCATTCTTGAAATTACAGCTCAATTAATTCACATCACTGAAGTGCTGTAAGTGTTATGGTGTAGGTACCCTGCAATAAACAAACCGGCTGGAGTTGTACACTGGCTGAAACATAGTAAGGATGCACAAAATGTCGATTGGGTAGTCATTCTCGATGCAGACATGATCATTAGAGGTCCAATTATACCATGGGAACTCGGTGCTGAGAAAGGGAAGCCTGTTGCTGCCTATTACGGGTAATCCCATCCGAATGTTCCTTTTTTGGATATTAAATTTTTTAATATGGCTTTCCTTCGATATTTTTCAAATTTTAGTTATTATTGATGATTGCAATAAATGATTAAACTCTGATCAGGTACTTAGTTGGATGTGACAATATTCTGGCTGAGATACACACCAAGCACCCTGAACTCTGTGACAAGGTTGGAGGTCTTTTAGCGATGCATATAGATGACCTTCGAGCATTAGCCCCCGTGTGGCTCTCTAAGACCGAAGAAGTGCGAGACGATAAGGCTCACTGGGCAACCAATATAACTGGTGACATTTACGGACAAGGATGGATAAGTGAGATGTACGGCTACTCTTTTGGTGCAGCCGAAGTGAGTTTATTTCTTGTTCAGACTGCTTTTATTATAAAATGTGTTTTTATTTATTTTTGGTTGTATTCGTTTCCAGGTTGGACTTCGACACAAGATTAATGATGACTTAATGATCTACCCGGGCTATATTCCAAGACCAGGCATTCAGCCTATTCTCCTTCACTACGGCTTACCATTTACAGTTGGAAATTGGTCTTTTTCTAAGTTGGGACATCATGAAGATGATATTGTCTATGATTGTGATCGGCTCTTTCCCGAGCCCCCTTACCCTCGAGAGGTATGATGACACAGATGAAAACTTTAATATTTCCATTCAAAATAGCCTTGCTCGGTATTTTCAAAAAGCGTTGCTTTTTATAGGTAAAAGCGATGGAGTCCGATCCGAACAAAAAACGAGCCCTGTTTTTGAGTTTAGAGTGTATAAATACTTTGAATGAAGGTCTGTTATTACAGCATGCTGCAAATGGATGCTCTAAGCCAAAATGGTCTAAATACTTGAGCTTTTTAAAGAGCAAAACATTTGCCGATTTAACTCGGCCAAAACTTCTCAAACCTGACAGTATAAAAACTGAAGCCTCAAAAGACAAGAAGATAATCAATGAACCTCAAACTGAACATCCCAAAATCCACACCGTATTTTCCACGGAATGTGGCCGATATTTTGATTGGCAAACTGTAGGACTTATGCACAGTTTCCGCCTTAGTGGCCAGCCTGGAAACATCACACGGCTTCTAAGTTGCACAGATGAAGATTTGAAGCAGTATAAAGGCCATGATTTGGCTCCTACCCATTATGTTCCTTCAATGAGCCGACATCCACTCACAGGGGACTGGTAATTTTGTTACTTTCATGTACATTTCGTTTTTTTATCGAGGGCTTGTCGGTTTAAAATTAGGCTCCATTTGTGTGGCAGGTATCCAGCAATTAATAAACCAGCTGGTGTCCTTCACTGGCTTAATCATGCCAATATAGATGCCGAGTATATAGTTATTCTTGACGCCGATATGATTATGAGAGGTCCAATCACACCATGGGAGTTCAAAGCAGCACGTGGCCGTCCAGTTTCAACTCCCTATGAGTAAGACTAAGTCATCTACCCCTTTAACTCAACATAGAATACGATTCATATAGTTTCTGAACGAATTTATACTCTCTGAAATGACAGCTACCTTATTGGTTGTGACAACGAGCTCGCAGAACTGCACACGAGCCATCCTGACGCCTGTGACAAGGTTGGAGGTGTTATCATTATGCATATAGAAGATTTAAAACAATTTGCTATGCTATGGCTACATAAAACCGAGGAGGTTCGGGCGGATAAAGCTCATTATGCCGCAAATATTACAGGCGATATTTATTCGTCTGGATGGATTAGCGAGATGTATGGTTACTCTTTTGGTGCTGCCGAGGTATAACTGTAAACCTTAATTTCTCTCTTTTCATGATTCGGTTGCCTGTGATTCATTTTGTTTTTGGTTTTGTTATGCAGCTACAACTTCGGCATACTATAAGCAAGGAGATATTAATATACCCGGGGTATATTCCTGAGCCTGGTGTGAAGTACAGGGTTTTTCATTATGGGTTAGAATTTAAAGTTGGGAACTTTAGCTTTGATAAGGCCAACTGGAGAGAGAAGGATGTCGTTAATGAATGCTGGGCGAAGTTTCCGGACCCACCCGATCCTTCAACTCTAGATCATACCGATGAGAATATCTTACAAAGGGATCTATTTAGCATAGAATGTGCGAAAACACTGAATGAAGCGCTCCTTCTGCATCATAGGAAGAGGAATTGTCCTGATCCTAGATTGTCCACAAAAGACGCTGTAATATCGAGGAAATTTGGGAGGATTGACATTGGTAATGAAGTAAGAAGCGAACCTGTGCCTGTAAAGCAGTCTCAGGAAACAAATCTGCCTGATAAAATGGAGACACCAGACAGGCAATTTGGTTCTTTGAGGTTCTGGATTATATTGTTGTGGGTTTTGTCTGGTTTTGGATTCTTGGCATTCGTTTTTGTGGTGTTTTGGGGTCGTCGGAGTAAGGGAAGTAAGGGGAAGGGTTATAGAAACAAGAGACGATCGGCATATGGTGGACTATTAGATATGAATGGCCGCCGTAATGCTGAATCATCTTTGTAATCATAAACAGTAGAAGAATGGAGGACATGTATTTATAGAGGATTGAACTGCAGCGCTACGAAATTGAGGACAGGTACTGGAAAACATAGTAGGATATTAACAGAATTTTTTTGAATGTTCATTCGGGTCTTGTTGATTGCAGCGCTTTCTCATACAATTCAATGTAAAAGAAGAAATAATGAGCTGAAAAACATTTGTAATAGTCATCTATAAAGTTTTGCTAAGGATTGCCGATCCCAATTCATGAATTCACATTTGATTTATATCATGTTATTGGCAGTTTAGGGTCTATGACAATGTGAAGTCATTCCCTAGCTCTGCCCCGTAAGTGGGACTTCCAATTGGAACCATATTTGAAATTATAAGTCGTGTATCCCAAACTCGACCAAATTTAAGGGAAGGTTAAATTGAACTAAATTTGAAATTATGGACGTTAAACTTGAAGTAGTAAATAAGAGAAGCTTGGGACAATCCAAATATAGCACCACTGACTGACACATATAAAGAGTAGTCTGTGGCTAATGGCCTTAGAGATTGTCGCCAACAAATGGCTGTCTACTTACGATGCTGTCGTAGAAATTACTCTGCTGACTCTTCAGGTATGCCCTAGAGCCTAGACCCTATTCGTTCTTTTCTTCAAATTCAAACTCAAAACATCCTATTCCTATGTTCCAAATCATCCATAAATAAATAAAAATAATTCACTTGAGCAATTACAGATCAGGAATAAAAAGCCAAATGTAGAACAGACCCCACCACTTCCAACGAAAGAAAGATTGCCCAGCTTACTTTTTGTAAACGGCATGGACCCAATTCATATTCCCTTTGAAATTCAAATTCAAAACACCCATTTACCTGAAACATAAACAAGATCATGTTTTCATCATTGGAAGTATAGAAACAACGCCTCTGATCTCTAATTTTGGAAGATTATTCTTACAATTATTACTCCATGGGGGAACCAACTTGTCTCATGCACCAGCAGCAGCCATTCTCTTATGTTGCAGGCTTGCCTAGTGACAATTCCAACGAGGTCAGTTACTTAGTTATACTGCATTGTCCATAATTGGGTTCTTCAATTTAGTCTCAAAATTGAATCTTTTAGTCAGTTCCACTTGATTGTAACCATAATTCCCTACTGCAGGGCAGTGCTCTTCATACTCATGCACAGTCCATCTCTTTGGGGAGGTTCGTGTCGGAGTCTATAGGTTGGGACACATGGTCTAGTTTTTCCCATAACCCTTATGTTGAAGAGGCTGAGAGATTCTCTAGACCTGGCTCAGTTGCACAGAAGAAAGCTTTCTTTGAAGCTCATTATAAGACTCTTGCTGCAAGAAAGGCTGCAGCTTCGCTTCAACAATCAACTGCTGCTGCAAAGACTGATCCTGGACTTGTAGCTGAAGTTGAAATACAAAACAATGCAACAAAAGATTTGGGAATTTCGCCCTCAAACCCTAAATTCACAATCCATAATCAAATCGATGTCAAAGGGATTGGTACTGAGGAAAGATTTGCATGGCAAGTTGAAACTAAAAGCCAAAAGGAGGAAGTAGTTGAAATAATTGCTGATAACTGCATAAAGATTAAATATTTAAGCCAGATTCCTGTTGTTGATGAAAAGGACTTAAATGAACCGGCACTTAGTACTGAAATACTAAGGGAGAAACCTTTACTAAAGGTAGCAAAATCATGCCACACATAATGATTTCTTTTAATGAATATAAACTCAAGTACCATTTTGCAGGACTTCATATCTGAAAGAGATGAATTGGCTTCAGTGAGCAAGAAAAGACCAGCAGCTTCTTCCAAAAAGTCACTTAGTTCCAGTAGAGCATCTAAGCTGTCTCTTTCTCCAGCTAAAACTGCAGCTGTACCTGTGGCCAAGAAAGAAATCAATGCTACACCAATGAACAATAAGCCTGCTACAGATTTCATCAATAGAAAGAGATTAACCCCAAAATTAAATCACAAGTCAATGAATTTCAGAGAAACTAGTCAGATAACTTCCACAATTATCAGAAAGATTGACAGTTCTAGAGCTGTGTCGAATTCCAATGAATCAAAAGATCGCTCAACTCCTATGAGAAACCCGACCAAAGTGTGTAATCCCTTTCATGATGCTTTCGACTAAAAAAATGTCTCGTTGTGTGCTAAAAAAATTGTGTTTTGAACTACAGGTAAGAGAACTTCAGCATAAACTAGCCACACCCCAGTCAGACAGCAGAGCAAAAACACCTCTTCACCCTTCAGCATTTGGAAGCAAATCAGTTCGCTCGAAATGGCATTTCTTCCCAACAGAGTAAGCTGCTAGCCACTAGTCCACTTCAAAAATATTGCAAATATCGTGCTTGAATAACACATGTATTAAATTCATCCATGAAACGCAAGCAAAGCACTGAGGCTCTTGTAATTGAATATTTGATAAATATCTGCAAAAGTAGCTTAGCTGTTGAATTCATTGTCATTAATAGAATCATTTGTTCTTAGCTAAGAAATATTTGGGGAGTTGTCACTGAAAATGACACATATACTATAGGTTTCTGAGGTGGAATTTTGTGTTTTTACTATTGCTTTTGCACAGCAGCTGCTCGAAGTTTATGAGTGCCAGCAAAAACAATTCTCCATCTCCAAACTTATCGACACCTTTCATATTAAGAACAGAAGACAGAGCTACAAGAAGAAACGAGGCAAGCACCATTTCTATTTTACCTACACACAGTATTTCTGTATTTTGCAGGCCATAATTGTAATGTTGTCATAATATGATGTCTTTTTCAGAGGCTTGAAGAGAAATTCGATTCAAATCATGCCCAGAAAGTGCAGTTACAAACAACACTCAAGGTAAATATAATGTACTCAAAATTAGACCAATGTCTTCACCTGCTCTAATAGAAAGTCTAAATGAACATATTCATGGATCCAATACATAATTGAGCAGGAGAAGGCAGAAGCAGAGCTTTAAAAGCTGCGGCAAAGCCTTTGCTTCAAGGCCAGGCTGCTACCCAAGTTTTATAAGGAACCAATAAAAAATCAGATGGAGAAGGTAATAATCTTGAAATATAGATATTCTGCACTAATTTAAATTTTAACTTATCCTTCAATACAAATATTCTATGTAGTTAACGGTTAGTCAATTTGTCCTGTTTGTGTCTGTCAGGTTCCATTGACACGCCAAGAGTCACCCAACCTACTCGGAACGCCCTCTCTCAACACAGCTCAGAGGTCGTCACTCAAGAATGGTGGCTCTAAGCATGCCGTGGAAAAAAAGAATGAAAATATAGTCTCTCTAGCACCAACACAAAGATCTTCAGCTCATGAGAATACTTGTCCCAATATCCTCTGAATGATTAACTAGGATGAATTCATCTTGTATAGCTAATTTGTAACTCAGACGCTAATTGGATAAGTTTGGGCTATGGAGTTCCTCATTAATCAAGCACATATTTGGCTTCATGGATTTGATACTGCAGTTTCATTTTGAATTTCTTTAGATTTTTTTTTCTCTTATAATCGATTATGTCATTGTCAGTTTATTTGAATGATTTCGTTCACCGAGCTATTTATTTGATAGCAGCAGGTTTGAAACAACATAAACTTAAGCCAAAAAGTTGATTTGTTCACTGTTTCGATAGCATGTTGCTTGACCCTTAGAGCATGAGTATGAACATGATTAATGGATTCTATACTATTATTAATGGCGATTAATATCTCTATGAAAGGGTTTTTAGTTAATCATGTTCAACTCTGATATAAGTATTGATTAGTCATAATCAACTCTAAGCTTGTGAATCTAAATAAATCTTAAACTATATAAATATTAAACAAATTTCATTCTTTGAGTACTTATTAGTCTACTAATATAAGTTAATCTTGAACATAATAAACTACTAACATTAGTATTCATTAGTCATAATTAACTCTAAGCTTGTGCATGTTAATAAATCTTGAACTATATAAATATTGAACAAATTTGATTCTTTGAGTAATTATTAGTCTACTAATATAAGTTAATCTTGAACATAATCTACTACTATGAGTATACTGTTTATTAGTCATAATCAACACTAAGATTGTGCATCTTAATTAATAAATCTTGAACTATATAAATATTAAACAAATTTGATTCTTTGAGCTTGAGAATGTCTGAAGCACTTAAAGAAAAAAAATAAATCAGATTTGCATTTGAGTTGTAATGTAGAGAGTATAGAAAACAAGATCTAGAAGCAAAGGTATAAAATCTATATACTAGTATAATTTATAGTATAATACGCTTCAAGCTTTCAAAAATGAAATAAAATTGAATAAATTAATCTGAGATTATAAATGCATTTCTTTGGTATCGCGACAACGGCTGAAAATTAATTATAAATAAAAAAGATTACAAAATGGGAATATTCTTGACATGTATATACATGAACTTGAACACTTTGAGTTGCCCTTTTTATTCAGAGTTAAATTAATTATTTGAAATTAATTATCTATACTCTATGAAAAAGGGTATCGTACATGTATTTATAATATATATGTTATGCTCTTTTTATAAGAATAATAATATTGATGTTTGTAATATATGCTAATTTATTAGTTTTTTCTTTCAAGTTTCCAAGTAATTGGGTTCAATAATTGTTAACATTGTATATGGACCTCTTACTTTCAATTTCTTCATATTTGTTGTCTTTACTTTATAAGTATATGGTTCGTTTTTTTTCATCCTCAACTTGATATTAATATCTGTTGTCTTTCTGAACTTTGAAAGTATCCCTACAGTTACCTTAACTTTTAAAAAGCGCACCATTTTGCTCTCTGAATGCCACGTGTCAGCTTCTGGTTGGTTTGACTTTTCAAAGATATCATTTTTTAAGATTTTCTCTCTCCAATCAAAAGCTGACGCGTGACATTTAGGGAGCAAAGTGATACCTTTTTAAAAGTTGAGGTATGCGGGACACTTTCAAAATTCAAAGAGACAAAAAGATTTTTAGGCCAAATTAAAGATGTTATTAGGCCTTCATTTTTATTTCTTCAATTCTATAATTATAAGGAAATGAATGAAAGAAAGATGAGCTTATATAAAATGTAATTAAATGAAAAGTATTTTCGTTTGGTATAAAAGTGGAATTCATTATATTTATAACATTGTTATTAAGAATCTTTATATTCATTAATTGAGAAGACTGTGAAAAAAAAATAGTAAATAACGCATTGTTTTAATCATTTTTGTCTAATCCCACTTAACCGGCTTAGTTGCTAGGGCTTACCGTCCGACTTTTCATTCTTAGGGCGCTCGATCGATTTATTGCCGCCTAGACATCATATAGTCCAATTTTTTACGCTTAGGCGACGCCTAAATTACAATTTTTAAGATACTGATATTTATAATAATCATAGTTTATCCTAAAAGTGGTTTAGCTGGTAAAACTAAAGTACGTTAAGTGTTCTCGCAATAAAATTGTCATTTTTGGTTTCAAACTAAGAAGCAATATGCTATATGCCACAAATAAAGAGGTCCCTAATTTAATTAACACTTACTAATTTTTAATATATGGTCTAAACTATGTTTTTTGATATTTCATATTATTATAATATTTTTTTAGTTGAATTTATATTTTTATATATTAAAAAATATTTAAAAAAATAAAAATTTCAAATCCGTCTATATCCCGCCTAGGTTTCGCTCAGACTTCATTCAGTCTCCATCTAGGTATTTTGAAGTCTCAATCACCTAACTAACACCTAACACTTTTTAAAACATTAAAATAACGTGACGGCTCTTAATATCATTATTTATTGAACTGTTACTCACCCTAGATTAAACCACATATAATGTGGTTTTAAGAAATCTGTTTATTTTCCAGAAATAATAAAATAAAATAAATAAAAATGAGAAATGAGAAATAAAACATGAATCCATAGAGAAAATAAAGGATCAATGGACAAATGCGAGAAAAAAAATTTAGGAAGGAAAAGGCTGTAAAACTATATAATTAAATTAAAATATAAAGAAAAATAAAAATTACTTAGATAAAAAAAAGTAGTTTAACTACTTTTGAAAACTTACTTTTTTTTATCTGGGGAACGTGAATTTTTTAAATTTTTAAAGGTTAAATTAATCTCATTTTTTAGACGGTTATATTGAAATTAAGATTTGAAGTCTATACCTCTTGGATAAGATACTTTAGTGTAGAAAATTTTTATCAATTATACAAAATTTATTCAAGTAGTATATGACTGTCTAAGCTGTCTTTTATTGATCGGACTTAAACATACATATTCTAATATAGATATTACTCAATCTAAACTCATAAAAGCCTAGAAATATAATAAGTTGCATTTAAATTTTTGAAAAAAAAAACACAAACTCAGCTGAGCTGACAAATTAAATACATACATAGACACATAAGCTATGTAAAAACAATATTATCTTATATTGGTTCAAGATATTATTGGTATATGATAATTTTTTTTAAAAAAATTGTCTCATATGGCCTTACAATAATAATAAAGAAAAACCTTATCTCACTCCGTCCGAGTGTAGACTCGAAACTGCGACATCTAGGATTACAGCTTCAAGGTTCAACCACTAGACCAAGCCTTCACCACATTACATGATAATTTTATATTTAATGTGTCATTTAATAATTCAGTTTTAATTTCTTTTTACATATTTTGAATTAAATAATACTAGTCATATTATCAATATATTATCAATGTCAAGAAAATATTATACTAAATTGAAATATAATATATATCCTGAATTCAATGTCAAGCCAAGCCAAAACAATTGACAAATGAATTCTATAAAATTTTATTACAAATTTATACTAATTCGGAGATTACATTTAATTAATAGCTAGTAATTATGATTTATTAAATAAATAAAAATCAAATTAATCAATGCCATCTTACATATTAAATAAATCATACTAAATAAACTAATTTAAATTTATGGAGGAGATTAGCCTTTGGGATAAGGATAAGGTATAATTAAACAAGTGGCTACTATTATATACACAAATTATTTGTTTTTATTATTACATATTTAATTATTTTATTTTATTTCATTTTAATTTGGGTTGAAATTTTCAGAAATTTCATATAAAATGAACCGTTGATATATACGAAATTTGACTTCTCCTTTAAATTATGAAAAACATGGGTGCACAATTAATTTTACAGGAAAATAAATTAATTGAAAACATGAAATGTCAAAACTAAATAAAATATGTAAAGAGCTAATAAATTTGAATGCAGTGAATATAATTTTATAAAAAATGTGATAACAGTATCTAGGAAGCTCCAAGAAAATGCCAATAAATAACTAAATAAGATTTGGCTGATTTTATTTTGAAAAGAATTTGAGTTGACTGAAATATAAATAAAGGTTCCACTTGTATATTACATCCTAGTTTATATACATGTTAAAAATTCGGCAAATTAACAAGTGATTATTTGTCAATTTTAAGTCTAGTTCTTTTTGAACAAATTGTGATTAAAAATTGAAAAATAACATGACTTTACCATACATTTTTTCGTACCATTATTTTATAATATAAAAATACATTGTAAGCTCTCTCAATTTATACCATAAAATAACTAATTTATTTTTTTATACTTTATAATAAATTTTATATTATAGGGAATACTATTTATTTCATTTAAACAATATAAATTTACTGTGATGAGTGTCATCTTTTTTTGTAATAAATACTTATGGATGTATTAAATATAACAAATAAGCAAGCTAGGACAAAAATGACTATAAAAAACAATTTTATCACCTATAATGATAACATTCTTTTTGTTTGAGTTGCTTTTTTGGAATATAGTTAAATAAATCATACAGAGACATTAGACACTACTAATAATTTGATGTCCCATTTGAAAAAGACATACTAAATCATTTGAAGTTTTTGAGTTTTTATTTGGTTTGATTGTCATTAGCAGTTGTTGCAACAGTTTATACAGTGTTATTGTTAATTTTTATCTTTAAAATGGTTAAAAATATTTATGTAATAACAATGAACCACAATCACTTAAAATTTTTATTTCATATAAATAAATATAGTTGTCAAATAAGTTTCAAACACTTTTTTTATCAAGGGCATCTCCAACCATTTTCATCAACTTTTTTCCTAAAATTCTGTAATTTGAAGAAGCTATAGTGTTTATTCTCCAACTTTACACTTTAAATTTTTACTTCAAAACATAAATATTATTATTTTATTCCTCTCTACCTAACAAATAAATATTATCTCAATTAAATAAAATATAAAAAAAAGCAAAAAGCAAAAATAAATAAAAAATTAATATAAAAATGAATGGGAGAGTAACAGTGTTGCTCCCCTTATTTTTGGGGCAAAGGGAGCTCCATTCTGCATCTCCAACCCTAAAATAGGGCTAGGTTGGAGATTTCCTAATAGTAATATTATAGTTTCTTATGCCAATTTACCAAAAGAAAATTAGTTTTCTTATCCCATACATTCTTCAATTTCCTAAACATGAAATGCATTTAACTTATTTTAAAATAAATTTATAATTATACGGAGATAAACAGGGGCAAACCTATATGACCATCAAAGGTGGCCCAGGCCCCACCCCGAAAATTGGAATATAAAAAATATTGTTAGTAATATGTTAATGAGATTGTTTAGCTAAGATAGTTAAGTAATTGATTTCTTATTAGCAAGTGCAAGGATCAAAACCTTGCAACCTCATTTTCTTTAATTTTGTTATTTAAATCATTTTTTTATAAATTAATATACTTATTATTTATTTCATTTATTTTTCGACCCCCTAAAAAATAACCCTGGGTCTGCCGTGGAGATAAACACATAAAATAAAACAACTAAGATTATGTTCTTTTCAACTATTAAAAATTAAACTAAATTAAAGTAAGCTAAACTAAATTAAATTTATTTCATTATAAATTTATAACTATACATAATTTAATTTAACTGAAATAAAGAAAAGAAGAGTTGTCTCCAACGACAAAACTAGCCAGCTTAGGAGGGACCAGAACCCAAAAGAATACCACCAATCTTATTAATATTCTTTTTTGAACTATCCAATTTTTAATTCAAAAAAAAGAACTAATTAAAGGAGAAGACTTTATAATGATCATCTAAATTTTATTTGTTGTCAACCGAAGAAGACGACCTACGTTTGGTTCTTCTTTCCTGTACACAAATATGAGCATTTCCATGCTTCAACCCTCTCCCCTCTCTCTCTTTAATTTTGTCCATTCAATCATTAATCTCTCTTTTTTATAGCTTTAATTATCTGTCAAAGCATCTTTTGCTTTAACTATAAGCCTCTATATATTTCTCCGACCCTTTTTAGCTCTTCACAGTTGCTTTTTCATATCATAAAATTAATTTCATTGCTAATTTTTTTTAAAAAAAATATGGGGAGACAACCTTGCTGCGACAAGATTGGTCTGAAACGAGGTCCATGGACTATTGAAGAAGATCACAAGCTTGTCAATTTCATTATTAACAATGGCATCCATTGCTGGCGTACTGTTCCTAAGCTTGCAGGTTTTTTTTTTCACTTCACTTAAGTAATTACCTCTTGATTTGTTTTTTTTTCCTCTTTGAGTTGTTAATCTAATTGGGCTGAATTTGTTCGCAACAGGTTTGTTACGATGTGGGAAGAGTTGTAGGCTTCGATGGATTAATTATCTTAGACCCGATCTTAAACGAGGTGGTTTTACTGATATTGAAGAGAATCAGATTATTCAACTTCATTCCCGTCTTGGAAATAGGTATGAATTGCGTTTTTACAAAAACATCCGGTGTATTAAGTTACTAGTATAGAAATGGGTTGTGCGGACAGTTATTTTTTTTATTTTTCGGATGGTTTTGAACCGTCCGAACAGCCCTCAAAGTAATTGATCAGGCCTTGTTGTGGACGGTTTATAAGTAACCGTCCGGATTTCTCTAAATAAACAATGCGGACGGGTTTTTTTAACAACCGTCCACATTGATCATCAAAATAACCCAGCTAATAGCTTCTAATTTTTTCAAACGCTTTTTCAAACGGTTTCAGCCTCAACCGACTGCAATGGTGCGACCCTATAGGCCATTTTTGTAGCAGTGAATGTGTCACATCTGTTTTTTCATATACCTTACCTTAAATTGGTGCTAAAGTTAAATGTAGTTCTCAATGATGAGTCATTTTCAAAAAAATAATTACTTCATACACTATACATTAGACATAATGCATGCGATGGCATGTTGATATTGATGTCTTGTTATTAACATTAATAATTTCGAAATGGATGTGTTAATAATCATTTGGCTAATTTTGTAGGTGGTCAAAGATAGCTTCACATTTTCCGGGTCGGACCGACAATGAAATAAAAAATCACTGGAACACAAGAATCAAGAAGAAGCTAAAGCAACTTGGTTTAGACCCTATTACCCACAAAACTATTCATCAATCCGACATTAATATCAATGATGTCCTTATTCAAGACAAATTTCCGAAATCCGTTCAATCGGAATCTTCTGCCGGAAAATTAGATAAAGTGGAAGAGGACAAAATTGCAAAATTTAATGAAAGTGAGGACCTTTTGAAGAATTATGAGATGTTATACGGAAATTTGGATTTTAATAGTTCATCATATATAACATCATCAGTTGAAGAATCAAACAGTAGTAGTAGTACAGTGCCGGCAATTGATGAATCTTGTCCGTCGATTCAAAATGACTACTGTTTGTCAGAGTGGGTTGATCAAACTACGGTTGATTCTATTCTTTCTTGGGATAGCTTAGATCATCTACTGGACAACGATTTCTTTTACCTGCAAAATACTCAATTTAATAATACAAATTTCTGTCCTTAATTTCGTCATTAGTACTTAATTAAGCAGTCAGACATCTTACCTAATTATTCACTGTAGGTTAATTAATTATACGCATGACGATTGATGGTTGTGACCCATTTGTAATGAACTTTTGTTTATTTCTTTTATTTTTCAGTTTGCAATAAGTTCCATTGTAATTAAATTCCTTAGTCTCACTTTTTTTTTGGTAATAATTCCTTAGTCTCACTTTAAGTAAGTACTGTGAAAGTGTTTGAGATTGGAGAGTATGAGACTGTAAGAATATGGCAAAGTGGACCGGAAGGGTCATAGTTTGTCTCCTCTGAAAAAATTGTATATTTATCAAATAAATTGTTATTTTTACTCCCAGTTTGGTTTAATTTTTGTTGTTAGTTGTTTCTTTTTTTATTATAATTTTTTATCTTAGAAATCACTAATGTAGTTGTAATATTGCTTAAAATTGTTCATTATTTGATGCTGAAAAGAAAAAGATACTTAAACACCATTAATATTAATAGGTAAATAGGACATTTTATAGGAGTTAGTCAGAGAATATTATGTCAAAATATTTTGAACATACTTATCAATAGTACAAATTTTAATAGCTTTATTGTTTATTATTGGAAATATGTTTTATGCTTTTGGGGTTAGTTTGGTATTATTTATTAAGCTGCTGTTAAAATAGATTGTTCTCATAAACTTTAAATAAAATTACATATTTTAGTTTTGAACAACACATTTTGGTCATTCATACTAATTAATTACGAACTGTCTGACTTATTTTTTTCAAAATTAAATCTGTTACTTATAGGAAAAGCTTAAAAATGAAGCTTCCAATATAAGCTGTTTGGAAAAGTAATCCCAAACTGACCCTCAGTATATCCATATGTCAATTTTGATGTGAATTGCATGGTCTCGCAAACTAAAGAATGTTCGAAGCTTTTTTACTAAGGTCACGTCTGTTTCGGTCTCACTTAAAAGTTGCAAGAAATTAAAAAAAATACAAAAATTAAAATAACATTTCTTGTTGACTTAGTTAAGATGTCGAACCTCTAATTCTTATCATTTTCGGTTTCATCAGAATAAGTCCAAGAAGCATTCATGTACTAGAGAGTGTTTGTGGTAATAATAATAATAATAATAATAATAATAATAATAATAATAATAATAATAATAATAATAATAATAATAATAATAATAATAATAATAATAATAATAATAATAATAATAATAATAATAATAATAATAATAATAATAATAATAATAATAATAATAATAATAATAATAATAATAATAATAATAATAATAATAATAATAATAATAATAATAATAATAATAATAATAATAATAATAATAATAATAATAATAATAATAATAATAATAATAATAATAATAATAATAATAATAATAATAATAATAATAATAATAATAATAATAATAATAATAATAATAATAATAATAATAATAATAATAATAATAATAATAATAATAATAATAATAATAATAATAATAATAATAATAATAATAATAATAATAATAATAATAATAATAATAATAATAATAATAATAATAATAATAATAATAATAATAATAATAATAATAATAATAATAATAATAATAATAATAATAATAATAATAATAATAATTTTTTTATGGAAGAGTATTGATGCGAACCAAGATAATAACGACTTTAATTAAAGATAGATATAAATAAAATTATGTCCGTCTACCTATTTAAGAATAAATAAAATGAATTGTATAATTCGCAAGCTTTCCCATCTAAGAAAATTGAACCTATATGAGAGAAATAAGTAAAATTATCGTCCAAAAAATTGATAACATTTAAAGCATCAAGCTTGAAGATAATAGTAAGGGTAGCGTTACTAAGCATTAAGTATACTTTTGAGTTAAATATTCGTTACACATTCATTCACATTAAACAATGCCATTACTTTACCAACTTATTAGAAAATATTTTTCTATGAAAATAATTATTCTACGTAACATATCATATTAAAAAAACACGGCCGGTGAAAATTTTACAATCATAATCAAATTCAGAATTAATTTGCTAATTTGTATTTCGTTTAGTTAAACTTAAAGTATATGGTTTTTTGTTTATCACATATAGATAGAGCCGTAAATGAGCCGAACTATTCGTGAACTATTCGGTGCTCAACTCGATCGAAGCTCGTTCGAGCCCGTTCACTAATAAATGAGCTTGTTCATGAACAAAGTTTCAGGCTTGTTACCGTAAACGAACCAAGCTTGAGCAAGGGGATACTCGGCTCGAAAACTCGTGAACATGCTCGATAAGAGGCACGCGAACTAGTTCTCCAACAGGTTCGTTATGAAGCTCGTTAACATATTTGAAAACTTCATACATTATATTTATGAAATAGATAGTTTATGAAAAAATATAAAATAGTGTACGTGTAAAATGTATATAAAAATGTATAAAAAAATATAAAATATAAGATAAAGAGTAAAGGAAAAATATGTATAAAGTGATATATAAAATATAGATAAAAAAGAGAAAAGATGGATATAAAGCCTAATAAAGGCAAATTGGATCCAATCCAATCCCTACTATATATATATTCATCAATCTCTATATGTCAGTAAAACTCTAATCTCATTTTCCTATGAAAAAACGCAGCGGCCAACACAACATTCCTCCTCTTCTTCTTCTTCTTCTTCTTCTTCTTAGTATAGTGAAAATTATTTGTGGTGTTTAGATCCTTCATCTCTGATTCTTCATCTTATAGATTCTATCTTTTTATAAGCGAAGCTCTCGATTTAAACAAAGCTCGAGATAGGCTCGAAGCTCGGCTTGAGCTCGGTTCGACCAAGCTCGAGCTCGGTTCGTGTTCGTTAAAATTTAAATGAACAGAGCTTGAACAGTCAATGTTTGAGCTCGGCTCGATTCGTTTATAATCCTACATAAAAAAAAATATGTTTTTTTTTGTTTATCCCTTAGTCTATTTCATACTTGAGCCTAGAGGTAGCAGAGGATATACAAATTCAACAATATTGCCGCAGAATCACCTCCAACGTACCACCATCAATTAGTCAAGTTGAGGACAATAATTAACTTGTTAATTATCCTGAAAATAATAATCAGCATTGTAATTAATCATTAATCAAGTAATATAAAACAAATTGATTGGTGGTTGAGTCAAGGCATGTAGGCCGATGTCATCAGTGTACTTCCCTATTATGTCACCAATATTCCTCCAAACTCATAGAAAAATTGCTTTTAACTTTTTTTTAGTATAAAGCAATATTATATCAAGTAGACTGATTTTTATCATTTTAAAGAAAAAAAATTATCCGTAAACAACTATCATGAATAGCTAATATATATATATATATATATATATATATATATATATAAAAGTTAAAATAATTAAGTCGGTTATCTTGGATTTATACCTATTCTATGTTAGTTGTTCTAACAAATTAGAAAGAAAATGGCGCTTATATATATAATTAGCAAATTGTTCCTATTTAAAAGCGAAAAAAACAAGCTAGTCAAGTATCTGAATAATTTATTAAGAAAACTTACATAGTATAGCAGCGTTTTGGTTATTGTTTTATATTTTGACTTTGTTTTGTGAAAAAAAAATGTGAGAATGTTTGTAGCAGAAGATATTTTTTATAAATAAGGTGACATTTTTATTAATTTTGTAGATTGTGAGGATTGAACTCATAACCACACACTTCTTAAACTCTTTAAGAGCGGTGGCCACTAGACGAAAAAATAATTTTACAACCGCATAAAAACAATTTCAGACGTGCCTTGTTACGACATGTACAAATTACTTCAACATTCTTCTACTATATCATGAAAATAATTTATAGAAAGAAAATTAAATGAGAAGAACGGTGCTGGTTCAAATTTGAAACATTTAGATACAACAATCCACTAGGGTAAGATTTCAACACATAATCATTATGAACAGTGATTATTAATTGTTTGACTAATTTAAAAGCCAAGTTGCCTAATTAGTATACATGCGTATCCGATCAAAATTAATTAAGTACTACACACAGCTTTTTCCAGATAATTTTTTTTCCATATAGTTAAACAATATGATTAGAAACAAAAAAATAAGAGGAACAAATTGCTATTTCTTGAATTTTTTTAGCGATAGATATTAAATATTTCTTGCTGCAAAAGTCGTGTAGAGTTTTTTCAATGATTCAATATGATATAATTTGAAAGATAGAGAAACAAAAGATAATGACATACAAATTATTCAAAGTTTATCACTTCTTTGTCAAGTTTCTTCATTGTAAGTATTATCTTAATCAATCATTGTGTATGTCTATTGAACAAAATGAAATTTTAAATTTTGAGAGATACTTAGAGTTATATCTGGATGATTGGTCCAATTTGGATAGAATGGCCAAACTATTCCAATAAAATGTAAGAATGTTTCTGCTAAAAAATCATTTAAGTTGTTTTATATTGGCCACAATATAAAAAAATTGCAAATTGATTAATTTGGTATATGTTCTAAAAATTGTATAGTATGTATTGTAAAAGGTGAGTAAAAATATATGTGTTTTTCTAGTTTGTGCTACAGAGAATCTTCGGGCCTCGAGAATATATTGGGGTCGATAGGATGAGTGAGCATAAATAGAGGTTAAACTCATATAACATAAAATTAAATGGCTTGTGTTAAGGCCCAATATACACCACTTATATATTACTCATAATTATTATGTATTTCAGTGTGGGATATCCTCACATCTCCAATACTCTCCCTCAAATATAACTAGCCTGGACTAGTTACCACTTGCCAAACATTCTTTGGCCTATCTCCTCTGAGGCTCAAGGTCATCAATGGGTCTAGTCTTCTCCGCTAGCTCAAACTCCACTAGGACTTTAATCAAGAACACAGAATCACTGGCTGTCAGGCCTTCTTCTGCTCTGAGACTATGTTGAAAATGGCCTAACTCACCCCAAAAGGTCTCTTAAAGAGTTGGATTGCTTCATCAATATAAGGAGTATTTCTTGCTCATAGCCAAACAATGTGATATTCCAACACATTCCCATAAACCTAAATCTCATGAAGCGCAGAATATCATCGAGTCGGTCTAAGAACATTGCCCGTGACGCTAATACCATGTAAGCAATCACATATAACTCCAACCTTTAGGAGTTACATGTGAATACTTACATATACACCAAATTGTATAGTGGCACGACTGGTCTGCCAACGGGAGGTGATATGGTCTATTTGTGTTCAATTGTATTGGGAAGAGTATGAGGAATGTATTAGAGAGACTTTTGTTATCTCCCCCTCCTCTATGGGCGAGTTTGTCCAACTTTTATAGAGGTGTGAGGGTGGTTAGTGGGCCTTATGAGCCTTGGTTTATCAATTAGTTATGGGTCCTCCAATACATGGTCCATGCTACATGTCCCCCTTAGTAAGTTTAAGAAATACATTTATGTATTTTGATATCATGCATTTACTTATTTATTTGATGATATACATAAAGTAACAATGTGCTTTTGTGTACATGTTGAATAGTTTGAAATAATTGATTTTTGCGTGGTGCATTTTTTTATTTACCAACAGTTGGTCTGTTGGACGCTCTCTCCCGTAATGGCTATTTTGGGCCTTATCTGTTAATATTTTAGTATAATTGGATCAGCTAGTTTGATCAATGTGATCGTGACATTTCATCGAACAACTCTATAGAGTGTAGAGTGCACACTTGTTCGGGTTCTGTTTACGATTTGGGGGTCCGGGGGCAGTGCCCCTGGGTGAGGGGTCTAAGGGGCCCCTGGCGGGGGTCTAGGGGCGCCGCCTCGGGCTCGGGTCAAAAATTTTTATCCCTGAACCCACGCATCCTTTGGAAAAATCGAAATAATGTGTCTGTTGGACACAACTGAATCCCAAAATAAACATGTCTTTTGGACATTGCTGCTATCCCAAACAGATGTCTGTTGATGTTTTGGCTATTTATTTCACCAAAACGATATTGGCAAAACACAGAAAAAATTCGGTTGAAATTTCACTGCAAATAAAATTCTTGTTCTTGATTCTTTTTCTGATTTTATCCGATTGAAAGTTTGGTAAACCAACCGAATAAATTTCAATCTAACAACGTTTTCGTGACTTCAGAAATATCCAAGTAATCCCCGATCTCCAACAAAGATTGAAATTTATTTTTTCTAAAGATGTGGAATGCTGAAACTGTTAAGGAGATATCCAGTAAGTTTGCAAAACTGGATAAGTTTGAGGGTCGGGATTTTTGAAGATGGCAGAAAAAGATGCGTTTTCTGTTGACAACACTGAAAGTAGTTTATGTTCTGAGTACTCCCATGCCAGAAACCATAGAGAATGAAACTGTGGAATAGACAAGGGAGTGCTGCAAATGGGAGAATGATGGTTACATCTGTCGTAGGCACATTCTAAATGGTATGTCTGATTCCCTATTCGATATATATCAAAACAATGAATCAACAAAAGAACTATGGGGTTCTCTAGAATTAAAGTATATGGCAGAGGGTGCTTCTAGCAAGAAGTTTTTGGTTAGTAATTTCATCAATTACAGGATGGTTGATACTAGACCTGTCATGGAACAATATAATGAATTATTAAGGATTCTGGGACAATTTGTTCAACATGATATGAAGATGGATGAATCCATTTCTGTTTCTAGTATCATTGATAAACTGGTACCATCTTGGAGAGATTTCAAGCATACATTAAAACATAATAAAGAAGAGTTGACTCTGGTTCAACTTGGCAGTCATCTTAGGATTGAAGAATCCTTAAGGGCTCAAGAGATTGAGAATAATCCTAAGAGCAAGAACCAAGTTGGTACTGTTTCTATAAATTTGGTTAAAGATGGTGGATTTTCTAAGAATCTAAATAGTGACAAAGGCAGTAAACGCAAGTTTAAAGGAAACAACAATAAGTTCTCCAACAAGAAGCCTAAAGTGGCGTGTTGGAAGTGTGGCAAACCTGGTCATTTCAAGAAGGATTGCCGAGTTGGTAAAGGGAAGAACAATTTTGGTTTAAGTGGATCTAAGGATCCTGAAAAGCAACAAGGTCAGATTTTAATGCAAAATTGTAATTCTAATCAGAATTATGTGTCTTTAATATCTAAAGCATTTTATGTACAGGATGATGATGTTGCTTGGTGGATTGATTCAGGTGCAACAAAATATGTTTGTAAGGATCTTCGTTGGTTCAAAGATTTTCAACCAATCAAAGATGGATCTATATTAACGAGGGGAAATATTGCGACTGAACTAATTAAGGGACTTGGAAAAGTGATATTGTCTTTACTTCTAGAAAATGTATTTGTTTAAGTAATGTATAGTAAGTTCCTGGGATTCAAAAGAATCTGTTGTCTGGTGTTGTATTAAATAACTGTGGGTACAAACAAGTGTATGAAAGTGGCAAGTATATCTTGTCAAAACATGGTACTTTTTTAGGATTTGAATATTTATGTAACGGTATGTTTGTGTTAAATATTAAAGTTTCTTTTAGTGATCAATCTTCTTTTATGCTTTCTTATAGTGATAGTAAAAATTTGAATAAATCAGAATTATGGCATGCTAGACTAGGACATGTACATTATAAAAGATTAAAAGATATGTCTAAAATGAGCCTTATACCTGCCATTGATTTAAACCGTGAGAAATGTAAAACTTGTATGTTGAAAAAGATAACCAGAAAACCTTTTAAGAATGTTAACCGAGTGACCAATGTATTGGATCTAATACATAATGACTTGTGCCTTCAATAGGAAATACAAAGTCCTTTATTACTTTTATTGATGATGCATCCAGATATCGTTATGTTTATCTGTTGCATGCAGAGGATGAAGCTCTTGATAAATTTAAAATCTATAAACAAGAGGTAGAGTTACATCAAAGTAATTTCATTAAAAGTTTACGTACTGATAGGGGAGATGAGTATTATGATCCAGTATATTTTCAATCTACTGGTATAATACATCAAACCACAGCTCCCTATACACCACAACAAAATGGTGTGGCTGAAAGGAAGAATAGAACCTTGAAAGAAATTGTTAATTCTTTGTTGTCCTATTCAGGTTTGAGTGAAGGATTTTGGGGTAAGGCTATGCTAACGGCCTGTTATTTATTAAATAGAATTCCTAATAAAAGGAATAAAATTACCCCCTATGAATGTTGGTTTAAAAAGCCACCAAAGTTGAGTTTTCTGAGAGTTTGGGGTTGTAGAGCAGTGATAAGATTCACTGAACCGATAAGACGAAACTTGGGTGAAAGAGGTATAGATTGTATCTTCATTGGGTATGCAAAGCATTCCTATGCATATAGGTTCTATGTAATAGAATATAATGACTATGTATCTGTAAACTCGATTATAGAGTCAAGAGATGTTGTTTTTGATGAAGATAGATTTACATCTATATCTAGACCAAGAGACATGATTCAAAATTCATGTAGTGAGAACTCAGTTCATTCTGAAAGTTTATCTGGAGGAAATGTTTCCTTACCTGGACCATCTAGGAAATGTACTAGAGTTAGAAAAGCTAAATCTTTTGGAGATGACTTTCATCTTTATTTAGTTAAAGGATCAAGGGATGAGGTTGAGAATCAGTATTAATATTGTTTTATTGTTAAAGAGGATGCAAAAATTTTTAAGGAAGCTATGGCTTCAAGAGATGTTGCATTCTGGAAAGAAGCAATCCAGGATGAGATAGACTCTATCATGCACAATAATACATGGGAATTGGCTGATTTACCACCCAGATGTAAACCATTAGGAAATAGGTGGATCTTCAAAAGGAAAATGAAAGTGGATGGTACTATAGATAAGTATAAATTCAGATTGGTTATCCAAGGCTTTAGGCAAAAAGAATAAATTGACTTCTTTGATACTTATGCTCCTGTTGCGAGGACTTCTACTATTAGGTTGTTGATAGCCCTAGCAGCTATACACAACCTTGTAATTCATCAAATGGATGTTAAAAATGCATTCTTAAATGTTGAATTAGATGAGGAAATATATATGAAACAACCGGAAGGGTTTGTTGTGTCAGGTTATGAAAACAAGGTATGTAAGTTGAAGAAATCCTTGTATGGATTGCAACAAGCACCGAAAGCTTGGCATAAAAAATTTGATGATGTGATTTTGTCTAACAGTTTTCATATCAACCAAGTGGACGAATGTGTATATAGCAAGTTTGATAGTAAAGGAGTTATGATTTGCTTATACGTGGATGACATGTTTATTTTTGGTACTGACCAAAATCAAGTTGATAAAACAAGGAAATTCTTGTCATCTAGTTTTGAAATGATGGAGTTGGGGGAGACTAAGGTGATTCTTGCTATAAGAATTAAGTGGAAGAACAATGCTATTTCAATTTTCCAATCTCATTATATTGAGAAGATTTTGAATAAATTCAATTTCAAGGATTGTTCTCCAGTTAGCACTCCCTTAGATCCTTGTGTTAACCTTCTACCTAATAAAGCTGTTGCAGTATCTCAACTTAAATACTCGAGAGCTATTGGTAGTCTTATGTATGCCATGATTAGCATTAGGCCTGATATAGCCTTTGCTGTTAGAAAACTTAGTAGGTATACTAGTAATCCTAGTTCACATCATTAGCAAGCTTTAAGCCGAGTATTCAAGTACTTAAAAGGAACCAAGGATTATGGTTTGACTTATACTGGATTTCCTCAAGTTTTTTAGGGTTATTCAGATGCAAGTTATATATCTAATGAAGAATATAGTTGTTCCACAAGTGGATGGGTATTCCTTCTTGGGGGAGGTGCTATCTCTTGGGCGTTGAAGAAACAGACTTATATCGCTGATTCAACATTGGAATCTGAATTTGTTGTATTAGCAGGAGTTGGTAAAGAAGCTGAATGGCTGAGAGATCTCGTTTATGATATTCCATTGTGGCCTAAACCAATATCACCTATATTTATTAGGTGTGATAGTGAAGCTGCCTTAGCCAATGCTTATAGACAAGTATATAAGGGCAGATCTGGACATTCAAGTGTTAGACATAGCATGATTCTGGAACGCATCATGCAAGGTGTCATATCACTAGAGTTTGTAAAAATTGAGCAAAATTTAGCCGATCATTTAACCAAAGGGCTAAGAAGAGATCTTATGCATAAATCGGCTATGGGGATGGAATTAAAGTCCATCTAAAATCTCTCATGTTGAGATACCCAGTTCCCATCTAATATGACATTAGATGTAGAATTCAATGTGGAAAGCTTAACATTTGGAGATTGGAACACATTAGTAACATCATCCCGAGGTGTGTGTTCAGACCTACAAGATAATGGAGGTTGAAGTTTATCTTCTTAATATAGTTCTTTTGAAAATTTGCATATGCAGGTCCAAGAGTAAAAGAGCTACCTATGTGAGCATAAAGTTTAGCTGCTTCAAGAAGCCTGGACTTGGCTTTGATATGCTTACGAAGGATAAGGACACAAGGCTAGTAAAAGATAGTGTCAAGTTAGAACTTTTAGAATTTTGACTTATATATATATATATATATATATATATATATATATATATATATATATATATATATATATATATTATCTTCATGTATTCATAATGAATAACTACGGTTCAATCCATAGTGACACCTTGGTATTCGAATATTTGGAATGTGTAATATAATAACATGAAATTCAATTGTCATGATATTTCATTTATGCATAAGTTTGTTATTTGTTGTGATTTTGTTTAGTTAATCAAGGATTACACTAAAATGGGGGAGGATTGTTAATATTTTAGTGTAATTGGATCAACTAGTTGACTAATGTGATCATGACATTTCATCAAACAAGTTTGGAGAGTGCGAAGTACACACTTGTTTGGATTCTGTTTATGATTTAGGGGGTTCGGGGGCAGCGCCCCCAGGGTGCGGGGTCCAGGGGCAGCGCCCCTCAACAGGGTCCGAGGGGTAGTAGCCCATGGTGGGGTCCTGGGGCAGCACCCCGGGCTGGGGTCAAATTTTTTTATCCCTGAACCCTAGATCGAAACAATGTGTCTGTTGGACACAACTGAATCCCAGAATAAACATGTCTTTTGGACATGACTACTACCCCAAACAGAATGCCTGCTGACGTTTTGACTATTTATTTCACCAAAATGATATTGGCAAAACACAGAAAAAATTCTTTTGAAATTTCACTGCAAATAAAATTCTTGTTCTTGATTCTTTTTCTAATTTTATCCGATTAAAAGTTTGGTAAACCCACCAAATAAATTTCAATCTGACAGCGTTATCGCGACTTCAGAAATATCCAAGTAATCCCTGATTTCCAACATTATCTTCTTCAACTTTGTACATGAAAATGATGTCGTTGACCTGTCTTTGGGTTGCAAAGGATGTTCCCATTTTACATTGGTGATGGTGATATTTAATGTTGGCAACAATAGTTTTGCGTTAGTGATGATAATCTTTGGCGCTAGCAACATGAGTTGCTAGTTAGCAACGGAGATTTTGTGTTGGGAACACTAATTAGCGCCGATGTGGCATGGATCCTATGGCACAAAGCCCATTTTCCACCTCTCAAACAAGGCCCATGAGGCCCATAAACAACTCCTACACCCCTATAAAAGGGGACCTCCTCACACCCCAAGGGAGGATACATTCATTTTTTCTCTCTAATGCCTCCTACACACTCTCCCTAATACAACATAATACAAATAAGCGGAACCACCTCACGTTGGCAGATCAACCGTGCCATTGGCGCCATCTTGGGAAATGAACAAAACACCCCACAAAAAGCTCATCTCTCTAACACTAACCCATTAATCTCTCGAAGGAATAGTTCTTATGGCCATGGAGGGTACCCCTACAAGAGAGGTTCAGGACATTTCAAACATTTCCTTCAAAATGAATATCAAATTAGTTGTATTCGTAGTATGCATATTTGGTCGAAAAAGATTCCAATGAAATACCCATTCGGTTGGAACAGATTCTAATGGATGGGAAGGCTAGAAGTTTTATTGGAAATTCGGTTGGAAAGGCTTCCAATAGATTGATTTAGTTGGATTCGCTGCCCTTATTCATGGTGTACAAATAGTTATTTGATTGAAAAAGATTCCAATGGATGGTTCGGTTGGAAATGATTCCAATGAAATAGAAGAGCTAAATATGCTTCCTGATTGGAAAGAGGATCCGCTTCCACTGTGGCAATATCTTGATTGGAAACGCTTCCATGAACTAAAAGATCCATGTTTACTTCCTATATTCATGCTAATGAGAGAGGCTACCAATGGCTCTACACATACTCTCTAAAGATTTTTATCGAACCAACTATATACAGTTTCGAACAGTTCCTACAAAATGAACATCAAATCATATTTGTAGTATGCGAATTCAATTGGAAATGATTCCAATCAAATTTGCACACTTCCTAATTGGGAAGAGGGTTCGAACATCTAAAGACAGACAAGGACAAACTATGCTTTTCTAATGGGAGGGTTAGAAGTTTCATTGGAAATTCGGTTGGAAGGGATTTTAAGGAAATATCTATCTGTTTAGGCATTGGAATTGGAAGTGTAAATGGATAACAATGCGTTTTTATTGGGGGGGCTAGAAATTCCATTGGCAACTTGGATGGAAAGGCTTTATAAAGCTCTAAATGTTAGCTTTGGCGATATAAGAGAGTTATATAGAGCAATAATGTAGTCATGTCATTGGCGCTGTCTGTGGGAAACGAACCCAACATTCCACAAAAGGCTCATCTCTCTAATAGTAACCCATTAATCTCCTAAAGGAACGATTCTCATGGCCTTGGAGGGTACCCCTGAATGAGTGGTTTGGGACTTGTCGGGTAGTTCCTTCAAAAGTAATATCAAATCTGAGCCCACAATGCATAACACAACTTTCAGATAACAAAGTGCTTTTCTACACATTTACAGGACTACATATGGAAAGAATTAATCGGTTGGCAAGGATTCCAATGTGCATAACATCAACTTTCAGATATCAAAGTGCTTTCCAATGCATGTGTATGATATGAAAAGAGTTATTGGTTAAAAAGGATCCCAACGAATTGATAGGGTTGGATTCGCTGCCCCTCTTTATACTATCCAAAGAGTTCGTCGACTAGAAAGGATAATGGGGAGGCTATATGTTTCATTAGAAATTCGGTTAGATAAGAAGTTGGTTGGTTAGAAAGGATAATAAGAAGGCTATAAGTTTAATTGGAAATTCGGTTGGATAAGAGTTGGTCGGTTGGAAAGGATAATGAAAAGGCTAAAAGTTTCATTGAAAATTTGGTTGGAAATGATTCCAATGGATCGATGGGGTTGGATTTGCTGCCCCTCTTCATACTGTCCAATGAGTTGGTCGGCTGGAAAGGATAATGGGAAGGCTAAAAGTTTCATTGGAAATTCGGTTGGATAAGATTTGGTTGGTTAGAAAGGATAATAAGAAGGCTAGAAGTTTTATTGAAAATTCTGTTAGAAAGGATTCTAATGGATTAATAGGGTTGGATTCGCTGCCCCTCTTCATATTGACCAATGAGTTGTTCGATTGGAAAGGATTTTGAGAAAAACCTATCCCTTTAGGCATTTGGATTGGAGGTGTAAATAGACAACAATGCTTTTTTAATGGGAGGGCTGGAAGTTTCATTGGAAATTTAGTTGGAAAGGCTGCTTTAAATGTTGGCTTTGGTGACATAGGAGAGTTACATGGAGCAATAATGTCCATTCAACAAAAACTCCGACAAAGGCTTCTGAAATCATGGTAATTCGAATGAGTTGGCCTTCCCCTTTAATTAGGATATTCCAAATTTCTAATTGCTAGCTTTGGTAACATTTCGTCTGTCTAAGAGTACATGAAGCAATAATGCCCGAGTCAATGACAAAGGCCTCCGAAATTAAGATAATTTGGAACTAGAGTGTCCAACACTTTTGGATCATTCCAACAAGGTCTTAAACTTGAATTGCTAAAAAGCACTCCTATAGGATCTTAATCCAGCCGAATTAATCCAATGCGAATAACACCAATTAGGGTTTTGGCCTGTTTGGATCACTCAAATGATCCATCATTTTGATCATGCCATTTTGAGCTTTTACAATCTTATGAAATTTGGTGACATCCATGTACCTAAAGATGTCCAACCCATCAATTTAATGGGGCCTTACCCATTTAAATCACTTAGAGAAAGGTTTGATACCTCTCCAGATTACTCCAATGGAGACTTAGCCCCTTCGGACCACCATGATAAGATCTTATCCCATTAAAATCACTTCAAGAGGTCATAGCTTGCTCGAACCACTTTAAAGAGGAGTCTAATGTCGTTGAAATATCCATCAAATCCAAGAGCTACTACAACTGAGCTCCAAATTCACTAGCTCCAACTTGAATTGGAAAAATCCTTCTAACATATAGTCACCACCTCCAAAACAACAGGTAACACTGATAATTTTTCTTTCTCCTTTCATTAGTATTATCATACTAGAACATTGAGAATATACCTTAGAAATATGCACTTTATGTTATGACTAAATGCTAACAATTTTGTATTGGAGTATTGGAAGTATACCTTCACTTTGTCACTATGCCAAAGGAAAATGCAAGAAGTGTATGTCATTCGTCGAAATCATCAAATCCAATGTCAAACTATTTTACAAAACTCAAAGTGTTGAATGATTACAACGAGCTTCCAGTGCTATTTCATTGTCAAAATCAAATACATTATGCTTTGGAAGCCATCTTGTCATGACCAATGGCTATTTCATAGTCAAAGCCGAATACACTAAGCTTCAAATTCTACATTACCTCGGCATGGTCAACCCTATCGGATGTTAGTATATATAGATGCACACTGTATTTGTCGGATGATAAAAATAATTCCTTAAAGTGATCACCCGTAAGAAAGCATGATAAATGCTAATACATCGGATGATATAATCATATGGAATGGCCTAATTTAAAGGAAGATCTTCACATTACTATAAAATGGGCGTAACACCCTTATCCAATGCAAAAATTGTATGTTTCAACTGGGCATAACACCCGTATCCAACGTTAATTGAAGATTGGGCATAGCACCCAACCGACATTAATTGAAAAAATGGGCGTAGCATCCTAATCCAACTCCAAAAGTGTATAATTCAAATGGGCATAGAACCCTTATCCAACGTTAGTTGAAGATTAGGCATATCACCCTCACCCAACACGAAGTAAAGATTACTAGAATTGGGCAACCGACATTAATTGAAAAATTGGGCATAGCACCTAATCCAAAGTGAAAATTCTATATTTCAAATGGGCATAACACCCTTATCCAGCATTAATTGAAGATTGGGCATAGCACCCTCACCCAATACGAAGTAGAGATTACTAGAATTGGGTATAGCATCCAACCAACATTAATCAAAGGATAAAAGAATCTGGCGTAGCACCCTTATCCAATGCATAGTGAATATTTTGGGAATTGGGCGTAGCACCCTTACCCGACATGAAATTGAAGAGTATAAGTTGGGCCTAACACACTCATCAAATGGAAAATCGTATATTTCAAAAATTGGGATTGCCTATTCACCTATTCCCTATCAGATTCGTCCAAGGGGGCATAATGTTGGTTGTTAGCTTTTCCCTAATAAGTTCACGCGACTACATCCTAACATTGGCTACTAGCCTTTCCCTAATGTATTCACCCAATGGTGGTATGACATTGGCTATTCGCCAATTCTCTTATGGATTCGTCAAATGGAGTCATGACAATGGCCATTTGCCTATACCCTAACATAATTTCCCAACTATGACGTTGCCTATTGATCTAATGGATTCACCCAACAACATCCTACCATTGTTTATTCATCTCATCTCTAACAAATTCGCCGAACTGTGGCATGACATGGGCTATTGACCTATTGGTCCAAAAAAATTGCTCCGACAATGAATTTGCCTAATGGGTTTCTTTATTAGCACCATCATATTGGTCATCCGCTTTTTCGCCTAACAAATAATAAGCCATTTGACCAACAATCTAATCAATTCGTCTAAAGGCAGCAAAACATTGTGATTTGCGGACTTGTCCAAGAACTCAAGGATATTGATCAAACGGTTTCAGTCATCGGTCTAACAGATTCGTCGAACGACCAATGAATTAAACCATCAGCCTAACAAATTTGACCAACGGCCTCAACAACATAAATCATTCGCTCTTCCGCCCATCAAAACTATTCGACCCGCGGTCTAACAAATTTGACCACTAGTCCATTAAATTCAACCAAAGACACCAAAACATTGACCTTTTGCTACTCGTAATTGGGATAAGTTAGTAGAAAGTGGAAAATACGTCCAAGGACTCTATAACATCATCAACCATGTCCAAGGTCTCTACATAAACTTTGGTCACATCCAAAGATTTCACACAGGCCTTTGCCACTCCACCAAAGCCCTTTTGCCAAAAGCATTTCAAAATCGTCCAATTAAGAAATGGTCATTCGCACTTTTGGATAAGCTTATTCTAACCATCAGTCTAAAGGATTTGACCATCAGTTTAGAGGATTCGAACAACAATCTCATTACTATAAGACATTCTCTCAATAAATCTATTTAATCATTAGACCAATGGATCCAACCATTGGTCTAATAGATTCGATTAATGGTGGCATTACTATGGTTCATTCACTTAACAAAGCTACTCAACCATCCGTTTAATGGATTTGTGTGAAGGTATTACTCAGTCACTCCAATCATTTCACCCAAAGTCGGATGTAATGGAAATTCGTTGATTTTTTCGAAGTTATTTGATAATCAGTTCAATTAATTAGCCCAACAACACCTCATATACTCGTTGGCATTAGTCTTACAAATGAAGGTTCAATATAAAAAGCAACCAACCATGCGAACAATTTTATCAATCTAATAGGTCACCCTTACTAAATAATCCAAAAAAGCTACCCAACAGCAAAGCAACATTGGCAACTTTCTACTTTATCCGACAACTCAAAGATGTTTGACCAATGAATTAACTCAATGGCATTATAACTTCATTGTTTGATTACTCAAAGATGTCCGATCATCACTCAATTTAACTTACCTAATGGCATGAAATTATTGGTGATTTTCTTTATTGTTTGACAACTCAAACTTGCCCCCAACCAGTTGGCAACCCTAAGTAAGAAGTTTTCCAACGCTATAATCTGTTGGCATTCCTAAGGAAGAAGCTTTCCAATGCCACTACTTGTTGGCATTCGCAAGCATATAGCCTACCAACACCATAAACGTTTGTCATTGGCAAGCATAGAGCCTACCTACGCCCCAACTTACTGGCATTCCAAAGTATAGAGCTTTTCAACATCATAACCAATCGACAATCCTAAGAACAAAGCCTACCAACGCCATAACCCATTGGCAATCGCAAGCATAGAGCCTACCAACGCCATAACTTATTGTCATTTGCAAGCATAGAGTCTATCAACACCACGGCCTATTGGCATTTTCCAAAGTGTAGAGCTTTCTAATGCAATAACTAGTTGGTATTCACAAGAATATAGCCTTCTAATATGAATATGAATATGGTATATCCAAATGAATATCTTCATGTATACAGTCAGTATGGCTCCCAACACTATATCCGAGAAGTGACCACCAACAAAATATTCATTACATGAAGGAACACTTGACATAGCATCATTGGTCACTCATTATCAAACAATGTTCGACAAAGCTCGAAACATGATCAAAATATTAAGATATAATGCTCCAAGATGTAAGACATAATCATGCTGATATTAACAAGCAACACGATACTCTTACCAACATAATAACCAGTTCCTAACACCATATCAATAACTTGTCCGACTGACATGTCATGAGACACTGTCCAAGGTCCTTCAGATGCAAAAGTGACGAAACAAAAATAATCACATGCTCTGCCAACAAGATATTATGCCCAATGCACTGCTATGGCCAATATGTAATTGCTAAAGAAAAAAAATCATGATTCAACTGAGGCAAATTGAAATTAATAAACTATGTTGATGGGAATGCGATCGACAGGATCCACATCACTTCTAACACAAAGTTGAGTTGGCTACAACCGATTTTACAACAATAAAAATATACTAAATCAAGTCTACAATGATAGAAATCACAATGATTGTTACCAATGCAAGGCATCCATAAGATTAAACCATATGCATTAACAAACATTACTAGAGTTGATCCAAGGTAATGAAACAAATAAAAAATTCAACGCTATCTAGACAAGTGACATCCACCAACTGTCCAGGGGGGAAAATATCAAACTACTAATAACACCTACTCGTTCGACAGGAAACAACGAATTATTCCCAAAGAGTTGGTCCAATTCAAACAACTAAGTGTCCAACGCAACATGTCAATCGATTAATTGATGGAAACACCAAACACTGATAAACTAAACTTTTGGCATTAGAACCATATCAACATCGTAATTCAACCTAATTGAGAGGCTGAGATGACCATCTACTAACAAATATATACAGTTTTAATAAAAGAAAAGTTATCACACTATTTTGATTGGGCAGATTGCTTCCTACCAACATAAAATTCATCATGCTATCGGATGGACAATATGTTCCTTACCAGTAAAAAATTATCACTTTGTTGGATTGGAGAAACCGCTCCTTATTAATGTAAAGTTATCACTCTACTCATTGAATAAAACATTCTTTTATCAATGGAAAGTTATCACAAGATGTCTAACACGTGGGAAAAGTTAAAAAAAAACTTAGTTTATCTTTAATTTCATCCAACGAATCGAAGCCAAGTGAGATAAGAATTATACAACATACCACTCAAACTACTATAAACATAATGTCCAACTATCACAAATACAATCAAGACGGCATTCGCAATGGAGATAACATATAAACTATCAAAGTTTTCTAGCGCTTCACGTAAGAGCATTGGAAAAACCTATAACAAAAATTACTTAATATAAAGTCTCTAGATAAGCCTCGAAAACGGCTAAAGGATTTATATAACCTTCACCTATCCAAGGCTCCACATGAGCCTTTACCATGACCAAAGGCTTCGCCAATACCTAAACAATCATTGCCTAACCAAGACATTCTCATCATACAATTGCCATGTAGTGACTAAATGAGCACCCAATTTCGACACATTACCATAGATCAAGGCATACTAAAGCACTATGAAATAATAAGAGCATCCAACTACCACTTCACTCCTCAAAATTGGCCCGTTTCCAACATAAAATTATCATGGTCGTTGCCAAAACAAAGATGGTCGTTGCTTACCTAATGCAAGATAGTCGTTGACCAACACCTAGTTCGCATTGCCAACACCATTTAAGATGGTCATTGCCAACCCAATACGAGGACCAACCCAACATTAATTGGGTGTCCATTTAGTCACTACATGGCAATTGTATGATGAGAATGTCTTAGTTAGGCAATGATTGTTTATGTATTGGCGAAGCCTTTGGTCATGGTAGAGGCTCATGTGGAGCCTTGGATAGGTGAAGGTTATGTAAAGCCTTTAGCCGTTGTCGAGGCTTATCTGGAGACTTTATATTAAGTAATTTTTGTTTTAGGTTTTTCGAATGCTCTTACGTGGAGCGCTGAAAAACTTTGATAGTTTATATATTATCTCCATGTGGTCGTGGGTTCGTTTCCCACAGCCAGCGCCAATGACACGACTGGTCTGCCAACGGGGATGATATGGTCTATCTGTGTTTGATTGTATTGGGAAGAGTATGAGGAATGTATTAGAGAGAATTTTGTTATCTCCCCCTCCTCTATGGGCGAGTTTGTCCACCTTTTATAGAGGTGTGAGGGTGGTTAGTGGGCCTTATGGGCCTTGGTTTATCAATTGGATATAGATCCTCTAGTACATGGTCCATACCATATAGTATTTGCTGTAAAAGTAAAATACAATCTCCTATACAATATTTTTTTTATAATTATTCTCAATAAAGTCACATGCATTATAAAAAGTGTGATTTAAAAGGATAAGGCGCTATATGTAATGTTATATATGTTCTAAACCTTATTACTCATATTCTTAAATGCTAAGTACAATATTCTAAACATATTGCACATGTTTTAAAATGTATAGCATGCATTCTAAAAAAAATGTCCGAAAAGCATAAGTATAATATTCTAAATAATATTACATATTTTAAACTATATAACATTATTTCTAAAGCAAGTATAATACTCTAAATAATGTTACATATGTTCTGAACTATATAGCATGTGTTCATGTGTTCTTCCTTCAAAAAAAATATAGCATGTGTTCTAAGAGTTTACGATGTATAAATATTAAATTTTATAGAACTCCCCGAAATATTTCGTCGCTTACTACGCTCTTCCTCTAGACATTAATGAGCATTAGAGCACAAGAGTAAATTAGCTTTATAACATAATAATAAGTTTTAGAACATAAAACATTTGTCTTAGAACATACAAAATTCGTTGCAGGACATAAAAATTGTAGATTTGTATAGCAAACAAGACATTATTAAGACTTTAGTTTTAGAACAGGTGACATCAGTTCTATAATGTAAAAAAATGTGTTTTAGAATGTAGGGCATCAGTTTTAGAATATACTTAATCTTCTATTCGATTTAATCACATTGCTTATCTTGTTGTCAGACACTGGTATTTTGCATATAGTTGTCACGTAAAAATTGTTTCACTACAGTATACATTCTCAAAAGTCACAACAACCCTCCCCTGTATGTATAAATGCTAATACATTGTTGCAGTAAATGAAAACATATATCTCAAAATCTGCCAAAAATTTCCTTATAGAAAGAAATATGGTGATGAAACTTTCATACATATTTGACGTAGAAGTATACACACAACACATTTCAGAGCGTGTTTTTAGAAAAGTAGGCTTAAAATAGTTTTAAGTCTCCAGAAAGCAACGTCAAATATGTCCTTTATAGTTTGAGCGATTAATGAAAAGCATCCAATACTAAAGTGTTTTTATTTCTTTATTGTTTGGTTCACAGTACAGAATAAAAAAAAATAGTAAGATTGCTTTCATCCAATACTAAATTATTTTCATTTGTATTCCATTTCCCGAATAAAACAAAACAATTTGACATGTAACTTTTCAAATATTTTTGTAACAATCACATAAGCTTCCTCAGCTAAAACTAAATTGGGCTGCTCAGTATAAAATTTGGGCTGGGCTTAAACTTTCAAAAATCACTCACGGAGACGACGCCGTTTAATGGAACGATAATCAAGCTGATTTCGTCGCTATTGTATAACCCTAGTTTCAGGATGAGGAAGAGAGGAGGGAATGTTAGCAGCACGAAGAGCAATGAGATGGATTCAATCAAGCTCTGAAGCCCCACGATTAACCAGATTCTCTTTACAACCTCCTAAATATGTAAGCTTTTTTTTCCTTTTCTACTTCTATATTTCTGCAAGATTCTCAATTTACAGTTCCATTATTGTTTATATTTTTAGTCCATTCGTGATCAATTCTCCCTCTATTATAATTTGTTAGCAACTGCGATAATTTTGGATTCCCTCATTTGAAGCTATGAAACTAATGGGATTCTCTTGTGAAATATTAATATTATCCATGGCTAAGATTGTTCTAGGTGTGTGAATCTGACATTTTCGTTATTATATATATAATTGAAGGAATGTTATTAATTTGATGTGAGCAATTAATTTGCAGACAAAGTGAGAAACTCTCTGGTCTTTTTTCTTTTCTCAAATGATGTTATGTTCTATTATCTTATAAGGTTGTTAATGATCCATGGATGTCTTTTTGAATCATTTGCTACAGGTAGAGGTGGAATTTTCAAATGGAAGCAAGTTTAATCTTTCAGCTGAATTTTTGAGAATTTATAGTCCAGCTGTTGACGGCAAAGTTAGGTCCATCGGTGGTGAGAAGGTATATATATGCCTGAACTTTTTCATCATCTTCATCTAGCCATATTGTATGTGTGTTCTTTGATTCATTTGTTTTGGGCCAGTTTGGGATTGCTTTCCCAGACTGCTTCTCCGAAAAGCTCTATTTTCAAGCTTTTCCAAGCTGTTGTACCGAGAAATTCTGGAAATCAATAGCACGTTGGATACGGGGATTACTTGGATGTTTCTGAATTCGCGAATACGCTTTTAGATTGAAATTTATTTAGTCGGTTCATGAAACTTTCAATCGGATAAAATCAGAAATCGTATCAAGAACAAGAATTTTATTTGCTGTGAAAATATCAAGCAAATTTTCTCTATATGTCTGCCAAATTCGTTTTGGTGAAATAAATAACCAAAATGTCAATAGACACACTGTTTCGGGTAGCAACCATGTCTAAAAAGTAGGGTTGTAAACGAACCGAGCCAATCTCGAACACTGACTGTTCAAGCTCTGTTCATTTAAATTTTAACGAACACGAACCGAGCCCGAGCCGAGCTCAAGCTTTGTTTAAATCGAGAGCTCAACTTATAAAAAAGATAGAATCCGTAAGATGAAGAATCAGAGATGAAGGATCTAAACACCACAAATGATTTTCATTGTACTAAGAAGAGGAAGAGGATGAGTGTTGTATTGGTGGTTGCATTTTTCAGAGGAAAATGAGATTAGAGTTTTACTGAGCATATAGTGATTGATGAATATATATATAGTAAGGATTGAATTGGATCCGAATTGCCTTTGTTAGGCTTTATATCCATCTTTTCTCTTTTTTTTATCTATATTTTATATATCACATTTATACATATTTTTCCTTTACTATTATTTTTATTATTTTTATATTTTTCTTTGTACGTTTTTATATCCATTTTACACATACACTATTTTATACTTATTCATAATCTATCTATTTCATAAATAAAGTTTTCAAATATGTTAACGAGCCTGTTCGTGGGCCTAATAACGAGCCTGCTGGCGAACTAGTTCACGAGCCTCTTATCGAGCATGTTCACGAGCTTTCGAGCCGAGCATCCCCTTGTTCAAGCTTGGTTCGTTTACGATAACGAGCCTGAAATTTTGTTCACGAACAAGCTCATTCATTAACGAACCGAGCTCGAACGAGCTTTGATGGAGCCGAGCGCCGAGTAGTTCACGAGTAGTTCGGCTCGTTTACAGCCCTATCTAAAAGACATGTTTTTTCGGGTTTCAGTTGTGTCCAACAGACACTATTTCGGTCCAAAATTCATTTTTCTGATGAATTTTTCAAAGGGTGCGTTTTGCCAGGAATAAAAAATTTTCGGGACCCCGCCAGGGGTTGCCGCCCCTCGGACTCCGCACCCAGGGGCGCTACCCTTCGGGCCCCCAAATCGTAACAAAACCCCGAATAAGTGTGCACTCCGCACTCTCCCGACTTGTTTGATGAAATGTCACGATCGCATTGGTCAAACTAGTCGATCCAATTACACTAAACTATTAACATAGCAAACAGTTCTCAACTTAATGAGAGTCAAAATCTTTTGTCTAATGTCAAAATATGTTGTTCTATCAAAAGTTTGTAAGTGGAACTTTTAGTGACAGTAGCTAAGCAATCCCAAACAGGCCTTTATACAGTGTCATCCAAGATTATCCAATTTGTCATTTGCTTTATGTACTGTCATCCATATTAAGGTTCATATATATATGTGTCAAAAATACCATGAACTAGTCAAGCATTTGCATTTCTTATATCGAGTGTGTATGCCACAAATTTTTCTTCTAGACCAGAAATTCAGTAATGATGTGTTCAAATGCTTCATGTTCCATAACTAGGTGATTTTTGGACGGCGCCATGTGGGTATTATGTCTGCAGAACCTGTTGGAAACTATGGGGTAAGGTACTTGAGGCTATATTATAACTTATCATGTTACCGATAAGATTAAAAAAACACTTGTAGCAACATATCGTTCATTTCAAGTATGTGATGTGACTCGCTGACTCTAACATCAGGTTGATATTTGATGATTTGCATAAAACTGGGATCTATACATGGGATTATTTCCATCAACTCGGGAGCAAAAAGTTTGACTTGATGAGAAGTTATATAAAAACGCTGAAGAAGCATGGACTTCGTCGGGATCCGTGTAAAAGAAAATGATGGAGTTCAATTTGATCCTTGTTAGCTCGTTGATTGATGTTTTGATAATGTTAACAAAGCTGACTCAAAGTGATTTTTTACCATGGATTTTCGCATTGGTAGCAGCTTTCCTTTGAGTAAACTGTAAACAGTGTACACTTCATGTCTTGTGAATCATTTGTTTGTGTTTATGTAATGCAGAAGGCGTCTTTTTTTTTTTAATTGTTACAAAGTTTTTGACATGTCTAATGTTCAGGGAATGTTCTGCATTAACCAAAAAAAATATTAAAATAAAAATGAACATAGGATATTTTGGATAATAGTTGCAGTACAAATAAGTGAAATAATCGATGGTTTCATTTTCTCATTAATTTTTCTTTTTAAATGATTGCAATTTGTAGTACTTCTCCAGGGGATCCGCGGCTCAACTGACCTGCTCAGGTCAATGTTCATGGGTCGGATTTGGGTAAACATATAATAATATAAGCCCGACTTGGTCTAAATCTATTAAAGCCCTAACACATGATGGATTGGGTTTGGTTTTGATATAAAAACTCGAGCTCGGTCCGGCTCTCCCAAATACATGTATTATAAATAAAAATATATATTTTATATATCATTAATTATTAAAACGTATTTAAAAAATATGTAACTGTGTGGAGACTTTGTTACAACAAAAATTGAAATGGCACTTTCAAACCCAAAGTTTGTATTGATACTATACTTTTTATAAAAAACAATTATTAAAAAATATATAATAAATAATTTTTAAATTATATATATATATATATATATTATTATTAATGAATGGGCCAAATTAAATTTATAAATGACCTTTTAAATTAAGGTCGCTCAATCCAATCGATTGCTTGATATAACAGAATGTGTCAGCACGAGCCGGCCCGGCCATAGAACAGTGTTATCCTTTTTGCTTAGAAATTTGTTTGGTTTGGTTAGTGGGGGAATTAGAGAAGGATGACGTGGCAGGCGTAGAAATGGCAAATGGGTGGTCCAATCAATCAATCACTGTGCTTGGCGGCTTTTTAAAATTTCATCCTTTTATCCTACCATTGCATTGCATTAACTAACACGAAACTTATCCTCCGGAACGGATCATAATAAGAACACTGGAATAACGATCAAACATATCCAATAAAATAGCATTTAATTGATTAAGTATATTAAATAAATTTATAATAAATAAGGTTTAAATTTTATTAAATATATTTATTAAAAGAGATGAGGAGTTTAAATTATTATTAAACACTGAAAATAAAATTATCTCAATAAACATATCTGTAATAGCTGATTTTATTTCTCTTCCTGGTGAATCCATAAATAATTTAGTGACTTTGCTTTTTATAACATTTTAGAATTTGTTTAATTAGATTTAAATTTATTCTCTCTAAATTAATATTTATTTTTATTATTAAAAAATGATACGTGTCTGTTTTTATTATTATTTTATTATTTTTTAATTTATCTCTCCTATAAATATAATACATGTCAAATAACGAATGAAGAAACATGAAAGGGGATACAAATTAGGAGAGAGCAAATTTGAGTCCTGTCTAATTTTACATGACTAAATAAATCTCTAAAATAACCATTTAATTGAACTAACTGCCTTCATGGCTTTGTTTATCATCATTATTGGATTAAGGCTTTTATATGACAATTTTTTTTGCTTATTTTTAATAATAAAGGATAAATTAACTTTTATATAGGATTAAAACATATTTGATAAATCAAACTCTAAATTTTATTCACTTCAAATGAGTAATTTCATCTTGTTCTCAGTGTTAAGCCTTTATTCTTTTGAATTGTAATTTAATTAAGTTAAATACAGTTCAATTCAGGTCCATTCAGTTCAGTTTTAATATTATTATAAATATAAATAGTGAATAATCCTAATTAATAAAAATTATCATTCTAATTTAATAATAATAATTGATATATTGATAAATAACAATAAAAATTATTGATATAAAAAATTAATAATCAAATATAATTAATAATAAATATAATTTATTAATATAATATTTATTAAATAAGTAATGTTAAATTATTATAAAATAATTATAATAATAATTATTATTTTTATTATTATGATAATAGTTATTAGTAATAGTGAAAAATAATTATTAATCGTTATTACTAAAATATTTAAATTTTGTTAATTATAATTATAATATTAAATAATATTTTTTATAATTTATAAATTAGTTACAATATTTAAATTTAGCAAAATTAGTATTTGGTAGTTAAATAAATGTTAAGTGTATTTTTCTTCTCAATATCATGTATAGTATGTACTACAATCCACATGAGATTTATACAATAATAATGAATAATATTGGTTTTCCATATAATGAAATCTTAATTTCTCCTAATTTATTTTCATCATAATTGGACTTGATATTTTAATTTTTTTAGGATTCTTCTTAAGACATAAAAATAGTAAAACAATAAAATCATATTTGGTCTTGGTTTCTTCCCAATTGATTTGTTTAAAATTCTTATAAGAAAGATTGTATATATAGTGGAAATGAAACATGTTTATAATAGATGTAAAGTTAATTTTTCCTCAATATCATGTTCATTAGGAGATATATATGATATCATGTTTATAAAATCATATATTATTTTTTATCATCTATTTAAAACATATATTTAAATGAAATGGAATGAGCTAAAGTATTATTGTACATAAATAATATAAGTTAAATAATATCAAATAATAATTCTTATTCAAAAAATTTTTAGCTACAAATAGTATTTACTTGTAATTGTAATAATTAATTATAATTATTAAAAAAAATTTATCATTTGATAATAAATATAAATTTTTTTATTATTAAATATTATTTAAAATAGTTTTAAAAATCACTTTATTTATTATTGAATATTTTTATAATTATTAATAACTATTTATTACAATTTATTATAATATTTAATTAAATTTTTTTATTGAAACTAGATGCTATTATATTCATTAACTTATTAGTATTATTGATTTTATTATTATATATTTAAATTAATTAATATTATTTAGTATTATCATTTTAATTATTAGTATTTATGATTATTATTTGTAAAAATAATTGGGTTTATTATTATTATTTTAATAACAATTCAGGATGATTCAGATTTATTGATATGTATAATTAATAAATTCAGTTCAATTCAATTTAGATCAAATCTATTTAATTCAATTTAATTTAATTCAATTCAATTCACTACAGTAAAAAAAGAACAGAGTAAATCTTAAAAGAATATATAATATGTTGTAATCATTACTTATATAGGTTTTCCTAGTGTTGCTTATTTTTACAAAATAATTACTTTTTTATGATCAAATGTGTGATATGGAAACTGATAACAGGCTGTCCATTTGAGGCGTACATCATTCTTGGGTGACACTATTTCGAGCTCGCCAATCACCATGTTGTAGCAATACTAAGCCGTATAATGCTGGTATTCGTCTCAGGAGCGAGACGGTGCACGTAAGTGTCATCTACTAAGTCAAAGCTATAACTTCTCACTTCCTAAAAATGAGGAACTAACAGATTTTTACCAAGTCCTCCTTCAATCTCGGCATCATGATCCCACATTCAAATCCGTAACTACCAGATCATGGGTAACGGTCATTTTTACCTAAACTCTGCCATTTTCTACTTACAACATATCCTTTCACATTACTGACTTAGGCATCAGAGGTTCCCCTGGGGACAAGCCCTGATCCTTTGACCTTTGATTGTTTTACAGGTCCTATTCCTAATAGACGTCCTAATCAAGTTTCTGAAGCTTTAGTGCATGGAATACACACTCTTGCAAAGAACTTTCAATGGTGCGGTGAGCGTGGACCAAATTTACTTGGTTCATTCGAGAATTTTGGTCTACCTTAAACACGAGAATGGTGGAAATCAATGACAGCCATCCTTCCGAAACCGATATTCTCCAAGGCACCCCCGAAGGTCTTGCCGGTCCTGGAGGCTCCTCTACAACACCCCACCACGGAGTGTAGTAGAACACATGCTAAAAATCTTTAGGGATTACAACATCCCACCAGAGCAGCAACAGATCATCAGAACAGGATTTATGGAGCAGTACAATATGGTGGGGACTATCCTCTAGGGAATTCCTGATGACAGACCTAATCGCCAAGGTCTAACAAGAGAGTTGTTTCCCTCTGATGACAATCGTTAAGTGATTGCCGCTATGGAAACACTTCCAGTCATCCCAATTATTGCGGCCCCCTACTCAGCGCTGACGATTCCTCAAGCTAGCATCGCCTCGAACCTAGTGATGCAAGCGCAAATGTTGGCGATTCTCCAAGCCGTCAGTACCCAAGGCGGTAAGCCCCACTTCCCTGCTGGAGTGCACGCACCGGCAATGGGCATGCGAATGCCATATTCATATGGAGTAGCTTCGTCTGCCTGGCTGAACCCATTCTCCCAAGCTCCAGACGCACCATCAGCACTTCACCCTTCAAACGCCAAGCCGTCGAACAATGCGAATAAAGGAGACAACAACACAGAAATGACCCCAAGCTCAGGGGAAACCTCAAAAAGCTGCTGAAAGACCTATCACTACCATACCAGGAATCACTAGTGAGAAGAGGCTCTCCCAATTCACCAAGAAGATCTTAGGCATCCAGTTAAATCCGTGTTTCATTACTCCTATCTTCACAAAGCTATACGATGGCCGCGATGACCCATTGGTTCATGTAACGCATTTTATGAATAGGATGGAGATGGTCTATGCCCTGGAAGCCTACATATACCGCTACTTTGAATAGACACTCACGGTTTAGGCGCTTACTGGTTCCATAAATTGAAGCTCAATTCTATCAGCTCCTAGGACCAATTGAGTGAGATGTTCTGTAAGCACTTCATTGGTTCCATCCCCACCTCGTATGTGAGCCTTCAACTGCACCAAGTATTCTAGGAACTAGATAAATCACTCCGGTCTTACATCCACCGTTTCAACGAAGTGTGCATTAGCACTGTTGATCTTGATTTTAGCACTGCCAAGGAAGCCCTCATTCGAGGCACAAGGAACGACAGGCTTCGAACGGAAATCATTACAAGGAGGCTCCGAGACACTACACAGATGATAGCAATGGCTAAGAGCATGACTGAGGTGGACGAAATGAACAGATCCAGAAAGAGAAAAGTTGAAGAAAGATCTGGCAATCGAAGAGATGAACACCACCCCAGGAAGCCTTCTGGAGGGTTGGGTAAAAGCACTGTCCCTCGAGCCGACGTCCACCAGCCAGCCCTAAATGCCCCATTTAGTCAAATATTGGTTACAATAAAAAAGACCAACGAGAGGAAAAACTTGAGGTTCCCAAAAATACTCAAGGGCCAGACAGTGGGCCAAGATCCGAAAAAATATTATGAATTTCACCGGGTAAGAGGATACCATATGGATGAGTGCAGGGTATTGGCAGACGAAGTACACGCCTTGATTCGTGCTAGGAAATTCAGTCAGTTTATCAAAGGGGTTATATGGGAAGAAAAGAAAACCGCCCAGGAGACACCAAAATTTGGAGATGATAGGGCACAAATAGCTAAAGGGCTAATGATGGTAATAGGAGGAGGACCGGGATTTGAGTCACCCTAAAAGAAACCCAAGGTGATAGATCTAACGGCCAAGATGCTAAACTATTTAAGGCCTGTCAAAGGCATTCGTTGGTAAAGAAGGACCACAAGGACCCCTTAGTCATTGAGACCCTAACCAAGGGATACATGGTTAGAAGATCCTGATCGACACAGGAAGCTCAATCAACTTGATAACTAAGTCAGCAGTACAACAGCTAGACATCCACCATAGTAGAGCCCAGCCAGGATACAACCCCCTTGTAGGACTTGGAGGGCAAAATGTCCTATCAGTAGGACAAGTCCCACTAGAGATGGAGATAGGAGACAAGGACTTAACTTGGAGAGGGGAAGTAAAGTTCACTATAGCTGACATCTCAGTTGGTTACAACATCATTTTAGGACGACCATTCCTGGTCGAATCCGAAGCCATCATCTCTATAAAATATTTGACACTCGAAATCCCAACCAAGAAAGGAACAGCAGTAGCAGTGGAAAACCCACAGGTGGCCCAGGAGACATATTTGGCATCCTTACAGACTGAAACCATCTCTATTGAGGCGAAGAAGTGAGAAAGAGCAGAGCTAATAGGAGATCTCGAAGTCCTTACCATAGGTCAGAACAGAACGCTCAAGCTTGTGAAGGACTTGAGAGAAGATACAAAAGCTGCTATAGCACAGGTATTGAGGGAACAATAACACACTTTCTCTTAGTCTCTAGACGATATTGAGGGTGTACATCCTGAGGTAATGTGTCACAAGCTGAACATAGATCCTTCAGTTCCCCCATTAAAGCAAAAGAAACATAAGCACGCCCCTGAGAGGCAGAAGACAATTGAATCGAAAATCGAAAGGCTACTCGAAGCAAGTTATATACGAAAAGTGAACTACCCTAAGTGGCTGGCCAATGTGGTACTGGTGAGGAAGCCCAATGGCTCATGGCAAATGTGTATGGACTTTACAGACTTAGGGCACAAATAGCTGGATTTGCAGTCTACTCCCTGTTGGATGCCAAGGCGGGATATCATCAGATACCGATGAACCCTAAGGATGAAGAGAAGACTTCCTTCATTACGCATGAGGGGACGTATTATTATAAGGTGATGCCATTTAGGCTCAAAAATGTAGGAACCACTTACCAGCGGCTCGTTAACGAGATGTTCAAAGGGCAGATAGGTGAAAACATTGAGGCATACATAGATGGCATAATAGTAAAAAGCAAGAATGAGGCCAGCCACACAGCTGATATTAAGAAAGTCTTCAAAGTGCTACAGAAGTACCGGTTAAAGCTAAACCTAGAGAAGTAGACCTTCGAGGTGAAACGCGGCAAGTTCCTTGGGTTCCTCATATCTGAAAGAGGCATAGAAGCCAACCCTAAGAATATTGAAGCTATCATCAAAATGCAACCTCCTCGAAATCTGAACGAGGTATAAGATCTCATTGGCAGGATCAACGCCTTAGGATGGTTTATCTCCTTTTTTATAAAAGACGCCTGCCTTTCTACAAGGTAATTAAGTAAGACAGAGCCTTCAAATGGGACAAGTGCTGCAACCTAGCTTTTGAAAGCTTGAAGAAATTCCTAGCTTCGCCCCCATTGTTTAGCCGCCCTACCCAGAGGGAACCACTATACATCTATCTGGCAGCTACTGACAAAGCGATTGGGATAGTATTAGTAAGGGAGCAACATAACCCATCTACTACACCAGCAAAGTACTAAAAAATGTGGAACTAAGGCACTCAAAGATTGAGAAGCTAGCTTTGAGCCTAATCTCTACATCAGTAAGATTGAGGCCCTACTTCTGGGTACACACCATAATTGTGAGAATAAATTTTCCTTTGAAAAAGGTACTCCAATGGTCCGAGTTGTCGGCAGGATGGCTGAATGGGCGGTAAGACTAGGAGAGTTTGATATCAAGTTTGAAGGAAGTATGGCTCTGAAAGCACAAGTACTGGCCAATTTTGTGGTTGATTTATAGGCCTCGAGTCGATAAAAGTAGTTAAAATAGAACCCTTGATTGTATATGTAGATGGAGCATCCTCGAATGAGGCAGCCGGCATCAGGGTATTAATAAAGGGACTTGATCGCGTCCGCCTGGAGTATGCTGCCAAATTGCCTTTTCGGTAACCAATAACACCTCAGAGTATAAGGCTAGGATTAAAGGCCTCGACCTGGTGACCGAGATTGCTCCCGATAGGGTAATTATTTGAAGTGACTCACGATTGGTGTCCAACCAAATAAACAGAAACTTTTAGATGAACGAAGGAAGCATGGTTAAATATTTATGTAGAGTACAAACCTTAGTGGAGAATCTAGAAAAGAAAGGGATGAAGTGGAAAGTCGAGCACATTTCTAGGGCTTAAAACGAGATAGCAGACGAGTTGGAAAAAGCTGCAGCTGGCCCAGATGACTACAAGAAGCTAAGCTGGCCATATGAAGTTCTAGTCAACCTAAGCTGCAAAGAAGAGGTACTTTGCATTGAGGAAGGAACGAAAGACTTGCTTCAGCCCATAATCACCTATCTTAGAGAAAACAAACTCCCAGCCGATGAGGAAGTAGCTTGGCAGAAATGCGTTACCCCTTCCCAAGGAAAAGACATCTTAAAGGAACTACACAAAGGAATTTATGGATCCCATCAAGTGACATCCACCTTACTTAAGAGAGTCAGCCTGGCCAGCTACTACTGGGAAACAATGGAGACAGATGCTACGGACTATGTTCAGAGTTGCCACCCATACTAAGTACATGCCAAAAAAATGCACATCCCCCAAGCAACCAGCGGCCCCTTGTAATCACTTGGCCTTTTTCAACCTGGGGAATTGACATAGCAAGACCACTGCCAGAGGCCAGCGGACAAAGGAAGTTCGTAATCGTCGCAATTGATCACTTCACTAAGTGGGTTAAGGAAGTAACTGTGAACGCCATCACCCTAGAAAGGGTCATTGACTTTGTCCGGAAAAAGATTATCACAAGATTTGGGGTCCCAAGGAAAATTATGGCAAATAATGGCACCCAATTTAGATCAAAGAAGTTCCTAGAATTCTGTCAAGGGCTGAAGATAAAAAATCACTTTTCCTCCGTGGCACATCCGCAGACAAACGGCCAGACGGAAGTCACCAATAGGACGCTAGGTGAAGGGTTAAAGAAACGCCTCAAAAGGGGAAGGAAAGGATCTTGGCCAAATGAGCTCATAAGCGTACTATGGTCCTACCGGACCACCCCATGCAGACCAACTAGCGAGACGCCCTACTCCCTTGAGCACGGGACGGAGGTTATGATCCCGGTAGAAATCGCAGCCCCAACTGACAGAGTTATCTATTAATTTAAAGAACAGAATGATATTAACTTAAGGCATCACCTAGATACTCTCAAAGAAAGAAGAGAACAAACTTGCATCAGGATGGCCGACTATAAAGCCTAGATCGCTAAGTACTATGACAGAAAGGTCGGAAGCCTACGGCTCCAAAAAGGGGACCTGGTCCTTAAAGACACCATTGCTTTGCAGCCTCACGAGGGCAAAGGCAAGCTCGGGGCTAATTGGGAAGGGTCATACAAGATAAAGGAAGCCTTGGGACCGGCGACATACCGCCTCAGTGACCTCATCGGCAAAGAGCTACCCAAAACATAGAACATCTCTAATCTAAGGCCATATTACAAAGACTCCAATGGCTAGGGAACCAGACGACCGCACTCTTTTCCTCCCCTTGGATTTTTTCCCACTGGATTTTTTCCTTGGGAAGGTTTTTAACGAGGCGGTGTCCCCTAGGCCTTCCCCGACTAACAAAGCACAGGGAAATATTATCACTTGTAATCTATTCATATTCATCAATAAAATGCTACTCAATTTCATATTGTCTGCTTTTATCTTTACTTAGCCTTTAACGACAATCGTTTCAAATGCCTAACAACGGCCACCATTTTGTTGGATATGATGTATGCCCTTAAGGCAATTAGGGCGATATATCTTAATTATGTAATAGTACGAATAATTTATTTAATCAACAAAGGCATTTATTCTTTTGTTTATATCAATGTGTTTATATATATATATATATATATATATATATATATATATATATATTATAGCTGGTTAAAATATATTCATTGATGTATGTATACAAAAGTCCTTGACATATCATAGCATGAAGTCAGAGAAATTATAGTCGGACTATATTTGGTGGAACCTGCTTCATGTGCAATTATGATTATGTCTAAACTATCCCTAGTCATAGTTTCATCAAGATAGGATATTGATGAAACCAAAAGACTAGTATATGGTCAGCTTTTTTGGAAAGGGTCCAAGTAGTTAATCTCCTAAAGACTGAAGGTGGTGCCTTAAGCTTGACACATGGATATATTTGGGAGATATATTGGAGACCACAGCAAGATAAACACTTGGTATAAATATCAATGTGTTAGTGTAATGTCCTCATACTTAAGATGCTAGTTGCCTTGTGTGGTACTATTGCTATACTTTGGGTCATTACTATACACTAATTTATTTAAGGTGTTATGGGTGATTACGGGTATAGTGTAGACAACACATTGGTAAGCTGAGTAGTCGAAAAGAATCCATCGCTCCAGATATATTAAGGAGTTGTACCTAGCCACTTATTGAAGTGATGATTGCCATAAACCTCTGATCAGAGTATGTGTTTGATAGATATGGTTTCTAGTCAAACACACTATGGTAAAAGGCAATATACTTCGGTAACAAGTAAATAATTGGGATAGCTTGGAGCAACCTCACTATTAGTGGGTTAACACTTTAATCGAACCCAATAAACCAGATGGTACTAATATTAAAAAATGGAAGGAATTTATCGTATTGGATAACTATTGCATTAAACGGGATTAAGTCATAAGCATAAATAACGTTCCGAGTAATGGAGGATGGTAGACCCTTACTAGAGGCATACTACAGTAGTTTAAGGTAATCAAGTTCTATTCACGGTCTAGAATATCGAGCCAATGGTTCCATTAGAACAAGGGTTGGTTAAGCCTTAATAGCTCAATACTTCGGAATCCTAAAAGGTCACACACATTGGACCTTCATCAGACTAAGTAACGAACTAATAGATTTATTCTATTACGAAAATATAACATAAATAATAATTGGATTATTATTTGATTGGTTAAAATTGATTAGATCAATTTTGGATAGACTAAGGAATTTATTTTGACCGCTAACTAATTAATTAGAGTCATAAAAAAATTATAATTGATTCAATCAATTTTGGTTGGACCAGTTAAAACCGAAAAGTATGAAATATTTTGTACATAGTTCGGTTGCATGGAGTACACCGAAATATGCGCGAACACTGCTAAGCAGTGTTCGCGGCAGCCCTTGTTCATGGGCTGCACAAAGGCAGCCCATGAAAAGGGCAGCACGAACTGGGCTCGCGGCATGGGTCGAGAGGCCCAACCCGCGTTCAAGGCAAGCCCACAAGATGGGCTTGCCTTGCCACATGCAACATGCTATGCACACTCCATGTATATATGGGATGGGAGTAATTACTCCCATTCCACATCACCCACAGGGGGAACATTTTTACTCCCCCAAGCCTATATATAGGTTGCCCCCTTTCCTTTCAAATTGTACCAAGCTCAAAGCATAAATCCTAAGTGATATAATTAATCGCTCGGGCAATTGAGCAAGTTATTTTTGAGGAGCCTGAATTTATTCGGGCACCTCTAGTTTATATTTTTAGGTGAGGCTTCTGGAGTGGTCTAGTGACTACTCGAGGCTTCTTAGTTCTTCCTCCAGGGGAGGTTTTGGTTGGTGGGGTTCGTGTGGATACTGATAGAGGCTATCCTACGATTGAAGGCTTGTGCAAGAAGGTTCTGCAAAAGCACGCTTCAACTGGTAAGTTCTTTTTCTTTCTCTTTTAATTATTAAGTTTTTTTCTTTAAGTGTTTTTAGACTTAATAATTATGCTTAGGTTATTTTACATGCTTAGTTTATTTTATGCTTAGGTTATAACTTATAGTTACAACATGCTTAGTATAAAATAAATATGCTAGGATATAATTTGGAATTATGGTATGCCTAGTCCTTTAGCATGCTAACCTAGGTAGAGAATTATTTAGTTAAGGCTTTATTTAATTTATATGCAACTAATACGAGTTCCTGGGACAGAGACAAAATTTTGAATTTCCGCCATGCCTCTTATGCATGTTCAATCTGACTGTCAGTTCCCAACACATTTCGCACCCCGAGCGGTGCAACGTAGCCTCAGATGGTTACCGTCTTTCTATAACTAAGCTAACAAGCCTTAGCCAATCTAAACCGTGGTTATAACTAAACCCGCGGGGCGGTATCAAAAAACATCACATCTAAGCTAACGAACCTTAGGCGAGTCATACAAAGCAAATCTTAGATAAATAACAAAAAGCCATGTGGCGGGTAATCACACATGAAAATGCGAAATAAAAGCATTCATCCAATTAAGCAAACGCAAAGCATGAAAATATATTTAAGACAAATGGCAGAAGCATAAATCAACGACTGAAACAAGTACATTGGCATTAAATAAAAATTGTCAATATTTACAAGGCCTCAAGCCTAAAACAAAAAAAAATAAAGAAAGAGAAAAGGGAAAATCTAAGCTAATCGATAGGAGGGTCTTGGTAATGCCTCACGAACCTCACTTCCTATACTTGGTCAGCAGGAGGGCTATCAAGAACTTCCTCAAAAGTGGGAAAGTGAAAATTTCTCACCATCTCCTCTGAAAGCTCTGGCTAATACTGACGGACTGCCTCGAGCAATCTATGGCCAAACATACGGCCCATTCTCACCATCCTTCCCACAAGGCTGTCTAGCTTGGGGTCCCGTTCAACAATCTCCACCTTGAGCTTCACAACCTTCCTTGCAACAAATCCTTCTCCAGAAGGGTGTTATGAGAGAGGATTTGGGTATGGGCGCCATGCAAGTTCTCAAGCTCTTTCTACACCTCGACCATCTCTTGCTATTTAGCCACCGCCACCTTGGCCTCTTCCTTAGCCTTCATGGCCTCGGCTTCCCTTTGCTTGGCCGTAGTCGCCTCTTTTTAGGCCGCTTAGAGGTCAGCCTTTGGCACTTGGAGGTTCGCCTTGACCTTTGCATGGTTAGAGGCCATCTAATGCATCTCAATGCATCGAGACATAACCTATAAAAATACATGTAACGTCATAGGTTGTATAGAAGAAACAACTTAAGATAAAATTGGTATCACATACCTCCGAGAGCTGGTCAAGAATAATTCCAGTCGCGCATGTACTGTACTCCTCTTTATAAATCTCTCTCTCCCTTGGTTGATGGAGCACACTTCGCAGGTCTAATTGGACCTGAGGACTGTTTATCCCCCCTTGAGGACCAGCCAGCTCCAGGAAGCTCTCCTTAAAATGGGCCAAAGAAGAGATGGTGGCAGTGGAAATTGGTGCAATCGATAACCCCCAGCGGTGGCTTAGGCCCGACAGCTCTTGACCCTAAAAAGATAGCAAATTAGAAACATAAGGTGTACAAGGGAAACAAAAGTTAAAAGAAAGCAGATTATCTCAGGCCCCTTTTTGGGCAGTGTGTCAGTTGGGGAGGGGGCTTTCTCGGAAGAAGGAACCTCGTCCCTCGGCCTCTTCCTATCCCCGACCTTTTTGGAAAGGGCAAGCTCTGAGGCTTCATCCTTAGTTAGGTCAATGGTCTACACCTCTTTCCTCTGGTTCTCCCGGCCTAAGTCTTTGGTACCTTTTGCTATATGTTTATTAAGGGCAGCGTTAAGACGAGACGATGGCATCTTAACAAAGAAAACAAAGAGATAAGCTTACCAATAATATCGACTTCCCTATTATAGTACACGATATTTGGGCCCTCCCACCTGATGACCTTAATGTTATTCAGGTAAGCCCAGGCGATGGTCGCTAGTGACCATCACCCCTGCTCCAACCGGCTAAAGACGCTGAGGCGGTTGTCCGACTCAAGCCCTCTAGTGGGCATCGCCTCAGGGATATCTTCCCTCTACCGAGTTGGAAACGGTGGATATTATGGGTTTATCTTCATATAGAAGTAGAATTGCTTGAAGATCCAAACCGACTGCAACCGGTCCGAGAAGTGGTAGAACCCGTCCTTATGGCTGAAGTGTAGATGGTCCTCAAAGACCTTCCACCTGAAGGAAGCCAGCCGGCGGAAGAAGACCAAGTCAAACCCAAAATCTAGGCCACGGCATAGGTGGTAGTGCCCCATAATGTCTGACCAACAGTTGGGGTGTATTATAGACACCATACTCCTAATTCAAGGTGTGGGTCCCCCAACGTGGCTCTTCATCGCCCGCCTGGGAGCATCCACCTCCTCAGACCTCCTTCATTTAGGAGTTGGCTGGGGAGATGATGTACCAACCTCTTATATGGATCTATCCATATTTGTGGGGCAGTCAACCCCCTCATACTCCTCTACGGCCCGAATCTCCGTATCGTCCGAGTTGACGGGTGTCCATGACTTAGAAGTTGATCCCGCCTGCCTAGTCATTACCCTATACGCCCTTCGCTTAGTCCTAATAAAGGGACGCTGGTTAGTTCTACAATAGTTATCAGCTGAGCCAAGAGACGGTCCAAATCCTGATCAAGCCTCATAAGGCGGCCCATGATCTCGGCAAAGAGGGCATCGCCACTAGAACTAATAAACAAACTCATCCTAGGAAACAAATGAAAGAAAGTCAAGCCCTGGGCTTGAGACCAAAAGGGGCACCGCCTCAAGACCGCCGCACTAATTCAGTGAGGGCCTAAAAGTGCACCTTTCCCCAGAACACCTATCAATTCAATGTTCAAACCTATGTCTATTCCCAGTCCATACATAAATGCGCAAAATACAAATTCATCCCTAGAAAAGCTTAGCTAAAGGAATACATCGAAAGACAAGAACCAGGGCAACAAACAGAAAAATCTATATACGCTCGTTTCTAAAAGGGCACGCTACAACTACTATGAAGCATGAATCACTACATTCTATAGAGTTTGCAAACAAGGCATAAATTAAAGAGATTGGAAGAGGACTGATGCTTACTTGTAATTAAGATCAAAAGGGAAAGCCCTTGCTGTTGTAAAAGAACTAGAGAAAGCACCGGGAGAATTTTGAAATTTCTTCGCCGAAAAATGCTAAGCCAAGGAGAGAAGCGAGAGTAAAGTGGTAACTATTAAAATGAGTGGCTTTTATAAGAATTTTTTGAATTCGAACAGTCATCTTAGGAAAGGTCTAGAAGCCCACGTAGCGTGTTTTTGTGATATGGCATACTGCGCGAGGAGCCTTGACAGTTGTTACACGAATCGTAAATGCCAGACCATACCATCCTCGAGATGACATCCGTCTCGAGACGACACTCACTTCGAGACGACAGAAGCCTGAAAACTTCCCATGCTTGCGGGGGGACTCTTGATAACTGGTTGTTCACTCGAGGCGTATACCATTTCTAGGTGACATCGCCTTGAGCTCGCCAACTACCATGTCGTAGCAATATCGAGCCGTATGCTGCTGGTATTCGTCTCAAGAGCTAGACGGTGCAAGCAAGTGTCATCTGCTAAGTCAAAGCTATAACTTCCCACTTCCTAAAAATGAGGAACTAACAGATTTTGACCAAGTCCTCCTACAATCTCGGTATCATGATCCCACATTCAAATTCGTAACTACCAGATCATGGATAATGGTCATAAGGAGACCTATAAATACTAGAGGCCTCCTACTAAAATGGTAATCAGTTCCTACATTTTTACCTAAACTTTGCCATTTTCTACTTACAACGTATTCTTTCACATTACTGACTTAGGCATCGGAAGTTTCCGCCGGGGACAAGCCCCAATCCTTTGACCTTTGATTGTTTTGCAGGTCCTATTCTTAATGGACGTCCGAATCAAGTTTCTGAAGTTCTAGTGCGTGGAATACACACTCTTGCGGAGAACTTTCAGAAACTAATATATTTGTAATAAAAAATAGGGTAAACTTCAAAAACATACCCTGTGGTTTGATCGTTTTGCAAAAAGGTGCTTGTGGAAATTTTTTTTTTCAAAAGGGTGTCTATGATTTCAAAAGTTTGCAAGAAGAGGTTTTCTGAAATTTTAAAACCACATTTTGAAGGGTATTCTTGTTCATTTTGAAATGAAACTTTGCAGCTTAGTTAATGAAAATATAATACGCATTTGTGATAAATTTTAGAATTTTTTGTGAAGTATTAATATTTTTTAATTAAAATTTAATTATAACTTTAAAAAATCGAAACAAAATAAAAATTTCACGAATCTTACTCACATCTTGATATATAATTCCTAAATAATGTAGTTAATAGGAATATTGAATTAATTAAAATAACTGGTATAGCACTGTAATTTTTAAACCACATGCACTCTTTTGAAAACTTGTGAAATCACATGCACCCTTTTAAAAAAATTTCACAAACACCTTTTTACAAAACAATCAAACCACGTGGCATATTTATATAGTTTACCCTAAAAAAATATAAGTACAGAATGAGAGTTCGTGCTTTTACACGATTATTTATCTTTTACATATATAATTACTGCACTCTTCACCGTTATTAGATAACTAAAGTGAAATTTTAAATTTGGTTGAATAGTGATGAATGGTAATATAATTATTACTTTATCGTAAATAAATATATATGAGGGAGAGAATCAAGGAGTAAAATATATTTGTCTCGAATTCTTTACTCTATTGTGTGCTTTTCATTCAATTTTCAATCGTGGCTATGTAATATTGGTTCGACTTTTATTGGTAGTATGTCTAAAAGGCCTTGAATGAGAGATCCCAGATTCCATATTTTATTATGAACAGATCCGTGCAATAAAGGAAAAAAATACAAACATTCCATAATTAAAATAAAATCTAAAATAAGTAATAAACAAAAAATTCCAGTATAATATTAGTCTGTACTATGACATAATTGAATAAAACAGGAAGAAAAGAAGACAAAAGAAGAAATCAAATGTAGAAATTATAACGACCGATCCCGATACATATCTCAATTTCGGACGTTCTGCTTCTCTCCGATTTCTCCTGTCTCTTTCCCCCCACTTTCCATGGCGGTTTCAAGTGCTTAGTTGAATATTTTCACTTCCATCAATTCTTTTGATCATTAATCTTCTTCTTAATTCCATCGCTACCACAATCAACTCCTTGTTCTAATCGGAAATTGAATTTTTCCAATCTTGGATTCCGTTCGGCTTATCGTCTTCTTCTTGTGGCCGCCGGTTGTGGTTGTTGTTGGTGTTTATAACCGCAACCAGCAGCGATGAAGAAGGATCGCAATCGGAAACGCCACGTCGTTTCATTATGGAGCAGGTTTTTCTGGTATACTCTCGCCGTCGTTTTCCTTTGCCTTCTCTTTACCGGTTCCAATCTCTCGTCTGTCCGTTTCTCTTTCGGAGGTAATTGTTTGCTACTTTTCCGTTAATTCATTGATTAATCGCGATAATCTTGTTTGATGATCGATTAATTATCTGTTAATTTAGGTTTTATGTGTTTTTTTTTATTATCTGGCGTTCGATTGTTCACTAACTACGCCGATAATGATTCCGGACAGAGAAGTTTCATCCAGAAGTTTTATCCGCATGGCGGCCGCCGATTATGAAGGCCAAGCTCAGCGGTTCTCAGTCGAGTACGTCGTTGTTGATCCGCGACGCCGTTTTACTTCCGGATCACGTCCTGTTATTCCTGATATACCCTCCCTCAGCTCCTTTATTAACCAAAGAGGAATTCGATTGCGTGTACTTTTTGGCCAATTCATCGTCCTCTAAGCCGGAGCTGAAGCTATCGCCGATTTCCATCGACGGTGGGGGCGTTAATGATCAGATTGTACGGTGTCCTCTTGCTCCACCTGGCTACGACGTCGTTTCTATTGCCTTGAATTCTGGTGAATTCATCCCTCCGGGTACCACTGGCCGGTGGGACTCACTCGTGTATGAAGCGCTGATCGACTACGACAATACCACGATTGTCTTCGTGAAGGGGCTTAATCTACGGCCGGAGAAGATCTACAACACATCAAGATTTGAGTGTTTGTACGGCTGGGATTTCAAGAGGCCCAAATATCTACTCAGATCAAACGTCTTATCCATAGCCCAAGAGATCGTACGGTGTCAAACACCTCTAAGCATATTGAGCAACAAAGCAAAGTTCAACAGTAGTTCAATCAAGGTCTCCATTAGAGTCAAAGGCAAAGGAACATTTCACTCTGTAGCCCGTCCGGGCCACCAGGTAGCACCCCAACCTGACCCGACATCCAAAAAACCGAACGAAATGTGTGTATGCACTATGTTGCGTAATCAAGCGAGGTTCTTGAAGGAATGGGTGATGTACCATGCCCATATCGGAGTTGAACGGTGGTTCATATACGATAACAATAGTGACGATGAAATCGATAGAGTAATCGAGTCATTGGTCGAGTCCAAGTACAACATTTCTAGACATTTGTGGCCTTGGGATAAGACCCAGGAGGCCGGGTTTTCACATTGTGCGTTAAGGGCCCGGCCCTGGTGCGACTGGGTTGGGTTTATAGATGTAGATGAGTTTCTTCACTTCCCAACTGGATCAAACCTGCCCGTGCTTATCAAAAACCATACCGAGACCTTTCCTAATGTAGCTGAATTGCGTACACCCTGCCATAGTTTCGGGCCATCCGGGCATAGGGAGGCGCCCAAGCAAGGAGTCACAGTGGGTTACACGTGCCGATTGGTTTTAGCCGAAAGGCACAAGAGTATAGTGAAACCCGAGGCGCTGAATTCGTCATTGATAAATGTAGTGCATCATTTTCATATAAAAGATGAATTTAAGCATGTAAATGTGGATAGGGGCTTGATGGTTATAAATCACTATAAGTATCAAGTGTGGGAAGTGTTTAAGCAGAAGTTTTATAGGAGGGTAGCAACCTATGTGGCGGATTGGCAGAATGAGCAAAATGTCGGGTCAAAGGATCGAACCCCCGGGTTAGGGACTAGACCGGTGGAGCCGCCAGATTGGCCTAGTAGGTTCTGTGAGGTCAATGACACTGGGCTTAGAGATAGAGTGGTTGATAATTTTTTGGACCCATTAACCAACCGGTTACCCTGGCAAGAAGTTGAAGAACTGGATAGGTCGAGTTGACTTGCTTTTTTTATTGTGGTTGAGATAATGTAGGGGGATGGTTAGAAAATTCTTGTTTTGTATATAAAAACATACCTAGAAGTGGAAACAAAGTATAATAATAATAATACTGTTGCTTTACAGTATTTTTAAATTGCTTAATCTGTTGATAACTGAAGTGAAAACAAATATTTGATTCTTTCTACTCACACAGCATAAGAATCCAAAATAAAATCAATTTTTTTATTAATAAAAGCCTTCAAATAATACCAATATGAGAAATTTAACGGTGAGTAAACCTAAAAAGATGAAATAAAATATGTTTTTCCAGTATTGGATCCAAACGAAACAAGAATAATGACTTCAAATTATTTATATTATGAACATTCGATTACTCTTCCTATAACTTCTTCGGCCTCCTCAGCTCTTATTAAAAAAAAACTACTCCTAATTAACAATGGTTTATAACCAATTCAACTTGTCACAATAGTTAAGTTAGGTTTAAATAATTAAGAATGCATTGAGTATTGTCTCAACATTTTTTTAACTCAACCTCTTTACAGACTGTTTTATAATTTTTTGTGAAAAACGTGTAAAATTTGCTAAGATAATCAATCAATCACTAACAAAAAAAGTTAAATAGGATTAGTCTGATAACATCTATATCTATATCCATAAATATTCTTTGTAGGTAACAAATCATAGTGGTTCGAGTTACAGAAAATACAATATATCCTATCGAAGCTCAAAATCAAAACAAAAATTAAAATGCGGTAATAATGGATAATTGTACATAAACTAGTTAATTTACACTAACCATTTTATAAGCAATAATAAATCAAATTTCATTCTTAAAAAAATAATTTGTTAAAAATAAAATAGCAATATTAAAACAACTAAATTGATAAAAACAATTGTTTTGTCCTAGAATCCCTTTTATATATATATATATATATATATATATATATATATATATATATATATATATTAAGAATCCCTTGATTATATCAATAAAGGTTGGTCCAAGTGATAAACAGTTTGGCATTAATTAAGTAAGGTCTCTAGTTCGAGTCCTAGTATATGGAAAAAAAGCCTTATTGGAAGACTCACCCACCACAACCAGGTGTGTGACCCGGGTCAGATCTGGATGTAGTCAGAGCAAAGCTTCGGTGAATCAGACGGTCAAAAGAAAAATCCCTTAATTATAGTTGTTACCAACATGGTGTAGCTCAATTGGCTAAGCAGACTAAATAAATTGGAGGAAAATAAGATTCAGATTCCACTAAATACACTTATTGGGAGGGTGAATGGCTTATATGTTACTAAGCACCTAACAATACAATACAGTACATTCAAAACTTCCTGTTCCATTTTTATAAAAAATTCGACCGTTACAAACCCTATTTTCCTCTGTCCTGAAGCTATCTACGCTGGAGTTTTCTGCCTGTAACCCATTGCAGCAATGGTGGATAATGAAATTAAACAGAGTCCTACGTCTGAAGGGCAATAAAACCCAGATAAAAACGGCCATGATATAGATGCTTTAATCAGTCCTAGATTCAAATCCCTGGCTGCCATGGCCGGCTGGGACGAAGAATCCATCCTTGTCGCCTGTCTGATTGTAGAAGATACTCCCGATCGACAATTTAAGCATAGGAAACGCTCTGATTTGAATCTCAAGACGGTAATTGTAAGAAGGTACAACCAAATTTCGCAAGCCCATCCATTAATTTGGTTAATTCAATAGACAAGTTAGTTGATTTTTCTTTTTTTCTGAATTAGAAAACGCAGGAATCAGAGGGAAAGTCCGATTTCGATTTTTGTCCCTGTGCTTAACCTCGATGAAGAAAACTAAGAAAAGCAAGGTAAATGATTTTTATTTTGTTCTCTTTACCCTAATTTTCATAAAGAAATTGGGGAAGGGGATTTCAGGAAGTTGATCTCTTTTGGATGAATCTTGATGGGCAGAGAATCAGAAAGAGAAGAATGAGCCAAAACTTGAGCACGAACTAGAAAGTAAAAGAGAAGAAGTTGAATCAAAGTAAACAGGATTCTGGTGTTTGTTGTTCAAAATCAGTTCTTCCTTGTATGGATAAACTAAAACAAGAGCTTTCATGTGCAGTAAGTGTCGCCTTATTTCTTCTACTGTTCACTGTTGTATAGATTTTACTTTTAACCAAATCGGGTTTTCGTTAATTTTGATTGAACTAAATTGCAGATAAGTTTAGAGATTTGCTATGAACCTAGTACCACTTCTCGTGGGCACAGATAAACCAGCCCAAAGATTCTACCTTTATGTCTTTCCGATCTGTTTGATTACACTAAGAAACTGAATCTGTTGTGCTTGTTAATGGTTGTAGTTTTTGTAAGAAGTGCTAGAGATCGGCTGCTGATAAGTGTGGGAAGAAATGCCCGAAGTGCAGGCAGCTAATAAGGTTTGATGATTCTACATGGAGTTTTGGTCAAATGATCATGCACTAATTTCCAATAATTGAACAATTTCAGCAATGGAAGAACTTGCACAGTGAACACAGTACTTTGGAACACAATTCACCTTCTTTTTCCTCAAGAAGTTGAAGCAAGGAAGGGAGCAGGAGCATCGAATAGCAGAGACAATCAACCAGAAAACCAGGTTTTCCTTCAGAAGAAGGTGTAAGTACTCGAAGTCGAAGATCTTGGAGGAGCTCGAGAGTAACAAGAATGGAAGATTTTGGAGAAGAAGAATCACCACCATTGGCTCAAAGGACACAAAGGGGAGAAGAAATTCGGCAGCTATGGGGTAGAGATGAGAGTGGAAGGAGCAGAAGAGGACGGGCAGAAGTCGAGAGGGGTATGCAAAGAGAGTCTTTCATGGGTTTTAGAAAGAGGAGATGAAAGAGGGCGGAGAAAAGGGACACCAAATCAAAATGAAGATGCTGCATTAGCTCTAAGGCTGCAGAGAGGAGTTATTGGGTGCTTTTGGGGGAAACAGTGAGTCTTCTTTATCATTAGCTAGAGCTAATTGGCGAGCAATGGCATCAAGAGCTACTAGCAATAACCTTCGAAACAGAAGCCAGACGACTTCATTTTTCTAGTTTGATGTTAGTTCTTGTGTTTGTATCAATGCTTTGGTTTGTCTGTAATTGTTTAAGGATCCCTCTTAAGCATATCCTTTTCTTAGATTCTGTGGAAACAATATTACTTGAACGAAAAATTGTACGAAAATTAGAACAATGTTTGGCAAGTTCCAACTGAAATTGTGCATCAAACAATGGTATCTGCTATGTTACAACAGTCATTCAATTTGCAAATTTTCTCCAAAACTTGAAAAACACAAGGTTGCTGTACAAAAATTCCTTGATGTATGTACATTGCATCACTAATTAACATCACAACAACAAAATCATGTGTTTTCTTATCCTATTCTAAGCTTCCTCTTGTAGCAGAAGTCGCATCCCTTGCAAGCGAGTAAACAAAGTCGAATCTGCGTGAATTACATGATTGATGTGCCTCCTCAGTATGATATCCAATGAACAACAACAATCTTCGGGGCGTATGTTTGGATGACTTAAAGAAGAAGGTTCAGTGTTTATGAGAATGCTTTTTACGCCCAAATCGTGCTTCTCCTTTGTCTCTGTTCCTATGTAATACCCTGGAAATAAAGGATGTGAACCCTACAGCAGCCATGGCATAAAATACTTTGTATGGCTCCAAGCTCAAGCCAGAGAGATAAGAATAGTAGCCAGCAAGTAGATATAGGAAGTTCAATCTCAATTCCCTCCCAAGTATTGTCGGGAAGGAAAATACGGAATTGTACTCTGGTTTTGCATTGAAGACCCCATGAAGAATGACACCAATGCAAAGAGTTGAATCCAAGAACCACGGAAAGCTATGACCCAACCCGATTCTCTGCAGCCACACAAATATAAAGACGTCAAGTCTGTAAATGCTCTCGAGGGGATTGGGTATTGTAATGCTACAACTGATCTGCAATAAATTTTGGTCTTGCAACTACTACAATATCACACCATGCATGCAAAAATGACAATGAAATAGAGGCGATAACTGCTAGATTGGATATTGTAATGCTACAATTGATCTGCAATAAATTTTGGTCCTGCAACTACCACAATATCACACCATGCATGCAAAATGAAAATGAAATAGAGGCGATAACCGCTCAATATATCAAATATGTTACTCCGTGCCAACCATTTTGCATTTAAAAACAAAACACAAGACACATTGAAAGCATACAGTCGATTTAAACAAAACATTCATAGTTATAGCATGTCAACAAATTGTTGGTCTCTACCTCCCAAAGAGAGAGAGTGAGAGAGAGAGAATGTTAGTGTTTGGTTTCAAATTTACATACTATGTTCAGCTTCATACTTAGACTTGGAGAACGAAATGCATTTTATAGCAGAAGTATATCGTTTAATTACCATGTCAGTATGAAGAGCGTAGGAAATTATTTGGCTTGTAGCAATATGATAATGATATAGTTAAGAGTAAATGAATGAACCAATAATACCTGAAACCATGCCACAAGAGAGGGGACAAACATTAGTGCTGCAAGAAGATGAAGAATGAACAAGCCATGACAGTGATTGAAAATTTCCAACTGTGTATCACCAAAATTTTTCGAGTTTGGACTATTAACGCTCTTTTCTTCTAATGAGGAGTTTTGGCCGAACTCTCCCTTTTGTTTGAGCACAAAATCCTGGGTTCTTTTATCTCCATCTTTATATTCAAACAATTCATTTCTCCTTGCATGGCTGCGAAAGGAAGCCGTCAAAAAACTGTTACAAACACATAGAATGGCTCTTAGGATCTGTATCTACAAGAAGCATTTAAAAAAGCAGAAACGAAATGATCGAAGTTGATACACAACAAGTACCTGCACAAGGCATTATGACAGCAGAACGCATGAGACAAGAGAAGTATAAACAAGCAGAACGCTGGATGAACTAGGCATCCAAAGGTAATTGCAGTTATTGCTGTTACAAGTAATGGATTGAGTCTTACAACCCTTACAATCTGTCTCGTGAAGAATTCAGATCAAGGAAACAAGTTGAAGTATCAATAACAAACCAAAATTAGGGAAAAGAAAAAGTACGTTAAGAATCCAAGTTCTAGAAGGAAGATAAAAAAAGGGAAAGCAAACACCCAAAGAGGCACAATTTAAGTTTTCATTTCCTTTTTTTTCTTTAACCCAGGTTGCCAATCCCATATAATCAGAAGCCAAGCACAGATCTGGTTTCAGTGACAACTTTCATGGTAAATGCTAAATTGCTCTTTTATAGCCAACAACGCTACTCTAATTACAGAATGTTTCGAAGGTGAAAATTTACCTTCAATGAAATGAAGCTGGATGAAAGATTAATAAACCAATTAAGAAAACCAAAGCAAAAACTCCCTTCCCATCCTTGCCACCTACACATGCATAAAGAAAAACCAAATAAGTGAATAACAAAACAAAACTATTTTGAATAAATAAATAAAATTAAAAAAAAGGTACACATTATCTCAATTTTCAAATATACTGGAAACACCAGTTAAGTAAGAAACCAAAACAATGATCAACTAACTAAAATGTAGGGAAAAGGTGATAAGAGTGTTTGTCCAGATGCATGCATGCTATAACACATTTTTGTAGAAATCTACCTCACAGATACCAAATGAAAGAACATTTTCCTATCACATTGTCTATTGGTTCAATCCCTTTTACAGTTGAGACACTAAATGAGATTCATATGAAATGGAAACCACATCATTTTTAGAAAGCTCGATTAGAATTTTCCCAGTGAATTTCAAACTGAGACACAGAAAGTCCTTCAATATGTAGGAGGATAATTGTCAACAAAAAAAAGACCTGCATATGAACTTCTTTCCTTCCCAAAGTACCAGGTCTATAGGCTACCTGACATTTTCTTAATGTTATTTTACTTTAACATGTTAAAACGACACACACACAGATAAGCTCACCAACCTTTTCTTGATAAAAACATGTGTGGTTGCAGCGGCATAGAAGACAAACTGGGAAACAGATATCAGTAGAATTGTGGAACCATTTGCAATTAAATAGCATATCAAAGCGACAATGATGAAGCTAGCAAATGAGGGAAGGGGTTGAGACATCAGGAAGCAAATGGACAATGAAACAAAAATGGGTATCACGCCTAAAACCAAGAATGGTATTGGCATTCTCAAATTGGATTCTACAGCCGTCAGCAATGAGGGTATAAGCAGATCAAGATCCCACGAATGTGCTTGCCGCATTAGAGCAAAAAAGATAACTGCAATACAGCAACCCACTATCTGCACGAAACACCAAAACATGAACTAGCTCAGTCTTCACACCCAAGGTATACAACACTACTAGCGAAAACATAATATTAGCATCCCTTTTAACAGGGTACTTTAACATACGAGATCACTTCTCACTCAACTACACCAAAGGATTTTTTGTTGGGCAACAAACAATAGTGAACTTTCAAAAGAAACTACCAAAATCTCAAATACATCCAACGGGCAAATTAACAACTATAAATATGGCAACAAAAGTACATTAGCTTTCAAACTAACTTCAATAAAAGAAATGATATCAAATACGAGGAGACTTCATCTAAAACAATAGGAAAAATGACACAAACTTCAAGCAAATGAGATGTTTCCAAAATGAGAATGAAGCGAAAGAAAAAAATAAAAGTATTACGCAATAGGAAAATGCAACTACTTCAGGGTTCTCCATTCACCTGTGAATTATACAAAAGCAAAAATCTGCTAGCAGCGGCATACTCAGAAACAGCAACACTCATTTTATATGAACAATGAGGATCCACCTGTAATGGATGAAAAAGAAAAAATATATTTTTGTCAGTAATTATTAAGGTAAACAGGATTTTAAAAATACTAGTAATAGCATAGATATGAGATACTTGTTAGTAAGTTGCATACCAATAAAAGAACGGTTGTTTTTTCAGATTCCTCAGGGGAACTCCACATGGGTGGTGACGAATCAACAATAATTTTTTCACCATCCAAATTAGGAAAGATGTGAAGACCTGATGTTGGATCCCATGCAAGTGCTACTGGTGGGAAACAACGCAGTTTGCAAAGCTCTGAAATACCAAGAAAGGTGACTTAGCATAGGACATAAATTATAGAGATATTCATACATGATTTTGGGAATAAGTATGCATTTCTCATATTATGTGTATATTTCTTTCTCTAAAAAAAGCCAACAGAAGCTCCAGAGAGATATGAAGAGCATGACCATGATGTTTTAAGATTTCCAAGTTACAACACTACGGAAGTTACTTAAAAAACTATCTACCAAGTGTATATATATACCACATACTCAAAGTAAATACTAAACACTCAACATAGAGTCTTGTCCATACAAATTTTGACAAATGCTAGCTAGATTTTTTATCGATCCTGCGGTCTGCCAGAAAATTTTGCCTAATATCTACTGATTTTAAACTGATTTAGCACACAACTGTACACATTTCCAATGATAATTCCCCGTTGACACAATAGTAGCAATGCACCAGAATTGCAAAGATACATTGCGGAAAATCAGAAGATCCTATAAAATCAAAGGATTATGCTAAATATAGAAATAAAGTTAAATTCCTTACTGCTGTTATCCATCTCTTCAGTCTCTTCAGCAGTAAGCTCGGGCCTTCTTAATCCACATTCCATGGTTTTCAGAGATAGACTAACAGGTAAAAGCCCTAAGCTAATAGAGAATGATAAACTGAAAGCAAGTGGATGATCCTCTGCCAAAAATATTTCCTGTGCATCATGAAAGTCATACAGTGGGGCAGATTTCAGTTGTGAAAAATTGTTGGTGCAATTCACAAATTATACTAAGTGGACATGGAGATAAGGAAAATTTCAGGGGAAAAAGTGATCCAAATATTCCTACTTTCCTTTGGGAGCAGATGAAAGCGAGGGACTGGAAAATGAGGGAACAAGACTTATCCATATCTGAGAGGAAACCACCACAAAAATTAGACCTTAACGGATTTTCAAGACAGAAAAAAAACAAGATTGCTTCAGAAAGATGAAAGACACGACAGTAACCTTAATATAAGTGACCATATTTCGTTTACTTTCCCATATCCCTCTTCAATCTACAAAAGAGCTAAGAGGTAATTCTCAACTCTGTTTTATTACCTCTCATTTCCCTTCCCTCTAATTCCCTCATTTTCTGCTCCCAAATAGTGGCATGAGTAAATGATAAAAACAAGCCCAGAAAGTATTTTAGAGCTTCCATTAAACCTTTTGAGAATACGCACTAAAAAGCATGAACAGGGCAGGTAAGTCTTTCTTTCCTTCCTCTGGATTAAAGAACTGCCCAACTGCCATTGAAGCTGTCGGCGGAGGTCTTCCTGATAGACTCTGAGCATCAGAGATTCACACACGTCAATCACTCGCACATTTCAATATATTCAACCATAAAGACTCAGCTATGACATTCATGAGAATTTTTTAAAGTTGAAAATGGATGCAAAATATTTTAAGGTATTAAAATGAAGATTAGCTAGTTAAAATTTTTCCACTGATCAAGTCTTATTGTTGTAAGAATGTCTACAATTAATGTGCTAATTTGTGATTGTGCGCCTAAACTAATGCAGGTTACCATAATGTAACGGTACTCCTTCCTCTGGTCAACATTCAGGAGCCTGCTCAGGTCAAGTTTCTGGAAGCTTAGGTTTTCCAGGCAAGCAAGCCAACAAGTAGTGTTTGGTCATTTATTAACTACAAAAGGTGGCACAGCCAGTTACAGAACAGAGCCAATCAACTGTAGTATATTTGCGGCTCCAGAAATATTCACATTCGTCCTATGTATATAGTTACAGTCACCAAGGTGTTAACAATATCAAGGTGTAGCATTTTGCATGGATTCTGATTATATATGGTAAAAATTGAGTAATCTAGAAGATAAGCTTAACATCAAAGCATTTAAATCAAAGTTAGTAGTCCTACACAGACTCTGATGACGTATAGGAAAAAGGTAAAGTAAGAAAATATAATAAATGAAAAAATACCGGACGAGGAGCAATGGAAATAGTCAGGAACCTAAATCCACGCATATCTTCTGGACTCAACTGAAGCACAGAAGATGGAGGTGCTTGTTCAGTTTGACTACCTGGTTCAACCTGATAAGCAACATAATATTCAAATTATACAGTGAGTTATGACCCATATCAAGGAAAGTTTCCAATCAAACTCTAAAAACCATAGTTATCGAAATCGTACGATTCGTACGATTCGATTCACCACAAAATATATTCGAATCTATGGGGTGAATCGAAATCCACCATGAATCGGTGGTGAATCGCCCGAATCGATGGCGAATCGATGGCGAATCGTATGAATCGGCCGATTCTACCGATTCATGAACATATTTGAAAAAAAAAAGAAGAAAATGACTAGATGAAAGATGAAAAGGGCATTCTTGAAGATGATGAGAGCTTTATCACAATCTAGCTGCCTTAATCTTCTGTTGCAAGCCTCGTTTCCTGCTATTTTGAAACCAGAGGATCTGTGACTGAGTTACGGTTGAAGAAGACTTTCTCCTTTCTTCCTGCCCCTTATTTCTTTTTGCTTTTATTTAAAAACTTGGATATTGTGTTGTTTCGAGTCTTTTGACTTTTGAGTGGCTCAAAAATACTAATTCCAATAACAATTAATTAGCACTACCTACTCATCCGCCCACATGCTTTTAATGTTTAAGTTTCCCACTATATTCTTACTTAAATTCAATTCAATCTTTTTTTTATAAATTACTCCCTCCGGTTCCAAATAAAAGACCTTTTAGACTTTTCATCAAAATCAGGAAGACATTAATTAACCAGTTAAAAAGACTTATTTATCCTTCATAAAATTCTCTTTCTTCATAATTACCAACTTATAATCTCAACAATACTTAATCTCTTTCCTAATTAATGTAAGGGTAAATTAGAGAAAGAATGATAAATATTGCATTGATAATCTAAATGGTCATTATTTGGAACTAAAATAAAAAAGTCAAAAGGTCATTTACTTGGAACCGGAGGGAGTATAGTATATCTTGAAACAGTAATAACATTAAATATAAATTTGTAGTTATAATGACTTGCTGTATATTTCAAAAAATTCTGTAGTTTCAATAACATGCTACATATTACTAGATATTTTATATAATTGATATTATGTAATAATTAATTATTTTTAGACTATTAAATGTAACTATTATAATATTATTTGATTAATATTAGTTTTATAACACACGTGAATCAATTTTATTATGATCATTTTATTTCTAGACAATAAAAAATTAATAATATATAAAATTTAATATGCCAAATATTTTATTTTTTCTAATTTGATGAACTTGAACCGAATCTTACGATTCGATTCGAATCTCGATTTGACGATTATGCTAAAAACACAAAACGTTTGACTTTGACTTCAACTTGATATCATGTAATTTATTTATTACTTTCAGTTTACAGACTCCAGAAGTAGCATAAATAACTTTAAGCAGCTTTCTTGACAAAGAAAATAGCAAATTAATCTTGCCGTATTGGACTTTCAGAAAAGTATTAGTTTTTCGAACCTGTCGTGGAGCTGGTTGAGAAGGTATCTGCACCAATTTCGATGTTACCTCCACAATCCTTGAGCTTCTTGCCTCTTCTGAGACTGATTTCTCCTTTTCAGGCCACAGATGAAGTCTAACCCCAGAACAAGGAGCGAGATTTGTTACAAAGATAAAATGGCTTTTTTCATTTGAGCCCTACAGGTGAATGTTGTAACTATAAGCAACTTTAGATTTATCCTGAATTGGAAACATAGAACACAAAAGCAAGTTTTAAGGAATATATACTTTCCGAATATTGCCAATGGATACTGATTAAGTTCTAACAGCAAATCTAAAACTTCAATGAATTCTAGCTATTTATTAAGTGAGTAGATGATCAAACTTTCACCAAAAAAGAAGGTTCCAGTTTTTTTTATGAAACAGAAAGTATGCAATCTGAGCAGCAACCTTTAGAACTTGTCTTGAAGACAGATGAAGTCAACTAGCAAATAAAAGTTGGAAATTAACTCTCAGGGATTAATATTCTACTACATAAAGGGCAGACGCATGAAGCATCCCACACGAAGCGCTGGGTTTGGGGAAGGGCCGTACCCCGAAACCTACCCTAATGCACATATTAGTGGCTTATTCAAAGGCTCAAACCTGTGACCTATTGCTCAGACAGAGATAACTCTACCGTTACTCAAGGCTCACCTTCATTCTATTAAATATTAAAACCAAAAAAAAAATCAAAGCTAGAGAATGAAAGCTAAAACTTTTTCCCAATACTAATGATGAACTTTGGAAACACTAACCAATTTTTGTATGTCCATCCATCTCCTCCTCCCATCCATGGCCAGGACAGTCATACTGGTAGTCTGGATGTATAGATCCCTCTCAAGGGCATCATTGTTCCAGTTAACATTACTGGGACAACCAGACAAAGCATCCGCTTGAGAACCTGAAAATACCAAGCAATTACACTTTAAAATTTGTATTCTTCCAAGTGGGGTTTGAAACTGAAACAAAATCTACCAAATAGCTCATTATCTGAGCATCTTCTGCAATATGATTAACAGCTCTGCTAATCATGATAGCAAATACTGGGATTATTGTTAGAAATTGATTTCAAAATATGTCAATTGGTGAAAAATTGCATCATCAAAGGCAATAAGAAGAATTTTGAATGAAGAGAGAATTAGAAATTGATCTCAAAATATGTCAATATTATATTATATGATTTAATTAGTTTGTTCAGCTGAGATGAATTATAGATTAGAATTTGAGTTTGAATTTGAACTTGAATTTTGATTTTATAGGATTTGGTTATCTTGTAAGCCTATAAATAGACATGAAAGCATCATAATGAAAGTGTGCGCAGTTAACTCATGAAATGCAAGTTTGAGTTCATTATGTTATTCAATAAAAAAAGCCAACAATTATCATGATTTTTTAGCTCTATTTCATGTGAAAAGGTTGAAATAATAACCATCCTTAAAGAGAACATCGCCGGAAAATGAGTTATTGACATTATTGACCAATTATCAAATAAACATTTTAGGGTTTAGTGCAGTATGATTTGTTACTCAAATCCACAACACAGTAAAATTCAGTGTTCGACGGTAAATATTCCAAAAAACAATAGAAAAATGAAGCTAAGGCAATTGTCCAGAAGTAGAATTTCTCTGGCCTAGTGGCCTTCTAGCTTTCATATGAAGAGCAGCTTCGCTAATTGTAGCTAGTAGCTTGTATTGTTTCAAAACTATGAACTCTAAAATCCTCACTAGTACATAGACTGAACAGATATGAGTAGAAAAAAAGAGCAGTAGAGGGCAACTCTGATTGATCACAGAGTATTGTTGGTCCGAGTTGACCATAATGCTCACATCAGAAATACATTCAACTCCTAATTTTACAAGCTCTCTTTCTCTCTCTCTCTCTCTCTCTCTCTCTCTCTCTCAACAGGGCTCTTTACCTTCCCTCTTTTTTTCAGAAAAAGATTACTTGACTTCTGTTATAAATACTATGAATTGGCCAGATTTGGTAACTTCAGTTATCTGTTTACTGAAAATGAGGGGGGAAACCATAATCATCCTAAACTCTATTTTAGCCACTTCTTATCTGCTTTGTCTACTTTCTAAATCATGTAGAAAAAGAACTCCCCAACTCCAATTCCAAATCTTCTACCGCATGCAATACATGTTACCTTATGGTCGTAAAGGAGCTTATAGGTCATCATCTTGAATTTCACTTCCCAAATTATCAAAACTAGACATTTTAAATTTTTAAATCACAAATAGACTAAGCTGATATTAATGTATTTAGAGGACTGAAAATTACCAAGGGAATTTTTTACATCGTTAACGGAATGATGAGTTAACTGATGAGATGGTTGTGAGTGCCTCGTCCAATTGAAAGTCTTTGGTATCCCACTACGAAGCATTCTTGAAAAGACTGCAAGTCTCTTTGTGGTTTCAGGAAATGGCTGACCTGTTTTGGAGTCTATAAGACTAAGAAGAGTATGTGATACCTAGACAAATATGCACAATTAGCCACTGAAATATTCTTAAGTTTTGTCCAAGAAAAGATAATATACTTACTTGCACAGCTAGTTGGTTACACCATAATATAGCCTGATGTTCCATTGACAGCCACACATTTTTCATTCCTGTGCTACTTATCATAAAGCCATGTGTGGAAGGCACAATGTCATCCAGCGACTCCAACTTGGATCGCACCTGGAAACATAAAAAAGAGTTAGTTTATGGAATACATAATATCCTTTTAACATATCTCTATCTTCTGCATGATGAATGCCCAATTCAGTTTCTAGCTAAAACAAAAAAGCTTCAGCTACCAATAACCATGCAACACAATTATAAATCACTATTTTATAGATAAAAAGAAAGCCGATAACAAAAATAAAACATACGAAAAACACAACTTATTATGAACTAACAGCATCTATGCCTAATAGCTCAAGCTTGAGTGGACCAGATTGGACAAAGCAATAGAAAAAAAAAACTATAAGCTCATTTTCTAAGGTGCTACTCAATGCGAAATATAGCCTAACTAAAGAAGTGCAAAGTTAAAAAAACAATAGTGCCATATGTGAAAAAGAAGAGACTACAAATCCACAGAGTTTTCTAGTTTTTGAAGCTTATAAATTGAGTTCCATATGGATAAGTGCAGTTCGTCTGTTCATGAATACACACATTCTTAAAGCATTCGACCATGTACCACACCAGTTGTTCAGATACTGTAAATCTTTTCCCCTAAACATATATTCAAAATTACCTGATAATCATTATAACCACCAGAAACAGAGACAACAACAACATTAGAGAGCAATGGATTTGGCATATGTCCTGTCCGAGTGGTTTGAACCTCATACCCCTTCTTCCATTCCCAATTTACATGGGTAAAAAAATGACCAAGTGATGGTTGCAATGCAAGAGGAGGCGACCTGGAAAAGAACAAGTATATCTAGCAACTAATATGCGAAACAACAACCAACAGCATTGAGAGGTCAAGAGCTCACTGATGCGGGGTTGAAAGCGTAAGAACAGTTTCAACTGCTGACTTCCTTAGCTGAGGATGGACAATTGCAGCTCTAGCAACAAAACCACCCATTGAATGACCAACCAATATCACACTCTTAGGCAAGCTAATGGAGCTTGCAGCACCTTCTCGTTCTCTAGCATCGTGAGATTGTTTGTACTGATCCAAGATCTGCAGGCATGACAATAAAATAAGCAGTTGCCGGAAACAAAACATGAAATGAAAGCAAACAAAAATGCCTAGACAATCCAAAACAATAGTGCTTCAAGATTAAGTGAAAAGAGAATGTAGGTTATCATAAAGTAAGGACAAAAATCATTAGGTTTAAGCAAATTTAGGCTATAATTTCAAGAAAGATCAATGCTGGAAGTGAGCCTAATTAGACACTACGGAAATGATAATCAAAGAATTACTTCAACTTAGTGAATTTCACTTGACACTTAAGTGACAAAAAATTTCCATAAGCCATAAATCATGTAGCTATTGACTGAGGGAGAAAAAATGCATTGCAAGTTTGCAACCTACACAAACATGAGGTTGAACCAAAAACTTTACAGTGAAAACATTTTTAACAATGGCTTCCCAAGCTCTAAGAAAATAAAAATATTCATCTCTGTAGGATAGTAGTCACTTTGTTTATTTATAGTTTCTCCATGACAAACATGTTAAGCCATACTTTCTCAAAAATAATAAATATTAAAATCATGTTAATAAAAATCCACATGCACTATTAATTAAATACGTATGAAATATCAGTTTACTATTTAGTAGTTGAGTTTTCCACACTTATGAAAATAGCAATGTAAATAAGCTTCCAAAGAATACCCTATGGATGGCATAAACAACATATTCAGTATGTTCTTCTAGTATACGGCCATCCATTGCTGAATGTTCACCTTCAAGATCCACAGCAAACCAGTCCAGTCTGCTGGCATATTGGTTAGGTAATTTAAAGCCACTCACACTAACATCTAGACCTCCCTCCTCGGGGGTTAGGTGAATTTCTCGATAAAAATTCCGTTCAAGTGGACCTCCTTGATATGCCCTATCACATTCTGCAGCTAAGGATCTTACCTACAAGGAGGAAAGCAGACTCAAAATTATAAATAGAGATGTATACTAAAGTTTGAAAACAAGCTTTTATTCCAAAATATATGACCAATGAAGGGGATGGTAAAAGAAAAAAGATCTCATAATTATATATCTCAATCAATTATCAAGCATCTCAATCACCTTCGCCCAAATTTTATATCTAAAACCCTCATGTTCCCCAGCAGTTTATTTCCTAGATCTGTATTTTAAAATCAGAGGGAAAGCAATGTAGTATAGAAAATGAAACGTCAAGAATTCAATACTAGCTACTAAGTAGGCATGTTTAATGAAGTAGTATCAGTTTTACAGGTTTTCAGTACGCGCATTCTAATAATTCAATGTGCAGACTTTAGCAATCCAACAAATCTCTAAGGCCAAGCATTGTTAATTGTTAGCATTATTTTCCTCGAAGTATAATCTAAAGAAAAATAGAAAGTAAGACCCTGCCTGCTTGTAGCTACCGCCATTGCCGGGAATAAAAAGAACAGGAACGCCACTGAGCTGCTTTAGATGTTCATTGAAATCAATCTTTTTCCATCCTTCATGGTACAAGTACAATCCATACTTGGTAGAAGATCCACTATCCGAAACCGGGATGTAAGTAGGATACATATACGTCATTACACAACCATTCGAAACCGGCCTCAACAATCCATACAAACCACATAAACCAATTAATATGGTTACTAAAACAGGAACCGCCACCCTAATTTTAGCTCCCACACCCTGCATTTTTTTCAGATCAATCTTCAACTTCACCGCCTCAGCTTCACCTCGCACATCTTCCGCAATACTCAAAACCTACAAAAACTGATTAATTAGGGTTCGAACTTAACACAAAATCGAGAATAACAACTGAAACAAGAAGCAACTTCAAAAAATGAATAACCGAAACAAAAGAGTTCAATTATTAATGCATGGTGAAGATGAGTTAAATTAAAACACTCCTGAAATCAAAATTGAGCGAAGTGAGTTTAATGCGCATAATTATTAACGATAATTAGATAGATCCTTACTTCAATGGAGTTAAAGTGAAGTGAATCAGTAAAAGGTAAATCCGCATTAAAGTTAATGCCGACATGAGCTAAAATAGGAAGCAAGAGAACGTGAAAGTCCACCTGAATCCTGAATGAAGCACGCCGGAAAAAGTTGCCTAAAATGGCAGCGAGATCGATCTAGCAGGACCAATCAGCTACAGTGAGGTTTACCAAAACATTCCTGGTCTACAAGGAGAAACAAAAATGGTGTTTTGCAATTGGGATCCGTGCATGCTATTGTATATCCCGGGTCGGATCGCTTTGGTTGGTATGTTGGGCTGGACCAAGAAATGGACACCAGATCTAGGCCACGATTGAAAGCATATTGTTTTTCTTTTTTATATAAAATTGTTATAAATAGTTTGAATGGTATTGTCCATTTTTGCACTGTTTACGGCGAATATCAAGTTTTTAAAATGTGTCGTATAAGTTAAAGCCTCTAAGGCATGTTTATATACTAGATCAGTATATCATTCGAGAGGGATGCAGGGTCATTCCTAACAAACCCCCTCATTACGATCGTGTTTGATAATGTGTTATATATAGCTTACGCGATATTGTCTACTTTTGTGCTGTTTACGGCCAACCTCACGGTTTTAAAACTCATCGTACAAGTTAAGGCCTTCAGGGCCTTGTTTATATACAAACTCAGTAGATCATTTTATCGCGATTGTGTTGATAATGTTATAAACAACTTGAATGATATTGTTCGCTTTGACGTCATTTACGGCCAACCTCATGACTTTAAAACGCGTCGTACAAACTCATTAAATCATCCGATAGTAATATAATATTCACTCCTAACAATTTTAACACTATACCAAAACTATCTACAACAAACTCAACAAAAAGTAATTACAAACAAAAATCCAAATATGCACAATTATATGAACTGATTTGATATTGTAGTAGCTTAGAGCATCGTTAGTACATAGTGGATTTCATGATTATGTGGCGTGTGAAATAGAAATTTACATTGATTATATATTAATTATTTTTAAATAGATAATGTCTATAAAAAAGAGCCACACTAAATTATATATTTAATCTAGAAATGTATAATTAAATAATAAAATATACTCCATTACAAATTTGTTTCAATATTAAAGATTAAAATATTAATTAATTTAATTGTCTACATTGTAGAAGATTAAATAGACATTGTCCAACATTTATTGTGCCACATCATATAGGGATGAGAAAATAGACAAGCTAGTGTAGAACAACATTCAAATCAATTGTCTATTTTTGACTATGTGACAAGATTATTGTTGAAATGGACAATCTACTGAGAGCATCTTTAGTAGATAGTGGATTTCATGATTATGTGGCATGTGAAATAGAAGTCCACATTGATGATATATCATTGATTTTAAAAATAGACAATATCTATAAAAAAAGAGCAACACTAAATTATTTATCTCATATAGAATTATGTAATTAAATAATAAAAAATATTTAATTACAAACTTATTTCGATGTTAAATATTAAAATATTAATTAATTTAATAAATTATTAATTTATTTAATTATCTATATATAAAAAATCAAATAAATAATATCCAATCCTTATTATGTCACATTTTATTAAAAAACATAAATTAATATAAAAAAATTTTTAATCAATTATTTATTTTTACTTATATAATAAAATTATTATTAAAATAGAGAAGGATGCTTTTATACTTTACGAGTATTAATATACCAACTGCATTTACCCGATGAGAATTAATAGGAGTATGGCAATTAATGAAGTAAGTCAAATCAAGCAAATTATACTTGTCCTTTCACAATTAATATCTTATCTTCAAACATTCATCATTTCTTGAGATTTAAATCTCTAGTGAAGAAAATTAACATGTGATTTTTAGTTACTTCTTTAGTTTATAAAATTATATCCAAGGTTTTGAAGACGACGCTTATATACTAAAGTTGAAATAAAATTAAAATATGATAGATATCAGTTTAATTTCTACGATTTTTTAGAATTTTAAGAGTATAAATAGAGAAATGGAAGAATCTAAATAAAAACATATTGCAGAATCAGAGGAAAAATGAATGAGAAATTTATCGGTCTAATACTGTTTCGAAAGAATAAATTTATAGAGAAAACACGACAAAATGACTCATTTAGTAGCTATGTGTGGAAAATATGTATTTTTAATTCATAACATTTGCAAATAAGGCCTTAAATTTTTTTATTCTCTAATTTAGTCCATTTAAGTGCTTGACCCAATTGACTTGGTTATAGACGGAACAATTATTTCTAACAACATAATAAATTTATTTATATTTGTTCTCTATTATTTTCACCAAAGCTAACTAAAAATTTTACACCACTTTAATGAGTAATTTATTATCGTTTATATAGAAAAATAGTGAAAATATATTGTAAATTGTAAATTGACAATAGTAATATTTTATAACAGGTGGAGTGTTATTTAAATTTTTGGCACAAACTGAAAAACTAACAAAGTATATCATTTAGTTTTTTTCAAATCATTGCCGTAGATTAGAAGTATTTGTGTTATTTAATTATATATTTTTATTGAAGTTTTAGCCTAATAGTTAAGGTTGAACTTGCGGCCTTTAGAGATTATAGTTCAAATCACATACTGGGTGGGTGGTGATTTTTCATTATATATAATGTAAGCGTAATTACATACATTTTAAAAAATAAGGATGTCTTATGTATTACTACTATATTCATAATTTGATTAAATGTAAAAAAGTTAGAAATAAATATTCTCATGATTTTTGAAATGGAAATATTTTGGGAACATAAGTTTCCAAAAATAAATCTTTTTATCTAGAAACAAGGAAAATATATGCATCAGTTTCATTTAAAATAAGTGAGCTTTTAATTTAACATTCCCCTTCTTTGCAACAAATTGTATGATTATATGAAGAATTCAATTAACAATTGCAATTTGATACATTCTCCTCTGCGTTTTCCTTAAAAAGATATACTACAATTTATATTATTGAAAACATATAATTTATTAAATCTTAATCGAGTACAAAATAATATTTCTACAAGAGATTATACCCTTTGAAGCTAACTTACGAGTTAGGCCATGTTCTCTTAGAATGCGGTTCAATTCAGATCACTTCAGTTCAATTTAAGCCAAGCCACTTTAGTTTGGGTCAGTTCAGTCCATTGCAGTTCAATTCAGCTATACAAAATTATAAATTTACACTAAAATAAGTTCAATTCACTCCAATTTAATTAATTTCAATTAAGCTTTCAAAGTCAGGTAACAAGACGTTATTATTTTCAAATTTCTATAGGTTATAAATTTCCATTATCTACACAAAAGAATATTAATTTCCAATCTACACAAAACACATTTTCTTCTGTAAAAGCTATTGTTATCATCATTTATAACTCCACTACTGGAATTTTATTTTATCTTGATAAATTGACCAATAGTACAAATTGCGGCAAAAAGTTCTAAATTTATTATGAAAGAAAATGACTTGTAGCAATTAGTCAATAAGCATTATCACCAAATGTTCATTTGAGCTTTGTGTTTTATGCTTTCTTACAGCATCGTCTTTAGGACTTCTGATGTTCTATTTTGACGGAAACTTATTCAACAAATGTCTTTAAGACTTTCGGTATCAAACCATAGTCACCGTACCAACCATAGAAAGCAACACATAGGAATGACCAATTAAACATTACTTCTCCATTAAACCAAATTCAATAAACAATTGCACATTGAATTCAACCTTGCATACTCACCTTTCTAAAAAAACATCAACCATATCTAACATTACTCCCAAAATTGAACTCTGCAGTACCCATTTGTTTCAAAAATGGAAGTCTTCTCCGTCTTTAAGTCGTTCTGGAATCTGGAAGGTGAGTCTGAGTCAGCAAGACAATCAATCAATCAATTGTTCTAATTTTTCACCTCTTCACTATGCTGCCAATCAAATCGAAAAGCGAGCAATTGCAGATGGTACTGGATTCTCTACCCAGAGGGTGCACGTGTAGCAGTTCTTGGGGAGATGAGAACTGCTTGGTTAGTTGTAGCTTTCAATGCAGCAATACCTTCTAGATGTTTCCAAGTGGCTTCACGTTTCGACTTCATCTCCTTGTCCCGTGTTTCGTCTTCCTGAAACTTGACAAGACAATCGTCAAAAAGCTCGGGATCGATATCAAAGAATATCTTGCGGACATTTAATGTCAAGCTTTGAACTGCCTGATTCCAGTGCTGCCTCGCGTTTCTCTCCAATGCTGGGAAGATGATTGGCAGTATGACCTTTCGATTCTGTTTGATTAAATTCTCAATGTGATCATTGTTCCACAAGAACAATGCCCTCTCTGCTACCTGAGAATTAAAAAAAAAGATTTTGGAGTCATTATATCGAAATCATGAATCAGAAATCCAAAATATATAATATGGATATTCTGGCTGAAGTACAGCAGAAAAGAAAATTTCGCTGAATAAGCATGACTCTAGACTGTCACTCGAGTGACCTATCAACAAACGATTTTCTTTTCGTAATAAATTGTGTCACCACCAGTAAAGATAGTCATACGTGGCATCAATAAGCCATATTCTGACATGTTGGATTATGTCTCATACATGACCATCCAATAATACCCAACAGTTTAATCCACTTACTTGACCACTAGAGTCTAAACTTGTCAATTTCATCATCAACCGAGCCTTAAATCTCGGGTGAAGTCAGCTATATGGATCTAATTTCACAAAATAATACTGAAGTCAAGTAACAAAGAAAGTACACTGAAGTTTTTTTTGTGTCCTGAAACGAAATATAATATAGGCTGAACAATCAACTAACTTGAATTCTAAAAGCTATTGCTAAGAATCGAAAATGTGAAAAAAAGAAAAGAAAAACTACCTGAAAATGTGAACTGCTCAAACATCGGCCAATTTGTCTAAACAGAAGTACCATACATCGTTGAAACTCTCCAGGTTGTGTTGCTTCCAAAACTTCCTCCAGTTCACCTAAGAACATCACCTCTTTCGAACTATTCGTAATTGGCCAATATTTTAACATCCCCCTAATAACAGTATCAGCAAGCTTGCAGTCTTTCTCCACAAACTGCGTAATACAATACGATAACTGCTGGTGATACATAGGCAAGCATTTCGGTTTGTGCAGTGGAATAAGTGCTCGAACAAGGAAAAGCTTGTGCTCTTCTTTCAATGGAAGAGCAAACCCATTGATTATACTCCCCAAAATCTCTAACAACTCAGCAATCCCATTATGCTTCTCGGTCTCAAAGATAAACCGATAAAATATGTTGTTAATCGCTTTCCTGATAAACGGTCTATGCACCATGAATTTCCCGTAAATACGATGCAATACAGTTTTCAAATATTCCCTTTCCCTAGGGTCCTCTGAATCGAAAAGATCTAACAGCTTCAGAACAAAAGAATGGTCTACATATCTCTTAGCCAATTTTGCATCGGTTTCTGGTGATGCTACAAACCTCAAAAACAACTCATAGACAACTTGCAAATGAGGCCACGCGGGGTCCATTGACGGTTCATCCTCTTCCAAATCAAAAGACTCCAAAACTTTGTTCTCTTTCGGAGGCGAAGTAAGCGTTCTGAACAAATTTACAGAGACCATCTTAACGATTTCTAGCATCATAGTTTCCGAGAATTTCGCATTTGCTGCAGAAACATAATCCACAAGCTCTACCAATGTCTGCCGCTTGATATCCTTCTCCTTAAAGTCCTTAGTAGGGTCGCTGAAGTCAAACACAATGCTACATAAGTTGACCTTCCGGATAAACAAGTTCGCCTTCTCGGAATTAGGCATATCTTTGAAGCTAGGCAAGGCCTCATAAGAAGGAACACTAACAGTCTGATTCCCATTGACCTTCGCGTTTACGACTTGGGCAAATTTACTGCCATAACTTTGCCCTACACTTGCAGATAAATCGCTGCTTCTTGAACCACTGGAAGAATTGTATGACGAAGTAGAGGTTCCCCCTCCCTCGCGATTTTCAGACGATTTCGACGGTTTCCTAGGGAGCCTATTGAGAATTTGTTTAATCATCCCTAAGGAAACTAAATGTAGGCCTCGAAAAATAGGGTTATCCCAACGAGCTAAGCTAAATCACCACAATTATTTCAAGCAAAAGGAGATAAGCCATCCCATACTGTTGGTATAGCTGTCACAGAAGAACATGCGTTTTCAAAAACAAAAATCAATTCTATAACACAAACAAAACAAATTGTATCAAAAAGAAACTCAACATGAATTAAAAATTGATAATTCCGTGGATTCAGACAATGCGATCAAGAGAAAAAGGATAATGAATATTCACCTCGCCTTCTTTCAATTAGCTTGCCGACGAACAGAGGATAAATGAACCGGATCATAAAGCAACAAGATCTGAAAGATCGAGTTATTCAAAAGTTACCCTAAACAAAATCCATAAAACAACAAATAAAGCCATATAAATAAGTCGTAGATTCCATAACCAATGGATAAAAGGCGATTGGAGAACTAACGAAAAAGAAATTCAAAGGGAAAAGGGAAACAAAACAACGAAAGGGTCTCATACTTACAGATAAAAAGTTGAAATTGCGAATCGGAATTGAACGATAAAACAATAATAGAATCACTGATTGTAGTCTCGATGCTTAATTTACTGATGTAAGCTTAATTTACTCTAATGGGTAAAGCTTCTTTTTATTCTCATTCTCCTACCCAGACAAGAGTTTCTTCCTTTCTATGTTTTTTTTGTGACTTTCTCAAGAATTTGAACCTCAAAAACCAGAGTTTGTTTTTGTTTTGTTTTGTCAGATTCCTTTTGAGTTCTTATTTTCTTCAGATGATAAAATAGTACTTATTATTTGGCTAATCTACCCTTCACACCGCTTATCTGACGAGAGAAATAGAAGGTTAAAAGTGGAAATAGCTAAAAGCTAGATAAGCTGTGGGTTCACGCGCCAATTGAATTGCGAGTGCGGAATTGCTTAACATTGGAAAGCATGTCCCTGCTCGTTTTGGAAGTTTCAAAACCTCCTTTTGGCATAGATTTTAGTCGAGATTTGATGGAGCTCCCACGCTCTCAGCAAGCGCGTCATATCACGCTCCTAATCACTGGTTAACTCTAATGGTTTAAGAAGCGAGAACTAGTCGGGCGGTCGAGGCTTCAAAAAGTTTAAGTGGGGCCTAGATGAAATTTAGGCCGAATTTAGGCGAATTCATATTTTATATTTTTTAAATATTTTTAATAAATAAAAATATAAATTGAGTTAAACAATAAATATAATAATATAAAATATAAAAAAATATAATTTAGACTATATTTTAAAAATAGTGTTCTAAAAAATCCCGCTTAGGCGTCTTCTAGGCCAATTTTTAAAACCAAAAACCTCATTTAAACCCACCTAAAAATGCCTAGCCTCGCCTAAATCGATCAGCCGCCTAAGACCATCCTACTACCTAAAATTACGATAACATTATAAAAAATCCCTCCAACCGCTAATCATCAATAGTGGAAAGTTTTTAGTTTTTAGTCTCTCGTTTGTCACTTTGGTGGCAACTACCAGTCTCACTTATAATCATAAAAACAAATTCAATTGAGGTTCATTGGTTTATAAACCTACAATGAAAATAATCCAATATAATTCATAGAAATTCGAAAAAGATAGAGCATACAAATTATAAAAAGTTGTATTCTTTATATCTTTATTTCAAAATTCAGTTGAAAAGACGGGAATTTAAATCAACAAAATTGCTAATATTTTACCCAATTTTTTTTTAATATTTACAAGTATCTTCATTGATATATCCTTGTTCAGGTCTTAGTCACAGTTAAGCCTCTCAACTCCTCCGAACAATTATATTTAATAGAATTCAAACTTTATTATCCTTCAATTTACTCAACCTGCAATTACAATGCGAAATTTGTTTGAGGAGGTACACAACACAATATTTTTTTTATTTTCAATAAGTCAACAATTGCACTCTTTATTACCCAATAGAAAAACTTGGATTCGATTTTCACCAGTATTTGTTTGTTTACGGCTGCCTGTAAGCATGATTTTCCTGTAAAGAATGTTAATACTACTTTATTTTGTTGCTCTCTCAATAAATGCGGTAACACTGGTGTTGCTTGCATGCTTGTGGAGACTGCAGTAAAGTCGTTAAGACAAGAAACCAAATTTGAATGACATTTCATTATCAGTCCAACGGCTGAGATGAGATCACAAACAAATTGCTATTGACCATACAATATTTTTATTATATAACCAGACTGACCAAACATAATGTTTCAAATCTAAGTTTTAGTCAAAAACAGAATTCCAACACCAAACATAAGAAACAGACGTAAAATGCAATTCAGTCGGTGAAATTATATATGTTGTTGGGTATTTAATATCTTTTTTCAATTCAACGATTGAATAGTAATAAGAGTGTATTTATATATTCTTTTATTTTTAAAGGGTATTACTATACGTCGCCCAATTTTACTTTGCTTCGCCCCCGCAAAAAGATAAATTTGCCCTTCAATACATTTCCAATATGATTTTAGATTTCATTTTTTTCTCTAACCCTAATCTTAAACTAATTTAAATTTTAAAATTAATTTTTTTTGAAATTATAACTTTCCGGGACCAGCCGGCTGAATTTTCCGACCGACCAATCCCAATATATTTCGGGCGTCCACTGTAGACGCCTGCTTGTGAAGGTGGCAGTCCAGGGTGGATGGCCACCGTGAAATGGCGGGCGTCCACCGTGGACGCCCACTGCATAAAGTAGGCGTCCAGGTGGACACCCATCAAGCATTCAAGGCGTCCCAAATGGACGCCTGCATGCGATTCAATTTGGGACGCCTTGCATGCTTGATGGTCGTCCATCTTGGACACCTACTTCATGCTAGGGGCGTCTACTCGCCATTTCACGGTGGTCGTCCATCGTGGACGACCACCATGTATGCAGGCGTCCCAGTAGGACGCCCACATATATTTTCAGGAAAAAAATTATTAAAAAACCGAAAATTAATTATCCAAATTGATGATTTGTTACGTTATCCATCCATTAAGCTCGATTGAGTCAGAAAGTAAAATTTGTAAAATGATATTTAGAGAATTTTGAAATTTAAAATTTTAATTTTACATTAACGATATTAGAGATGTTTTGTTGTTTTTAATAGGAAGGGCAAAAGGGTAAAATTTGGGGGCAACGCAAAGTAAAATAGGGCGACGAGTAGCAATTCAATTTTTAAATTGTCTTTTATGAATACTCAACCGTTGAATTGAAGAATGATATTAAATACTCGGTACCATATATAAAAACCCGAAATGTAGTCATAAATTTACATTGAATATATTCAATTCCATATAGAAAAAAAGTTGGATTTAGATCCAAAGACCTAAATCAGTGACGTGAGATGACAACACTTTACTGAAAGCAACTTCATTTTTAAAAGAAAGAATCTGTAATAATAATCAATTAATCATAATGGAAACCAACAAACAAACATCTCCCACAAAAAGTGACCTGAAAGCGAATGAACTAAGCCCCAATTTCAATTATTTCAAGTTCAAATGTGCTACCAACTACCAAGTGTAAAACACAATCACAAATTTCACAATTTCACCATATAAAATCTGAAACATGCACAGCACAAATCTTTGCTAAAGTTGAGATGGACCTCCTGGTCATCCTTAATGGTAGGTCGTAATTTAAAGAGAATAATAAAAGGTTAATATATCACATCAAGGAACAAAGCCAAATCAGCAGCCTGCAATAACTCCCCTAGATTGATTGTATCACGGAAATAAAATCCTCCCAATTATGAAGCAAAATTAAATGCATTAATTTGTTGATTCTGAACAATTACGTAAATACACAATCATATCCCTTGTTATACACATCTATCAGTTCAATAACCAATCATGAGAGTTACCTGGAGGCATTCGCAATGGTCATCATTTGTTCTTGAAGAATAATAGATTTTTGCAGCTTTGATTTTCTGTGGACCGTGGCCTCCAAAGTTCGGAAATGAGTTCCCGAATGCCGTCCCAGTTCTTGTCAAGCACTGAATTGGTCTAGATGGAAGCATACAATCACCCACATCACACGAATTAGTGGATGTGAAGAAATTACGCAGTTAATGAATCAAATAGATAAAAAAAAACCCATCACAAACGACTAAATTATCTCCTCGAAACCTCAATGCAACAATACTGAATCAGTAGACCTTCCTTGATTATCTCTCAATGCTCCATTAATGCATTTTCTGTTTCAGACAGTGGAGCTGCAAAAAAAAAAAAAGTTAATTGAACTTATCTTTAAATTGCAAAATATTAAAGCTGGACAAATTAAGCGCAAAGCATTTCAAACCTCATGAACTTGTCATATTTGTCTATTCATGATGTATCCTTATTTTGTTAGACTAAGCCCTCAAACATGGTGAATATTTACATTGAGGACTATATAACAGTGAGAATATGATTAAAATGATACTCTGGCTGCTAAGCAATGTGTATGTGAAAATTTTTTGAGGGCTCAATTGAGCAAAATTAAAAACAAGGATTTGATTGAACATCCGTGACAAGTCTGTGGGCTTAAAATAGTTAATATCAGAGAGAAATCCAATACAAAAGATACATATAATTAAGTTACAAAACAGTCCTTCAGCTGAAATACCCAGTAGGCTAGCACTATACAAGACATTTGGTGTTTCAAGCTCTAAACATTATCCTCCCCCGATAACCAAAGGATGTCCTTTTAGGAAAATTCTTGTGTCAGTTGTCATTTTAAGAAATTAAGAAAACATTTATTAATCTTTTCTATATCTACTCATATTTAATGTTGAGTACAATGAAGTCAACGAAGTAATTCATATTCCAAAATATTAGTATCGGAATATTTTAGTGAAGTACAACTATAATTAAAAAATTATACTCCCTCCATCTATAAAATATTGTCCATTTAACCGAATCATCAAAACCAATGAAAAATTTATTACGCAATCAAAATGACTAATTTATCCTTTACTAAATTCTCTTTCTTCTTAATTACTCACTTATAATTTTAACAATACATAATCTCTCTCATATTTAATACAAGGGCAAATTAGAGAAAAAATTGTACAAAATGCATTGATAATCTAAATTGACAATTAAAAAGAGAACTAATAAAATGGCTAAAGAGACAATAATTTCTAGATGGAGGGAGTAATGACTATCTTGATTTATGTGCTAAAACTTTTAAGCAGCATCCTTTGAAAACTAATAATAGCTGCAAGTTATACCAAAAAAAGGCTTAATGCATCATTAGCTACCTTAACTTGTCCCAAAAAATCCGTTGCCTCCCTGAACTTTCAAAGAGACCCCGTAGCTACCTCAACTTTCAAAAAGTGCACCACTTTGCTCCCAGAACTCCTCGTGTCAGCTTGTGATTGGAGAGAGAAAATCTTAAAAATGACATCTTCGAAAAGTCAAACCAACTAGAAGCTGACACGTAACATTCAGGGAGAAAAGTGGTGCACTTTTTGATAGTTGAGGGAGCTACGAGGTCACTTTGAAGGTTCAGGGAGGCAACAGGTTATTGGGGACAAGTTCAGGTAGCTAACGATGCATTAGGCAAAAAAAACAAATTGCTAAGAGATGCACGAGAGAAAATATTGGCAGCCAAAGGAACATACCGAGTAAATCCTCATATGAATCAGCTAATAGAGATGTGTCCAACAGCAAAGGGGGTGAGAAGACCTGATCCTGAGGTTCCTCAATGTCATAAAAAGACTGTGCATCAGATATTCCGCCGTCTGAGACAGCGGTAGAGAGAAAGCCTTTTATATGGTCGTAATCAGCTAGAGAATCCAAGTTATTTAATATTTCCGGTAGACCATTTAACTTGCTCCCAGCTTCACCATTAGTAATTTGATTCTCAATTAAGGCAGTGCCCTTATGAGATGGAAATAGTCTCTTATTCCTTCTCGAAGTCATTTTGTTTTCTAGACCCATACGAGAAAACCCTGTAGCTGATAGAGGTAAGAAGAAGTGCTCTGAACTTTCATCAGAGTTACTGTCACGAGATGATCCCGAATACAAGGACTGTGTAGATAGAGCTGCTTCTCTTACAGATCTTTTCAAGTCTTGAACATAAGAATTGTCACCATCTACATATACACAAAACAAAAGACTCATATTCTCCACATCAAGCAATTCAAAAACAATTTCTTCTATAACTGATAAACGAGGAAAAAAGAAATGCATCAAACCTTGTGATATGTTATCTACGCGACTGCATGACAAAGGTTGATCCAAAGAATTTCTTCCTGATATATTTTCCATTTGGTTGGTTTGTGATAAAGTTTGTCTCTTTTGCACATTTCCCCCTTTTGAAGAATTTGGGGTCAAACTGAATAACTGTGGCAATTTTAATGCAGGGGAACTGGCAGACACCTTGTCAAGCTGCATACTAGACATTTTGGAAGTTACCTCAGAAGCATCATCTGAACTACATTCCTATTAATTGACCCAAAAAAAAGAAAAAAAATCAGTTCAGGAGAAGGATTTAGGCACAATGCTACGCATGAGACGAGACCATCATTTTACAACACTTACTAAGGTTCTCCCACTACTCTGAGCCTGCATGGGTGAGGCTCCTCGACCATGATGCTTGGGCAATGGTGGAATGTTTGTGGATATGTTATTCACTTTCTCAGTACACTCAGCTATGGAGTTTTGTATTGTTGGAGCCACATCCTTGAGTTGGTTGATAAGCACCTACAAAGAATAGTATACGAAACAAAACATATTACTCAACATAATATAAAGGAAAGAAGCGTATTTTTTGTCGAAAAGGAAATGCAGCAATCTAAACCATAACCTAAAACGTATTGAACAAAACAGATTCATGCAGCTGCAAAAGGATGCCCTCATCACTCATGAAGAAAAATTTGTCGGCAATTCTATGATGAACACACACGACATAACAAAGAATAAAGGTATAAATTAATTTCAATTTCAAACTACAACTCTGATCAGAACAAGTATAGCCGTTCCGAAAATAATGTCGCGACTAAAAAATGCTTATGTTGCTACTCTAGAGAAGAATCTATCTTATTATAAAACGTTCTACAATTCCTAACACCATCCAGCAAGTAAGAAACCTAAAACATAATATGAAGTCTTCTAACATGCCTAAATAGCAGAAATCATTGAGAGACATGCTAGCTTTACTTGTCTGCAGGAGTAGCCATAAAAAATGAATACTGTTTTATGTTGTTACCAGCATAAATGACAAACAATGTACATATTTCCTGAGCAAATGTTTTACCACAACACCAAGTTGAGTAAGTTGAAAATATGAAACCATCTTACAGAAACTCAAGTTTAAACGCATCAGCTCTCCAGCAGTTTATTGGTTGATTCATTAGAAATAAATTACCTGAAAACTAGCAAGATGTTGCTGATGTTCTGCAAGAGTTGCAGCTAAAGACTCAGAATGGCTACCTCCATCATGTGCACTACGTAACAAGTCTGGACCTTCTCCCTCATTTGATTTGGCCTATAAAACAAGTGTTACACGGAAATCTTAAGAACATAAGCAACAATGAGAAAATTCCAATTACAGATTCCAACAACGTTTAATTACACAAGCACTTCTATTTCATAGCTCTCTCTCTCTCTCTCTCTCTCTCTCTCTCTCTCTCTCATTTTATCCTTCTCTGCAATTAAAAATTTTAAGACAAGTGTTATTTATAGTGCAAGATAGCGTTACACAGACTTCTGTCTCTTACCAATTCGATCAATGTCAATTTAATCAAATCATTTAACCAATGTAGTCCTAGTGGAAAAATAGGCAAACATTCTGGGATGACACAAAGCACAATGGTGGAAAAGAGAAGGAAGATACAGCCATAACGCAAATAATAGGCAATATATCTTAAAAATTCACCTTCTATGCAATAAATACAAACACAATGTAGCATGAAATGTTAGAAGTAAATTATTTAGTTTATTTATGGACCTGAAGAAGCTTCATGGAGTTTAGCTCAAAAGAAAAACTACCATTAAAATAACAACTCACTGCTTAAATATAAAATAAACCTAACCACGAAAAAAGAAAGAGAAAATAAAAATTTTAGTGTTAGTTTATTATATATTAATATTTATAGCAAGAATAAAAAAAATGTAACATTCCTAAGCAAGATGAACGAATTCCAAGCTAACAAGTAAAAAGCCAAATAAAACAGTTACCCCCCCCCCCCCCCCCCCCCCCTCTTTTCAGTTGCCCAACTCCTGATCCTTATTACTATTGCCTATTGGTAACAATATCTATGCTAAATTTTAAAATCAGAAGACTAAGTAGCTGAATTTCATGTTATTCAACGGAATTTACATGAAAAAAAGAGATCGACGTAAAATGAAGAAATGGACTTCATGCTAGCCAACCAAAAGTAGGACTATCCTATTTTTGAGAAGTGAATGATGGCAAACGAACATATAACTAAAACCCTCTTCATCTAACAAAAGAGGTAAAACAGGCAAGTATAAAGTTCAATAATATTTACAATTCCAATATTTACCCTTACTTTTCAAGATAAACAATTTAGTGTTGTCAAGCACACTGTAGATCCTGAACTTACAGAATCATGGCTTGAAAACTATACTTTGATTTAAGAGTTAAAGTGCACAATTCTTTATTTGAATTTTGAAGCAATTAGGAACCACGTCAATACATATATGTACTGCAGCACCAGTGAATAAATATTACTGTGGACCTTTGATGAATTTGTTTCCAGAATATATATAGAAACAAAGCCATAGCATAAATTTCATGAAGGTCATGCAGGGAACTAAGCTCTTATAACTACATCAATCTAATAAAAACGGCTACAGAGCATAAAAAGAAGAAAGCACACCAGATGAAGAGATTGTTTGTGAATACGTTGCAAGGCATGTGTCCAACGCCTAATAATTTCTGCAACATCAACTGTGGGTTGGATTCTTCCACTTCTATCATCCGAACGAGCATGCATTTCATCCTTCACTTGCATATAGGATGAATCTAGATTATTCTTCATATTTTCTCTATTTACATTAACATATGACCCATCACTTGGTTCCTTGTCATCCAAATGTGCATCTGGAGAAGGAACCTGAGCACTCTGATCCATAGCTGCAAGCAACGAGGATCCTGAAATGCGATATCTGAAAAAAAATATCACTTGTGAAAATTGTATGATTATGTAGCATTCAAATTATCCAAATCAATAAAGTCACCTGTGCTCTCGATGAGCTATCAAGTCCTCAATCGGACCCGAAGCAAGAGCTTCATGCTGACCTATAAATAAGATAACGAAGAACAAATTTGATCAGAAGGGATCAGAATGAACAAGAATTTAGTAACAACATATGCAAAGGTCGTTGGACAGACTTGTAAACGGAAGGACTCGAATAAGCAAAGATAAAAGTTCTAGATCAGCAGAGAAACATGAAATGAGTGAGATATTAGCTATTGTTAGAGAAAGAAAAAAGTTTTTCAAGACAAAGGATCTTAAACTAGAAGCAACGAACCTACTCAACCATTATCCATTTCATTAGCAATCTAGTCAAGTGAATCAAGAATCAAGGACATCAGATAAGGTTCAAACAATGTCAAGGGTATTATTGAGATAATAAAATCTTGAAAAGGTTAACAGAGGATAATTCAATTTAATCTTTAAGGTAAATCTAGTATGTTTTGGACATAAGATTCATATTTCATAGCAAAATGTAATGGCCAAAAAGATCCGTATATAGCAGCAACCTGCAACTGTTGGTGCAATGCGACATTTCACTTAAAAATCAACCACAATACACAATCCAACATGAATAAAGTTGATGAGGAACCAGAAATATGGAATATGGCGAATTCAACTCACTTTTGCGAGCTAGTATAGACTCCCACAACCTAGTAGCTTTTGAAACTAAATGGGAATTCTGACTGGAGCTTGATACAAGATCATCCCACAATTCACCTTCCAACTTAACTTTGTTCCTCAAATCATGCAGTTTTTCCAGCTCTTGCTGCAGGTAAGCCTGGTATCCAGGTTTCAACAAAAAAAGTGAGTGAACACTGAACACTCAACTTCTATCAGCTTAAACTCTCAAAAAATTGCAAATCAGTTCCCCTTCACCTCTTCTGCACAAAGACCACGGAATTCAGCAGTCATTTCATGAGCCAGATTGGACCACATTGCCTGTCTTTGTACTGCTGTTTCAGCATTTTTGAGAAACCTCCTCCGTTCAAGAGCTATTCTGGCCTGTTCATAATGAAGTCAGATTACAATAACTGAAATTCCAGCAAACGTCATCTTCTTGGCAAAACAGAAACTTAAGTCAAAAGACCAACAATCTACATGAATTCTTTTCTCAAATACTTCCTAATGCATACAGCAATAAACAAATCTTAAGCAGTTCGCAATTTTGCATGAATATGATAAGCATCATTTACTTTTTATAGTGGCAATTCCATTGACAAACAGACGAAAAACAATATTGACATTTGTATCACAGAAGTCTTGGCATGCAATAGCATAAAACTAATACACCCAAAAAGACAAACTAAACCTTGGAAATTCAAGATAACTATCCTAGTTTGTTACTATTTGGACTAAATTGGTGAAAGATGATAAGCATGCGTATACCGTCAGCTACCATATCAGGATCTCACCTCTACCATCTACTCTTGACACACATACACCATAGTTGTTAAAGGCACGCCTCAAGTAAGGCTCAGGGTCCTACGCCTCGCCATACATTAGGCGAGGTAGCGTTCCTTAGGCTTGCGCCTCGGGTACACTTTTATTTTTCAAGGTTTTAGCTTACTTTAATATGTATTGTCCATCTATTTTTAAGAGCCTTAACAATAATTTAAGGATAGATATTCCTATTCAATTTCTATTAAGGCTAGATTAACTCAAGGCTAGATATTTTTAATGCAATATGTAAATTTTACATACATATGTACATCTAACGATTCTCTTAGTTCTTTTTCTGGTATTGTTATTGCATTTAACTACACCTTTCAAGAAATTTTTTTTGCAAATGTTGTGCGCCTAGCGTACCTCAGGCGCGTGCCTTTTTTGCGCCTCGCCTTGAGGCACGCCTAGCCCCCCTGGCGCCTGGTATAGCCTAGCGCCTTGACAACTACGACACACACCCAAACATATGAATGTATATATAGGGAGCCATGAAAGTTTTTGGGAAACCTCATTTAACATATTGATTGCTGTCACGTATGTGAGAAGAAAGAAGAAGAAAGTGGGGCAGATTTCACTGCAGGGAGGAGTTAGTTAATTTCAGTTATTCTGCAATTTAAATTAGTAGTTAATTTACTGTGGTTAAATAGTTATTTCCATGTATTTATTTACTGCATCTAGAAGAAGGATAGAATTGTCTTTATTTCCCTAAAATAGCTGTTAGTAGGTCATGTGCTGTTGTACTAGACAGTTTTCCTATTTTGGCAGCTAGTGGACAGGTGTCCAGGCAACCGTTAGCAAAATTACTATAAGAATTAGAGCTGTAACAGAGGAGAATCATCAATGAGAATATTCAGAACTTTTCTCCCTCATTTCTCTGTTCTTATCTATTATTTTCTACTCTCATCTCTCCCAATTTCTTCTATTTCTTTCCTACCCAGTCTATTCCCTCTCAAATTCCTCTATTTCTATTTTAGCAAGACAAGTCAGATTTAATACCTGACAAGTTGGTACCAGAGCTGTTCGTCCTCAGACCTGACCTTTCATGGTAAAGAAGGTTGCCAATCGAAAGAATATGGGAACCTTGGAAGAGCAGATCAAGTCACTAACAGAAAGGCTCAATACTAGGGATGAGAAAAATGCAGAAACCTTTGAAAAACTGGAAACTACTCAAGCCAGTTTTGAAAGGAATCTCAATGGAGTTAGAAGAGACTTGTATGACCTTAAACAGAGCCACTTGGATGCTGTAGATGGTCTCAGGCAGGAGCAGAAGGACTCCATGGCTAATCTAGCTCAAACCCTATCTCAATCCCTTACCCACAGTTTCACCCAAATGTTGCAAACCACCTTGCAGACACACCTGAATACCACCTCTCACTCTAATACCTCAACTCTCTCTATGACAAACCACCCAAATCACCCAAATCCCACAACTCCTCTTTCCTCGAACCAACCAGGATCTCTAGTGCTGCAGCACCCTATACCAGCTAGAGGGGTCCTTGGTAACTAACCTGAAACTAACCCAATCCCAGAAACTCGAAACCACAACCAGCCCTACCTAAACAAACTCCTGCCTAAGTGTGAGTTGCCATCCTTCAATGGAGAAGAGGTGCTAAATTGGACCAGCAAGTGCTCTAAGTACTTTCAGCTGTTTGAAGTCTTAGAGGAGAAAAAGGTGGAATTGGCAGGCTTGTATATGAATGGCAAGGCGGAAAGGTGGTTTAGAAATTGGATACCTCATCATCCTGGAATTTGTTGGGATGAGTTTAGAAGGGAAGTGGAAAAGAGGTTTCAGGAGATCGAAGTAGAGGATGTAGTAGAACAAATGAGCCAGCTTAGGCAGGGAACCACTGTGGTGGCCTACCTGGAGCAATTTGAAGAGATAAAATTAAGAATGGAAAGGGAGCATCCTGAAATGACCGAAGGGTATTACACCAAGTGTTTTATTGCTGGGCTTAAGCCAGAAATTCGAGCTGCTGTAAGGGCTTTAGAGCCTAATGATGTCTATGCTGCTATTAAGCAATCTAAGTTCCAAGAAACCCTCATGAAGAACATCCTGGAGGCTGTCAAACCAAAAACTCAGTTTAAACCTACCCTGACTACAAAACCATGGCCAAACACATACCCAAACACCAAACCCTCATCATCAAACCTTCTCAAACCTACTGAAGCCAAAACCACCCAAACACCAAACCCGAACTACCAAAAAAGGGCCCTAGGAGCATGCTGGAAATGCGGAGATAGGTACTTTCCTGGCCATCAATGCAAGAAACTAATGGCTATTGAAACCGAGGCAGAGATGGAGGAAGTAGAGTTACAACTGCCTGTGGAGGAAGGCACTACAGAACCTGAGATTGAGGCTGAGCAGGAGGAAATGCAGGTCTCTATTAATGCCTTGGAAGGGGGGATTTCTACTACAACTATGAAGCTTAAAGGTACTATTAACAAGAAACCCATTATGATCTTGATAGATAGTGGGAGTACCCATAGCTTTGTAGATGCTAAGCTAGCTAGGGAAGTTAAGTTGCCCTTAATTAACATTAAACCCACACCTGTTACAGTTGCGGATGGCAGACAATTGTCTGTGACTTCTAAGTGTAATGAATGTAGTTGGGTGATGCAGAACACTAGATTTTCATTCACTTTAAGAGTGCTGGAATTAGGTGACTATGATGTGATATTAGGAGTTGACTGGATGAGAAGCCACACTCCAGTTACTTTTGACTTTGAAGAGAACAGGCTATTAGTTCACAAGGAGGGAAAACAAGTGGATTTGAAAGGAATGAAGGAAGAGATGGCCCTGAAAATGATGTCAATTAAGTCTTTCAACAGGCTAGTAACTAAAGGGTGGAAAGGGGTGACTTCTAGGCTTTTTCTAATGGTATCCACTGCTGAAACACCAAATATAGCACAATCTCACCCTAGCCCTCTTAAAAATGCCTCCCTACAGCCTTTACTAGACAAATATAACCACTTGTTTCAAGCCCCAACTAAACTGCCACCTTACAGAACACATGACCACTCCATTCCACTCAAAAACACTTCGGACCCTATAAATGTAAGGCCCTACAGATACTCCCATCAACAGAAGAACGAAATAGAAAGACTAGTGGAGGAAATGCTTAGAGATGGAGTGATAAGGCCTAGTAATAGCCCATATGCCTCTCCAGTGTTGCTAGTTAAGAAGAAGGATGGAAGTTGGAGGTTTTGTGTTGATTTTAGAGAGCTAAACAAGGCTACTGTGAAGGACAAATTCCCAATCCCTATAATACAAGAGCTAATAGATGAATTGCAAGGGGCCACTCTATTTTCAAAAATTGATTTGAGAGCTGGATATCATCAGATAAGGATGAGAGAAGAGGACATATACAAGACTGCCTTTAGAACTCATTCGGGGCACTATGAATTCGTGGTGATGCCTTTCGGCTTAACCAATGCACCAGCTACTTTTCAGTCCTTAATGAATGCAATTTTTAAACCTCATTTAAGGAGGTTTGTCCTGGTCTTTTTTGATGATATATTGATATACAGCCCTACCTTAGAAAGTCATGAAAAGCACCTAGAGAGGGTCTTTCAGTTACTAGAGGAACACTGCTTAGTAGCTAAAATGTCAAAATGTGAGTTTGGGGCTGAGAAAATAGCTTATTTAGGGCATATTATTTCAAGAGAAGGGGTAGCTACAGATCCTGCTAAGGTTTCTGCTATGGTAAATTGGCCACTGCCTAAAACTCTTAAGGGATTGAGAGGATTCCTTGGGTTAACAGGGTACTATAGAAGATTTGTGAAAGGCTATGGTGAGATCAGCAAACCACTTACTGAATTATTGAAGAAGGATCAGTTTGTGTGGAATCCAACAGCTACAGCAGCTTTTAACCAACTAAAGCACCTCATGGCCCAAGCCCCTGTACTAGCCCTACCCAATTTCTCTCAACCTTTCACTATAGAATGTGATGCCAGTGGTTATGGCATAGGTGCTGTCCTAATGCAAAACCAACAGCCTATATGCTATTTGTCTAAAACCTTATGCCTTAGAAATCAAAATTCATCAGCCTACGAAAGAGAGCTGCTAGCTATTATTCAAGCTATCACTACATGGAGACCTTATTTGGAATCCAATCCATTTGTCATAAAAACAGACCATCAAAGCATCAAGTATCTATTGGAGCAAAGGTTGCATACTGCAATACAACATAAGGGCATTTCTAAGCTGTTGGGGCTAAGTTACACTATTCAGTATAAGAAGGGAGCTGACAATAGGGTGGCTGATGCATTGTCAAGACAACATGAAGAGGACAATGGGCAGTTGGCAGCTATAACAATGGTAGTTCCTACATGGATTGAAGAGATTCAGAGCTCTTATGATCAGGAATTATCCAAACTTCTACAGCAGCTCACCATCCAGCCAGATTCAGGGGGGCACTACACTTGCAATGGAGGAATACTCTAGTACAAGAAGAGGGTAGTCATTGGCAAGGAATCTGATCTACGAGAAAGAATAGTTCGGGTTTGCCATAATTCACCATTGGGAGGTCATTCTGGCATCCGAGGGACACTACACAAAGCTCAACAACAATTCTTTTGGCCAAAAATGCAAGAATTTGTTATTGAATGGATTGCAAGATGTGATACATGCTTGAGGTGCAAAGCTGATCACTCAGCCTACCCTGGTTTGCTTCAGCCTTTACCCCTGCCTAAGACAGCTTGGCAGGACATTGCCATGGACTTCATTGAAGGGCTTCCTAAATCAGGGGGGTGGGATTCAATCCTAGTGGTGGTGGATAGATTCACTAAGTCAGCACATTTTATTCCTCTCACTCACCCATATACTGCAGTAACAGTTGCTAAAGCCTTCCTCAAGGAGATCTTCAGGTTACATGGCATGCCAAGAACAATCGTGACAGATAGAGACAAAATATTTACTGGCATGTTCTGGAAAGAGTTAATGAAGTTAATGGGGGCCCAACTGCTTTTTAGTAGTGCATATCACCCTCAGACAGATGGGCAATCTGAGCGGTTGAACCAATGCTTAGAAGGGTATTTGCGAAGCATGTGTTTTCTAATACCTAAACAGTGGGCTCAATGGTTGTCATTAGCAGAGTATTGGTACAATTGCACCTACCACAGTGCAATCAAAATGACCCCATTCGAAGCCCTTTATGGCATCAAGCAACAATTACCAATATTGCCAACTCAATCCACAACTGTTGATGCAGTACAAGACATGCTACAGAAAAGGGAAGAAGTTAATTTGGCCTTGTCTGAAAACCTATCAACGGCTCAAAACAGAATGAAACAGTTTGCGGATAAGAAAAGAAGTGAGAGAGAATTCCAAGAGGGGGAATGGGTATACTTAAAACTACAGCCCTACAAGCAGCACTCAGTAGCAGTGAGAGGGTCACAGAAACTAGCAGCTAAGTTCTATGGTCCATTCAAAATTCTGGCCAGAATAGGGAAAGTAGCCTATAACTTCAATTACCAGCTACAGCAAGGGTACATCCCATTTTCCATGTTTCACTACTCAAGAAGAAGCCTAATTCTACTCAGATTCCCATCACCACTCTGCCTCCACTAGATGATGGCCTCATTCCCATCACACCTGCTCAAGTGCTCAACTCCAGACATGTTATGATCCAAGACAAGTCAGTTTACCAATTACTCATTCGATGGCAAGGTCTTCCTAGCATTGATGCCACTTGGGAAGATTTGGAATTTCTGAAAGGGCAGTTCCCAGAGTTCATTCATTCTTGGGGTCAAGAATGTGCAAAAGGGGGAGGAATTGCCACGTATGTGAGAAGAAAGAAGAAGAAAGTGGGGCAGATTTCACTGCAGGGAGGAGTTAGTTAATTTCAGTTATTCTGCAATTTAAATTAGTAGTTAATTTACTGTGGTTAAATAGTTATTTCCATGTATTTATTTACTGCATCTAGAAGAAGGATAGAATTGTCTTTATTTCCCTAAAATAGCTGTTAGTAGGTCATGTGCTGTTGTACTAGACAGTTTTCCTATTTTGGCAGCTAGTGGACAGGTGTCCAGGCAACCGTTAGCAAAATTGCTATAAGAATTAGAGCTGTAACAGAGGAGAATCATCAATGAGAATATTCAGAACTTTTCTCCCTCATTTCTCTGTTCTTATCTATTATTTTCTACTCTCATCTCTCCCAATTTCTTCTATTTCTTTCCTACCCAGTCTATTCCCTCTCAAATTCCTCTATTTCTATTTTAGCAAGACAAGTCAGATTTAATACCTGACAATTGCAAATGTGCAGCCCCAGTTAACACTGATTAGTATTTAAATTGTGGTTCAGTCAGTGAAATAACATCTTAGTAGTAACTTATCCTTTATTGGTGCTTTCCACATCCATATAGTTTCAAAATCATATTAATTGCCTGATATGTTTATTTTATTAGCTGTTCAAAATAATACAGAAAGCAACTTCCGGATACGGGATACCACAACAATGACGGGATTGATATCTGCCACTGTTATTTTATATACCTAAACCACACTACAGAATCAGTTTTACCTTTGTTACAGGAAGCAGGGTAGCTGCATGTTGAAAGGCTACATCGGTTAGTGAAGAAGGCAGGGGATTAGAAGCTGCATCAGCAGCAAATGTTCGTCTATGTACCTCTCGCAAGGCATGCAAAGACAATTGCCACAAAAGTTCAACAAATCTGCAGTCACATTAAAAAAAATCCAATAGATAAGTAAAAGACTGCACTTGAATGCAAAATTTTCAGGCACAAAACACTTGAAAAGTTGAATCATTTCAAACATTTATGTCACCATCATCTAATTCAAATATAATTACTAATACTCAAGTAGATCTTCTCAAGTGTAACCTAGTCATCGACCAAGTGTTTGTATTCTAAACCATAGCTTTCATCATGACATTTCACCAATGAACAATGTACCTATAGCTTCATCAATAGAAAACTAACACTATTTCGAGTAAATTTGCTTGAATGCTCCTTTCAACTGAAGCCAAACAAGATCCCTGAGACCCAGATATCCATTCTAGATTGCCTAATCTAGAAAACAACTCAATTTTCACAGTGCATAACTCATATTTCATTATGAAAACTAACACCCCTACAACAGTTGAACAGCCGTATGCATGGCAGGCCGGGCTAAGATATAAAGAATAATACATCATCACGTTTTCTTCCCCGAAAAAAAAAGATCATCAACTTTCAACCTCTTATAAATGGAAAAGATAAAGGAATCAATAAATAAAATGCTTTACCTTGGTCCACAACAAGTAGCAAGCGATGAAACCCTCGAATTACTCCTCGGAAGCGCCCCTTGAGATTCAAGCTCGCTAATAATGCCTTGGACAACCTATCCACCAAAAACGAATCCAACTCAAAACTCAAATGAATTCCCACTTCCGACAAACACAAACGTCTCAGAATCAACAGAAACAAAAAATTCAATCAAATCAAATCAATCCATAAAACCTTGACATACATACCTTACGAAAATCACGCGACTGTGCTGAATCAAAAATCGGCCACACCCTATCAAAATCCTATGAGATCGCAACATCAAAAACAGAAAAAACCAAATCAATTAGATTCTTCAACAAAAGAAACTCTCATAAAACTAACACATACGCATGTACAGGTCGATAAGGACATTATATATATACTTTAGCAGATTGAACAGGGCCACGAAGGGAGGAAAGGATGAAGTAGAGAAGCTGCTCGCCCAATTTAGGGTTGGAGTGGCGGAAATGCCCGACCCGGGGAGTACCGTTGGATGATCCGATCCCGATAATGTTCGGATCCATCCCTAAAAGCAAACAGTTGGTGTACATTGCGCTTTCCAACTCTATCTCCCTCTCCTTCTCTCTGTCCATCATCATCCAAAATTGAGCTCTTCTCTCTCTCCTTTCTGCTTTGAGTCTGGTTGGTTTTTGCTCCTTTTCTTTCTTGTTTCTTTATCGCGATTGAAATTTTTTTAAGGAAATGAAGGTCCTTCAAGAATGAGTTAATTCTGAAATGGATACGAAATGGATTGAATTTGTGAAATTTTAAAATGTGGAGGGCTTGATTTTCAATGGTTTGAAACATTGGGCCCAGATTGATGAAAGTTGAGAACTCGAAAGGAGTCCCATTTGAAATGGAGAGAGGGGAAGGGGGTGAAGCTAACGTGCGCCGATGAAATTGTTGCCGGCCAACTTCAAATCGTTTTAGTTGTCGTCATACGTTTTAATAATAATAAATTACTGAGGTTTGATTAGTTTAAAAATGTTTCTAATTTTATTCTGATGTGTTTTTCCATAATTTTGTATTAGTGTATTGAGTTAAATACACCTATACATAATTATTAGAAGGTGTTTTCATTTTTTTTATAAGGTTTGGCGCGGCTACGACTTAAATACTTTTTTTATCATGTTATATAGCTTAAATGCTATTTTGGTGTCTGATCTATTGAAATTATCTATTTGGTGTTGAAGGTATTGAATTTTTGCCTACTTAGTACCTAACACATTCAATTTTAATTAGGCAACTTAATGGATTATTATGGGTCGACAGTTCTATGTATGATCAACAAAATATATTCATATTCCAGATAATGTCATAGGCATTTCATATTTTTTATGTTGTTAGATGGATGCTTGATATACTAAAATTAAATAGGTCAGACACCAAATAAGCTGATGTTGAATACACCGGGTACCAAATACGCGAAAAGTGAATACATCATATATCAACTAGGCAATTTCAATAGGTTAGATACCAAAATGGCATTTGAGGTATAAAACATGATCCAAAAAGGTATTTAAGTTTTTGACTAAGCTTTTTTCAGCGGCTTTTCTGAAAAGCTCTATTTTCAAACTTTTTCAAAAAACAACCTATTTTATTTTGGAAAAAACAAATCAGACCATTACTAATTAATTCATATGAATGATCAAAACGTGTTGTTCAAAGCTAAAATATGTAGTTCTATTAAAACTTTATAAGAATCATTTATCTTAACCGTTACTTAAAAAATAATATTAAACTAGCCTTTAATCTAGTAGTGTCATATTAAAGAACAATTTAAATGTTTGATTTACTTTGTTTTCTACAGTCTTTAACTCTTGTTGCCTCTAATCCAAATTTTTTTACTGTGAGTCAAAATGCCAGCTCTAAATTGATGAAGTTGAAAATAAACTATTACACACTAATGCTTGATTAGTATTACAGTAAGATGAATATTCCAATAACAAAATATATATCTTATTGCACTTTTCCAATTAAATGCATTTTCAAACCAAATCATGCATGATATAGGAAATGTGCAATGAAAAAGCCCAACGGTTTTATCATAGACATTTTATTCTATTTTTCTTAGTCTGATGCATGACAAAATTTCGACCAATATAAATGAGTTACTCCCTCCATTTATAAAATATTATCCATTTAACCGAATCATTAAAATCAATGAAAATTTTATTACACAATCAAAATGACTAATTTATCCTTTACTAAATTCTCTTTCTTCTTAATTACTCACTTATAATTTTAACAATACATAATCTCTCTCATATTTAATACAAGGGCAAATTAGAGAAAAAATTGTACAAAATGCATTGATAATCTAAATTGACAATTAAAAAGAGAACTAATAAAATGGTTAAAGAGACAATAATTTCTAGATGGAGGGAGTATAAAAGATGTTATAGTACAAAATTAATTGCTGAACTAATTAGACATGGGCATGGCCGGATTGGGTTAAGTTTATGCTGGGCTCAATCGGGCCTAATTAAAAAATTAATAGTCTAAGTCCGGCCTAATTTATAAAAAAATAAAAGTTGGGCTAAGGTTAGACTTGGCCTTTATAAAATATTTAAAACTCAAGCTTTCAGACTTATCAATTGATATATATAATTAAAATTTTTTAATTTTCTTAATAAAAATATTATAATTAAATAATTTTAAATAAATTTCTAATATAAATCACAAATTTGAGTTTAGATGCTAAACTTTATAAGAATTTTTTAATTTTCAACGATTATTAGTGTTATAAATAATAAATAAATATATTTATTTAACATGATTATATTACTTCGGTTGGGCATACCAGACTTGAATTTTAGGGCTAAAATCAAGCTCATCTCATACTTTATTCGAGCCTTGTTGGGTTCGAACCGTGCCAAGCCGATTCTCCAATTAGTTTGTCCAAACCCGGACCATGAAAGGCGGGCATGAGCGGGCATCGCAGGTCGGAGGGTTAGTGCCCGGTCTAAGAATAAATCCAATCATTCCCTATTATCGGGCAATCCCTGAAACAGGGAATGAATATAGGGAATGGTTGAATCTAATCATTCCCTATATAGTATATCCCTAAAATAGAGTTCCCTATATATAGGGATTATATTGTAAGGAATCCTATTTTATGGGATGAATATTATATTATTATTATATTATTTTTTTACTTTTTATCTTTTTATTGTTTTATTGTTTTGTTGGTTGATTATAATATAAATGATGTAAAATAATTAATATAATAATAATTAAATATTATTATTTTTAGGGAATGTAATATGGGAGATGAAAATTAGGGAAGATCGTTGAAGCAAAAACAATATAGATACTTTAAAATATAGTTTAGGGGATAGAACATAAGGAATATGGTTGGACTTGCTTTGATACAAACACAGTATGTTGTTTTCGTTTTCTTAATAAGTATTGTCCAATGACATGTTTGTCTTGCTGTATAAGTAAGTTTAGTATGTTAGTGTTTGTTTTGTTTTGTCCAGTATTTTAACTTCGATAGTCGTTGGTTTGCTTTTACTATTTTTCGATTGTCTATGTTTTTCGGTATGCAAATCATACTGTAAAGTTCTTAGCTAAAGCAATTGATTCTTTAACACGTAGAGGGATTATTTTCACCTTTGATTATAGTTGTTATTATCTCTGATTTATTTGATAGACTATATTCTTTGGTAAAAGCACTTAAAGAAGAAATAAATTTGAATTTATGGGCGTTTGGTTGGGGGTTTCAGGAAAGGGAAAGGAAATCAAAATATTAAATTCCCTTTATTGTTGTTTGTTTGGACAATGGAATCAATTCATTACCCATTTTGGGTAATGAAATTACCCATTTTAAAGTCTTTCCTTTTTGCCCCACTCCACTAGATATTAACAATCCCTTTCTTTATCTTTCTGTAATACTATTAATTTATAATTAAATTATTATTATTATTATTATTATTATAAATATATCAGTGTTTTAAAAATCGGGCTAGGCGGGATTTTTCATAACACCACCGCGATTTTAGGTAGTCGGGCGGTCCTATGCGGTTGACCGATTTAGGCGGGGCTAGGCGGTCCAAGCCGGGGCTAGGCGGTCTTAGACGAGTCTTTTGTTTTAAAAATCGGTCTAGGCGGCGCCCAGGCGGGATTTTTCAGAACACAAATTGGAATACATGATTTAAATTTTTTTTATATTTTATATTATTATAATTTATTTTTTAACTGAATTTATATTTTTATATATTAAAAAATATTTAAAAAATAAAAATACAAATCCGCCTAGCTCCCGCCTAGGTTCCGCCTAGGCCCCGCTTAGGCATTTTGAACCCTCGACCGCCTGACTAGCGCCTAGCACTTTTTAAAACATTGAAATATATAAAATAATAATAATAAAATTATTATATATTAATTAAAAATATAATTAATAATAATAAAAAATGATATTATTATTCTATATAACCAATAATAATATATAAAAATAATTATTAATTATTTTTTATGTCTTGATAATATTGTTATAAAAAATATATAGTATTATTATTATTATTAAATAATAATATTTATTTAATAATAATAAGAATATATAATAATAATTATTATTATATTAATATTATTAAATAATATTTATTTAATAATTTTATTATATATTTAAGTAATAATAATAATATTAATACTATTACTATTTATTTAATAATAAATAATATTATTAAATATTAATAATATTATTTATTATTAAAAAATTTCAAATAATATTTATTTAATAATATTATTATTTATTAAATAATATATTAAATAATAATAAATATTATTATTTTAATAATACATATTATTAATATTAATATTATTTTATAATTATTATAATATAATATGAATATTAATTAATAATAATAATTAATAAATTATATTTTTATTTATTATAATTAATTAATTAATTAAAATTATATATAATAATTATTATTATAATATAATTAAATAATTAATTTTCCTTAATGCAAAAAATAATAAATAAAATTAAAAATAATTTCATTCATTTCTTAACCATACCAAATACATAAATTAATCAAAAAAAATTATATTCCTTTCCTTATCTTCCTCTTCCTTAATTTTCTTGATGTGAAAAAAAAAATCAAAATGTCAGTGAGGCACGCTGTTGGTAGGCCAAGTGAAAACGGCGTCAATTCTAACGGGAATATTTTATCAAAGCTCCAGAGAGCAAAGAGATCAGAAAGCCGTTAACATTTGCAGAATAAAAAACTGTAAGCATATGCACACTCAATAGTCTCTCTCTTTCCATTCCTTCAATTTGGGTATCTTCAATTGCCTGATGTTTGTTGATTTTTCTTCACCTTTGCCTCTCAAGAGAAGGAGACACACAACGACCGGTACCATGGAAGCTGAAGCAGCTAAGGTTTTTTCTTTTCTTTTATTTCTCTTCAAAGTTCCAACTTCTGTTCAATCATCAATTTTGAATCTTTATCGCCTTCGGTCGATCTAGGGTTTATTCTGGATTTTTTTCTGCGTTTGGGTGTCTGATTATCGGTTAATTTGGTGATTCTTGGTCTATGTCGGTTCGCATTCCCAAGCATGTCGTTTGATTTTAATAGGAATTATGAAGTTTTCTGTCTTGGTTTGGATCATTTATTAGTATGAAGTTCAGAAAATGAATTGAGCACTAGGGTTGGGATTTATATAAATCGCAAATTGTTGTTGCCCTATGCACATAATTGATGTGATGTATCTTCTACCGTACATAGTTTTTTAGTTGCCCAGTTAAAGTTCGTGGTCTCAAATAGCAATGCCTAATTGCCTATGCTTGTTAGTAGTTATCCATGAAAGTTTCATTTGTCTAATGTATTTGTTTTCTCTTCTAGAGTCAGCTGTTGATTTTTATGTATATAAGTTTTTCAGGCCAAGTTTGGTGCTGTCAAAGAAAAGTTTGGGCGTGATCTACGGGTCTTTGAAACAGCCGGGCTGTCTACATCAGCACATCAAGTGCCGAATGATGGTATGAACTATGAACTTCTTCAAGCACTAGATCATCACCAAGGCCAAAGCATGAACCTACACTAAATTGAACAATTTTTTATCCTTGAGAATCGATACACTAAATTGAACATTTTTTTATCCTTGAGAATTGATTTCTGTTTTCTTTTTTTTTTTAGAGGAGTCGGACGATTTCTACGAGTTCACTCCGAAGGACTATTATCGAATAATGGCAACAAAAAAGGAAGGTAAAACATAAATCTATCGTATCATATCAGTCACTGAAACAAGACTTAATCAAAACTAATCTTCTATTTTACTGTATTCATGGATTGACATTGTATTTCTTGCTTGAGCCATATGCACATACATAACAATCTTGTTCGTAGTATCTAATTCTATTACTTTATATACATCATAAAGGAAACTGGCCATACTTATTTTACTGACCTACCGATTATATTCAGATAAATATCTGAAAACAAGAAAAATTCGAGAAGCAGAAGCAGCAGCTCGCAAGTCGAGAATAACAAAGGTACATCAACGACTTAATATAACACACACACACTCATCCCATATGTTATGCTGGTTTTTAGGATCTAACCTTCCAAGTTGTCGTTGTATTCAGACTGTGATTAGGGTTCGTTTTCCAGACAATCATACATTGGAGTTGGCATTTAATCCGTCAGAAAAGATTCAGAGCTTAGTTGATCTTCTGAAGGAAGTGGTGGCACGACCAGAAATCCCGTTCTATATATGTAAGAACATAGACCTTGATTACATTTGTCAGTATGTGGTTTGTTTGTCTCTTTTGTAAGAACATAGACCTAGATTACATTTGTCAGTATGTGGTTTGTTTGTCTCTTTTGTACTGATATACGTTATAGCTTAAACCGAAGTAGTTTTCAACATGATACAGATACCACTCCTCCAAAAAAGCATATAAAAGACTTATCACAAGACTTTTTCTCAGCTGGCTTTGTTCCTGGTGCCATTGTTTACTTTTCATACGACATTCCACAAGGTTAGTTCATTCCTTGGATTCCATGAAATAATTAAATGCGACCCGAATTCTGATTTTTGGTTTCATATTAAGCTGACTTTTTTTGTTGTAGTAAATTTTTTTTTGTGGATTTTCAGTATCATAACACTCAACCGATATAATCTGAGTCTTATTACTGATTTATTTTTCAACTTTTAGGTTTAGTGCCATTGTTGTTGACTTGTTACTGGAAAAAATTGCAGGCCTTAGGCATAGTTAATGCATTTCGTTACTTTGCTGTGTGTATGACAAATTGGCAAGGCTTTTTAACTTGATTATTCGAGATCATGATTATAGTTAAGCTAATGTTTGTTTCCTTTTATATTCAGACATCATGGTAGTAATGAAACTAATGTGTGTCTCGTGCCATACACAGGAGATGCTGCAACTCTAAATTCTGGGCCGTTCCTCCGAGAAGAAATTATGTGTTTGAAAGGGTTGGATATGATCTCTGAGCTGATAGAATCTGTTCCAGCTGAACCAGAACCTGTACTACCAGCTCCTTCCCCTGTTCCTCAAGAACAACAGCCTGCTGAGAAAAAAGTCATCAAGCCGAAATGGCTCAAAATGTGATGTAATGAATGCTGTGAGGTAAGCACTGGTTGGTCTCTCCCCTGTCTTTGTTCTAATTCTTTTTTCTCCAGGTAACAAAATCGAAATCAGACTTGATTTTTTGTAGAACTCTATGGAAGTACATTGCTGAGTGACTCGAGTGAACTAGAGGAAAAGGAAACTGAAATGGTACAAGGTTGTAAGATAGGTGGAGAAGGTCAAGTGGAATTTCTTTTAATGACCAAGTGTTTTTGTTTAGTAATGCTAAAAAGTTATGTGAATAATGATATCTGCCTTTTTGCCTTTTGTTTTCCATAATCAAACAGTAGTTAAATTGTTTAGTCAGCCTTTTTAGTTTTTTTTTTTGCATGCTAAGGCTCTGTTCTTTTCGACTTATAAGTAGCAGTACTGAACTGAACTTATTTCAGTGTAAATTTATATGTATGCAGTACTGATAAGTACTGAATTAGACTGGACTGAATATAAGTTGAAAATAACTGGGCAAAAAACAACTATGAACCTAATTAACTACTTATGGTCGCCTGATTTCTTTGCTGCTGCTAGGTCATATTCTTTGTCAGTTTAATTCATTTTTATGTATGTAACTTAAAATACATATTTAATATCTTATGAGTTTACAATATACATTTTTGAGTGATTAAAATTGCAAATATGACAACTTACTTGTTAAAATAAAATAATTATAAGTTAAGTATAATGATAAAGATCTTTGATACAAGGGGAGAGAAAAAAACGAAAAAACCGAACCGAACCAAGAAACCGAACTGGCATGAACTGAACCGAAGTTATTCGGTTCGGTTTTCATGTTTTCCGCTATTTAGGCTTTCGGTTCGATTCAGTTTTTTTTAGACAAAAACTGAAGAAATCGAAAACCGAACTGATTTGATTTTTATTTCGTGTCAACTTATTTATTTTTTTAAAGCTTTTCTTTTCAAATTAACAATAATTTATTTGTGTTGAAAGATATTTACGTTGATTTTTAGCCATTTATATATTAAATTTATATTTAAGAAATAAAAAATTAATAAAAAAAATTATTTGATTTAAACCGAACCGAATCGAAAAATTCGGTTCGGTACTCGGTTCTTGATTATCGGTTCGGTTTGATTTTGAAACCGAACTGACATTTGTTCGCCCCATATTTTTTTTTTTGATAAAAAGGTAAACTTCAAAATGCTTCATTTCGTGTTGAGCTTGAATTGTATTTGTGTGCCACGAATTTGTTTAGTGAAAGATGGTTTTTGAAATTGGGAGTGATAAACAAGTTAGAATGTGAAAGATATTGAAAGGAGTGATTTTCTTTTGGGTAACATATTTTTGACTCTGAAGTCATTTCCCAACTACTAAGGTATGACACTACGATGAATCTGGACGTAGCCAATTGTGAACTTGCAGTTAGGTGGGGGTTCGGAAGAGGGAAAGCTAACAGCTGATTCCCAATTTTGTTTGTTATATTTGGTATTACTCTTGGCGTCTCCACAGATTTCTGTATTTACACGTATAGCCCTCATCCTTCTCCAATTTTGCATTTTATCCCCATAGATCTCGAATGTTATGCCGATATGTTTAATATCATTGAACATTCCTCATACTAAATTTAATTGCTATTAATTATGAAATTGATGAACAATTAAAATTTTAGATCGATATAAGGAAATTGAACTAATTTTGTCTTCGTGTATATATATATATGAGCTGGTAAGTGTTGATTGAGTTAGAAAAATAAAAGTTGTTTGAATTTGGATATTATAACACGAGTTATAATATCATAGTCCACCAAAATGTTACATTGAAATTAAATTAGTCAATATCCAATCTGGTGTCCGAAAATCACTCATATTTACTAAAATAATCATGTAATTTAAATTTGTTGAGAAAATTAAATTGAGTGTATTACCATATTTATTCATAAAGATGTTTGAAGTAGGTAAAAAATTAACTCAATGAAAAATCTACGGTTATCAGCAAATCAAAATATGAGTTTTAGTAATCACTTGCAATGGAAATTTTAGAAGTTTTATTCTCACCAAAACTAGGTAACAACACTCTTAAAAAAAACTTAAAAAAATGTATTTGATGTATACTTTAATTAAAACTCTCTTTTTAGCCAGATTAACTATCATTCTGGATATGATGCTAAAATAAAAAACCATGTTGCTACTAAATATAAATTTCCAAATTATAGATATTAATTTTATGTGGGATATAACTGAATCACAAAGAAATGAAATTGCAATATTTTGTGAAGATTGGGGTAGTAACTGAAATAAACTATAAAAGAAGGACAAAACAAATATATAGAGCAATTCGTCAGCTATACGGCGGCTGGTCATGGCAGTACTGTTCAAGACAGCAGTGTTTGGTGGGGGGGAAGAAATTACTCATGAAAAACCACTACAAATAGCGAGAATTCAATTATCCAATTATCCAATTTCCCTTGTTTTGCAATTAAACTAGCTTCACAACCTTCAGTTCCCACTGTAGTCCTCTCAGATTTTGATTCGGTATGATCTCGATTTTAAATATTAATTGTACTCAATTTCCTCTGCATGATGGTTTCTTTTCATTAAATTGAACTATCGTTTGAGCTCTTGGATCCGTTTGGTATTTCTCTTAAATTGCTTTGGATTCATGTTGTCTTTGCTAACAGATAAAAACTGAGGGAGGTCAATTGGAAATTTCCGTCTGAGTTTTCAAAAATGGGCTCCGGTCAGTGGTCTATGGAGAAGAGATCTAGTCTCAGAAGCGATTCATTTTCTAGAGAAGATGAGAATGTGCCGGAAACTGGATGCCTTTCTATTATTGTGCTTGGTGCCTCTGGCGATCTTGCCAAAAAGAAGACGTTCCCTGCTCTTTTTAATCTTTATCGTCAGGTATAGAGATGATGATTTGCGGTTTTAATAATCTCTCGCTCAGGCTCTTTGTTTTAATCCTAATTGATCATATAACGGATTAGAACCTTGAGTTGATCGGGAGATAATTGATTTCTACTTCTTGATGGTGATATTTGGGGGATTTTGCAGGGTTTTTTGCAGTCAAATGAAGTTCATATTTTTGGATATGCGAGGACTAAAATTTCTGACGAAGAACTCAGAAATCGTATTCGTGGGTAAAATATCTTGCCTTTTTATCTAGTCTTCTTTTCAATATGTATAACGCATGTGTATTTTCCACTTTACTAGATTGAAAAGGATGAAATCTGGCATTCTTTTCTGGGTAATCAATAATCATACATATTGGCTAAGAGAAGTTAGTTATCACTTATCATTGGTGTTCAATTTCTCTTATCAGCTTAAGAACTGATGATTTGAGTCTGTCTTTCACACTGTTGATATGGTAGGGGCAAAAGTAGTTTATGGCTATTTTCTTGGTTAGTTCACCTTGTAATTTGTTATTCATGCGTACTGCTTGTTGCACAGAATGATGGTGCTACACTTTTCAAAATCAATTATCATGTAAAAGAGTCATTGTCACCTCTCTTGTTGAACTGTGTACTTGAAATATACTATTATTTTGAAAGTGGATTGAATATTTAGAATGATTAGATTCATTTGCTGTGATCCACAATTGCAGATATCTTGAAAAAAATGATTCATCTGGGAAGTCAGAAGATGTTACTAAGTTCTTACAGTTGGTTCGTTCGACCCTTATCTGCATTGTTTTTCTGTTGCTTTCGTTACTTCCTCCTTGTGTTAATACTTTTTAATGTGCAGATCAAATATGTTTCCGGTTCTTATGACAAGGAGGAGGGCTTTCAGCTTTTAGACAGGGAAATTTCAGAGCATGAATCAGCCAAAAATAGTACGGAAGGATCATCTCGAAGACTATTTTATCTCGCACTTCCACCATCAGTTTATCCAATTGTCTGCAAGATGATCAAGAAATGTTGCATGAATAGATGTAAGTTTTATTGGTCTAGAATTGCTTTTGCAGCTAGCTGAATTTTTATTGTTATTCACTTTATAAAGGTCATATATTGAATTCATATCATTCAACATTTGTTGCTTTTGCCACGTGAGTGAAGAGATATGCAAAAAGAACGAATTTGTTTGTTGTGGTAAACTTGGTGGTATAAGAGCATACGTCTCAGATACATTTTGCATTGAGTTATACATGTTTCTGCACTCTACCTGCACGATTCAGATTTCAGACAGACAGCCAAAATCTAATGTAAACCACTATTTTAATTATTTTAAGTGGTTCAGACCACAGAGTTGATCTCATTCATCTAATTATTTATGTTGTATGCCATATTCTGTCTAAATGTTCAATCCATGTTTGACCATATGTTGTACTGACTAGTTAATGCAAAATTAATTTTCATATTGAGCTGAAAGCAATGATTGTAAAATGAATGAATAAATGTGACCAAACCATGCATGATAGCATCTTTTTTTTTGAAATCCCGAACAATACTTTTAGTCGTAATTCTACTGAATTCTTTATGTAATCTTATCCAGCTGACCTTGGTGGGTGGACTCGGATTGTTGTAGAAAAGCCTTTTGGCAAGGATCTGGAGTCTTCAGAACAACTTAGTGCTCAGATTGGGGAGTTGTTCGAGGAACCTCAGATTTACCGTATTGATCACTATTTGGGTAAAGAATTGGTGCAGAACATGGTAATATGTTTGGATAGGGGCTTAATAATTGCTGATTGTGGTTTGGTAATTGTGCTCAATTACCCTTTTGGTGCTTGAAATTTTCAGTTGGTTCTTCGATTTGCAAATCGCTTCTTTTTACCTCTTTGGAACCGTGACAATATTTCCAATGTACAGGTGAGAATATTTTATCCTGCCACTCTATCTTAAACCAGCCCCAAAGCATAGTCATCTCTTCTGGTGTTTTCTGGATATCTTATATGTATATATCCGTGCATGCATGTGTGTGTTTTTTTTGTTTAATTTATGTCTACTTTGGTCATGTATATTTGGCAGATTGTGTTCCGGGAGGATTTTGGAACTGAAGGTCGTGGTGGATATTTTGATGAATATGGGTATGTTTAAATGATTAGTTTCCATGTTCTCTATAAGCATGCTTTCTTAACCAAGGATCATTAATCTAATTTGTAACTAAACTTTATTATCTATTTTGTTTTTGGGGCCTTTTGTGTAGATCCTTATCTTTTATATGTTGCTGATATTTCCATAGGTCATTTATCCATGCAGTTGGTTATTGAAACAACATTGATATTATATTCGTTTCTTGCAGCATCATCCGTGATATTATTCAAAATCACTTATTGCAGGTAAAATACCAAATTTTCGTTGAATTATCATTTTTAACCTGTCTGTATTTGAACTTGAGCTTGATGGAATTATCACTTAGTTTATTTTATGTGTGTCTAATCTATGCGTTGCTTTTTCTGTATGAACTGCAGGTCCTTTGTCTAGTTGCAATGGAGAAACCTGTCTCTCTGAAACCCGAGCACATTCGAGATGAGAAAGTGAAGGTATGTATCTTTAGAATGAAAATTGTTGGAAAAAACTATGCGGATGACATTAATAATTTAATTTCCCAGCAGAAAGTGCTGATTACTAATTGCCAGGTTATTTACAGGTTCTTCAATCAGTACTTCCCATCAAAGATGAAGAAGTAGTTCTTGGACAATATGAAGGTTACAAGGATGACCCAACTGTTCCTAACCATTCAAACACCCCAACATTTGCAACTGTTGTCATGCACATTCATAATGAACGATGGGAAGGTAGGGTTTTCGGTTTATTTCAATTTACTATTTTGACATTAGCATATACATTTCAGATTGATGAAAGAAAATTTTATGTTTTTAGTTTGTTCTCCCACCTAACTAATTGGTGATTCATTTCTCAGGTGTCCCTTTCATACTAAAGGCAGGGAAAGCATTAAATTCGAGAAAGGCTGAGATACGTCTTCAATTTAAGGATGTTCCTGGTGATATATTCAAGTGTATGACTCTACAACTACAGAATTCCGCATTACCTATTTCAGCATTTTGATTAGAGCATGTTCCTTTTCTTTAGTGTTAATTTACTTGTTAATTGTGATGTAGGTAAAAAGCAAGGAAGAAATGAGTTAGTAATACGCCTACAACCAAAGGAAGCTGTTTACATGAAACTCACGGTAAGAACTGGTAGAGTGGCAGTTGTAAGCGAAGTATTTTGGCAAAAGGGACTTTTTGGTCCTTGTGGCATAACTCATTTTCCCATTTGTCCATCTGGTATTCATGTTATCCATTTGGTCCATGTGCTATGCAATTTGTTACCCTTTTAGCCCTGCATCATAGAATCTCTATTGATGTAACTGTGTATAATATCCACTAAAAGGACCAAAAAGGTATTAGGTTGCATAGCACAGAGACCAAAAACGTATAAGTATATACCAGAGAGACCAAATGGATAAATGCATTATACCACAAGGTCCAAAAAGGTGGTTTTGCCAAAGTATCTTGAATTTTCCAAAATTTGAACTGTGTCGCATGTGCAGGTGAAACAACCGGGACTGGAGATGTCAGTTGTCCAGAGTGAACTAGACTTGTCATACGGCCAACGTTATCAAGGGGTTACGATCCCCGAGGCTTATGAACGCCTAATTCTTGATACGTACGATTGTCGCCTTGTATTTATGCCACATTTCCTTTTCAAATATACATGAATGCTTTCGAGCTTAGCATGGTTGTTATATCACTGTACTGATAGAATTTAATTGAATTTTACAGAATCAGAGGCGACCAGCAGCATTTTGTTCGCCGAGATGAGTTGAAGGTAAAGTTTACTTCTCTTGGCCAAAAAAATAATCTTCAAATTCAGCATTAACACATAAAAATATAATCATATATCAGGCGGCATGGGAGATATTTACACCGCTTCTGCATAGAATCGACAATGGTGAAATGAAGCCAATCTCGTACAAACCAGGCAGCAGAGGTCCAGCAGAAGCCGATCAACTGCTGGAAAAAGCCGGTTATGTTCAGACACACGGTTATATCTGGATTCCACCTACACTGTAGAATGGAAGTAGCAAATAATAATCAAATCCTTTTCCACACAATAAGTTTGGATACCTGATCCTGTGATATTACCTTTTAATAGTTCTTGTAGACAGCCTTGTGTTTATAGTTTGTTGAGAGAACTCGGTTGTTTCTGGGTCTGATCAACTCCCACCCAGAATAAAAGTCTGTTAATGTTGGGGTGTGTATAATAAGTTTGTGGCAATAAAATGGAGTTCAGGTCATTAATTAACTCCATCATTGGAGCTATGTTATTCTTATCTCATAGTTCATGAGTTCAATATGATATTATTTGTCACAAATCTAAGGACGAATGCTAGAGCTGAATACAAGTAGAGAATGGTTGGTAAAAATCAGTCTGTATTAGCCTGTTATTAGTACTAATTACTGGAGATTAGTTATTGCATTAGGATATATAAGTCTTCATTTGCCTAAAGGCTGAGTCAGCCTTATGTTAGCTGTAGATTTCATTTAGTTTTGATATTTTGTTTTTACTGGACAGCTGTCCTATTTTCTGTTATAGCCACTCTATGGAGGACAAATGTATCGAAATGGATTATCAATGAAAATACAAACAAACTTATTCTCTCATAAATACTCTGCTCCTTCCCTAATTTCTCTCTACTTCTCTAAACCCTAAAATCTTCTATTTCTCTTCTACCTAGTCTATCTTCTCCCTCAACTTCCTCTACTTCTAAGTAACTAATCTCAATCAAATTCAATACGTGACATTAGTATCAGAGCGGTTTGATTCTCGGCAATGGCGTTTCGAGTTTTGCAAGTGAAGATCATCCAGTTGTTGTACCCAATCACCACAGATATCTTAAATCAATTTTTTCTCCAACACTTATGGGCTGTTGGAGAAAAATTTGATAGCTGTCTGAGCTTCTTTAATTGTGAAGTCAAGGATAACTGTTGCATCTCCACTTCAGGGTTAATTGGAACAACCTCTCTGTAATTACAGAGGTAAGGTTGCGTACACCCGACCCCCCTTACCCCGCTTGTGCGGGAGCCCTGTGAGGCATTGGGGTAATGTTGTTGTTGTTGTTGTTGTATGGGCTGTTGGAGAAGATTGAGCTGTTGCAACATTCTTCTGACTTTCAGATACAGATTCACTTCTATTCAGCTGCTAGTGCTATGACTGCCATGTTTGCTCTTCAAGAGCGTTGCATCTATGATGGTTGTTGCAGGATGCAAATCCAGTTCGCACCATAGGAGTATAAAGAGTGGGTTTCCTTTGAAAAACCATTAGGGAACCAAGAAATTAATTCTCCAGGAAAAATGATGGATGAATCTGGAGATATTATGGCTGAAGTGGTTATTTCTGAAACAGAGAAGGTGAAATCCACAAAAATTACAGTCAATCAGCCGGCGGTGGAAACTAAATCTGCTATGTTGAAGTGCGAAATAGACCCAGTGAAAATCGAAAAGGAAAATGAGCAGGAAATGAGGCTGAAAAAAGAAACAAACACAGTGGGTTTCGAACAGCTAATTGAGCAAGAAAGGAGGCTGAAATCGTCGATCAAAACAATGAGTTATAAGGAGCAACTTGAGCAAGTAGTGGGACTGAAAGGATTGAACGAAGAAAGAAGAAATTGCAGAGATGACTCACTCAATCAAAACTGGAGATGGAGAAAGAGACGCAAAAGGAGTGGTAAAGAAAAGAGGACGGCGGCTTATCACGGTCTTCTAAATTTTTACAAGAAAGGGATGAAATTATGGGTCCAATACTGGTTGCAGAAAAGAAAACGAAGAAGGGCTGAAAATTTTAATAAATTCAAGCCCAAATCTAAGCAGAAGAGCCCATGTGTCTTACCTACTTTCCACGGTGCCAAAAGAAGAAGATTCTCATACTCAAATTAACGATGGTGATGAAATTGGTAATGCAACCCTCTTTTCCACCTTTCATTTTTCCACCGCCAAACTCCACCAAAAAATCCGCCTCCTACAGTCCCAAGTCAACACTGAAGTTTTATCACATCACTATGATATCCTTTATCATTTATCGTCTCTTAAGCGTACTGATTACGCTCTCTCCATCGTTCAATCTGTCAAACACTCCTCTGAGCGAGTTGTAGCGATGAAAATTGTTTTATATGACCAGGATTACATGATAGATGATGGTATTCATATTTTCAGAACGAATTATGCCTTCCACATCAATATTTCTTCTACTGTGTCATTCACGGGTCTGAAATGCTTGGGTTTTACTTTCATTTTAGATAAACATCACAAGGAGATCAATAGGTTATTCCTTCAGTTCAATTTTAAGTATAAGCATTTGATTGATGTGTTACTCACTGAGGAAATTGACTTACATGTCTTCAATGGGTATTGGGAGGAGTGGTTAAAGATGAGGATGGCTGCAATGGCTAGAAATTTTCAATTTTCAGGTAGACCTATGCTCAATTTTCTAAGTACAGTAGTTGACAATGTCCCTTTGAAGAGTTTATTGTTGGTTCCAAATTGGGTATGGGAGTGTAAATGGAAAAAAGTAAGGAAGAAAGGTATTTTGATTCCATTGATGGTCCTGGCTAGTAATGATCCTTGTATTGAGGCATCAGCTCTCCAATCTTCCCGGGTGTTCAAAGCAAGTTCGAACCAACTAGAAGGGAAGGAATTACAACAAATGCCTTAGAAGGTATGCACCGAAACTTTAATAGTTAAAGAGTTTGGTAGCCCTCTGCCTCACTTATCAATTATGCTATCAGACTATGAAGTTTTCCTTGAAATTTCTATGGGTGAACACAAACTAAGTGTAAGGGGTGCTTATGCAAAATTACTTAGTATAATAGGCCGTATGGTTATGAATATCTATAATACAATAACCTTTCAGTGGCATAGGGAAATAATGCTCAAGTTGCTGCCACGGTAAGGGTTAGAGATGTGTCTGCTGCTAAGTTTTATAAGTGTTCTGATTCTTTACGGTTAGTCACTGAGAACTTCAAAGATTGGGCAAGGTTGCAGTATTGGTGTAGTTGTAGTTGTTGCCACCAGCAGAATCGCACTTGGGTAGCTTGCAAATGATACAAATTCCATCTCTTTATGTTCTTTTTTGTCTGAGAAGAGGCAAGATAATGATGATGGTGAAGGAAAATTTACTCCTAAGGTGCAGAATAATAAGGAAGAATCCAAATTGCTCATGGGAGAGATTAAAAAGGCCAAGCTACATGAGACATTTGTGCTTAATCAAGGAAGACTTCACTTTGTGTGGCAAATTTAGTTTACTATTTTCTTATATTCTTGGGGACAAGAATGTTCTCATGGGGAAGGTATTGTCACATATCTAAGGACGAATGCTAGAGCTGAATACAAGAAGAGAATGGTTGGTCAAAGTCAGTCTGTATTAGCCTATTATTAGTACTAATTACGGCAGATTAGTTATTGCATTAGGATATATAAGTCTTCATTTGCCTAAAGGTTGAGTCAGCCTTATGTTAGCTGTAGATTCCATTTAGTTTTGATATTTTGTTTTTACTGGACAACTGTCCTATTTTCTGTTATAGCCACTCTATATGTGGAGGACAAATGTATCGAAATGGATTATCAATGAAAATACAAACAAACTTATTCTCTCACAAATACTCTGCTACTTCCCTAATTTCTCTCTACTTCTCTAAACCCTAAATTCTTCTATTTCTCTTCTACCTAGTCTATCTTCTCCCTCAACTTCCTCTATTTCTAAGTAGCTAATCTCAATCAGATTCAATACGTGACATTAGTATCAGAGCGGTTTGATTCTCGGCAATGGCGTTTCGAGTTTTGCAAGTGAAGATCATCCAGTTGTTGTACCCAATCACCACAGATATCTTAAATCAATTTTTTCTCCTTATGGGCTGTTGGAGAAAAAAGTGATAGCTGTCTGAGCTTCTTTAATTGTGAAGTCAAGGATAGCTGTTGCATCTCCACTTCAGGGTTAATTGGAAACCACCTCTCTGTAATTACAGAGGTAAGGTTGCGTACACCCGACCCCCCTTACCACGCTTGTGCTGGAGCTCTGTAAGGCATTGGGGTAATGTTGTTGTTGTTGTTGTTGTTGTATGGGCTGTTGGAGAAGATTGAGTTGTTGCAACATTCTTCTGACTTTCAGATACCGATTCACTTCTATTCAACTGCTAGTGCTATGACTGCCATGTTTGCTCTTCAAGAGCGTTGCATCTATGATGGTTGTTGCAGGATGCAAATCCAGTTCGCACCATATGAGTATAAAGAGTGGGTTTCCTTTGAAAAACCATTAGGGAACCAAGAAATTAATTCTCCATGAAAAATGATGGATGAATCTAGAGATATTGTGGCTGAAGTGGTTATTTCTGAAACAGAGATGGTGAAATCCACAAAAATTATAGTCAATCAGCCGGCGGTGGAAACTAAATCTGCTATGCTGAAGTGCGAAATAGACCCAGGGAAAATCAAAAAGGAAAACGAGCAGGAAATGAGGCTGATAAAAGAAACAAACACAGTGGGTTTCGAACAGCTAATTGAGCAAGAAAGGAGGCTGAAATCGTCGATCAAAACAGTGAGTTATAAGGAGCAACTTGAGCAAGTAGTGGGACTGAAAGGATTGAACAAAGAAAGAAGAAATTGCAGAGATGGCTCACTCAATCGAAACTGGAGATGGAGAAAGAGACGCAGAAGGAGTAGTAAAGAAAAGAGGACGGCGGCTTATCACGTTCTTCTAAATTTTTACAAGAAAGGGATGAAATTAGGGGTCCAATACTGGTTGCAGAAAAGAAAACGAAGAAGGGCTGAAAATTTTAATAAATTCAAGCCCAAATCTAAGCAGAAGAGCCCGTGTGTCTTACCTGCTTTCCACGGTGCCAAAAGAACAAGATTCTCATCCTTAAATTAACGACGGTGATGAAATTGGTAATGCATCCCTCTTTTCCATCTTTCATTTTTCGACCGCCAAACTCCACAAAAAAATATGCCTCCTACAGTCCCAGGTCAGCACTGAAGTTTTATCTCATCACTATGATATCCTTTATCATTTATCGTCTCTTAAGCGTACTGATTACGCTCTCTCCACCGTTCAATCTGTCAAACACTCCTCTGAGTGAGTTTTAGCGATGAAAATTGTTTTATATGACCAGGATTACATGATAGATGATGGTATTCATATTTTCAGAACGAATTATGCCTTCGACATCAATATTTCTTCTACTGTGTCATTCACGGGTCTGAAATGGTTAGGTTTTACTTTAATTTTCGATAAACATCACTAGGAGATCAATAGGTTATTCCTTCAGTTCAATTTTAAGTATAAGCATTTGATTGATGTGTTACTCACTGAGGAAATTGACTTACATGTCTTCAATGGGTATTGGGAGGAGTGGTTGAAGATGGGGATGGCTGCAATGGCTAGAAATTTTCAATTTTCAGGCAGACCTATGCTAAATTTTCTAAGTACAGTAGTTGACAATGGCCCTTTGAAGAGTTTATTGTTGGTTCCAAATTGGGTATGGGAGTGTAAATGGAAAAAAGTAAGGAAGAAAGGTATTTTGATTCCATTGATGGTCCTGGCTAGTAATGATCCTTGTATTGAGGCATCAGCTCTCCAATCTTCCCGGGTGTTCAAAGCAAGTTCGAACCAACTAGAAGGGAAGGAATTGCAACAAATGCCTTAGAAGGTATGCACCGAAACTTTAATAGTTAAAAAGTTTGGTAGCCCTCTGCCTCATTTATCAATTATGCTATCAGACTATGGAGTTTTCCTTGAAATTTCTATCGGTGAACACAAACTAAGTGTAAGGGGTGCTTATGCAAAATTACTTAGTATAATTAGGCCATATGGTTATGAATATCTATAATACAATAACCTTCCAGTGGCATGGGGAAATAATGCTCAAGTTGCGGCCACGGTAAGGGTTAGAGATGTGTGTGCTGCTAAGTTTTATAATTGTTCTGATTCTTTACGGTTAGTCATTGAGAACTTCAAAGATTGGGCAAGGTTGCGGTATTGGTGTAGTTGTAGTTGTTGCCACCAGCAGAATCACACTTGGGCAGCTTGCAAATGATACAAATTCCATCTCTTTATGTTCTTTTTTGTCTGAGATGAGGCAAGATAATGATGATGGTGAAGGAAAATTTGCTCCTAAGGTGCAGAATAATAAGGAAGAATCCAAAATGCTCATGGGAGAGATTAAAAAGGCCAAGCTACATGAGACATTTGTGCTTAATCAAGGAAGACTTCACTTTATGTGGCAAATTCAGTTTACTATTTTCTTACATCCTTGGGGACATGAATGTTCTCATGGGGAAGGTATTGTCACAAATCTAAGGACGAATGCTAAGGCTGAATACAAGTAGAGAATGGTTGGTCAAAGTCAGCCTGTATTAGCCTGTTAGTATTACTAATTACTGCAGATTAGTTATTGCATTAGGATATATAAGTCTTCATTTGCCTAAAGGCTGAGTCAGCCTTATGTTAGCTGTAGATTCCATTTAGTTTTGATATTTTGTTTTTACTGGATAGCTGTCCTATTTTTTTGTTATAGCCACTCTATATATGAAGGGCAAATGTATCGAAATGGATTATCATTGAAAATAAACAAAACTATTCTCTCACAAATACTCTATTCCTTCCCTAGTTTCTCTCTACTTCTCTAAACCCTAAATTCTTCTATTTCTCTTCTACCTAATCTATCTTCTCCCTCAACTTCATCTATTTCTAAGCAACTAATCTCAATCAGATTCAATATCTGACATTATTATGTGAAAGTATGCATAATTTGGTGGTGAAGCATGATTTATTGTGAATAATTAAACAAATCTGCATATTTTCTAGTCTTTTATGACGACTTGGATGCTTCATTCTTTAAGTTCAGTTGTTAGGACATTAGATTATCATGATCCAAAGATTATCTAACATCACACATTCAAATTTGATATTTTTGCTTACTATTTCCGTTCTTTACAATATTTAATATAGTTTTCCTATCATATTCAAACCTTCAATTTTAAATTTTTATCATTGCATCTAGAAAGATAGAAAATTTAATACTGCATCTATTCTAAAATATTACTTTGTTCAGCTTTTCATTTTTATTATTGTTATATGTTATGTTATGTTACATAAGCATTTTTTTACCTTATTTTATGATTACAAGGGTGATTATATATATTTGGTGCTTTCTATGGTTACTTTATTTTTTATAAAGTACCTATTATTTTACATATTTTCACCATAGGACGAGTGATGGTTATTTTAATCCAATGATAAAAAAGGCAAAATAATAATTAAATAAAGTAACCATAAAACATGTCTATATTTACGAAATTGCAATTTATTAATTATAAAGAAAAAAGCGTCAAATAAATAATAAAAGACTAAGTGCATTTGATTTATTATTTATTGTTGGCTTGCTCACAATCTTTTACTTTGAAAACAACTTTTTCATAGACGCAAACCCAATGTTTCAAAAATCGTCTAGCACTAATCGGGGAACTATGATGTGTAAATTATAATTTAATACAAGTGATGCCTAGTTGGCATCTAGACAGTAATAACTCAATCAAATATTCGATAAAACCTATATTCGTAAAATCAAACTGCAACTAATAAAGTACTGCTAGGGTGGAGTTTTAGTGTGCAAACCACACAATTGTTGTTTTTTTGCTAAAATAAGCTAACACCACTCAAAAAGGTATAATTTTAAAAGATGAAAGTTATCTCACGTATATAAAAAAATAAATTACTTAAATCATAAATAATGTAGAATATTTAATATATCCCTCACGTTTAAATTATTTAAAACATAAAATTATCAATAAATAATACAATATTATAAACTAGCTCTCGTATCATGTGAAAGAATGGCTAAAACAACCACTCCTATCTTGAAACGGAGAGTTTGATGGGGTCAGCAGCGTAAGTTTTACCAATTCATTTTAATTAAATTAGTTTTCTGTTTTGTTTTTTGTTTTTTTATAAAGAATTAAATTAGTTATAAATGCCAAAATCAAGAATCCATCCCACAACGGCAGCTGAATAACATGATACAACACAAACCGTTGGATTATACACGAAAATCCCATCCAACGATCTAAAACGCCACACTCGGATTCTTTAGCCTAATTTTAACATCTCAAAGGCAGACCTGGATTCTCGTTTATGAAAGGGCTGAGGCAACACTGATTTCCCTTTCCTCCCTCTCCTCCTCTCTTTTAATTTTAGCCCTTTCTCTCTTCTCTTTATTGTCTGCATTACATCTCCGATTCGCCATTTCCTGCTTTAGATTCCCTTAAAAAACATTACATTTTAGCTAATTCTTTTGATTTAGCTAGGGTTTATAGAACAGTTGATTACTTCATGTTCTTGATTTTATATAACAGTTTTCGTAGTTGAAGTTTTCTGCAATTTAATATGATTTCGGAGAATTTTGATTTTGAAGATACATCGGAAGGATGTAGCAAAAATGTTTCTGATATTGCTGATTGTTTGCCTGTGGATCCCTTTGGTATAGATATGTCATCCTCTGTAACCACAACTGATTGCTTGCCCATGGATCCTTTCGGTATGGAAATAATGCCGACTGGGGTGGAAATCAGTTGCTTGCCCGTGGATCCTTTTGGTTTGGGGATAGATTCTAGAGATAGAGCAATCAAGGACTGGATTCAAGAATTTGATGAGGAATTTGAATCGAATTTCAGCAAATATGGAATTGATGAAGCTGAAAAGTATAGTGTTCGCGATGGGCTATTAGCGGGTCTGGATTTGTTTTTTAACAGTGCTAAGAAGCTTGAGGCAGAGAAGGGTGATTTGAGTCTTGATGCAATGCTGATTCAAAATCACAGAGCTAGGAGATTTGGTAGGTTTGATTACAAAGACAATACAAGTAATCTGGTTGTTAGGGATATGGAAGAAGAAGGGGGCAATCCTCATGATGGTTTGTTTTATGTTTTGAGTTATCTAGGAGTTGATGATCTTCTTGCTGTTGAAAGGGTCTGCAAGTCGCTGCGTGATGCAGTTAGAGGTGATCCTCTTTTGTGGAGGAGTATTCATGTAGATCATCCATTGAACTTGAAAATTACTGATGAAGCTCTTGTTGGGCTAACAAGTAGGGCTCAAGGCACTTTGCAATGCTCGAGTCTTGTGGAGTGCATTAAAATTACTGACAATGGATTGAAGCAAGTGCTGGATGGCAATCCAAGTTTAACAAAGGTCAGTACCCATTACTTGGTTTAGATTAGTTAGTACTTAGTAGTGACATTATTATCTGTTTTATGATGCTTACATTTTGATCAGGATTGGTCAGATACAGAAATAAAATAGCAGTTTTAAACGATATTATATTAATGGCCCATGTGTATTGTGATGTTGTTTGTCCGGTCATATGACATTTGATGTTCCTAATTGTCATAAAACTTCAACTTCTAATACCAATATTCTCAAACCAAATTTATGCCCTTGATCGTCACTATTACCAGAATCTGACCAGTTCTTTAATGGCAACACCACTGCCATGTAAGATTCTCTTGAAGCCGGATTAAAATTTTGATGTTTTAGTTACAGCTTCAGATATTAATAGCAGCTGAACCACCAATTTGAAAAGTTAGGTGGTGTAGAGCTGCAAATTGTATTTTTTCGTGATATTATATATGGAATGTCCCTTTATGTTAGCATTTTAAGCTTTGAAAGGGAACAGATACATACATAACATTGCCAGCATCTGAAAAACAGATTCACAATGCCACTTTGTTTTGGAAGTTAGAACATTTTACTTATTTCCTTCCTCACCCCATCTCAAGTGTCCATGTTTTGAAGTTACTCTATAAATTGTGAACTATTGTAAGCTGGTATAACAAAACCTATGACAATTTGATGTAATATAGGGTGTTAGCAGACAAATGAATAGCAAAAGATTTTGTAAATGTAAAGTATATGTTGGCAGTGATGCTAACCGCAAATTTACACTGTGGTTGCAGTTAGCTGTACCAGGCTGTGTGAGGCTCAGTATTGAAGGCATTTTGTCTAACATGAGAATTCTCAAGTCTTCAGGAATTCTAAAAACCAAGCAAATAATTTTCGGTAGGCTATTCTGTGTCACAAAGGAGCAGTTCGAAGAGTTTAAGTCCATACTTGATGCAGATGGCGATAGGCAACTTAAAGTCAGTCAACCGCGTTACTATCATTCGGGCCAGGTGTGTGTTTCTTTGGATGATAATCGAGCCATGGACATTGAGATGTGCCCTAAATGTGAAAAAGTGAAACCGGTGTATGATTGCCCATCAAAAAGTTGCCAAGAAAAAGATACAGCAACCGAGCTATGCAGGGCTTGCACGTTATGCATATCACGTTGCATTTATTGTGGGCGTTGCGTTGAGGATCCTAATTACGAGGAGACCTTCTGCTTAGATTTTCTTTGTTTAGGTTGTTTGAAGAGACGGTTGAGTTATGAAGAGAAGCCAACAGCAAAGAACACAATAGTAATTCAGAGGTAAGACAACAAAATACAAGATGGAAAAATTTACATGTCGAGATATTGGGTCCATCAAACTTGCCTTTGATATGCTTGCTCCTTTCAGAAGTATGTACACCAACTTGGGCTCTTTCCTTATCTGGCAATTGATTCCATAAATAACCATATGGGTGTGTTTGGAAACCCAAAATTTGAAGGAATTTAGTTGAATTCAATTCATTTTATATACAAAATTTACACCAACTCTATACAAAATGAATTGAATTCTTTCAAATTTTGGCTTTCCAAACACAGTATTAGTACCCAGGGAAATTTCATGCCCATAGCGGGTCCTGGTGTATTAACTCCGTGGTAGAGATAGGCGAGGCGAAACTCTGGAACCTTATATTGGTAATGCTATTCTTAGCTGTGTATGAGCTAAGTTTAGGAATACATGAACCTCTTTTTACAGTCAAGCGTGGTAGTCTGGTAGAAGGGGAATATACTATGGTTGCTTTGTGTACTGAAGTGTTATTGTGGTAAAGCTTATTTAGTGGTGCTTGGTTTTGATAGATGTTCAGCTTTATTGACCAACTTAACTGCTGTAACCTGTTAGTTGATGATCATGCAAGGTGTCGCCTTGGCGCCTATTGTCGATTTTGGATTCATTTCTTATTATTGTATATAAAATGATAAGGATCGAAAATTCTTGTTGTTCGAATGTGTGTGCTCGCATTATTTTGTTTCTCCAACACTGTGTTTGCAATTGTTTAATCCTAACTTGTTTTCGCATAAATTAGATTTAAATCTCATTGATGGTTGATTTTTTTGTAAGTTTGTCGATAATTCCATATTGCCGTTATTGAATGAATAGTTTTATATTCCGGAAATCATGTGATCTATTCTATTCTGTTAGAGCATCTCCAACCCAGCCTTAAAATAGGGTTGGAGATGCAGAATGGAGCTCCTTTGCCTCAAAAATAAGGGTTGCTCCGTATTTGGAGCAACACTGTTGCTCCTCCATTCATTTTTATATTTTTTTTACTTTTTACTTTTTCTTTTATATTTTATTTAATTGAATTAATATTTATTTGTTAGGTAGAGGGGAATAAAATAATAATATTTAGAGTTGGAGAATAAACACTGTAGCTACTTCAAATTATAAAATTTTAGAGAAAAATTGACGGGGAGGGTTGGAGATGCCCTTAGATGATTCTCATATTTCATCACTCTGTATCACAGTAGAAATTCTCAATATTATTGTACTATCTGTACAATTCCTTCTCCTTGCATAAGTTGCCATTATCAGCAACATTTAAACCAATTAAAGTAATTTTTGAAATGCTAATGTTTCAAATTTTCAATACCAAGGTAAAAGTGAGATTAGTTTTTTGGTATATGTACTCATGGTGGAAGTCTCAATTCTCAAGCCAACAGACATTTTACTTGCAACTAGAATGCCAGGGCTAAGTTTAGAGTTGTGTGAAAACATGCTTTGTGAAGAAAGCACAGTTTTGTCCTAAATACAATATTAGCCGTTGAAAAAAGAACAAATTTCTTAAGAACTAGCCGGACTTGATTTAATGCCCGTCCACCTTTAATTAGAGTTATAATTGACTTTGATTGATTTTATAACATATATTTTTCAGTAAAAAAAAGAAATATTCTTATAATCTAATAAAAAAAGAAATATTCCTATAAGTTGATAAAATGTTAAATACATTTTTAAAATGTGTTATATATCAATTATTTTTCTCATTTGAATATGAATCTTATAATTTATAATGCCAAAATGGCAAATAACGAAATTAAAAAAATAGAAAAAAAAGAATTTCGAAGTACGGACAATTGGGGAGTAACCAGAAATTTGACTGCCATCCTCCAGTCCAATTTTACTTCCCCGGATAATGACGGTGACGAATTATATACGGCGCCGTTTTTCGTTTTCTTTGAAGAAGGTGCACTTTCGTTTCAGATTGTTGTAGTCAATTGAGAATCGAACAACTGCAAACAGGAAGGAGGAAGAAAGGCTCGACAAAAACTTACGTCCATGGAGAACGGTGGAGTTCCAGATAACGCCAACGATAGTACTGCCTCTTCTTCTTTCTTCCTGCTTCCTTTTATTATCCTCTTGATTTTGCTTTTAATTTTCTACAGCTTATCAATCGCTTGTATTCATATTTTTTTTTTATCTTTTATTGAATACAGATTGCCCCGGTACTCAATCGGATTTAGCTGGGAAGTCCGATGCCTGTCAAGGATGCCCTAACCAGGAAGCTTGTGCTTCCGCGCCTAAAGGCCCCGATCCTGGTTTGTGGTTTCTCCCCATCTATTTTCTCTTCGTGCTTTTTTAGTACTTCTTCCTAATTCTTACAGCTTACTACGATTTCTAGTTTAAAGGAGGGCAAAATTTCATTAATTAATTGTGTATGTGTGTATGCTGCTTTGGTCTCCTAATAGTTGTGTGGATATATTGCTTTTCTATAAGCTTATTTCTGAGGTTTAGTACCATTATTGGATGTCTTTAGTGCATGAAATTCAGACTGTCTTTTAGTTTGTTTAAGCTTCAGATTTCATAAGTGTGGTATAGGTTTTTTTAGGGGATCGTACTTGGTGAATTTCTGGTTTGGACACTAGCAGCAGGAAAATAGACAGGTTGGAACCTCACATTGTAATATGCTTCTCATTGTCTTGCTTTAAACAAACGTGAGTGATAATTGTGCATGCTTCATTCACAGTTTTCATTTTCTGGGAAAACTTTATTCACTAAAAGTGGTTTGTAGTTCTGTGATGTAGCATTTCAGGACTGTCTGGATCATGAGAAACAATTGCTGACTGTTACGCATCGGAAGAGTGGGTATGAAACTATTAGGATGTGATTTCGAACCATTGCTTTAACAACTTCTGGAAAAAGTTTGGCCTTTTGCAAAATTTAGTCTTTTGCCTTTTAATAGACAACGTTGATTTCCTTGTCTAGTAAATGAAGCTTATGAAAATAACTGAAGTTGTGTTACAGTGTACACATTTGAAATAATTTTGGTGGTGGTGATACAATAATAAATAACCTATTAGATGCATTTCAATTTTTCAAGAAATGAAAGACATCTAATCATTCAAGTACGAGGTTATTAAGTGACTAGATTGGAAAAAAATGAATGGTAACATACTAACATGACATCTCTAATAGTTTTGCTTTCTTAAGTATACCTAGGGATATTGAATATGTATATGGAGATGGATTTATGATATATCCAATATGAAGTAAATTTGTAATGATGATTGTTTTTCTACATTTTCACTTAAAAAGTAGGTGCTCAATCACTCTCTGCTCATATAAAAACTACATACGGTTACTGCAGATTTGGTTGCAATTGCAGAACGTATGGCTACTGTGAAGCACAAGATATTGGTTTTATCAGGGAAAGGAGGAGTTGGCAAGAGCACATTCTCTGCCCAGCTTGCATTTGCATTAGCAGCTATGGACTTTCAGGTTGGTCTCCTAGACATTGATATATGTGGACCCAGCATTCCCAAGATGCTAGGCCTAGAAGGCCAAGACATTCACCAGAGCAATCTCGGTTGGTCTCCTGTCTACGTTGAGTCAAACCTTGGTGTCATGTCAATAGGTTTCATGCTCCCCAATCCTGACGAAGCTGTAATATGGAGAGGACCACGCAAAAACGGGCTCATCAAGCAATTCCTAAAAGATGTCTACTGGGGAGAACTCGATTTTCTAGTGGTCGATGCCCCACCAGGGACCTCCGATGAGCATATCTCAATCGTCCAATTCCTTCAGGCAACTGGAATAGACGGCGCAATCATTGTCACTACTCCACAACAAGTCTCGCTAATCGATGTGCGTAAAGAGGTAAGTTTTTGCAAGAAAGTTGGAGTAGAGGTTCTAGGAGTTGTTGAGAATATGAGTGGCTTGTGTCAACCGTTGATGGATTTCAAGTTCCTAAGGATGACCGAGACTGGTGTACAAGAAGATGTGACCGAAATGGTTTCAGAGTATTTAAAAGAGAAAGCGCCTGAAATGCTGAATGTGATGGCATATAGTGAAGTGTTCGACAGCAGTGGCGGTGGTGCGATGAAAATGTGCAGAGAGATGAATGTGCCTTTTCTTGGAAAGGTACCATTGGATCCACAGCTATGTAGGGCGGCTGAAGAAGGGAGGTCCTGCTTTGCTGATCAGAAGTGTGGAGTGAGTGCTCCTACTCTGAAGAATATAGTAGAGAAATTAACAGCTGCAAATGAGTGGAGTTAGATGCAGGATAGTGAAAGAAGGCGGTGTTATATGTCTCTGCCATTTATGGGGCTAAATGGTTCACATCTTCTGAATTAGTTGGTGGTTTTGTTGAGATTTTGTTTACAGTATAAATTTTTCAATGATTTGGTGAGTGTGGGTGTTGAGCCTAACCTTTAATTTATGTTCAGTTCTTGGAGATACTTGGGGGGATACGTATTTTTTATATTAAATTATTGTTAAATAATGAATCCAATGATTCCAGAAGTAAAATGATAATAATATCATAGACACTTTTCACTAGTTATGAACTCATGATTAGATGTGTTAATTCATTATAGATTGTGAATTTGTGATTCTTATCTGCTTTTTGTGATTTGGATTTGCTTTCATGTGTTTTTTGTTCCCAATCAGTCATTTATATGCATATTTCATACTTATTTTGTGGAAAAATGATTGAGATTTTTTTCAGAATTGTATCTGTAGTTTCTAGTTACTTTCACTCCTATTGTATCACTTAAGTATTGGATTAATGTTTGTGTTCATGTCTTTACTCTTGTATATACTAATGATATTGGTATGTAGTTTTAGTACACATTGGAGCAATATAAATGCTTGGTGATTGTTTGCCAACTTATAATTCATGCTTAAAGGTGGATGGATTTATTCTAGAGATTGAGGGCATGCTTGGTATTCCTCTTCAAGTTATGGTCTCAATACTTTACCTCAGAAACTTTTAATAAAACTACATTTTTTGGCTTTGAACAACACAGTTTAATCATTCGAACTAATTATTAAAGAACTATGTGATTTATTTATTTTAAAATAAAAAAACTTGAAAATATAATTTTTCTTGATAAACAGTTTAAAAAAAGCAGGCTCAAACTGCCTGAACTTTTGGTATTTTGAGTTTAACCACGTCAGACCAACAGAATCGATTGACCCGATATACAACTTAAAATAGCAAGAAGTAATAGCCGGAGAACAGTAACTCCAAGTTTTTACTTTTACCAATTCTAACAGTCACGTAGAGATCATGTGATCCCCGCCAATCTCCACTCTACAGCACAATTCTCGAGATCAACGGTCACTGCACTTCGACATCTCCGCTCACCCACCTCGCTTCCGTTTATCACGACGCTCCCTTAGCCCGTATCGCCTCTTCCCTCTCCCCCTCTCTCATATATAACCACCACTCCCCTTCCATTTCGTTCTGCTTCTTTCTTTTTCACCTCTTCACTCCAATCAACCTCCCACACAACAATGGCCAAGATTAAGATCGGCATCAACGGTACGCAACTCAATTTCCTTTCCGTTTCTGTTTCTCTAACCCTGTTTCTTTACCTAAATGTGATTGTTGATTTTGTATGTGACTGTTGTTCTAGGTTTCGGAAGGATCGGGCGTTTGGTTGCCAGAGTTGCGTTGCAGAGAGACGACGTGGAGCTTGTTGCTGTCAATGATCCTTTTATCTCCACTGAATACATGGTTCGTACTTGTTGATCTATGGATTTTCTTGTTCTTTAGTGTTGTTTTGATTCGATTTGGTTGTTTATTTTGTCGTTTGTAGACCTACATGTTTAAATACGATACCGTGCATGGACAATGGAAGCATCACGATATCAAGGTTAAAGATGAAAAGACTCTTCTCTTCGGCGATAAAACTGTCGCTGTTTTTGGCGTCAAGTACGAAGGATCTCTTGATTCTCTTCACTTAATTATAAACTGTGAACATTTGTATTTTTACTCATTGAATTTTTTGTGATCAGAAATCCAGAAGAGATTCCATGGGGAACAGCTGGTGCTGATTATGTGGTGGAATCAACTGGAGTCTTCACTGACAAGGACAAAGCTGCTGCACACTTGAAGGTCTGCATAATTTTCTCCAATATGTTTGGCCAGTCATTTTCATATAGTGTGTATGCATTCCGGTTATTGCAACATTGCTGTTTGAGTATATCATGAGATTTGTAAATTTTGTCCCCCAATATTCTCCAACATGAGATATGCTATTGACTTTGTTAGGCACAGTTTGATTCACTGTTTGCTCTTTCATTTCCAAATGACCGTAATTTTAAAAAAACTATGTGCTAAGCGCAACATTAAGATGGGAAAATGTCTAATTTATTTGTGGCGATGTAAGGAGACTGAAGTATGGATAGTGTACTCCACCTGTCAATGATAATCAAATCGCGGTAAACAATAACAGAAGCTATTAGTTTTTCTTTTCCATAAATTAATGTTTTCTTCTGATTTTGTTTCCTCGTTCTTTGGAATTTTTGTTATTTTGCCTATACAATATTAGTTCTGAAGGTCTTTTAATTCAATTTACTAAAAGCTAGTTATATCCTTAATTAAACTGTGCTGATACAGTAAGACCGTTCTGCTCACCTGGTTTTTGTTTTTATATTCCCTTCCTGATCTCAACCAGCCAATCTTTTCTTCCTGTTTTTAGTATTGTAATATCTTTAGAAGTCAGATTGAGATGAAAATTAAAAGTTTATGCATATGCTCAATAAGTCAATATACAAGAAAATTTACTTTTAATGAGTATTCAATGTAACCATTCTTTCTTGTTAATCATTCATATGAGAGAGTTTCCTTAGCTTTTTTCTGAATGATGCACTAGAATCAACTATATTCTTTGGAGGTACTTTCTGTGGGAGTAAAGTTAGACATGTGTTTTGATTTCTGATTATATGTCCTTAAAACGTTTGCTCCTAATTGAACGTAGTTTTACTTTTTCGGATTCTTATAGTATTTACTTTTCTGATTTAAGGGTGGTGCAAAGAAGGTTGTCATCTCTGCCCCCAGCAAGGATGCTCCCATGTTTGTTGTGGGTGTCAATGAGACGGAATACGAGTCCGACCTTGCTATTGTCTCAAATGCTAGCTGCACTACCAATTGTCTAGCACCTTTGGCTAAGGTACATCTTCATTTCTCTAATAAAAATTTGTGCTTGCATTGTTCAAAAGACAGTTTGAGTTATAATAAACACTCTCACCTTTGCAGGTTATCAATGACAAATTTGGTATTGCTGAGGGACTTATGACCACTGTCCACTCCATTACTGGTGGGTATTCTACAGACCATGCATACTGGTGTATGGAGTTTATATTTCTTTAAATCACATTTTGTCTTTATTCAGCCACACAAAAGACTGTTGATGGCCCATCAATGAAGGACTGGAGAGGTGGTAGAGCTGCTTCCTTCAATATCATTCCTAGCAGTACAGGGGCTGCTAAGGTACTAATTGACAGTCACCAATGCGTTTACTGTAGTCCTCTTCAGTTTGTTCTGGTTGTATATGCTATCGTTGTGTCTAGAAAATTATGTAAGCATGGATATCCAACTAATTATTTATATGTTCAGTGTCTTATAAGCATATTGTTTGTGTAGGCTGTGGGGAAAGTGCTTCCTGCCCTGAATGGAAAATTGACAGGAATGGCTTTCCGTGTTCCCACAGTTGATGTATCAGTGGTTGATCTTACTGTGAGACTTGAGAAGAAGGCCACATATGAAGAGATCAAAGCAGCTATAAAGTAAGGATCTAACAAATTTCACTCTTAGTTTGAACCATCCAGACTAGTAGCGCTTTTGTGCCATATTTTTATTACAAAGAAAAAACCAGCAGAGTTTATTTTACGATCTACACTCTGTGGCTTGCTACTTATTATAGCCTTTCATCTTGTTGTTATGCAGGGCAGAATCTGAGGGAGATTTGAAAGGAATTCTTGGTTACACTGAAGATGATGTTGTCTCGACTGACTTTGTGGGGGACAGCAGGTAAGAATTTTGATATATTTTGTTTTGAGACAAGTCTTATATGATATAGTTTCTTCCCCTTCCTATATTTGTGCCTTTTTTAAGTGTGTTCAGCTTCTGCTAAGGTTGTGGATGCTACTTTTGCAGGTCGAGCATCTTTGATGCTAAGGCAGGAATTGCATTGAATGACAGCTTCGTGAAACTTGTCTCTTGGTATGACAACGAATGGGGTTACAGGTAATACACTTTTGGAAAGCATTTTCCAGTTTTATTCATGCTAAGGTCATATTTTCACCTCACATTTGTGTCATCTGTGCTTTCTGTCTCTTCCCTGCAGCTCAAGGGTGATTGACTTGATCCGCCACATTGCTTCAGTGTAATGAGCATCCTTGCATTCAGGAAAAATCAGATGATGATATGTTTCATTCTTTCCGGCTTAGGAATTGCAGCTTAGTGAGAAAATGGAAGACTTGAACTGTGTTTTGGGAATAATTAAGCTTTGCAATGTGCTATTAGTCTTTGATTGTTCAAATACATTTTTGTGACACACCTGTAACATTCCCCTATTGATGTTTGCTACTCAATTAATGATGGAATATATTTTCCTACAAAATATGCAATGTATTTGCCACCTCTTGCAAAACAGATGAATTCATCTGTGAGCTGTGTTAGACCAAGAAATCGTCCAATTTTATTGATCTCACCCCTAGTCGCAGTACAACAAATTCCAAAACAGAAAAAAACAATGTGATCTAGCCAATGCCAAATAGAACCATACAATATTATTTCATTATGCAAGTTTGCCAGAGTATTATGAAATGGCAGACCATATAGTTCAATGTCGAGTTAAAACGCCTACCAACTCATACATTATAAGTAACATCCTCAAATCTAACACTCTGATTCTTAAACAGGCGCGTGTTTAGGCCCTGGACACCAAAATTAATCTAGTAGCATGTGATTACTCAGCAATTCAGAAATAATCACAGAGCCATGCTGCCATAAAAGTTCCCTGAAAAGAAGGAAAATTTATGTTACAACCAATGGTAGCTCAGAAATTGGCATGCACCCTTCAGGAGAAGAAAATAGTACCAGCAACTAATACAAGGAAAAACAGTCAGATGCACAGGTATACTACGACAGAAATAAATAATGCACTGACAAAGTCACAAGCCAAGCGGATTATCCAAAGAACATTTATGTTGACTGAGATGCATCTCTATCATGGAAAAACTACATGGTTTTTTTAATCTTTACCAATAACTAACATTTAGCAGACGAATATGGATGTCCCACATAACAACCTTGTCAAAGTGCACAAGCAGAGCGTCTATATGTTTCTCAGAATTTAGGTTCCAGATGAGGTTTGCAGTTGATGCAACAACGCAAACAAAATATAGATTAACTGGTAAAGAGAGATGGTACAGTTACAAGAATAGGGCAAAAGCCAATAAGGTACCTTTTATCCAAAAACAAACAATTTCCAAGACTCTTGGCAATAAATCACTAATCAGACCATTAATACTTCGACTCATAGTCATGGATTCAGTCTTCCCTTGATGTGCAGACTATATGCTATGGTCTTAGCAATTCGTTATTAACAGCAGCCATATGTGGTGGCCAATGTAGCTGTTTCTACTTAACAGTTTCACTTCATATGCAAAAAACAACACTACCAAGTCGAGGATAATGTATCAATTATTAACAGAAGTTATAACAGTGGCCCAGAAAATGTGCAGAGAGATGCCACCAAAGTTTTTTTACGGGCGCAAGGCGCCAGGGGGTCAGGCGCGCCGAGGGACGAGGTGCAAGGCGAGGCGTGCACCCGAGGGACTACAGGGAGCGCCTGAGGGACTAGAGGCGCATGCAGAAAAAGTGGAGTATTCTATTAATTACTAGTTACTAGTACCATACAGTATATCACACTCAGTTTGACTAACCATGACCACACTCAATCTAGCTATCCATAATCAAAATATTCTAAACGCAAAATCTAGATAATAAGATCAATCAAACTACAAAAGTTACCTAGTATTAGATTCTGGACTCCACAGATAAACTAAAACATAACTCGAACTTAATTCTATTCAAAATTATTAGCACATATTTCATATTCATTCTCATCATTTTCATATGTATCCTCCTCAAAGTGATCTTTTTCCACATCATCATTTAGAGAGATTGGAGCAATATTTTCAGTACCAGATACTACTACTTTATCATTTTCCCTTGCTCCTAGCACTATATGAAATGATGAAATTCTGATTTGAGTGGGATTGATATTTTTCCTTTTCGTTAAGAAAGTCTACTTGATGATATCGTATCTAATGAAATAGATATTGCTTTAGTCTTATTTAGCAGTTTATTACATTACAATGGTCCATATCAAATATGTGACACGATGCTAAAAAATATTTAAAACCCCTTCTTTATATATTGAGGAGCGCGCCTGATGAACTGTGCCTCGCCTTACCCTCTCCGAGGCGCTGGCTCTTGTGCCTCAAGTGCCTCGCGCCCATAACAACTATGATGCCAGCTAACGCCTATGGCAAACAGTAATAAACTGGCAGTGATTTTTATTTCATTTTCAAGCCCAAAATTCAAGCAGTATAAAACGGGCATATAGCATATTGCAATCCATCTCACGAATACAATTTCAGCAGCCAAATATCAACAGATAAGTGGAAGTGAAACATGTAGTCAAATTACCTGTTTAGCGACTTGGATTCAGTGCCAAGAGCATGTTGTTACCACCAGGAAGGTACGACACATTGGGTGTCTTAGCTAGCGTACTTGCAATTTCCCTTGCAGCCTCGATCCTCCTTAGCTCAATGAGTCCCATTCCAGCCTTCGAAGTTGCAGTGGAAATCAACTGGGCAGCTTCACTCTCACCTTCTGCCCTAATAATGGCAGCTCTCCTCTCCTGGTCAGCCTTCATGACAACGAATTTTGACCTTTCAGCCTCCTGCTGCGCCACCTGCTTCTGCTCCACAGCCCTCGAGAATTCGAGACCATAAGACAAGTGGGTGATAGCAACATCATCCAGAACAATGTTGAAGTCCTTTGCACGCTTGATGAGAGATTCCCGAACAAGAGCAGACACATGGGGACGCTCAGTCAAGAGCTGATCAGCATTAAATTGAGCAACTACAGCCTTCAAAACCTCATTGCCAATTGAGGGTAACACCTTCTCATCATACTCAAGACCAAGGTGCTGAAATATATAGGGTAGTTTCCCAACCTAGCTCAAGAAAAAAAAACAATTGCAATCAAATACTTCCAGAAGGAACACTCTTAGGTGGCGTTCGGTTTGCAGAATAGCTATTTCATGGAATATGAGAAAAATGAATGAAAAAGGGTTAAAAATGGTAGAGTTTTTGTCTAGAATCCGTCATCGGATGGAATAGCTATTCCTAGCTAATACACATCTCATGGAATAGCTATTCCTATTTAAAATGAAGGAATGAGATGTGTAATAGCTAGGAACAGCAATTACATCCGATGTCTGATTCTAAAACTCCGCCACGTTTAAACCCTTTTCATTCGTTTTTCTTCTACTCCAAGGGATAGCAATTCCATGAACCAAACGAGCCCTTAATATTATAAAAGCTGTGATTCTAAACAACAAATAACAGAGATTCATAATTATAACCTAACTATACAGCTAAACTGAATCGAATAAACAATGCCATCAATCGAAATTGCTGCAAGCAAATTACAAAAATGAACCGAATGAAAAAACGCAATTAATACCTAAAAAATAACAGTAGATTCCCCTAGCAAAGAATTAAACCACAAAATATAAATCTTCAGAAATCAAACAACAAGAAACACAAAACCACATTGCACATATAAAAAACAAGATTTAGAGAGACGAGATAATTACATCGGGACGAGAGAGAACACGGAGAGTGAGATTAACCATCTGAAGATCCTTAGTACCAGAGATGGAGGAGAAAGTGTGGGGCCGAGTACGGATATCAAAGATGAAAGGCTTCTGAAGCCATGGGATGAGGAAGTGTGTGCCTTCACCAATGGTAGTGTCGATGACTCCACGAAATCTATCGAATAGAACAGCGCGTTGGCCGCCGTCGACGGTGTAAAGAGAGGAGTTCAAAACGGTAACGGAAGCGCCCAATCCGAAGGCGGCGCGGGCGAGATTGGTGAGGAAGGAAACTGCCGCTTGACTGCTGCCCATGGCGTTGAGGTGATCTGGGAAGAGAAACAAGGTAATGAAATGGAGAGAAGGGTGTTAGGGTTTAGAGGGGGCGATGGGGTTTATGTTAGAACTTAAAAAGTTAAAAACAAGTCGTTTACTCATGCGTTCCACGGGATACCCAATTGCTTTATTATTGAAACACCAAACAAAACGTATTTTTTAATTTCCATATAATTGGATTTAACAAAATGTTATATGATCTATCAAATAATTAATAGAGAAAGTGCATTTTTTACAATGACTTTATTTTTAATAAAAAAATGTTATTTTACCATTTTATTAACATTGAATCAATATTTTGTTAAAATTACAAAGTTACTATACAGAGACTAGAAAATTAAACTGTTTTCTAGTTATTGTCATTGTTAAAGCCCAAAGAGATAAGAAAGAAAAAATTTTAATTTCATTATTTATTTATTATACTTTTATTATTATTTTACTTAAAATGTATTTTGATGGAGTGCGAACATATTTCTCAACCCAACTGTTGATCGTGCATTGTCAACTACTACACATGTGATTATTTTTAGGACACGTTCTCTTAGACTGTTGATTTTAGTTTATTAAGTTCATATTATTTTAGTTCATTTTAGTTCAATTAAGTTCATATTATTTTAGTTCATTTTAGTTCAGCTATGCGTAATTATAAATTTATACTAAAATTAAGTTCAGTTTAGCTCATTTCAATTCAATTCAATTCAGTCAACTTCAGTTTAGTTTAAAATTCAAAAGTTGAAAATAACATAACATTAGAGCAAGTCCAACCACATTCCCCATTTATCTATTTTTCAGGATTTACAGTATTTTTTACCCTAACCATCTTCCTTGCTTTTTATTCCCGGTATTACATTCCCACAAATAATAATATTTTGTTATTATTATATTAATTCATTTATATCATTTATATTCTAATCAACCAACAGAACAATTAGAAAAAAAATAAAAATAAATTATAATTTTAAATTCGTCCCCTAAAATAGGTTCCCTATATATAAGGATATACGGTATAGGGAACGGCTGGATTCAACCATTCCTTATATCCATTTTCTATTTTAGGGTATACTCTAAGATAGTGAATGGTTAGATTTGCTCTTAGAACGAGTCCAACCATATTCCATATTTTCCATTCCCAAACTCTATTTTACATGATCTATAGTATTTTTGCTTCAACAATCTGCTCTAATTTTCATCCCCTTTACTACATTCTCTAAAACTAATAATATTATATTATTATTATATTAGTTCTTTCAGATCAACTCTATTATAATCAATTAACAAAAGAATTAACAAGTAATAATTTAATGTGGTTCTATATATATACATAACACTATTTTAGGGATATATCATATAATAAATGGTTGAATTCAATCCCTTCCTACACCCATTTCCTATTTTAGATATATTCTAAAATAGGAAATGATTAAATTTAATTCATTTGAGATTATATGAACGAGCTAAGACAAAGTTTTAAACAAACAACAAATATATAAACTAAGAGTTGAAAAAGTTTTAAACAAACAACAAATATATAAACTAAGAGTTGAAAAAATAATCAACCCCTTAACCATTATCATCACTTACGTGTTTTTCTACCTTTGATTTTATTTTCATAATAAAATTATAACTATATTTAATCCTTATCGTTAAAAATTAAGTCACCTATAAAAATTATTGTAGAATTAGTGTCTCCTTTCTCTACTTGCTCTCTCAAAGAATTCATTACATTTGAGGAAGAAGAAAATCTTTCTCCTTCTTGATCTTAGTTTTTTTTTTTTTTTTGTTGATTTCTCTTTATTTTTGCTATCTTTTAAGAGTTTGGGTACTTTAAGTTTAGATATGGTATTAGTGTCCATTATTTATTAGATTTACTTTTTTTAACAACTTTTTAGCTAAAAATGATCTATCCCAACCCAAATGAGTGTTTGTGATGATCTACGGATCTCGATTTTCTATAACAATCTTTTTAGATATATTTATGTTGGAAAAAGACTGAAGATCATTAATAATGTGACTTATGCGAATCTCCAACTTTGGAGGTTCAACTTCTTAGTGGTTCAGATTTTAGAAGAATTTTTATTTTATGCTATTTTATTAGTATAGATTGCTATTTTCGATTAGTATGTTATTCTTTATGTAAAAGCTGTGCTTTTGTGGTATTTTAATATCCTATTGTGAGTTTATGACCGGTGTATTCCAGTTTTTAGTTGGGATATTATCCTCAATTCTTATGTTTGTATTCACTTATATTATTGTTTATTTGTTTGATGAATTACTTATATTATTGTTTGAATATTAATGCTTTTTACATTATAAAAAAAAACTCACCTTGTAATCTAATTCATACTTACCGGAAAAAACATTGGTAAAAACCTAGTCCCCATTTAACCCTTGCTGCCTGTCTTCGCCGCGTCCACCACAAGAGTCGAGTAGTCTCCGTTCGCAGCAGCAACACAATCTATCACCATCAAATATCGCAGGCATCAATTATCACCTGTCTATTTAAGTTTACAAATTCACCGCCACTCGCCGTTCGTAGATTTACCAGATCCTCGGTTAGTCTCTGTTTATTAACTCTTCGTTTCTCTTGGCAGGAAGTTCATGAATTTTCTGCCCCATTATTCTCTCGGTTCTATTTCACTTGTTATCGGCCGGATGAATTATTCTTCGTGGTTAATTTCAGAAATGGCGGGAATCGAGATTGCATTTTTACTGTTATAGGTCAACTTTTAGGATTAGTATTCGGTTTGCGAGGTAGATTGAATTTAGTTTAGTTTAGTTTGCAGATTAACAAGCTAGTTGGGAACATAGTCAATTTAATTTGAAATTCCTGAATTTATGATCTGCAACTTCTTAAAACTTAAAGCATTTATTCTCTGTTCTGTTCTGGTAAATATTGCTTCATGTTCTTATTAGATATTTGATTGCTTGTTGGGAAGTTACTTTCGTTTGATATAATTTATGATATTTCAATTTGCAAAGAAGTGGGATAAAGTTTGTAAGCTTCTAAATGATTTTTAATTTCCAGATATAAAATAACAATATGTCAACTGATCCATTTCAGCAATGCTTGATCAAATACTACGAATTATGTGTTTCTAATCTAACCCTATGTTTGGTTGATGGTTCACCGTGGTTCATTAAAGTACGGTACGGTACAGTATAATATAGTTTTTTAAAAATTCTTGTTTGGATAGATTGTATTGTACAATATGGTTTTGTTTATAAAAAAAATTAGTTTAATCGGAAGGAGAACCATGGAGAACCACAAAAAAAAACTAGACTTTCATGGTTCTCAAGACCTTGAAAATCCATGGAAAAACCATACCATGGAAAGAACAATGCAACCAGACAACTAATTATAATTTAGAACCATTCCATACCATGAAAGAACCATGATCTGAAAAATGAGCTTTTATTTGATTATGCCTATCATTTGCACAGGAAAGCTTAGAATTAAGGCAGTTCAAAATTTCACAAAAAAAACATTTTCTAGAATCCCCATATTTTCAGGCAGTTCATGTCGAAAGAAACCCTATAGATAATTTGTACCAGAAAGAAAATAAATTCCGATGTTAACTACCGTAAATGCACGAGTATTTACTTATCCAATAGTTGCTACTCCTAGTATTCAAAACTTATTTCCTGGTGTATAGCTGTTTAAATTTTCCTCTTACGGCCATTTGAAATCGGTATGTATTGTATTGCAGGAATTATGGCAATGCATCAGATTAAATCATTGAGTGGCATCATGACCACAAAGGATGCAATTACAATAGTTAGCCGACGGGCATTTGCTGCTCCAGCTGGCAAGGCAAAAAAAGGCAAAGGGGGATCAGGCGATGCTCCAAAGACTTCAACTCTGAGCAAAGAGGTTAAGTCTACTACTGTAGTTGGTGCCAATATTCTCAAGGAAGGAGCAGATCCAAAGGTCTTGCCAGATTCTGAATATCCCGATTGGCTATGGCATATTCTCGATAAACGTCCTGCATTAAGTGAACTAAGAAGGAAAAATGTCAAAACTCTCCCTTATGATGATCTTAAACGCTTTGTAAAGCTGGATACCCGTGCAAGAATCAAGGAAAATAATTCCATGAAGGCCAAGAATTGACTTAAAGCACTCTGTAAGGGACCTTGTGTCTTCTCTTCTTTTAGTACACTTTATTGTCTTATTCCTGGGATTCTTGTGATAAAGTTTCATTTACGAAATTATGAAATGGAATTCGAAAATTTTTCTGTTATAAGCGGTAGCAGGCATGGATTTATATTTTCGTTTACTACTGCTTATGTCTTTCTCTTTCCCCTTTTACCCTGTTTCGAATTGACAAAACACCATAGGTTTTGGGTGGAAGAGCAAATTTCCTTGGCTTAGTGATGTGGCTAACCCTACCATGGGGTTTCTTTGACAGTGATAGGGTTTTCCTTGATATTATATTACTATATTATGAAAAAAAATCAGACTACTTGATTGTTATCCATTTTTCATCTGTAATAAGGTTTGTCTTGGCATTCATTGAGGCGTATATGTCCCAACTTTTTTCCCCAAAGTATGTTGCTGGTCATGTGTTTTGTTTGATTAAAAGAAGAATCGCTTATAATAGGCTTTACCTTGGACTTTAATTATTAATATGATCATTTTATTGCTGTTTATCGTACTCAATTTACTGAATTAGTATGTTTTGTTTGTGTTGCCAACCCCATATCATGCCTAACATTAAGAAAAAATCTTATTTCTACTTACCCTGCCTGATGTCCTAAGAGACCACCGGGGGTAATCTGCAAGACAGAAAGGGCGTCAGACTGACCTGGCCGGGCGACCGGCGAGGCCACTCCGATGCCTAAGTAAGATACCGGAATGAGAGGAAATGGGTATGGAAATGAGTCTGTTACCTCGTAGTGAATGTGTATTGATGCTATATAGGGGATGCAATGATGGGTGAGATAACCGCCTGGTGACGTGGCGCAAGGGGAATGGAGACTGGCGTGTGCCGTGTAGTGAATGGGTTGAATGGGCTAGCTTAGGTAATGGGCTTTATGAAGCCCATTGTCTCTGATGATATCACTACTCAATGCGCTGAAAGAGAAATATAATGTTCAGGTTGCATTATGTTCTGAACTTTTTATCTTGTTGAATATGATTTTAATCACATCAACCAATTTGCTTGATATATTTTAGCGAACTTTAGAGAAGATTAAGGGGCCCTTCTTAGGAATCTTTTAGTTGATGGGTTACTGTCTCGTTGATCATAAATTGACTTATGATAGCTCATGCAATTAATTGAATTATTAAAGTTGGGGCCAAAGTTAGGACATTGCCATTGATCTTATTAGGTGCAAGGCACTTCCTCTTGCCCTCTCTACCCACCTTGACAATTGTAACCAGTACTCTTGTTCTAGATATTCATAGTGACATTAGTTAATGATGTGGCCCTTCATGTTATTGATCAGATATACAGTAAATTGCCATTTTTTTAAATATTACTTACTAGTTCTATTAGATAAACTTCTACTCGTAGGTATCATGAGAGGAGTTCACTGGTAAGGAAGCAACTATAGTGACACTTCTACTAATGGTTTGATTAAAGTTGCTGCTGTTGAAGTTCATGTGGGTAAATTGATGTGTGTGTATACCCTATTGTAAGTTTTCTCGTTAACATTAAGCTTTCGATGACCCTAGGATTAGATACCTCCAACCCCTAATTTTCTTTGTGTTTTTTTAATGAAAAATTTGCGCCATTATAACAACATTACACCAAAACCTAACAAGGCTCCCACACAAGTGGGGTAAGGGTGTCGGGTGTACGCAACCTTACCTCTGTAATTGCAGAGAGATTGTTTCCAATGACCCTAAAGTGGAATTGCAACAACTATCCGGGACTTTACAATAAAAGAAGCTCAGAACGTTAAATGAGCCATTTTGCTTTAGTCCATTATAATCTAAAACCAAAGAATGGTCAGTCTTTGGTCCCATCAAAATAATGGACATACTGGGCTTACAATAATAATAATAAAAAAATTACATCTCTCCCCACCCGTTTGTGGACTCGAACCTGTGATTCTAGGATCACAATTTTAAGGCTCAACCACTAAATCAAGCCTTTGCCGCTAATTTTTTTTGTGTTAAAAATAAGATAAATAAGATAAAAATATAGGTGAATATGTGAGAATGTACATAATGATCATAATTGCATCTTTATAATTAGGTGGTCCATTTATGTCCGTTTGATGCTATCTCTTTGGCTTGAGACATCATACCCGCCCCGGTTTGGGGCTTTTGTTTAATTGCATCCCTCCACTTTGATTTGTACAAGTCCCCTCAACTTGAGATAATTGCATCCAGAAGCCGAGTAAGAGTGTAACTAAGAGCCACCTTAATTTGGCAAAAGTGTACATGAGAGCGGCCTCATGCTAGCATAGTAACATTCATTTTTGTAGAGCAAATCATGCATTACGCGCGCACTTACATGTACTCCATGCTTGTGTAACGCACGGTTTGCTCCACAATTACAAATGTCAGCACGAGGCAGCTTCCAAGCATACTTTTGCCACAAGTCAAAGTTGAGGGATACAGTTGGCAAAAAGTGTCAAGTTGAGGGGGTAGCAGGTCAAACTTGAAAGTGACAGTTGGCCAAAAGTGTCAAAGTCGGGCAACTATGGATGTATCAGGCCTATCTTTTTCTTTCAAAACAAAACTGGAAAGGGGTGTATAGGATTGTACATGATCTACAATCGTCTTTCAATTGAGTTTGAATTTAATGGTATGTGGTCCTTGCAAATGTTTTGGACTTGAGGATTAATTGTATACTGAAGTACTGTGATGGAGAATGGCTACCAATTGCCTTTTATTTTATGAGAAGGTGGAAGTAAGAAAAAGACCATTGAATGGAACCCAAATAGAGAAAAGATAAAAAGTTGGCAATAAATGAATTATTGTGTTGAAAAGCAAGCAGGCAAAACCCACCCCACCCCACCCCTCTCTAGACTTTCTTTTAAAATGTTTCGTTCAAAAAGTTAAAGCTGAGTCCTCTCTCACATCACATGCCTGTTCTATGCTTTTCGGAACTTAATATCTCAGGTAGTGATTAAATTGGATTTGATTAGATTAGATTAGATTAGATTAGATTTAGGACTTGGTGATGCTGTTTCGATAAATTCAACTCACAAACTTTTTTTAAAACAACGTATTTTGGCATTGGATAAAATATTTTGACTTGTAATGTTAATTAAGTAGGGTTTGTTTGCTATTGATTTCGAAATGTCAAACTCAGTTGTAATAGGAAAAGCTTGAAAATAAATTTTTTGTTGGAAAACGGTCTTGAAAGGTAATCCCAAACTTCTACTATTAGGGTTTTCTAGCCCAACAGATTTTACTTCTGGTTAGAATTTGCAGTCAACTAAGAAAAGAATGCATTTTCTTACCCCCTTTTGGCATGTGCATTGTGACCACATGCTTGTGTTTTGAATTTTGATTGCAAATAAAGTGATTTGGGAAAGTGATTAGCTGCAGATTAGTGAGAATGTGTGTATCAAATTACAATAATTTAGTGAGAATGTGTGCTAAAAGGGGCATATGAGAGTAATAATTTATTGAGAATCTATGTAATAACAGGAAATATAATAATGTAATAAATACATTGGAATTAGTATTATACTGACATGTATTTTGCTAAGGGAGTTCTTAATGGAAAAAAATTTGTTGTCCCTAAATTGATTTTTTTTTCATATTCATTCATTCATTTTTGACATGTAACATATTTGTGAGAAAGAGAAACTAAAAAAGAATCAAATAATAATAAAAATAGACATATGATAACAATTGAATGAAGAACATGAAAGAAGACACCAAATCTGAATCCATTTTTCACCTTCAGTAGTTGATATTTATTTAATTTTGTAGTACCCATTTGGATGGTACATTTTTCTATTTCTCACTCTTAACACAAGTTTATTTTCAAACATGATTTTTTTTTGGGACAGATGACTCTGAATACTCATTTTATTATGTATGCAAGCGAGGTTAAATTTGTAACACCTTGGATCTTAGTTACTCACATGTTGAAATGTGTATTGAAAGATCCGTCCTTTGTACGATTTCTCACATCTCTAAATGAAGAAGAAAACAAAAACATCTGTACAATTTCATGTATAATTTATTAAGACCTAATGAATCAAATTAAGAAATTATAAGAATTGAAATACATATACATACTGATAGAGTAAAGGGTCATATTAAGAGACGATATTCTGAAACTTTTAACTACAAATATTTTGTTGGTAATTCAGAATTTTCTAATCGCTTGACTAAGGCTTTGTTTTCTTGAACTATAATTCAGACTACTTCAGTTCAGTTCAACTATGTGTAGTTATAAATTTATATTAAAATATGTTCAGTACAGTTCAATTCAGCCGACTTTAATTCAGTTCGGTTCAACTCTCAAAAGGGGAAAAGAACAGGGCCTAATATGACATATTGGATAAACTCCAATAAAAAATTCCAAGAAGAGTAACGATTCCGTTGAGGTAGGGTCATGCACCAGCCATGCCGGTGGTAATGCATTAATGGACGGCTACTGGGAATACGATTTTCATCAAATTGGCTCTTCTTTTGGCGGTTGCCTTTAGCATTTGTTATCTCTGCTGTACCCTAATCTTATGTAGTAAGGCCTTCACCTTCTTCTAACAAACAACAGAAATTTTGTTGATATTGTGTTCTTTTTTAAAAAGAAAGTTCTATTTTTAATTTTCTTGTATATATTTAAGTTTCTGACCCTCAATTTTACATGCATCAGCTAGTGAACATGATAGTATTATATGACATTTAAATGGTTGATAGTGGGTTTTTGTAATGGTAAAAAAGGCTTAATACATACCTAGCAACCTGAGCTTGACAACTTTTATCACTTGGCGCCTCCAACTAACAGATTTATTTACTAATCCCTTGAACTTGGCAGAAGTGTTCACTGCAGCCCCTCAATGGCATGTGTCACCTTCTGATTGGAGAGAGGAAAATAAAAAATTTATGTAAAAAGTCAAACTAATTACAAGGTGACAAGAGGCACTGAGGCGGCTGCAGTGAACACTTTTGCCAAGTTCAGAGGATGAAAATGACATCTGTAAGTTAGAGACGCCAAGTGATAAAAGCTAGTAAGTTGAAGAGTATGTATTAAGCCTAAAAAAATCATAAAAATGTGGACCTAATTTGAGGTGAGTTGAGTTATAGCCATCCAAATTAATGGTATGTACTTTAAATTATCACATGGTTTCATCTATACATGTTACATCATGCTAGATGGGTATATATTGATTTTTTTTTTCTTTCCGAATTTTAATGATGATTAATTTCAATGTGTATGTATCAGGGGACGTGCACTGTCTCGTAGCATAAAAGGAAATATTCAGGCATGTAGAATGATCTGATTCTGAGTAGATTATTGCACTAGTAAACTTTGATTATTGAACTAGTATAACTTTAATTATTCGGTCAACCAGCAATTTCTTTTCTATCACCGTCACTTATTTGTCCAGTGTTGCTTAAAAGCAACACTTTTACTCCTATTCATTATAAGTAATTCTTTTTTAGGTCATAAACGAGCCAGGTCGAGCTAAGTTTTGGCAATGTTCGTGTTCGATTCGTTTTATTTTTAAATGAATGCAAACACAAACTGAGCCGAACTTGAATTTGAGCATAAAATTTTATTTGTATTCAGCCCGTTTAAGTATTCATTTGTTCACGAGTTGTTCATGAAAAGTCCATTTATTTTATTCGTGAACAGTTCGTTAATTTATTCGCGAATAACGTTGCAATCCAATTTATAATTTAAAGTGTCCGATAAATTTGGGCTGAGTAATGTTATTTATATAATTGTTGTATTAGTTTAATTTTATCTAGCTATACTTTATTTTAAGTTATATAAAATTTTATTTTGATACGGAATAATAATGATCAAGCTAGTTCACGAACAATTATCGAATCAGTTCACGAGCTCATTCTCGAACATCTAATCGAGTTTGTTCACTAGTTAACCAGTCGAGCTTTGACTTGTTCAATTTCAGTTCATTTATAATTCAAGCCATAAAATCATATTCACGAATTATTCATTTATAAATTGAGTCGAGTTCTTATTGAACCGAACACTAAGCTTTTGGCTTATTTGGTTTACAACCCTATTCTTTTTTAAGCATAATTAGGAAACTCTTTAGATTAAGGTTTCCATATACCCATTAATTCCATATGCGGGGAAATATCAATTTGAGTCAACACATATTTATCCTAAAGTTTAAGAAAGCTAAAGATTATGTTAGCAGATAAAAGGCCGGCTTCAGAATCAGCCGATAGGATGTAAATTCAGACAGCCATGGACTTCCTGTTAAAATACATTGAAAGTGCTCTTCACCTGCTTAGAACTCCAGAATATAATTAGAACAAAGGTTTGAGTGTGATCCTGCAAAATAATCAAAGTCAAAGGATCGGGGCTTGTCCCTGGAGGAACCTCCGATGCTAAAGTCAGTGATTTGAGTATTGCAAGAGATGAGTAAAGAAAATAGTAGAGATGTGAGAGATTAGAAAAAATTACCCTTTTTTTTGTTAATAGCCTTCTTATTTATAAGCCTCCACACCACTATCTCACACTCGAGGCGACGAGACGGTTACACGAATGAGCTGTGGGTAGGATGTGAATGGAATCGAGGCGGTGTGCCGCGTAGCGTACGTTCGAGACGGTGCTGGGCATGCACCTCAAATATGTATATAGTTATCAGAAGTCCCTCCCTCAAGTGTCGGGAAAGTCTTTTAGGCTTCCGTCGGCTCAACATTGATGTCGCCTGGCAATTGTACTTCTTGTTACAGCTGCTTGGTCACCTCGTGTAGTGTGTCACACGGTAATGGGGTGCCACGTGTCCTCCCGGATCCTTCTTCAAGGAGATGGCTGTTTAAATTCGAAAAAAACCTCTATAATAACTGCCTTTTTTCAACAATTACCACTTTTCACTCAATCTTCTCTTTAGTGACGCTAGCATTTTCCGGCGAGGAACTTCCAGGATTTTTTCCGGCGCTTTCCATATTTCTTCACAACGGCAAGAGCTTTTCCTTTTGATCCCAATTACAAGTGAGTATCCTTTTTTTATCTAGCTCATACTTTTGTCCATGATTTGCCTGTAATTTTTGAACTCTTGTTTGTAATTGTGCTGTGAGGGATTTTTTCCTTTGCGATGAATTGTTCAATGCTTTTGAATTCGTTTGGAGTTTTGGGCCGTTCTGAGTATGCTCCAGCGCCTTGTTGCCCTTCGTTAGTGGGTTGTCATGTTTAGGGAGGAATTTATTTTGATTCTTTGAATAAGCAAGCTCAATGGTGTTGCTCTGTAGTGAGCTCTAGGTTTTTTTAGGGACTGACTTAGTATGGGTTGTCTTGGGGAGGTGACACTTTAGGTCGCCCACTAACTCAGTATTAACGCTGCGAGGCGATGCCCTTTGTTTCGAGCTTGCAGCTTGACTTCTTTTCATTTGTTCCTAGGATGAGCTTATCTAGTAGTTCAAGTGGCGATGCCCTTTTTACCGAAACATTAGGTCCTCTTATGAGGCTTAATCAGGATTTGGACTGTCTTCTAGCTCAGCCGATAACTATCGATAGATCTAACCAACATCCCTTTATTAGGACTAAGCGAAGGGCGTGTAGGAAAATGACTAACCACGAGGAATCCACTTCCAAGCAATGGACTCCAGTTAATTTTGATGATTCGAAAATCCGAGCCGTGGATGAATTTGACGGTGTGGACGGTCCGAGAAATTCTACCTGTAGTAATTCCAGAGATGAACAAGGGGGTCCCGCTTCACCATCACATCCGATCCCCAAACATAGGGGTAAGGCAGCGGTTGGTCCGAAGCGGGTAAGGACAAGCCGTGTCAAGGGCCATACGCCTCGAATTGAAAATATGTTTTCTATCTCTGATCGAGCCGACAGTTGTTTCGAGGCGCAAATGCATCGTTGGCAAATTGGGAAACCGTGTTTGCTCCCATCTCAAGACCAACGGGTCCATACTTCCCTAGATGGTTATTTTAGTATATATATGGCGCAAGTTTGGGTCGGTTTTACATACCTACTTCCGGAAGCAATAGCCAAGCTTTTGAGTGATTGGGGAGTATGCCTAGTGTTGGGAACTGATAGTCAATTTGAACATGCATAAGAGGCATGACGGAAATTCAAAATTTTGTCCATGTCCCAGGAACTCCTATTAGTTGCATATAAATTAAATAAAGCCTTAACTAAATAATTCTCTACCTAGGTTAGCATGCTAAAGGACTAGACATACCATAATTCTAAATTATATCATAGTATATTTATTTTATACTAAGCATGTTATAACTCTAAGTTATAACTTAAGCATAAAATAAACTAAGCATGTAAAAATAACCTAAGCACAATTATTAAGTCTAAAAACGCTTAAAGAAAAGACTTAATAATTAAAAGAGAAAGAAAAAGAACTTACCAGTTGAAGCGTGCTTTTGCAGGAACTTCTTGCACAAGCCTCCAGTCGTAGGATAGCCTCTATCAATATCCACACGAACCCCACCAACCAAAACCTCCCCAGGAGGAAGAACTAAGAAGCCTCGAGTAGTTGCTAGACCACTCTAGAAGCCTCACCCAAAAAATATAAACTAGCGGTGCCCGAATAAATTCAGGCTCCATAAAAATAACTTGCTCAAGTACCCGAGAGATTAATTATTTCGCTTAGGATTTATGCTTTGAGCTTGGTACGATTTGAAAGGAAAGGGGAAAGCCTATATATAGGCTTGGGGGAGCATTTTGCTCCCCCTTCTAAGCGATGTGGGATGGGAGTAATTACTCCCATCCTATATGCTCAGCGTGTCACACGCTGTGCACATGGCAAGGCAAAGCCCTTGTGGGCTTTGCCATACTTTTGGGCTGCTTACTTTTGGGCTGCGCATGCGCAGCCCATTTTTATGGGCTGCCGCGAGCAATGCCCAGCATTGCTTGCACACCTTTCGATATACTTCCGCGCACTCGAGTCTGTACAAAATATTTTTATACTCTCGGTCCAATTAAACTCGCCAATGCAAAATTCCCCCTTTTAATCCCTTTTCAATTATTTATTTTCTGACCCTAATAAATTAGTCATCATTCAAAATAAATTTCTTGGTCCAACCAAAATTGATCTAGTCAATTATAGTTTATTTATGACTCTAATTAATTAGTTACCGGTCAAAATAAATTCCTTGGTCTGTCCAAAATTGATCTAATCAATTTTAACCAATCAAATAATAATCCAATTATTATTTATGTTATATTTTGTAATAGAATAAATCTATTAGTTCTTTACTTAGTCCGATGAAGGTCCAATGTGTGTGACCTTATAGGATCCCGAAGTATTGAGCTGTTAAGGCTTAACCAACCCTTGTTCTAATGGAACCATTGGCTCGATGTTCTAGACCGTGAATAGAACTTGATTACCTTAAACGACTGTAGTACGCCTCTAGCAGGGGTCTACCATCCCCCATTACTCGGAACGTCATTTATGCTTATGACTTAATCCCGGTTAATGCAATAGTTATCCAATGCGATAAATTCCTTACATTCTTTAATATTAGTACCATCTGGTTTATTGGGTTCGGTTAAAGTGTTAACCCACTAATAGCAAGGTTGCTCCAAGCTATCCCAGTTATTTACTTATTACTGAAGTATATTGCCTTTTACCATAGTGTGTTTGACTAGAAACCATTTCTATCAAACACATACTCTGATCAGAGGTTTATGGCAATCATCACTTCAACAAGTGGCCAGGTACAACTCCTTAATATATCCGGAGCGATGAATTCTTTCCGACTACTCAGCCTACCAACGTGCTGTCATCACTATACCCGTAATCACCCGTAGCACCCTAAATTAATGAGTGCATAGCAATGACCCAAAGTATAGCAATAGTACCACACAAGGCAACTAGCATCTCAAGTATGAGGACATTCACAAAGCTTATTGCATGAAGATAAACACTAACACATTGATATTTATACCAAGTGTTTATCTTGCTGCGGTCTCCAATATATCTCCCAGATATATCCATGTGTCAAGCTTAAGGCACCACCTTCAGTCTTTAGGAGATTAACTGCTTGGACCCTTTCCAAGAAAGTTGACCACATGCTAGTCTTTCCGTTTCATCAATATCCTTTCTTGATGACACTGTGACTAGGGACAGTTTAGACATAATCATAATTGCACATGAAGTAGGTTCCACCAAATATAGTCCAACTATAATATCTCTGACTTCATGCTATGATATGTTAAGGACTTTTGTATACATACATCAATGAATATATTTTAACCAGCTATAATATATATATGTATAAAAACACATTGATATAAACAAAAGAACAAATGCCTTTATCGATTAAATAAATTATTCGTACTATTACATAATTAAGATATATCGCCCTAATTGCCTTAAGGGCATACATCATATCTAACACCTAGCTCAGATACATCCCAACTATTGGACGGACATTGCTGGTCACTATCACTTATGCTGAGGTCTGGATTTTGAATTTGATTCTCAATTCTTCCACCGCCTCACTTCTTTCAGATGGAAGGCGTCTGAAGACCATCTTCATTTTAGCCATAGGGATGGTTTTTACTATTTATTGGATAGGCCGCAATCCGTTCTCAATTTTAAACAGTTTTATTTTTACATCAAAATTGATCCAAGGTACCCTGTGTTCCCGACTCGATGGAGACGGGACATTCCTGAGGCGCTGCCTACGAAAGGGCTTAAGTCGGATGCTCGTGTGGACGTTTTAATAGATTGGTACAAGGGCGGTGGTCGTTAGCGACCATCGCTTAGGAGTACCTGAGTGATATCCAGGTCATCGGCTGGGATGGGCCAGACGTCGTTTATTATGAATGCGAAGTAAACATTCATGATGAGTTTACTGGTATTTTACGTTTGTGTTTTTTCTGGTAATAGGATGTCTTCCCTCACTCGCTAAACATCTAGCGAAAGGGGCGAAGAACTTGAGTAGGGAAAAAATCTAGAAAGTTTTAGAAGTGGTTGATTTGACTGGTGATGCAATTTTGAAGGGCCGAGGCGAAAAGGTAGGTGCGAAAAGACCTAGGAAGGAGGCTTCAGCTGGGGAAAAGATCGCCTCACCTGTCGAGACACTTTCCAAGAAGGGGCATGAGCTATGAGCATTTTCTTTTTGTATTTTAGTTAGTTGTCCTCTAAAATTGCTTTGATTATTCTTGTAGGGCTAAGGCCAATCCGTCTCGAGTCAGCACCAAGAGCCTATCGTCACTCCGTCTGCCATTACTACTGCCTTTCCTTCAGTGAGTTTCAGGGAAAATCTTATGGAGTTAGTAGGCCCTCAAAGGGGGATAATGAACCCCTAGCTTCAGATAGCACTTCAAAGCATGTTGCCTTTGCCTCGGGAGAGGAAGGGCTACAAAGAAGAGACGAGTGTGGTTGTGACTGGGATTATGGTCGACCGCGATTCAGAGGTATTTGTGCAACCTTCTTTTGCCCAAGTTTTGTTATAGTAAGGTGAATATAATTGTGTTTAACTTGCAGCTGATGTCTTAGTGCATCGAGATGCATCGTTGGAGCCAAAATCGTGCCCGTGTTAAGGCAGATCTTCAAGTGGTGAAAGCTAAGGTACAGACGGCCAAGGAGCTGAATGGGGCCAAGAAAAGGGAACCCGAGGTGGTGAAGGCTAGAGACGAGGCGGTGGCAGCTGCTGCCAAGCAAAGAGAGATTGAGGCGGCTCTAGTGGAGACAAGGCAGGAACTTGAGAACCTGTGTAAGGCTCACACCCAAATCCTTTCCTACAATACTGATTGAGGAAGGATTTGGTAGTGGCTAGAGAGAGGGTTGGCAAACTCAAGGCGGATGTAGCGGAGCGGGACATCGAGCTGGATGGCCTTGTGGAAAAAATGGTGAAGATAGGCCGCATTTTTGGACAACGGTTGCTTGAAGCTGTTCGTTAATATTAGTCTGAGCTTTCCGAGGAGATGGTGGGAAACATTGCTTATCCCACATTTGAGGAAGTCCCTGATAGCCCCCTTGGTGAACTCATGGATCCTTCTGCAGGGAATGAAGTTCTTCCGGCCGGTGAGACACATGTTGCGGGCTCATCTCAAAGGGTGCAAGAGAACCAGGATCCTCCGGCCCTTCAGACTAGATTTTTTTTCTTTTTGTTTTAGAGCCATGTAAGCTCCCGTACTCTGCACTTGTATTTTGAAATATATATACAAGTACCATATTTTTTGGCACCGACTTACTTTTATATCTGATGGATGTTTGTTTAATTAATTATTTGTATATAGCCTTTGTCTTTATATCTGATGGATGTGTGCTTGCTAACCCGCCTCAGGGGTTTTGATGTTTACTTAGATTTTATCTAAGTGTTGAACTTTTTACTGCTACACATGTTTCTATTACTTTCGTCTAAGTCATGTTAGCTTTGGGGGTGTTGTGACTGGAGCATAGCCATTTGAGGCGTCTAAATAGAGAGCATATATGAAGAAATGTTTGCTTTATTATTAAGAGTAAAGTACAAAAAGGATTACAAATCCAGTGCTTTTGTTAGTTGGAATTAAGCTTAGGGGGGGCCCAAGGAAAAAACCTAGTGTGAAAAAATCCAAGGGAAGGAAAAGAGTGTGGTCGCCTCATTCCCTAGCTTGTGGAGGCGTTGTAATATGGCCTCAAATTATAGATGTTCCAAGTTCTAGGCAGTTCCTTTCCATTGAGTTCACTGAGCCGGTATGTCGTTTTACCTAGAACTTCACATATCTTGTACGAGTCTTCCCAATTTGCTCTGATCTTGCCTCTGCCTTCCCGTGATTGCGAGGCGGCGGTGTCTTTTAAGACTAGCTCTCCTTCCTTGAGTTGGAGGAGTCAAACTCTTCTATCGTGATATCTGGCGATTTTTGCTTTGTAAGCAGCCATTTTGATGCAGGCTCATTCTCTTCTTTCCTCAAGGTTATCTAGGAGGTACCTCAGGTTTATGTCATTCTATTCCTCGGAGTAGTAGATGACTCTATCAGTTGGAGCTGTAATCTCTACCGGGATCATGGTTTCTATTTCGTGTACCAATGAGTATGGCGTTTCACCGGTTGGCCTGCATGGGGTAGTCCGATAGGCACAAAGCACACTTATGAGCTCGATTGGACAAGCGCCTTTCTTTCCAATTTCGAGTCATTTTTTCAGTCCTTCTCCAAGTGTTCTATTAGTGACCTCCGTTTGGCCATTCGCCTATAGGTGTGCCACAAAGGAAAAGTGGTTTTTTTATTTTCAGCCCTTGGTAAAATTCTAGAAACTTTTTAGATCTGAATTGAGTGCCATTTTCTGCCACTACCTTTCTAAGGACCCCAAATCTTGTGACAATGTTTTTCCAGACAAAATCAATAACCTTTTCAGGGGTGATAGTGTTTACAGCCACTGCCTTAACCCATTTAGTGAAATGATCAATTGCCACAATCATAAATTTTCTCTGACCACTAGCTTCTGGTATAGGTCTAGCTATGTCTATCCCCCATGTGGAAAAAGGCCAAGTGGTCATGAGGGGTCGTTGATTTGCTTGGGGAATATGCATCTTCCTAGCATGCACTTGGCAAGGGTGGCATTTCTGGACATAGTCTGTGGCGTCTGCTTCCATGGTTTCCTAGTAATAACCAGCGAGACTTGCCCGTCTGAGCAGAGTAGATGCGCCTAATAGGATCTATATATATCTTCATGTATTTCTTCGGGGATAATCTTGCCCTGAGACGGTGTTACAAATTTTTGCCAGGCGTCTGCATAGGATTTTTTGTACAGCTCATCTCCTTGAAGAGAGTATCTCATGGATATTTGCATGGTTTTGGAGGCGTCCTCTTCGCTATTAGGGAGCTTGCCTTCCCTGAGGTAGCTGATAATTTTTTACCGTCAATCGCCGCTCCCTTCGTTAACATACAAAACTTCTTTTTCTTTACAACTTGGGCTGGTTAGTACTTCATATAGGCAGCTTAATTTCTGGCTGTCACCTGGGCCAGTCGCGGCTTTTGCTAGAATATCCGCAGTCTTATTTTAGGTCTAGGGGATGTGTTCGACTTTCCATTCAGTTCCCTTCTTCTCCAGGTTTTCTATTAGGGCCTGCACCTTGTGTAGATACTCGAGGATGCTTCTTTCTTTGGTCTTAAAGTTTTGGTTGACTTGGTTGGACATGATCTGCGAGTTGCTTTGGATAATTACCCTATTAAGGGTGATCTCAGTCACCAGTTCTAGGCCCTTTATCATGGCCTCATATTCAGCGGCGTTGTTGGTTGCTGAGAAGGCCAGTTTAGCCACGTAGCTCAGTTGGATGCGAACAGGGCCCTCTATAATATTCTAACGGAGGCTCTTTCACTCGAGGAAGCTCCATCAACATATACAACCCATGGTTCTGCTTTGACCACTTATGTTGGATCAAGGCCTGCGAACTCTACCATGAAGTCGGCTAGAACCTATGCTTTTAGAGCTGTTCTTCCTTTGAATCTAATGTCAAATTCTCCTAACCTTATTACCCACTTTGCCATTTGGCCTGATGTCTCGGGTCGTTAAAGCACTTTCTTCAAGGGAAAGCTAGTTCTCACAATTATGGTGTGTGCCTGAAAGTAAGGTCTCAACCTTACAAATGCTGAAATTAAGCTCAAGGCTAGCTTTTTGATATTCGGGTTCCTTAGTTCGGCATTCTTTAGTACCTAGCTGGTGTAGTAAATGGGGTGTTGTTCATTCTCCTTTTCTTTTACCAAGACTTTCCCTACCGCTTCGTCGGTGGCGGCCAGGTAGACGTACAAGGGCTTACCATTCTTGGGACGGTTGAGAAGAGGAGGCGAGGATAAAAATTCCTTTAGATTTTTAAATGCTTGCTTGCATCACCTATTCCACTTAAAGGCTTTGTCTTGCTTGATTGCCTTATAGAAGGGAAGGCAACTTTTTTGTCGAGAAAGATATAAACTGTCCTAAGGCGTTTATGCAGCCATTGAGACGTTGTACTTCGTTGAGACTTCAAGGCGGCTTCATGTTAATTATGGCATCTATCTTTTTGGGGCTAGCTTCGATGCCTCTCTCAAAGATGAGGAATCCTAAGAACTTTCTGCTCTTGACCCAAAAGGTGCACTTTTCTGGGTTCAGCTTTAGTCGGTACTTTTGTAATATTTTGAAGGCTTTCTCGATATCTGCCGCATGGCTGGCTTCATCCTTGCTCTTGACAATCATATCATCCACATATACTTCTATATTTTCCCTTATTTGTCTTTTGAACATCTCATTCACGAGCCATTGGTAAGTGGCTGTCGCATTTTTTAGCCCAAACGACATCACTCTATAACAGTACGTTCTTTCATGCATGATAAAGGAGGTTTTCTCTTCGACCTGGGGGTCTATAGGGATCTGATGGCAGCCCACTTTAGCATATAGTAGTGAGTAGACAACGAATCCCGCTATTGAGTCTACGAGCTGACCTATGCTTGGCAAAGGATAGCAGTGTTTAGGGCATGCTTTGTTCAGATAAGTGAAGTCTACACACAATCGCTACGAGCCGTTAGGTTTCTTTACTAGTACTACATTTGCTAGCCACTCTGGATAATTCACTCTTCGGATGTGGCCCACATCAAGTAACTTCTTGATTTCTGCCTCGATTTCCTTCTGCCTATCCGGGGCGTGCTTCCGCTTCTTTTATTTTACTGGGGGAGCTGATGGGTCTACATTCAGTCTATGACATATAACTTCGGGGCAGACTCCTTCGATGACGTCTGAGGACCATGAGAAGGTGTGTTGTTGCTATCTTAATACACTTGCTATGGCCGCTTTTGCCTCCTCTCCCAGGCCTTTTGCTATTTTGACTGTTCTATTGAGCCCCATGGCAAGTACTTCCAGGTCTCCGACCGGTTTGGCTCTCTCTCGTTCCTCCGCCTTAATCGAGATATTTTCAGTTTGTAAAGAGGATAGGTATATCTTCTGAGCCACCTGTAGATTGCCTATCACCACCTCAGTTCCTTTCTTGGTTGGGATTTGCAGCGTTAGTATTTCATGGAGATGATGGCCTCTGACTCAACCAGGAAAGGTCGCCCTAAGATGATGTTGTAGACGACTGAGATATCCGCCACCGTGAACTCTACCTCTCCCCTCCATGTCAAATCCTTATCTCCGATTTCCATCCCGAGGGTAACATGTCCTATTGATGGGACACTTTTCTGGCCAAGTCCTATTAGCAGGTTGTAACCTGGCTTAGTTCTACTGTGGTGGACGTCGAGCTTTTGTAGTGCTGATTTGGCTATCAAGTTCACCGAGCTCCCTGTGTCAATTAGAACTCTTCGGACGACGTATCCCTCGGTTAAGGTTTTGATCACCAGAGGGTCGGCGCGGTCCTTCTTCACTAGTGAATGTCTTTGAAAGGCTTTGTAAACCTCTATCTCACGGCCCGTTAGGTCAACTACTTTGGGCTTCTTTTGAGCTGACTCAAATCCAAGTCCTCCGTCGATTACCATTACTACTCCCTTTGCTCTCTGAGACCTTCCTTGCCCGGTCTTGGAATCTTCTAGGGTAGCGTTCTTTTCTTCTCAAGTCACCCCCTTTACAAATTAGCTGAATTTTCCTACTCGGATCGAAGCATGCACTTCATCTGCCAACACCCGACACTCATTTGTATGGTGGCCCCTCACTCTGTGAAATTCACAATATTTATCTGAATCACGGCTCACTGTCTGACCCTCGGGGGTTCTTGGGAACCTCAGGTTTTTCTTCTCTCTAGTTTTCTTGATTTCGATTAATATCTGGCTGAGGGGGGTGTTTAGAGCCGGCCTACCGACATCAGCCCGTGGGGCACCTTCGTTACCGCCTCGTCGTCCGAGGCCACCATTTTCCTTTCTCGAGCGACGATCATCTCTTCGGTCCTCTGGCTTATCATCTTTTCTTTTTTTGGATCTGTTCATTCCGTCTACCTCAATCATACTTTTGGCCATTGCGATCATCTGAGTTGCATCTCTGGGCCTTCTCGTGATGATTTCTGTGTAGAGCATGTCGTTTCTCGTTCCTCTGATCAAGGCCTCCTTTGCGGTGCTGAAATCCAGGTTGTCAGTAACGATGCATACCTTATTAAAATGGTGGATATAGGACCTGAGAGATTCGTCCGATTCCTGCACAATCTCATGTAGCTGTCGGCTCACGTAAGATGCGCGTTGAACCTAGGAAGTGTTTGTAAAACATTTCGCTCAATTGATCCCATGAATTAACTGAGTTGGGTTTCAACTTAAGAAACCAGTATGTTGCCCGGCCGGTAAGCGTTTGCTCGAAGTAACAACATATGTAAGATTTTGGGGCGTATACCATCTCTATAGTGCTGTATGTGGACCACCGGATCATCCCTGCCGTCATACAGTTTAGATAAAATGGGGGCTATGAAATATGGGTTCAACTGGACACTTAAAATCTTCTTGGTGAATGGCGAGTGTCGTTTTTCCACCAGTGATTCTTGGTAGGGTACCGCCAAATCTTTGAGTTTAACTGCGCTAAGGCTCTGCCTGGGGCTTGAGAGAACGGGTTCACCCAAGCTGTCGGTGCTGCCCTATATGAGTAAGGCATTTGCATTCCCATATGCGGGCTTGCCATGTTGGCCCGGAAGTAAGGGTTACCGCCTGGTGAATTGAACGCCTGAAACATCGCCATCATCTGTGTCTACATCGCCGGATTGGAGGCGATACTCGTGGGTGGTATGGCCGCCATCTGCTGAGGATCCGTCACCGGCGGTGCTATTGGCGCAATCTCTGCGGTGGTCGTCGTTCGCCGGTTTTCGTCTGGTGGGAATAATTCTCGGGCCAAGCCTTGTCGGTTGGGTCCGTCGTTCGGGATTCCCTAGAGAGTGGCGCCAACCATGTTGTACTGCTCTTCAAATCCTGTTCTGAAGATGTGTTGTTGCTCCGGAGGGATGTTGTATTCCCTAAAAATTTTCAGCATATGATCTACAACATTTTGGGTGGGGGTGTCGCTGAAGATCCTCCGAGGCCTTTGGCTCCTTCGGGAGGGGTTTGGAGGGCGCTAGTATCTGAAGGGTGGTCGTCGTTGATTTCCACCATTTATGTTCGTAGGTAGACCAAAATTCTCGTACGGGTCAAGTAAATTTGGTTTATGCTCACCGCACCACTGAAAGTTCTATCTGGGAAGTGCTCTTCACGTGCTTAGAACTCCAAAATATAATTAGAACAAAGGTTTGAGTGTGATCCTGCAAAACAATCAAAGTCAAAGGATCGGGCCTTGTCCCCGTGGGAACCTCCTATGCTAAAGTCAGTGATCTGAATATTGCAAGAGATGAGTAAAGAAAATAGTAGAGATGTGGGAGAGTAGAAAGAATTACCCTTTTTTTTTTTTTCTGTTAATAGCCTTCTTATTTATAAGCCTCTTATTCCCCTCAGATCATGAGTCTTATCCTCTTTTCAAATGGGAGATGTGATCCATACTTTTAAGGGAGAATCAGTAAATGATTCTCCTTAACCGCTAGTTCCTAGTTTTTAGGAACAGTAACATTGATAATGGAGAACGGTATGCTTACTAGGTCAACTATGATCCGCACCACTATCTTGCACTCGAGGCGACGAGACGGTTACACGAATGAGTTGTGGGTAGGATGCGAATGGAATCGAGGCGGTGTGCCGCGTAGCGTACATTGGAGAGGGTGCTTGTCACGCGCCCCAAATATGTATGTAGTTATCGTACATGAACTGGGACTGGTTTATTTTTATTTTCAGAAAAAGAAAGCACAACAGATGAATATAATCAACTACTTGATTTGATTAAGACTAATGTATGTAATTAACTAATAACTATCATTCTTAACTTCCTACTTGGTAGCGTGTAACTAACAATGTCAAAACCAAATATAAAATTAATCAAACTAAACTATAATTAAAAAACAGTTGAAGATGTTCTTAAACCCAGTGTAAAGAAATCCTCCATATCTAAAAAGCAATAAGTTATAGCCTTGCTTTTTTATAATTACACCCACATCATATGTCCTCTGTAAAACCCATTGATTCAATCTCTCTCTCTATGAGAAAAAAAGCTGTAAAGACTCCCTTTTTTGTCTCCCATATATCACTATCATTGTTTTTGTTCAACAAATTACAAAAGAACCTCACTTTCTTACAATTAATCTAATTCCCTCCTGTGGGTCTAATCCTTATTTGTTTCCCCCTTACGAAAATTCCAAACTTTTGTATATTAAAAAATCAGTGTCCTGTTGTGTTGTGATTTTGGCCTTAATGGCTTCCTTTATATTTTTGTAATACTAATCCCACCATCAATTTTCACCTTTTTGAAAGAGTTTCTCTCTGTGTCGCCATTGTTCATGCTGTTGAAGCTTTGTTCAGTAATTTTCTTCACCCATGTGTGGATGCTTTAATTGCTTTCTTCAATATCTTTGTTCAGTGTCTTAATGAGCTTTTATGCAGGTGGTTCAGCTGCTTGAGTTAATTTCATTAATCGTTCTCCTCTGCTGCCTGTTGGGTACTTTTTTTAACTGTTTTTTAAATAGCCCTCCAAGTGTTTGACAAATTGCCGCAGTGAGTTGTTCTGAAGAATTTGATCAGATTTCACTGAAATTCCATTTCACATTGCATAATTTGCTTGCTTCTAGGTGCTATAATGCCTCCAACTTATTTCCCTCTTCGATGGGAGAGTACTGGAGATCAATGGTGGTATGCTTCCCCCATTGATTGGGCTGCTGCTAATGGCCATTTCGACTTAGTTCGAGAGCTCCTTCGAATTGACAGCAATCACCTTATCAAACTCACTTCTCTGAGACGAATTCGTCGCCTGGAGACAGTGTGGGACGACGAGGAACAGTTTGATGATGTGGCGAAATGTCGGTCTGATGTTGCAAGGAAACTTTTTCATGAGTGTGAATCCAAGAAAGCAAAGAACTCTCTTATCCAAGCTGGTTATGGTGGATGGCTAATTTACACTGCTGCTTCTGCTGGGGACTTGAGTTTTATACAGGAACTACTCGAAAGGAATCCTTTGCTTGTTTTCGGTGAAGGCGAATATGGTGTTACTGATATACTCTATGCTGCTGCTAGAAGTAAGAATTCTGAGGTCTTCAGGATTGTTTATGATTTTTGTGTATCGCCGAGGTTTTTGAGTCCTAAAGGTGGACACTTTGAGGAGCAAATTCCTTCTCTTTACAAGTGGGAGATGACTAATAGAGGTGTTCATGCTGCTGCTAGAGGTGGGAATTTGACCCTTTTACAGGAGCTTCTTTGTGATTGTACCGATGTTTTGGCTTACAGAGACAAGGAAGGCTCAACTATTCTACATGCTGCTGCTGCCAAAGGGCAGGTTGAGGTGAGATTATGAAATCAATCCCTATAATTGTCAACAATGAGCTAGATTTAATCATTTTTTAAAGTACCTTAAGTTTCTTTAGGTTTCATTGTGTTCATACACTGAGAATGAATAAATGTTAGATTTGAGAAGCTGGTTGAAATCATGGCCTTAGGCCTTGTTCTTTTCAACTTTTGAAAGCTGAACTGAACTGAAGTAAACTTAAATGGGTTGAGTTGAACTTAACTGTAGTGGACCGAGCTGCACTGAGTTGAGTTGAATTGAATCGAATCGTAGTCCAAGAGAACAGGGCCTTATTAGAAGCATATGACTCTCTGTTGATTGTTCTTGTTCAAGTTGTTGCATTCTTTCCTAGATCTTTTGATCAATGATCAGCTAGTAATGTAAATATCTAAACTGTGTCCAATTGTCGACTCTAGTGGGAATTTTGATTGTCTATTACGAGCCAGTTTGGGATTGCTTTCGCTGGTTGTTGTCCCGAAAAGCTTCATTTTCAAGCTTTCCCTATGACAACAAATTTTAGCAGAAATCAATAGCAAACATTATTTGTGCTCGTCTGCTATGTATTGAGAAAAATTCCTCATTTTATCAAAATTAATTATCTTGAACGTTAATAAATGCAATCCAATCCACTAGATTACTAACATTCATCTCAAATTGTGTTATGCTTTATGCAGATAGTTAAGTATCTTATTGCATCCTTTGACATTATCAAGGCCACGGACAATCAAGGCAATACAGCATTGCATATCGCGGCTAACAGGGGCCAATCATCTGTGGTTGAAGCTTTGCTCACATCATCTCCTTTATTAGTCTCATCCACTAACAATGCTGGCGAAACTTTTCTTCACATGGCTGTATCAGGATTACAGACTCCAGCATTTAAAAGATTGGACCGACAAATTGAGCTTATGAAACGGTTGATAAGCGGGAAAAACTTCAACATAGAAGAAATCATCAACGCCAAAAACAACGATGGACGAACCGCGCTCCATTCTGCTATAATCGGGAACGTCCATTCTGATCTCGTCCAGCTCCTAATGTCTGCTCGATCGATAGATGTGAATGTTCGTGATGCTGACGGAATGACTCCTCTCGATCTCCTTAAGCAAGTACCGAGTTATCCTTCATCAGATATACTAATCAGGCAGTTAATATCGGCTGGAGGAATATTCAGCTGCCATGATTATACTGCGAGACGAGCCATAGCCACGTGCTTGAAGATGCAAGGCAATGGAATCAGCCCTGGAACGTCGTTCAGAATCTCGGATGCTGAGATTTTCTTGTATACAGGCGTCGAGATTATTGCGTCCAATGTCAATGCTGGTTCGGCTGGTGAACGAACGAGTTCATTTTCAGCTGAAAATCTCGAGAATCGAAACTCAGGAACTCATAAGAAATCGAATTCTTTTGTGATTGCAGCGCAACAGCTGAAAAAAGCCCTGTATTGGCCCCGAATGAAAGGGAAAAAACCTGAGATGTTTAGAAAATCAGTGGATCAAGCCTCGGTGGAATCTTCATACTCGAAATGCAATAGTTCAGAGGAAACTCCAACCCCGCTTCGCCAGAGATTCACCAAGCCCTTAACAGTTCCTAACAACAAAAGAAGTTTAGCTGTAAGGAGCAATCAATCGAGTCCAACAGCGAAAAAGAAATTCGCTTCAGGGATAATGCACGGTGTAATGCAGGCAATCCCACAAATAACTGTTCCACACCGATCTCGCTCAAGTTCATTCTCGAAATCACCGATATCCTCTCCAATTCCACAGGAGAAACAAAAGGGTATTTTCATCGATAATGATATTGCTGGGCCGTCTTCATTCAGTCAATCGTTAGACTATAAAACCGCAGAAGTTGTGATTGAAAAAGACAGTTCTATGAATAAGAGGTTAAGGAGGCAGTATTTCTGTTTTGGTGGGTCCAGCTTGTCTGTGAGAAATCCAGTCAGCAGGCCACGTCAGAGCCATAGTTCGAATCCTTCAGTTATCTCAGTTGCTTGATCAATTCGAAGCCGAGAGCTAAGAGCTTGTAGTAAGTAATTAAGGGTATGCAAACTCTGCAACCCAGAACCTAGATGAACTAGTCTCAAAGACTCTTTTTAACAATCAGTAGTAAGCAACTTATGTTACTGTTGTTGGTTCGTTGTTTTCAGTTTTCTAGGATGTTTTCATGTTGCGAGTAAGCCATGTAATGCTATGTAAAATAACTCTCTATGAGACTATGACGCTATCAAGTAATATATCTACGTTTATCTTGTACAAATCAGAGAGGCAATTGATGAACTAAAATAAAGAAACTGAAAATGGGGCCATAATGAACAAGAGATCGACAATCCGAAATCAATGAACATAGAAACGATTAAAACTTAAAAGCACAGTTCAAAGCTTACCGGAGTCGGAATGACAAGGCACCTAGGACGTCGGTGATGTTGGCAAAGAAAGAACTGAAATGGAAAAAAAGGTTGACGGCCAAATTTGGGGGTATTAGTGCAAGTGCAGCTAATGATTATTTTCAACCATAACGAATATAAATTATTATTTATTTTTATTTTTACATTTTTAATAGTTTAATTACTTGATTAATATGTAACATGGAAATAGGAAAGGAAACTTTTTTGGAAATAGGAAACGCATCCCGGAAATGTAAAAAATAATGTGATTTCAGGTTTTCAAGAAGGAAACGGAAACGGGAAACGTTAGTGTCTAGGAATTTCCTTGCTTCATAGGTTGATTATAGTAGAAATTATATAAAAGGAATTCATTATAATATTATTACTTTTATGAAATGTAATAGAGAGAATGAAAAATAGAGAAAATGGTTGGAGAAAAAAGCTGTAAATTCTATAAAATAGAGTTTGAGAAATAGAAAATAGAGACATGGATCTATCTTCTACTCCCTCCATCTAGAAATTATTATCTCTTTAGACATTTTATTAGTTTTCTTTTTAATTATCAATGCATTTTATACAATTTTTTCTCTAATTTGCCTTTGTATTAATTATGAGAGAGATTATGTATTGTTAAAACTATAAATGAGTAATTAAGAAAAAAGAGAATCTAGTAAAGGATAAATTAATCATTTTGATTGTGTAATAAATTTTTTATTAATTTTAATGATTTGATAAAATGAAGGGAGTTTTAAGTTGTAACTAATAAATGCATCTAAAACTTGGATGTGCTGGGCTTAGTAGGATAACTGAGGGTGTGGAATCATTGTTTCCAGCAAATTTAATTTGATCCGTTAGATGTTAAAAAAAAGGTTTAATACTTCTAGGGTTGTTCTTAAAAATTTCTTAGCCCCTGAATTCATAAAAGGTTTCCTTGATAGCTACCTGAATTTGTCAAAAATGAATCCGATAGCCCTTTTATGCTGATATGTCAAGCATTATTTTTCTAAGAGATTGAATTTAAGATTGTTTCGTCAAAGATTGAATCGAAGATTGATTTATTAAAACTGGGCATGCTACCATGAAGGGTCTTTGAGGTTCGCTTTTACGAAATTCAAGGGCTATAAGGTCTACTTTAACAAGTTCAAGAGGTTAAGGGGACCTTTTATAAGTTTAGGGGATTAAGGGTTTTTAGAGACAATTATAGAATGGTCTAGATATATTACGCCGTTAAAAAATTTATGAATTTCATGTATGAATTCTTTTCAAAATATCAATTCCTACATTGAAAAGTATATAGAGAGATTCAGTGGATAGTCGGGAAACCATCATGGAAGTTAGGATTATCAGAGTTCAAGTTAGATTCACGTAAATTGAAGAATACGGTAACATTCTGTCTATTCTTTTGCATTATAATTTAATGTAATTTAGTTTAGTACAGTTCAGTGCAGTTTTGCTATGCGTAGTTATATATTTACACTGAAACAAGTTCAATTCAGTTCAATTCAGCTAACTTCAGTTTAATTCAGTTCAGTTTTTAGAAGTTTAAAAGAACAGAGCCTAAGTTTTCAGAGCAAAAATATCATATTTCCTTAGAGCATCTTTAGTATCATATTTATTCCACTAATAGTCTTGATACATAAGTAACATTAACTAAAAAATGGTTCTATACTATCTCTTCTATTTTCTTTTTTTTATATGATGTGGCTCCATAAATGTTGAACATTGTCTATTTGATCCTCTACATGTAGACGATAAAATAGACAGCCAAGTCAGCAACTTTATTAATATTTTGATGCTTAATTTAAAATTCTAATGGCGGTTAGTTGTGAAGGAGATAATTTAGTAAATAATTAATTATTTTTCAAATGCAATCCACTATAAAATAGACAGACAATCTATTGTAGCTAGTTTCTTGAAATATATTGTCTATTTTTAAAATTATTGATGTGTCATCAATATAGGTATCTATTTCACATGACACAAAATCCTAAAATCCACTATCTACTTGGAATGCTCTTAACATGGAAATTGTTTTTTGAGAATTTGTATTAATTTTCGGCAAACTTCCATCAAGCCGGGTATTCGCGGCTCATTTCTTTCTTTTTATAAATAAAGATTTGAAGAGATTGAACATTGAATTCAAGACCTCTCATCTCCACTTGTACCAATGATTATTTACAAATAAGATATTGAGATTTTAGGATCCGTGCTTACAAAAATGTAGCATCACTGTGACATTAACATATATTGGATGAACTTGTATGTGAATGGAATTATTTTCCACAAAATTACTAAATAATTAATCCATAACCTTACTCTATATAAAAATATAATAACCTCCATAACATGAGTATATACAAATCTGATGGATTACAAGTCATATTCGAAAAATATATGGACGTTTTTCGGTCTGCTTACGCAAATTAATTAATTTAATTAATCGATCTCTAACAAGATAACTTCATTTGACATTCTTGTTTGATTGACATCATTAATTAAACTATTTTGTGTAGATGTTTGACATTCTTCACCAACTGTAATTTATTTCTATATCAAATAATAATTCCGACGTACTTACAACTATGAAATAATTTTTCTGTTTCACGAGCAACAAGTAATCAACGATCATGATCGGTGCTAGATGGGTTAAGGCAATGACCAATATAATCACCACACACCATATTAAATTTTATAGCACTTCCTTCGAGTTTCTAAAAATTTGGGGACTTGACCCAAAAATATCACATATTTAATGAAAAATTTTAGTTCACCTTTCAAAGTTCCAAGTTTTGGTGTCCAACAATAACAATTACAAGATCAAACAATAATAACCAAATCATATGGATATATATATATATATATATATATATATATATATATATATATATATATATATATATATATATATATATATATATATATATATATATTTATGTTTTCATTTTTGTCCGATAGAGTTGAAGTAGCATGGTTATAAACGGTTTCGGTTATCCAAATTCCATGAAAGAAACAGCCAAAATAATGGAAATTAATTCCATAGACTTTTCTCATCAATTGCACATTTTTTCAAGCATCTAAAGTTGAATTTTGATAGTGATATATTGTACGTATAGTGAGACACATCAATGTATTACCAAGAAAAATAGTGAGACACATCAAGTTGACTTGTATATATGGTAATCTTAGACCGGTTCGAAGGGCGGGTTAGGCCGGGATTAAACCGAACTTAGTCAGGTTGATAATAATTTTTTTCGGCTCAAGCCCAATTCAATCCATATAAAATTTATGTGCGAGTCGAGCTGAACTATGATTTAGAATTTATTAACCCAATTCGATCCGCTCGTCAATAATTATATATACACGTATTATTTAAAAATTAATTATTTATATATTTATTAATAATTTTTTTATGAAAACATGAAATTGTATAACATATAAAAACCATCTGTGAATGTGACTATGAGCCTAGAGATGACTCAAACAAAACATACTTACTAGTAATTAATAACATATAAATATAAATTTTTAATTATATATATATATATATATATATATATATATATATATATATATATATATATATATATATATATATATATATATATATATATATATATCGGGCCAGGTTTGGATTTTTATATAAAAATCCGCAATTCATTATTTGTTCGGGCTTTGGCGGGCCTGGATCGGGTCGGACTTATATCAGTATACGTTTACCCAAGCCCGACCCATAAACTTTGGGCCTGAGAGGGTCAGTTGGGCCGCGGGTTGGTTGAACAGGTCTATACGAGATTGATCAAAGTCAATCCACCTCTAGTTGAGCTAGCACTATTTCACCGTGGATAGGGATGCAAACAAGCCGAACTGGGACCGAATCTATCTAAGCTCGGCTCAACTTAGCTTGAAAATGAAAATGATTGAGATCGGCTTGACTCGTTAATATTCCGAGTCGATCTCAAACTCAAGTCGAGCCTTATCAAGTCGAGCTTTGACCTAACTTTGACCAAGCCGGTCTCAAAATGCTCGCGAACCGCTCAAATCAATTACAATCCTAATCGTGGGTACAAAAATTTGCTAAAAATTATTTTAACCACATTTTTTGCTAATTGCAGCATTAAGGATCTTATATCAACATTTTCCTAAATGAGATTTCTTCTTAAATTGGGAATAATATCAATAATTAGGATTAAATTTAACTAGGAAGATTATTTATAATTAATTATATTTATGTTGATTTATTTATTTCTTTTTCTCATATGTGATTTTATATACTATAAGTACATGTATATATAGTTGATTATTCACAACTCAATAATACAATATCTTATTCCATTCATCATTTTGTTCATATTTTTCAGTTCATTTCATTTTTAACATGTTACCAGAGCAGTGATCTTGGTGTTTCAAAAGTCTAATTTATTGCATATACTACCATGACAAATAATTTTGTAAAGGTAAATCATTTGCAAGTGCATCAGGTATGTTAACTTCTAATGCCTCAATCAATTCTGTTTTCGCAAAACCTTGGATCTTGGATAGCGGAGCCACCGATCATATATCAGTTGATTCACATCTATTTTCTAATACATCACCACCCCTGATTCGCTCGTTAATTTACCTACAGGCTCAACTGCACCTATCACTTCCACAGGCACAATCAATTTTAATAATGATATCACACTAAAAAATGTTCTTTGTGTTCCATCTTTCAATTTAAACCTCATTTCTGCTAGTAAATTGACTAATTAATTAAATTATTGTGTTGTCTTTTTGCCGAATGGTTGTATTTTGCAGGACTTGACTATGGGGAGGATGATTGGCTCGGGTGAACAACGCGATGGTCTGCATTACATGTCTCCATTGAAATACCCGCCAAAATCATTCCAAGCATCGCACATCCCTGATTTATGGCATATGCGTCTCGGACACCCATCTCATAAGGTTCTTAAGCTTATCTTATCATTACTACTTTTAAATAAAAATTCTTTTTACGATCATAATAATTGTCATATATGTCCTAAAGCAAAACAAATAAGATTGCCTTTTTCATTAAGCACAATACAATCTCATTCTCCTTTTGACTTGTTACATTGTGATATTTGGGGTCCACACAAAGTTCCAATACATTCAGGGACACGTTTCTTTCTTACCATAGTAGATGATTTTACTAGGTGCACATGGTTATTCCTCATGAATCAAAAATCTGAAACATAACACTTGTTAGAGTCATTCATCACTTTAGCAAAAACTCAATTTCATACCTTAATCAAAACAATTCGATTTGACAATGGCTGAGAATTCCTTTCCATGCAAGCCTTCTTTCATAAGAATGGCATTGAATGTCAACGTACTTGTATCTACACACCCCAACAAAATGGGGTAGCAGAACGCAAACACAAACACATTCTTAACACTGCACGAGCATTATTGTTCCAATCACATTTGCCATTAGAATTTTGGGGTGAATGTATTTTGATCGCAACATACATAATTAATCGTTTACCTTTACCTCTATTGAAAAATAAATCTCCATTTGAACTTCTGTATAATTGGCCCACATCTCTATCTCATATGAAGGTATTCTATTATTTATGTTATGCAACTGTTGTTTCACCTAAACAAAAATTTGATTCGCGAGCTCAGCAGTGCGTCTTTCTTGGATATCCAAATAATAAAAAAGGGTATAAATTATTTGATATGGAAAATGTTACATTCCTTGTTAGTCGAGATGTTACATTCCATGAAAATATCTTTCCCTTTCTTAATAAATCCACAACAACATCCTCACCCGATTCACAAACTGTCTTACCAAATTTAGCTCTTGATTTACCATATTCAACTTCACTAATCAGTCCTTTCATATCAGAAAATTCAGATATCGTGAATTCTGCTCCTCCACCCATACCAGAAAATCTACCCTCAAACACACCTGCAACACTGAAATCTCCTTCCGTTCGTCGCTTCGACCGCACAGGCAGGCCCCTACCTGGCATCAAGACTACATGATGGGATCTCAAGCCAATCTTTCTGACTCTAGTCAACAACTGTCAAAATGAACCAGGTATCTCCTTCAAAACTTTCTTTCTTATTCTCGTTTTACTCCTACACATCGTACAATTCTAGTTAACATCACAAGCACTAAAGAACCCACCTCATATGCTCAAGCTATCCTTGGTCCAAAATGGAAGCAGGCAATGGAAGAGTTAACGGCCTTACAACTCAATAAAACATGGACAATAATGCCACTCTGAACAGGTCATAAAACCATCGGTTATAAATGGGTCTATAAAATCAAATATCGATATGATGGCACCATTGAACGATATAAAGCACGCCTTGTAGCAATAGGGTACATACAAGTTGAAGGGATTGATCATGGAGGGACTTTTTCACCCACAACGAAACTTACAACTCTCAGATGCCTTCTCATTATAGCAGTCGCGAGAGACTGGTTTATTCATCAACTGCATATACAAAATGCATTCTTACATGGCAGCTTACATGAAGTTGTCTACATGAACTTCCCACTTGGACATCGTCGACCGGGGAAAAATGTTGTGTGTCGACTCGGCAAATAATTATATGGCCTTAAACAAGCCTCTCTTAATTGGTTCTCTACATTTTTGATGTGATTCAAACAGCAGGTTACCAACAATCCAAAGCAGACTATTCTTTATTCACAAAGCATCAAGGGTCCTCATTCACTGCCATTCTAATCTATGTAGATGATATACTTTTGACTGAGAATGACCTCAAAGAAATGCAGCACCTCAAAGAATGCTTACTTCGACGTTTTCGCATTGAAGATCTTGGTGATTTAAAATATTTCTTAGGGATTGAGTTTTCTTGTTCCAAATCTGGAATTTACATGTCTCAAAGAAAATATGCACTTGATATTTTGCAAGATACATGGCTTACAGGTGCTCGTCTAGAAAACTTTCCAATGGAGCAACATTCAAAGTTAATTGCAGATGATGGAGAACTATTGAAAGATCCATCCAAGTACAGACAACTTGTAGGAAGGTTAATATACCTCACAGTCACTAGACCTGACATAGTATTTATAGTTCAAACATTAAGTCAATTCATATAATCTCCACGTCAACCACATTAGGTTGTTGCAATTCGTATCCTTAAATACATCAAAGGATCTCCAGTACAAGGCTTGTTATTGCTATCTAAAAATAATCTCACACTTAAGGCATATTGTGATTCAGATTGGGCAGGATGTCAAACAACTCGTAGATCAGTTTTAGGTTATTGCGTCTTCCTCGATTCTTCTCTTATTTCATGGAAGTCAAAGAAACAGACCTATGTATCAAGATCATTATCAGAAGCAGAATATCGTGCAGTGGCCAATGCATGTTTGGAGCTAGTATGACTACGTTATATATTGCAAGATTTGAAAGTCTTGTGTGATGTTCCTACACCACTATTTTGCAACAATTAGGCAGCACTACACATTGCATCAAACCTTGTGTTTCATGAGCATACAAAGCACATTGAGATCGATTGCCATATTGTGCGAGAGAAGCTGCAGGCAGGAATAATCAGTCCTTCATATGTACCAACTCGTCACCAACTTACAGACATTCTTACAAAGCCACTGAGGAAGGATCAGTTCTTAACATTGCGACACAAGTTGGGAGTTCAGAATATCCACTCACCAACTTGAGGAGGAGTATTAAGAATCCTATATTAACATTTTCCTATATGAGATTATTTCTAATCAGTCTAAATTAAGAATAATATAAATAATTAGGATTAAATTTGATTAGGAAGTTTATTTATAATTAATTGTATTTATGTTGATTTATTTGTTTGTATACTATAAATACATGTACATATAGTTGATTATTCATAACTCAATAATACAATATCAATTATTACATTCATCATTTGGTTCATATTTTTCAATTCATTTCATTTTTAACATGCATAGGCATATCTGAGAATTTTCAAGAAATTTGTCAATGACTGTGTAGCTGATGTAAGCCGACCTTAGCAGCGGCCCTACACCCAGTGATGGTTTGATGTCTTTAGTCAGCAGCACGATAGAAACTGAACTATTGGCCACTTGTATACATCAATACTTTCTATCGTTACTTTATTTTTACTATTATAAATGAATGATAAGAAATTTGATATATTTTACAAAAATTATTATGTATTCAAATGTAAATTATTTTTTTTATAAAAAATAGATATTCAAGTGTCATCTATTTTGGCTTGAATATATCTCCAATTTATAAATTAATTAATAAAACAACATATATAGGTGAAGTACAATTGTATGGAAAGTGTGATTCCAATTAAATCCGGCATTATATTAAAAAATAGTACGTATTGACTCACAGAAAATTATTAGTTTGAAGTAAACGGCAGAAATTTCAATCATAGTCATTGTTTTTGATAGGGAAAGCGAGGCTTGTTCACATGATAAAATAAATCAAGAAACTAATATTTTAGAGCCAATACTGATATATTAAACATATATGTTCTATTATTGAAATCCATTACCTATACCAAGATTTTTTTTTCATTTTCATAAATATTTTGAGGAGCTTTTATTATTAAGAGTAAGTCGTGCTTAATTTTTATTCCGTAATTGTATAATACAATGGTTAAATTATAACTTTCTTTTGTTTGATAGAATATTCACTTGGCGAACTATTATCATATCTAACTTTAAAAAAATATATTTTTAAGAAAATATGTGGAGTGAGAGTTCTATAAAGTTGGGAAATTAAACAAAGTCAAATGGAAATCAAATTTGTACAACTACAACTTATATAATTAGTGCGTTTGTTAGATATTCGAAGTCCAATAAACGAACAAAAATAATCAGATAAATTGCAATTGTTGACAAATTTAAAAATTTCATAGGTCGAATATTACAAAAGAAAAGGAGTGTTCACTGGAGTGATTACGAAAAGAATTTTCCATATTTTTAAAAGCTACTAAATGCAATTTGCACCGATGTAAGTAAACTACTTACGGTAATAACAAGTTGAAAAAGTCTAGAATTTGAATATAACAACTTCAGAGTAGACATGTTTACGGGTTCAGGTATCCGATTGATTCGGCTTGAGCTCATTTAAATGGATAGGATTTGGATTTTTTTTTTTTTTAAAGCTCGGCCTGAGACCGAGCCCGCTTAAATCTGATGTTTTATGGGCAGGACTTAATTTTTATGTAAATATCTAAGTCCGATTTGAGTCCGGCCCGATAAATGATTGTTATATTTATTAAATATTTATATAGTATATTTAATATTTGTTTTGGATTTTCATATTTTAATCTATAAAATTTTTACAATAATGTTATCTATTTATTAAATTATTTAAGTAAAAAATGTAATTATATGTAAGATTTAGACATATTTGTACAAAATTGTCTTTTTTTACTGTTTTAGTATACAAACAAATTAAAAGAAATTTATTAATGAGCTTTGGGGTGGGCTTGGAAATGACCTATAAGGCCCGACCCAAGCCCAGTCAGAGTCAGAAGTTTTAAAGTGTGGGCCGGGTCGGGCTTGGGTTGATTTTTTAGCCAAAAGCCCGGCCCGAACCCGGCCCAGCTCGCCCCGACCAATAGGTCTACTCCAGAGTATACTTGTTCGTCGGGCGAGCCGGGCCGGGCCTTTGACTAAAAACACCAACCCAAGCCCGGCCCGGTCCACACTTTAAAACTTTGGGCTCAGACCGAGCTTTAGGGGTTATTACCAAGCCCAGTCCAAAGCCCATAGATATATTTCTTTTATCTTTTTTTATGTACTAAAGAGTAAAAAAAGATAAAATTTTATATAAATATGTCCAAATCTTTCATATAATTACGTTATCTACTTGAATAATTTAATAAATAGATAGCATTGTGGTAAAAAATTAATAATTAAAATATGAAAATCCAAAACAATTATTAAATATACTATAAAAATATTTAATAAATATAATAATTATTCGTCGGGTCAAACTAGGATATTTACATAAAAACCAAGTCCGGCCCATAAAATATCAGGCTTTAGCGAGTTTGGGCTCGGACCGGACTTTAGAGAAAAATAAAAGTCCAAACCTGATCCATTTGAGCGAACTTAGATCGGGCCGGACGAGTACCCGAGCTGTGAATAAGTCTACACCACAGGTGTTCAAAGATGATAAATAGGAACAAAACCTATAAGTATTTAAGCAAGCTGTACTATAAAATTTATCTTCACTAAAAATTTATCATATAGCATTAGAAACCTTTAGCTAGAATTCATTCAAATTTGATGCAAACTCAAGCAACTTATAAGTCATTACCACTTCAATTAACCTTAGTAATTGAGAATCTCGTTACTTTTTTAACCAGCCTACAATAATATTTTACTTGTATATCTGTTTTTAAAATAATAATGATGTATTTTATGGTTACTTTATTTTTTCAAAGTATTTATTACTTTACACTTTTCCACTTTATAATGAGTGGTGATTATTTCAATCTAATGATAAAAACGTAAAATAATGATTAAATAAAGTAACCATAAAATATATCTATATTCAATTAAAAAATAGTAAAAATAATTAAACATTGTATAATTTCCTACTTAGGGGACAAAGTTGACATTACGTAATATTTTTAGTAAAGTTAACATTAATAGTATATCCTTAATAATATGGGTTTTTAGACTTTATTTAATCTATATTGCTTAGACTAAACTTAATGACTAATTCCTTAAAAAAAACTTAATTACTAATGTTTATAGCTGTATAATCACTTTTACACTTTATGTTATAATCGTATGATAAGATATTTGGAATTAAGTTTTTTGATTTTATCTTAAAAGGTTTTATATCAATAAAAATATTGTCTACAATTAGACCTGTTTATGGGCCTTAGTGTCCGTCCAGACCGCCCAACTCTATAGTGTTTTGGACGGGTTTGAGAAATGAATTTTAAAGTTTGTTCGATCCAGTCTGAACCCATTAAAGCCCGCAAAATATATGAGATGAGTTTGGAATTAATCTAAAATCTCATCGGCCGACCCGACCCGCAATCTTTTTATATAAAATAGTTTTTTTATATTTATATAATGTAATAATATTTTAAGTATGCAAAAATTACTAGTTAGAAAAAAAAATTTACAACATTTCTGTTTGTAAAACTTTGAAGTAATATATATATATACATGCCCCTCCTTCCCTGGGCTGTTCAATAGAAAGGTGTGAACTGCATCAAATTAATTAGTTTTAGTTTTATTTTTTGTCCGGGTGCTTTTGAATCCTTTCCATTTAGCGTATTTACTTCCTTTATTATTTATATTTTTGTTAATTCTATAATAAAATTTAAATATACATAATTGGTAGTATTATTGGAATGACTTCATAATTGGTAGTATTATTATTTATAGTTATTTGACGTTTTGAATAATTTAATTATGCTTTCATATTGAAGTTGGAATTAAACACGTGAAAGATGATATTATTATTCTCTTTCCTCCTATAATAAGTTTGGAAAAAAATAATGTAGTTCTCTTATAATGTAGAGCATATCCGAACAATACTGATAGACCAACTATATAGAGATTTTATGACCCAAAAAGTTAACTCAAATAATGAGGTATGCTCCTTGAATATTAGGTATATGGCAAGCATCGTTATATATTATAAATTTATCTTTAAAATATTTAATATGTAATTTATTTTTCTACTTTCTATATTATATCTTACTTAAAATGAATCTAATAATATAATATTAACTCTAATCATATTTAAAAAGCGTTTAAAGGTATTAATTATATTTATAGTTAATAAAAGGAAAGAAAATAAAATATATTTCCCCTCTTTTCTAATTCAAATTTTATATATTTACCTTATGTGCAATTATTCTCTATAATTTCTTTTTAATTCAATTTAATTTAACTATTTTTTAAAATTTAATCGTTTCACTTAATTAATTTTTCTTTTTCAAAATTGTACTATTTTATGTATTATAATATTTATTTTAATTTCAAACATAACATTAAAACTTTATAAAATTAATTATATTTAAATTCAAATCTTAAATCTTTAAAAATTTAATAAATTTTTATTTTTAAATTTTTTTTACAAAATGCACTCTAGTATGTAACACAAACTCATAACCTTTAACCCTTTACCCTAATATATTACACATATTGCTTTTTTAGTTTATAAGCATGATTTTGATATAATTATTTTAATTGAATTATTTTGAAACTTCAAAACCTAAAAATAATATTAAAATATTTATTTTTCGTATTTCTATGAGTGATGCGCCCAAATGATGCTCTTGTCATGGAAGAGTCGTGTCTAAATCTCATTTTTTTCTTCGATGAGAGTGCATAATGTGTAAATAATTAAATAGTGAAATAAAAAAATTTTTATATTTAAAAATTAGTATTTGAGCATAAATTTAAAACACAAATCTTAAATATATAGCTAATTAAATTATTTTAAGTAATTTTTACATGTTCGGTTTATACATAGGTGTATATGTGATGTTTTTGAAATGACAGAAAATTTTGAAGTTACAATTTTTGTAGTTGATTTTTATCGGAAATAGTTGAACGAGTAAAATATATGCATCGCTAATGTTGTAATTTTCTATGATATTATTTTTGTGAATTTGATAGCCGTAGTCCAAATTACTATCCATATTGTTTATAGTTTATGGGTTGAAGTTTGTATTGTATACTCTAGTCAATTTTGAAAATAAAATTCTAAAAATAATAAAATTACAAAAAGATTTAAAAAATATAATATATTTTTAAAGATCTAGGATTTGAGTTTAAAATAATAAATTTTATCAAGGTCTGAAGTTTCTGTTTTAAATTTAAGCAAATATTATAAAACGAAATACTAAAGTTTTGAAAATAAAAAAATTGAGTAGGTAAGATTAAATTTGAAAAAAAATAATTAAATAAAATTAAATTGAGAAGAAAATATAGAAAAAAATTACATTTAAGGTAAATATATAAATTAAATTAGAAAGAAGGAAAAATATATTTTATTTCCTTTACTATTATTAAATATAAATATAATTAATAAGACTTTAAATATTTTTTAATTTAATTAGAGTTAATAAATAAGTTATTAAAAGATTTTGGATAAATTTATAGTACATGACGGTGCTTGGCATGTATTGTATAATTTTTGATGCGCCTTACGTTTATCAGCCTGATGTCGGCGCATGGAAAATTCTATGGTAACTTTATTTTTAACTTACTTTGTCATAATTCCCATTAATTAAATTTCACTCTACTAATATAATGGTGATGAAAGACAAAATAACTTTTACTTCGCGAAAAACAAAGTTAATATAGCATTCACCTTTGCCTATAGCATAAGGTTGATAAATCATTTTGTAGCTTGTTATTAATGAAGAACTATGGTAAAGATTTAAGCCTACTAGTTGAGTATTAAAGTTGTGATATTAAAAATCACATATTTGACTCTATATCCAGGTGGGCTGAAATGAAGTTTTTCTTTATTATTGTCATGAGCTCAACGAGAAAAAAAAAATTTCCAAAAATGAAGAAGTAACACTTTTAAAATGCGATTTATTATATGTTTGGTGGATTGGAGAAATAGTAGGCACAATAATATCTTATAATTAGGTGATAGTGTGATTTAATCAAGTTGGCGACGTTCATAACCACCATTATTCAATTTCCCTAATTAAATGAAAATAAATACTAGTATTGATAATTAAGTTTGCCTATCGATTAACGGATTAATGAAGCACAAGATATTCACAAGTCACAGAATATATCCCATTTTTAAGCAATGTTTTGCGAATCTTATGCATATAGATATGCTTAAATTTAGTGGAGGTTTTGAAGCTTGTTCAACATCTGAATAGTTCACGTTTTATTGTTTCCAACTTTTTATTAGAGAACGCTTCCAATTTATTTTCAGGAATAATATAAATAATTTTATTTGTCAGCTTAAGCTTTTAAGTAAAATGGTTTATGATATGGTATTAGAGTAGTTTAGACCTAAAGGTCGATAGGTCGAATTCTGGCAGCTTTATTCGTCGAATTGCATTACAACACATAGCTGAATGAGCAGTGCCAGCCCTGGGATGATGCAACAGGTGCCATCTACCAGGGCCCAAATTTTTCAATTTTTTAATTTTTATATTTTTAAAAAATAAAAATAAAATTCTTTTTATTTTTTTAATAAGAAATTCAAATTAATCTTTGATAAACTATAGTATAATAGCATGAATTAAAAATTTAAGTGGTTTTATTTATTTAGATTTTTTTGTTACATTTCCATAAAACAATTAGATATAATTAATTTTTATTTTTATTATTTAATTATATATTTTATTTTATAATTAAATTCCAAGAATATTATCTTAGTGGTAAAATGGCTAATTGAAACCCAAAGGTTGAAAGTTTGCTCCTAATAAAAATTAATCTTAATCATGCCAAGCTCAGAATTATATAAACAATTATCCCCCAATTTATTACAAAAAAGCTATAACTGCACCGTTTTTTATGAAAAGGGCCCAAAGTATATGGTTTACGTATTATTTTGCTTAGGGCCTCGAAAATGTCATGACTGGACCTGGGAATGAGTCTGTGTTGTACTCGGTTCAAGCCCAGGAGGCATTCACATACGGAGGAGTGTCAAAAATAATATAAATACTATAATTAAACTTTATCTACCAGTTTAAACTTTTAGATAAAATAATTTTATGGCATGTAATACACTTTTTTTTTTTTTTAATATGAAGTTATTCTTTGAAAATTTTGAAAAAGTAAATATCGTACTGTGTGCATTCATTCATTATTAAAGTTTCAACTTTGATTTTTCGTTTAATAATTCAATAACCACATGCACACTAATTTCGTGACCAAATTGATTGACATTTCTGTTTATTTTGTTTAACTAATTTGTTGTTTTCACTTTTGATCGGAAGTTTCTTTGTGTAATATAATTGCGCGGATACGCGATATTTTTAGCTTATTTACTTTTAATTTAAAAGCAGTTTAAAAATAAGTAATAAAAGTGTTTTTAAAAGCTTATTTATAAGTAACTTATAAGAGCTAGTTCAACTATATTTCTTATATTTTATTTTTTAAACTCTATTTTATATGATTTACAGTGTTTTAACTCCAACCATCTTCTATATTTTTCATTCTCTATATTACATTCCCTAAAAATAATAATATTTTATTATTATATTAATTCTTTTACATCATTTTTATTCTAATCAATCAATAAGATAATTAAAAAAATAAAAAGTAAAAAGTAAATAATAATTTAATATTCATCCCCTAAAATAAAGTTCCTTATATATAAAACACTATATTTTAAATATATATGAACCATTCCCTATATTCATTCTCTATTTCAAAGTAAGAAATAATTGGATTTGCCCTAAATATTTGGGCCAACCGCACTCTATGATCTGTGGAACAATGTAGACAATGAAATCAATAAAATGAACCGGTAACCTCTAGAAAAATAATACTTAGCCCGGTGTCCTGATCCGAACCTGTTCCTTCAAATAATTTATTTCTATCTCCTTCATATTTCACAAGATTCAACTCTCCTGATGCATGAATAAATTTACATGTACATAAATACCCTTTTAATTGTCAGTGTGAGCGGATGACATTTTATGTGACGGTTGTGGAGTCGGGCCGGTGTGATCGGCCCCTTAAAATGTTGCAATTGTATGTGATGTGATTGAAAAATGGTTTTGCATATTTTAATGCTTAAAAGATACGAGATCGAAATTCCGTACATAAAACAGAGTCGCCACCCGGTTCAGTTCAAGCGAAAAATTTTTGGTATGATTTTCCCACCGGGTGGTTGGGCCATACCTTAAGTAGAGATTCCGAGTTCGGATGATGTTATCTATTTTTCATTAGACCAGGTTAAGATACTTCATTCTTTCTTAATCGATTTAATCCATCCTATTTATTTGTGTTTTCGATTATTTTGTTATTTTCGCGTTTATCAAGCAATTAAAGCGATGAATAAATTTTTTACAGCCGTTCAAAAATAAGCGCGAAGAATAAAATTATTACAAGGCTTCCAGATCCTGTACATCTTTCTATGCAATAAATAAAATACCTGAATATCCGATATACATCTACCTGCAGAAGATAGTTAGCACGGATATGACATATTTTATTTATAATATTATAAAGCCCGATTGGATGGCTAACATGAGATTCGAACGGCGTTTGTGAGAAATTCCATTTTTAACCGATTTTTTGATTTGATCGTTGCTTTAACCGGATTATAAGTAAAAAAACTGTCACACGTTATGGGGTGGGGTCCATTTTCGAAAGGTTTTGGACCTCCCTCGTTATAATGTACATCCTAATTTTGGATAATGAACTAATCTGGGAACAAATGAAAATAAAACTGTTGTCCAGAAAGTCATGCCGTCAACGATGCAAATGATGCCGCCGGCGACATGGTTGATGTTGCTGGCGGCATGGATGATGTCGCTGGTGATATCAGTATGCAGGCAGGTTACATGGCTTTCTGAGTACCATAAAGAAAGGGTCCCACAAGAAAATGAAGTCTCTGGGAAATGTGATGCCATCGGCGGTATCAACGATATCTCTGGCGGCATGGGTGATACTGCCGGCGACATCACATGTCTTTAGCGACCTCAATTTCTTGCAGCAGCAACAGGGAACAATAAAAATGATCGAGAACCCCAAAAATGAACAAAAATCAACACAAATCAGTAATATTAATGCCAAAGAGCTATGAGACTCAGAATTTTTACCTCGGGGTCCTGAATCCACCTCTTCGTGAACAGAGAAGAAACGCCTTCGGGGAGCTTGTTACGATGATCTAATAGTAAATTTAAGTGTTTCGGGTTTCAAAGTCCAATTAAATTGATTTTAACTACAGGATTTACTAATTTTAAGCTCACAATCAAAGAATTCAAAGAAGAAATACTAGGAAAAAATGGACTAGAATCCTTTTTTTTGTGCCTTATTTAATTCTTATCTCACTAAAATCTATTTTCTCATTCTAACATTAAACCTCTGACCTTAGATGGTTCCCCCCCCCCCCCCTCATTGCAGCTCAAGGTATGTTTTTATAGGTGAAATGGGGTGGTTTTCGAGACCTTTTTGACTAATTCCGCCGAAAGTAGCCGAAAGGCTGTCTGTGCAGGGACCCGCTTCGGGTCATGCCGCCGGCGACATGGCAATGCCGTTAGCGGTATGTATGATGCCGCCGACGACATGGTGATATCGCCGACAGCATGGGTGATACCACTGGTGGCATCAGCCTCCAGCATACAGACAGGCAGCGGGCGTAGGAGCCTAAAAAGTCGCCAAAAGTGGTTTAATAGTGGGTGAAAAGGCATCTTTTTTATTTTTAATGATATTTTAATGGGTATTTTTTAATTTGGGTGTAAATCATCGGTTCAAGCTCCTATCGGATGCGTTATCGGCCACGCCGAACTGGATTCTACCAAGTATAAAATTCGCGAGGAATATTATTTTGGTAATAAAAATTCTAAAGAGAACTTTTATTTTGAGGCATTAAAATTGGGTACACATCATCATCGTCTCGCGAGAGGGACTGCAAAATCTCATGTTCATAGGCTGCCCCTCGGGGGAACACTGCTGCCATAGGTCAGTATGATGGCACGAAAGAGCAAGGGATAGGAATGATACCTGATGGGTGACTGGTTTGCCCCTTGGTCGGACTTGTGCTTTATGGAAAGGATGCCCCTTGGTCGGACCTATGCTTTGTGGAGAAATTGTCCTTTGGTTGAACCTATACTTTGTGGATTGGTTGCCCCTTGGTCGGGCCTACGCTTTGTGGGGGGTTTTTCCTTTGGTCAGACTTTGAGCTTTGTAGAGAGTTTATCCTTTGGTCAAACTTGAGCTTTGTGGAGAGATTGCCCCTAGATCGGGCTTATGCTTTGAAAAGTGATTGCCCCTTGGTCGGGCTTATGCTTTGGAGAGTTTATCCTTTGGTCGGGCTTGTGCTTTGTGGTGGTTTCCCCTAGATCGAGCTTGTGATTTGAGGAGTGATTGCCCTTTGGTTGGACTTGTGCTTTGTGGAGGGATTATCCCTTGGTCAGAGTTATGCTTTATGGAGAGATTATCCTTTGGTCGGTCTTATGCTTTGTTGAGAGATTGTCCTTTGGTCGGACTTGTGCTTCGATGAGAGTTTGTCCCTTGGTCAGACTTTTGTTTAGTGAGTGATTGCCCCTTGGTCGGGCTTACACTTTATGAAGGGATTGCCCTTCGGTCAGGCTTATATTTTATGGAGTGATTGCCCCTTAGTCAGGCTTGTGCTTAGAGAAGAGTTTGTCCCTTAGTCGGACTTTTTATTTTGTAGATTGGTTGCCCCTTGATCGGGCTTTTGCTTTGTGGAGAGATTGTCCTTTGGTCAGACTTGTGCTTCGTGGACAGGTTGTCCTTTGGTCGGACTTATGTTTTATAGAGTGGTTGCCCCTTGGTCGGGTTTGCGCTTTGTAGATAGGTTATCCTTTGGTCGGGCTTACATTGTGTAAGTTCTGGAATGTCAGGGCCGGAACCAGAATTTTGCCACGGATGGCTAAAAAAAAAGTCATGGAGGTAGTTGATATCGCTGACGACCTGGGTGATGTCGCTGGCGATATGGAATTATGCTGTCGATGGCATGAGTACCACGTGGTAGGCTTAACTGGTCAGACAAGTTCAAATTTTGAATTGGAGGGGGCGATGTCGCCGAAGACATGAGTGATGTCGCTAGCAGTATGGAGTGATGCCATCGGCGGTATGAGGGCCACGTGGCAGCTTTGACTAGTCAAGCAATTTCAAAATTTGAATTGAAGGGGGTGATGTCGCTGGCGGTATAGAGCGATGCCGCCGGTGACATGGATTGGTAGTTTCAGATAAATTAAAACTCCTTGAATTCCGCACAGCAGTTTAAAAGGAAGTAAAACTCCTTTCTTCCTCATTCTTCAGAAGTCGTACCCCCTTTCTCCTCTTCTCCTAATTTTCCAAATTTTTTACCTTCATTCCAATCATGAAGAGAATCGCTAAGGCTTTCAGGGGAAAATCTGCTAAGGCTAGGGAGAATCTGCCTGATTCCTCCGTCGAAGGGCTGAAAATTCTCTCAGTTCCTACTGCTTATGGCCTGAAGGAGACGGCCAAGATGTATGGCTACGGGATTAATTACCCCATCTCTAATCTAACCTTAGAGAAGGAAAAGCACCTCTGCTATGTCCAGGTAATCCTGCAAAACCTGAATCTCTTCTTTTTGAGTTTTGATTCATCCTTAGGCTTGAAATCGTGCCATGATAGGAGTCATAAGTGTGAAATAGACTGATTATAAACTGATATTGCATGCTTTAGGTTCGATTTTTACTATTTTTAGGCTTATTGTTTGATTGATTGTGATTTTTTGCGGTTTTTGCATGATGGGTACGATTTTGGGGAAAATAGGTTTTGCTCATAGGTAGTGATGTTGCCGGCGACATGAGTGATGTCGTTGGAGGCATCAGTCCTTGCAAAAAGGCCTAAGGAGGTGTTATATCGCTTCTATTTAAAGTAATGTCGCCGGCGATATCATCCATGCTTCTAGCGGTATAGAGTGATGCCGCCGGCGACATTGCTTCTAGCAGAAGTGACATCATCAACTTTCTATCAGGTTCTAGTGATGAGAAAATAAGCAGAACTTATCTGTTTTATTTTGGATTTTTACAGCCGCACGAGCTGACTTATATCGGAGGGATGGGCACCATCGGTGAGTGGTGGCACTATATTTTTGAGAAGGACCATGAGCTTGCGCTCGCCATTAATGAGACAGGATTCGGGGACTTGGCCCGAATTATGCCAATGCTAATGTCCAAGCTCTCCCATTCAGCCGTGACAATGCTTGCAGAGAAGTGGTTTGAAACCACCCATACTTTTCACTTCTTATTTGGGGAAGAGACAATTACGCCCTCCGATGTCGTAGCTATGATCGAGCTTTCTTAGACGAATGAGGTCATTCACTTTGACACTTATATGGATAAATACCATATCGAGAGGCCCGTGGTAAGGTGGGTCAAGGAGTTGTTCGATTTAAAGCTTGCGTCCGTTCTTTCGTGATTTCTTTGCTCACCGTGCTATTTTTTTCGGTCTCCGGGAGTAAGATTAATTAAGGGCTGATATCTGCTATGGAGGACGTGGCTGGCATCAGGAAGAAGAATTAGCCAAGGGCCATCTTGGCATAGATATACCACGGGCTGGATGTGGGAGCCTGTAAGAAGGTTAAAGCCCTTCGCCTCTGCTATCTACTACTCCAGGTATATCTTCTCGGAAGCATTTTTCTTGATTATGCATGTTTCATTTATTGCTGATGCTTTTTGAACCAATTGATTATTATTTATGCAAGCTTGGGCCTTTGAGCACAGATTCTCCCGCCGGTCGAGTTTAAGAAGACTATGCCACCGGGCTCCCATTTTCTCGGCCGCTGGTGCGGGGGCCTTAGCGGGAAGCCCAAGTATCCCACCAAGTACAGGGAGGTCCTGAGGAATGCATGATTGAGCTTGGTACGCAATCTTTGATTTAGTCCTTTGTCTTTACACTTAGAACCAAACAAAAAGCGTTTACGAATTTATACCGGTTGTTTTGGTTGATTATTGGTGCAGCTTATCTTGGACCCATTTGATGGGGTGGAGAACCTAACGGAGGTTGTGAGGGTTAGGAGGGAGGTGGATGACCGTCAGTTTGTCATGGAGTGTCCTTTATCCCAGCAGTGGTATTTGGGTGAGCGCATTTGGGGCTGGAGGTTTGTCTTGGTCGCCGATAGACTGGTGCCCGCCGATCCTCCTCGGGGCTTATGGTGTCCCCATCTGGTGATTACATTCGACGCCGACCAAGCTGACTATATCGACAGGAACTGCCAAGTGATCCCTAGCGTCCCTGGCCTCTACAAGCAGCACCAGCAACGCCTTCTCCCCTTGTGTCCCTGCATCCATAGGAATGATACGATTGAGTATCATAATGAGCGAAGGCTGGAGGAGGAGAAAAGGCGCCTGAAAAGTATTATGGATGTTGAGGAGGAAGAAGACGAGGAAGAGGAGGAGCTTGAAGGTAATGTTGGAATCGAGCCTGAGGGGGAGGATGAGGCAGGCATGGATGTAGCCGGTGGGAGTGCGCCAATGTCCCAAGGGGAGCAGCGCTCTTTTAAGGTATGATTGCATTTATGTGCATGATTTACAATTATTTAGGAACATTGCTGATGTGTGTCTTTCATGTTTTTCAGGAACCTACAAGGAAAAGAGGCTAGGATAACCAGAGTGGGACGCGAAACTATGGTGTATCGGAGGGTATAAACTTCGTGTAGGGGCGTCTGGTCAACCCGATGGAAACCCAATTCCTGCTGATGAACTCTCGGGGTGAGTTCCTCCCTAGGAATATAAGCTCGAGCCGGCATGCTCCAATCTTTATGCCAGAAAACACCACTTACGTAAGGCCTGATAATCGCTTTCTTGTTCATCCTTGGATGTGGGTGCTTAATGATTTGTTTTTGAGATTTTTTAGGTGGCGCGAAGCCATGTGGAGCAGCTTGTAGAGAACAATTTTGCTCTCCGGGACATGCTTATCAGGCAATTACTACTTGTTCAGGTGCATTCCTTGTTTATCGGGCAATAAGATAAGATGCATGTATGGATGTTATGAATGATATGCATTATTGATGTTTTTCCTTGGCTTACAGGATTTCTTGGCCCTTTCTTTGTCAGATGCCGATGCAGCCCGATGGAGATATGAGGAGGAGACTGCAGGACTCCGGCATCATGTGAGTGAGCTTGAGGGTCAGCTAATGGCTACCGTTTAGGAACGGAGGAGCAAGAAAAATCTGGATCGTGTGTACCCCTATAGCACCAGTCATAGGGAAGTCAAGATGTCCGCCAGCCGACGCCCGTTTGTTGCGGCCGAGGAGTCCAGTAGTGTCCTGATGGCTAAGGGAAGAGAAAAAGATAAGGATGAGGTTGGTGATTGGCTTGTAAGCCCTGAGGACATTTCATCCCGCTCGGCCGGCAGTGGCGGGCATGCCTAGCTTTATTTTTTCATTTTGCTTTTTTAATTTTGGTTTGTACCCTTGATACATTGGGGTTGGAATAATTCGGATTTGTTGTTTTATTTTGCTTTGATAGGCTAGATGTCCAAAATATTTGAATGGTTTGTGCCCTCGGGTTTTTTACTTCGAATAAAATGGATTGCAGTTGAACAGGTATTGGAAATGGGTTACGGGATTGTTTACAGGTTTTATATAGGTCTGTAATGAGAAAAAATGCTTCTGATGCAGCCAAAAAATTAACTCCATGCCGCCGGCGGCATGACCCACATCGCCCACACTTAACAAACTAAAATAATATATACAGGGCTGTATTAAAGCCCATATCACTGACGGCATCATTTACATTGCCGGCGACATGACTTCTCCAAAAATCTGATTTCGGCCATTCTATTGATTCCTGTCATGGTAAACCACAATCAATAGCTGCAGGGTTTTTGGCAAAGTCTGGGAAACGTGGACTGGAAGAACCTTGAAAAATTTAGGCTTTGGGGGTTTCGATATGTCGCAGTATGGCCCGTAAGCCGCGAGTTCCTTCGAGCAACGCTGTCTTTTTGAGATCCAATGGATCACATCTTCCGATTTTCATCTTTTGACCTATGTCCCTTGCTTGAAGAGCTCCACGCTATTTTGGGAGTACTGTGTCCTAAACGCGTGACCCTAGCATTGCCGGAGTTTCATTATGGCGTAGATGGAATTCCTTGAAGGTTATAGAACTTGGATTCTGTGGACCCATTTCTTTGTCGGATATCTGACAAACCTAGGTTTTAGCTTAGAGCAGTTTTAGAGTGGTGCCGTGGGGCGCCCCGATCCCATCTTGCCTACCCATCCATGGTGGCATTATTACTTATAGCGGAGTTTATGTACGGAGTGAGCCCGATTGCTCCGCTCAGACTGATTTCACTTATCAGCCCCATGTCGACAGGGGCTTCTCCTATGGTTGTGGGGTTGGCCGATGTTTTACTGAATATGGATGCCGCTTCCATTGACCCATCACTTATCGGAGACCAGCTCATTCTGCTGCAGGTACCTTTTGTTCTCCTCAATTTTGCCATTTTATTTCTCGCTCCTCACCTGGATTCGAATTACAAGTATGGTTGATGGAGAAATTGAGGTTGCGGGAAGCACCATAAGGGAATCCGAAGAGGTACCTACCGTTCATCTGAGGGAGAGGGGGCTTATGAGGGCCGATTTCGATCAGCTGACATATGATGATTGGGTGCCTATTTGGGGGGGGGGGGTATACCAACACACAGGTTCAGTGGCTTAGTCCATAGTGGAGGATCCAGGACGTGGTTGTAGAATCCTGGGGGGCTTGTGTTCAGCTGATAGGTCTGCAGAGATCTTTGTTCTACACCCCCTATCGGTTGTACCGTCAGTACGGCAAGAGGCAAAGGATCCTAATCAAGCTGCCCCATAACTAGATCGGAATCTACAAGGCTAGGTGGGTTAACCATATCAGGGAAAAGTGGTCCAGAGAAGCTGTATTTGAGATTCTGGACTATGATCATGTGGACACCATCGAGACCGACACACATTATTAGGGATGGATCGCTGAGATAAGATGCTTGATGACCCATCGGAAGCAGTCGCGGGCCCACCTCGAGGGGTAGTTCGTAGAGCAGGGGGAGGAGCCCCTCTTTACTACGCCATCGAGGTGGATTTCTAGGTACTATGGTGATAATGCGGGAAGCTCGATTTAAGGTACGCTTTCTTTTTTTTCATCCGGTATGGAATAAAATGAACCTTGCCCAAAGCTTGCTAAAGTTGTCTTAATCCTATGAATACAAGATTCACATAAGCATAAGCACTTAGATTTCAACAAAAGAGATACTTTCGCTAATTGAGATAAAATAAAGTACATGATGTTTGGTTGACATTCCCATTAATTTAACTTCCGATGCCAACTAGCCTAGATCGGTTTTCTAGAAGGCACTCACTCTTTGCTCACATATCCTAACTTTTGCCTAGATCACCCTTTTCGGGTTTTCGACCTAGCGGGTTTATCTCATCCCCTAATTTTTGCACGGCTGGTTTGCAGGATACCATTCGTCGGGTGTCACCCTAATTTTTGCCTAATCAATAAAAGACCGAAAGACGGGTAACTATCACATGTATATTTTTTTGTGTGCCACTTTTTTTGATTTATTTCTTTTAAATTAGATATGATAACGCTTAAGCCTGTCTTGGTTCACGGGATTCACAAAATCGTTCCCATCCATGTCTATAAGATTAACTGCCCCTTTGCTATGCAGCTTCTTTATTACATATGGTCCTTCCCAGTTTGGCCTGAATTTACCCCTCGCATCAGTGGTAGAATGTTTCTACTATTTAAGGACCAGATCATTGACCTTCAGGGGAAACTTCTGATGTCTTATCCGACTGTTATATGCTCGAGCCATACGTTGCTAGTACATCTAGAGGTTGTTGAGGGCCTTTAACCTCTGCTCATCCATTATGTTCAACTGTTCAAATCTCGCCTGGGTCCATTCAGATTCTTTTAATTTAGCCTCCAGAGCGACTTTTAAGGAGGTCACCTGAGTTTCAACTAGCAAGACCCCTTCCATCCCGTAGACCAGGGAGAATGGAGTTTGGCCTGTCGGGGTGCGAATGTTGGTGCAATACCCCCAAATAGCAAAATGTAGCTTATCTGCCCAATCCCTGTAACCGACTATCATCTTAGAGAGAATCATCTTTACCGATTTATTAGCTGCCTCAACAGCCCCATTAGCTTTCGGTTTGTATGGGGAAGATCTATGGTGCTCGATCCCGTATTTCTTGATTAGAGAAGCAGTTGCTCCTTGAAATTATACCCCATTGTCCGAGACTATATGGTATGGAAGTCCATACCGAGCAAAGAGGTCCTTCTCTATGAACTTGGCCATCTGTTTGGCAGTGACATTGGTAAGGGATTCGGCTTCCACCCATTTCGAGAAATAGTCTACTGCTACCATAATGAATCTATGGCCATTTATTGAAGAAGGACAAATTTCACCAATTATGTCTATCCCTCATACCAAGAATGGCCAAGGGATGGATAAATGATGGAGTTTGGTGGGCGGCAGATGCTGTATATCTTCGTAAACCTGGCATTGGTGGCATCGTTTGACCCGGGCGATGCAATCTGCTGTAAGAGTGAGCCAAAAATACCCCAACATTGGATTTTCTTTATGAGAGCAAGACCATTCATATGAGGGCCACAGTCATTGGCATGGACTTGGGTCATCACGTTCTGGGCCCTCGGAGTCAGTGAGGCAATGGAGAAGCAGACCATCACTGGTGCACTTGAATAGATCATTATCTATAATACAGAATTGGACAGTGAGCCACCGTAGGGTGGTATGGTCCGAGTTAGAGGAACCCACGGGATATTGGCTGGTCCGAAGGAACAAGATGATGTTGGAATACCAACAACGTTCGGATGAGATGGCAAGGATCAGAGGAGCTGATTGAACCTGGTATAGGATCTTGGTGGACAACATAACCAATGGGCGGATAGGCTGCTGCTGTGGTCCTTCCCATATGGATGCAAGAGTGGTGAGAGCATAGGCTATTTGATTCTCATCCCGAGGGATATGTCAATATAAGCATGAGGTAAATTTCTTAGACAATTTGTGGATAGCCTCAACATAAGGACGGGGAGATTCCTCTTTAATTTCCTAATCTCCGACAACTTGACGGACAACTAAAGTCAAATCCCCGATGACAGAAATGCGGTGGGCTTGAACCTGAAGAAGAGCCTCAAGGCCGAACAGACAAGCCTTATACTCAGCGCTGTTGTTGGTGATAGTGAATTCTAAATGTTTGGACAATGGGATTATCTCATTATTCGGCAGTTCACAGCGCCGTCAAAGTACATTGTCCAGACGTTGTCAAGGATTGTAACAGAGGTGAGCTGCTCATTAGGAAACTCCAAATTTTCCTTATAGTTAGAGCTAAGGGGTTGATTAGCTAGGAATTCAGCCACGGCCCGCCCATTAATGACTCTTTGGGTCATATACTCGATGTCGAACTCAAATAGGAGGAGTAACCATCGGGACAATTTGCCGACTAGAGTGGGGGATTGACAAAGAAACTTTATGGGATCAATCTTGGATGCGATAAGATTGGAAATAATGTCACAACTTCTTAGTGAGCCAAACCATGGTTGTGCAGGTCTTTTCCACAATCGAATACCGGGTTTTATAATCTAATAACTTCTTGCTCAAGTAGTAGATGGCATGTTCATGCTTATGAGTATGTTCCTGGAAAAGCATGGCCCCGATAGAAGTTTTCTCGATAGCCAGATAAAGGATGAGTGGTTTCCCTGGGATGGGGGGTGTCAAAACGGGTGGATCAACAAGATACGCCTTGATTCTGTCGAACGCCACTTGGTAGTGATTGTTCCATACTATGGGTTGATGTTTTCTTAATATCTTAAAGATGGGTTCGTAAACAGTAGTGAGGCCAGAAATGAATCGACTAACATACTATAAGGACCCTAAAAATGATCAGACTTCTTTCTCTATCTTGGGTGGAGGCATGTCCCTAATGGCTTCGGCTTTATCTAGATCCATTTTGATTCCTTTTTGGCTAACCATATGCCCCAACAGTTTGCTGGAGGTAACCTCAAACACGCATTTCTTTAGGATTAGGCGGAGGTTATACTTTTTAATACGAGTCATGAACCTATCAAGAATAGCAGGGTGCTCTTCTTCAGTAGCAGACTTTACAATCATATCATCCACATACACTTCCACTTCTTTATGGATCATGTCATGTAAGAGGGCGGTTACCGTGCACTAATAAGTGGCCCAGGCATTTTTCAACCCGAACGGCGTTACCTTGTAGCAATACACCCCCTATTCAGTGATAAACGTTGTTTTGACTTTGTTAACAATATTAACCAGAATCTAATTATACCCTGAGAATTCATCCATGAATGAATACATAGCCGCCCTGGCGGCGCTATCAATTAGGACATCAATGTGTGGGAGCGGGAAGTCATCCTTTGGCGAGGCCTTATTGAGATCTCGGAAATCCACACAGACCCGAACCTTACCATCCTTCTTCGGAACTGGGATGATGTTGGACAACCACGTCGGGTATCCCACCACTTCAATAAATCAAGCTTTAAACAACCTTGAAACCTCTGCCTTAACCTGATCTGCCCATTCTGGCCTCAACCGGCTGAGTTTCTGCTTGACAGGCCAAAATTTAGTATCAGTCGAGATTCTGTCCTTAGCAATTTGTCGATCAACCCCAGGCATGTCTTCGTATGACCAAGCAAAAGCGTTAATATGATCTTTAAGCACTTTTATTATCTCACTTTTTTCATCAGGAGTTAAATCTTTGGAAATGGTCATCATTTTAGGATTGTCATCTATACTTAAGTTTATTTCACTTAATAATGTATCACTAATGCCAAAAACATTATGCTTATGGTTATATGAATGCATGGATCCATCAAGAAAGACATCAAACAAGTAAGCAGAACGAGAGTTGTTCACTGCATTAAAAGCCTCGTAAGTAGCATTATTCACATCAAAAACATCAGAAATATTAAGAATTACATCATCCATATCCTCCTCCACAGGTGGAGGGGCTTCAGTAGTAGCACCAACAGGAGGAGCATCCTCTGTATTGTCTGTCAGAATGGCACTCAGGTCGTGCTCCATAGCGGTCTTTTGGGCAATGGTGAGTGATGGTCCCCTAGATAGGTCGGCTTTCTCAACGAGAGCCCTGGCAAGTTTCCCTACTATCGTTGTCATAGAATCTTTTTCCCTGGTTCTCTCACCCTTTCAGCCTTTCTTCATCAGCAGCACCATAGCTTCAGTCACAGTTGCCACAATATTTTCAATTTCTAGATCGGTAGACTCTTCATTACTTCCCTCAGGCTCATCTTTGGGATTTCCCTTAGCCTTATTAGAAACCACATTGATAGGTGTATCAAGCTCAGTGGGCTCAGGTTCAGCCGAAACTATCATGCGACCGGTCTCGAAGTCGTAGACATCTTTAAAGATCTCAAAGCCAGGCCACATTTTTTCGCCATACTCGATTGGCTCAGGCTCTCCCCTATAAGGCCTCTTGCCTTGGATTTCACAGACAGTGACCATGCGGCAGTAGTAGGAGGGGACACGGCGATAGGCTTTTTTAGGCTTATATCCCAATCCAGCTCGATGGGCAAGGATTTTTAGCTCCAATGCTTCAACAATTCCCTGCTCATGTATTCCTCCACCCCTGCTAGGTTTGTAACCAAATTTCTTTATCAATTTACCCATACCCGCATAAAGGTAGTTGTGCCAAAGGGGAGGAGACTTCTGGGCTTTGCTAATTATGGCAATCTAAAGGCCTTTTTCTAAACTAGTTTCGGCTTCCATAACAGCCATAACGGAGGCGGGATCGGCCTCTATAGTCACCATTCTGTCTTCATGAATAAGCTCTATTTTCTAGTGTAGTATACAGGGAACAACGCCCAAAGCATGAAGCCATGGTCAGCCAAGTAATAGAGAATAGGTAACAGGAATGTCAAGTACAGTGAAACGCACATTGCTTGCCACACCTTCTACAGTGACTTCTGCCTTAAAGGTCCCAATTACATTGCACTTTGAATCATCATATGCTCTAATAACTGTGCTAGATTTTTCAAGCATCTCCTCCGATAGTCCTAGATGAGGAAGGATTTTTAGAGGGCACAGATTTAGAGCGGAGCCATCGTCCATCATGACACATGGTATAACCTTATTGAGTACCTGGATTCAGATGAATAAGGCCCTATTGTGATCCCTACCCTCGAGCGTAAGATCAAAATAGTCGAACATAATCTGAGGTCCTTTTCTCGGGGGAATGCCTTCTCCAACCATAGCGCACATCTCAATGACCGAGGTGGCCAGATTAGCTTCCAAATCGAGGAGTCTTTTAATCAAGCCCTTGCAATTCCCTTCGAAGTCGATTACTAGCTGCCAGATACTATATCGTGCTTGGGTGTTTTTCAGTTGGGTAATAAGGGGATCAACCTCAAGACTGGTCGGGACAGGCAGAGGTAGAGATGGGGGTCTAACGGTGGTTCCGATCCTACCAGGAATCGGGTCTTTGCTTAAGCGGAGATATCGGTCTTTAGGCTTATTTACACGGCCACTCCGAGTAATGTTAAGAATATCATCGAGTAAGACACTCTTAGTGGCTCATGTTTTGAATAGATACTGTTATTCCTCAGAGTCCGAATCTGGGTTTTACAGCTCATACTTATCTACACTAAAAAGGTCATTTTAATTAACCTTGAATAATTCAGTGCTTACGACCCTGGTCTCTCTAACCGATTCCTCATCACCATCGGAGTAGTCCTCCTTCGAAATGAAGGAATCCACGCTAAATAGTGGTTTTCTCATTCTTCTTACCACGAATGATTTAGACCTGCGGCTCTCTTGCTTTTTCTAATTTGGATCAACTTCCATCTTCTGGACAGAATTGACCCTCGAGTTAGCTTAATTGATTAGATCAAAGACCAAATAAGACTGGAGACCCAAACCGATAACCAGGATAGAGTTATTATTGTCCAGCCTCCGAGCAAGGAGATCGAAGATTATGGCTTTAGATAAATCGGACTGGACCATGCCAACCTTATCCCTAAAATTTGGCAAAGGATTATTTATAGTGCCCGGAGCTCTGTCTGGTTCAGCAATCTTTGCTTCGCTAACCAAGCTTTGAATTGCTGAGAGCAGAACTTTGCAATTGTAGGTTTGGTGTCCTACCTAAACATGATAGTTACAGAAGTTGTTTCTATCCTCAGGTCTAGGCGGCTTGTATTCCTGAAGGGACTGTATGAAACTTGCTTTCCTCAAATGCTGGAAGATGACCCGTAGGGGCAACTTATAAGGGTTAGCCAAAATAAAGGGGGTGAGGAGGCTGGATTAGGGCAACTATTGATGGAGCTGGAGTGATTGCAAGGAGCGCAACGAGGGTATGAGAAATGGCTTGAACTGTAGCCAGTGCTTTAGGCTTAGCTAGTGCCAGAGCTAAGGGTTAAGCTTCACTTTTTCTGAACCACGGTTTCCCTGCTCTTTCGGCCTTCTCATGCTCTGCCTCATGCTTAATTTTTTTGGCTTCCTCGAACATAGCCTTGTAGTGCAGAAAAGAATCAGTAGCCATTTCCTTGTAGAACAGGGGGAGAGACCCTTCGAGGAGTTTGACAATCATTTCCTCAAGGCTTAGCTTGGATTTCATTAAGACCTGGGTTGACATCCACCGATTAAAGTATTGCTTAAAAGTTTCATTGGCCATTTGATGGACCCTCTCAAGATGTTGGAGGGTTGTTTCCATCATAGTATTAAAACCGTAATGCACCTTCAACGCCTCAGATAAAAGATTCCAATCGGCAATAATATGTTGCGTCATGGTATGATACCATTCGAGGGCAGGGCCCCGAAGGGAGCAAGGAAACATTTCAATAAGCACCTTATCACTTAACTTCTTTACGCGCATTATTCTTTCATATTGAGGGCCTCCAAAACCATCATAATGAGCTATTTTAGGTATAGTAAAATTGTCGGGGACCCAATATTCATGCCTTTCAGATTTCTTATCGGTGATGAGACGGTTGATATAAGCTTGGATCTCGGGTGTCATGCCCGAAGGCTGCATGACCTGGTCGCTGACCGGTTTATGAGGGATAGCTAGGGTTTCGGGTGTCGCACCCAGAGAATACGTGACCTGGTCATTGACAATTTGAGAAGCTATCATTTATCGGACAAAAGCGACTACCTTGGGTGTCACGCACGGCGGTTGCGTGACCTGGTCATTGAGTGTCAGAGGTAGTGAAGGGCGAATGGTCAATTGGTTGGCAAAAGGATTTTGGGGGTAGGTGGTGCCCTTGGGAGTTATAATGAACTGCGGAGGAGTGAAAGAGGGTAGTGGCTGAGAAGCTGGGCACTGGTGAGTAAATACCAGAGGGGTAGAACTTTGAGCGAAGGGTCTTGGATTAAAAGGCTCAACTGATGGAACATTTGAAGTTGATAGGAAATCCAAAGCTTGCCCAAACTGGAATGGGCTCACCATAGGCTGGGTTGATTGAAAAATAGGTGCGACAGGTCTTGTCCCTACCAAACTGGTCAACATCTGTGTTGAACCATTCTAGGCTTGAAAATCAGATGCCGATACTCGATCAGAATTTCAATCTTTGAGAGCTTGCTTAATGGCAGCCTGAATAATGGTTTGGATAGAAGCCTGAAAAGCATCCAAATTTAGGAATTACACCATAGCACTGGCAAAGTCGAAGCCAGGCGGTGGCTGGGATCTCGTTCCCGAGTTGGAAGTAGGGTTGGAGGGTTCTTCGATAGGAGGGATCCTTTCATTTCTTAGAAAATACATGGCTAGTAGAGAAGGGTTCTGACTTAACTAAACTTGTTCCGAATCTGACTCCATGTTGGAATCAGTGTGTGGAATCCCTTTAACTCCTGTAGTGATAATCAGGGTGAGAGGACAACGAATCAAGCGGTGTTCTATCCTCTTTCAAACCGAGGTGCAACGATCAGTCCGCCTCCTCTTAGATAAAATGGTAGGTGATGGATTAGATCATGAATGGGTTCGTGAGTGGTATGGATGGTATGCATACCTTTCGTTGTCGTATGACTACACATAGATGTGGTTAGAGATGATGCAATGTCTTATCCCTCTAACATACATGGGACGTTTGTATATTATGTCATACATAATGATATATGGTGAAGCAACGGAGGTACAAGAGAAGTCCTACGTGTGTTGCTAAACTTCTTCCATAAGCGGAAGTAGTAAGGTTAAATTGATTCCTTTCTGGTTCTTGAAGCCAATGCATGGGGTTGCATGATCATGGAGCACATAGCACGCAAATCGTCCTTCTTCCAACCTTATGACTCTCGTATAACGCCTCTTTGGAAGGATTGAGTTTGGCTTCTTCACCGGTAATGGCGAAAGTAGCGCATCCCAATTATTTTATTTGTTCTGGTGACTCTAAGGGAATGATGTGCTAAGGCTTTTTCTAGCACGGCTTTGGTATAGGGTTATTGATGTAGGAGGTTCTAGTTTACCTTGATTCCACGTTACTCAACCACTCCCAAATAGGTGTGATTGTAGGAGTTTACGTGTTGGTTAAAATGAGTGATCCACCCACTAGGCATCCTCAATTCCAACAAGGCATGAGTGATACTTCGCAAGCTTCTCGGGTAAAATGGGGCACCTAAAAATTACTGAACTATCTACACGCGTAAGGATAAAATGTTATAAAAAGAGAATGAAGCTTTAATCTGGCCAACGATTTCAATACATCATCAAAATCTTTTAAACTTTATGAAAGGATAAGTTCAAGAGATCGATCCCCAGCAGAGTCTCCACTGTGAGCGGACGACGTTTTGCGCGATGGCTGTAGAGCCGGGCCGGTGTGACCGGCCTCTTAAAATGTTGCAATTGTGTGTGATGTGATTGGAAAATGGTTTTGCATATTTTAATGCTCAAAAGATACGAGATGGAAATCCCGTACATAAAACAGATTCGCCACCCGGTTTAGCTCAATCGAGAAATTTTCGGTATGATTTTCCCATCGGGTGGTTGGGCCATACCTTAAGTAGAGATTTCGAGTTCGGATGACATTATCTATTTTTCATTAGGCCAGGTTAAGATACTTCATTCTTTCTTAATCGATTTAATCCATCTTATTTATTTGTGTTTTCGATTATTTTGTTATTTTCACGTTTATCAAGCAATTGAAGCGATGAATAAAATTTTTACAGCCATTCAAAAATAAGCGCGAAGAATAAAATTATTACAAGGCTTCCAGATCCTGTACATTTTTCTATGCAATAAATAAAATACTTAAATGTCCGATATACATCTACCTGCAAAACATAGTTAGCACGGATATGACATATTTTATTTATAATATTATAAAGCCCGATTGGATGGCTAATATGAGATTCGAACGGCGTTTGTGGGAAATTCCGTTTTTAACCGATTTTTAGATTTGATCGTTGCTTTAACCGGATTATAAGTAAAAAAAATGCCACACGTTATGGGGTGGGGTCTGTTTACGGAAGGTTTTGGACCTCCCTCATTACAATGTACATCCTAATTTTGGATAATGAACTAATCTGGGAACAAATGAAAATAAAACTGCTGTCCAGAAAGTCATGTCGTCGGCGATATGGTTGATGTCGCTGGCGGCATGGATGATGCCGCCGGTAACATCAATGATGTCACTGGTGACATCAGTATGCAGGCAGGTTACATGGCTTTCTGAGTACCATAAAGAAAGGGTCCCACAAGAAAATGAAGTCTCTGGAGAATGTGATGCTACTAGCAGTATCAGCGATGTCTCTGGCGGCATGGGTGATACCGCCAGCGACATCACATGTCTCCGGTGACCTCAATTTCTTGCAGCAGCAACAGGGAATAGTAAAAAATCCAAAAATCAACAAAAATCAACACAAATCAGTAATATTAATGCCAAAGTGCTATGAGACTCAGAATTTTTTCCTCGGTGTCCTGAATCCACCTCTTCGTGAACTGAAAAGAAACACCTTCGGGGAGCTTGTTACGATGATCTAATAGTAAATTTAAGTGTTTCGGGTTTCAAAGTCCAATTAAATTGATTTTAACTACAGAATTTATTGATTTTAAGCTCACAATCAGAGAATTCAAAGAAGAAAAACCAGGATAAAATGGATTAGAATCTTTTTTTTCTGCCTTATCTAATTCTTATCTCACTAAAATCTATTTTCTCATTCTAACATTAAACCTATGACCTTAGATGGTTCCCCCCTCCCTTCATTGCAGCTCGAGGTGTGTTTTTGTAGGTGAAATGGGGTAGTTTTCGAGACCTTTTTAGCTAATTCAGTCAAAAGTGGTCGAAAGGTTGTCTGTGCAGGGGCCCGCTTCGGGTCATGCCGCCGGCGGTATGGATGATACCGCCGACGACATGGTGATATCGCTGGCGGCATGGCTGATGCCGCTGGTGGCATCAGCCTCCAGCATACCGACAGGCAGCTGGCCTAGGAGTCTAAAAAGTAGCCAAAAGTGGTTTAATAGTCTCCGAAAACGCATCTTTTTTATTTTTAATGATATTTTAATGGGTATTTTTTAATTTGGGTGTAAATCATCTGTTCAAGCTCCTACCGAACACGTTATCGGCCACGCCGAACTGAATTCTACCAAGTATAAAATTCGTAAGGAATATTATTTTGGTAATAAAAATTTTAAAGAAAACTTTTATTTTGAAGCATTAAAATCAAATACACATCATCATTATTTCACAAAATGGACTGCAAAAACTATACTCATAGTCAGTAATAGAAATTTAATTCAATTCTTAAATTAAGGTTTAACATTTCATAGTGTTGATTAACTTTACTGCATTAGATGTTTTTTTATTATAACAATGTCAGAGCAATCAAAACCTAAGAGGTAAGCTTAGTTAAAACACTCTCTGACCAAAACTTTAGTATTCGGAATTAAAAAATAAAATAATTTGAATTAAATATTATAATAAGAATAAAATAATTTTAAATATATTATGTTTATAAAATAATTACAACCCTCCCCTACACGCACAACTTTATGGAATCTTTTTTATTTATTTTATTTGTTTTGCTTATATCTTTTAAGCTGTTCACTTTTACGATATATAAGTTTTTTATTCGTCTCTTTTTAATCTTCGAAATAACATCCACTGTAATATTTTTTTCAAATTTTTTTTGAACTGTCAGATATCCAATAATATCTAATAGAATTCCAATATAAATCAGTACAATTAGAAGACCTTGGATTAAAAACACTAGATATATTTTTACTAGATCATAACTTTAATATAAACTTTTATAGATGTCTAAATATTAACTTCAAACTAGATTTTCTAATAGAAATCTTATAGGTATCCAATAGATTTTCGATTGATGTTCAAATTATGACTAGTAAATGAGAAGAAAAAGAAATGAAGCAAGAGATCAAATGCAAAAAAAATCCTCAACAAAATATCTCTTTAACTCCTAAAAGTCCACTCGTAACTCAAATATATACAGTCAATTTTTCCAAATTCCGCAATTGAATCAAATTAAGTTAAATAACACATAAATGTTCAATGTTAAAAGGTAGAAGACTCCTAAATTATTCCTGTATAAAATTAGCAATGGTCTCAATGATAGTAGTTTATAAAGTTACTGAATAACGATGGATACAATGAAATTTTCAGTGATTTATTGGATAAAAAAATGTCGAAAAGTCACATTGGGTGTCATTTCAAAGATAAAAATAAGACGAATAAAAAAATCTAAAGCGGCATGTCGAAAAAATAAATAGTTTTGAGAGATAAATAAAAAAAATTAAAAGAACAAGTAACATGACAATTGTGTAAACAGAATTGAAAAAAGAAGGAAGGTAAGAAATATTAAACAATTATGATAATTTTGTAGATTTAGCAAATCTGTAATTGATTTGAAAAAAGTGTCAAATCATGACAAATTCCCTTAGGCCTAGCTTGGAATCAATTCATGGAGATGAATTCCAACTAGAATTCAAATGAATTCTTTTACTTGAAATAAATGAATATAAAATTAGAATTAAAAACGAATTCCTTATTTTGTAATTGGAACAAATAAGTTAAAATATTCATTTATAAATAATTTACTAAAAAGCCCTTGTAATGAAGTAATTATAAAGCTAGTAGTATTTAGTTAATTTTATTAACACATTTTGTGTAACTGCATTTACATTAAATACAAAAAACCCCACATCCATCCTTGGCGTAACTCGAACCAGAGACATATGTCGCAATAGTATTTAGTCTATAAAATTACTATAAAAAAACTACGCATTGATATAAAATGCAATAATAGATTTGTCAATACAATTAAAAAAGTGTCTAAATAAAGTTTCACTGCTAAACACGTACAACTTATCAATTCTAAGTGTAACCTTAAAATGCCTAAAAATTTATTAGCGTACCCTTCGTTGAAATCACAAAAATAGTAAATTAAAATTTTTTATATTGCAACTTATAAAAATTTACAGATAGAATAGGAATTAAATCTAAAAAATACATTGTGTATTTATAGTATAAATAAGGGTTTTATTGTCCTTCAAATTTTTCCACCAAAAAATAGGAATTGGATTTGCAAATTCCATCTATTTTGGTGGGATTTGATATAGGCACAATCAATTCCATGGATTTCTAATTCATGGAACTCAAATTCCCATTTTTGGCTTTCCAATCACAAAAATAAGGATTTTCAAATGAATTCCTCGAAATTATGAGGAATTCATTTGTTCCAAGCGGAGCCTTAGTATTTTGTGCATGAAACCCATAAATAGTTTTTTCATAGTATTGAATCTGACTTTTCCCTCCAATTCCAAATATATGTCATTTTAGAATTTTTACTAAGACCAATAAATATTTATCATACTATTAAAATAATTAATTTATCCCTTAACTTTATTATAAAATTATCTTTCTTCTTAATCATTACATTATAACTTCATTAATATTTAATTTTCTAATTAATCGGGAGGCTAAGGGGACTATCTTTCTGATAAAAAAAGGATTTCTTGTGCTCAACTTATGTCAACGTTTGGACAATATTTTGGATTGATAATTGTGATATAAGTACAAAAAATTGTGATTAGTTAATCTCGTGGATTTGTTTTTGAGAATATATAATCGGAATTTCACTAACAGTGAATTATTTCCCAGATGCGTACAAAGAAAGTGTAGTTGATGATAGAGGTTGGAAATTTTTATTCATATAGTAATTACAGAAAGGCAAAATGCCAACTACTAGACACTTCACACATGCCAAATGTGGATTGCAATTAAATTCTTTTTGCTATCTCTTTAATTAGTTGACTAATCCTACTTGATACTTTAAATATTACTCTCCCTCTGTTGCTAGATAAAAAGGATTCTCTAAAGCAACTTTAGAGTAAAGTTAGAGAGAGATAGATATAAAAGAAGTGAGAGACGAATTTTGTTAGGAGTTGTTTAATCAATCTTAGATATTGCTCAACTTTACTCTAAAATTATTTTTCAACTTTAGAGAATCCTAATCCGTTCCTAGATAAGTCTTTTTTTACTAAAAAAATAACTCTGTTAGCTTTTACAATTTATACCTTTTTATTTGCAAGTTAAAGTTATCAAATGCATTTTTCTCCAATATATCTTTGTATTAAGTAAAAAAATGATTGTGTTCTGATAAAAATTTTAAAATTCATTCACTATGAGGAAGAAGAGATTTATATTATAAAATTGTAAAAGATAAATTAACTTTAGTGTAGAATAATAAATTTTTTATTAATTCTAGTAAAAAATGTTACAAAGAAAATTAAAGATGTGGGAAGAAAGTAATAATTATTGTTGAAGCTATGTAATTCACTTTAAAATTTAGAAGTACGAGTAATTTTGTTACACAATATAATATAATAGATTTGACATATTTTATTGTTACTCTGTTTAATTAATATTTTGTCTTTTTTACAGTTGAATTAAAATAACTATCATTCATCTATTGGTGGAAAAATGTAAAGTAATAAATATTTTATAAAAAATAAAATAATCATAGAATGCAGCGATAGATTTTTAAAAATAATTACTTCAAAATTTATATGATAAATTACTTACTCAAATAATAATAGTATGCTTTTTAATAAAAATTAGTCAGAACTGAGTTTGGAGTATTGAATTTTATTGTGTGCTAGTGAGAACTGAGTTTCGTAGAATTATAGTCGAACTAAAATAGTTGAAAAGTTTTAATTATTTTTGTATGGAAAAAAATTCGGGTTTTAATAGCATTTGAATTCTATTTTATATATATTTATACCTTTTCCAAAAAGGACAGGAAGTTCGGTTTTTGGGTAAAAGGATGAGTTGGGTTTGTGTATAAATACAAGCTTTAAGGTTCATAGCATTAATTTTTTTCAAATCTTATTGTTTGCAAGCTCTTCTTCCCTCTTCAGAGAAAACAATGGGGACTCAAGTAGATCAACCCTATTCCAATAATCATGTAAGTAATTTTATTTGTTTCCAACAAGAATCCCTCTTTGTTTTTGTATATAAAAACAAGCTCAAAAAGTTAGATTCTGTGTTTTTTTTGCTTTTATCTGTTCCCAGATTGTGGGAGATTTGTCTTCAAGCTATCAAACTTTGTTTCTTTTGGCTTAGCAATTCCATCTGGAATTAAGTTCATTAGGATTTATTTTTATTATACAATTTAAACTTTTTTATTAGATGTGTTTGGATTAGAATTTCTTTGTATTAGCTGAGATTAAGAAGAAAAAGTATTTTACCTGTAAAGTGGAGGATAGAAGACATTTGTTTAACAGTAGATTACAGTTTGTTCTGCTAAAGAGGAAAATAAGAAAGATTCATGTGGATCTTTTTAGTATTTGCGGTTCAACCCCTTTTTCTACGGCATCTAATTGTATTTTTTCAACGCACATGATGTAAATAACTGTAATAAATTATCAATTTCTTTATGTGGCTAATTTAGGCGACTTTGAGGTCAATGTTCCTTGGTTTATTTTTCATGTATGGTCCGTACGTTTTAGCCATGTTCATATCTAGACTAATCCTAGATACTTAATTTATGGGTGTCTTAAAAGGCAGGATGGCTGCCCCAAAATTTAAGTTTGCTCCGTGGACACCCCAGAGTTAGATTTCTGGTAAATGCTTAAGATGAACTAGTCCCTACAACTAAAGAACATGTGCCCAGTTTTTATGTGTATGCTTTATAGGAAACATACTAAAAATGATTTTAGTCTCTATTTGATTGATGGATTTTGGTGTTATATTAAAGTACGGTAATATGTGGTTCAATATATTAAGGTATGATTTTTAAAAAAAATTTTGTTTGAATTGATGGGGGTATTGTACTATTTTTTAAAAATTTAATTAAATTTGATAGAAAACTATTAAATTTAGGATTATAATTCTCTGAAATAACTTTAGAATAAAATTAAATAGATATAGGGTGTGACGAAATGAAAGAAAATTATTTTAGAGAAATTTTAGCCTTCCAAAATAAAACGAAGGAATAGAATACTTAGAGAATCTCAATCCTTAAATTTATATATCTAATTTCAAAATCACTAAAGAATCTACCAAAAAAAACCATGGAAACGAAAGTTAAAATCACATCAATTATGAAAAAGCCAGCAATCAAAAAGGGCTCTCAGAAAATAGGCAAAAATGTGATTCTCATGTTTGAGTTTCCAAAAAAAAATAAAGAAAATAATTATTAAAATCAATTATCATGGCATATAATTTAAATATTTACTTTATACGGTTGATTTTGGGTACATGTTTCTTCTTTTATATCCCATATCTCAGTTTGCATGTGATTAGCTCAGAAATTCTACCCTTTTAAATATATTTGGAAATTTATAATCTACTTTTATGCATCAACAGTTGGATTTGAGTGTCATATTTTTTTTTATTTTTCCAATTGCCTATTTTATAGAATTAATTGACTGGATACAGAGCATATACTATTCATCGACTAGCTTGATTAAGTAAAACAATTGGCTATGACAGCCACCTAAGAGATTACAGCTCATATATACAAAGAAAAGTATATTTAGTAGTTTACAGACAAATTACTAAAATTAGATTCCTAATTTTTATGTTAGGATTCTGCCCTGCTAGGATACTGATTTGTTAAGTTTAAATTTTTATGACATGTGGTATGGAACTATAACTTGATGTTTACATTTTGTTGTAATAACTAAAGCACAATTTATGTTTGGTTATCTTGTAATTTTGATGATATGAATATTTGTATAGACGGATGAAAGAGATGAAAAGCAAAAGAAAATAGATGAATGGCTACCAATAACATCATCAAGAAACGCAAAATGGTGGTACTCTGCTTTCCACAATGTCACCGCCATGGTTGGTGCCGGTGTCCTCAGTCTTCCTTATGCCATGTCCGAGCTTGGATGGTATGTTCTTCTCTTTATAAGTCGAACTATTATAGCACTTAAATTCGAAATTGACATGATTGGTACGGTTTATATTATAGGGGTCCGGGAGTAGTAGTGTTGATTTTATCGTGGATCATAACACTATACACACTATGGCAAATGGTGGAGATGCATGAGATGGTGCCGGGTAAAAGATTTGATAGATACCATGAACTTGGCCAACATGCCTTTGGTGAAAAGCTTGGACTCTACATTGTTGTGCCTCAACAACTTATTGTTGAAGTTGGTGTATGCATTGTCTATATGGTTACCGGTGGAAAATCCCTTAAAAAGTTTCATGATGTTGTTTGCAGTACTTGCAAGCCAATCAAAACTACATATTTCATTATGATCTTTTCTTCTGTTCACTTTGTTCTCTCCCATCTTCCCAATTTCAACTCCATCTCTGGTGTCTCTTTGGCTGCTGCTGTCATGTCCTTAAGGTATGTCTGCTAATGGATCTGCTCAATGCGCAGACTGGGTCGGGCTTGAGCGGAAACAGATATTGCTCGTTTAGGCCCAATTCATCTCAAATGAATAACATATTTGGTTCTGGCCGAGTTGGGTCTTGATTTAGAACTCGATTCCCAACCTAGCCCAGCCCGCCCATATTAATTTATGCACACACAAACATATATATACACACACATTTACATATATGTATTACGTTAAAAATTAATAATATATAATTTATTAATAGTATATATTTGGTTTGGGTTCGACCAGGCTTAGGTTTTTATGAGAAAACCAATCGAAACTCATTATGTGTTTGGGTTTTGGCCATCTGGGCCTAGTCGAGCTTATACCAATATATGTTTGTCCAAGCCCGACCCAAGAACATCGAACGTAGACGGGTCAGATGAGCCGCGTGTCACTTGAACAGGTCTACCTGCTAAGTGCTCGTTTTTGGTACATCGAAAAGTTCACCATGCTTTAGTGACATGAAAGTTGATGTTTTGTGTGTTATTGCAGTTACTCCACCATTGCTTGGTCAGCTTCTTTGCACAAGGGGGTTCAGCCAGATGTGCAATACGGTTACCTTGCTAAGAGCACGGCAGGAACGGTCTTTAACTTCTTTAGCGCATTGGGAGATGTAGCTTTCGCCTATGCCGGACACAATGTCGTGTTGGAGATTCAAGCAACAATCCCATCGACACCCGAAAAGCCCTCGAAAGGACCCATGTGGAAAGGAGTTGTTGTCGCTTATATAGTCGTCGCCTTGTGCTACTTCCCCGTTGCTCTAATCGGTTACTGGATGTATGGCAATTCGGTCAAAGACAACATTCTCATTTCACTTGAGAAGCCTGCTTGGCTTATTGCAATGGCTAACATGTTTGTTGTTGTTCATGTTATTGGTAGCTATCAGGTATGTTATGAACGTTTCAGTTTTTGATACCTTTTCGTTCTGTTCTTGACACGACTTTTGTAATTTTAATGTTTTTATATTTATTTTTTTGATGTAGATCTATGCAATGCCGGTTTTTGACATGATTGAGACTGTATTAGTAAAGAAACTGAACTTCAAGCCGACTACTATGCTTCGTTTCTTTGTCCGAAACACCTATGTTGGTAAGTAAACTCTTGTATTTTCACTAATAATTGTTTACAAAACTACATGTTTTTAATATATGCATTCATTTTGTTGTAATTGCAGCATTGACTATGTTTGTGGCCATTACATTCCCATTCTTTGGCGGTCTACTAGGATTTTTCGGGGGATTTGCTTTCGCACCAACAACATATTTTGTAAGAAATCTACTACTATAACTGCTATACCTATAGTTAAAATCAATTGATAATGGTGAGTCTGACTGTATGTTAAATTTCGCAGCTGCCCTGTATAATGTGGTTGTCGATCTACAAACCGAAGAAATTCGGGTTATCATGGTGGACTAATTGGGTAAACAATATTATGAACTTGATTCATATAGCTTGTTTTTGTCAATTTGAGTTGAGCTATTTCTAATACAAAACATTGGTTGAATTGACTTGCAGATATGCATAGTGTTTGGTGTTGCATTGATGATTGTATCGCCAATAGGAGGATTGAGGCAAATAATTCTACAAGCCAAGGACTATCAATTCTACTCTTGAATGGAGAATTTCAACGAGGACATTGCAAATCAAGGCCTAAAATCAAACCAAATGATGAGGAGAGAGTTGAACACAGGCCACAAATACCAAATTTTCAATGCCTATTGACCGGCTAATAGTTTGTAGAAAATACACACAGTATAACCTTGTTATTTGGAGGGGGAAAATAGAGTTAAAAACAGTTAAACTACATAATGGGATCTCTTATAGCCATTTTCAAGTGTAGTTTCTTTCTTTTTTTTCAACTAGTTGTGATGCATATATTCTTCCCTTCTTTAATGGTTTTTACAGGCCTATTATATTACTGTTCTTGTATATTTGTTCTGTTAATGGAATTATTTACAGTTGTGTGAAGATTAATCCAATGGTGAAAAATAGTCAAGTAATTGTTACTTTATAGAAAAAAAATTGTAACCAATTATCCTACCTATTATACTTGGTAGAATTGACACATCCACCATAAGTAGATGAGGATGATCAAGGATTCATGGCTCATTTTTTAAAAAAATAACCAATTATCATGTATTAATCTTTATAAAACAGTCTCAATATATTGTTAAGTTGTCCAGTGCTACAAAATATAAACGAGGACTTTGGAGGGTTTCTCCAAACTTCTACTTTTTAACTTTTCTCTTTATAAATGACTTTTAAGTTAAAAATAAGGAATCAAAAACTGACTTTTAAATTAAAATCTCATTGTAAGTATCTTTTTAGTCATAAATCATATGTCACAAGAATCGAGAAACACCCCCTTAGTCAAATTAAAGGTTTTTTTCCCTCTTGCAAGGCCTGCAGCTATTTTAGCTGCACAAGGTCTCATTAGTATATTTATTGACTTGAATGTGAATTTTATCTTTATTTTGAATAAAATATATGAATATGGTAGAATTGGATCTTAAGAAATTCTTAATGGTATATATATATAACATTTATATATCTATAAAAGTAACAAAGTTTCAGAAGACTTTTTTATTTTTATATCTTTTAAAAAAAATTATCCTTATACCTTTTACATATATAAATTATTAATAATTATAATAATAATAAAATATAAAATTAAAATAATAATAATAATAAAAAAAAATATTTGATGAGAAAAAAAGAGTAATTTTTAAATAGAATTATAATCATTAGAGTCATATTTCTTAAAATTTTAATTTGGTGTTCATGTTGTCTAATTGTTTGAAAATTTTTTTACAAGTTGATTCTTATTTTTTTATATAAATGTCAATATTTGATATGTTATTGCTAACTAATGATAATGATTAATAACAATAACTATTTTTTATATGAAAATAATTAATTAGGGTGAATTATAATTATTTGTATATACTTATAAATTATGGCCAATTTTTGCAATCAATATAAACATTTGTATCAAAGCACATATAGTAAAATGAAAGAGTACATGAGTTTGATAAGCACGGAAACTATCGAGATAAAAGTTTATACTTTAATATTTGTCTTTATGGATTCATACATGTTAGTCTTTTTTCAACTGAATACAAAATATCTATTTTACATACTTGGAAATTGAAACGAATCAACACAAAAATTATAAAATATAATTGATTTTTAATTTAAATATTTGTTGATTTTGAACTTTTGTGCGTTATTTTGGTTTTGTAGAAATAGATGTATAATATGTGACATGTCGAATAATACAGTTAGTGCCTACTTTAATGAAATGAAATATATACTATGAAACAGATTTTTTGAAGTTTGGATTTACTTATCATTAATATACTTATTATAAATGACTTATCCGTTCATCATCTCACGGGTGCTACACTAATTATTATAAAAAGAGTTTAACGTAATTACTTCACTTAATTGGCATTATCAATAAGTCAAAATCAAAATGATGCATCGTTTCTTGACAGGGAAGGGGGAAAAACTAATATTTGAGTCATTCCATCACAAAAAAATATTACCATATATTGCACCTTCATACGAATTATATTACTGAAAATGTCTTAGAAAATTATCAGAATTATAATTTATTTCATTTATTAATGTAACTTATACTAATCAGTTATAAAAAGAAGGTAGCCTGGCGTACGAAATATTTAACACTTACGCAGGTGTTAAGTGTATATTTTATATAATTATAATTTATGTTTTAGGTTAGTTTTAGGCATGTTTAGATATATTTTTAGTAGAAATCATAATATTTACATGCAAGTTGAAGTTCTTATGTTATTCATTCATTTTATGTCGATCTCAGGCTGGTTTCGGGTGATTTGGAACATATGAAGACACTCGGGACCTTAACATACACATTTTGGAGGTCAAATTGATGATATGTGGCAGAACCAAACGCTCCCCGAATGCCTAAGAGCCCACTCCCCAAATGCATATGGATTTCAACACTTATCAAGTTAAACCTGAATTTCACCTTAAATTAAATACTGAAAAAATGAAATAACTAATAGAATCCTAACTAGGACTATTAATTTTGAAATGAACGGTTGATAATTAGAGTCAATTATTTGAAAAAGAAAGAAAGCTTAATTACCATATAAATACACCAACAACAACAATGACTAAAATGGTTGAAGGTAATTTAAAAGGAAAATAAACAAGAAATAAAGGGGAAGCAGGCCTAGAATAGAAATAGACAAAAAAAAAGAAGAAATTATTCTTAAATAGAGATTCTGTTTCTATGATCTGTATATATGAATAATGAATATAATAAAGAATCAAAATTAATTTAATTAATATTGCCATCTGTAATGTAATGTAATTATATTAATTGTCATCAAGCAGAAGGCGGATATCTCATAATGGTCATGATCAGTTACGATATTTCTTAGTACATATTTACTATATACATCAATACAATATTTTGTTTTTGTTCATTGTTCCATTTTCATTTCATCTCTGTCAAAATAATTTTAATTTCACAAAAAAAAAATGGGAACTCAAGTTGAAAAGCCTGCAGATGTTGTTGTTCCCAGCCAAGTAAGTTCCCTATTTTTTCTTGAAAAATTTCTGAAAGACTATGAAGCTCGGAAACTCCTAGACACTAACGTTTCTCGTTTCCGTTTCCTTCTCGGAAACCTGAAATAACATTATATTTGGCGTTTCCGGTGTGCGTTTCCCATTTCCGGAAACGTTTCCTTTCCCGTTTCTGGGCTACCTAGCTGAAAAACTATCAATGAATGGAAAATTTTACATTTTTATTTCATGGCTTGAGTTTTTTATTTTTAATGTATAGAATATATATTATTAAATTTTGGTTCGATCATTTACCTTTAAACTTATGCACTTTGGTTTTATATGAATTCTAGGAGTGAAATCCGTTTCCAGTTGTACTTATTTTTGTTTAAACTCATTCAATACTCAAATTACACAAGCCAGTAGTATACTATTGTTAGTATCCTTTCTTGTTCCATGTGTAAATTGGTTTTCTTGACATTCAAGGTCTTTTTGGACTAATTTCACAAGAAAAAAAAACAAATTATAGAGCTAAATCATAAATCTAAATTTAAAGTTTAGGACAAATTGAGCATTTACTTGCTCGATAAAAGCTCGTGAACGAGTTGTTTGGCTTGAACCTAAATTCGACTAGATGGTATTAAAAAATGGTGTTTGATAGGTAGATGCAAGGCAGAAGGAAATAGATGACTGGCTTCCAATTACATCATCAAGAAATGCAAAATGGTGGTATGCAGCTTTCCACAATGTTACTGCCATGGTTGGAGCTGGTGTTCTCAGTCTTCCTTATGCTATGTCTAAACTTGGATGGTAATCTTTATTTCATCTTATTGTTTTTTAAAATAAAGAAACTCTCTGTAATTTCAGGGGTAAGGCTGCGGTACACCCGACCCCCTACCCCGCTTGTGCGGGAGCCTTGTTTAAGCATTGGGGTAATGTTGTTGTTCTTTAAAATAAAGAAAGCAGTTTCTATATTTTTATATTCCCTCAAATTTTAGATTTCTTGTAGTGCAAACACAAACACAAAATTGTGCCTTTATCCAAAAATCTCATAGTAATATATGACAATAATATTTCAGGGGACCTGGAACGGTGATTCTAGTATTGTCATGGACCATAACATTATACACGCTCTGGCAAATGGTAGAGATGCACGAGATGGTACCTGGAAAACGTTTTGACCGATACCATGAACTTGGTCAACACGCTTTTGGCGAAAAACTAGGGTTATATATAGTTGTGCCCCAACAAATTATATGCGAAGTTGGAGTTGATATTGTGTACATGGTTACCGGTGGAAAGTCGCTCCAAAAGATTCATGATATTGCTACTAACGGTCGCAATCGTATTAAAACTACATATTTTATCATGATTTTTGCCTCCGTTCATTTCGTACTTGCTCACCTCCCTAATTTTAACTCTATTTCTGGAGTTTCTTTGGCCGCTGCTGTCATGTCTCTCAGGTATAAAGGCATTGTTACATACTACTTTTTTTTATCATTTTTTCTGTTGTGGGATCATAAATAGTTGATTTGAAAATGTGTTGTAGCTACTCAACGATAGCATGGGGAGCATCGGTGCACAAAGGGCGACAACCCGATATAGATTACGGGTACAAAGCAACAACAGCAACGGGGACGGTATTTGATTTTTTTACAGCATTAGGCGATGTGGCATTTGCTTATGCTGGACACAATGTTGTGTTGGAAATTCAAGCTACCATTCCTTCTTCTCCTGAAAAACCATCTAAAGGGCCAATGTGGAGAGGTGTCATCATTGCCTATATTGTTGTGGCTATGTGCTATTTCCCTGTTGCTCTTGTTGGTTATTACATGTTTGGTAACCATGTTGAGGACAACATCCTTATTTCCCTCGAGAAACCTAATTGGCTTATCATCATGGCGAACATGTTCGTTGTTATTCATGTTATCGGAAGTTATCAGGTTAAGTTTAACTCTGTTTGTATAATTTTCGCTTCATTAAACCCTTAATGTTATGTTTCCGTTTATCAACATTTTGCTTTGATGTTATGTTTCTGCTCATCTATGTTTTGCAGTTGTACGCAATGCCAGTCTTCGATATGTTGGAAACTTTGTTGGTGAAGAAGTTGCATTTTAAGCCTACTAATACTCTTCGGTTTATCACTCGTAATGCATACGTTGGTAAGTGTATTTTCAATTTTGTCCCTTCCATAATCCGACAGACTTAATTCTAAATCTCTCACACAGAGAAATACAGAAGGTCTGATTTTTGTTACATGTTTAATTCAGGATTCACAATGTTTGTGGCTATATGCTTTCCTTTCTTTGGTGGACTACTTGGATTCTTTGGAGGATTTGCTTTTGCCCCAACTACTTACTTCGTGAGTTCTTAACTACTTCCTAGTGCAAAAATACAACATATGGCCAAGTATGGAGTTTAATAATCAAGTATTTGATTTGGAATTTCAGCTGCCTTGCATAATGTGGCTTGCTATCTATAAACCAAAGAAGTTCAGCTTATCCTGGATCACCAACTGGGTACACTACAATTTTATATCACAACTCACTACTAGAAAAAACAATCATTCGGTTCTTTCATAGCTAACAGACTTTTCCTTTTCAGATATGCATTATTCTGGGGCTCATGTTGATGATTTTATCCCCAATTGGAGGATTAAGGAATATAATACTTCAAGCAAAAGATTACAAGTTCTTCAATTGAGCACCAGTGCCAGTGTTGTAAATGAAGACATAGTTCTTATCTAGGAAATCCAAATCACTCCAAATAAACAAATATTTATTGATGTTTCATTATTGGAACTGGGAAACTGGTTTATGCCAACTCCACACAACTCACCTCAGTTTCTTTTCTTTTATTGTTTGTGTTATTCTACAACCGCAGGAAAGGCACTTGGGTTTCTGCTTTCTTGATTATTATTGAAATTGTTGATCATTTTCGAATTGTTACCTTCTGCACTTCAAATTTTTATGCCAAGTAACTTGACAGAAAGGAAACCGATGATCTAAATCATATTTACTCCTGGAAAGCAGCTAAACTTATGCAGTATGCCAGTACATATATTCAATCCAGAAGCAATAAAATATAGAAATATCTACATTATGATTGGTTTCAATATGAATGAACTTTCAAGTTTTAGATCATTAGAGACCGTGCCTGCTATAGAGTGGAAACTGTGTTTCAAGGGTACCTTGAACTATAGTTCGCAACCTCTACATTTGCCACCCATGTTACATACATGAAGATCAAAAACAAGATCAAAAGTAGGAACAAATGTTAAAACACCATACTTTGTCCAAAATGACAAGGAAAACGGTAACAAATCTAAGTTTCATTCGTTATCACTTACCATACCACTTATTTGCGGTACAAAATACATGTTTTCTTAGCAGACATTCAACATATCGAGGTGTTTGGGATTTGATTCCCAATTGCCTTCAATATGTGATCTGTATTTGATTTAATGGAGTATAATTTGGAAGTGAAAAAAATAGCCTTCCCTAGTACCATATTCATATTTCAATTATCAACCATGTATTGGTTGTTAAAGCCTTAAAGGAGTGGAAATTCAACAAACAAAAAATTTTGGACCATGGTAGCCACCATTAAAATAACTACATACTCTAGCAATTCTAACCAGAAACTAACAGCTAAATTAACAAATATTTACTCGTGTTTTGAAAGCTAACTGTTAAGTTTTGATAGAAACAAAATCAAATAACAGATTGCTGTTATATAAAAGAGACATATGCAAAACAGGTTATCTACTATTAAGTGTTTATACTCACTAAAAAAAGCTAAAACCAGATCTTTCAGTGTTAACACAATTGTGCAATACAAAAGATTGCATCTTTCTAGTCTAATCAACTAGATTTCTTCTCTAATTTCCCCTTATTTTCTCTAAACAATTCCGCCCACAAATTAACAATCCACAAAATACTAACCGAAATTGCTGCAAACACAACAATGATCCAAGAAACCCAAACCCATTTAGGTATAACTTCATCAGCAATCCCACTCATATAAAAAACACCCATCCGATACACAAAATAGGGGCCCAAAAACCCCCTCACCAACGAATAAAACGCATAAAAAGGAGGGGAAAGGAAATCGTAAACCTCAGCGGCGAATTTCACATCACTCCTCCGTGCTCCGGCGAGCGTCCACGCGTTCTGGCAGGCGCTAGTAACCTCGGCGAGGATTAACAGAGACAGAATAGCATAGGCGCCGTGGAATACCAAGTACCGGCAGGTAATAAACACGAAGAGAGTAGCTAAGTGGTGGCCGATGAAGAGCAAATCACTCGGGAAGAAAATAATGTAATGAGTAAGATCCATTAAGAAATAAGCAATACTGTAATCAAGAACAGCGTTTTGGGGGATCGTGTTGGGCGAATGAAAGCCGCGGTTAGGGTCAGTGAGGATAGCATAAGTAGCTAGAAAAACAGCCGGAGTACCGTGGAAGAGGGAGATTAAGCAGCTGGAAGCTTCGGGCCGGAGATTGGGGCTCCAATTACGGAAAACGATGAAGTAGGCGATGAAATAGATGAGAAGGAAGAAGCAGAAGAAGAGAGGGAGATTTGGTAGAGATGAAATTAGGGTTTGATGGATTCGTAAATCCATCCGTGAATCAGAAAAAGGGGGGTTTAGATTGAAATTAGGGTTTATGATTGTTCTTTTTTTATAGATAGAGAAAGCAATAGTTGGTTTTGAATTTGGTAGGAATTTGTATTTCGCTACGAAGATGAACTTTGAATAACTTTTTTGCGGTAGCCGATAGAACGAAACGACAGCGTTTGGTACCTTTTAATTTCTCGGTAGGTGTAATATTGGATAAGATTCTTCCACCCCCTAAACATTGAAGAAACACGTGTTTATACTTTATTTATACTAATTATATTCTATATTTTTTTAAAAAAATTATCTATGGCTGAACTCAAACTTGTAACCTCTAAAATAACAACTTCACAACTCAAACCACTAAACCAAGTTTTTACCACAAAGTGCGGAGGTGAATAGTTTAACTATGTAATGTTCCTAATTTTATTTATTAATCATGATTTTCACTATTCTTAAAAAGGATGGTTAAGAGATCAATAAAATTTTAATGACAGACCACTTAACATTATTTTTTATTTTGTTGACTAAAATTATTACACTATTTGATTAGTATCAATGAATTGTAAACTCAAGAAAATAGACTTCTGGTACAAATGTATTGCCTACCTATATTGGACTTTTGATATATCTTATTGCAAAAGGAGAACACCTAACATGACAAATCAAACACCAACCAATTGAACAACCTATTAATAATATACACTAGCAACTTTACATTGTCACGGTGTGTTAGACATTCTTAATTAAAAAAAATCAAAATCATTTTTATGCAAAATATAAAATTAAATAATTTACTTGCAAACCCAAGAATCCAAACACAGCACAAGCGTAAACAAAATTATGTTATAAGGTTAGCACTTTCATTTTACAAGACTTGCACAAGAACTAATCACATTCCTTCAAAAATTAAAAGGACAACCAACCAACCATATCAATAATCTTCTTTTAGGGGAATATAATCTAGCTCAACAGTAAGCATATTTAGGCTGTTTGCTAAGCAATTTGACCTGTACTATACCCTGGAAGTTCCCATATGCTATCTGTGAAAGGATAGGGCCCAGATTTTTTTTTCTTTTTTCTTTTTTTTTTTTTTTGCATAACAAGATGATATGCTAAGGAAGCTTGATTCACAACAATTTTATGAAATACACAAGCAGAGCACACTATAACGAGGCCAGTAACATATTATGGGGTAACAATAGGGCTCAATCGATCTCTCCCTCTTCGACGTCATTTATATTATGATTCAAAACGTTTAATGGCTCGCCCTCTTCCTCATCGTCATCTTGTTTCATGAACAAGCCAAGTTGTTCCAAGGGATTACTTCCACCAAATCTAAACCCGCCCAGCCCGTCCTGAGAGTTGTCTGGGCTCGTCTCATCTACCGAACTTGGTAATTGCTCTGCCGGTGCTACCCTCAGCATTTCCAGGTCTTCCAGAAACCGCGAATTCTCATTTATTTCCACAGTTTTTTCCATCTGCACACTCGAAACCAATAAATCCTCTAAATGCGTACGTAATACGGTCGGTAGTCATACTCATACTTCAATAACATAAAGCAAACCCCTTTAACCTGTAGCAATGCCTGACGTGCTGCTTCTCTTTCATGCTCTCTCTTCTTTCTAGCTTCTGCAGCAGCTGCTGCCTGTGCTCTCCTCTGGGCATCTTCGGCTGCCTTGGCTTCTGCTTGCAGCCTTGCTTTCTCTGCATGGAAATAAACAAAACATCAGTCAGAATGACACATAAAAACAACAAAAATCCAAAAAAGCCTCATAAACCAGGTTCTGTTGTTTCCTGAAAAGTGAACCAGTACCTTTCTTTTTCTGCATTTCTAGTTCTTCCATTTCCCTCCTAAGTTTCTCAGGATCCCCCTTGTCAACCTGACCACACCCACAACTTTATCTTGCAGAAACAAGCAGCTAAAAGACTTGTAGCTATGAGTAGTGAGTAGACTAAATTTCTATCAAACCTGAGTAAGGGTCTTTTCTCGAGCTTTTAATATTGTATCAGCAAAGCGGTTCTTTAGAAGTGCAGCCCTGATTAGTTTCTCAGGAGAAACCTGCCTCTCAGTAGGAGCACTTTCCCCTAAGGTAATTTCAGGAAGATCTATGAGATACTCAACCCAAAATTTGAAGGCAATTTCTTCAGCAAACTTGAGCTTACCATCTAGGCGGGAATCTGACTCAACGGAGTTTGGCTTTTGTTGAGACATTTGTTCAAGTTGATCCAACCCACTAATAGATTCTGCACATGATTCTGAATCAGAAAAATTTATAACTTAGATCAATGAGCTTAAAGATAGATAAAATCCATAATCTACGCACAATAGACATAATGGGTGAGCAGGGATAGGATACATGGTGGGTCTTCAAAGTTTCAGCTTAACTGATTGTGCAAACAAGCACATAAAAATTAAAATCATGATATAGGTCCTGTTCTTCTTAAAATTGCCTCATTGGGCTTACAATAATTATAAAGACAAACCCCTACCCCACACCACCCCACCTGTATGTGGACTCGAACATGTGACCTCTAGGATCACAACTTCAGACTCAACCACTAGGCTAAACCTTTGCCACATGATATAGGCTCTAGTGAATCTCCAAGAAATATAGATTTTGTTCTAGCCTCCCCCCAAAAGAGCCCCAACAAACTCAAACATGTGACCTCTAGGATCACAACTTCAGACTCAACCACTAGACTAAACCTTTGCCACATGATATAGGCTCTGGTGAATCTCCAAGAAATATAGATTTTGTTCTAGCCTCCCCCAAAAGACCCCCAACAAAAGTTACCCTATGATTTCACCAAATTCTTTCTAGGATGCCATGTATACGATAGTGCAATTTCATAATTCTTCATTCACAGGTGCAGAGATTACCGTTGTTGATTTCCTTACTTTTCACTAGAAAAAGATTTTGAATCTCAAAACACTATATAACAAGCCACTTGAAAAAGTACGATGACAATTGACGGCAAATGTAAAATACATCCTTCAGAAGTAAGGAAATCACCTTAGCCAATCAATTTTCGTATTTGAATTTTTATGCAAACAAAATAAGCAGATTGATTGTATAATTTCATCACCACCGTATTTCTTCTATGTGACTATAACATGAATGTCAACTTCGGCCATACTATTGTGACACATGCCAGTGAGAAAAGTAAATAAATGAAATACTCACGGATTCTCTCTGGAGGATCACCACTGCATGATTTATCATCAAATTGAGTTACTGAATCAAAGTTTTCAGGAACCTATAGAAAACACAGTATTAAATTGAAATTCCATGCAAGTATTAAATTGCACATTATGCTGTCACTAACCAAAATAGCATGAACCTTAGTTGCGGCCTTTTGGGTTACAGCTTTTTCATCTTCAGAGTCACTATCTGAAGAACTATCAGAATCAGAGCCTGCAAAGGACAATGAAGCAGAGAGCAAAGGTGTTTACATCCATAAGGAAATGTGAAAGGTAACCTCAAAAGCACACTAATACACCTTCCATCTCACAAAGATAATTCAGACCTACATCTCCATTTATCCAAATTATAATCAATTTTCTTTTGATTCAAGTGGATTTTCGATTTCTTAATAAGCGACATCATTATCAACAAAGTAGATAAATTCTATTTGAAAAACTAAAGAATACTGTTTACATGATAAGTTATACACCATATGGTAAGATATTGACATGCCAAGTTTCATGAGTATACTTGGTAGCAGATAATAAATGTATGCTTGTGACTAGCATAGGTAGCCAATATGAACTTCAACTTCACAAAGGCAAGCGATTGAAAGAAAACCACCAACAAAAGCTCCACCTCATACGGCAAATTGAGAAGGAAAACCATCCTCAAAAGCTAGGTAGCACGGAAACCGGGAAAAGCCATTTCTAAAAAATATAGGTTCGAAAACTGGGGGGAAACATGTAAATAATAAAAATATAGGGGTATATAGATATAAATAAAAAAATTCCATGAATATAATTTCATTCTAATGTAAAATAATGAAATATTAAAGTACTCTACACTTATAAAATTTTTATTAGTTATAAAACAATTTCTACCGTAAATATTTATAAATAGACACCTATCAAATCATATTCATCTCATTAAGGTCACCTAGCATTTATTTAGAAATAATATATATATTTAGGGACTTGCACAATAAATGCATAGTAAGTTTAGTTTTGGAATGAACCAAAATTGAGTCATAAGGTTGAAGGAATTCCTAGGAACGGTTTCTAGAATTTGAAGAAACAAGTTTCCAACTTTCTTTAATTGCAGAAACTACCCCAGAAACATTTCGTAGGGTTTTCCGAGGGAAACGGAAACGCAGAAAGGGCAGGTCACGAGAGTTTCCGTGCTTCATAGCTCAAAAGATCCAACTCATACAGCACAATGGATTCTGTTCTGGGCAAAACTCTAATTAGCTCAAATGTATAACCTAAATGCACACTCTTTGATCCTCTGAATGTCATTAATCACACATGAAATACAAGGGCACTAACTATCAAGGGGAGGGGACCCGGTGTCTTTTTTTAGAGAGTGTGTGTCAGATTTCATGTATATAAGTAAAATGTCATGAAATGAAAACTTGAGCTATCAACAATTAACAACAATTACGCATTAGATTAATTAATAGTTTAATCTATAAATAAATTAATCAACACTCAAGTATCACAATTAAGTCATCAGAAGTACAAAACCATGCTCCTTTTCCAAAAGGAAAACATACTAACAGTAAACATACTAACAGTCTAGTACATAGGCAGGGCTCTAGAGTACATTAATTTGAATAAATATGACTTGAAAATACAAATTGATATAATATACCAAAGATAAATGTGACTTACCACTAGAACTTCCTGAACTGATGCATTTGTTGCCCTTAGAGCCAGCATCCTTCTCTATCTCCATTGGAGAATAGCTTGAGACTGGAGGCTCATAGCCACCGATGTCAACATCCTCATCAGCTGGATCATTCCCTAAGAATAGTTATATGAGAAACATTTCCAAATTATATGGAAATTCCAGTTTTCAAATTCAAAAGTCAACCTAAACATGCATAAAAAAGGCAATAGCTAGTAACCTTTTTGCTGATGCATAGAGGAATTGCTTAGTCCAGATTCATTCAACAACTGTAACAAAAACAGAAGATGTTTCTAGTCAAACAAGCACCTAAAAAATATGAGAAATAAACTAGCGTTTCAGTCTAGGGATATATTCTACCTCTATTTCACAATGTTCCACTTTTTGTTGGCTTTTCTGTTTCTCTAGCAAATAGTCATCTAAAAGCTTGCGCAATGTGAACAAAGTGTCATCATTGAGGTCATCGATGTCTATCTCAATTTCCTCCTCTCCAGCATCCCTACCGGTTGAACTTTGCTCCCTCAAGAAATCAATGATATGCATAGGCATTTCGGCCAACAGAGACTCCAGTTCTATTCCTAGATTCTGCTTCTCCGCAGCTGTCATTGCCCTCTTAACTGGCTGTGTTACTGTTTCAACGTTATATGAATCTATTTTCCTCTTTTTAATAGGAGAAACTTCAGGAAATCGCAATTCTTTACAAGAACCTGATTTTTCTGGCAGAGCCCGAGGTTCAATCTTGGGTACTTTCTTCTCAATAGTTTTCCATCTTTGTTCAAAAAATTTACTAAGCGAATCAGCCATTGTATGTACATCATGCCCCTTTGGATTGTAGTCCATTGCATTTCTAAAAGTCAGTCTCACATCAGCAACAAATTCCAATGGGCTGGAGTACAAACCTGAATTTAACTTGCTCCTTATGGTCCCAAAATCCATCGGATGCTTAATTATGGTAAAATAATCCGGGATATTCAACTTCACGGTATCAACAGGCTCTCTAAATACCCATGCATATTCATGGCCGAACAATCTATTCAACAATGTTTCGCATTGCTTCATCAACATCACATTTGTAGTTGTTGGTACTGATGTCTGCTTTACAGACTTGAACCTTCCAGAACTTTTTCTACTCCATTCACGGCCCTTGCAATTAGGACTTGGATTCACTTTTTTCCCTGACACAGAGTTTATACCTGCCCGAGGCACATTTGTCCCGTTGCTGCAACTAAGTATGTCACTAGAAGAAGACAATGTAACAGCATTAATCCTGTGCATCTCAACTTTCTTCTGGAACATTCTTATCTGGTCAAGTTCATATCTTAGTCGCCGAATTAAATCCTTTCTTTCAGAGGGTGCCATGTTCGATAAAGAAATGACTTGTAGAGGGACACCATATCTATCTTGTTTATTAGAATTTATATTGATCAATTTTCTCGCAGGAGCACTTGAATCCTCAGAAGCTGTAATATCAACATCAATCCTTCCCGAGCTACCAGAACCCTCCAAATCACCTGCTGTCTCATATGCATTCTGATTATATCGCCCACGGAATTTATCACTCTTTGTCATCATCTTATACAGAATCTATCCCACCGGTTCTTTAGTTCCTTCTATCTGCTAAAACGCAGGTGGTGGAGGTTTGATACCCTGCATAAATAGGGAACAACATTACCTCCAATACTTGAGTTTGCTCAAACCAAGGGTTCACTGCACCACTACCGATAATTCACCATGCAAATCCCAAGCCCAATTTTCATTAGATTACTATGTACCAGCAATTACCCATGCAAAAATAAACAGGTGGGATGAAATGAAACTAAAGAACATATAAACATGCTTCAGAGTACAGCCAAAAGATCAATTTAGAAACATCGGAGACGAAAAAAATTCATAATGAAAGGGGGACGACGAGTCAGTTTTCAATCAAATATTGATGAATTGAGATTCGTTGACTGGTGAAGTTCCAATCAAAACATTTACAGTTCCTATAACAGAACTAAGTAGAAGAAACCCCTAACCCTAAATACCAAAATACCCGCCACTTGCGATAAAAAAATTAGCGAAACACAGAAAGTGATTTACCAGTAACCCTGAGAGGCTAATTCAACGGCAACAGCTACAACAGAACGAACTCCGAGAGAACCACACGCTAATTTGAAAGCCGATACTACATAACCATATATGCGACTAAAAGAAGAACAGCAGCCGATCAAAAACCCTAGATCGTAATGTCGGCCCAAAACAAAGCTCGATAATCAACTTGAAGAGAGCCTTACAGTTACCTGGTTCACTGGATCACAAGCAGATACGCCTGATTCGAAGCCTAGAGAAGAGAAGACAAAAACCCCTTTTCAAATGAAGAAAAAAGACTTGAACTCTGCTACTGTGTGCGCAATTAAAAGGGGCGTCTCTATTTTCACTGTTGGGGAAGTATTCGCCGTTGGATTCCTGAGTTGTACTCATCGGGCGGCCTTTAAAGCAGTTTGTGTTTTAGCCGTCGGATTATACAGCTTTAGCTGTTTATACAAGAAGTCAACGTGTAATGTTGATTGTTGACGTGGATTATTTGAGAAAAGGAAGTATTTGATTGGATGGTGTAGGAGCTTTATTGTGGGCTTTTGTACAGGCTGACTTTTCCTTGGAAGCTACGAGAGGAAATCTTACTAAACTGAAGCGGACGAGCCAACTCTGATCCAGCTGGGGCCGTCTATATGTAGCAATTTTTAACTGTAATAGCTCCTTTGACCCCGGAAAGGTATAGTTTGGGATATAACACATGTTTCTTTGGATTATATTCCATTTTCCCATTAAGATTTCTACTTTATTATTTTTTCCATTTACTCCTTTTGTGTTGTACTCTGATAAATTTGAAGTTATAAATATTTTTAGATTCAAATTTATTTAATAATTTTATTATATTTTTTAATTATATAAAATTATATTAATTCAAGAACTTTAAATATATTTTGTAATAGAAATATGATGAACCAATTTTTTCTACGTTGTTAGTGCATTTGTTTTTATAAACATTTCGCGAGCAGTCGCAACGATTAAAAAACAGCCGTGACGATTTGCGAGGTGTTGAATTCAAAAGACATAAATTTTCAAATTCAAACATGAATTTTTTAGGTTCAAAATTATATGCATAATTCTTAAAAAAATTCATTCGATAATGATTTTTTCACAAGGAAACTTTTATTGTAAGAAAAAATCGATGCCCCCGGATCCTGTCAGTGACTGCTGCCTATTGGACCCCGCTACTGGGGGCGGTGTCGGACCTTCGAAATCCATATATCGCGATAGAACTCGAACAAGTGTGCACTCCGCACTCTCCCGACTTGTTCGATGAAATATTACGATCGCATTAGTCAAATAATTGATCAGATTACATGAAAATACTGAGATTTTGAAGATTAATAACGCATAAGGTAGCACTGATTTATACTAAGAAAAAATTTTAGCAATGATTAGTTCTGTCTAAATACATAAAATTGTTTAAAATCATATTTTCAGGTTTTCTGAAAATTTCGTTTGTGTAGTTTGTGTACTTTCTAGTTCATGGATTTGTAAATTTCAACTTAAGATTTATTGTTGAACCTTTTAATTCGCAGTGTTTTGTGATACCTCTTAGGTAGTCGTTTTTACTTTTTGCGGTATTTATATTCCTCATTCTATTATTTTATATGGTTTATTTACTTGACCTAATCTATAGCTTGTTATCCAATGCATTGGGGATGCTTTCAGTGAATATATTTATTGAAAAAAGTAATACAGTAGATAATAATTATAAGAAAGTTTTAGTGTTATATTAAAAGTACTCTTAGCATTTCAAATATACAAGCTTAAAATTATAATATATTGTATTTATTTTCTACTTTTCCCTTTCATACTTGTATCATAGTTAAAGAGTATTTCTTCATCTCTATTTGTATTCGTTCATTTTATCTCATACAACTTAAATCATATTTATTTGTCTTTCTATTTCACTTCAAAAAGGATTCAAAACTATTGTAATTTGGTAAATTACAAAATATCATCTTTGTAATTTGTTTTTTTAATGTTACTATTATGTGTAATTTCATTTCATGTTGCACCATTTTTTAGAAAAGCCCAAAGAGTATAGCGGACTTATTATAGTTGGACTTGAATATAGACCAAATTCATATAAATAAAATGGGAAATTCAAGGAAATATTATCTTTATAAGATAAATTTTTATATGTATAACTTTCTTTTTTTAGTTGTCTATTACTTTTAGGGTGTGTTTGGAATCAAATTATAAAGGGATTAGAAAAGAATTTAATTGTACTTTATTGCTAAAATTCATTTGAATTCCATTCTCACTCAATTTCTTATGTTTGAAAATGACAATTTCATAACACGAATTCAATCACTCATGAATTACTTTATTGATCATATTTTCCATATTACCCTCCTATGCAAGAGATTCCTAATACAATAATTGTCTTTACTAATCTAATTTATATTCATTTTGAGATTAAAACTGCACCAAAATTATTAAAAAAAATTACAAAAATTTAAAAACTCAAATGAGAATTAAAATATTTAATTTTTAAATTATCATAAAAGTGACCATTAAATAAATTTAAAAAGGCGCGTGGTTGACTTCCATTGAGTAAAAAATTAAATAAATTCAATAATTTGTAAAAAAATACCTAGATACTTTTCTAATTGCAAAATGACTCTCTTCCTTCTTTAGGTGTGTTTGGAAAGCTCTCATTTTCTGAAAAAAATTTACACCAAATTTATTTTCTTTAGTTTTTCGACATTTCATAATTTTTTTGGAGTTTTCAATTTTTTACGAAACCGGGCCCCGAAACGTATTTTCACATTTTCGGCCTCTTCAATAAAAGTTTTCTAAAAATTTTTTGCACCGAATTTATTTTCTTTATTTTCCGGACATTTCATAATTTTTGGGGATTTTTCGATTTTTTACGAAACCAGGCCT